>JARQOC010000005.1:554927349-556291428 GCA_033576535.1 Allobates femoralis
AAGTTGTGGGTGTAGGAAGTAGAAAAGTAGAGCACCAGGAGGTTGGGAAACAGGAAAAAGGATGTAAAAACACAGACTGACATAGGAGACATGAGGAAAGCGAGAGGGAGATGGTGTCAGGAGTCAGGAAGAATCCACCTGTGGCTCCTGCATTGAAGTCAATGTTGACTGGGGTCAGCTGGAGGGATCGGGCCGCAGAGGAGACCAGCCCCAGACTGGTGGAGTGACTAAAAGACTCAGCTAGCGAACCGGAGACTGGTAGTCTCAAGTGCAACAGTCAATGACCACACTTACTCATTATAAAGGTAGCTCAGTAGAGTAGAGAGGACTAGGACGAAGTTGTCCGGCAGGACCTGAGGTTACTGGCTCGAGACACTGAGTGTGAGGCTCGGGAAAGGAAGGCGAGAGCCAGCGCAGGAAGACGACACCAGAAGGTGGTCCCAGTGGGTCGTTCCCAAATTATCCGATAGTTGGTTGGAGCCCTAACCCGGAGAACACAGCACCTCGTGGACTGCTGGAAATACCTGGTGACGTGTACGAACAGTGAGTAAAAATCCAAAGGCTGCATCCCACTCTGTCCTCCAAGTTATTTATCATGTTGTTGCCTCTACATTGTCACTGTATTACTGCCCTGGGACCTCCTGCTCCACCCGTGGGGAGCTGAACCACCATAGCTGCATCGCCATCTGCCCCAGAGGATCTGCACTGCAGTGTCGGCCATCCATCTTCCCTTGCCGAATACCACGGGTGGCGTCACATTAAATCCCATATAAAATATCCCCCACATCCTTACACACAGCCGGGGCCACGGAGGCGGATCACAGCCCCAGAGAACTGCCCGACTCAGCTCTGAGTACCCCACGGCCCCTGTGAGGTGTGTCAGTTCCAGGAGGACGTTTCTATGGTGCCCCGGCGGCTGGGCTGCCACAACTGGTACAACATGTAATCCAATATTTAGTGTCATGCCTGGAGGTAAGTGGAGGACACACTGCTGAGACCCCCAAAACACACCCAATACGTCTGAGCTTCAAGCCAGGGAGTGATGGGTGGAAGAGACCCATTCATAGACTGTGAGCCCTCGTGGAAAGGGTCCCTGCCCCTCCTGTACCTGTCCGTCCTGATCGCCTAGATTTAGTGTACTTGTTGTTGTCTCCCTCATCCTCATGTAAAGCGCCACGGAACCTAATGGCGCTATATAAATAAATATTAATAATAATAATAATAAATATCTATAGGGAAGTACCCTCTCTGTTTGGAGGGAGTACTTAGGTGAGGGGTGGGTGGCAACTAGGAGAACTCTAGTCGAGAACCAAGAAGCACAAAGACAGTGAAAAGTACTGAGAGAGTACAGAGAAGTGCTAGGCCGAGGGCCTGGTGAGACGATTCTGTGGCTTACTGTGAAAGCTGGGCAGAAGAGCTAGCTGCAAGGAGGGGTACTAGCCCCCAAGCTGGAGGTCACTGGGCTGTATGTCCAGTGGCTACCTTTGTGGACCTTTATGAGGTTTACAGGGCTATCATAGGGTCAGAGGACCAAAGCCATCACTCATAGGACCCAGAGGCCACAGCTACCTGCCTGGCAGGAAAAAGATTCCATGAACATTGAGGAGAGGAAAGTGGTAGCATAGTGTCTGAACAGTGGGAAGTCAACTGGCAGGCCATATACCCTGCGTCTCAAGTAAAGGGTAAGAATGTTTATTTTGTTGTAAGAATCACAAAGACTTTTGTCATCTGCTCCTTTCTGCGCCAACCTGCACCACTACTCTCACCCTCCTCCTCCTGTGCACCATCCCATCCATCCTCTACTTCTTCCAAGGGATTTGTGCCCTGGCTGGAGAGGGCCTACCACTTGGTTGCTTTACCATCTCCGCTTAGAAGCCCCCACAGCAGCCCCTGGCCACCTACGATCAGTACTCCAGCTGGCGTCATGAACTATTTCCCCTGTAAATATTCCCCCTTTAACATGTTCGGCTAGAGCCACAGCTCCTGGGGACCGCAATCGTGAATTGATGTCCCAGGCCTCTAGGCAGCAGAGTACCCCCAGTAGGCCCGACACATGTCCCACTGACTGCATTGTGCCTGCTGTGTAGTGCAGTGGAGGAGGATAATGCTCCTGGCTGTTATCAGGCCTCGTGCCGAAAGTTGCAGTTAAAGGAATTCTTAATGCTTTAGAAGACATCGTGGACAATTGTAGCTTCCAGCTTTGTAAGAACAGTTCGGGGAAGACTCCTTTCTGTTCCCCATATAGAAGATGTCCTCCACCCGGGGGTCCACATCTGTCAACTAGAAGGGGAATGAGCGCAATGTAATACAAGGGTTTGACCGGACCCTGGGTGGTCATCTCCATCCCATCCATATTATTGGTTGTGTGGGTGTCTGGATTCATACTCATGCATGGGTCCATATTTTAGAAGGTAATTCAATACATTTTCCCTTCTGTTACATCTCTGATTGTCTATAGAAACTTTTTGCAGTTATTTGTGTATTATAATAATCTTTTAACTACTTTATGCACTTTAAGTTCCGGCTATAGATAACTTTTCATCTTGAGACTGAGAAAAAAACCTACATTACAGAGAAAAAACCCTTAATTCTCTCCTTAGTCATTGCATTTTCCTTTCATCTGGGAAATAACATGTGGACTATTATCTCCGCATTAGAATCTCTTACATTTGTAAGAATAGACCATTTTTTTATATTGGATCTGCATTTCTGGCATCTGAACATTATCTCGATGGATTTTTAAATCGTTTTTTTACTATTGGATTCCAGAAGATTAGAGTATATGTTATTACCCGTGCCCTGATATTTAGCCATGATGACTGGTGTACAGGGAATGAGCACTTTTAGATTTATATTCACATGTCAGTGCTTTTTACGTAACAGCTTTATGCTTGGAGTCACTGGTTTGGTGGGAAACACTAATCCCTGCTCCTGATGCTCATATGTAGCATTTTCATGGCTGAATGTGATGTATGGCTTCATGGGTCAAACCCCACTGTGTAGTGACCCGATCCAGATTATGTCAGTCCCTTTAAGAACCCCTGAACCAGGGGCGGAACTATACTGGTGCAGCTGGTGCAGCTGCACCAGGGCCCCGACCGGCTGGGGGCCCCTTCAAGCCTGGAGGGGGGCCCCCAGCCGACCCCCGCAAGCCGCCGTCAAAGGAGAGGAGGGTCAGGCAAGGGAAGCAGAGAGCTTCCTGCTTCCCCTGTCTGATCCCGCCCCTCCTCTCCTCTGCTCCTCCGGCCGCTAGCATACATCTGGCGCGGCTCCCAGGTAGGAGAGCATCGCGCCTGCGGCTCCCTGCGGCTCCCAGCGGCTCCCAGCAGCACCCACCCCCCCTTTCCGGGCCGCGCCGACGGCCAGCGGCACCCCTCCCCCCCGGGCCGCACCGACGGCCAGTAGCCCCGCCCCCCTGGTCCTCTCCTGCACCAGGGCCCCCGGGGTGACGGTCCGCCCCTGCCCTGAACCATAAGTAAACCTGCACACTGCAGCTCACTCCTTAGCTACCTCTCCACCATTATTAGTGAGTGTCAGATATGTACTTTCACTTAAATCCAGGTATTTTTCATTTGTTGTGTTCCAGCACATCTACATGATGCCACATGTAGCAGAGCACACGTCACCTGAGGACAGCTCAGGTGGCATGACCTGAGCTATCCTTGGTGACCTGAGTTAACACCCCTTACAATGTCACAGCGCTCCGGCCTCGAGGGGTTAATAAAGATGCAGTCCCTAAATGTAGTTTTTTAAAAAAAAATTTATGATTTTTTCCAAAAAAAATTTGACATGGGCTTCGCCGTCTTTTTGTGTCCAGCCGGGTACAGCAGGCAGGAACGGGCTGCCCCCAACCCCCAGGTGCCTATTTGTACCTGCCTGGAAACAGAAAAAGAAGACAGCCCTTTTTTTTTATTATGTCATGAATTTCATGAAATAATAAAAAAAAAAAATGCGTGGGGCTTCGCGCTATCTCTATGTCCAGCCAGGTATAACTAGGCAGCTGGGGCTGGAATCCGCAGCGCAGGGAGGCCCAAGCTTTCTGGGCCTTTCTCTGGCGCTGTATCCAGCTCGTCCAGGGCCCTGGTGCAGTGGCTCAATGGGTAATAAAGGGATTAGGGCCAGCTTTGTATTATCAGCTGGCCCTAAGCCCGAAATTCATGGGGTCACGCCAATATTAGACATTACCGCCATGAATTTCTAGTGATTTAAAAAAAAAAATTACACAACACAGAGAATAAAAATGTTTGTTAGAAAAAAAAACAAAACAACAATTAGACTCCATCTTTATTATAAATCCTTCTTCCGTCCACCATAGTCCAATCCAGGGTTATTCTTTAGCTCAGCTACATCTCTGGTAGAGAACCTCTACCAGAGATGTAGCTGAGCTGTGCACCCTGGGAAAGTTCATGTGAGTTCATGCAGGCAAGCATGAACTCACATGAACCCTGACAGCATCGCTACTTCAAATGAACAGCTGACCAGAATCAGCTGTTCATTTGAAATTACCGGCGGGAAAGCCGGCAGTGAGAAGACTTCACCGTCGGCTTTCTCCTTCGGTTCTGCGCTCCCCGCTGCCTGACAGCCCAATCCTCCACTACCCCCACTGCCACCCCACCCGTTCCTAAATTAGGACCGGGTGGGTAGCGCAGCTCCAGGTAGCGGGAAGGTGCAGGAGGGAGCGGGGAGCGCAGAACAGAAGGAGAAAGACCCGGGTCCTTCGTTCCCCACTCCCTGTTTCTCACTCCCCGCCCTCTCCTAACTCGGGATCGGGTGAAGAGGTGGCGGGGATAGTGGAGGATCGGGCTGTCAGGCGACGGGGAAGCGAGTAGGGGCTTAATGATTCTTTAAAACCTGGCGGCTTTGTACTGCCGGCTTTTAAACAATCATGTGGGCCATTGCAGCCTTTTCCTCTGCCGCCAGACCTCTTTATAGGGTCTAGCAGCTGAGGAATTACTCGGCTTACTCGCTTCCCCATTGACTTACATTGTACTCGCTATACTCGTAATGAGTATCGGGACCTACTCGTTACGAGTATAGCGAGTCCGAATATTTCAGTACTCGTTCATCCCTACCGGATACCGAACACCGACTCCAGACAAAACTCAATGTCTGAATGTCAACTCCAGAAGGAACCTGGAGTCCAAATAATGAGCATCAACTCCAGAAGGAACCCGAAGACCACACATAGACTACAGACAAAACCCGAAGACCGAACATTGACTCCAGATGGAACCCGACGACCACATACCAAAAATCGACTCCAGACAGAACTCAAAGACCAAATATCAAACATCTACTCAAGACAGAACTCGAAGACTAAATGTCGACTCCAGGTGGAACTCAAAGACCAAATACTGAACATTGACTCCAGAAGAAACCTGAAGACCAAATGCGAACATTGACTCCAGGCGGAACCTGAAGACCGAATACCGTACATCAACTTCAAATGGAACTTGAAGACTGAACATCAACTCCAGATGGAACCTGAACACCAAATACTGAACATTTGACTCCAGATGGAACCTGAAGACGAATACCATACATCAATTCCAGAACTCAATTCCGGAACTCAAAAACTGAACATCAACTCCAGTAGGAAACTGAGGATCAAATGCCAAACATCAACTCTAAAATGAACCCGAAGACCAAACATGAACTCCAGACAAAATCCAAAGACAGAACATTGACTCTACATGGAACCCGAAGACCGAACAATAACTCTAGAAGGGAACCCAAGACCAAATACCGAACATGCATTCCAGATAGAACTCAAGGATTGAACATTGACTCCGTACAGAACCTGAAAAATGAACATTGACTCCAGACAGAACCCGAAGACCGAATACCGAAGATCTACTCCATACAGAACGTGAAAACCAAACGTCGACTCCAGAAAGAACCTAAAGACCAAATACCGAACATCGACTCTAGAAGGAACCTGAAGACCAAATACCGGACATTTACTCCAGACAGAACCCGAAGACCAAATACTAAACAAGACCAAATATCGACTCCAGGTGGAACCTGAAGACCGAATATCAAACATAAAGTCCAGAAGGAATTAAATGGCCAAATACCAAACAACACCACCAGGAGATGATCCATATGAGTGTGTCATTGCTTCTGATCAAAACGTACGGTACTCAGTGGGGAAAAGTTATTTAATGGCATTGGACTTGCAGCTTATCAGGTTGCGCTATTGCCTATTGAAGCCAGTGAGTTGCTAAACTGCATCATTCATATTACATTTACATTGTGTCTCTGGGTGTGTTATTGTGGCACCCCAGGGGTTAATGTTCCACAGTAACATCACAAGGGTTAACTCCCCACACAACACTACACTAGCGCCTCCAGGCCAGAAGGGGGAGCTAAAGCTGATTCCCTATATATTCTGGTGTGGAGAGGAAGTGGGGAAGAGCAGAGTGGTGGGAGCGGAGGAGATAATGTTGTTTACCTCACAGTGGCAGTGACAGTCAGTTAGAATTAATTCAGTTCCTGGGAGGACTGAGGAAGAAAGACTGGTGGTGTAAAGGGGCTGCCTCAGGCCTCTCCACAGCCTGCTACCCACTTCCAGGCCTAGCCAGGGTCTGAGGGAAGGAGAAAAGAAACAGGAGAACACATCTGGGAGATTGAGTTACCTCATAACTCACCCTGGAGGAGCGCACAGACCGAATACCGGATCCGAAACTGTGACTGACACTAGGGATGGGCGAATCTACTCGCTAGGACTCGTTACTCGGCGAGTAGTAAGGGACTCGCAGGACTCGGTACTCTGCGAGTTTCCCAGTGATTACTCGCACGAGTCCAATGCAAATCAATATCAATCCTAGTTTTGTCAGAAACGCTGACAAAACTAGGATTGCCATTGTTTGCATTAGACTCGGCTACTGTGCCAGTGATAGCAGGGAAACTCGCAGATAACTGCTGTTACATTGCGAGCCGAGTCCAGCTGTCTTCTCTGTGCAGCTCCAGGGTCCTAGAGCCCGCCTGCTCACAGACATGATGTAGCAGTGCTGAGATTGTTCTCAGTCTGCTCATTCCCTGTGCATAGACATCTATCTATGCACAGGGGATGTAGCAGAGAGGACATCGCGTTTTGGACTACGTCGGACAGAAGAGGATTTTTTTAATTAAAGATGGAGTCCCTAATGGCTTTTTTTTTTATTTCAAATAAAAAATTTTCTCTGTGTTGTGTTTTTTTAACCCTTTATTGGAGATTCTTAGTGGCTGGGTCAAACGTGGCCTGACATTAAGAATCTCGAGCTTAATACCAGTATAACAAAGCTGGTATTAACCCCTTTATTACCCAGCGTGCCACTGCCACCAGGGCCGCTGGAAGAGCGGGGTTCAGCGCCAGAGGATGGCGCTTCAATGAACGCGCCATCTTCTGGGGCGGCTGCGGGCTGCAATTTGCAGCGGGGGGTGCCCAGAAAGCTTGGGCATCCCTGCGCTGTGGATTCCAGCCCCCAGCTGCTTAGCTGTACCTGGCTAGACATAGAAATTGCGCGGAGCCCCACGCATTTTTTTTATTATTTAATGAATTTCAGAGTCAGAGGCTCAGAGTCAGAGTCTCAGAGTCAGAGTCAGAGTCTCAGAGTCGGAGTCTCAGAGTCGGAGTCGCCTCAGAGTCGGAGTCGCCTCAGAGTCGGAGTCGCCTCGGAGTCGGAGTCGCCTCGGAGTCGGAGTCTCCTCAGAGTCAGAGTCTCAGAGTCGGAGTCGCCTCAGAGTCGGAGTCGCCTCGGAGTCGGAGTCGTCTCGGAGTCGGAGTCGTCTCGGAGTCGGAGTCGTCTCGGAGTCGAGTCGGAGTCGGAGTCGTCTCGGAGTCGGAGTCGTCTCAGAGTCGGAGTCGTCTCGGAGTCGAGTCGGAGTCGGAGTCGTCTCGGAGTCGGAGTCGTCTTGGAGTCGGAGTCGTCTCGGAGTCGAGTCGGAGTCGGAGTCGTCTCGGAGTCGGAGTCGTCTCGGAGTCGTCTCGGAGTCGGAGTCGTCTCGGAGTTGGAGTCGTCTCGGAGTCGGAGTCGGAGTCGAGTCGGAGTCGGAGTCGTCTCGGAGTCGGAGTCGTCTCGGAGTCGAGTCGGAGTCGGAGTCGTCTCGGAGTCGGAGTCGTCTCGGAGTCGGAGTCAAAAAAATGCGTGGGGCTCCGCGCAATTTCTATGTCTAGCCAGGTACAGCTAAGCAGCTGGGGGCTGGAATCCGCAGCGCAGGGATGCCCAAGCTTTCTGGGCACCCCCCGCTGCAAATTGCAGCCCGCAGCCGCCCCAGAAGATGGCGCGTTCATTGAAGCGCCATCCTCTGGCGCTGAACCCCGCTCTTCCAGCGGCCCTGGTGGCGGTGGCACACTGGGTAATAGAGGTTAGGGCCAGCTTTGTATTATCAGCTGGCCCTAAGCCCGAAATTTATGGCGGTCACGCCAATATTAGACATGACCGCCATGAATTTCTATTAAATTGTTTTAAAAAAAACAAATTGCAGCCCGCAGCCGCCCCAGAAGATGGCGCGTTCATTGAAGCGCCATCCTCTGGCGCTGAACCCCGCTCTTCCAGCGGCCCTGGTGGCAGTGGCACGCTGGGTAATAAAGGGGTTAATACCAGCTTTGTTATACAAGCTGGTATTAAGCCCGAGATTCTTAATGTCAGGCCACGTTTGACCCAGCCACTAAGAATCTCCAATAAAGGGTTAAAAAAACACAACACAGAGAAAAATTTTTATTAGAAATAAAAAAAAAAAAGCCATTAGGGACTCCATCTTTAATTTAAAAAATCCTCTTCCGTCCGACGCAGTCCAAAACGCGATGTCCTCTCTGCTCATCCCTGTGCATAGATATAGATGTATATGCACAGGGAATGAGCAGACTGAGAACAATCTCAGCTCTGCTACATCATCTCTGTGCACAGACATTCATGTCTGTACACAGGGAATGAGCAGACTGAGAACAATCTCAGCTCTGTTACATCAGACAGCAGGCAGGCTCTAGGACCCTGGAGCCAGCACACAAAGAAGACAGGATTCTTATCTGTGCGAGTTTCCCAGCGATTACAGCTGCAAAGTAAACGAGTCCAATGCAAATAAATGACAAAACTAGGATTGCTTCAGGCTGAAGCTTCCGAGACACATCTGCGATTTGTAAATCTCACACTACTCGCTATTACTCGCTTCCCCATTCATTAACATTGGACTCGCTAGACTCGCAACGAGTAGCGAGTGCCGGGCTCGGACTCGCTAGAGTCAAGCGATTCCGAGTAATTTAGGATTCGCCCATCACTAATCTCTACTACTATCCCTATCCTGCAAAGTCCATAGCACCATCTATAGACTATTACTACCACTGCCCCGGGGAACCCAGATTTACCTGCAGAGAGCCATTACATCCTCAGCTGCCCAACATCATTCCCGGAGGTTATGCAGCAGCGGTGGTCACCCTGACCACAACCCGTGGGTGGCGTCACGACAAACTCCCCTGTAAATATCCCCCCATTTACTTGCGGAACCCAGGACATGGTCCGGACCAAGACCACGTGACATTCCCAGCAGTATCCTGGTCTGGTACCGAGTACCCAGTCGGCTCCACATTATTATTTTGGGCACATTGGTGGGCATATTGTATTATTGGCACAGTGTCCAAACAGTCAGTCAGTGTACTACTATATTGAGTGATTTTTAAATGATACCAGATGAGACTCAGTTCAATGGAGAAACATCTACCTCCAGCACCCTTAGGGCCACCACCAGTGATCCTTTCTGATGACTATATGGTGATCTTTTGAAGCTAAAATGAGCTGCTGAGTTGCCAAGTATAAAAAGGTTATTCACAACTTGTAAACAAGATAAAATTCTGTGTTAACTGTCAGATAGGTGAAGGTCCGACTAATGGGATTCCTACCTCTCCATTTATTCTCTATAAAATTGCTTTGTGTAGCTGTCTCTCTTACTTTGGTAACTTGTGACAGCTTTTGGACCTGTGTCTCATTTTTTGTATTGAGACTTCATTTTTAATGTGTTTCTTTCCTTCAGCAGTGTAGGAGTCAATGTTAGTTTCTGTTGCTGCAATGCTCCTTAGATCTCTTCCCAGGTGTGGCTACTTTGTGATCACTCCCATCTCCTTTATATGGTCACATGATCCAGCATTCTTTGCTGGTGATTGAACTCCCCTCCTGGCCTAGCTACCTGAGGTGAAGAAGGTACTCTGGAGAAGCTGACTGTCGCCAAGAAGTATGCTGCCTAAGAGAGAGGCAGCAGGTGTGAAGTTGTTTTTATCATTTCCCTGTCTGTCTCCTCTTCTCCTTTTATTGTTATTAGTGCAACAATTAGTGCTCGCGCCGGCCAGCTTCCTATTTAGGGTTAACATAAGGGCCAGTTAGGGACTAAGTATTCTGCTCGGCGACGGGGTAAAAGAACCCATTTAGGGATGGTAGAGATTTCAGAGTACAGCCATAGGTTTGTGCAGGAGGTCTCCTTTACTACAAGCAGGGCCCTCCATTTTAATTCCCATCTGCCCCCCCCGATGTTTCCCCAGTCTGTTTTTGTGTGTAGTGCACCAGACAACATTGGCCTGCGTGCCACTGTCCCAGACAACATTGGCCTGTGTGCCACTGTCCCAGACAACATTGCCCTGTGTGCCACTGTCCCAGACAACATTGGCCAGTGTGCCACTGTCCCAGACAACATTGGCCTGTGTGCCACTGTCCCAGACAACATTGGCCAGTGTGCCACTGTCCCAGACAACATTGGCCTGTGTGCCACTGTCCCAGACAACATTGGCCTGTGTGCCACTGTCCCAGACAACATTGGCCTGCGTGCCACAGTCTCAGACAACATTGGCCTGTGTGCCACTGTCCCAGACAACATTGGCCTGTGTGCCACTGTCCCAGACAACTTGGCCTGTGTGCCACTGTCTCAGACAACATTGGCCTGTGTGCCACTGTCCCAGACAACATTGGCCTGCGTGCCACAGTCTCAGACAACATTGGCCTGTGTGCCACTGTCCCAGACAACATTGACCTGTGTGCCACTGTCCCAGACAACATTGGCCTGCGTGCCACTGTCCCAGACAACATTGGCCTGTGTGCCACTGTCCCAGACAACATTGGCCTGTGTGCCACTGTCCCAGACAACATTGGCCTGTGTGCCACTGTCCCAGACAACATTGGCGCACTGTATCCGGATGCTCCCTAGTCCTCGACGTGACAGTAGCTTTGCGAGGTACTCATGATCAGTGGAGGTCCCAGTGGTTGGGCCGTTACCGATCTAGTTATCGTCTACATGTTGGTTATAACCGTGTAAGTGTTAAGGACTTACGTATAATATCCTAACCTCGATTTTGAGAAATCAACAAATAGAACTCAAACCAATATTAGGAGAAAGTAGAGGAGAAAGGTGTCCAACATCGTTAGAACACTCAGATTGACTTTGAGTTTAAGAGACCAATGGACCCATGATGATCCTCTAGGAATAGTTATTGGAGAGGAAACTCATCAGGTGGTTGAAATGTCCTATGTAATGTTAATATTGTGCCGATTGAGGGTTTCTGGTCCATGACAACATAGCAACTTCCCACTATATGAAGCATGCAATCTGTTCTCTACAGCCAATTGTGTGTTTTGTGTGTCAAGTCTTTGTGTGTGTGTTGAACATTTTAGTATATAAAAACTGTACATTTTTAGGAGTTTTTCTCATTTTTCTGTGATTTAGCCTTAGTAAACTACTCCACAAATACCAATATTCTTCGGTGAACAGATGGATAAGTCGGCCGTTGCACTGAGCATCCCGGCCATGACAAGGGAGCGTCTACGCTTTGTTTGAACAGTCATTTTGCTCTGGCACACTCCTCTTCAGTACAGTTTATTCATTTTACTTTAACCCATCACTATTAAGCCTTGGACCCGTAGAAATCCATTATGTTCCTTTTCACGTGTTCCACATTGTCAGACAAGGATTCACGTGTCATCAATAACTATTACCGAGGGCCGAATTAAGATGAAATCACCGGTGTCAGTCCATTGAGTTAAATACTGTGGCGTTATATTCATGATGGGATCGTTATCATATTTAGCTTTGTTTCGAGTCTATTTCCTATTTGTTGCCATCAAACAAAAGGCTACGAGTTATCAGCTGCTGTAAGTCTGTACGGGGAATGTGTTATAAAGTGCGGAGGAATAATAATAATCTGCCGGGTCTTTCATAGGGGGCGTTCAGTAAAGGGTAGCTATTGTTACGTTATATCTTCAGCACAATGGCTTTTCCGTAGAGATGCATAATGAATAAAGATACAATTGTATCCAAAAACAAAGTAATGTATCTCTCCAGGGGGTTCCTCCGATGCGAAAGAAAGGTATAATAGCTTTATGTCATTGTGGGCTATAAAAAGGAGACGGCAGTGAATTAGAAATGAATCACACTTTGGATACATGGACAATATCGGATTTGGAGAAACAAACAAAGAACTTGCTCAAAAGCTAATAAAGACATCAACAACATTAATGGAGGTCTGGGTTACCAAAGACGTAACCATAGGGGTGCATGGCTGCCAAGAATGTTACCATAGGGGTGCATGTGTGCCAAGAAAGTAACCATAGGGGTGCATGGATGCCATGTCTCTCCTCGTGGGGTGCATCTTCAGAGCCATTGGTCATGGTGAACACTTCATGTCTCTCCTCGTGAGGTGCATCTTCAGAGCCATTGGCCATGGTGAACACTTCATGTCTCTCCTCGTGGGGTGCATCTTCAGAGCCATTGGTCATGGTGAACACTTCATGTCTCTCCTCCTGAGGTGCATCTTCAGAGCCATTGGTCATGGTGAACACTTCATGTCTCTCCTCATGAGGTGCATCTTCAGAGCCATTGGCCATGGTGAACACTTCATGTCTCTCCTCGTGGGGTGCATCTTCAGAGCCATTGGTCAAGGTGAACACTTCATGTCTCTCCTCGTGAGGTGCATCTTCAGAGCCATTGGTCATGGTGAACACTTCATGTCTCTCCTCGTGAGGTGCATCTTCAGAGCCATTGGTCATGGTGAACACTTCATGTCTCTCCTCGTTGGGTGCATCTTCAGAGCCATTGGTCATGTTGAACACTTCATGTCTCTTCTCGTGAGGTGCATCTTCAGAGCCATTGGCCATGGTGAACACTTCATGTCTCTCCTCGTGAGGTGCATCTTCAGAGCCATTGGTCATGGTGAACACTTCATGTCTCTCCTCGTGAGGTGCATCTTTAGAGCCATTGGTCATGGTGAACACTTCATGTCTCTCCTCGTTGGGTGCATCTTCAGAGCCATTGGTCATGGTGAACACGTCATGTCTCTTCTCATGAGGTGCATCTTCAGAGCCATTGGCCATGGAGAGCACTTCATGTCTCTCCTCGTGAGGTGCATCTTCAGAGCCATTGATCATGGTGAACACTTCATGTTTCTCCTCGTGAGGTGCATCTTCAGAGCCATTGGTCATGGTGAACACTTCATGTTTCTCCTCGTGAGGTGCATCTTCAGAGCCATTGGTCATGGTGAACACTTCATGTTTCTCCTCGTGAAGTGCATCTTCAGAGCCATTGGTCATGGTGAACACTTCATTTCTCTCCTTGTTGGGTGCATCTTCAGAGCCATTGGTCATGGTGAACACTTCACGTCTCTCCTCGTGAGGTGCATCTTCAGAGCCATTGGTCATGGTGAACACTTCACGTCTCTCCTCATGAGGTGCTTCTTCAGAGCCATTGGTCATGGTGAACACTTCATGTCTCTCCTCGTGAGGTGCATCTTCAGAGCCATTGGTCATGGTGAATACTACATGTTTCTCCTCGTGGGGTGCATCTTCAGAGCCATTGGCCATGGTGAACACTTCATGTCTCTCCTCGTGAGGTGCATCTTCAGAGCCATTGGTCATGGTGAACACTTCATGTCTCTTCTCATGAGGTGCATCTTCAGAGCCATTGGCCATGGAGAGCACTTCAGGTTTCTCCTCGTGAGGTGCATCTTCAGAGCCATTGGTCATGGTGAACACTTCATGTTTCTCCTCGTGAGGTGCATCTTCAGAGCCATTGGTCATGGTGAACACTTCACGTCTCTCCTCGTGAGGTGCATCTTCAGAGCCATTGGTCATGGTGAACACTTCACGTCTCTCCTCGTTGGGTGCATCTTCAGAGCCATTGGTCATGGTGAAGACTTCATGTCTCTCCTCGTGAGGTGCATCTTCAGAGCCATTGGTCATGGTGAACACTTCATGTTTCTCCTCGTGAGGTGCATCTTCAGAGCCATTGGCCATGGTGAACATTCATGTCGCTCCTCGTGAGGTGCATCTTCAGAGCCATTGGTCATGGTGAACACTTCATGTTTCTCCTCGTGAGGTGCATCTTCAGAGCCATTGGCCATGGTGAACACTTCATGTCGCTCTTGTTGGGTGCATTTTCAGAGCCATTGGTCATGGTGAACACTTCATGTCCTCCTCGTGAGGTGCATCTTCAGAGCCATTGGTCATGGTGAACACTTCATGTCTCTCCTCGTGAGGTGCATCTTCAGAGCCATTGGTCATGGTGAACACTTCACGTCTCTCCTCGTGAGGTGCATCTTCAGAGCCATTGGTCATGGTGAACACTTCATGTCTCTCCTCGTTGGGTGCATCTTCAGAGCCATTGGTCAAGGTGAACACTTCATGTCTCTCCTCGTGAGGTGCATCTTCAGAGCCATTGGTCATGGTGAACACTTCACGTCTCTCCTCGTGAGGTGCATCTTCAGAGCCATTGGTCATGGTGAACACTTCATGTCTCTCCTCGTTGGGTGCATCTTCAGAGCCATTGGTCAAGGTGAACACTTCATGTCTCTCCTCGTGAGGTGCATCTTCAGAGCCATTGGTCATGTTGAACACTTCATGTCCCTCCTCGTGAGGTGCATCTTCAGAGCCATTGGCCATGGTGAACACTTCATGTTTCTCCTCGTGAGGTGCATCTTCAGAGCCATTGGCCATGGTGAACACTTCATGTCTCTCCTCGTGAGGTGCATCTTCAGAGCCATTGGTCATGGTGAACACTTCATGTCTCTCCTCGTGAGGTGCATCTTCAAAGCCATTGGTCATGGTGAACACTTCACGTCTCTCCTCATGAGGTGCTTCTTCAGAGCCATTGGTCATGGTGAACACTTCATGTCTCTCCTCATGAGGTGCATCTTCAGAGCCATTGGTCATGGTGAAACTTCATGTTCTCTCCTCGTTGGGGTGCATCTTCAGAGCCATTGGTCATGGTGAACACTTCATGTCTCTCCTCGTGAGGTGCATCTTCAGAGCCATTGGTCATGGTGAACACTTCATGTCTTCTCCTCGTGAGGTGCATCTTCAGAGCCATTGGTCATGGTGAACACTTCATGTCTTTTCCTCGTGAGGTGCATCTTCAAAGCCATTGGTCATGGTGAACACTTCATGTTTCTCCTCGTGAGGTGCATCTTCAGAGCCATTGGTCATGGTGAACACTTCATGTTCTCCTCGTGAGGTGCATCTTCAGAGCCATTGGTCATGGTGAACACTTCATGTCTCTCCTCGTGAGGTGCATCTTCAGAGCCATTGGTCATGGTGAACACTTCATGTCTCTCCTCGTGAGGTGCATCTTCAGAGCCATTGGTCATGGTGAACACTTCATGTCTCTCCTCGTGAGGTGCATCTTCAGAGCCATTGGTCATGGTGAACACTTCATGTCTCTCCTCGTGAGGTGCATCTTCAGAGCCATTGGTCATGGTGAACACTTCATGTTTCTCCTCGTGAGGTGCATCTTCAGAGCCATTGGTCATGGTGAACACTTCACATCTCTCCTCGTGAGGTGCATCTTCAGAGCCATTGGTCATGGTGAACACTTCATGTCTCTCCTCGTGAGGTGCATCTTCAGAGCCATTGGCCATGGTGAACACTTCACGTCTCTCCTCATGAGGTGCTTCTTCAGAGCCATTGGTCATGGTGAACACTTCATGTCTCTCCTCGTGAGGTGCATCTTCAGAGCCATTGGTCATGGTGAATACTACATGTTTCTCCTCGTGGGGTGCATCTTCAGAGCCATTGGTCATGGTGAACACTTCATGTCTCTCCTCGTTGGGTGCATCTTCAGAGCCATTGGTCATGGTGAACACTTCATGTCTCTTCTCATGAGGTGCATCTTCAGAGCCATTGGCCATGGAGAGCACTTCAGGTTTCTCCTCGTGAGGTGCATCTTCAGAGCCATTGGTCATGGTGAACACTTCATGTTTCTCCTCGTGAGGTGCATCTTCAAAGCCATTGGCCATGGTGAACACTTCATGTCTCTCCTCGTGAGGTGCATCTTCAAAGCCATTGGTCATGGTGAACACTTCACGTCTCTCCTCATGAGGTGCTTCTTCAGAGCCATTGGTCATGGTGAACACTTCATGTCTCTCCTCGTGAGGTGCATCTTCAGAGCCATTGGTCATGGTGAACACTTCATGTTTCCCCTCGTGAGGTGCATCTTCAGAGCCATTGGTCATGGTGAACACTTCATGTCTCTCCTCGTGAGGTGCTTCTTCAGAGCCATTGGCCATGGTGAACACTTCATGTCTCTCCTCGTGAGGTGCATCTTCAGAGCCATTGGTCATGGTGAACACTTCACGCCTCTCCTCGTGAGGTGCATCTTCAGAGCCATTGGCCATGGTGAACACTTCATGTCTCTCCTCGTTAGGTGCATCTTCAGAGCCATTGGTCATGGTGAACACTTCATGTCTCTCCTCGTGAGGTGCAACTTCAGAGCCATTGGCCATGGTGAACACTTCATGTTTCTCCTCGTGAGGTGCATCTTCAGAGCCATTGGTCAAGGTGAACACTTCATGTCTCTCCTCGTGAGGTGCTTCTTCAGAGCCATTGGTCATGGTGAACACTTCATGTCTCTCCTCGTGAGGTGCATCTTCAGAGCCATTGGCCATGGTGAACACTTCATGTCTCCTCATGAGGTGCATCTTCAGAGCCATTGGTCATGGTGAACACTTCATGTCTCTCCTCGTGAGGTGCATCTTCAGAGCCATTGGTCATGGTGAACACTTCATGTCCCTCCTCGTGGGGTGCATCTTCAGAGCCATTGGTCATGGTGAACACTTCATGTCCCTCCTCATGAGGTGCATCTTCAGAGCCATTGGTCATGGTGAACACTTCATTTCTCTCCTTGTTGGGTGCATCTTCAGAGCCATTGGTCATGGTGAACACTTCATGTCTCTCCTCGTGGGGTGCATCTTCAGAGCCATTGGTCATGGTGAACACTTCATGTCCCTCCTCGTGAGGTGCATCTTCAGAGCCATTGGTCATAGTGAACACTTCATGTCTGTCCTCGTGAGGTGCATCTTCAGAGCCATTGGTCATGGTGAACACTTCATGTCCCTCCTCGTGAGGTGCATCTTCAGAGCCATTGGTCATGGTGAACACTTCATGTCCCTCCTCGTGAGGTGCATCTTCAGAGCCATTGGTCATGGTGAACACTTCATGTCTCTCCTCGTGAGGTGCATCTTCAGAGCCAT
Source organism: Allobates femoralis (assembly GCA_033576535.1). Lineage (NCBI taxonomy): Eukaryota > Metazoa > Chordata > Amphibia > Anura > Aromobatidae > Allobates > Allobates femoralis. Next base: position 554,944,826 of record JARQOC010000005.1, read on the forward strand.
TGGTCATGGTGAACACTTCATGTCTCTCCTCGTGAGGTGCATCTTCAGAGCCATTGGTCATGGTGAACACTTCATGTCTCTCCTCGTGAGGTGCATCTTCAGAGCCATTGGTCATGGTGAACACTTCACATCTCTCCTCATGCGGTGCATCTTCAGAGCCATTGGTCATGGTGAACACTTCATGTCTCTCCTCGTGAGGTGCATCTTCAGAGCCATTGGTCATGGTGAACACTTCATGTCTCTCCTCGTGAGGTGCATCTTCAGAGCCATTGGCCATGGTGAACACTTCATGTCCCTCCTCGTGAGGTGCATCTTCAGAGCCATTGGTCATGGTGAACGCTTCTTTTGCAGTCCATATAGATGGTGTTTGTGCAGAGATAAAAAGGAACAACGGCGGCAGAAAAGGCAACGAAAGAACAGAGTTAGAATAGGGGAAACTGTTACAGCAGAGTTGTAATTCACAATGAAGCAGGGTTGGGGTTACAGTGTAACAGACAGGCCAGAGCTCAATGTGGTGTCCATCCAAGGCAACAGGCACAAAAGGAGTATCTCGGACAGACACCCTTCAACCCCTACACATGGATCTGGATTTACAACAGGGTCCAGGAGATTGCTGCTTATGGATGGGCTGCAGTCCAAAGACAAGAATAGAAGCCAGGCAGGGCCAAAGCCAGGAGGTCAAAAAAAGGACAAAATCAGGATCAGTTAGAGTAGTCAGGGAGCTGGATCAGAACCAAAATGGCAGTAAGGCACATAATCGGCCAGGGTAGAACAGGAGACATACCAATACAAGATAGGCAACTAATCAATGAAACAAAAGCAATTTCTGGCAGCTTCTAGCAAGGAGCTGAAGATATTAGTAGGGTGTGGTGCTTTCCAATAGGCTGAAGCTTAGGGGTTAATGATTTCAGCTGGACAGCACACACAGCGCTGGCTCCAGGTTTGTGTGTACCCCAGGAGAAATAGTCTCAGTGGGCCCTTTAACAAATACCATGATTCATGAATTTAATATATAAAAGCTGCAGGCTGTGCATATATAATATAGAGGCTACTAGGTGGGCTGCATATATAATATTGAGGCTTTGCAGGGCTATAAATATAATATGGGGACTGCTGGGCTGTATATATAATATAGAGGCTGCTGCTGGGATGTATATACATAATAAAGAGGCCCTGGGCAGTGTATCTTACTTGGAGGCTGCTGCTGGGCTGCATATAATATTTGGAGGCTGTGCTGGGCTATATATAATATTTGGAGGCTGTGCCAGGCTGTATTTATCATTTGGAGCCTGTGCTGTACATATTATTTGGAGGCTGTACCAGGCTGTATATATTATTTGGAGGCTATGGCAGCCCAGCACAGCTTCCAAATAATAAATATAGTCCAGCACAGTCTCCATATTATATATACAGCCCAGCACAGCCTCTAAATAATATATACAGTACAGCTTTCATATTATATATACAGCACAGCCTCCAAATAATATAAACAGCACAGCCTCCATATTATATATACAGCACAGCTTTCCAATAATATATACAGCACAAACTCCATATTATATATACAGCATAGCCTCCATATTATATAAAGCACAGCCTTCATATTATATGTACAGCACAGCCTCCATATTATATATACAACACAGCATCCAAAAAATACATAGCACAGTATAGCCTCCGTATTATATATATAGCAAAGCCTCCATATTATATCTATAGCACAGCATAGCCTCCATATTATATATTCAGCACAGCCTCCATATTATATATATATATAGCACTATATATAGCACAGCACAGCCTCCATATTATATATAGAGCACAGCCTACATATTATATATGTATATATGCACATTATGCAAATTAGCCATGTGGACTGGTATTGCTGTGTTACACACTCAGCTGCTTCCTGAGGGTCCTTTATGGGCCCCTGGATGTCAGGGCTGCCTGTCCCTGATGGGGAGTGGGTCCCCCAAGCTGTTCAGGGTCCCGGTACTTGGTCGGTTGCGCAGGGTGTTGACGCCGGCCATGAGCACACACATCCACTAGTCATACTGAACTGGTCCCAGCCATTCTAAAGTTAGTGGACTTGCAGAGCCTGCGCTGACCAGGGGTTCTTCTGACTTCTCCTCTTTCACCAGCATCACCTACAGGGGGAATACGGACAGAAGCAGATGTTGATGGAACAGACTCTGGTGGGTATGCAACACTCAGTGACACTTGGGCTTTGTCCTGGGCCCTGTGTTATTAATCATTTTTATCAATGATTTAGATGAAGGAATTGAGGGTAAACGAATTAAACTTGCTGATGACACAAAGCTAGGAGGGATAGCTAATACTAGAAAAGAGAGAGTATTCAAAAAGATCTAAACTAATTGGAACAGTGGGAGCAACTAACAGAATGGTTTACAACAGGGAAAAATGCAAAGTCCTACATTTGGCCAAGAAAAATCAAAAAAGTATCTACAGCATCTACAGAATGGGAGGAATAGGGCTAAGCAACAGCACGTGTGAAGAAGATTTGTGTATACTAATAGGTCACAGACTGAACAGGAGTCAACAGTGTGATGCAGCAACAACAAAATAGGCAAACACAATTCTGGGATGTATTAACAGAAGCTTGATAAAGATCATTTCCTGATTGAAACGTCACAGGGGGCAATGGATTAAAGTGGATTGAAGCATTACCAACTGGTGAGGCGCTGTCTTTTTTTCTACTAATTGTATTGCGGTCTTCTAACCATGTCCTACGAGGAACATTACATGATCTGGGAATGCGTAGCTTGCCAAAAGCAGACTGAGAAGAGACTTAATATCTGTTTTCAAATATCTCAAGGGCTGTCACACTGTAGAGGGATCAGCTTTATTCTAGGGCTGTCAGACTGTATAGGGATCAGCTTTATGCCAGGGCTGTCACACTGTAGAGGGATCAGCTTTATTCTAGGGCTGTCACACTGTAGAGTGATTAGGGTGATCAACTTTATTCTTATATGCACAAGGAATGACTAGGAGCAACGGGATAAAACTGAATGGGAGAAGACACAGATTAGATATTAGAAAAAACTTTTTGACAGTGAGGGCGGTCAATGAATGGAACAGGCGGCCACAAGAGGTGGTGAGTTCTTCCTCACTGGAAGTCTTCACACAGTGGCTGGACAGACATCTGTCTGTGATGATTTAGTTAATCCTGCTTTGAGCAGGGGGTTGGACCAGATGACCCAGGAGTTCCCTTCCAACTCCACCATTCTATGATTCTGTGATGAAAGCAACGATGACCATAGCTCAGTTTGAAAGAGTGCAATGAGGCAGATTTAGCACAGCGATATTGCAAAGTTTAAAGATCAAAGTAGCAGAGCTACAGTGGGGAAAAAATAATTTAGTCAACCACCAGTTGTGCAAGTTCTCCCACTTGAAAAAATGAGGTCGGCCTGTAATTGACATCATAGGTGACCTCAACTGTGAGAGAACAAATCCTGAAGATCACATTGTCTGATCTGGAAAGTAGGGATGGGCGAATCTACTCGCTAGGACTCGTTACTCGGCGAGTAGTAAGGGACTCGCAGGACTCGGTACTCTGCGAGTTTCCCAGTGATGACTCGCACGAGTCCAATGCAAATCAATATCAATCCTAGTTTTGTCAGAAACGCTGACACTAGGATTGCCATTGTTTGCATTAGACTCGTGCGAGTCATCACTGGCTACTGTGCCAGTGATAGCAGGGAAACTCGCAAAGTAACTGCTGTTTCTTTGCGAGCCGAGTCCAGCTGTCTTCTCTGTGCAGCTCCAGGGTCCTAGAACCTGCCTGCTCACAGAGATGTAGCAGTGCTGAGATTATTCTCAGTCTGCTCATTCCCTGTGCATGTAGCAGAGAGGACATCGCGTTTTGGACTACGTCGGACGGAAGAGGATTTTTTTAATTAAAGATGGAGTCCCTAATGGCTTTTTTTTTTATTTCAAATAAAAAATTTTCTCTGTGTTTTTTTAACCCTTTATTGGAGATTCTTAGTGGCTGGGTCAAACGTGGCCTGACATTAAGAATCTCGGGCTTAATACCAGCTTGTATAACAAAGCTGGTATTAACCCCTTTATTACCCAGCGTGCTACCGCCACCAGGGCCGCTGGAAGAGCGGGGTTCAGCGCCAGAGGATGGCGCTTCAATGAACGCGCCATCTTCTGGGGCGGCTGCGGGCTGCAATTTGCAGCGGGGGGTGCCCAGAAAGCTTGGGCATCCCTGCGCTGCGAATTCCAGCCCTCAGCTGCTTAGCTGTACCTGGCTAGACATAGAAATTGCGCGGAGCCCCACGCATTTTTTAAAAATTATTTAATGAATTTCAGAGTCAGAGTCTCAGAGTCAGAGTCAGAATCTCAGAATTTCATGAAATAATTTAAAAAAAATGCGTGGGGCTCCGCGCAATTTCTATGTCTAGCCAGGTACAGCTAAGCAGCTGGGGGCTGGAATCCGCAGCGCAGGGATGCCCAAGCTTTCTGGGCACCCCCCGCTGCAAATTGCAGCCCGCAGCCGCCCCAGAAGATGGCGCGTTCATTGAAGCGCCATCCTCTGGCGCTGAACCCCGCTCTTCCAGCGGCCCTGGTGGCGGTAGCACGCTGAGTAATAAAGGGGTTAATACCAGCTTTGTATTATCAGCTGGCCCTAAGCCCGAAATTTATGGTGGTCACGCCAATATTAGACATGACCGCCATGAATTTCTATTAAATTGTTTTAAAAAAAACACAACACAAAGAAAATTTTTTATTAGAAATAAAAAAAAAAGCCATTAGGGACTCCATCTTTAATTAAAAAAATCCTCTTCCGTCCGACGCAGTCCAAAACGCGATGTCCTCTCTGCTACATCCCCTGTGTATAGATATAGATCTCTATGCACAGGGAATGAGCAGACTGAGAACAATCTCAGCTCTGCTACATCATCTCTGTGCACAGACATTCATGTCTGTACACAGGGATTGAGCAGACTGAGAACAATCTCAGCACTGCTACATCAGGCAGCAGGCAGGCTCTAGGACCCTGGAGCTGGCAGCCAGCACAGAGGAGACAGGACTCTTATCTGTGCGAGTCAGCGATTACTTACAAAGTAAACGAGCAATGCAAATAAATGACAAAACTAGGATTGCTTCAGGCTGAAGCTTCCGAGACACATCTGCGAGTTGTAAATCTCACACTACTCGCTATTACTCGCTTCCCCATTCATTAACATTGGACTCGCTAGACTCGCAACGAGTAGCGAGTCCTGGGCTCGGACTCGCTATAGTCAAGCGATTCCGAGTAATTTAGGATTCGCCCATCACTACTGGAAAGACATTTTTTTCAAATTTTGGTGGCAAATTAGTATTTGGTCACCTACAAACAAGCAAGATTTCTGGCTCTCACAGACCTGTATCTTCTTTAAGAGGCTCCTCTGTCCTCCTCTCATTACCTGTAGTACTGGCACCTGTGTGAACTTGTTATCAGTATAAAAGACACCTGTCCACAACCTCAAACAGTCACACTCCAAACTCCACTATGGTGAAGACCAAAGAGCTGTGGAAGGACACCAAAAACAATATTATAGCTCTGCACCAGGCTGGGAAGACTGAATCTGCAATAGTCAGGCAGCTTGGTGTGAAGAAAACAACTGTGGGAGCAACGATTAGATAATGGAAGACATACAAGACCACTGATAATCTCCCTTAATCTGGGGCTTCACCCAAGATCTGACCCTGTGGGGTCAAAATGATCTCAAGAATGGTGAACAAAAATCCCAGAACCACACGGGGATCTAGTGAATGACCTGCAGAGAGCTGTGATCAACCTAACACAGGCTACCATCAGTAACACACTACACCGCCAGGGACTCAGATCCTGCAGTGCCAGACGTGTTCCCCGGCTTAAGCCATTACATGTCCGGGCCCGTTTGAAGTTTGGTAGTGAGCATTTGGATGATCCAGAAGAGTATTGGGAGAATGTCATATGGTCAGATGAAACCAAAGTAAAACTGTTTGGTAGAAATACAACTTGTCATGTTTAGAGAAGAAAGAATGCTGAGATGCATCCAAAGAACACCATACCTACTGTGAAGCATGGCGGTGGCAACATCATGCTTTGGGACTGTTTCTCTGCCGAGGGACCAGGACAACTGACCCATGTAGATTAAAGAATGAATGGAGCCATGTATTGTGAGATTTTGAGTGCAAACCTCTTGATTTATTAGCCAACACATTTCATGACTCCCTTTCCCCTTCCTCAGGACAAATCAGAATCACAATGCCCTGTTTCAGAGCGTTCCTGGGAGCCCTGAAAGGTGTTGACTGATAAATCAATATTATATTCACCCTTTGATGTCTCGTGGAATACGGCAGTGCAGTTTTTAACCCTTCATCCTCCCTACTTTAACTTTCTGAGATAATAACCTTTGGGGTTTCATTAATCATCAACATTAACAGAAATAAACACATGAAATAGATCCCTCTGTGTGTAATGATTCTATATAATATATGTGTGTCACTTTATGTATTGAATTACTGAAATAAATTAACTATTGGATGATATTCTAATTCATTGAGATGCTCCTGTAGTTGTCAATCACTGACAGTGGCATTTAAATAGTGCATTTGCCAGACCAAATGACATCAGGTCTTGTCAGCCCTCAGAACATGATCACTGGAATCCACTGAATAACCATGGCAACCCACGAACTGTGGTTGTCATCACATTCTCTTGTGAAGCTCAGCCAGAGACTGGGCTTCATAGGTTACTACAAATTCAATACATTCTGCAATATTTATGGACGAGTGAATCAAATTTGAGTCAATTTTTACAAAATTCACTGAACCTGGCAAAATCTTTCATTTGTCATTCGATTCTTACAAATTGCCCCCCCAAAAGTGTCTGGATCCTGTCCATTTGATTTAAAATATATGAATGCTTAAAGGGAACCTGTCACCCCAAATCACCCTTGTAAGCTGTAAATACATGTCCCTGAAGCATTACACTACAGTCCTACACATCCCTTTGTGGTGTTTTAGTTCAATATGAAAGTGCACTTTAGTCGTTTGCAAACTTACTAAATCCATGCCAGTGGGGCGTTCCCAAGCCTCCTTGTCTGCGAGGCGGTTCCCCTGTGTGCCGCTGTATTACGCCCTAATGGGCGTTTTTTCAAACTTTCTAGCGCGGGCACGATTCATAATCTCGTGCCCGCATCGTCACGGTCATGTGATGCCGTGACGCGTCATTTCCGGGCGGCTGGGTCGCTGCTGTCTGACGCGCACTGGCCAACTTCAGCGCATGCGCAGATCGCTTGCTGAAGTCGGCCGGTGCGCGTCAGACAGCAGCGACCCAGCCGCCCGGAAATGACGCGTCACGGCATCACATGACCGTGACGATGCGGGCACGAGATTATGAATCGTGCCCGCGCTAGAAAGTTTGAAAAAACGCCCATTAGGGCGTAATACAGCGGCACAGGGGAACCGCCTCGCAGACAAGGAGGCTTGGGAACGCCCCACTGGCATGGATTTAGTAAGTTTGCAAACGACTAAAGTGCACTTTCATATTGAACTAAAACACCACAAAGGGATGTGTAGGACTGTAGTGTAATGCTTCAGGGACATGTATTTACAGCTTACAAGGGTGATTTGGGGTGACAGGTTCCCTTTAAATCACCACCAAATTTTCACCATTAAAAAATAAGTTAACAAAAAAAACAACACATGTATTTGGCATTTTATTGTCCAAAAGTCTAATGTAAAAGTACTTTAAATGCAGTGAATAAAAAGAATTGAAACACCAGAATTGCTTCATTAAAATTACCAAAATTTTTCCTAAAAATTTAAAATAAAAGTGTTAAAAATAATATCAATAAAGATGTCACGCAGCTCCATCGGCAATAAAATATAAAAGAAAGTGTTAAGAGTTAAGTGTTAAGAGTTAAGTGTTAAGAGTTAGGCTACTTTCACATTTTGCAGCTGTGCTTTTTAGCGCTGGTAAAAAAATGTGTTGAGTTCACACAGAACAGAAGAAGTGATGTCACATGGGGGAGGAAGAATCCTGTTCCTGTGTGACATGTATGTACTTTCACTTAAGCAGTGTATGTACTTACACTGCTAAAGCAAAATAAAAGAAAGCAATGGTAATATATAAAAATCAAAAAATTAAATACTCACCTCTCCGCCGAGTGTCCCGGGAAGGCGTCCGAACACTGCAAGGACCTGAATCAGCTGACCGGCAGCAAACCGATCAGCTGATGTCACCTGACATCATCAGCTCAACGGTTTAAACCGCCTATCAAAACTGATCCGTTTTGCCAGGCGGTTTAAACGCTCAGCTGTCAGGTGACACATCAGCTGATCGGGTTGCTGCCGGTCAGCTGATTCAGGTCCTTGCAGCGATCGGACGCCTTCCCGGGACAGTCTGTGGAGACGTGAGTAGTTATTTTTTTTTATTTTTTTAAACCATTGCTTTCTTTTATTTCGCTTTAGCAGTGTATGTACATACACTGCTTAAGTGAAAGTACATACATGTCACACAGGAACAAGATTATTCATGCCCCATGTGACATCACTTCCTCCTGCGCCCACACTTATAGGCACTGGAATAGAGCATTGTCTGAACTACAGTGTGTATTCCAGCACCTTTACAAATGGAGGAAAGTGCACTCATTTTTGCGCAAACAACATATTCATTCTTTTTACCTGAGCGCTTTTGGGTCCGAAAGTGCGTCAGTAAATTACGCAGCGTCTGAACAGCAAAAGTGAAAGTCCATTCACTTTGCCGGGAATGCTGACGCCAATGCGCTTTTGGGGAAAAAGTGCGGTGTAAAAGAACACAGCAAAAGTGCACCTTGTGAAAGTAGTCTTAAGTGTTAATAGTTAAAAATTACACACGAGACCTTATACTGTAGGTCTAGAGGGGATAAAAAAGCAGAAGGCGCAGACCTAAGTGTAGAGATTTTATATATATAAATTATAGGCAAGCGCACTCACCTATAGTGTATCTTTATACAATGGCACATCGATCTCTTAGGATCTGGTAAGGCTCCTATGGTATGCTGCTCCAGTCTGGGGGAAAGCGGAACTCTCAGCTGGGAGTCCGTGGATTGACTTCAGAAGTGTATTAGCCGGGCAGATGAGCTGATGATGAGTTGATACAAGTTAACCATAAGAAATTGATGGCTGCCCAAATTCAGAAAGAGGAAATAAATTGAAGTTCAATTGATTGGTTCCGAATGTGGGAGCGCTCATCTGCCCGGCTAATACACTTCTGAAATAGTTAAAAATTAAGACTTAAGTGTTAAGAGTTAAAAGTTAAGTGTTAAATTGAGTTGAGTTAAGTACTAGTGTTAAGTGTAAGACTGGCTTCACATCACGATTTTTGCACATCCGTGGTGATCCTTGAATTTCATGGATCACTTGGACAGGCACGGATCTGTACCAACATATGACACTGTCGCACACGGATCCGTCATCACTTAGCAGAGATAGAGCTATACCTTGCTTCTGACATGCGCAGTACAGCAAATTGGATTCGTTTACGGATCCGATTTTTTGACGGATCCGAGATACATAGACTCTCATGTTATTTAACACGGAACGCAATGCATTCGTTACGGATCTGTGGTGTCCGATTTGAGTCACGGATACTAAAATCGTAGCAGGCTACGATTTTGGCTCTGTGACTAAATCGGACAGCAATGGATGATGCTAAAATTGGATGCCAATAGGGACACATCCGATTTGTTGCCCATAGGGATACATGGGAGGCAAAATCGGATATGTGTTTATCCATTTTGAAACGGATACACACGGATGCAGCAAAATCGTGATGTGAAGCCAGCCTTAAGAGTTAAAAGTTAAGTGTTAAGAGTAGAGTTGAGTTAAGAATTAAGCGTTAAGAGTTAAGTGATAAGTATTAAGAGTTAAGTGTTAAGACTATAGTTGAGTTAAGAATTAAGTGTTTAATTTTTAACTTTTAACACTTAACTCTTAACACTTAATTCTTAACTCAACTCTTAACACTTAATTTTTAATTCTTAACTCTTAATTTTTAACTCTTAACACTTAATTCTTAACTCAACTATAGTCTTAACACTTAACTCTTAACACTTATCACTTAACTCTTAAGGCTGGCTTCACACTGCAGTTTTTTCACTGATCAGTGTCCATCCAGTTTGTGTGCCAAAACCAGGAGTGTCTCCAAAACTCAGAACAGGTGTCAATCTTTCAATTATAGTTTATCTCTGCAAGTTTCTCTCCTGGTTCCTCTCCGGGTTTTGGCACACAAACTGAATGGACACTGATCAGTGAAAAAACTGCAGTGTGAAGCCAGCCTAACACTTAACACTTAATTCTTAAAATTAAGAGTTAAGAATTAAAAGTTAAGAGTTGAGTTAAGAATTAAGTGTTAAGAGTTAAGTGTTAAAAGTTAAAAATTAAAGTGTTAAGTGTTGAGTTGAATTAAGAATTAAGTGTTAAGAGTTAAGAGTTGAGTTAAGAGTTAAGAGTTAAGAGTTAAGTGATAAGTGTTAACAGTTGAGTTAAGAATTAAGTGTTAAGAGTTAAAAGTTAAGTGTTCAGACTTGAGTTAAGTGTTAAGAGTTAAAAGTTAAGTGTTAAGACTTGAGTTAAGTGTTAAGAGTTAAAAGTTAAGTGTTATGAATAGAGTTAAGAGTTAAAAACTAAGTGTTTAGAGTAAACTAGTAAAAGTTGAGTTAAGAGTTAAAAGTTAAGAGTCAGAAAGAGTTGATCAACTAGCCTGTGTTTTGTCACTTCTCATAAATACATAAAACCCTTTAACCAAGGAAACAGAACGCTTTCCTTCATCTCATTATCGTGTCTCGTGCATTTATCACTTTTTGCAAAATACCAACTACTACTAGAGGCGAATCCACACAATGCAGCACAACGGAGGCGTCTGCTTTATTATACAAAGGAGCCATTAATAATGCGTGTCCTTTGTTCTGTGTTCTTTGTATGAGGCGTCCCTGCGATATCTGAGCGCTGCGCTGTCATTCTCCGAGCGCTGCCCCCTGCAGCACGTTTTCCATCCCTCCAAGGTTATAACAACTGGCGTACATGCTCACTCATACATTTATTATTCGAAAGATTCACAAAGACACAAAATCAATAAAGTGTTTACCAAGTTTACTTTCCGTATCCATTATTAATTCATCTTTTCCTTCTCTGGGGTCTGACCCAAATTCCACACAAAGACAAAAATACTGGAAAATGGGGCAACACAGGGTGATAATCGTCTGATCTATTAAACAGGAGCAGTCAGAGGTGTAGAGCCTGCCGAAATCACAGACGCAACACACAGAGGGTATTACTATTCAGCTTAGAATAATAAAAGATTGTTTCTTCAGTTATGTCATCTATGTACACAGTGACTACACCAGCAGAATAGTGAGTGCAGCTCTGGAGTATAATACAGGAGGTAACTCAGGATCAGTAATGTAATGTATGTACACAGTGACTGCACCAGCAGAATAGTGAGTGCAGCTCTGGAGTATAATACAGGAGGTAACTCAGGATCAGTAATGTAATGTATGTACACAGTGACTGCACCAGCAGAATAGTGAGTGCAGCTCTGGAGTATAATACAGGAGGTAACTCAGGATCAGTAATGTAATGTATGTACACAGTGACTGCACCAGCAGAATAGTGAGTGCAGCACTGGAGTATAATACAGGAGGTAACTCAGGATCAGTAATGTAATGTATGTACACAGTGACTGCACCAGCAGAATAGTGAGTGCAGCTCTGGAGTATAATACAGGAGGTAACTCAGAATCAGTAATGCAATGTATATACACAGTGACTGCACCAGCAGAATAGTGAGTGCAGCTGTGGAGTATAATACAGGAGGTAACTCAGGATCAGTAATGTAATGTATGTACACAGTGACTGCACCAGCAGAATAGTGAATGCAGCTCTAGAGTATAATACAGGAGGTAACTCAGGATCAGTAATGTAATGTATGTACACAGTGACTGCACCAGCAGAATAGTGAGTGCAGCTCTGGAGTATAATACAGGAGGTAACTCAGGATCAGTAATGTAATGTATGTACACAGTGACTGCACCAGCAGAATAGTGAGTGCAGCTCTGGAGTATAATACAGGATGTAACTCAGGATCAGTAATGTAATGTATGTACACAGTGACTGCACCAGCAGAATAGTGAGTGCTGCTCTGGAGTATAATACAGGAGGTGACTCAGGATCAGTAATGTAATGTGTGTACACAGTGACTGGATTAGCAGAATAGTGAGTGCAGCTCTGGAGTATAATACAGGAGGTAACTCAGGATCAGTAATGTAATGTATGTACACAGTGACTGCACCAGCAGAATAGTGAGTGCAGCTCTGGAGTATAATACAGGAGGTAACTCAGGATCAGTAATGTAATGTATGTACACAGTGACTGCACCAGCAGAATAGTGAGTGCAGCTCTGGCGTATAATACAGGAAGTAACTCAGGATCATTAATGTAATGTATGTACACAGTGACTGCACCAGCAGAATAGTGAGTGCAGCTCTGGAGTATAATACAGGAGGTAACTCAGGATCAGTAATGTAATGTATGTACACAGTGACTGCACCAGCAGAATAGTGAGTGCAGCTCTGGAGTATAATACAGGAGGTGACTCAGGATCAGTAATGTGATGTATGTACACAGTGAGTGCAGCTCTGGAGTATAATACAGGAGGTAACTCAGGATCAGTAATGTGATGTATGTACACAGTGAGTGCAGCTCTGGAGTATAATACAGGAGGTAACTCAGGATCAGTAATGTAATGTATGTACACAGTGACTGCACCAGCAGAATAGTGAGTGCAGCTCTGGAGGTAACTCAGGATCAGTAATGTGATGTATGTACACAGTGACTGCACCAGCAGAATAGTGAGTGCAGCTCTGGAGTATAATACAGGAGGTAACTCAGGATCAGTAATGTAATGTATGTACACAGTGACTGCACCAGCAGAATAGTGAGTGCAGCTCTGGAGTATAATACAGGAGGTAACTCAGGATCAGTAATGTAATGTATGTACACAGTGACTGCACCAGCAGAATAGTGAGTGCAGCCTTGGAGTATAATACAGGAGGAAACTCAGGATCAGTAATGTAATGTATGTACACAGTGACTGCACCAGCAGAATAGTGAGTGCAGCTCTGGAGTATAATACAGGAGGTAACTCAGGATTAGCAATGTAATGTATGTACACAATGACTGCACCATCAGAATAGTGAGTGCAGCTCTGGTGTATAATACAGGAGGTAACTCAGGATCAGTAATGTAATGTATGTACACAATGACTGCACCAGCAGAATAGTGAGTGCAGCTCTGAAGTATAATACAGGAGGTAACTCAGGATCAGTAATGTAATGTATGTACACAGTGACTGCACCAGCAGAATAGTGAGTGCAGCTCTGGAGTATAATACAGGAGGTAACTCAGGATCAGTAATGTAATGTATGTACACAGTGACTGCACCAGCAGAATAGTGAGTGCAGCTCCGGAGTATAATACAGGAGGTAACGCATCAAATCCAACACATAGCAGCACAATTATTTTATTTCGTTTTCAATATACATCTCAACCTCTAGTCATATGTAGAAAAAGTTATATCAATAAAAAATATAAACCATGAGAATGTGTTGTGAATATTCTTCAGTGTCTATGAGAAGAATGAGGAGGGATCCTGTAGAGGAGAGCACTGGCTGCAGCGGCCGTCACTTCTGGTGATTTATGTTTATCATCTTTTCTTTGATATTCTTTCTTTGTCTCTTTATGGTTATGATGTAGTAAGTGTTCGCCCGGACGATCTCTTCCGCCTTTTGTTCTTCATGTGGATTTATAGAATTGCAGGGTGAGCCCTCGCTGAGGCGATGTGCTATTATCAGGGATTCACAGAGCGACAGTAATTGGTCTCCTATGGCGGAAGCAAAGCTTAATGGTAGAGATGGAGCAAAGTTTACCAAAACCCAAAGAACATTTTACAGGTGTGGACAACTACTGAGCATTTACAGCAAATGTTTCTGCAGCAAAGCCATAGGGTTGACAAGAAAAAACTATAAAATATTAGCGTTTTTATGTTTTTCTTCCCCCATTCATCTGAATGTAAAAACGCAAAAAAATTGCCATGGTACAAATATGAAAAATGCTTTGATGGTTCAAATCTGCATGCATGTGCATGATTCATCTCATTCATTTTGCTGATATTGTTTTTTCCCGTGGAAAGATTACGGGGGTCAGCGGGATGAATGTGGCAAAAATACAGCATGCAAACAAGTTACATATGTACAGACATTGCCAGACACAGAACACCTGTGGAGAGATCTAAAAATGGCAGTTTGGAGAAGGCACCCTGCAAATATCAGGGACCTGGAGCAGTTTGCCAAAAAAGAATGGTCTAAAATTCCAGCAGAGCATTGTAAGAAACTCATTGATGGTTACCGGAAGCGGTTGATCACAGTTATTTTGGCTAAAGGTTGTGCAACCAAGTATTAGGCTGAGGGTGCCAATACTTTTGTCCGGCCCATTTTTGGAGTTTTGTGTGAAATGAACAATGTTTTGCTTTTTGCTTCATTCTCTTTTTGTGTTTTTTCATTGAAGACAAATTAAATGAAGATAAAAATACCAAAAGAATTTGTGATTGCAATCATTTTCAGGTATTATCTGACAGAATTGCAGGGGTGTCAATACTTTCGGCCACAACTGTATACAGCTGTAAATCTTTAAAGGGATCCTGTCACCTCCAGAACGCCCCCTAAGCTAGCAAAACATGTCCCTGCAGCATCCTATCACTAATCTCACACTCCTTTTGTCTCCTAAAAGCATCCTGTGAAAGTGGATAAAAACGTTTTAATACTCCCTCATTAGTGATTATAATTAGCAGGGGCCATATTCTTTAGCCCTTAGGGTGTGTATGTTCTTTGTCCTGTTCGTCAGTAGATCATGCCTTAATGGGCGTGATCTACTATTCATTTTCTAGGTAAGCCCTCCCTTGTTTACACGATGATGGGCAGTCATGAAATGACGCGATTCGCGTCAATTCTGGGAGCGGGTGACGTAAGTACACCCGCGCCGTTCTGTAGGCTTCAAGCACTGCATTGCGCATGCGTGCTGGACGCCTTACAACGTGGCGTGGGTGTACTTACACTGTCAATCACAGATTGGGACCGCTACCGGACTCCTATGTGGCGGCCACAGTAAGGTACTGAAGCTGGGACGTATAGGTAGGACACTTCGCACAAATACCTAACACATTCCCCAATCCCTAGTCCTAGTTCTTTATGTCAGGCAGGGGATAGGAGGGGAACCGAGTGGAGGGTGGAGTGAGAGGAAAAAGCCCAGGAAAGGGGTGGAGGAACTAGATTAAAACTAGGAACACAAAGTTAGGGGAGCTTGGAGAGAGTTCTGGTTGAAGTTCCTAGCAAGGGGAGAAGGAACAGAACCCTTAAGCCGAGACAACCCATAAGCCTGATAGTCTGTAGTCCAGAGTGGAAGAACATGGACCGGCGGCCTGTGCCACCGAATGGCTAGTCCGGGTCCCAGGCAGCCTCCCGTGGGAAGGAAGAAGGGGTCCGCGGTGTGTCCAGAACAACGGGGATACCGGGGGACCGGGCCAAAGCCAGGGTGCTGGCCCTGTTGAAGTGGCCAGGAGCTGTATGCCCCAACCCCAGATTAACTAGTGTGGTGAAGGGACTTCATGCCCGGGCCCTACCCTCCATTGTAGCAAAGGAAAGGCCATCAGATAGGGTCAGGGAGACAGACTGAGATCTCTCGGGAAAAGACACGCGACCGCTGGTCCAGAGCTAGCCTGTGGAACAGAAAGAGAGAGGCCCGGAAAGGAGCAAGAGAGCAGGTGTAGTAACTGAAAGGTCCCAGCTGCAAGGGTGTGTGTGGAACAACATTGAACTGTTGGTACCTTGTAAACTGCTGAATGCTATAAGTAAAGTACCCGGCCAAGCTTGACGCTGCTTGTGTGAGACTGTCATTTCTGTGACCGCGACGGCGCTCGTCTGCAGAGCCGCACACTGATTGTCCTAGCTGCAGGAGAAATCACCGGGAGAGGCCGAGTGCAGCGCCTGAACACTGCACTTCTACACCTGCCCTGGGGAACCAAGCCCTACCTGTGGAGGGCTCAACATCCCGGCTGCCAACCCTCATCATCCAAAGAGGCCTGGACTGCAGCGGTGGCCCATATTGGCCACAAACCACAGGTGGCGTCACGAACTACTTCAAAACTTTATTTCCCCTTTTTCTTTAACTCCCTTTTACTGCCGCACCTGGGCATACGGTCACATCGCCGTGACATTCCCCCGCAAGTGAAGAGAGGGTCCGATTCCGAGTACCCCTGCCCCGAGGTGTGACACCTACATCCAGAATAAGCAGGTTATTCCTACAGAACATCCTAAATAATCCACATATCAATCTGCTCAGCTCCTCCACCTCTATAACATGCGGAGCGGACTGCATTTTTATGATGACGAGTTCCCTTTAAATTTCTGTCGTGCGTGCGTCGTTTGATAGTTATTATAGGTCTGACTATATGTGTGAGCTGTATTATTGATGGTAGGACTATGGATCGGTGTCCACCTTCAGCTAATGGGATAAGGACTGTTAATGGAGACACACTCAGATCTAATAAGTCAGTGTGAGAGCACTTCAACAATTACGGGAAATGTATCCTATGTGTCACTAGGTGGGGCTGAGCGAAACATAAATAATCGGTTACAGCTGAGGGAATGGATGGAAGCTGCCTACTGTCACAATATGTCATTGGGACTGATCCCTTTGACTTGCCCTTGACTTTAAGAGATCTTGTTCTGCCCCTGCACATAAGTGTTCATTAGTTGCTTCATTAATGACACTTCTATCATGAATATCTCTGAATTAGAGACTTTTTGATTGAGACAAATTGACCCAAGGATTTGCGCTTTTCTTAAAGTCGTCTTTCGTTATTTCTTCATTCTGTGAGGTTTACGTCAATGTGACTTTTTCATCCATTATAAGGAAAATTTGAATTGCGTCATCCGAGACTACAACTCAATAAAGGCAGAACCAAGTCTTATAATGAGCTGGCAACAGTGGCATACCACAAATGGTGGCAGACCATCTATGCTATGGGGCCCACGAGTTGAGAGGGCCCAATGTCCGTACAGACACAAAGCACCACCCCGCCCTCCCCCCTGATCGTGCAAGTCACTCTCTGCAGCCTCCGGCCCTGGTATGCAGTGACTCGTTGAGCTCTCCTGAGTTCACTGTTCAGGTAAGTTGTCCTCTGATGACCTCAGGAGTCTAAGCTGATCTGAGCTGTCCTCGGGTGACCTCAGGAGTCGCCGTTCACATTAATGCACAAGTTAGTCTAAAGTCGCTTCCAGATCGAAGAGGAAGGGTGATAGACAGAGATGAGAGAGGAGATGTAGGGAGGTGCTGCACCGTGAAGAGCTTTGTGGGTGAGAACAAGCAGTTTGGATTGGATCCTATAGTGTACGGGCAGCCAGTGCAGTGACTGGCACAGAGCGGAAGCGTCTGAGTAACAGTTTCCTAGATAGGCGACTCTGGCTGCTGCATTAAGGATGGACTGAAGAGAGGAAAGCCTAGTAACGGGGAGGCCAATTAATAAACAATTACAATAATCCAGAAGGGAGTGGATCAGGGCAGCGGTGAGGGTTTTTGTTGTTTCCATGGTGTGAAAAAGGCAGATTCTAGAGATTTTCTTCAGGTGCAAGCGACACAAGCAGGCAAGAGACTGTATAGATGGGGTAATGGAAAGATCAGAGTCAATCATAACACCCAGACAGCGAGCCTGCTGAATAGGCGTTATCGTGGTGATGCACACTGAGAGAGAGATGTCAGATTTAGGGAGGTTAGAGGAGAGTGGGAGCAGAAGAAGCTTAGTTTTGGAAAGGTTGAGTTTTAGATAGAGAGCGGACATGATATTGGAAACTGCAGCTAGACAGTCATTGGTGTTCTTTAGCACCGCAGGGGTAAGGTCAGGAGAAGAAGTGTATAGTTGTGTGTCATCAGCATAGAGATGGTACTGGAAAACAAATCTGCTGATGGTCTGTCCATCGGGGCTGTGTAGAGAGAGAAAGAGAGGGCCGAGGACCAAGCCTTAAGGGACCCCACTATTGAGGGGAAGAGGGGAGGAAGTGGAGCCAGAGAATGATACACTGAAAGAGCGGTCAGAAAGATAGGAAGAGAACCAGGAGAGAGCAGTGTCCTTGATGCCAATGGAGTGCAGCATGGAGAGTAGGAGATGGTGGTCAACAGGGTGAAAAGCTGCAGAGAGATCAAGGAGGATAAGCAGAGAGTGGTCACCATTACATTTTTCCGTCAGAAGGTCATTGGTCACTTTGATGAGGGCGGTTTCTGTAGAATGTAGGGGGCGGAAGCCAGACTGTAATGGATCTAGAAGAGAGTGAGTGGAGAGATAATGGGTGAGGCGGGAATAGACCAGGCGCTCCAAGAGATTAGAGATGAAGGGGAGATTGGAGACTGGTCTGTAATTATTTGTGCAGGATGGATAAAGGGAAGTTATTTTTTTAATAATGGTGTAATGATCGAGTGTTTGAATGAGGAGGGAACGATGACAGAAAGAGATGGAGAGATTTTAAGATTTTGATTGGATGAGTGGTGACCACCGGAGAGAGAGACTGGTGTAGGTGTGAGGGAATGGGGTCAGTAGTGCATGTGGTGAGACGAGAGGAAGAAAGGAGCCTGGAGACTTCTTCTGGAACTGGGTCAAATGTGGAGAGTGAGCCAGTGGAGATGTGGGGGGAATGGGAGTAGCAGCACTTGGAGGCTGAGAGCTGATTTCCTGGCGGATGTTGTCTATTTTCTCCATGAAGTAAGAAGCCAGATCATCAGCACAGAGGTCAGTGATGGGGGCCTGCACTTTAGGACTGAGGAGAGAGTGAAAGGTGTTAAAGAGTTTCTTTGGGTTGTTGGATAGCGAGGAGATCAGGGTGATGAAGTAGGTTTGTTTGGCGAGGTGAAGGACAGATTTGTAAGTTCTTAGCATACATGTATAGTGAATGAAGTTTTCCGATGTGTGGGTTTTCCTCCATAGACGCTCAGCTCTCCTAGAGCATCGCTGGAGGAATCAAATTTGCAATGTGAGTCAGGGCTATTTAACTCTGTGTTTGGATGTTTTGAGGGTGAACGGCGCTACTTAGTCCAGGGTGCGTCTGAGAGTGTCATTGTAGTGAGTCACAGCCAGATTCGGACAGGAGATTGAGGAGATTAGGGACAGTGATGAGATGAGAGAGTCTGTGAGTATATGATGGTTGATGAACTGTAGATTCCTGAATGTGTGATAGGTAGGAGTGTGCTGGAGTGGGCGATGATTTGTGCGCATGAAGGAGAGAATGCTTTGGTCAGAGAGAGGAAGAGGTGAGTTATCTAAGGAGGAGGTTGAGCAGAGCCAGCAAAGACCATGTCGAAGGTGTTACCATCTTTGTGTGTCTCAGAGGTTGAGAACTGTGAGAGGCCAAGAGAGGTGGTTAGAGATAGGAGGTGGGATGCAGATGAGGAGGTGGGGCTGTTTATGGGGATGTTAAAGTCTCCCAGAATAAGGGTTGGTAATTCTGAGGATTGGATGCTGTATTCTTCATCACAGCCTCCATTCAAAAAGACATCCCAGAGGATCCAAAGAGGGGTATGAGGGTAGAGGGGTTAATAAAGATGGAGTTCCTAAATGTCTCTGTGTTTTTATTTCTAAAAAAAAGGTTTTTTTCTATGTGTGGTGTCTTTTTTACTATTTACTTGAAATTCTTAATGTCTGGGTCTAACTTGGCCTGACATTAAAAATATCAGGCTTAATGCCAGCTGACAATACAAAGCTGGTATTAAACTTTAAGTACCCAGTGCACCACCAGGGAAGCTGGAGAAGCCAGGTAAAGCACTATGGCGCTATGATGAATGCACCATTTTCAGGGCTGCTGCAGGATGCTATTCTATGGCATGGGGGACCCTAAAGCGATGGTCGCTAACCCTGCTGAGAATACCATCCCTCAGCTGCCTAGTTTTATCTTAGCTGGCAACTAAAAATAGGGTGGAACTCTATTCATTTTTTTGCCAGCCAAGGTAAAAATAGGGAGCTGAGGGTGGCAGCTTGGGGTTAGTACTCGGAGTTAGCACTGGGTTAGTGCTAACTTGGTCAAACCAATAGCGGTAGTTTTGTTTGTTAACTTCACTATTCACAAAAAAGTTTGTCTCATCCCTCATCTGAAGGCAATTGTCTATGCTGTGAAGATACGAGATGTGCAGCATCAGAAACACCGGATACTGGAATCCTGTGCTAGCATTTCTTCTGCAGTGTTGCTATCAGTGTGTCAGTGGGAGAAGAGGGTTACATTGACAATCCAACACAATGAGCAGCACTTTGAACACATTGTATAAGTGGTCATTAAACTTGTAAATAATTCATGAAAGAATAAAGCTACGTTAAAACCAAGTACACCATTGTTTTTCTTGTGAAATTCTCAATATGTTTGATGTGTCACATGACCCTCTTCCCAATGAAAGAAAAAGTTGGATCCAAAATGGCCGACTTCAAAATGGCCACCATGGTCACCACCCATCTGGAAAAGTTTTTCCCCCTCCCATATACTAATGTGCCACAAACAGGAAGTTGATATCACCAACCATTCCCATATTATTTAGGTGCATCCATATAAACGGCCCACCCTGTATTGTGTGTGATTTCATTACATAGAGTGTATTAACCTAACTGTAATATAGTGATAGGAATAGTAGATGTTATGCAATGGTGTGTTATAAGTCTTGATGTGTTGCACTGTCTGTAGGTATAACATGATGTAGTTTAGGGCATAGATATTCAGAGCTGCTTATGTGCAGATAGTATAATGTAAGCAGCTGCATGTAGTTATATAAGCTAAAGGTGAAAACCCTGCATAGACTATTGCAGGGACCAGAAGGGTTAAAGTCTGGGATGAATCACAGGGGGGGTTGCCAGTCAGTAGACTGAGGAGAGACACAGAGAAGATTTGAGTTTAGTCTAGAATGGGTGAGTGAAGAGAGAGGTACACAGGAGAGAGGTCAGCGTGTGGATGAAGGAGTCTAGTACTGGTGCTGTGTGGGAACCTGAGTGGACAAAAAGCAGCTAGTTCTCAAGTAAACAATATGTGGGTGACTCAACCTCAGTAGCTAGGAAGCTGGAGAAGGTGATGTGAGTCGAACTGAGAGAAGGAAAGTGAGTCCAACAAAGTGGTCAGAATATAGGGAGCATCCTGGCTGATACACAAAAGGAGGAAAGGGCCGTGTTGAGCGTCCTCCTGCTAGGAGGATCACTGTCCTTGGTTGTCTATGTATGTGAAGTGAGCCTAATTCTCCTGACTAGCACAGAAACATTCACAAGTATATGCTGTCAACAGAAACCATGAAGATTGTGTCTCTGTGTTACACAGAAGATAATAAGAGTACTGCCTGCTGCATAATGTTCATCCAAGTTGTGTACATTGAAGTTTGCCTTGTTGTTTCCAACGTCTCTGACTGGACCGGTCAGAAGGCACCACAAATAAGATTAGCAGCACCCTCACACACCAGGGACTCACGGTTTAATGTAGTGTATCGGGGTGGACCAATCACAGCACCAGCCTATGGCAACCACCGCCCCAGCGGGCCCCGACACCGCTTCAGATCCATATTTTTCTAATTCACTTTAAGCAGTTTCATATTAAATGTAGTAAGTTCCATTGTCGCTATGAACTGAAATAAGATAACTTGATTTCCCAAATGGCAAATATATGTGAGAAAACAAAACAATTAGAAATAGTGACTGTAAAAAACACCGGATCGTCCTCAATATCGCAGGTATTTACGCATTACATTTGTGAGCGCGCTGCTTTATCTTAATTAGGACGAGTGCGATCATCAGTCGGCGCTCACGTGATTTATGCCGCACGTCAGCCCCGGGAAAACGACTTTATTTGCATTTTATGTTATTAGGATTTAATATAAGACCGAGCGCAAAAGTCGTAAAATATTCAAATTGAGACGTTCTAAAATCTGCATAACAGAAATTAGATTTCTTACGGCGCCGGAATGAAAGACAACAATATTTTTCATCTTATTAAATATCATGTTGGGGGAATGAGTGGGGACCGTTCTACGTTACTATATACAGTGTTTATTACATTTGATGACTGTGGTGGAACATAACGAATTACAGGACAGTCTCGGTAATGTATTCAGCGATGATACAGACCGCAATCAACTTATTTCTATTACTAAGACGTTGTATGATCACTTTCATTCAGCAGTCAATCATGCAAGCAAATCTCAGACACTTGGTAATATACATTATCGGAGAAATCTGCTTCTTTCTCCACTTATGAGCCACTTCTCCCTCTGCCTCCTTAAAGGGTTTCACCACTACTTGATTGCTGATAAGCTATCCTTATGAGAACCCATCAATATCTGACATCTGACATCTTCCACTGCAGCTCTTACCTGTCACGAGTATCTCCCGTCATTAGGACACTTGTGACAGCTCTGGCATCTGAGTTTCACGTGAACTTGAGAGACACTGGACTTTAAATGTGATTGTTTTTTTTTTGGACCAGCAAGGGTTACTGATATTTTTCCTTGCTCATATCTTCTTGTTAGTTCATCTCAGCTGCAGCAGGTTTGTGATCACTCCCCTTCCCTTTAAATAGTCACATGATGCATCACCTGATGTCGGTAATAGATGCTTTCTATACTGACTTCCCTTGGAGGGAGGAAGTGTCACGTATTGACTGCCTTCGCAGTCCTGGAGTGTTGCTGCTGTGCTATTTAATTGAGTTATTTTTCTTAGTCTTCTGTTTGCGGCTCTGCAGATGGAGGAGTGAGTCATAGCTCAGGTGAAGGTGGAGAGGTGTGCATTCAGATCTCCATTCACCTAGCCTTGAAATAGCTCCACTTACCTCCACTACGTGTTGCAGATTGAGTTCATTCTCATCTTGGACCCGTGCTGTGCAGACGTGTTACTTGAGCAGCTGCTGTCCCCTTCCATTGGAGTGGTGTCCTTTTCCTGGTCTGTGGGTGGAGGTAGGGGCTTCTAGCAGAGGACAGGTTGAGGTTGAGGGAATAGGTGGCGGCCTTAACCTCCTCACCTTCAGAGGTACCTTCAGGAACAGGACTAGTCAGGGACCAGAAGTCCAGGGCCAAACTTGCTCCCCGTTGCCCTTGCCTGTTATCCCTTCCTGCTCCATTACCCTCATCCGCTCCTCATGTGACATGAAGTCCCTAGTGGCTGCGCGTGATTCTGCTGCTGGATTTCTGTTGTTGGAACGCCGTCATCTGCAGCTCTGGTGTTTGGCTGCAGCAATCAAGTTTGTTTCATATGCTTTTGCCTATGTTTCTTAGTCTGTCCTTCTTTCCCTGTGTTACATTACAGTAGCAGTGATGTCTGGTGTACTCACTGACACTAGAGAGGGTGAGTGGAGGCACAGTTATGGACTAGGCACATTAAGACGGCGGGGGGAAGGACCGGCTTGGGGACGTTAGGGGTGCTCAAGGTCAAGACACAAGGTCAAGGGATGCTCAATCCCCCTCTCCCTATTGTCAGGGTCTTCTTCTCTCTTTCATCCCATTGTAACCTCTCGTGACTTTACTTGCACTTATCAGAAGTTCTCGAATGCTGCCATAACATAGAAGCTTAGTAATTCCTATTATGTCTGCAGTCAGATACTGTATATCCACTCCTTGTTCAAACGATTAAGGTGCGTTTCTGCAGTCCCTGGTCACACCCACTATAGGGTTTATGGAGCTGAGGAGCACGGACCAGAGGTGTTGGTGCAGCGAGATAGCAAAGTTGGATTCTCAAAAGATGATCATTTATTATTGAGATACTCACATAAGAGGCAGGAACACTTTATAGAATGGGCCCAAAGGGAATTTCAATGGCACTGTTGATGTTGACTGATACAATAACTGTACTGTTAAACGTACTATGCATTGTATGACAATATTAACAGTATTATTTAGGCAATGTTTATGTCACGAGTGTCATGTCCGGCTGAAAATTTTGCGGTATCTGAGATTAAGATAATGGCGATTAGCAGATCCTCTTTGGCACCCGCTAGGTGATCAACATGAGTGTTGTGGAATTATTTTCATTTAGTGTTGAAGGGGTTAAGAGTTCCTTTTTGATCGTAAGTAGATTCCATATAGCTCTAATCTCAGCTGTTGCTCCTTGCTGCCACTCCCTTTCATTATTTAAACTTACTCCCATGTGCCGGTTATAGTTCTGCTATGCTGACCTCCCTTGTAGATGTTTTGTTGCTGTTTGTTTGTCTCTTTCCCAGTGTTGTCTTATTATAGTAGTAAGACTAGAATCTTTCTGCCCTACTCACTACCCAGGGCTAGCCCAGGGTAAGCGTCAGGCACGTGATTGTGCACGGGGAACAAGCCCCATCTAGGGATGATAGGGAGTATAGGATTGAGTCTCAGATGAGTGTTTAGGAGTCACCCCTCTCCCTATCTTCAGGGCACCCTATTACCTTTTCCATTGTTTTCCCTTTTGTTGCGCAGAACAGCGGGCGTCTCCTCACTCTCTCATGGCAGTATGGCAGTATTACGTAGGCAATGGATGGCAGTATTGTGTGAGCAAAGTATGGTATAGATCACTTTCTTTTAATTTGCTTTCCAAGAAACTAAGAAATGAAGAGGACAGTTACTTATCCAGCTCCAAGGTTCACCAAAGGGAGCGGCCTCCTGACAGTATCGGACATTGAGGTCCTCAGTTCTGAACTCTGGGAAAACAAGAAGATTTAGAGCCTAATTATAACTCAAGTAATTAAAATGAGGGAAAAAAGAGAGTTCTGAGGAGTTAGTCTTTAAGAGCAGAAATAAATGTGAACATTTAAATTCAAGTTCAATATAAAGATTTCTCTCATCTCTGCGGCCTCATTAATAGTTAACGGAAGACGTCAACTGAAAGATGGTCTTGTTATTTGCAAGAAAACAGATAATATACAAGTACTATTCATCTCAAGACGTTCCCATTAGTCAGGATCAGATAGTCCTGGTCCTGCACTTTTCGGAGAGATGCCGGTGTCTATGGAGTGACGGCGCTCCTCCCAAAACTCTGCTCCTTTTACCTACAGGTTTTTGGACTATTTTGTATCACAGAACAGAACAGAATGTGCCCTTTCCACTTATGTAATCAACAGTGTCCACATCAAAGTCTGTATAAGAGAGAAAAGGCCTACTGCTCTGTGTACGTCTCCTTAGGTAATGCAACGTCCAGTAGGAAAAGAGGGCCCGAGCCGCCCTGGAACACAGATCTTGACCGGCGGAGTCTGCGGCGTAACCATGAGGCCAGGTTCACATTAAGTTTAAGGATCCGTTTGACAGCAGCACAAACTCAATGTAAAGGATGCGTTAACGCATCCATAGACTTGCATTCAACAACTGTATACTAATGCATGCGTTTGCTAGTATGCGTTTGTGGAAACACACAGGCACACGTGGACTGCAGCGTTTTTCTGCTCGCTAGACACCAAAATAGAACGCAATACTACAGATTTGTGCAAAACTGCAGCATTGCGTTATGTTGCGTTTGCAATACATGATAGGATAGACAGATAGATAGATAGATAGATAGATAGACAGACAGACAGACAGATAGATAGATAGATAGATAGATAGATAGATAGATAGATAGATAGATGAATAGGATAGAAAGAGATAAGATAGATAAAAATATAGATGTTAGAAAAGCATTACCAGTGTCCCTGCTCTGTCTCTGCTGCTTCTAGTGATGCTTATTATAGCTCATGAATATTCACCCATAGGCCCGGAAGCAGCAGAGACAGAACGGTGAGACAGAGCAGCGACACTGGTAATGCTTTTCTAATATCTACTGTATATTTCTATCTATCTTATTTCTTTCTATCCTATTTATCTATCTCTCTATTATCTATTTATCTATCTATAATCTATCTATCTATCTATCTATCTCATATGCACTTACATTTTTTTTGAAGTATCAAAACCAATTGTGCTAAAAAATGACTCAAAATGTTACTTTTGCTGTTCATTACAACAGAATCCATTAATGTTTCCATTGTAAAGGACAGCACATGTGCAATGTGAACCTAGCCTTATTCTGCTGGGGGATCTTGACCAGCATAGTCTCAGACTTGACCATGGAGCTTGGCTGCGCGATCTTGACCAGCATAGTCTGCGACTTGACCACGGAGCTTGGCTGGGGGATGTTGACCAGCATAGTCTGCGACTTGACCATGGAGCTTGACTGCGCGATCTTGACCAGCATAGTCTGCGACTTGACCATGGAGCTTGGCTGCGCAATCTTGACCAGCATAGTCTGCGACTTGGC
This sequence comes from Allobates femoralis, assembly GCA_033576535.1. NCBI lineage: Eukaryota > Metazoa > Chordata > Amphibia > Anura > Aromobatidae > Allobates > Allobates femoralis. The sequence continues at coordinate 554,971,169 of JARQOC010000005.1, forward strand.
CATGGATCTCGGCTGGGAGATCTTGGGTAGATGACACACTGTGTTGGGATCCAGCTTCCTTACAGGCAGTGCTCGCGAACAATTCTCAGGAGACCAGCACTTTGTCTTGGGGGAGCGGGGCGGTAGTTTCTCTCTGGAGTCTGCTCTTTCTCACTTCTTGGCACCAAACTCTACCTTCCATTGACATTCTTTCCTTTTATAGTCCTGTGCTGCATCACAGCTCTTTGTCGCCCTGATCTGCTCTTCTATGTCTACCCCAATGGAAACCACAGGCTTCTCTTCAGGTTTTCAGTTACATCCAGTATCTTCGGGGGATAGCACCTCCTTACTGTGAGACACGGTCTGCCCCTCTACAGACATTAAGGTAAGGCTCATACATAAGGCAAAGCTCTGTCTAACTAAAGCCTTGAATTTAATGGTTTAGTCCAGTTTAAGGAATCCACAGATAATTGGAAAGGATCCTTTATACAGATCTTCAGCTCTCAGCCGAAGTAGAGTACAGCTATAAAACCTGGTCTGTATTGTATTACACAAACGTATAGTATGTAATGCCTAGCCCTGCCTGTGATGGCGCTGTAGGGAAATTGAACACTTCCTGTTAGGGTTCTCCACCGGTCATAGCTGATCGGTGAGATTTCTAGCATGAGAATACATTGTGATCAGCATATTGAATGGATGCCTCTAACAAGTAGGGGTTGTCCTATGGGGAAGATACACTTTAAAGGTAAAAATTTAGCAGATTTCCGAATACAGTTTTCAGAATGATTTTTTATTCATTTTCACTATGTTCTAGTAATTTTGATAGGGTATTGCAATGATCTGGATTAGGTTTTCATTACCTATGGCATTGTAACATTGCAGGATACAGTAGCACCCATAACACTAGAGAGGGCTGAAGAAGGATTGTGACCTATTGTTTGGCCGCCAGCTGCTCTCTCCCGACTTGTCCATAGACACTAAGGCTAAATGAGAAAGACGCTGCCAAACTGTTCTGTTGGCGGATTGGCTCATCAAAAATAAAATAATAATAATAATCTTCATTTATATAGCGCTGGCATATTCCGCAGCGCTTCACAATACAGAGGTTCATATACAAACAGTCATAAGAAACAGTTATCAGAAAATACAATGCAATACAATACAATATAATAAATAGAGCAAAATAGTGACAGCCCTGCTCATAAGAGCTTACAATCTAACAATGAGGTGGGGGCGACACAAAGTACAGCGGCTTATTTACAATGATGGTATAGTCAACTTGAGGAGATGGGGAACAGATAGGAGCCACCAACCATTATTTGTGATGCATTTGGGACTGGTGGAGCGGATAGGCTCTGTCTAAATGACTTAGACTAGGGATCATGATAGGCCGCCCTAAAAAGATGTGTTTTTAGGGACCGCCTGAAACTATGTAAGTTGTAGATACACCTAATTTCTTGGGGTAGAGCATTCCAGAGAATTGGTGCAGCTCGGGAGAAGTCTTGGAGTTAGTTGCACACAGTCAAAGCCCCAATGCCAGAGGTATCAAAATAACCCAAAACACCTCTGATCTCCCCTATATGTTATTGTAGATCCTGTGCTCTTTTCACATGTATAGGATTATCTCAGCACAGGAGATGTGGTATGATCAGACCATGTCCCTGTACGGTCAGACACATCCATTACACAGTACATAGCAGGGACACATAGATAAGATTATCTCAGTACAGTAGATGTCATATGATCAGACCATGTCCCTGTACGGTCAGACACATCCATTACACAGTACATAGCAGGGACATATATATAAGATTATCTCAGTACAGGAGATGTGGTATGATCAGACCATGTCCCTGTATGGTCAGACACATCCATTACACAGTACACAGCAGGGACACATATATAAGATTATTTTAGTACAGTAGATGTGGTATGATCAGACCATGTCCCTGTACGGTCAGACACATGCATTACACAGTACATAGCAGGGACACATATATAAGATTATCTCAGCACAGGAGATGTGGTATGATCAGACCATGTCCCTGTACGGTCAGACACATGCATTACACAGTACATAGCAGGGACACATGTATAAGATTATGGCTATCGTCACATTTAGAAGGCACATTGCGATTACCGCATCCAGATCCAGATGCGGTAATCTCATGTGCCTTCAGACACATTTTGCCTTCAAAATGTGTCCCTGAAGCCGCATCCGATAATCGGATTGCTCATAATGTGCAGTTCGGTTGCCGGATGCTTTGTTCATCCCTGCGGCTGCGGGGATGAACAAAGGGTTAATGTTAATGTGGCGCCCCGCAACGAGTGCGTCACAGGAGGGTATTGCATCCCTGACTGCAGATGCAATATTCTCCGTCTCAGTAGTGACACGGTTAATCTTCAGAGCTCCATACCCTACATGCACCACTAGCATAGAGGGCCAATCAGGTCCTGGTGGGCGGAGTGTAGGAGTAAAGTGTAGGAGTAAAGTAGGAGAAGAGAGAGAGAAGTGGTTGGGGGGCGGAACGTAGGAGAGGAGGGCTCTGCACAGTGCCGTGCAGCCCTGCAGACCACCTACCGGTTGGCGACATTGCTCGGTGCCCCAAACCGGAACCTCGGCGACTACCTAAATGGGTCAAAATTACACCCGCGCCCACCAACCACCGGATCACTGGTTCCGAAGCGAGTAAGTCGTTCATCGCTGCTCAGCAAACCAGGAGTGAAGGGATTGCTTTCCAGGAGCACCTCACTACAGCCGCAACTAAAGCCGTCTTGCCAGCGGAGTACCCACTATAAGGAATCAGGCTCCCCTCACACCGGGCTGTATACACCGGCAGGGAAATTCAAGTAGCCCCCTTGTACCCGAACTGGTGCACTAAGGCGACGTCGGCAAATAGAAAAAGTTAAGAACGGAGGAACACCGCGGAGCTCTGAAACAACACCGGTCATTGCTGGGACCACCCGGTCCGTTGCCCGTTACCTGTATACCATGTATCATCTACCGGCTACAGTAAAGGACCCGTTACAGAGAATACTGGTGTCTGTGCTTCTTCAGAACTGTTTAACTCTGCGTGCTAAGAATCACAAAGCTGCCACCCACCATCAAGTGCAGCTCCTGGCCCCGGGGACTCCCGCTCGTCCTTGCTGCCGTACATCCCCCGGAGGCCTCATGACAAGAATAATTAACCCTTATCTGTTCAGCCAACTCCTTTTGATCTGGACCACCGGGCCCCACAGCCTCGGGCGCGGAACCGTGACAGGAGAAGCAACGCCCGGAGACGTGAAGACCCGGCCACGGTGAGTCATTAATATAATATGTGGGCACCATGTCTCCAGGGAGTGTCCACCCTCCCTAGAGACATGTTGTTCATATAGGGCGGCATATGAAGGGTTAAATTGCTTTATTACAGTATCGCCGGCTTTTGTCGACTTTTACTATTTTGTCAATGGCAGCCGCCAACTCCTCGCTGTGAGCAGGAGTTACAGTACGCAATGTGCCTAAGCACGTTACAGGGCAGCATCCTCAATAAGGAGCTGACCCTGCTGCTTACGCAAATTGCGTACTGTACATGCTACTATCCATGGTGCTGAAACATTATGGGAGAAATCATGGCAGCACCAACCAGTTACTCAAATAACCTGGAGAGGGATTAACTGATGAAATATTAAGTATACAAATCATAATGGGCAACAATAGTGAACAAAAGATTGGAATAAATACAGTCATGTACAGCGCTCATAGCGCCTGGATAGCTTTGCTCTGATAATCAAAATGGTAATTACCAAGCGCAGTTCCTCTGAATCGTCCTGAGATTCGTGTGAAATAAAAATGGTAAGTAGAAATTACAGGTCAGAAGTAAATGTAATGCCCCTCCGCACCGCGCGCTCCGAGAACACCCATTACCACCGCCTGCAACCGCCCTGCGGGTTCATTATGACATTGGTACAGATGTTCTCCATACTGGACAGACAGGTAATTATCCACCCACCAAAGACAAAAGACATGACGCCGTCAGCGGGTGTCATTACTTCTCTTCTCTTACTACAAAAAGGCAAAACAATTCAGTCATTACTTAAATTCTCAAAAACAAATTGTGCCTGTGTACTGTGACCTGTGCTAAAAAGTAGAAACTTTCAGCCCTCTCTGTGTTATTGTCCAGGGGTCTCCGATACTGATATCAGGTCCACAATGATTTTCCTTCCCTGTAATTACACGATGACGGAGGTTTAGGTCACATCATTATGTCATTAGATTCATTTTTTTGGATGTAATTAATAAGATTAAGTTAAAAGCAGTCCAAGTAACGTAATTATGTATACTGTTCTGCACGTGGGCTGTTATGTGGCTGTCCATACATCAGAGCTTCACCAAGAAATGTCACCTCCAGAGTTTCTTCACATAAAAGCCCTGTCCCATCCATCATCAATTTCCGCCATCAGGGAGTCCTCCTATTCTCTGATTGGTCGGAGGACAGAACAAGGACGAAGAACAGCCGCCATGTCCACATTCAACCCCCCCCGTGCACACTCCCACCTGGTCCACACTGCCAGAGCCCGCTCAACCCAGTCAACACTCCCACGCGGTTACACTCAACCCCCACCTGGTCCACCCTTCTAGAAGCCTTCTCACCCTGGTCCACACTCCCTGAAGCTCGCACACCACAGTCCAGACTCCCACCCCCGCCCAGTCCACATTTCCAGCAGCCTGTTTACACTGCCACCTCCACCCTGTCCACACTCCCACACCCACCCAGATGACACTCCCCCTCCCACCCAGTCCACCCTCCCAGAAGCCTGCTCACCCCGGTCCATACTCCCAGAAGCCAGGAACACCCCTGTCCGGACTCACACTCTCACCCGGTCCACACTCCTAGCAGTCTGCTCTCCCCGGTACAGACTCCCACCCCTCACCCAGTCCACACCTCCCACTCCCACCCCAGTCCACACTCCAGCAGCCTGCACACCCCGGTCCACATTCCCACCCTCACCCATCCACACTTTCACACCCCACCTCACTCCCACCTCCACCTGGTCCACACTCCACACCCCTACCCAGTTCACCCTCCCAACCACCACCTGGTCCACATTCCCACCACCGGTACACACTCCCACTCCCACCTGGTCCTCACTGCCAGCAGTCCGCTCACCCCCGTCCACACTCTCACCCAGTTCACCCTCCCAGCAGCCTGCACACCCAGGTCCACACTCCCACCCCCACCCAGTTCTCACTCCCACCTCCACCCTGTCCACACTCCCACCCCCACCAGTCCACCCTCCCACTTCCACCAAGATGACGCTCCCACCGCCACCCAGTCCACCCTCCCGAAAGCCTGCTCACCCTGGTCCATACTCCCAAAAGCCCGCAGACTCCCACCCCACCCATACCACACTCCCACCCTCACCTGGTCCACACTCCCAGCAGCCTGCTCATCCTGGTCCACATTCCCACCCCCCGTTCACACTCCCACCTGGTCCACACTGCCAGACCCTGCTCAACCCGGTCCACACTCCCACTCGGTCACACTCCCACTCCCACCTGGTACACCCTCTTAGAAGCCTGCTCACCCTGGTCCACACTCCCTGAAGCTCCCAGCAGCCCACTCACCCCAGTCCATATTCCCACCCCACCGGTACACACTCCCATCTGGTCCATACTGCCAGCAGCCCGCTCACCACTGTCCACACTCCCACCCAGTCCACCCTCCCAACAGCCCGCACACCCCGGCCCACACTACCACCCTCACCTGGTTACACTGCCACTCCCACCCAGACCACATCCCAGAAGCCCACTCAGCCCGGTTCACACTTCTACCACCACCTTGAAAAACCTCCCACCCCCACCCGGTCCACACACCCACCCCCACCCAGTCCACACTCCCAGGAGTCCATCACACCAGTCCACAGTCCCACTCCCACCCAGTCCACATTCCCAGCAGCCTGTTCACCGCAATCTACACTCCCCCCCACCCGTCCTCACTTCACCCCCACCTAGTCCACCCTCCCAACCACCATCTGGTCCACCCTCCCAGCAGCCTACACAACCTGTTCCACACTCCCACCACCACCCAGTCCTCGCTCCCAGCAGCCCGCACACGCCCGCACACCCCAGTCCACACTTCCACCCCCACTTGGTTCACACTCCCAGCAGCCTGCACACCCCGGTCCACACGCCCACCCCCACCCAGTCCTCACTCCCACTTCCACCCTGTCCACACTCCCACCCCCACCCAGATAACACTCCCAACTCCACCAGTCCACCCTCCCAGAAGCCTGCTCATCCCGGTCCAGACTCCCACTCTTACACCCGGGCAACACTTCTAGCACTCTGCTCACCCCGGTCCATATTCCCACCCCTCCTGTACACACTCACACTCCCACCTGGTCCACACTGCTAGAACCTGCTCAACCCGGTCCACACTCCCACCCCCACCTGGTCCACCATCCTAGAAGCCTGCTCACCCTGGTCCACACTCACAGAAGTTAGCACACCCCAGTCCAGACTCCTACACCACCCAGTCCACACTCCCACCCTCACCCAGTTCACATTCACACCCCGCGGTACACACCCCCACTCCCACCTGGTCCACACTGCCAGCAGCCTGCTTGCCCTGGTATACACTCCCACCCCCACCGGGTCCAAACTCCCACCCAGTCCACCCTCCCAGCCCGCACACCTGGTCCACACTCCACCCCAACCTGGTACACACTTCCACTACCACCCAGACCACACTCCAGAAGCCCACTCAGCCCTGCTCACACTCCTACCACCACCTGTCCACCCTCCCACCCTACTCAGTCCACACCCCACCCCGCCCAGTCCACACTCCCAGCAGCCCATCACCCCAGTCCACACTCCACCCCACCCAGTCACATTCTCACCAACCTGCACACCCGTGCACACTCCTACCACACCTTGTCCACCCTCCCACCCTACCTGGTCTACACACCTACCCCGCCCAGTCCACACTCCCAGGAGCCCATCACCCCAGTCCACACTCCACCCCACCCAGTCCACATTCTCAGCAGCTGCACACCCCAGTCCACACTTTACCCCCACCGATCCACCTGCCCAGCAACCCGCACACCCAGTCCACACTTCCACCCCACCCAGTCCACACTCCACTCTACCTAGTCCATTCTCCCACACTCACTCGTTACACTCCCACCCATCTGGTCCACACTCCCAGCAGCCCGTCACCCAGTCCACACTCCACCAGCCCGCTTACCCAGTCCACACTCCTACCCCCAAACCCTGTCCACACTCCCAGCAACGTGCTCACCCCATTCCACACCCCCACCCAGTCGACACTACCACGCCTATATTGCTTGTGGCAAGCCTTGGTAACTGTTCATACCCAGTTATGTTACCCTACCATCAGGCTCAGTTACTACAAGCTCTATTTGCTTGGGCCTGCCCGCCTTTATTCATGAGTGCTAGCCTGGTGCAGTGAGTGTTATTTCTGAAAATCCCAGGCATATGTGGTATCAGCTGCATGTGCGGAGGCCTGATTTGCCTTTATTCACATGCACCAGCCTGGCACAAAGGAGCGAGTTTGGAAATGCTTCTGGTAAATACTGCTTTTAATGATCTGCTTTAAAAGTGTATGTTGGAGGCCACATGGCACAATTTAAATAAAAATATATAGAGTAGGACCACCCTGATGAGATTGCCTTGATATGGCAGGGTAGCTCAAAAGATTGATCAATATTTTGCCAAATATCTTAATTTCGTAATATACAGTTTGGAAGTAATATATGCATTTCCACACTATTTATTGCCAGCTATCTTCTGGTAGTGCTGACTTTTTTTGCTGCTTTCAGTTTTATAGTAGTTATAGTGGAAACCAGAAGTTGCCATACACTATATATAAAGACACATCTGCATGTTTTTCTCACTATCTGACATGAAATCATAATAAAACTTTCCAGTTCTTGGTCAATTAGGATTACCATAATTATTAATATTTGCCAAATGCCAGAATAATAAAAGAGAGAGAGAGAGTTTTAAGGCATTTTAATTATTTTCTGTTATGTCCCAACTTTACATACATTTCATTAGTATCTGGTACCATTGCCCATAAACTGTATATGACTTGGGTGAAACATTTTGGATCCTTCCACAAGCTTCTCACAATAGTTGGTGGGAATTTGGGCCCATTCCTACTGATAGAACTGGTGTAACTGAGCCATGTTTGCAGGTCGTCCTGCTTAAAGCCTCTTCAGCTTTCCCATAAATTTTCAATAGGATTGACATCAGCGCTTTGTGATGGCCGCCCCAAAACATTGACTTAGATATCCATAAGGCATTTTGTAATCAGTTTGGCAGTAGCTTCAGGTCATTGTCCATTTGAAAGACCCACTTTTGCCCAAGATTTACCTTCCTGGCTGATGTCTTGAGGTGTTGCTTCAGTGTTGCCACATAATCTTCTTTCCTCATGATGCCATCTATTTTGTGAAGTTCACCAGTCCATCCTGCAGCAAAACAACCCCGCAACATGATGCTGCCACCCCCGTGTCTCACAGTTGGGATGGTGTTCTTAAGCTTCTCCCTTTTTCTTCCAAACATAATGATGTTCTTCATTTCCAAACAGTTCAATCTTAGTTTCATGAGACCACAGGACATGTCTCCAAATATGTAGGCCTGTGTTCCTGTCTGCATTTGCAAAATTTTATTTGGCTTTTTTGTTTCTTTTGAAGTAATAGCTTCTTCCTGGCTGATATCTTTAGACTTTCTCATGATGCTACACAAAGAAGCAGTGTGTTTCAGGTGTGCATTGAAATACATCCATAGATGTGTCTCTAATTTACTCAGATGTTGCCAATAAACCTATCAGACACTTTCAAACACATGACATCATCACATGGGCTGTCCCAAATTGTTAGAGGCATAGTAATCTTAGTGTATGTAAACTTATGATTTTGCAGAAAGTAAAAAAAATGCCTAAAAACACTCTCTCTCTCATTATTCATGCAAATATTAATAAGTATGATAATACTAATTAACCTAAAATGGGAAAGGTTTATTCTAATTTCATGTCAGATAGAGAGAAAAACATGTAGATGTGTCTTTTCATATAGTGTATAGAAACGTCTGGTTTCAACTATATATTCTGGTACATGGGGGCAGTATTATAGTAGTTATATTCTTGTATATAGGAGCAGTATTATAGTAGTTATATTCTTGTACATAGGACCAGTATTATAGTAATTATATTCTTGTATATATGGGGCAGTATTATAGTAGTTATATTCTTGTACATAGGGGCAGTATTATAGTAGTTATATTCTTGTACATAGGGGCAGTATTATAGTAGTTATATTCTTGTACATAGGAGCAGTATTATAGTAGTTATATTCTTGTACATAGGACCAGTATTATAGTAATTATATTCTTGTATATAGGGGCAGTATTATAGTAGTTATATTCTTGTATATAGGGGCAGTATTATAGTAGTTATATTCTTGTATATAGGGGCAGTATTATAGTAGTTATATTCTTGTATATAGGAGCAGTATTATAGTAGTTATATTCTTGTACATAGGGGCAGTATTATAGTAGTTATACTCTTGTACATAGGTGCAGTATTATAGTAGTTATATTCTTGTACACAGGGGCAGTATTATAGTAGTTATATTCTTGTATATAGGGGCAGTATTATAGTAGTTATATTCTTGTACATAGGAGCAGTATTATAGTAGTTCTATTCTTGTACATAGGAGCAGTATTATAGTAGTTCTATTCTTGTACATAGGAGCAGTATTATAGTAGTTATAGTCTTGTACATAGGGGCAGTATTATAGTAGTTATATTCTTGTACATAGGGGCAGTATTATAGTAGTTATATTCTTGTATATAGGAGCAGTATTATAGTAGTTATATTCTTGTATATAGGGGGCAGTATTATAGTAGTTATGTTCTTGTACATAGGAGCAATATTATAGTAGTTATATTCTTGTACATAGGAGCAGTATTATAGTAGTTATATTCTTGTATATAGGAGCAGTATTATAGTAGTTATATTCCTGTTACGTAGGAGCAGTATTATAGTAGTTATATTCTTGTACATAGGAGCAGTATTATAGTAGTTATATTCTTGTATATAGGAGCAGTATTATAGTAGTTATATTCCTGTATATAGGGGCAGTATTATAGTAGTTATATTCTTGTACATAGAGGTAGTATTATAGTAGTTATATTCTTGTACATAGGGGCAGTATTATAGTAGTTATATTCTTGTACATAGTAGCAGTATTATAGTAGTTATATTCTTGTACATAGGAGCAGTATTATAGTAGTTATATTCTTGTACATAGGGGCAGTATTATAGTAGTTATATTCTTGTACATAGGAGCAGTATTATAGTAGTTATATTCTTGTATATAGGAGCAGTATTATAGTAGTTATATTCCTGTATATAGGGGCAGTATTATAGTAGTTATATTCTTGTACATAGAGGTAGTATTATAGTAGTTATATTCTTGTATATAGGGGCAGTATTATAGTAGTTATATTCTTGTACATAGGAGCAGTATTATAGTAGTTATATTCTTGTACATAGGGGCAGTATTATAGTAGTTATATTCTTGTACATAGGGGCAGTATTATAGTAGTTATATTCTTGGCTGCGGGGATATTATAATACTAGTTAGATTACTGACAATGAATATAATATAACTAGCTGGGTGCCCGATGCAGATGCATCGGGATTCTAGAAGAGCGAGTCTCTGACTCGCAATGGCCGCTTCGCGGCCAATGCTTCGCGCTGCTAAGGCGACTCGCCATGCCCGCTGCGAGGGCATAGCGAGTCGCCTTAGAACTGCTCGCAATGGCCGCTGCGCGGCCAATGCTTCGGGCGTATCCACATGACCACGCTGACTCGCAGTGCGAGTGGACTCAGAAGGGGCAAAAAACCCATTCGCAATTATATAATAGATGTATTTTTAGTAAGTTGATCTGATCAGTAATTAGAAAAAAAATTATGTAATTAACAAAACCTGTTGTTTTTATGGTATTTAGCAAGATTTGCTCTTCCGCCATTGATGTAATCCATGACTCACTTGTCGGCATAGTACTGTCTTCTGATGATGTTTTGAGCCATTAGTTCTTGTGAATCGGGAAAAGCATTTAGCACTTCTTCGTTGACAACCTTAGTTTTCTGCCTTTAGTCTTTTTACTTCCAACCTTTTACTGTAAATGCAGCAAAATGTAATAGAAAAAAAATATATAAAAGCAATAATAGTTTGCACCTCTTTATCTTGTATAACCCCTGTACTATACAATGTTTGTGCTGCTGTCTGAGAACAGAAATCTAATGGAGTCCATTATATAATGAGCTGGTAAAAACTATTTAATTTATATAAAAGATTGTTTAGCTTTATGTACAATAAATCAGTGTTATCTATTATATAATTGCGAATGGGTTTTTTGCCCCTTCTGAGTCCGCTCACGCTGCGAGTCGGCGTGGTCATGTGGATACGCCCGAAACATTGGCCGCGCAGCGGCCATTGCAAGCAGTTCTAAGGTGACTCGCTATGCCCGCGCAGCGGGCATGGCGAGTCGCCTTAGCAGCGCGAAGCATTGGTCGCGAAGCGGCCATTGCGAGTCAGAGACTCGCTCTTCTAGAATCCCGATGCATGTGCATCGGGCACCCAGCTAGTTACTGTATAATAAATTTCAGTCTTCTAATGCAATGAATGTATCATCTCTTCATCTCCTCTTGTTGTCAGTGTATAAAGGCATCCTTGATTTCATCGCTATCCTAAGGCCCCTTTCACATCAGCGGTAAGCGCTGATCACGGCAGTTGCGGTGAAAGAACAGCAACTGCCGCGGTTACCGCATAACGGCCGCACTTGCGGTTCACTTGCAGCAAGCCCCATGCAATGTCTATGGGGCTTGCGGCAGGTGCGGCAAGTGCAGTATAGTTGCGGTTTCGGCACTTGCGACAGATTCGGGCGCGAAAAACCGCGGTCAGCCGCGTTTTTTTGCAGCCGCATATGCAGCAAGTGCCGAAAGCGCACTTGCCGCACACCTACCACATGCCCCATAGACATTGCATGGGGCTTGCTGCAAGTGAACCGCAAGTGCGGCTGTTATGCGGTAACCGCGGCAGTTGCGATTTTGTTCACCACAACTGCCGTGATCAGCGCTTACCGCTGATGTGAAAAGGCCCTAACATGGGTTTTGTTACATGTTGGTAATAATAATATTGTAATGATAGTAATTAATATTGTAAAAATGCTTATAAAAATAGTCAGCTTTGCTCCTCTGCGGCAGTCAGTGTGATCCCAGAGACTGCAGTTGCATCGCTGCAGTCTCAGGATGAAGGATCGTGCGTTTCACTGGATTTTGCTGTGGATTACTGTCAGAGGGTATGTTGGAGGTTAATAAATGGGAAAATGAGGGTTGACTGTGTGATTTATTTCAAATAAAAGATTTCTCTGTGTTGTGTTTTTTAACAATTTACTCACAGGGTTGATAATTGTCGAGTCTCATAGAGGCCTGATGTTATCAACCTGGGTTTAATGACAAACTTTCAATGCTCAGCTGTTGTTAACCCCTTTTATCACCCCAGAACATCAGGAAGAGCCAGGTAAAGTGCCAGGTATTGGCAATTCTAATGAATGTACCAATTTCTGGGGCAGTTTCAGGCTACTATTCTGTAGCCTGAGGGGCAATAACTATGGGCCACATGAGGCTGACAATACCAACCCCAGCAGCCTACGTTTTACCTTGGCTGGCAATTAAAAATATGGTGAAACCCACACATTTTTCTTTAATTATTTATTTCAATAATATAAAAATAAATAATGGGCTCCCCTGTATTTTTGATTGTTAGCCAAGGTAAAGCCAGTCAGCTGGGGGTGGCTGACCGAAGATGTCTGCTTTATCTACACTGAGAATCAAAAATAAAGTGAAGCTCTACGTCATTTTTTTAATTTATTTTTACTCTATGTGGTGCAGTGAAAGGTGTAGTGCTGGTAAGATAAAATGGGGCCTGGATTTTCCCTAAGTCTCCGAGTTTTCAGGGCAACACCAGATGTACCCAGCTGCAGCTATCAAACCTGCATAAGCAAGTTAGTGAGGGAATCTCAGTATGTATGCAGCTAGGTTGGAGTAAGCCTGAAAGTGCAGTATTGTCTGGATATACAGTACATGCTGTAAAAGTCTGTGACAAGACTCCAGCAACCTTGAGAAGGGCACCTGGTGGTCGTCTGTGGACTGCAACTAATCACATCGCTAGTGGTGACCAGGAGGCCGCTTAGTTAAGCCCGTCCCATGCAAGGGTGAGTCTGAGACCGGTGGTTCTCCAAGTTGGAGTACATTTATGTTGTTTTTTTTATTTCCGTGTTGTGGCGTGTAACAGGGCGATAATGAGGGAAAGAGCGGTGCCTATGATTTCCCTTAGGCGTTCCTGAAGCATTTTGTAGTCCGCGCCCCGTCCGCGATGATTGGTGTTAGGTACTGTGTTCCCATTGGCAGTCAGTTGACAGCACGCCATATTTGAGCGTGTATTTGTGCCAAACTCCGATAGACAATGGCGTCATGTATTAGCCAGCCTCCCAGAGCAGGCTGACCAATCGTAACACTATTGCGTTGTCCAATGAGCGTGTATGGGGCGCGGTGTAAACCACTGCGGCACGCCTATCTCCTCGCCGCGCTGAACATGTACGCCCACATTTTCTTTGGAATTGCGACGTGTGAAGCGGCGATGGAGTGAGGCCAGATTGGTTCTGTTGTAGGTGAGGCGATTTCCAGAGCGACACATCGCCTTACTTTCATAGCGATATTGCGGCATATGATGCTGCCATCGGCGACCACGAAAAACGTGAGCGCGCACGTTATAGCCACATATCGCCAGGCGAGATTGCGCGTGTGACAGTACCATTAGTGTTATTTTGTTAGCCCGCGCCAGTAGTGTGTAGAGTGACACTGACAGTTCCCTGATCGAGAGTCAGTTAAGTTCAATGTTAAAGAACATCTGTTATCTAGTATCTTAAAGAGAATCTGTCAGGTCAAAAATCCATATATAACTAATATTATTTTCTAATTCCTCTGGTGAAGCTCTTTCTATTCATGTATTTCTTTTATTTATACTCCCCCCTGTAAACTCCAAATAAAGAGATTCATTCCATCTGTCAATCACAGTGAGTGATCACTTAGTTCTCGGCTGCACACTCCCCAGGGAATGAGAAGTTATGTAGTGACATCACTGCACTGCACGCAAGGAAAGTTCAGTAGAAATCATTCACATGGGGGAGTCTGTATCGTTCTGTCTGCTCTCCTTGTATGCAGCAAAACAAATGTTCAAATAAACACATAGAATCTCTCACAGACAGCACTGGCTTCTACTCAGAGCCACAGATGGAGGAGATTGCCTAACCTAGTTGAGCTATAAGATAAGATAAGATAAGATAAGATAAACTTTATTGATCCCGGAGGAAATTAAAGTATTATCAGATATGTACAGTACTATCAGATATGTGCCTGTCATCTCTCTCCCTCTCACTATCAGACGCAGTTTACAGGACAGGAAAATGGAACCAGCAATGAGTTAGAGCACAGAGGGAGGGAAGCGTGAATAATAAACGAACATTTACATATTGTGGACTATTCAATAGTGAAAGCAGTGAGCCGAACTAGTGAAGCAGCTGCCTGCTGGGTGTGAAGATGCTTATAGAAAGAAAACTACAAAGGGTACAATAATGATTTTTACATATCCTGAAAGGTCTGCTCGAGCACTATTCAAGTGTACTATTAGTATCATACTGAAAAATGACCAGACAGAGTCCTTTAAGTAGCTGAATGTAATGTATTTGTATCTTACTGACCATGTATTGATCTGCCTTTTGATAGCCATCTGTAATGTTTTCTGATTGTCTCTTAACACTGCTAACTCTTTATTTCTGTAATATAGATACCCATAGTGAGGTATCACTGAGTCACCTGTACTGCGCCGTTGCATTCTCGAATCCTCCATGAAGCCATAAAATTACCGAAGATACCTTTATCATGTACGGCTCTGCATGCACTATGCAATCAATAGACAGGTACGCAGCACCCCATCAATCGGACCAAGGGTATATATTCTTACCCCTATGGCAGCGCACGTCACTCCAACTGAGTCATCATGGAGTGCATTAATAGATTCCAATGCTTGACAAAGGGCCGAAATGGTTGGACGAAACTTTGCACTGTAAGATGGTGGAAAAAAGAAGTTTGTTTTTGGAACATGCCAGTTGTGTGGAGTGCTATCTTGCATTGAAATCTGTCTCTGCATATACGGTACTATTCTCGGCTTTTAACTGCACTAGAAGAAAGAAGGCCAGTTGAGCTACAATAACAGAAGAATAAAGATTGACTGCGCAAGCTCACCACCTAAGAACGGTTACATACAGAGACCCACCGGGCAGGCAGTGTCACTAACCTTATAGGCACCATCCTATGGCATAGCTTTGCATTCTACCACACAACAATGGGATACTGTCCCTTTAAATCCCAAAACCTTTTTAGCAGTGGAAATAAGTCTAGAAGTCCTGGACTTTCCTCTTCAAAGTGTTTTAGACAATGAGAATTCATGTAGTGACATCACTGCACTGTACACAAGGATAGTTCAGTAGAAATCACTCACATGGGGGGGCTGTATCCTTCTGTTTGCTCTCCTTGTATGCAGCAAAACAAATGTTCAAATAAACACACAGAATCTCTCACAGACAGCACAGGTTTCTGTTCAGAGCCACAAATGAAGGAGATTGCCTTACCTAGCTGAGCTTTCACCTCCCTCTCCCCCTCCCTATCAGATGCAGCTTGCAGGACAGGAAAATTAAACTAGAAGTGAGACACAGAGCACAGAGGGGAGGGAATGCCAGCCTGGGAAGGAGTGACTAATAAAATAACATTTACATACTGCGGACTATTCAGCAGTGAAAGCAATGAGCCGGACTCGTGAAGCAACTGCCTGCTGGCTGGGAAGATGCTTAAAGCAAGAGAACTGTGTCACTAACTTTTTAGGCACCATCCTATGGCATAGCTTTGCATTCAACCACACAACAACGGGGTAGTGTCCCTTTAAGTCTCCAAACATTTTCAGCAGTAGAAATAAGTCTAGCAGTCATGGACTTCCCTCTTCAAAGTCTTAGACAATTTTTTTTAACTTTTTATTTTTGCATTTTTTTTCCCTTTAAAATACTAAAGATCTTGTCTACATAATGTCAGAATAAATGTGAGACGCCTCCACTTAACTCCCCGGGGCAGTAATCAAAGAGCGACGAGCACTTGAGGTACAAATAGCTCTCAGCTCTGAATAGGACTTGCATAAGAAATTGGTTTTCAATCTTCATCCAAGAACGGTAAATATTTCTTGAGTCTATTCAGTGGAATCTCGTGGATGCCTACCTGCCAGCACGGAGACATGACGGCGGGCAGAGTCTGTGCCATCATTTTGTGCCAAGTTCAGTTTTTCCACATATGCTTTGCTCATTGATATAAGGCATGTCCCTACCTAAGTCATCTATCCCTAGCTCAACCAGATGCTGTAAATTGATACCTATCCCAAAACCAGATCCCTTTAATCAATATAGACTTTAAACTTTCTAGTATATGATGTCATTTAAGGGTTGGAAGGGTATATACAGCAGGCTCAGGAGCCGAGCCTGCACCATACAGGGAAGGTGCCAGCTGTGTTATACATCCCAAAACTACCTATAACAGTAGTGTTTAACCCTTTAAATATCAGTGTCAATCCACCCTGGGTGCCAATCGCCACTCCTACGTGACGTGACCCTAAGGTGCTATGGCAGCCGGGGGCCCACTAAAGGCAGATGTTGCCGCCATCTTGGCACTCTGAAGTCCAGCCATAGGAGACAATGGTTTGTATCATATAATGCAATAGTAGAGCACTGCATGATATAGAGCAAGTGATCAAGTAAAATAACAATCACTCATGTTTAATCAATTAAAAGTAAGTAAATTTAAAAAAAATTAAAAAATAATCAACGCCATTTTTACCATGTCTGTAAAAGTTTGATCTATCAAAATCTAAAAACATTTAACCAAATCAAAACACCAAAATTGGCTATTTTTGGTCATTGGTCAAGCATTTAAAGGGAACCTGTCACCTTGATCTAAACCTCTAACCTATTACTAGCTGTCCCTGCACCTTCCTAGCTGATTCCTAACCATCCCTGTCTCACCTAAATGGGCCCCATAAAGATTAAGAAAAGAGTTATATAGAGATATATACTTACGTGTAGTCTGGATCCGTAGTCTGCGGTGGGCAGGCTCCGGGGCTCCATTCCTCCTCCTCGCTTGCTTGCAGCACGCCCCACTGTGCATCATCGTTTCATCCCTTGATCTCCTCATTTGAAAATTCCCGCCTCTTCTGATACATTCTGCACCGGACGTAGCGTCATATCCAGCCCGGTGCATTGTGGGGGCTGATCATGTGGTATGGCCTGGCTTCAATATGCACATTGCGGGCCGTACCACATGACTAGTCCCCCCAATGCACCGGGCCAGATATGATGCTACGTCTGGTGCAGAATGCATCAGAAGAGGTGGGAATTTTCAAATGAGGAGGAGATCAAGGGATGGAACGATGAAGCCCAGCGGGGTGTGCTGCAAGCAAGCGAGATGGAGGAATGGAGCCCCGAAGCATGCCCACTGCAGACTACACGTAAGTATATATCTCTATATAACTTTTTTTTAATCTTTATAGGGCCCTTTTAGGTGAGACAGGAATGGCTTGGAATCAGCTAGGAAGGTGCAGGGACAGCTAGTAATAGGTTATGGGGGGTAGATCGAGGTGACAGGTTCCCTTTAAAACAGGGAATTTGCTGTGAATAGACATGAAGTCTGGTGTTTGTTTTAAAATAGGTGGAGAAGTACCCATTCACAAAAAAACAGTTGTGAGCTTCAAAAGACAACAGTAGTCAGGCTGGCACCAGTGGAAAGTTATGAATATTGGGGATTGTAGCGATCTGATACTTATGGGATATACATTTTTGTTTTCATGACTACGAGACAAGGAAGATGCATTTTTTTATATAATTGTGCAATCAGTCCCAAATTAATATTGTTTAAATGTATGATACAGCCGCGGCCTCATTCAGTAATCGTCGGTCAATTGTATAATTGTCCTGACAATAGGGGGCAGCAGTGCTGTATGCGACAGGTCTTAGATTAAGAGGATTAAAGTCAAAAGCATAAAAACTAAAAATGGCTTTGATGGGAAGGGTTAAAGAGATATAGAAATACCAAAGTAATGAATAAGTGAAATTTTGGGGTGAACAGTTATACTATGGTCATGAACAGACCAAATCTAGGACAAACACAAAAATAAGCAAATGCCATTCAGTAAGCAAATAAATAAATAGTAATAGTACATGTACATAACATAGGGCGCTTAGTGGACATTATTTTAATTAAAACAGCATAAAAGCCACCCCACTGCGACAAGCTGTACCCAATCTGGAGTTCACCATGATATTTGCCAGCAAGCTTCAGAGCAGAGCCCACCTTCACTTTGTTCCTTCTTTTCTTCCGACCATGATGTCCTTCTCCAGTGATTTCTCTCTTTGTATGATGTGTAGACAAGTCGTATCTTGGTGATCCTTACATCCAGTGACATGTCAGGCTTGATTTGTTCCAACATTGATTGGAAACCTCATATACCACTGGATATGTGAATCATGTAGCAATTTCAGATATCCAGTGGCATTGAGGTTTCCATTGATGAAGAATGGCCCCACTATCTTTGTACCCCATACACCACAACATACCACCAATGTCTGTGTTCCAGCAGTCTTGGAGGGATCTGTCCACTGTGGGTTACTGTCAGACCAATAGCGCTGGGTTTTGTTTGGTAACTTCACCATTCACAATAAAGTTTTCCTCATCCCTCATCTGAAGGCAATTGTCTACGCTGTGAAGATACGAGATGTGCAGCATCTGAGACACCGGATCCTGGAGGCCTGTGCAGCATTTCTTCTGCGGTGTTGCTATCAGTGTGTCAGTGGGAGAAGAGGGTTACATTGACAATCCAACACAATGGGCAGCACTTTGAACACATTTTATAAGTGGTCATAAACTTGTAAATAACTCATGAAAGAATAGTTACATTAAAACCAAGCACACCAGCATTTTTCTTATGAAATTCTCAATAGGTTTGATGTGTCACATGACCCTCTTCCCATTGAAAAAAATACAGTTGGATCCAAAATGGCCGACTTCAAAATGGCCGCCATGGTCACCACCCATCTGGAGAAGTTTTCCCCCTCCCATATACCAACGTGCCACAAACAGGGAGTTGATATCACCAACCATTCCCATTTTATTTAGGTGCATCTATATAAATGGCCCCACCCTGTAGAACACATCAAGTATCATATAGATCGGCGGTGTAGTGATTTGCTCACTGAGCATGTTCAGGGACACTCAAATGGTAGTGGGATTGAGGCAAATAAGCACATTTTTACAGTACAATGAAGTCCATTCGGTTTATTACACCATAAATCTCGCACATGATACAGTCCATTAACATCAATGAAACATTCATGACATTTAGTCTGTTCCAATGGTGGGTACGGCTGCCAGGCGGTATTTACATAGTCCCTTTTAGGCACAGGGTTACCTTCAGGAACTACTCCTAGCTCCATTCACTGACTCCTGCCAGTGCATCATTCAGAAAACTGTCTCTCTGGGATCACCAACACCTGTCAGCTCCAGATCCTCAGCAGGACTGTAGATTCCTGAATATCCCTGTGGTCTCCTCATCGTGTACCTTCCAGGACGCCGGCCATTTCCACACATCCATACCAGGTGCGTTCCAGGACAACGGTTGCTCCAAGTACCAAGAACCCTTACAGGTTCCTTCTAGGGCACCAGCTGGTCCCAAGCAAAAGAAGGGTCCCATGGTCCTTGAACCTCATGCTTTCCAAGAAGCCACCTGCTCCTGAGCATGAGATCTGGCCTCCTGGCCCCTTGTCTTTCAAGGCAGTTCTTGCTCCCAAACTCAGAGACATGTGATCACATTAACACAGAGATTATATTCAGGTGTGATAAGAATCAGTTTGGCCAGCCACGCCCCTGTCTTTTTAGCTCACCTGCATTTGTAATGCATTGCCGGAACCAGTGGAACCTCAAGTCCCAGCATACATATGTGCAATGCAGCAAGCCGCTGCATCACAGAGGTTAAAATCCATCTTACACATAATGAGATACCAAGACCCAGTTAGCCAGATGAGAAAAGAACCCCAACTTACGTTTCGCCTATTTATAATTTTGCTTCTTCAGGTGGAAGAAACAACATTATTACTACCGATAAAGAAACTTAATTTCTTTTATTGAAAATTCCAAAATTGTCTTTGATAATGGAACAAAATTGGATAGCGGGGGCCCGGGGTGAAATTCTTTTATCTGCTAATGTTAGTTTAATACATGGGTAGAGATTGATTAACGTTAACAGCAGTAATGACACTCTGGCCCTGAATAAATCATTACATTAGGTCAGGTTGGTCACGACCGTCATTGAGGTGTTACAATGTTCCACCGGCCGCGCTTTACGTAACTCCAGTTTTCAATTAGGCACAATTATCTCTCGCCTCCTTTGCCGAACGGTGAGACGACCGCGGCTCAGACAATAATGATATAAAGGACGACGTGTAATTTTCGCCTTTCAAAACAAAACAATATGAATAATTTTCACTTAATTAAATTCATTATTTTTCTTAGTAATTAACTCCAAATTGCATTGACAAGATGCCGCACTCGTGACAAAAGAAAATCAATCCTATGTTTTGTCTTTGACCCACAATCCAACCAGAAAAAGACAGAAAACTGCAGCGAGAGGTTAGGAGATGTTATTCAACCCTGCAGGTAACCCACAGATTATCCAATGCTTCACTCAGTGCTGGGTTACACCAGACGCAACGTATGGCCAAATTGTGGCGTATGGAAACTAAAGGCATTTACAATATACAGTAAAGCTAAGGATAATAATGCTAAAGAATGGCTAAATAATACCGTCACACCATGTCCTCTACCATTACTAATTTACAGTAAATAATATCTACACGAACCCCAATAATACCACCATACACCTTCCAAATAATACTAATTCCCATCGAATTTCACAAAAAATTTAGGACTCTCGTGAAAATGTTTCAGATTCACTTCACATGAATCTGTGGCTCCCCTGCAGTCAGACCACCACAAATGGTACTGCACTCATCACCCTGCAGTGTAATACCTGGAGAGGAGTAAGGATCATGCCCCCCTAATCCACCCAACACAATCCAAACTCCAAGCCAGAGAGTGACGGGTGGAAGAGACCCACCTTAGGGAAGACCCCACTTCTGGCTGGAGAAAGGAGTTAGGTTAGGGAGGGTTAGGTAAAGGAGAAGTTCCAGACAGTGTGTAGGGCCCGTAAGGCTGACTAATTGCATCTGCTATATCAGAAGACAACAAGGTGATTTTATGCAATAAAAATACAAATGTATTAATTACATAATATTAAAATATTACATACAAAAAACTACTATTAAGGTTTTAAAGAAGGAATACAAAGGTAATAATACAAACAAAATATAGTATACACATAAAAAGTGATTACAAAAAATCTATAGAAAACACCCTATAAACTAAAAAATAGTGATCTTCTTAGTAGGCTTACAATAGTCACCTATCTCTCACATAGGAGACCAAACAAAGGTGAAAAGTGAAATAAAATAAACCCAAGCAGTGAAGATCAAACTAGAGGGTGGTTACCTGGTGTCTACAGACTCTGCTGCACTCTACATGCACGTTTCGGCTTACGCCTTCACCCAGGACTCCTGGATCACTATTTTTTAGTTTATAGGGTATTTTCTATAGATTTTTTATAATCACTTTTTATGTGTATACTATATTTTGTTTGTATTATTACCTTTGTATTCCTTCTTTAAAACCTTAATAGTAGATTTTTGTATGTAATATTTTAATATTATGTAATTAATAAATTTGTATTTTTAATGCATAAAATCACCTTGTTGTCTTCTGATATATCTTTATTGGGTGAGCATTTATCTCCATCCCTCCATGAGGGATGATGAGAGGGCATGAAAATCATCCTCTGTAAAGCCTAATTTTGGTGTATAATTGCATCTGCTGCCAGCTGTGAGAAGCTGGGCAGAGGAACTATGCTGCATGCAGGGGACAGGCCATAGGTGTCCAGGTCTCCTAGAGACTATCAGACTGCACGCCTGGTAGTCACCTTCATGGACCCATCTGAGACACAGTGGCTATGAAAGAGTCAGAAGGCCTAAGAGAGGGTTTGTGCTACCTGTCCGGATTGAGGGTAGCAACAGACCAGGGAAGACTAGAGGAAGATGCAGAAGGGAAACTAGTAACCTAGAGT
Source organism: Allobates femoralis (assembly GCA_033576535.1). Lineage (NCBI taxonomy): Eukaryota > Metazoa > Chordata > Amphibia > Anura > Aromobatidae > Allobates > Allobates femoralis. The sequence goes on from JARQOC010000005.1 coordinate 554,993,543, forward strand.
TAGAAGACAGCCAATAGGCCAACATACCTGATTCCAGCAGGATTTTCCTATCTCTCTCTCTGGACTGGCCAAGGCACATACCTGGTTCTATACACAAGTCCCGGCTGTGCTGCAGGATCGTCAGTAAAGGTACAGAACAGTGAACCTGCCTCCTTGTCTTCTTTCTGCGCTCTCCCTGCTTACCCTGCACTACCATCCTCCTATCATCCTCTACATTTCCACCATCTACTATTACTCCCAGAGACCTGCTCCTGCTGAGGGGAGTAATCTACCTTGCTGCACTAACATCCATCCCATAGGAGTCCACTACATGTAGCTCTGCTAACTCCTGACCAGATCCCTCAGCTGGCGTCACAAACTATCTACAAACTCTTATCCCCTGTAAATACACTTCTCCCTTCTATATATCCAGTCAGGACGACGGTGATGGGCAGTCGCCACCATGATACAGACTAACTACCTGCCCAGCGACCGAGTACCTCGGCCCTTTCGAACACGATAAATCTAACATATTGGGGTTTGACTGGATTTAAAAGGGATAGGAGGAAAATATATACTCACCTTTACCCAGCTCTCACCTTCTTGGTGCAGCTTCACCCCCAGTCCACATAGTTGCTATCTCCGGTCCTCATTCATGGTAGGTCTTTTGTCGTCTACAAAGTTTATGTTCTAGTATTCAACAACTCTAATGTGGCTGGGTCCTGCAACATCATGACATCATGTTGAGACACACAACATGGAGTCACGTGAAGTTGAATAGGCAACTCACATCATAACATCTTGTGAGACCAATGCAACATTCCCACATCTGTGTGTCATGAACCGAGCATGAACCATTATGATTAAACTGTCCATGGGTCTCCTGACCTGAACTTCACAACCTCATGATGCATGAATGTGGCATTAGTGAGCGTTGCCAAATCCAAAGACTGGGCATGACCTGTGAAGACCGAAGACTAGAAAGATCCCAAAACATAATACGACACAGTTGATGTGATGCTAGTCACTACTTACAGGTATCAGGCTACTCAGGTAGTCCTGGGTCAGGTTCCAGTAGAGCTCATAGTAGATTCAAGGAGTACACAGAGAATTAGTCTGGTGATAGTGTGGGTTCTGGTTTCCAGGAGGGCACAAAGTTAAATCATGAAGCCAACTAAGACGTAGTCAGGTCATGGTCGAGGGTCAGAATACCAGGAGAATACTACCAAGTACAGGGAACATACAAAGAAGTAATCAGGCAAGAGTCTGGGGTCAGATAACAATGATCAAAACAAGACCGACACAGGAATGCAGGCCAACAGCACCACTCAACTAGAATGCATGACTGGCAGGATTCTTGGAGAGACTGCTCAATAAAATAGCAGAGCAATTACTGGGAAGATGGAACACCTGAGCAATCCAGCACTCCCACAACCAGAATGGAAGCCTGCGCTGTCAATCAACTACTGACAGTACACCAGATACCAAACAGCAATATCTCAATTGTCACGATTCCTCTTTTAATTGCAGGATGGCACTACTTAGCAAATATCCACATAGGAATATAGCAAGCAAAGAAGACTGATGAAAGGAAAGTATAAATAGCCCCAATGAATGAATCGTGACAATTGAGTTGCATAAAATAAATTCACTGTGATCCGCATTTTCTGGACAAACACAAGTGAATCCGCTCATCCTTAGTAAATACCAGTTCTGCAGGCCATATGAGTGATTACAGTACAGTCACAGTCAATAACTCCCAGGTAATGTTCTTCACTTTCATATGGCCCAGACCTATCATGAAGACTTCCTCTAGCTATTGGTTTGAGGTTTAACTTCTCATTTGTCCAGCATCCTCTGTATCGCTCTTATTTATAGTGTCCTAGATGAAAATCATGTCCCCTTTAACACCCAACACAGTAATAGTTCCTGCTGCTTTTATGTCATGCGTATTAATAGTGCTTCCTAGGAAGCTGGGTCCTTTTCATGGGCTCTGCTGTCCACGAGTAAAGTCTTGGTCTCAGTGGCCTCAGTTAGTTTCCTTCCCAATTGAGTTACATGTGGTCGGTCTCTGTCCAAATGCTGATTTTTTTTTTTATCTTTGCTTCTTTCTTTGGATTACAGTTAGTCAGCTGTTCTCACTTGCTTATTTTGTTTCTGTCCTATCACATCCTGGGTGGTGCTATTTATACTCTCCTTTCACCAGCTAGTTTCTCTGCTGTTCCTACTGATATCCAGACCAAATTGGAGCTAGTAACCCTGCTGCAGCTAGTGTCTCTGCCAAGGTTGAACAGCTGGCTGCATACTCGAGTCCTCAGGCCTAGGACCAGCACTTCACTCCACGTGTGTCCTGGCTCTTCACTAGCCCCCAACGTCTCTAGTACTGTCTCCTTTCTTGCCTCCTACCCCTAACCTAACTCCTCCCTCCATCCAGTAGATGGGGACTGCTCTGAATGTGAGTTTCTTCCACCCAGCATCTCCCTGGCCTGGAGTTCAGATCACGTTGGGTGTATGTTTGGGGTCTCAGCAGGGGCGTAACTACAATAGGTGCAGGGGTTGCGATCGCACCCAGGCCCTGCAGCCTAGGGGGGCCCCAAAAGTCTCTTTGGCCTATAGTAAAAGAATAATACTATTAAAGATTTGCAATAATTGGGGGCTGTTGGAGTTTTCGCACCGGGGTCCCTGGGCCTGAAGTTACGCCACTTGGTCTCAGCAAAGTTTTTCCTTTTTACCTGTCAGCATGATATCACATCTATTAGATAGGTGCAGTACCATAGTAGCGGCCAAACCGCAGGGGCGTCATGGTTTCTATTTGTGTGGCTAGGGCCATTCTAATTAGTACAGGATCCTTCTTGAGTGGTTCAGGCTTTATTTCTTCTGTAACCATGTGTAAGTTGATGAGCATAACACCATGCATTGGTTAGGACTTGGATTTGATTTATAGTCATATAAATGTGGAATTAACCCAAAGCGCCCCATAAACAGTGACAGCAAAGTGTCCTCACAGAGTAAACCCTTATGTACAACCACCAACATAAAGGCTGGTAGTCTAAATTTATTGTAAACATACCCAAATCTTTGTGAATTCCATTACTGCAGCTGGAAAATAAAATGATACAATTATCACTTCAAATTACACTCCCTGACAGAAGTTATGTCGCTTATCCATGTTATGTAAATAAAAGCTTATAACCTGATGTTAAATTCATCCATTGGTTGTATAAATTACTCATTAGAAAGCTGAAACCCTCCCAAATGTGGTTTAGGTTAAGAAAATAAATTGTCATCAATGCTGAAATATTGATAATTTAATGAACACAGAATGGTCAGATTTTGGCAAGACAGAAGTTTTGTCGCCCACAGAAAGTAATGTGATATTCAAACAAATAATTAACTTAAAGTACAAATATATGTTGCATAACATTGGTGAATGAAGTTGTGGTGCTATTAGAGTCATATTTAATATTTTGTGTGACTTCCATAAGCTTGAAGGACTGCATCCATCCGGTTCAACAATCATTCATACAATTTATTAATGAAGTCATCAGGAATAGCAAAGAATGCAGTTGTTACCACCCGGGGGTCTGCTGCAGCGTTCCAGCGACCTCTCCCTGCACCCTCAGCAGCCGGAGAAGACCTCCCCGCCTGGCACCCACGTTCCAGCGCCCTCTGCTGATGTAGCGCCACTCTGCTCCTCTCACTTCCGGTACCACTGCTTGAGCACATGAAACTGTCTCCTAATCAGGATCTGCTGCAGCGACTGCAGGGATCTGGCTCCTCCCCTCAGCCAATCACCAGGTCTCTGTGTTCTACCACTCAGGACCGCCCTGCTGATATATAAGCTTCCTGTTTCCTGTCAGTCTTTGCCAGGGCAACTTCTACCTATTGAAGTAGCTAATCCTGGTCTGGTCAGGTTGTTCCTTGTTTTGCTGGTTTAACTGATTTCTGTGTGTTTCCTCCTACAGATCTCCGCCTTACCGGCTCCTTGCTGACTTCTGTGTTCCGGGTCACCCTTCTGGATCCCTTCCTTGCTGGATTGCTGATTCAGTTCCCGCTCCGGATTCTCTGGTTTCCGGTTCTCTGTGTTCTATCTTACCCGGTTGCTGTATTGTTTCCACGTCGCCTTGGGTCGGTTTAACACACGTGTCCGCTTCATTGGTCCCTTCGAGGCTGGTCCCGGCGGTATCCCTGTATAGGGGTCAAGCGCTCCGGGGTCTCCCTCGCTGGTGTTCCGGTGCTGTGGCCGTGTGGCCCTCCCCTGGGACGTGGGTTCTATTCTGTTCTGTTCTGTTCAATAAACCCGTTAACTCGACTGTACTGGTCCACCTCTCTATCAACCAGGTATCAGCATCCGCTTTACGCGGTCCAGTGGGTCCACGTGTGGGGTCCGTCAGTAGGACGTGACAGCAGTCTTACCTGCCTCCCAGAGTTCATCTAGATTCTTTGATTTTGTCTTCCAAGGTTCCTCTTTCATCCTACCCCAAACATGCTCAATGGTGTTCATGTCTGGTGACTGGGCTGGCCAGCCCTTGAGCACCTTGATCTTTTTTGCCTGGAGGAACTTTGTTGTAGAGATGGATGTGTGAGATGGAGCACCATCCTGCTGCAGAATTTGACCCATTTTATGATTTGGAATATAAGAGGTAGCTAATACTTCTTGATATTTTAGGCTATTGATATTGCCTTCCAATTTGCAAATGTTTCACACACCCCCATACTGAATGTAACCCCAGGCCATGATCTTTCCACCACCAAATGTAACTGTTTTCTGGGTGTATTTTGGATCCATACAGGCTCCAGTAGGTCTCCTGCAGTATTTGCGGCGGCTGTGGTGTAATTCTACTGAAGATTCATCAGAGAAATCCACCCTCTGCCACTTTTCCAGCGTCCATCTGTTTAGCAGGCTGTGGGACTTAGCAAATGCCACACGGTTTTTTATTTGCCTTTTGTTTAGTGCTGGCTTCTGGGCACTGATTCGACCATGGAGGCCATTTCAAGACAAAATCCTACAAACTGTTCTAGTTGACACAGGGACTTGAGGTGACCAGGCCTGTTGGAGCTCTGCTGCAGTGGAAGAGGGGCTTGCTTTGGATTTTGTAACCAACAAACGTTCCTCCTGAGCAGTTGTCTTGCGGGGTCTGCCGGACCTGGGCTTGTCAAACACATCTCCAGTCTCTTCAAATCTTTTTTTCATTCTTTGTACTTGACACTGAGACACATTAAAGGTGCCAGCCACCTCTGCAGTGGATCTGGTCTTCAGCCTCTTGATAATCAAGGCTTTGGTCGCAGGGAGGATTTTTGGCATGTTGTCAGAGCTCAAGTTATAGTTCATGTGAAGGTCTTGGGTGCTGGGTTTCTTTTTATACTCACCCACTAATTAACCGATCATTTACTGAGCACAGGTGAGGATGTAAACTAGGATTGGATGCATTATATGACCGGGCGACAAAACTTTTGTCTTGCTAAAATCTGACCATTCTGTTTCATTAAATGATCAATATTTCAGCATTGATGCCAATTTATTTTCTTAACCTAAACCAAATTTCAGAGGGTTTCAGTTTTCAAAAGAGTAATTTATACAACCAATGGATGAATTTAACGTCAGGTTATAAGCTTTTATTTACATAACATGGATAAGCGACATAACTTCTATAAGGGAGTGTACATGTAACACTTTGTAGAAGATTGCATCAGCCAGAGAAAGGTCACTTGACTTTGTGTAGGCTTCATTATGCTATATGGTATTTATCACATCACATGGTATAGCATAGCCAATCGGGAGGAATTATCATAGCCAGTATAAAAGCAGAGGCAGGGAATGCAGCAGCCTTTATATGGTGAATCTGGATAATGAGAGGACACCACATCTTTGTAGTAGTGATTGAAAGAGAAAATCATAAAATGCTGAAGAAATTGTAATTCTTTGTTCACACATTACATCTTTGCCCTGGCGATGTGCCTTGAAACAGTCAAAAGGAAAAGGAATGAGAATAGTCTCTAGAGTGAGCACTTAATATTTGTCTAGCGGAAACCCATTATATTGAGGTGAATTCAGGTCTCATTCTTGTTTTTCTACTCCTGGATTAAATCTGTATTTTTAAAAGCTTCCTTACAAAAAGGATACAAAATCTTTTACGACTAAAACCACAAAAATGAAGAATGTGTTTTCGAAAACACATTAGCGAGTAAACCCACATCTTAGGTCACCGACCTCTAACAGAAATAAGAGGCCTGAATCCCAATATTCACATTTCTAAAGTATGGATTTAACGTGACTGGATGATCTTCGCTTTAATTCTGCACATTGCAAAACAAAAAACAGGAAGACCCACCCTTCCTTCCTTCCTTCCTCCCTCCCTTCCTTCCTTCCTTCCCTCCCTCCCTCCCTCCCTCCCTCCCTTCCTTCCTCCCTCCCTCCCTCCCTCCCTTCCTCCCTTCCTCCCTTCCTCCCTCCACTCCTTCCTTCCTTCCTCCCTCCCTCCCTCCCTTCCTTCCCTCCCTCCTTTCCTTCCTTCCTTCCTCCCTTCCTCCCTTCCTCCCTTCCTCCCTCCACTCCTTCCTTCCTTCCTCCCTCCCTTCCCTCCCTCCTCCCTTCCTTCCTTCCTTCCTTCCTCCCTCCCTCCCTTCCTCCCTTCCTCCCTTCCTCCCTCCACTCCTTCCTTCCTCCCTCCCTCCCTCCCTCCCTTCCTTCCCTCCCTCCCTTCTTCCTTCCTTCCTCCCTTCCTCCCTTCCTCCCTTCCTCCCTCCACTCCTTCCTTCCTTCCTCCTCCCTCCCTTCCTTCCCTCCTCCCTTCCTTCCTTCCTTCCTCCCTTCCTCCCTTCCTCCCTCCACTCCTTCCTTCCTTCCTTCCTTTATTTCATTTTCATATAGCGCCACCAGAGCGGAAATGAAGAATTACACACGGTTTTTATAAAGGGGTTGTCCAATACTTGAACAACCCCTTCTCATTCCCCACGTGCGCCCCATACAAATTAAAAGCCTATACTCACCTTCAGTACCAGTGTGATTCTAGCAATATCAGAAGTTGCATTCCCAGGGCCCAAATGACGTTGTTATGACACGTGAGTCCCGCGACCAATCACTGTCGGGCCCCGGCAAGTAACAGGAAGGGAGTGAAAGCCACAGCCCTCACTTCCTGTTAGTTAATTAAGTGTTCGAGGACAAGGAGAAGGAAGCTGGCACTGATTTGTCATGGGGTTCGTGTGTCATAACAATGTTATTTGGGCCCCGGGAACGCGAGTTCCGACATCGTTGGAACCGAGCCGGCACCGAAGGTGAGTATAGGCTTTTTTTTGTTTTTATGGGGAATGATAAGCCTTGGGTCTAGTCGACTCATTAGGCATTAAGGCTCTTTTTTCATCCTGTTCTGAGCTGCTCTTGTAGGTAGGATTCTTAACATCACTTCCAAAGGAAGCATGCAATGCATCCCACTGTATAGGCATATAGTGGGATATGTCACTGTAGCGGTCCGACAAGCAGGAGCCGTCTCTAGGGTGCAGGAAGACCAGGACCCATCTGGTTGCAGGCATTCCCCTGTTCTCCGCACATTTACTCACCAGCTCCGCACTCCCTCATAGGCTGCGGCTCCTCCGAGTGGCGGAGGAGCGCGCAGGGCACGCGTTCGCTACTGTCAAATAATTTAAAGGGCCAGCGCATCCTTTCCCAGTAATCACCTCTCAGTCAATCGCTGAGAGGTTTGAGTGTCCTGCCTTCCTATTGACGCGCACACCTAGGGCTCGGGTACTCGGCTCTCAGGCGGTTTCAGTCTCTGGGGATGTCACGGGTGGCTTGCCCGGGGCCGTGGCCCTGGTGGTCAACTAAATAGGGGGGTTATTTACAGGGATTATGTACAAAGTTGTCGTCGTGACGCCACCTGCAGTGTTTGGTGATGCTCACCAGCGCCACCACAGTCCTCCGGTGGTCGATGGTATCGCGGCTTAGATGGAGTAGTCCCCGGCAGGCGGGACTGGACCGCCGGGGCAGCGATGATGTAAGAAAACTGTTTATAAGGGAATGATGCAGCAGAGTCGGAACTTCACTTCACCGGGTAACTTTACTGAAAACTTCTCCAAAGTCATACAGTTCAGCAGTGCAGTAGATGGTATAATGGCAAATGCTCTGGATGCTGCAATTGGAACTTCTGGCTGTTAGAAGGATCCCTCCTCGTGTACCTTTCTTGTTCCTTTCTTTCCTTGCTTTCCAGTGATGGTGAAGTCTGACCCTTAAAGACAATCTGACCTCTTGCTGCTTTTCCAGTCTCCTCTCCCTTTTACCCGTCGGGTGAACCTTTTACTTGTCCTTCGCAGGATCCGACTGCAGGACTGATTCCCCTCTTATGGGCTCTTTGGGAGTCGGGGCCGTATCTATCATATCCCTGTTCATCGGATTCTCTGTGAGCCGTGAAGGAATTCACAGTTGCGGGCTCCGGTTTTTTCCTTCGGGGCAAACCTTCAGGTTACTCAGTTCCCCTCTTAGAGTGAGCTTGCAATATAAGCTGCTTTTTCTCTCTTTCTTTCTCTCTTCTGGGATCTGTTCTGTCTTGGGCCCCTCAGCCGAGGGGACCCTCCTTGCTCCCTTCAGGCCGACTGCCTGACTCCTACTCCATCTCTCTCCTCCAACTCCTCCTCACTCACTGAACTGAGCTACTGGTTCCCCCTAGAGGTCACTATCCTCCCCAGGGCCGGCTCCAGGTTTCTGTGGGCCCCGGGCGAAAAGGTCTCAGTGGGCCCCCTTTAAGTACATATCGCGGACTAATATATATATATATATATATATATATATATATATATATATATGTATATATATATATTGCCGCACACTTACCGCAAGCCCCATAGACAATGCATGGGGCTTGCCGCAAACGTGCAGCAAGTGCAGCCGCTAGACGGAAAATGCGGCAGATGCAGGTTTTTTTTACCGCAACTGCCACATTTTAAAAAAAACTCCTATGTGAAGGCAGCCTTACAGGAACAGTGACTGCCGAATCCAGCAAGAGCTGCTCCTGACAGTGAGTATATTACACGTTGTTAGGGCTAAATTGCGATTGCGTTCCCTTGCGCCTTTTAAAAATACCCTTCAAATGCAAAATGTTGCATTTTTGTGCTTCTGAGGATGCTTGGTATATACACAAGCATCCTGAAGCACACAAATAATGCAAGCAGCTCAATGGAGCCGCACTGCCATATGGTGGCACCGCAGCCAAGCGGAGTGTCTGGCCGTCCAGATCTCTCTTCTCCTCACCTTTCTTCTCGTTGCTCCAGTCTCCTCCGGTCGCTCTGCACATATCAGCACAGTGATGACATCGTGCCCCTCCATGCTGAGCTGCAGAATGCAGACAGCGGCAGAAGAGACTATGGAGAAGAATGCTGCTGGCAAAGGTGGCTGAGACTATAGGAGCGGAATCCGCTGGGGGCTACCACTGGTACACATACTTCGTACACACGCAGCTCTGCTCCGTACACTTCGTACACACGCGGCTCTGCTCCGTACACTTCGTACACACGCGGCTCTGCTACGTACACCTCATACACACGCGGCTCTGCTCCGTACACCTCGTACGCACACGGCTCTGCTCCGTACACCTCGTACACACAGGGCTCTGCTCCGTACACCTCGTACGCACACGGCTCTGCTCCGTACACCTCGTACGCACTCGGCTCTGCTCCGTACACCTCGTACGCACGCGGCTCTGCTCCGTACACCTCGTACGCACGCGGCTCTGCTCCGTACACCTCGTACGCACGCGGCTCTGCTCCGTACACCTCGTACGCACGCGGCTCTGCTCCGTACACCTCGTACGCACTCCGCTCTGCTCCGTACACCTCGTACACACTCGGCTCTGCTCCGTACACCTCGTACACACTCGGCTCTGCTCCGTACACCTCGTACACACTCGGCTCCGCTCCGTACACCTCGTACACACACGGCTCTGCTCCGTACACCTCGTACACACACGGCTCTGCTCCGTACACCTCGTACACACACGGCTCTGATCCGTACACCTCGTACACACACGGCTCTGCTCCGTACACCTCGTACACACACGGCTCTGATCCGTACACCTCGTACACACACGGCTCCGCTCCGTACACCTCGTACGCACTCGGCTCCGCTCCGTACACCTCGTACGCACTCGGCTCCGCTCCGTACACCTCGTACACACACGGCTCTGCTCCGTACACCTCGTACACACACGGCTCTGCTCTGTACACCTCGTACACACAAGGCTCTGCTCCGTACACCTCGTACACACTCGCCTCTGCTACATTCACACTGTAAATCCCTCCTGACCCCACACATAACCTTCACCTAATTGCCATACACCTAGTACACACTCACCTCTGCTACATTCACACTGTAAATGCCTCCTGACCACACACAAACTTCACCTTATTTGAGCATCATTCATGCTGGCCAGCAGAGTCCTGGATACACTGAGGAGCTGATCATGAGACCCCTGACTCCTCCCCTCCATGTGACATCATCGCAGGTCCTGTAAGCACAGAGTGTGTGCAGCTCTGTCGGCTCCCGTGGAGGGGGAGGAGGGAGACCCTCCGGTGCTGCAGCCTGCAGGAGCCTGAAAATGACCCCCCAGCTGCCCCCTGGATATGGCTCTGGCTGTGGGGGCAGTGTGCTCAGGGGCCCCTGAGGCTAGGGTCACACTTGCATTGTGACCCTAGCCTTATGCAAGTATTGTATGTTGCAACGCTGCTATGCGCTGGAGGCAGCCCATAGAAAGCCGACGTTTACCGTGACAACCACTCGTTGTCAATGTAAACTGTGGGTTTCTATGGGCTCAGTTGCTGGCAGCGCATAGCGTTAAACGCTCTGCGCTGCAGCAGACAATACTTGCGTCAGGCTAGGGTCACAACACAAGTGTGACCCTAGCCCTCAGGGGCCCGGTGGGCCCCCTCCAAGCCGTCGGGCCCCGGCATTTGCCCGGTACGCCGGGTGCTGACGCCGGCCCTGATCCTCCCTCCCGGGGTCCCTCCCACCTACTAGTCTAGTGGGTGTTAACTCTAGGGTTCCATCTAATGACCATTGTTCCAATTGCAGTGGGGTAACTACACCGCTTTTCTGGGTGTAGTACCCCTTTTGTGGCACCTACATGGTGGGGCGCCACACTATCATCTACCTGTAGACTCTGAGACAGTACTTTCCGGACCAACCCCTGTGTTACAGTTCCATTCTCTTGCTAGATCCCTCTGGTTGCCCTGGATCCTCTATTGGTTCTCCTCATCCGGTTCCCTGGACCTCTTGTTCCTTCCCCCTCCTCTTGGTATCTTTGTTCCTCTTGGGTTTGCCCCTCTGGTCTTGGAGCTGTTGCACTTGAGCCTCCATAGCTCTGCCAGGTCAATCCCTGCTAAGGGGTTCTCTCACCGGTGCTCCCTCGGGGAAATTCTGTGTTTTGGCCCAGTGGGTCCTCCCTTGTGGGTTCTCCTGTCTAACTTCAAACAAAGCCTTGCAATTTACCTGATGTCTTAGTCCAGCTGGTTCCTTGGGTTCAGCTTCCACAGTGTCCTCCATGGTCTCGCTCCGCCTGCCTCGGTGTGACAGTCACCTATACTGTCTGCCTGTATCCCCATTCCATGGTAAAAATAATTTGTTCTTGATGCCAACTGCTTATGTCCTTTCGCATTGTGTCTTCTTTGCTAAGGGTAATGCCATTCTTTACCTGTCAAGGTTCTCCTAAGACAACGAAAACTCACAAGTAAGATTTTTCTGCTTTACTATGCTCTATTACAGTGACCTAACTGCCATTTTGGAGCAAATCAAGCCAGACATATCACTTGATGCAAGGATGACCAAGTTAACACTTGCCTACTTTGTACACATCATAGGAAGAGAAAAATCATTAGAGAAGGCCATTATGGTAGGAAAAATAAAAGGAATAAGGCGAAGAGAAACATCAGCAACCTGATGGTTTGATACAGTCAAGACAGCGGCGGAGAAGACCCTGGTGGACCTATCTTAGTTTCTAGAAGACCCTAGTGGACCTACCTAGGCTTAGAGAAGACCCTGGTGGAACTAACTAAGCTTGGAGAAGACCCTGGTGGACCTAACTAGGCTTGGAGAAGACCCTGGTGGACCTAACTAAGCTTGGAGAATACCCTGGTGGACCTATCTAGGCTTGGAGAAGACCCTGGTGGACCTATGTAGCCTTGGAGAAGACCCTGGTGGGCCTATCTTAGTTTCTAGAAGACCCTAGTGGACCTACCTAGGCTTAGAGAAGACCCTGGTGGACCTATCTAGGCTTGGAGAAGACCCTGGTGGACCTAACTAGGCTTGGAGAAGACCCTGGTGGACCTATGTAGCCTTGGAGAAGACCCTGGTGGGCCTATCTTAGTTTCTAGAAGACCCTAGTGGACCTACCTAGGCTTAGAGAAGACCCTGGTGGACCTATCTAGGCTTGGAGAAGACCCTGGTGGACCTAACTAGGCTTGGAGAAGACCCTGGTGGACCTATGTAGCCTTGGAGAAGACCCTGGTGGGCCTATCTTAGTTTCTAGAAGACCCTAGTGGACCTACCTAGGCTTAGAGAAGACCCTGGTGGACCTATCTAGGCTTGGAGAAGACCCTGGTGGACCTAACTAGGCTTGGAGAAGACCCTGGTGGACCTATGTAGCCTTGGAGAAGACCCTGGTGGGCCTATCTTAGTTTCTAGAAGACCCTAGTGGACCTACCTAGGCTTAGAGAAGACCCTGGTGGACCTATCTAGGCTTGGAGAAGACCCTGGTGGACCTAACTAGGCTTGGAGAAGACCCTGGTGGACCTATGTAGCCTTGGAGAAGACCCTGGTGGGCCTATCTTAGTTTCTAGAAGACCCTAGTGGACCTACCTAGGCTTAGAGAAGACCCTGGTGGACCTATCTAGGCTTGGAGAAGACCCTGGTGGACCTAACTAGGCTTGGAGAAGACCCTGGTGGACCTAACTAGGCTTGGAGAATACCCTGGTGGACCTATCTAGGCTTGGAGAAGAACTTGGTGGACCTATCTAGGGAACAAAGGTTTGATCTTACTACAGAGCAGTTATCCATCAAGTCACCATTGCTCAAAATCGAGCTGAAGGCTGATAAATAATAATGAAAACTGCCATAAATGAACAATTGCTTTAATGGAGTTTCCCCAGGCAGATTACTTAGGCAGGGCATCCCAGTTACAAACCACATTTACCTTGGCACGACCCTGCCAGTCTATGTTGCATGTAGGGACACTACTGTAGTCATCTATGATGTCTCTTGTGAAGAACCCCCCTCTTCTTTTCACGATCTCTTTAGAAATCAAGATACTTTTGTGAGAAGAAGAAAGGGAGAACACGGCATTTGGTGGGGGGGCAGATGCATACATAGAGATAGGAGTGTGAGCTTACCTGGTTCAGTAGATTCACAAAGCTGCAGGTCAGGTTGAACACAGGCCCAGGGTTTTGATACAGCAGGCCGGAACGTATGTGGAGCTGCGACAAAAGTCTATACTTGATGGCAAACAAACAAGCAGGACATATTGTAAACCATAGCACAAGGAGGACAGATGAAGAGGAAAATGGAAAATCTAAAGCAGAACTTACATATAGCTCATAGAAACCACAGGAATTTGCAGTGTAAGGTCAATATTCTTTAATAATAATTTGTAATGCTTACAGCAAACGATGAGCTCAGGTCTCAGAAGCAGTGGACGCAAGTTGCAAAGTCTACAGAAGATTGCAGCATACTGTTAACAATCTCTGATAACAGTGTATAATACTGAGGGTACCGTCACACGGTGCGACGACCCCGGAGATGTCAGCGGCGATGGGTGGGAGCACGCACGTTTTTGGAGCCCCACCAACGTCGCTGTCCCCCATTTACATGGGGCGACACCTCTGGCGTTGCACCGGCGATCTGGCAGGCGGTATCGCCGCCGGGGTGTCTCAAAATCCCAGCGGCGATGCAGTACAATGGGAGCCTATGGCTCCCATCACCTGTCGGATCGCCGTCGGCCGTTTACATGGGGCGATGTATACACATCGCCCCAGATCGGCCACATGGTTTCAGAGCACTGCTAAGAAACCTGGCGACCACTATTTATATTAGGCGATGCAGGGGCAATATCGGTGCCGATAGGCCACGCCCCTGCATCGTCTAAGAAATCGGCGATGCCGTCACATCGTATGACAGTACCCTTACAGCAAACAATGGGATAATGGTCTCAGAAGCAGTAGATGCAAGTTGCAAAGTCCATAGAAGATTGCAGCATACTGTGAACAGTATCTGATAGTATATAATGCTTACAGCAAAGAATAGGATAATCATCAGATCTCAGAAGCAGTGGTTGCAAGTTGCAAAGTCCACAGAAGATTGCAGCATACTTTAGGGTGCAGTCAGACATAACGATCGCTCCAACGATCCCGACAGCGATAAAGACCTGCCGGGATCGCTGGAGCGTCGTTACCTGATCGCTGGGGAGCTGTCAAACAGGCAGATCTCCCCAGCGATCAGGCCAAGGGAGCCACCTCCCATATCGCTCCCTGCTTAGCGCTGCGGCAGCGCTAAGCAAGGAGAACGCAGGTAACTATGATAAACAGCGCGTATCCAGGCAGTCCGCGCTGCCTGGATACGCGCTGTTTATCATAGTTACCAGCGTTCTCCATGCTTACAGGCAGTGCTAAGCAGGGAGGACGCTGGTAACCATGGTAAATGCCGGGTATCTAGGCAGCGCGCGCTGCCTGGATACCCGGTGTTTACCATAGTAACCAGCCCTGCGAGGTCACAGATCGCTGGTGTCTCGCGGTCACACGCAGCGATGTGTGGTGACCAGCGGGAAACCAACGATCAAAAAATGACCCGCAGCACTTTGCAACGATCAGCGACCTCACAGCAGGGGCCCGATCGCTGCAAAGTGTCACACATAGCGACATCGCTGGGGAGATCGTTGTAACGTCACAGTTACAACGATCTCGCTAGCGAAATCGTTATGTGTGACTGGGGCTTTAAACAGTCTCTGATAATAGTTTATAATGCCTACTGCAAACAATGGGATAATCATCAGGTCCCAGAAGCAGTGGATGCACATTGTAGAATCTACAGTAATTTACAGTATTATTTTAACAGACTCTAATAACTGTTTATGATGCTTACAGCAAACAACGGATTGATCTCAGAAGCAATATATGCAAAACGTAGAATTCACATCAGTTTACAAAAAAGATGCAGTTAAGGAACTGGATGGTTTCAAGTCCATAATAAACAGCAACTGGTCACATCATCACACTGAAGGATTCCTCAGTCACCTAAGATATATTGTTAAATGGAATTTAAAAGGGCTTGGATGATGTAATACCCTCACTTGCATTCATTATTTTTCCTTTGCCCACATGTGCAACTGCTTTATGTTTGCTTACTTTCGGTTCTTGTGTACCCCTGCACACTTTCCTTATTCTGGTTGTGTGTGGTGACCTCCCGTCTGTTTCCTCAAGAGGAATGAGAAACAGCTTGATGGCCTTTTAGGAAGCCAGGTACAAGCTGTTGTCTCTAGTTGTGTGGCTAGGGACATTGTAGTGTGTACAGGAACCAGTCGTAATGCTTACAGCAAACAATGGATTAGTCCCAGATGCAACAGATGCAAAATGTAGAATTCACAACAGCTAATGAACTGGATGGTTTCAAGTCTATAATAAACAACAACTGAACACAACACTATACTGATCCTGAATATAATTTAACGATGTCAATGTGGTGTCATTGAATGATCACACGAGAAAAGACCAGGCTAGAAATGTATACACACCCTCAATGCATTTCTACGTCAAATCCCTTCTCTATGTAGACTTGACACCTTTCACTTTGGGATCAGAATTTACAACACTGAACTGATCCCATCATTTTACAAGTTTATATTAATTCAATTAATATCGTTTGCCGAGTCTTTGTTCCTACGTGATTTAAACATTAATGGCACGTGATCACCCGCACCGCGCGTCAGAAAGTGATCTGCTCCCCCGTTCTAGAGAAATAGGATTGTAACATTTACTCTATATTTAATTCCTTGACATTTCAATCTGCTATTAAATGTGAAGTCACACATTCACTCCCTCAATGCATTGCAGGCTATGACTATGGGGGATTAGACTCACCACTGATTGCAGTAAAATGCACAAAGAAATGCTTTGCAACATGGTTTAAGTTATTAGTATAACAGCTTAGCAACATTCATATGACTATTACTAGCAGGACATGGAAAAGAGCGACACATTGTTCTAATCTAAGAGAACCCTATTAAAGGGAACGTATTATCTTAAATTTATTACACGTGGTCAAAATTGTTGGTGCCCCTCGTTTTAATGAAAGAAAACCCCCAATGGTCACAGAAATAACTTGAATCTGACAAAATTAGTATGAAATTAAAAATCGCTGAAAATGCAGAAATGACAGTCAGTCGCTGCTTTTCAGCCCTGCTGCCACAGAATGTTTTACAGCATTAAACTCGGCCTGGACAGTAATGACAGTCCCTTAACTTAATATTTTGTTCCACAACTTTTTGAGGCAATTACACGACTCCTGTACCCGTCCATGAGACTTCTGCACCTTCCACAGGGATTTTGGCGACTCCTCAAGAGCAAACGGCTCCAGTTTTCTGGTGTTTGAAGATCGCCTTTTCCATGTTTCAGCTCTTTCCAAAGATGTGTGGCACCCCGCATATGCAGGCGTCACAGAGGGGTACTACACTCATAAAAGAGGTGTAAATGCCCCAGCTGCAGGTGGACCCTAGGATGGTGGGTGGGACCCATTCCCAGCACTCCCACATTAGTTGAGCGGTGGGAGGTTACCCGGTAGGGGATATATTCACCTCTAAGGGGATCAAGGGGGAGATCCTGAAAGAGGGCACCCGACGAGAGAAGTCCGGGCCCTAGAGAGAAAGGCAGATCCTCAGAGTGGAGCGACCATACTCCAGGGGATACTTCAGTCCACCACGGGAACGCCGGGCCCGAGGATCCGGCCAAAGTCCAGCTTTGCAGTCGGCAACTGTGGCTGTTTATCAGCCGCAGCACCCTGCCAGTGGAGCAATCTGCCTGCTTCCTCACCACAAGGGAGAGGACCACTGGTACTACCTACACGGAGCTACTAGGTATAGGCCCATCCTAGGCGGGGAAGAATGGACACGGGTTTGTCAACAAAGGTACACCAAGGATTCCACCATACCACCTGGGATCCACTTGCAGCCACCCATAAAGCTACCTGTTATTTGTAACATCTAACGCTGAACTGTGAACTGTATGTGATGCTGCTACAAGTTGACAGTAAAGTACCCGGGAGAAAGTGACTTTGCCTCTGCGTATATTTTCCTACTTTAACTTGTTCCCTTTGCAGGAACGCCGCCCCAAAGGGATCGCCCTACCTGTAGGGGGCTTTGTCAACTCAGCCGCAATCTCATCCACCTCCGGCGGACTATGGCGGCACTGGTGACCCTTCACCAGACACTACAAGTGGCGTCACGTGAATTGTATAAAACTCTAATGCCCTGTAAATACATCCCTTTTTGAAGTGTCACCCAGGACACGGGATCAGGCGCAGCCACCACTCCCCGTGACACAGCAACGTTAACCCCTTGGAGCCTGATACCCGAGCACCCCAGGGCCTGGGGCTCGACAGATGCTCAATAGGATTTAGGTCAGAGCTCTTAGAAGCCACTTCAGAATAGTCCAATGTTTTCCTCTTAGCCATTCTTGGGTGTTTTTAGCTGTGTGTTTTGGGTCATGATCCTGTTGCAAGACCCATGACCTGCAACTGAGACGAAGCTTTCTGACACGGGGCAGCACATTACTCTCTAAAATGCCTTGATAGTCGTGAGATTTCATTGTACCCTGCACAGATTCAAGACATCCTGTGCCAGATTCAGCAAAGCAGCCCAAGACCATAACAGAGCCTCCTCCATCTTTCACAGTAGGGACAGTGATCTTTTCTTTATATGCTTCATTTTTCCATCTGTGAACATAGAGCTGATGTGTCTTGCCAAAAAGTCTTATTTTTGTCTCATCTGTCCATAGGACATTCTCCCAGAAGCTTTGTGGCTTGTCGACATGTAGTTTGGCAAATTCCAGTCTGACTTTTTTATGATTTCTTTTTAACAATGGTGTCCTCCTTGGTCGCCTCTCATGAAGGCCACTTTGGCTGCTTGGAGATGGTCTTATAACCTTTACCTGTTACATGCTTATCTATAATATTCTTTCTAATCTCCTGAGACAGCTTATTCCTTCGCTTCCTCTGGTCCATGTTGAGTGTGGTACACACCATGTCACCAAACAGCACAGTGAGTATCTGTAGCCCTATATACAGCACAGTGAGTATCTGTAGCCCTATACACAGGCCACTGACTGATTACAAGATTGTAGACACCTGTGATGCTAATTAGTGGACACACCTTGATTTAACATGTCCCTTTTGTCACATTTTCAGGGGTGCCATTATTTTTGTCCAGGCCGATTTCATGAGTTTAATTTTTTTTTCAAATGACCCTGTGGCAGCAGGGCTGAAAAGCAACGTCTGACTGTCATTTGTTCATTTTCATCTATGGCAACGTATTATTGGTGTCATGCCAGCATTCTATGCACACAGATGTTCAGCACCTCGGTGCATTCTTGCGCCGATGTCCCTGCATTCTTCATAGCCCTACTCAGCTGAGATACTGTTGCCGTTTCCTCCTTGGTTGGTTGTGTGACTCCCTGCTCTACTGCATTGCCGCTCACGTGTAGCGTGGCCCTCTGCTGTTCCGTGCGGCTGCCGGGGTCCCTAGGCTCCTGGTCCTGAGCTTGTCCTGCTGAGTTCTTGGTAATAGCTCAGGGTGTGCACGCACACACCTTCCATGCTTTTATAGAGCCAGTTTGCGCACCTTGAATTGGTGTCATCAGCCTGTGGCTGGGAGGCATCAAGAACATGAAGTCCGCACTTGACCTGACTGTTCCAGTTAGCACCTCAAGTCCTATGACCTGCTCTGTCTGCACCATCCTGCTCCGGTCCACACCTGCCATGGCTACACTATCCTGCCCCTGACTGCACTTGTCGTGCCTGGGCCAGCCTGTACCTGAAGCCTGGGCCAGCCTGTATCTGCCGTATCTGCACCATCTTGCTATAATCAGCATCTTCTGGGTCTACACCATCCTGCTGTGGTTGGCACCTGTTGGGTCTACACTATCCTACTCTGGTCTGCACCTGCTGCGTCTACACCATCCTACTCTGGTCTGCACCTGCTGGGTCTACACCATCCTGCTCTGGTCTGAACCTGCTGGGTCTACACCATCCTACTCTGGTCTGCACCTGCTGGGTCTACACCATCCTGCTCTGGTCTGAACCTGCTGGGTCTACACCATCCTACTCTGGTCTGCACCTGCTGGGTCTACACCATCCTGCTTTGGTCTGCACCTGCTGGGTCAACACCATTCTGCTCTGGTCTGCACTGTCTATAAGAAAAATCTCAGCTTACTCCTGAGGCAAATGATTCAGACCTGGGACAGGAGTACAGTATCCTCACTACCGCTTCAGTGTGTAACACAACTTCACTTGAAAAAATTGAATCCAGCTTTCCACATCTGGTAGTTAAAAATTCCTTCATGATTGTAGAAAAATTCCATAAAATATAAAATGACAAGAATACCTCAGACGATACTACATAAAATGGGGGTTGAGTCCACTTAACCAAATGCGTTTTGAACAGAATGTTCGTTAACACAGGTCTGCACTTGCCATGCCTGCACCATCCTGTCCTGGTCCAAACCTGTTGGGCCTGCACCATCCTGCTCCAGTCCACACCTGCCATGCCTGTGACTCACCGTTGCCGGATGCTCACGTCTCAGGTGATGCAGCACTTGTCACGGTTCCGCGCCTGAGGCTGTGGGACCCGGTGGTCAGATGAAAGGGGATGAAAGGATGGGGATGTTTCTTGATTGTCGTGACGCCACCTGTGGGAGTCCGGTGATTGCACCGGTGCTGCTTGGGCCTCAGGTTCGCTTGCTCCTGGGCCCACCACTCAGCTCTGCGGCGTTGACGTATGGCCTCGTCAGAACGGTGGACCGTTTGGACGTAGTCCCAGTAACTGGCAGCGTTGTTACGGGTTTGGAGCTGACTGTAGCCTTGTACCGGCACACGAACGCCGTGGTCGGGAGCAGATGCCGCGGCGGCACCAGACCACTCAACTCGAGCCGCTTGCAGCTGCTCGGCGGGAACTTCCGCTTCATCCTCCTCCTCGGAACCGGTGTGTATGGAGTCCTCAGGCTCGCTGGAACTCTCGTCGTCTTCCTGCTCTACGGCCTCGATGACCACATCAGGCTCCTCGGCTGGTTGGGGTTCTTGGACAGGATCGTCCTGTCGATCGGGTTCTGGAACCGCGGGGTCTTCTTCCACCTCGTCTTACGGGGCTTCTGTGCTGCCAGCCTCTCTTTCCTCTGTCTCCACTGCACCCGTTAATGGTGGTGCGTCTCCTCCGGTGACCAGGTAGGCCTCAGTTGGTTCGGGGCCTGCCTCCGGTTCTGGAGTGGGACAGGTAGTTAGTCTCTGTTGTACAGCCCGGTGTAGTCGGCTGGCTAGGCTCGCACTCCAACTTCTGATGGTCCATTCTGTGGCCTCCATCAACCGCACCCGTAAATCCTGGAGCGCGGTCTCCCAAAACTCGGGGTCCCCAGCGTTGGTGAGGACAGGACCCGGGCCGGGGTCGCCGATGACGGCATGAGCTTCCTCCTCGACTTCTCTCATTAGCTCGTGGAGCCACAGGGTAGCCATCTTGCTTCTCACTGGAACCGCACCCGTAGAAACTGGAACTGGTTCCTGGGGTGAAGCTTGCTGGAAAGACCTTGCCACACCAGGTTTCTTTGCATTTTGTAGTCCATGGGTGGGCTGAAGTCTTTGGCCCGCCCCCTTGGTTGTTCCCAGCAATCGGGGCGGACAAGGATTTTGGCGCCACTCCCATGGCCCTCCCACAAAGAGGGGCGGAAACACGCCCCTGGGCCAGCACATTGTGTTTCACATGGCGGGAGCCGCCATTTTGGCCCAGTAGAAAAGGGCGGGAAAAGTTCTTTTTGGCCGAATAAAGTTCTGTAGGCACACAATATCCGTTAAAAATGGGCCTGTTCTTATCCTGTTCGTGACGCCAAATTCTGACTCACCATTGCCGGATGCTCACATCTCAGGCGATGCAGCACTTGTCACAGTTACGCGCCTGAGGCTGTGGGGCCCGGTGGTCAGATCAAAGGGGATGAAAGGATGGGGATGTTTCTTGATTGTCGTGACGCCACATGTGGAAGTCCGGTGATTGTACCAGCGCTGCTTGGGCCTCCGGAGGATGTGCGGCAGCTGGATGGGATGCTCCCCACAGGATGAGCAGGAGTCCCCGGGGCCAGGAGCTGCACTAGATGGAATACGGCAGCTCGGGTAGTTGCTGGACAGGGTTAATAACAGTTCTGAAGAAAGGCACGGACACCAGATTCCTCTGTAACGGGTCTTTACTGTAATGGTTGGTGTGGTATACGGTATACAGTCTTTAGGTAACGGACCGTGTGGTCCCAGCGATGACTGGTCTTAGTCCAGAGCTCCACGGTGTCCCTCCTTTATCTAACCGTTCTATTCTGGTTGCCGTTGTCGCCTTAAGGTGCCAGTTCGAGGTACGGGGAAGACTTCTGAAGGATTCCCTACCGGCTCGAATCCCGGCTGTATAGTGGCCTGTTTCCCTGAGGTGGGTATCTCCCTGGCAAGACGGCTTGGTTGCCGCTGTAGTGAGATGCTCCTAAAAAGCTACTCCGTCACTCCGGTTTGCAGAACAGCGGTGGACGTCTGTTTGCCTCAGAACCGGTGATCCGGTGTGTTGGGCACAGGTATAATTTGACCCGCTCGATAGTTGCCCGTGTCTGGTCTGGGTCACCGCTTGATGGTGCCCTGCCGGTAAAGTTTGGTACCAGGCTGCACGGCACTGTGCAGGTCCTGTTCCTTCTCTCTCTCCTCCCGACTCCTTCTCCTACGTTTCTAACTTCTCCCCCACACTACACCTTACACTCCTCCCACCAGGACCTGATTGGCCCTCTACCTCTAGTGTGTTGTGTGGTGTATGGAGCTCTGGGTTTAACCATGTCATCACTGAGACGGAAGATATTACATCTTCAGTTAGGGATGCAATACCTTCCTGTGACGCACTCGTTGCGTGGTGCCACACCTGCACCACCCTGTTTCAGTTTGTACCAGCCAGCGTCTGATGCCTACTACTACCTTACTATCGCTGCTCAATTTCTGGCGTTTTGCCTGATGTCCGGTAAGTTTTGACCTCTGCTTTGTCCGATGTCTGGATTTTTCTCAATTTCTGGTGCCTTGCCCAATATTCGGTGTCTGATGACCTCTGGACAATATCTGGAGCCTTGCTTGATGTGGAGCCTGATGACTTCCAGTGTCTGTTGTCCTGTTCCAGTCCTGTCTGTAGCCTGCCAGCCTGTCCTTTCTGTGTCCTGGGATGGGCTTGTCTCCTGATTTGTCCTGTCTTGGTTCCTGGTCTGTTCCTGTGTCCTAGGATCACCCTGTATGCTGATGCCTTTCTGAGTGTACTCTGTTCCTGCACTAGTCCTGCCTGACCTTAGCCTGTACCACGTCCTGCTGTCACCTAGCCCCAGTTCAGCACCACAGTCACCGGACGCTGCCCTTCCCTGGTCTGGTTAGGCCTGAGTCCTGTCTGTGGTCAAGTGGGTCCGCCTCCTCTATGGACTCTCGACGTCAACCCCCTTAGTGGATCGTATGTAACAATGGGCATAAAAGTTAAAAGACAAAAAGGTTTGGTACTGTGTTAACCAGTTGAAAAAATGTTGATTGCCCTCAGTCGGAGAAACACAATAATAATCTTGCAGTTGTGATACCTTTTAGGGTACCTTTACACGCGGCAACTTTTCTAGGAATTTCAGTGGCAACTTACTGGTTGCAGTGAAATCATGGACATATCTGACTCACCGTGGCCGGGACTCCCGAGAGACAGGCGTTTCTTCTTCCTCCTTGTCACGGGAACCGCACCTGCCGGTAGTGGGGCCCGGTGGTCCAGATTCAAAAAGAGACATCGTTGGTTGAACAGATTAAGGGGATAATTGTTTCGTGACGCCACCTATGAGTGTTCCGGTGATGTCCACCGGTGCTGCTTGGCCTCCGGGGGATGGAATGCAGCAAGATGGAACGCTCCCCACAGGCTGAGCGATAATCCCCGGAGCCAGGAGCTGCACAAGATGTTCTGAGCCAGCTGCGGTTACCTTAGTGTGCGGAGATAAACAGTTCTTAAGAAAGCACGGACACTGGAAGTCTCTGTAATGGGTACTTTTCTGTAACCAGCAGGTGATACATGGCATACAGTTCTCAGGTAACGGACCGGGTGAACTTAGCAATGACCAGTGTTTCACAGAGCTCCGCGGTGTTCCTCCATTCTAACTAAGCTGTGTTGCCGAGGTCGCCATGGAATGCCAGGTCGGGTACAAGGAGGCTGCTTCAATTGCCCTACCAGGGAATTCTGGCCGGATTTGTGGGGAACCTTGGGTCCTTTTGGTGGGTACTCCGCTGGCTAGACGACTCTGTGTGTGCGGCGGTGGTGGGGTGCTCCTGTAAAGTGGTCCCTCCACTCCTGGTTCGCATAGCAGTGCTGAACAACTACTAGCTTCAGTACCAGTAGACCAGTTGTAAGTGGGCACGGGATGGTTTTGAACCCGCATGTAGATGCCCGTAGGCCGGTTGTTAAGGCACCGGGGAAATGGCGCCCAACCGGGGGTGACGGCCAGGGGGCTGCACGGAACTGTGCAGGCCCCCTCTCCTAGGTTGCAGAGCTTGTTGTTTTTGCTCCCTTCTCCTTCGCTGTCTTTTTCAGTTCTCCTCTACACTCCGCCCACCAGGACCTTATTGGCCCTCTATTCTGAAGTGCATGTAGGGTATGGAGCTCTGAGTTTTAACTGTGTCATTGCTTAGTCAGAGAATATTGCTGCTGCTGTCTTGGCTGCAATACCCTCCTGTGACGCACTCGTTGCGGGGCGCCACAGACACATTGTTCTATCTTGTTGCTGTGTACAAATGGAACAATGTGTCCATGATTTCACTGCAACCAGTAAGTTGCCAGTGAAATTCCTAGAAAAGTTGCCGCGTGTAAAGGTACCTTTAGTGTTATCTGACTCACCGAGGGTATGGGGACTTGGGTATCTGGGCCCTCTGCTTCAGTAGGGATGTCACTCGTGGCCTGCCCAGACCCGTGGCCCTGGGGTCTTACTTAAAAAAGGAGGGTAGTTGGTGTTGGATTGAGGATAAAAGTTTAGAAAGTTTATCATGACGCCACCTGCAGATCCTGGTGAAAGAACACCAGCGCTGCTTCAGTCCTTCGGAGGGTGATGGTACAGCAGCCGAGATGGTATAGCTCCCTGCAAGTGGAGCTGGCCATCTGGGGCAGGGATGCACCTGTTGGGATAAAGGTGCAGATGATGGAGGTAGTAGTTGCAGCGCAGCAGTAAATAAGCACACGGAGACTCAGTCACTCTACCCGGGTACTTTACTGGAACGATGCAGATGCTGATACAGTTCACAGTGGCAAAACAGTCTTTATCCGGCCGAGTAGTCACAGTGGGCTGCAGAGTCTCTGGAAGTCTCCCGTGATATGCCTTCTTGGATCTAACCCGTGTCCTGCTACTAGTGCCTGTCCTGGGGTAGCCTGCTTAATACCAGGGCCGCTGAGGTGCTCTGATGATTCCAGCTTCCACTCTCTCCCTATCCTACTCTGGGATTTGACCCCAGTGCGTTAACCTGCTGAGGCTGAGACCATCAGACAGGGTGTCGGGGCCGGTAAACAGACCCACGACCTCCGGTGTTCTTCAGAACCTGCACTCCAGTGTATGTGAACCAGGGTTCCCTCCTTGACTATGGACGCTCGGGGGATCCCCTCCTTCAGTCTGGGCTGCCCATTCTCCTTTCAGGCCCCCTCCCTGGAGTCTCCTTTTCTCACTCAGATAATCCCCGCTTTCCGTCTTTCCTCAGTGCCGTCTAGAACTCACTGTTTAAACTCAGGAAGAGTTCAGAAATCAATATTTGGTGGAATAGCCATGATTTGTAATGACAGCTATCATGCGTCTTGGCAGCTTTTCACCAGTCTTTCACACGGCTTTTGGGTGACCTTATGGCTCCTGTCACAAAAATGTAAGCAGTTCTTCTTCTTTGTTTGATGGCTTGTGACTTTCCATCTTCCTCTTGATTACATTCCAGAGGTTTTCAATGGGTTTCATGTCTGGAGGTTGGGCTGGCCATGACAGGGTCTTGATGTGGTGCTCCTTCATCCACACAGATTGACCTAAGACCATGTCATGGCCAGCACAATCTCCAGACCATGGTTATTAGTAGTTATATTCTTGTACATAGTAGGTACATAGTAGGTATGTTCTTGTACAAGGGGCACTATTATAGTAGTTATATTCTTGTACATAGGGGCAGTATTATAGTAGTTAAATTCTTGTACATAGGGGCAGTATTATAGTAGTTATATTCTTGTATATAGGGGCAGTATTATAGTAGTTATATTCTTGTATATAGGGGCAGTATTATAGTAGTTATATTCTTGTACATAGGGGCAGTATTATAGTAGTTATATTCTTGTACATAGGGGCAGTATTATAGTTATATTCTTGTACATAGGAGCAGTATTATAGTAGTTATATTCTTGTACATAGTAGCAGTATTATAGTAGTTATATTCTTGTACATAGGATCAGTATTATAGTAGTTATATTCTTGTATATAGGGGCAGTATTATAGTAGTAATATTCGTGTACATAGGAGCAGTATTATAGTAGTTATATTCTTGTATATAGGGACAGTATTATAGTAGTTATATTCTTGTACATAGGGGCAGTATTATAGTAGTTATATTCTTGTACATAGGATCAGTACTATAGTAGTTATATTCTTGTACATAGGAGCAGTATTATAGTAGTTATATTCTTGTACATAGGGCAGTATTATAGTTATATTCTTGTACATAGGAGCAGTATTATAGTAGTTATATTCTTGTACATAGGAGCAGTATTATAGTAGTTATATTCTTGCATATAGGGACAGTATTATAGTAGTTATATTCTTGTACATAGGGCAGTATTATAGTAGTTATATTCTTGGACATAGGAGCAGTATTATAGTAGTTATATTCTTGTACATAGTAGGTACATAGTAGGTATGTTCTTGTACAAGGGGCAGTATTATAGTAGTTATATTCTTGTACATAGGGCAGTATTATAGTATATTCTTGTACATAGGAGCAGTATTATAGTAGTTATATTCTTATACATAAGGGCAGTATTATAGTAGTTATATTCTTGTATATAGGGGCAGTATTATAGTAGTTATATTCTTGTATATAGGAGCAGTATTATAGTAGTTATATTCTTGTACATAGGAGCAGTATTATAGTAGTTATATTCTTGTACATAAGGGCAGTATTATAGTAGTTATATTCTTTGATATAGGGGCAGTATTATAGTAGTTATATTCTTGTATATAGGGATAGTATTATAGTAGTTATATTCTTGTATATAGGAGCAGTATTATAGTAGTTATATTCTAGTACATAGGAGACAGTATTATAGTAGTTATATTCTTGTACATAGGAGCAGTATTATAGTAGTTATATTCTTGTACATAGGGGCAGTATTATAGTAGTTATATTCTTGTATATAGGAGCAGTATTATAGTAGTTATATTCTTCTACATAGGAGCAGTATTATAGCAGTCATATTCTTGTACATAGGGGGCAGTATTATAGTAGTTATATTCTTGTACATAGGGGGCAGTATTATAGTAGTTATATTCTTGTACATAGGAGCAGTATTATAGTAGTTATATTCTTGTACATAGGGGGCAGTATTATAGTAGTTATATTCTTGTACATAGGAGCAGTATTATAATAATTATATTCTTGTATATAGGAGCAGTATTATAGTAGTTATATTCTTGTACATAGGGGCAGTATTATAGTAGTTATATTCTTGTACATAGGAGCAGTATTATAATAATTATATTCTTGTATATAGGAGCAGTATTATAGTAGTTATATTCTTGTACATAGGGGCAGTATTATAGTAAGTTATATTCTTGTACATAAGAGCAGTATTATAGTAGTTATATTCTTGTACATGGGGCAGTATTATAGCAGTATTATTCTTGGACATAGGGCAGTATTATAGCAGTATTATTCTTGTACATAGGGGGCAGTATTATAGCAGTATTATTCTGTACATAGGGGGCAGTATTATAGCAGTATTATTCTTGTACATAGGGGCAGTATTATAGCAGTATTATTCTTGTACATAGGGGGCAGTATTTTTGTAGTCTTTTAAAAAGCGAGTTCATAATCATCATTATATATGTTTGAGCTTGTAGCATTCAGGAGAGACACTAAACCTTCCTGACACAGATATTGAAAAAAAAATTCAGATATTCAGTATTTCATATTCATGTCATTTGAGATCATTTGTTTTGTGATGTGAACATTCCCAGGGTTCAGTAGTCAGACATTAGAGAGGGTGACATAGGAAATGTCGATATGAGAACCCTCCTGATTTAGTGAACAGATGGATAACGCGCTCGGCTGATGATGGTGTTACATCAATCAGCTCAGTCCTTACCTCACAGGTTTTGGATTCTGACGTGTGTTTTATATTGGATTGGCTAGGGTTGAATTTTGACCATAAATCTTTTTACCATTGTGAGAGCGCTGGATTCTGAGTTTCTCATGAACTTGAGATTCTGGATTTTAAATGTGATAACTTTCTTTTGGACTAGCAAGTGATATTTTCCTTGCTGTTAGCTCCAGTTTAGTTCTTCTCGGCTGTAGTTGCTTTATGACCACTCCCCTTCCCTTTAAAAAGTCACATGACCCATATCCTTGGTTGCCGGTAATAGATTAATTTCTATGTTGACCATCTTGGAGGAAGGAAGCTTGGTGCAGTAGTCAGAGCCATGTCATCTGCAGTCCTGGTGTTTGTCTGCAGATATCAATTTTGTTGTGTATTCTTTATTGTCTACCTTCCCCTGTGTTGTAATACATTAGAGGTGAAGTTTAGTGTACTCACGGGCTTTCACACTAGTAAGCGTAAGTGTAAGAACAGTTCAGGAACCAGGCTGTCACAATTCCTCCGCTCTGTATTCAGGGTGTGCTGGGGTGAGTGATTGACAGATTAGTCATCCCATCTGGGGCTGGAATGTTCTGGGTTGTTGGTTTTCATATTGACCGCTCAGTCGCCCAGCTTCTTTCTAGCTTGTGCTGAGATTCTGCAGCTGCTCCTTGTCACCTGTAATTGCTCAGTCTTTTAGCTCTGCGGTTTCTGCACTGCCGGTCTTAGTTTCAGCTCTGAGATGCTAAGTTGCTCTCTTGAATTTGTGCTCTGGGAATCAATCTTTTGCTGCCTGACCTTGCCTGACTTTGACCATTCTTTTGTCTTGTCCCTCTGTTCTGATCCGCTCCTCTCCAGGAAACTGACCTCAGACTGTGACTTAACTATGCTTGTTTTATCCCGTCTGTCTTGATGTGCTCCGTATCTGACGTGAATGTTTGACTATTCTATTTCTTCTTATCCTAGCGTCACATTGGCACGACAGCAACAGGAGGGAAGGACCTGCTTAGGGATGTTAGGGGAGCTTAGGGGCCGGACACAGGTTAATGTCAGGAGGTGTCCCATCCCCTGCTCCCCATCATCAACGTCTTCCTCTCCCTTTGCATCTCTTTGTACCTAAGCGTGACATCCCCTAGTCCGTGTGTGACAAAAATTGACTAATTAGTTGTAGATGACTGATAAGGATAGTGGCTTGTATAAGAGTTTTGATGGATCATTTATGAGAAGAGTTATTCCCCTTGGTTCAATATATACTATCAGAAAATTAGTTATGGAGAAACTTCAAAAATGTTTTTAAGAGATGCCAGCCGGTCATTGCCTTCCACTTTGGGTAATCTAAGGTAAATATTAACACAGGTCGGAAACTCACCGCACGGTTTAGTGCCCATTGTGTAAAATGACTTGTTTCATTATTAGACCATTTCCACTTGTACAAACAGCCGGGATGAAGCTGTATTGTCCAGGGGATATTATGTTTGATTTGCAGAATGGCCGCTCATAACTTCCATTGGTCACCGACAAAGAGTTGGCAAATATGCGGAATTCCGCCATGATTATTAGATTGCGCTTATTGCAGAATATAAGTGTGCACCGTGTTAGCAATGCAAATAAGACACAGATTGCAATTTTAGCACTCCAGAGTGTGAGATTTGTTACGGGTTTAGGAGACAATTCAATTTGTCTCAGTTTTCGATGTAATGGAAATACTGTAAGTGTTATCTGCTCTATGATGGAAATTCTTAGCACAGAACCGTCTATTTCGCTCCTGTCAGGTAGCATTACTCTCTATGCAAATATCGTAAAGTAACACAAGATATGACTTGGACAATATCCTCAAATGGAAAAACATGGCGAGAAACGTCCTTCGTAAAGTGAAGGAGGGGTTGGGTGAGAGCCACGGGATTTGATGAGACCTGATGAAGAGTGGTTTGCGGTCTCTCGAGCAAGGCTGTAAGATTTTCATTTTCATTAGTCTTCTACAGTACCGTATGTTACATATTAGATGTGGGCAAAAATATTTGCAGGACCCTGGTTGAGTGACCACATTGGGAGTTCAAGTTCGATGGACCTGAACCCACCAAACCTTGTACCTGCCAGCATCCCAGTCTCCTTTTTTAAGACAGTGTCACACCCGGAGGAAGGAACGCCGGTGTGCGACGCAACACAGAGGGGAACACCAGGGAAGATGACATCGAAAGGCCTTGGCATTAGTGAGATGGGGCGAGTAGTCACCTCCTAACAATCACCTGTGGATGAACCCTCTGCTCCCCTAATGTCCCTATACAAGTCCTTCCCCTGTTGCCATCCCATACCTGATGAAGAGTGGTTTGCGGTCTCTCGAGCAAGGCTGTAGTATTTTCATTTTAATTAGTCTTCTATAGTACCATATGTATCTATTAGATGTGGGCAAAAATATTTGCAGGACTCTGGTTGAGTGACCACATTGGGAGTTCAAGTTCGATGGACCTGAACCCACCAAACCTTGTACCTGCCAGCATCCCAGTCTCCTTTGTTAAGACAGTGTCACACCCGGAGGAAGGAACGCCGGTGTGCAATGCAACACAGAGGGGAACACCAGGGAAGATGACATCGAAAGGCCCTGGCATTAGTGAGATGGGGCGAGTAGTCACCTCCTAACAATCACCTGTGGATGAATCCTCTGCTCCCCTAATGTCCCTATACAAGTCCTTTCCCTGTTGCCATCCCATACCAAGGCTGGCCCTGAACTCACCCTGACTAATGTGCAGACCAGCGAGACACTAGTCTCACTACTACAATGAAACAACATGACGGAGGAAACAGATGGGAAGAGATGCAACATACAGCAATCTTCAGCTGCTCCAACAGGAACTTTGCTGCAGCTAAAGTAACAAACTGCTCAGCTTCTCCAGAGACAGCTTCCTTCAAAGTGGTCAGTAATACAGAATATAATCGACACTATATATAGCGGAAGGATGAGGTCAGAAGAAGCTACAGCTGAGACAAAGGCCATTAGTTCTCAGCTAGGAGAGGGTCCTTAACCTTTACAAAACTAAAATAAAGTATATCCATGCTAATATACGATAATAGTCAAGTGGGCAGCAGTGAGGATCTGTGATTTATTATATACTAGTAAAAAGGCCCGATGCAATTGCATCGGGAGCAGGGTGAAATGAATTGTGTGTATACAGGCGGGCCAGTGGGTAGCAGAGTATACAGGGGGCTCTGTGGGTAGCAGAGTATACAGGCGGGTCTGTGGGTAGCAGAGTATACAGACGGCTCTGAGGGTAGGAGATTATACAGGTGACTCTGTGGGTAATAAAGTATACAGGTGGGTCTGTGGGTAGTGGAGTATACAGGCGTGTGTGGTGGTGGTGGCAGAGTATACAGGTGTGTGTGGTGGTGGTGGCAGAGTATACAGGCGTGTGTGGTGGTGGCAGAGTATACAGGCGTCTGTGCTGGTGGCGGCAGAGTATACAGGCGTGTGTGGTGGTGGCAGAGTGTACAGGTGTGTGTGGTGGTGGCAGAGTGTACAGGTGTGTGTGGTGGTGGCAGAGTGTACAGGCGTGTGTGGTGGTGGGAGAGTATGAGAGTATACCGGCGTGTGTGGTGGTGGCGGCAGAGTGTACAGGCGTCTGTGCTGGTGGCGGCAGAGTATACAGGCATGTGTGGTGGTGGCAGAGTATACAGGCGTCTGTGCTGGTGGCGGCAGAGTATACAGGCGTCTGTGCTGGTGGCGGCAGAGTATACAGGCGTCTGTGCTGGTGGCGGCAGAGTATACAGGCAGGTGTGGTGGTGGCGGCAGAGTATACAGGCGTCTGTGGTGGTGGCAGAGTGTACAGGTGTGTGTGGTGGTGGCAGAGTGTACAGGTGTGTGTGGTGGTGGGAGAGTATACAGGCGTGTGTGGGTGGTGGCAGAGTATACAGGCGTGTGTGGTGGTGGCAGAGTATACAGGCGTGTGTGGTGGTGGCAGAGTATACAGGCGTGTGTGGTGGTGGCAGAGTATACAGGCGTGTGTGGTGGTGGCAGAGTATACAGGCGTGTGTGGTGGTGGCAGAGTATACAGGCGTCTGTGCTGGTGGCGGCAGAGTATACAGGCGTGTGTGGTGGTGGCAGAGTGTACAGGCGTGTGTGGTGGTGGCAGAGTGTACAGGTGTGTGTGGTGGTGGCAGAGTGTACAGGCGTGTGTGTGGTGGTGGGAGAGTATACCGGCGTGTGTGGTGGTGGCGGCAGAGTGTACAGGCGTCTGTGCTGGTGGCGGCAGAGTATACAGGCATGTGTGGTGGTGGCAGAGTATACAGGCATGTGTGGTGGTGGCGGCAGAGTATACAGGCATGTGTGGTGGTGGCAGAGTATACAGGCGTCTGTACTGGTGGGCGGCAGAGTATACAGGCGTCTGTGCTGGTGGCGGCAGAGTATACAGGCGTCTGTGCTGGTGGCGGCAGAGTATACAGGCAGGTGTGTGTGGTGGCGGCAGAGTATACAGGCGTCTGTGGTGGTGGCAGAGTGTACAGGTGTGTGTGGTGGTGGTGGCAGAGTTACAGGTGTGTGTGGTGGTGGCAGAGTGTACAGGCGGTGTGTGGTGGTGGCAGAGTGTACAGGCGTGTGTGGTGGTGGCAGAGTGTACAGGCGTGTGTGGTGGCGGCAGAGTGTACAGGCGTGTGTGGTGGCGGCAGAGTGTACAGGCGTGTGTGGTGGCGGCAGAGTGTACAGGCGTGTGTGGTGGCGGCAGAGTATACAGGCGTGTGTGTGGTGGTGGCAGAGTGTACAGGCGTGTGTGGTGGTGGCAGAGTGTACAGGCGTGTGTGGTGGTGGCAGAGTGTACAGGCGTGTGTGGTGGTGGCAGAGTGTACAGGCGTGTGTGG
Organism: Allobates femoralis; assembly: GCA_033576535.1. Taxonomy (NCBI): domain Eukaryota; kingdom Metazoa; phylum Chordata; class Amphibia; order Anura; family Aromobatidae; genus Allobates; species Allobates femoralis. Next base: position 555,025,981 of record JARQOC010000005.1, read on the forward strand.
TGGTGGCGGCAGATTATACAGGCATGTGTGGTGGTGGCAGAGTATACAGGCGTCTGTGCTGGTGGCAGAGTGTACAGGCGTGTGTGGTGGTGGCAGAGTATACAGGCGTGTGTGGTGGTGGCGGCAGAGTATACAGGCGTGTGTGGTGGTGGCGGCAGAGTATACAGGCGTGTGTGGTGGTGGCGGCAGAGTATACAGGCGTGTGTGTGGTGGCGGCACAGTATACAGGCGGGTGTGGTGGTGGCGGCAGAGTATACAGGCGTCTGTGGTGGTGGCAGAGTATACAGGCATGTGTGGTGGTGGCAGAGTATACAGGCGTCTGTGCTGGTGGCGGCAGAGTATACAGGCGTGTGTGGTGGTGGCAGAGTATACAGGCGTGTGTGGTGGGTGGCGGCGAGAGTATACAGGCGTGTGTGGTGGTGGCGGCAGAGTATACAGGCGTGTGTGGTGGTGGCGGCACAGTATACAGGCGGGTGTGGTGGTGGCTGGCGCAGAGTGTACAGGCGTGTGTGTGGTGGTGGTGGCAGAGTGTACAGGCGGTGTGGTGGTGGCGGCAGAGTGTACAGGCGTGTGTGTGGTGGTGGCGGCAGAGTGTACAGGCGTGTGTGGTGGTGGCAGAGTGTACAGGCGTGTGTGGTGGTGGCAGAGTGTACAGGCGTGTGTGGTGGTGGCAGAGTGTACAGGCGTGTGTGGTGGTGGCAGAGTATACAGGCGTGTGTGGTGGTGGCGGCAGAGTGTACAGGCGTGTGTGGTGGTGGCGGCAGAGTGTACAGGCGTCTGTGCTGGTGGGCAGAGTATAGAGGCGTGTGTGGTGGGGCGGCAGAGTGTACAGGCGTGTGTGGTGGTGGCGGCAGAGTGTACAGGCGTCTGTGCTGGTGGCGGCAGAGTATACAGGATTGTGTGGTGGTGGCAGAGTATACAGGCGTCTGTGCTGGTGGCGGCAGAGTATACAGGCATGTGTGGTGGCGGCAGAGTATACAGGCGTCTGTGTGGTGGCGGCAGAGTATACAGGCGTCTGTGCTGGTGGCGGCAGAGTATACAGGCAGGTGTGGTGGTGGCGGCAGAGTATACAGGCGTCTGTGGTGGTGGCAGAGTGTACAGGTGTGTGTGGTGGTGCAGAGTGTACAGGTGTGTGTGGTGGTGGCAGAGTGTACAGGCGTGTGTGGTGGTGGCAGAGTGTACAGGCGGTGTGTGGTGGTGGCAGAGTGTACAGGCGTGTGTGGTGGTGGCAGAGTGTACAGGCTGTGTGTGGTGGCGGCAGAGTGTACAGGCGTGTGTGGTGGCGGCAGAGTGTACAGGCGTGTGTGGTGGCGGCAGAGTGTACAGGCATGTGTGGTGGCGGCAGAGTGTACAGGTGTGTGTGGTGGCGGCGAGGTGTACAGGCGTGTGTGGTGGTGGCAGAGTGTACAGGCGTGTGTGGTGGTGGCAGAGTGTACAGGCGTGTGTGGTGGTGGCAGAGTGTACAGGCGTGTGTGGTGGCGGCAGAGTGTACAGGGCGTGTGTGAGTATTGGTCGGCAGAGTGTACAGGCGTGTGTGTGGTGGCGGCAGAGTGTACAGGCGTGTGTGGTGGCGGCAGAGTGTACAGGCGTGTGTGGTGGCGGCAGAGTGTACAGGCGTGTGTGGTGGCGGCAGAGTGTACAGGCGTGTGTGGTGGGCGGCAGAGTGTACAGGCGTGTGTGGTGGCGGCAGAGTGTACAGGCGTGTGTGGTGGCGGCAGAGTGTACAGGCGTGTGTGGTGGCGGCAGAGTGTACAGGCGTGTGTGTGTGGCGGCAGAGTGTACAGGCGTGTGTGGTGGTGGCAGAGTGTACAGGCGTGTGTGGTGGTGGCAGAGTGTACAGGCGTGTGTGGTGGTGGCGGCAGAGTGTACAGGCGTGTGTGGTGGTGGCGGCAGAGTGTACAGGCGTGTGTGGTGGTGGCGGCAGAGTGTACAGGCGTGTGTGGTGGTGGCGGCAGAGTGTACAGGCGTGTGTGGTGGTGGCGGCAGAGTGTACAGGCGTGTGTGGTGGTGGCGGCAGAGTGTACAGGCGTGTGTGGTGGTGGCGGCAGAGTGTACATGCGTGTGTGGTGGTGGCGGCAGAGTGTAGAGGTGTGTGTGGTGGTGGCGGCAGAGTGTACAGGCATGTGTGGTGGTGGCAGAGTGTACAGGCGTGTGTGGTGGCAGAGTATACAGGCGTGTGTGGTGGTGGAGTATACAGGCGTCTGTGGTGGTGGCAGAGTGTACAGGCGTGTGTGGTGGTGGAGTATACAGGTGTCTGTGGTGCGCTCGTGCAAGGCAGGGGTTAAAAAAAATAAAAAAGATTATGCTCACCTCACCCCGAGCCCCCGCCGTCTTCTGCCGTGTTCCGCCGTCTTCTGCCGTGTTCCGCTAGGCTCCCGGTGGCTGTGCAGGCTCCGGTGCCTGCAGTGATCTTCTATCTACTGAGAGTGAAGGACCTGTGGTGATGTCAGAGTCACGTGACCCGCGATTTGCCTGGAGTAAGCTGGTGTCACGTGACTCTGACATCACCACAGGTCCTTCACTCTCAGTAGATAGAAGATCACTGCAGGCACCGGGAGCCTGCACAGCCACCGGGAGCCTAGCGGAACACGGCAGAAGACGGCGGGAGACGGCGGGAGACAGCGCGGGCTCGGGTAGAGGTGAGGATGTTTTTTTTTTTAGAGTAGTGCGGGTCTGCGGCTCGTGATGACGCTGCGCGTCATCACTCGCAGTCCCGCGCAAAGCATGTTGGGATTCGGCTACAACGCCCGAAATCCCAACTGCGGATTATATAAGTAGATTGTGACCTTTCAATCTCAGATTCCCTAGAGGTCTTGAGGACGTGACACACCCATGATAGCCAGCCCTGGCCTTCATGCTGCAAGGATGATGTTGTACTGTGCTGAATAATCAAAAGACAATCCAGGGATGCCTACAGGTAGAGGGAGGTTTACGGGGCTACAGTCTGGTGACCCCAGACTACTGACATAACCACTTGGCCAGGGTCTTCTGCAAATGTTTCACTCATCTCAAGTATCAATTGTTAAGCTTAAAGGAGTATTTTCATGTTGTCTCTTGAGCAGCTAATGGCTCAGTACTCCTTAGGCCGGTTTGATACCACGTTTGTTTTTATCCGGCTCTGTCCGGTGTGAACTGGTGCGATCCGGTGCCCCCTAACATGGAAGTCTATGGGCGCCGGATCCGAGAGAAAATCAGATTCGGCTGCCAGATGCCAGGTGCTGACATTCAGCACCTGGACAGTTCTCGCCTGAAATTTCAGAACCGTAGCCAGCTCCCCGCTAGCCACGATTTTGAAATGCTAGGACCTGCACAGCGGCATCAGTGCACAATGCCGATTCTGGCACAAAACAGGACCGGAGGGCATACAACCCCTGGCAAAAATTTTGGAATCCCCTGGATGTTCATTCAGTTGTTTAATGTTATGGAAAAAAAGCAGATCCCAGACATGGCACAAAACTAAAGACATTTCACATGGCAACTTCATGGCTTTAAGAAACACTAAGGCTAGGACCACACTTAACCGTGCCCCCACGTTAGCCGGATGACATTACTGCAGAGCACAGCCTGCTGTAACGCTGACCGCTAACGTCGGGTGCTTCCTGTGAATGCTGCACCACAGAAACCCACTGTTTACTATGGTTACAGCTTCACAGGAAGCCCCAGGCAGTGCGCTTATCCAAAATTGGGTCTGGTGTTGTCAGGTTCACACCGTGGTGTGAAGCCGGCCTCACTTCATGTTTGCTTGGGGAGGTGGGGACTCATTCTTGAGTGACAGTTCTGATCCAGGAGCTTCATTTTGCTACAACACATTATCAGTCTGTCAGTATTTGTTCTCAGTCTATACTGTTATCCACTATATTTCCATACGGAGACCACCCGATGTGACCCCGTATGGCACAACACACATTTTTAACGAAATAGTGTGACAGCTGGTGGATAAAAGCAGTAACGGAGGCTGGAACAGGGAAGGGTGAAGAGGGTTGAGTAAAAGATTTTTGTCTAACCCCTTTCCTAGCCCCCACAACCAAGCAAAGTGGTATCCCCATTTTTCTGGAATAGGCTCATATCAAATTGTACAGACTTTGGATTCTCACTGGGCAGAAGACAATGGGACTTCTATGGGGCCCATAAGTAAGGGCAAGGTTCGGCATCAGGCCCCCCTCACCTGTAGGACCCTCCCCCCACTTGTCATTGCCTACTGCTATGACGAAAGAGGGAGTGCTCCACTTTCTGCTCCCTCCTTCATCATTCTCCCACTGTGCCTCCGCTCTGATGTCTCACTGCAGCAGAGCGTGGCAACGTCATTACAGCGGGCAGCTGTACTGAGATGTGCAGAGAGCAGGACGCTCGCAGGGAGACCGGAGCAGCGGAAAACTGAGAAGGAAGGGGTGAATACTTATTTTTTTTTTTTTAATCAGTGAGTATACGGTGGCCTAGGGACATTGAGGGTGCATTAAACTATATGGTAGGTGTATATGAGGCTGCAGTATAATATATGGAGGGATATGAAGCTGCGGTATATTATATAGAGTGGATATAAGGCTACATTATAATAGAAGGAGGAATATGAGGCTAGATTATAATATATGGAGGCAAGTAAGGCTGCATTATACTACATGGAGGGCTATGAGGCTGGATTATAATATATGGAGGCAAGTGAGGCTGCATTATACTACATGGAGGGCTATGAGGCTAGATTATAATATATGGAGGCACGTAAGGCTGCATTATACTACATGGAGGGCTATGAGGCTAGATTATAATATATGGAGGCAAGTAAGGCTGCATTATACTACATGGAGGGCTATGAGGCTGGATTATAATATATGGAGGCAAGTGAGGCTGCATTATACTACATGGAGGGCTATGAGGCTGGATTATAATAATTGGAGGACTATAAGGCTGCATTATAATAATTGGAGTACTATGGGGGCTTTCTTATAAATGGATGACTATGGGGGTGTTATAATTCATGGCGGACTATTGGGGCTGCATTACAATATATAGGGGTGCATTATATCATATCGAGAAACATGATGGTGAATTAAAATAATTGAAAAACTATGAGTGCTACATGATGCATTGAAGACTATGGAATGAATTATAATAAATAGAGGACTATGTGGGTACAATATAATATATGGAGGAATGTGGGGTGCATTATAGTAATTGGAAGACTACGAAAGTGGGAGGGGGAGGACCATACATACCAGGATGCATATATATATACCAGGAAGAGGACCATGTATAGCAGGATAGTGACCATATACAGCAGGATGAGAGACATTAATACATAATGAAGGGGGAGAGGTGTCAATTCGTAAGCCTTTATAGGATTTAGAACATTACACAGGGCCCATACATCTGACCAACATGTACACACATGGGTGGAGCAGGTCCAAAATTTCCATCAGGTTCATTGGACTCTAGTTATGCCTCTGGCTCAACCTGTATGTAGAGAGCCATGTAAGGGCTCATACTGTTTATAGGAAGCTATGTGAGGACTTATACAGTATATAGTGGACTATGTAAGGACTCATAATGTATATAGGAAGTTATGTGGGAGCTCAGCCTCTATATAAGGGTATATGTGAGAGCTCATCATGTATAAAGGAGGCTATGTGAAGGCTCATTCTGTATAATGAGGTCTATATGAGGACTCATCCTCTATAAAGAGGCATATGTGAGGTCTTATGCTGTATAAAGAGACCTAGGTGAAGGTTTATCCTGTATAAAGAGGCTTATGTGAGGGCTCATCTTCTATTGGGCTCATACTGTATATAGGGAGCTGTGTGGGGGCTCAACCTGTAGCTATGGAGCTATGTGAGGCTCATACTGTACATAAGAGACTGTGTAAAGGCTCATACTTTATATAGAGGCTATGTGAGGGTTCATCCTGTATACAGGGTCTATGCGAGGGGCTCATCCTGTATACAGAAGGCTATGTGAGGGTTCAACTTGTATATAAGGGATAAGGGCTCATCTTGTATATAGTGAAAGAAATAAGTATTTGATCCCTTGCTGATGTTGTAAGTTTGCCCACTGACAAAGACATGAACAGTCTATAATTTTAAGGGGAGGTTAATTTTAACAGTGAGAGATAGAATATCAGAAATAAAATCCAGACAATGACATTGTCTAAATGATATAAATGTATTTGCATTTTGCAGAGAGAAATAAGTATTTGATCCCTTTGGCAAACAAGACTTAATACTTGGTGGCAAAACCCTTTTTGGCAGCACAGCAATCAGACGTTTCTTGTAGTTGATAATGAGGTTTCCAGACATGTCAGGAGGAATTTTAGTCCACTCCTCTTTACAGATTATCTCTAAATCATAAAGATTTTGAGGCTGTTGCTTGGCAATTTAGAGCTTCAACTCCCTCCATAAATTTTCCACTCCATGCCCTTAATGTGCTTATTTTTGAGCCACTCCTTTTTTGCCTTGGCTGTATGTTTTGGGTCATTTTTGTGCTGGAAGACCCAGCTACGACCCATTTTTAATGTCCTAGTGGAGAGAGGGAGGTTGTCACTCATGATTTTACGGTACTTGGCTCCATCTATTGTCCCATTAATGCGATGAAGTAGTCCTGAGCCCTTAGCAGATAAACACTCCCAAAACATAATGTTTCCTCTGCCATGCCTGACTGTGGGGATGGTGTTCTTTGGGTCATAGGCAGCATTTCTCTTCCTCCAAACAAGGTGAATTGAGTTAATACCAAAGAGCTCAATTTTTGTCTCTTCTGACCACAGCAGCTTCTCCCAATAACTCTTAGAATTACCAAGGTGTTCATTGGCAAATCTTCAGATGGGCGGCACATGTGTCTTCTTGAGCAGTTGGACTTTGCGGGCACTACACGATTTTAATCCGTTACGGGGTAATGTTTTACCATTGGTTTTCTTGCTGTCCTAGGAAGCATTTCTGTTCCTCAAACATCGGAGAGTTTAGTTAATGCCATAGAGCTCAATGTTTGTCCTCTGACCACAGCACCTTCTCCCCATCACTCTCACAATCACCAAGGTATTCATTGGTAAACTTCAGACGGGGGCACATGTGCCTTCTTGAGCAGTTGGACTTTGCGGGCACTGCAGGATTTTAATCCATTACGGTGTAATGTGTTACCAATGGTTTTCTTGGGGACAGTGATCCCAGCTGTCTTGAGATCATTAACAAGTTCCCCCTGTGTAGTTTTAGGCTGATCTCCCACCTTCCTCATGATCCTGGATACCCCACGAGGTGAGATGTTACATGGAGTCCCAGATCGATGTGGATTGACCTCATTTTGTATTTCTTCCATTTTCTTACTATTGCACCAGCAGTCGTCTCCTTCTCCCCCAGCTTTGTCTTCCTTATGGTTTTGTAGCCCATTCCAGCCTTGTGCAGGTCTAGGATCTTTTCCCTGACATTCTTAGGGCCGCTTCACACTGCGGTGTGATCCGGTCCGGGGCTGTCAGGGATGAACCTGACAGCCGTGGACTGGATCAGCACACAGGACTTGGAGTACTTGTGCAGCGCACGCAGTTCCCGCTGCTGATAAGTCAGGACCGCGGGCGCCGCGGTCCTGACCTGTCAGAGGCTGCAGCTGCGTGAGCTGCACAAGTACTCCAAGTCCTGTGTGCTGATCCAGTCCGCGGCTGTTAGGTTCATCCCTGACAGCCCCGGACCGGATCACACTGCAGTGTGAAGCCGCCGTTAGTCAGGGGGCAAACTTACAAAATCAGCAAGGGATCAAATACTTATTTACTTCGCTGTATAGCGCTGTAACCTAGGAAAAGAAACTTGGCGCTAAGTTTTTTTTTTCATGTCTGCCCCTGTATGTTAATCACATGACCTCTCACATGATCGATCTCGGGGATCACATGACCTCTCACATGATCGATCTTGGGGATCACATGACCTCTCACATGATCGATCTCGGGGATTACATGACCTGTCACATGATCGATCTCGGGGATCACATGACCTCTCACATGATCGATCTCGGGGATCACATGACCTCTCACATGATCGATCTTGGGGATCACATGAGCTCTCACATGATCGATCTTGGGGATCACGTCCACTTTTGGTTATTATTTAAGCAAATCTGAAGAGCAATAACTAATCCGATGTTTGTTACTTTTCTCTTCTTCATTACAAAAATGTTTTATATATGGTAAATCAGCAAAAGCGGAAAGGAAATTAAACATAAATTATTTATTTGCAAAATTTAATAAGATTTTGTTGCTTTTTTCCTGCTGGTGAGAAGACCCAGAGCTCAACAATAATCAATGTGGTGCCGATACAAAGTGGTGATTGGTATAAACATAGACAGAAGGAGGCAATTACTTTTCTATGCCTCCTAAATAATTCCTGTGTTTTATGGAGTATTGAAAACAATTAACATTTCGGTTGAAATTAGAGGAAACATTTTTGCAAATTGGCGCTGTAAATCTGGGGCACATGTCTTAATACATACACATGACATGGGAAGGGGTGCCATTAGGGAGATCATGGGCCCCAGCCGTGCATTTATCAGGAACTGCAGCATAGGGGAAAAGGGGAAAATGCCCACGGTTCATTTAGGCAACAATCATAAACTAATGGTCCAGTGCAAGAATAAGCCATCAACTAAAAATCATGGAAATGATAGAATTTCAGGTCCATTGTGCTGCATGTCTGGCGTCGCTGCGGTCTGGCTTCCACATATGGCATTTCTTTCTCATCTACTGTAATACTATGTCTGGGAAGAATTGGAGCTCCTTCCTCTGGAAGTCTGAAGTGATCCGGTCGACAGGGTAGGGGGTACTCGGATACCAGGACAGGGGGTTACTTCGTGGGGGATCACGGCTGGTCGGTTCCCGGTTCCGTGCCCTGGACCCTCAATGGCGGGGATGGGGGTGATGATGATGATAACGTGACGCCACCTGTAATACCTGGTAATAGGGTTACCAGCGCTCTGGCCGGCCGCTGAGGTGATGGAAATGCAGCTCAGTGTAGTACAGCTCCCCACAGGTGCAGCTTTACCTCAGGGCAGTGGGGTGGACGAGGGGAGTAGTAGTAGTGGTTCTGCTGTGAACGTTGCAGGCGGCGGCGGGGAATCGGGCGCACACACACAATAGTCTCCGTTTCGGTACCTTTTTACTGATGTCCGGTAACAGGCACGGTCCAGGAGGGTAACCAGGTTTCGGTGCAGCTTGAAACGTTCACCTTGGAGAGTTGTGAGGCCTCCTCTGTTAGTGTGTGCGGTGTTTGGGGTAAGTGTCGAGCCCCAGGCACTGGGATACTCGGGTATTAGGCTCAGAGGGGGTTTCACGGAGATGTCATGGGTGGCAGCGCCTGAACCCGTGGCCTGGGTGACACTTCAATAAGGGGTTATGTACAGGGGTTATTGTCATGTGACGCCACCTGTAGTACCTGGTGATGGGTCACCAGTGCCGCCACAGTCCTCCGGAGGGCGATGGTATTGCGGCAAGGATGGCAAAGCTCCCTGCAGGTGGAGCTGGTCCTCCGGGGCAGCGTTCCTGTAAGCAAACATGTTGAATTCTGTAGCACAAAGACATGGATGCAAAGTCACTCTCCCGGGTACTTTACTGTAAACAGTCATCAGCACACAAGTCCACAGTTCAGCAACAGTTGTTAAAGAAACAGGTAGCTCTACGGGTGGCTGCAAGTGGATGCCAGGTGGTATGGTGGTGATTCACCGAGCCAGGGGACTCAGGCCTCAGGCACAATCTATAGGTCACGATTTCGGTGCCTGAGGCTGTGGGCCCGGTGGTCAATAAAAAAAAGGGGAAAATAAAATATTACAAAGGGAATAAAGTTTTTGTTTGTGACTCCACATATAGGTTTCGGCGATGGCACCGGCGCTGTGGGATCCTCCAGGGTGATGGGTGGCAGCAAGATGGAGTCGCTCCCTACAGGACGAGCGGGTTCCCCGGAGCTGTGAGCTGCAATGGTGGAATAGGGCAGCTCGGTGGTTCCTGGAAAGCAATGCAGATCAACGGCAGTTCTGGAATAAGGCTCAGATACGCTGCTCACTCTGAACGGGTTCTTTACTCTGGTAAACGGCAACTTTACAAGGTATGCGATGGTGTCGGCTGAGGCAGTGGACCGGGTGGTTCTGGTAATGAGCAGTGTCCTTCTGAAGCTCCATAGGTGTCATTCTCTATCTGTATCTGTCCCTTCACTTCGCTGCTCTGTTATACCTCATCAAGAGCACTAAGGACCTTTGGTTGGGTCACTGCTTTCCGGACTCGCGGCCCCTGGCCTTCAATAGTGGGTGCTCCTGGTATAAGCAGCAGTAGTTGGTGTTTTGTGAGTCGAGATCCTATAAAGCTTGCGACCACTCCGGGTTCTGTGGTTCAGGGGTAAACCTGCTGGACCACGTCGAAGCTGGTACTCCGGGTTTTGGACTGGGCTCGGGTCTTGAATCACCCGCTCTGACTTTGCCCCTCTCTTTCTCTTCTGGGTCACCAGGTTGAGGTGCCCTCCCAGTTAGCTTTCTCAGTGCTCTTCTGCAACTCCTCCAACTCTGCTACATCTGTTACTTTCACTTTGCTGTCTGTGCTGCACGGCCCAGTGCAGCTCCTGTTCTGTAGCTATTCTCCTGTCACGACTTGACTTCTGCACTGTTCTCTTCTCACTTCCTGATCTAACTCCTTGCTGCTCTCCCACTCACTATATAACCTAGCTCTCCTCCCACTGGGGCCTGTTACCCTAGCAACGGGTGTCTGATTGGTCCCGTATCACTAGGTGTGTGTATGTAGTGTTGGAGCATCAGGATTCTTCTACTCATTACCAGAACAAAGGATATGGCACCTTCATTCAGGGGTGCAGTACCCTTTTGTGACGCACTCTTAGTGGGGTGCCACAGTGGTACCCGTGGTATGCCTTAGTTGATGAACTCGTGTCCTTTCTTCTCCACCTAGGATGAGTCTATACCCAATTACTCCTTGAAGGTAGTCTTGGTGCTCCCCTCCCTCCAAGTTAAGAAGCAGGCAGACCGCTCCGTCTGGCAGGGTGCCGCAGCCGGTTGACGACCCTAGAGCTTGACTCTGGCCCTTTCCTCAGGTCCGGCGTTCTCATGGTGGACTGGGGAATTCCCTGGAGTATGGTCGCTCCAGTCTGGGGTTCCCCCTTTCTCTCTTGGGCCCAGACTCACGCATCAGGCACCCTCTCTCAGGATCCCCTTTCATCTTCCATCAGGATCAGCTTGGAGCTGTCCAGTTAGACCTTCCATATCACAAAGAAGACAGTGTAAAAAACGTCCAAAAATGTATCTCTGCTATATACAGTAAGTAAAAAGCAAGTGCAAAAATGTGTCAACAGCAGGGTTCTTAGTATGTTTTTTGCAAAAAAAGGTACGGAAGCCGTTCTACCACTCCACGGTGACCCCTATCAGAACGGTCCCTAGACTAACGTATTTAAAAACCTGATCTAGTGTGAACATACCTCATAGATGCAGGATGCAGTAGGGCCAGATTCAGTATGGGCACACAAAGTAGAAGCTTAAATATCAAAATAAATATGATTTTTTACATTGCAGAACTCAAAAACCGTGTGCGTCATCAGTAAGTTGTTGCAAAACATGGCATCAAATACGACAGGACAAAGAAGGAGACGTGTCGAGGAAAAAGGCAAATGATGAATCGGGGTCGACGTGTTTACTCCAATCATGAAGTCACACGGCACAATCTGCACTAGATTTACAGGAAGGAAAACTCCGGCTACAAATGGATTGAAATTAATTTCAAAGAACTGAAAATGGGAATGGAGCAGCCGGAGAAGGAGACGTTATTGAAATGTTGTTTATTAGGAGCTTTCAAGTTGAGTCTTGCCCCGAGCCTGGAGATGAAAGTGTTCTAATGCCTCGCGCCGCTCCACATGAATATGTTTATTTCATAATTTATGGCTTTTTTATTACATGAGAATCTGCGGAGTGTCGCTGTCAACTGAGCTCCTAAACTGGAGGCTACGAGTGGCCGAGAGACACCGGCCCCGCATTCACTTCTCGCTCTGTAATGAGTTCAGCCGTCGTCATCTGTGCCCATGTACCCAGCAGACATTACACTAAATGATAGGGGAAGTAAATAACATTGATTATATTATTACAATGGGGTGGAGTGTATTGACAGAGAAATAGCCTACATTATTGTAGCCTCCGGGAAGTGATGGCGTACAGCCCCTCCCTAGGAGCCATTAGTGCAAGTGAATGTGCAAAAAATAGTCAAACACAAGGATCTGAGTGACTTTGGCAAGGACTAACTTGCAATGGTTAGACTGGGTCAGAGAATTTCCAATATTGCAGGTCTTATGTAGGGGAAATTTCTTGGTATTAGGCAGATTTTGCCGATATACGACAAGTCTTGTACGGTGCTCCTAGTGTATGGCCGCACTTGTCGGAGTTTCCCTAGATTTGGCAGGTATTGTGGCAAGACTTGTGGGCTGTTCTCGGTATACAGCAGGTCTAGTGGGATGTCCCCAGTATGTGGCAGGACTTGAGGGGTGATCCTAGTATATGTCAGGTCTTGTAGAGTGGTCCCAGGATACAGCAGTTCTTGTGGGGAGTTCCTAATATATTGCAAAACTTGTGGGGTGTTCCCAGTATAGGGTGGATTTTCTTGGGTGTTCCCAGTATACAGCAAGACTTGTGTGGTGTTCCTTGTATATGGTAGATCTTGTAGGGTGGTGTCAGTAAATGTGGTGTGGTGTTCACGATATACTGCAGAACTTGTGAGATGTTTGTAGTATATAGCAGATCTTTTGGGGTTCTTCCTGTATAGGGTGGATCTTCTGTGGTGTTCCTTGTATATGGTAGATCTTGTGGGGTGTTCACAATATACTGCAGAACTTGTGAGGTGTTTGTAGTAGTATATAGCAGATCTTTTGGGGTTGTTCCTATATATGGTGGATCTTCTGGGGTGTTCACAGCATACAGCAGGACTTGGGGGTGTTAGTAGTATATAGCAGATCTTGTACGGTGGTCCCAGTATATGGTGGACCTTGTATGGTGTTCCCAGTATACTGAAGGACTTGTTGGGTGTTCCTAGTACATAGCAGATCTTGGTGGGGTGGTCCATGGATACAGCAACTCTAGTGGGATGTTGTTGGTGTAGGTCAGAACTTGTGGGGTGTTCCTAGTATACATCAGATTTTGTGAGGTATCCCCAGGATACAACAGATCTTGTGGGGTGGTCCGAATATATGGTGGATCTTTTGGGGTGTTCCCGGTATATAGCAGGACTTGCAGGGTGTTTCTAGTGTATGGTAGATCTTGTGGGGTGTTCCCAGTATACATCAGATTTTGTGAGGTATCCCCAGGATACAACAAATCTTGTGGGGTGGTCCGAATATATGGTGGATCTTTTGGGGTGTTCCCGGTATACAGCAGGACTTGCAGGGTGTTTCTAGTGTATGGTACATCTTGTGGGGTGTTCCCAGTATATGGTGGATCTTCTATGGTGTTCCTGGTATACGGCAGGTCTTCTTCAGTGTTCTTGGTATCTAAAAAGCGTAAATGGATGCATCAGCACAGAAAATGCAGACTCAGTGGTAACAGTTCAAAAAGATGGAGATTTATTACCTATTTCCACTTTCAATGATCAAAATACAATTTTGAAGGAAATAGCAGAATAAAGGACAACAGACTGTACTCTTGCGTATCTGGTTGCGGCTATAAACCAACTTAGCTTGTCCAGCTTGGTATGAGTCCGGCCGATAACTCCTCCTCTGCTATGGTTATATTTACCAGATGTGTCACAGATGGTGACATGTTCTGGCCCCTCTCTTGACTCTCTTTCCCAAGGAATCACTCCTCCTTATCTTGGTTCCTGTGCTAATTTATGAGTTCCTATACCTCATGTTCTATCCAGCAGATGGCAATGTTTACTCACACAGAATTCTCCTGTGTATTTGCTGATGTAGAAATCATCTACTTCTTTGCAGGTATGCAGTTGGTATTATTGGGTGTTCCTGGTATACAACAGGCCTTGTTGGGAGTTCCTGGTATCTGGCAGGTTTTGTGAGGGTTTCTGGTATTTGTCCAGTCTTGTGTCAGGTACCCTGTATATACAGAGGCTTGTGAGGTGTTCCCAGTATATCGTAAGACTTGTGGGAGTTTTGTATGTACAGAAGATCTTGTACTGGGATCCCAGAATACAGCAAGTCTTGATGGGTGTTCCCAGGATACATCAGGTTTTGTTAGGTGTTCTTGGCATTTAGCAGATCTTATGTGGGATTCCCGGTATATAATAAGACTTGTAGGATGTATAGCAGATCTTGTGTGGTGTTCCCAGTATACAGCAGGTGTTGAATGGTATTCCCAGGATACAGCACATCTTGTACAGTGCTCCCAGGATATGACAGGTCTTGTTGGGTGTTCCCGATATGCAGTGGCTCATGTGGTATGTTCCGGTTATATGACATATCTTGTGGGATGATACTTGAATACAACAGATCTTATGGGGTGTTCTCAATATATTCCAGACCTTTTGGGGTTTCCCAGGAGACTGCAAGTCTTGTGGTAGTTTTAATGGGATAATGTGGATCCAGTGAGGTGTTCCCATTATACGACAGGTCTTGTGGGGTGTCCCCAGTATATGGTAGATTTTGTGGGATGTTCCCAGTATACAGCAGGTCTTGTGAGATGTTCCCAGGATAAGCAGGTCTTGTAAGGTGTTCCCGGTATACAGCAGGTCTTGTAAGGTGTTCCCAGGATAAGCAGGTCTTGTAAGGTGTTCCCAGGATAAGCAGGTCTTGTAAGGTGTTCCCGGTATACAGCAGGTCTTGTAAGGTGTTCCCAGGATAAGCAGGTCTTGTTGGGTGTTCCCAGGATAAGCAGGTGTTGTAAGGTGTTCCCAGGATAGGCAGGTCTTGTGAGGTGTTCCCAGGATAAGCAGGTCTTGTAGGGTGTTCCCAGGATAAGCAGGTCTTGTTGGATGTTCCCAGTATACAGCAGGTCTTGTTGGGTGTTCCCAGGATAAGCAGGTCTTGTGAGGTGTTCCCAGGATAAGCAGGTCTTGTAGGGTGTTCCCAGTATACAGCAGGTCTTGTTGGGTGTTCCCAGGATAAGCAGGTCTTGTAAGGTGTTCCCAGGATAGGCAGGTCTTGTTGGGTGTTCCCAGGATAAGCAGGTCTTGTAAGGTGTTCCCGGTATACAGCAGGTCTTGTAAGGTGTTCCCAGGATAAGCAGGTCTTGTTGGGTGTTCCCAGGATAAGCAGGTCTTGTGAGGTGTTCCCAGGATAAGCAGGTCTTGTAAAGTGTTCCCAGGATAGGCAGGTCTTGTAGGGTGTTCCCAGGATAGGCAGGTCTTGTTGGGTGTTCCCAGGATAAGCAGGTCTTGTAGGGTGTTCCCAGGATAAGCAGGTCTTGTAAAGTGTTCCCAGGATAGGCAGGTCTTGTAGGGTGTTCCCAGGATAGGCAGGTCTTGTTGGGTGTTCCCAGGATAAGCAGGTCTTGTAAGGTGTTCCTAGGATAGGCAGGTCTTGTAAGGTGTTCCCCAGATAGGCAGGTCTTGTAGGGTGTTCCCAGGATAAGCAGGTCTTGTAGGGTGTTCCCAGGATAAGCAGGTCTTGTTGGGTGTTCCCAGGATAAGCAGGTCTTGTAAGGTGTTCCCAGGATAGGCAGGTCTTGTTGGGTGTTCCCAGGATAAGCAGGTCTTGTAAGGTGTTCCCGGTATACAGCAGGTCTTGTAAGGTGTTCCCAGGATAAGCAGGTCTTGTTGGGTGTTCCCAGGATAAGCAGGTCTTGTGAGGTGTTCCCAGGATAAGCAGGTCTTGTAAAGTGTTCCCAGGATAGGCAGGTCTTGTAGGGTGTTCCCAGGATAGGCAGGTCTTGTTGGGTGTTCCCAGGATAAGCAGGTCTTGTAAAGTGTTCCCAGGATAGGCAGGTCTTGTAGGGTGTTCCCAGGATAGGCAGGTCTTGTAGGGTGTTCCCAGGATAAGCAGGTCTTGTAGGGTGTTCCCAGGATAAGCAGGTCTTGTAAAGTGTTCCCAGGATAGGCAGGTCTTGTAAGGTGTTCCCAGGATAGGCAGGTCTTGTTGGGTGTTCCCAGGATAAGCAGGTCTTGTAGGGTGTTCCCAGGATAAGCAAGTCTTGTAAAGTGTTCCCAGGATAGGCAGGTCTTGTAGGGTGTTCCCAGCATAGGCAGGTCTTGTTGGGTGTTCCCAGGATAAGCAGGTCTTGTAGGGTGTTCTCAGGATAGGCAGGTCTTGTAAGGTGTTCCCCGGATAGCCAGGTCTTGTAGGGTGTTCCCAGGATAAGCAGGTCTTGTAAAGTGTTCCCAGGATAAGCAGGTCTTGTGGGGTGTTCCTACAATTCAGTGGGTTTTCTGAGGTCTTCCCAGTATATGGCATATCTTCTGGGAGTGCTCCTTGTATTCAACATGTCTTTTGGGGTCTTCTCAGGATACAGCAAGTCTTATTTCGGTTTTATTAGGATAAGACAGATCTAGAGGGGTGTTACCGGGATATGGTAGGTTTTCTGGACTGTTCTTGGTATAAAACAGGTGTTGTGGACTGTTTCCACTTTGTGACAGATCTTTTGGAAGACTTCCTGTTCCTGTGCGACTTGCATCAACCAAAAATAGTCAAAAAATAGTCAAACTAAAGACAATCAGCTACAGTATCTAAAGCTCATTGCTAGGTGTGGGGAACAAAAGCAAACTCATGAGGTCCAGCTCCACAGACAAACTATTGTAGCATAAATTACTGAAAAACTTTCTGCCGGCTATGATCGAAAGGCATCAGAACACACATCGCTGCTTAATGAATATGGGGTATCACCTAGTCCGAGTCGGTGAAGATCTTACCATGTCATACTGGAAAACCTTGGCACATGACATTGGGATTTCTTAATAGCAGTAGCCGCTTTCGGCTTCCTGATGAAGAGGCCATAGTGTCTCGAAAGCTTGCTTGCTCTTACCATCTTTTCAGTTAGCCATTAAAAGGTATCAACCACTGAGGACTCTCAGATTGCAATATATATCATACTAACTGATCTACTTCACCATCCAGAGACACGTCTTTCTTGGAGATCCAAGCTTGAAAAAGTATTCATGATGGGCACAAACCAGCATTACGCTGCATTACTGCAAAAATATTGGGAGAGGTCTATTTCCAAGATGGGGAAGTCACCTGTATAGTAAATAATAAAGTAGAAAGGAATTTTAAACCTGTATATAATGTTTGGGTCATGATTTCTCCACTCAATGTGTCTAGGACACAATGAGTAACTGTTTGCTGTAATTCTAGAATCAGGGCGTGCTTAGCTTTCAGATTGGTGAATAACAGCTCAGTCATCCAATCTGATTCTGGGAGGTTCTGGGTTATTCAGGTGTTCCCTGTTCCTATTGATCACCCAACTACTTAACTGAGCAGTTTCTCCCAGAAGTCTGCCAGTTGTAACATTCTGTTCAGTGGTGCTTGTTGGCCTGTATTCCTATGCTTTGTTTGATTGATCTGTTGCTGCCTGACATTGGACCTTGTTCTGACCATTGGTTTGTTTAGTCCCTTTGCTCTTATCCACTACCCTCCAGATATTCTAACTCTGGACTGTGACGTGACTACGTCTCTGTTTATCCCCTTAATCTTTGTTGTGGTCTCCAGGTACCTGACCCTGAAACGTTTGACTTCCCTGCTTCACAACTTGTCATTAGTAACTAGTGTCACAGTTTGCACACTTTTATAGATCTGAGCACCTTTAGAGTAACATTACATTTTTATGCCATAGTCTATCTTTGACACACAGTGGCAAATGATATCACTGGAGTGAATTGTTGGAAATGGAAAAGTCCATGACTACTGCATAATCAGACTTCAATGGGTTTGTTTGTAGACTGTAACTATGTAGAGCAGTGTTCTCCACCTCCAGTTCTCAGGATCCACCAACACTGCATGTTTTCAGGATTTCCTTAGTATTGCACATGTGATAATTTAATGACTTGCATAGGTGATGATTCCAAACCCTGTGCATTGCTAAGGAAATCCTGAAAACATGACCTGTTGTTGGGTCCTGAGGACTGGAGTTGGGGAGCCTTGATGTAGATGTGGCGTTCCTGTGGTCTGGTCGCCACAGATGTAGTGCACCTAAGCCATAAGTGTGGTATCCCACTCCCAGGTAAGGAGGGGGCACAAATCTGAGACACACGAACACCTGCACCCAACACCCATCCTAACCCCAGGCCAGGGGATCTTAGGCAGATCCTATTGAGGAAGGGCCCCATCTTTAGGCTGAGGGAGGGAGCAAGTAAAGGGGGTGGGAGAGAACAGTTTAGAGAGAGAGGGGAGAACGAGGAGTTGGAGAGTGGGAGACCGTCGAGTTGGAGAGAGGGAGTCCTAGGGGACATGGGAGTGGAGGATCCACCCATGGGGCCCCGAATCCGAACCCAAAATGAGTCGGGCGGAGGGACTGGTTGCAAGAGGGGACTGGCCCCAATCTGGTGGGAAAGCTTCAAGGTTCCACCAAGAAACCGGAGGCTGCTGCACCTGTATCGGCAGTGGCTATTGACCATGCATATTCACTGAAATGGTGGCTAGACCTAGGGTCAGGGGACGGGTCGTCCGTCACCTGACAAGGCCCGCAGCCACCTGCTTGGGACACTATGTATGAAGATGCAGGGCAGGAGAGGCGAGTAGCCAGCGTGGGAGAGTCAACCAGGGGAGGCTTATGATGGGGTGTCTTGGAGGAGTAGATGCAAGATGCCTGCAAGTTGGCTGGATCACAGACCTGGATGACCCTAGGCACCTGCAGGGTTCGACTGCTGAACTGAACTGTGAGTAAAGATTTGAGAACTGCAACCCCGATGTCCTTCAGTTATTCCCTGCGCCCTCCTGCACCATTGCACAGTCACCATCATCATTGCAATAGACTGTTACACTAGCCCTGGGGCCCCCGCTCCACCTGTGGGGAGCAATACAATCTCGGTTGCCGCGCCATCTGCCCCAGAAGTTCCAAATCTGCAGTGCCGGCCATCCCTGGAGGAATACCACAGGTGGCGTCACGAATATCCTCTGTAAATACCTCCCCTTCACTGCACGACCAGGGCCACGGAGTCGGCTCACCGCCACCGTAATCTCCCCAAGGCATTCGACCGACCCGGATACCGAGTACCCCCCGGACCTTGCGGCCATTTCATAGACGCTTAGGTTAGCAACTTTGCTTAGAGCTGTGCAGACAAAACGGCAGAAGATTATTGCTCAATAATATCTGCAAACCATTTCCACTTCTTATGCTAGATTCATCGGAGCGATTGGTTACAAAAGTCTACATAGCTTATAAATAGGGACACATTTCAGATAAATGCCGTCTTGGTCCAAGGTCCATCTTCGGTCAATAGATAAATTGGATGTTAAAGTTATAAAGATACAAATCCTTTTATTTTTGCATAAAACAATTTCTAGCATCGGATCTCAGCACGGAGAGCTATATTATGCAGAAATGATGGATATGCAAATCTGTCATCAGCAGCGCAATTTTAGGAAATTTGTTGTAAATGTTCAATTTCCTCCAAAATTACTTCTCTTCAACCAAATGCAGCGTGAAGTATGGGAGTCTTGTCAGCAGAGATGATTACAATTAAAAGCCAAGAACGGCTCCAACTCATACACTTTTTGACATGCCAAGAGTACGTGACTGGTGACGTCCGCGTATGTGGACCCCTGCCGATTCCTTAATTCAGTGGGGCCAATGTGGAGTGAGAATCGCATTAAAAGTATTCAGTAGTAATCTGTAGACAGAAGAGAGACAACTATGGAACTGGAACCTTGAATGCACAGCACAACCTGACAAATGCATTGGGCATTGGGCATTGGTAAAAGCATCCACGCACCTTGATGTACCATACTGCAATAGGAACTTTCCCTTGACAGAACCAAAGAAAACCCTACAAGAACATAAATTCAAAAACGTAATAAAAAAACTTACCAAAAGTCTGATATCCAATACACTCAACAGGGCACAGCAGGCCCAGTGATAAAGGCAACGCAAGGGCATAATGCCGATGCGGCAATCACTGTCAACCTACCACAGCATGGGGGGGTGATTGGTGGTATTTATATGTGACGTAGCCTATGGCCGTGGGGTACCCGGAACTGGGGCTATACTGTCTCTGGGGAGTCACAGGGGTCAAGACCCGGCTTCCGTGGCCCTGGGTTCAGCTTAAACGTTGTCCCGATTGTGCCCCGATCTACTAGAGATGAGAAAATACATTTGAGTAGAATCGAATTGTACTTGAATCTTTGAAAAATCGGCACATTTTTGTAGTAATTTCCATCAGTGCGGAGTCAGCCAAATGGTAGGTACTGGCCCCCATTTTTCTGAGCCATAATGAACCATTAAAATGTTTTAACAAAATCATTGTACTCCACTTTCTGGACCCTCCGATAGATTTTTGCTGATCTATTTATACTAGAAAAATACGGTAATTGCTCCTGACTTGCTGGACAGGTGGCCATCAGACATTAAGGTGGTTGCCTCGGTGGTGGACTGGAGGCCAGAAACAGTTTGTCTGATGAAGATTGGCATTGGACCGGTGACCGGGAGACACAATGTGATGTCCGAGGAAGGTTATGTAAAGAGCCATTTGGTGCTACTTGGGTCTTCGGAAGGAAAGCAGCTTGGTTTCTTCCCTTTCCATGCTTATCTTGAAGCAGAAAATTGAGTTGCTCAAATGGGATCTACCCATGCTACTTGTGGACTCCTAGCAGTACACGAGAACCATGTTCTCCAAGTGGCTAATTGAAAAGCAATGGTAGTGTGGCGCCCCTGCGGACCAGTCGTTAATAGATGGCGCAGCAGCCGGGATTGGTAAATCGGTCACCCCAAACACACACCCAACAAAATCTAATCCCAAGTCTAGGGACTCTATGCCCAGTAACGGGATGTCAGGAGGAGACAGGTGGAGGGTGGAGAGTTAGGAAAGAACCCAGGGTTAGGGGAGGTAACAAAATTACACAACACCAAGTTCAGAGGGAGCAGTCAGCCGAGAGTCACCAGGGAGTCAAATTCAGTCAGAAGGAGAGGCGGGAACACCAACATACAGGATTGAGAGGACACGGACCCTATGGCCTGTGCAACCCTGAGGCTTGTCAGGGTCCCGAGCTGTAGACCGTGGAAAAAAGGAAGGAGTCCAAGGTGTACCCGAAGTCACGGGGACACTGTGAGACTGGGCCGGAACAAGAGTGCCGGCTCTGCTCAAGTGGCCAGAAAGCTTTATGCCCCAACCACAAACCCCGGCAGGGTGCGGGGTCTTTATGTTCCGTGACCCAACCTCCGGCGCAGTGAAAGGAAGGCCACCGTATTAGGACTAGGGGACCTGGCATGTCACCCACTAAAAGCCAATGGCCGCTGGACCGTAGCTAGCGTGCGGATAGATCGAAAAGGCCCATGAAAGGAACACAAAAGGGGGTGATTATGAAGAACCATCCCGGCTCCTTAGACCACACCGGAGCCGCCACTGTACTGTTTGTGTAACCATCTGCGAGAAAGAGAGTAAACCCGGTTAAAGCTTGAAGCTGTGTGAGACTTTGATTATTGCGCCTGCAAGGAGATGGACTGATTGTGCGACCCTGCAGCGGGAGACTGCCTGACTGTACGCCGAGCCTTGCACATCCATACGCTACACGGTTGCCCTGGGGACCCGCTCTTCCCATGGAGAGCTGAACCATCTACGCTGCTACTCCCATCATCCTCAGAGGTCCTGACTGCAGCAGCGGCTATCCTGGCCGATTTCCACGGGTGGCGTCACAACACTCTCTTTTATTTTTGTTTTATTTTATTTTAATCCATTTTTCTAATTTCCCTTTTTAACTGATCGCCCGATGAGGGGATCATGGACCGGGTCACACCAGTGTGACATCCTGAAGCCGGAGACAACGACTAGAGCGTCCGAATAAACCCTGGTCCCCGCCAGGTGTGAGACAGTAGCACTATTAGGGCATGACATTGACCGTCCATTCTGTCTCCAAGTTCAAGTCCAAAAACTTCTCCACCGTAATACATATCCTGGTATATTTAGGTGCAAACAAGTAGCTAATAAGAAATCATTTTTACTAGCAGTAAGTGAGTCTCCACATCAGTGACTTATTAGTTATCGGAGCTGTTATACAGGGCCACAGGCGACATATCCATCCTAAACACTTAAGTCATATTAGCTCAACCATACCAGTCCGTCCCCAGTGACTGACCATTTCACATTTGCTTTAATGAAGCCGTAATTTCCAACTGCAAACATCTAATTGGACATAATTGCTAGAAAAAATCTTTCCAGTGTTTAATCCTAGGGTCCAGATCCACAGGGGTCTATGTAGAATTTTTCCACTACTTATTTTTTCGGTTACACTCTCCAGTCCATTACAATTCATGTAGTGCGGTATTTTGTGTATTGAGTGATTTCTGCCATTATATACAGTATATAGTAAATGCAGAGCCTGAATGGCCTTTTCTGCTTAGATTCTCAAAGATTTATGGTGACTGTACTTAAAGGAATTTGTATACCTTTTTATAACTAATATGATGAATAAACAATCTGCATATCACTTGATTTACCATTTATTTTGTCCCCTGAAAAATCACTCCAAAGTACCATCCATATAGTGTTACCCTACTGTGTAACTTTCTATTTGCTGTCTGTTCTTAAATGTAATCCATCAACAAGGGCAGAGACAATTACAGTGAGTAAGGTTGGGTCTTTGCCTCTCTACAGGAAGTGGGTTGGGTCTTGATCATTCGGCAAGAAGTGGGGGCTGGTCTTTGCCTCTCTACAGAAAGTTGACTCACCGTAGCCGGGGTGTGCATGTCTCGGGCTGTCGCTGCTCCCTGTCACGGTACCGCGCCCAAGGCTGTGTAGGCCCGGTGGTCCAGATCAATAAAGTTGGCTGAACAGATAAGGGGTTCATTCTTGTAGTGACGCCACCTGCGGGAGTTCCGGTGATTTCACCGGCGCTGCTTGGGCCTCCGGGGGATGGAATGCAGCAAGATGGATCACTCCCCACAGGACGAGCGGGAGTCCCCGGAGCCAGGAGCTGCACTTGATGTTGTGAGGCAGCTCAGTCACTTTCTGTATGCGGAGTCAAACCGTTCTGAAGAAACACAGACACCAATAGTCTCTGCAACAGGTCTTTTACTGTAACCAGCAGGCAATACATGGTATACAGGTAACAGGTAACGGACTGGGTGGACTTAGCAATGACCGGTGTTGTCTCAGAGCTCCGCGGTGTTCCTCCATTCTAAACTTGTTCTAGGTGAGTTGCCGATGTCACCTTAGTGTGGCAAGTTCGGGTACAAGGGGCTACTTAAATTTCCCTGCCGGTGTGTACGTTCCGGTGTGAGGGGTAACCTGGGTCCTTTTGGTGGGTACTCCGCTGGCAAGACGGCTCTGTTTGCGGCGGCGGTGGGGTACTCCTGTAGAGCTGTCCCTCCACTCCTGGTTTGCTAAGCAGTGGTGAACAACTTGCTTGCTTCGGAACCAGTGATCCAGTTGTAGATGGGCGCGGGTGTAGTTTGACCCGTAGATGTTCGCCCAGAGTCCGGTTGTTGAGGCACCGGGTAATGGCGCCAACCGGTAGGTGGTCTAGGGGGGCTGCACGGGACTGTGCAGAGCCCCCTCTCCTACGTTCCTCCCGACCACTTCCTTCTCCTTCCTCCTTCTCCTACATTCTCCTTCAACACTCTACTCCTACACTCTGCCCAGCAGGACCTTATTGGTCCTCTATTCTGATGTGCATGCAGGGTATGGAGCTCTGAGTTTTAACCATGTCATTACTTCGTCGGAGAATATTACATCTGCAGTCAGGTATGCAATACACTCCTGTGACGCACTCGTTGCAGGGCGCCACAAAGTGATGGTGGGTCTTTCTCACTCAACGGAAAGTAAGAGCTGGTCTTTGTCTCTCTATAGAAAGTGATGGTGGGTCTTTCTCACTCAATGGAAAGAGCGGTTCTTTGCCTCTCTATAGAAAGTTAGAGTGGGTCTTTGTCAGTCTACATTTCGTGGGGTGGGTTTTTGTCTCCTAACAGGAAGTAGTGGTGGGTCTTTTCCCTCTACAGTAGGTAAGGACTAGTCTTTGTCTTTCTATAGTATGTGCAGGTGGATGTTTGTCTCTACAGAAAGTGGTGGTGGATCCTTGTCATTCTATGGGAAGGTGTGAGTCTTTGTCTGTCTACAAAATGTTAGAGTGGTTCTTTGGCACTTCATAGAAAGTGGGCATGTGTCTTTGTAACTCTACAGAAAGTGTGGTGGGGTCTCTCCAAAGAAAGTTAGAGTGGGTCTTTGACACTCTCCAGAATTTAGGGGCAGGTCTTTGTCTCTCTAAATGAAGTGGGGGTGGGTCTTTGTCTTCCTACAGGAAGTGGGGGAAGGTCTTTGTCATATTACAGAAAATGGGGGTTGGTCTTTGTCTACAGGATGTGGCAGAGGATCTTTCTCTCCACAAAAAGTGACAGAGGGTCTTTGTAATTCTACAGGAAGTAGAGGAGGGTCTTTGCCACTCTACAGGATGGAGGGGCAGGTCTTTGTCTCTCTACAGGAAGTAGGGGTGGGTTTTTGTCAATCTTCAGGCAGTGTGGGCTGGTCTTTGTCTCTTCAAAGGAAAAAGGGAAGGTCTTTGTCACTATATAGTAAGTGGGGGTGAATCTTTGTCACTCTACGGGAAATAGGGACATGTCTTTGTCTGAACACAGAAAGTTAGGGTGTGTCTTTGTCACTCTACAGGAAGTGTGGGTTTGTCTTTGTCCCTCTACAGAAAGTGTGGGTTGGCCTTGATCACTCTACAGGAAGTGAGGTTTGATCTGTCTTTCTACAGAAAGTTAGAGTGAGTTTTCGTTACTCTCCAGAGAGTAGGGGCAGATCTTTGTCTCTCTATAGGATGTAGGGAGTGGGTCCTTGTCGCTCTACAGAAAGTGATGGTGGTTCTTTGTCACTTTACAGGAAGTAGGGTTGGGTCTTTGTCACTCTACAGGAAATGCTGTTGGGTTTGTCTCTCTACAGAAAGTTAGAGTGGGTCTTTGTCACTCTCCAAAAAGTAGTGGCAGGTCTTTATCTGTCCACCACAGGAAGTGGGTCTTTTTATTTCTACAGACAGTGGATGTCGGGCCCACAAGGGTCTGGGAACTCAGATCTCGGGCAGTCGAGTACTGGGATGTCACGGGTGGTCGGCGCCCGAGTCTGTGCCCTTGAATGGTAATAAAAAAGGGATTTTGATGGGGAAAAAAGTTAATACAGGTCGTGACGCCACCTGTAGATCCAGTGATAGCACTGGCGCTGCTGCAGACCTCCAGGGGATGGATGGCAGCAAGATGTTGTAGCTCCCTTCAGGTAAAGCAGGGTCCCCCATGGCAGTGTAGTTTGAATGGTGGAATAGGGTAGTGCAGTCTCCGCTGTGAGACTGGAATGTCACAGTTCACCAGGAAGAAAACACAGACACTAGCTTGCTCTGCACGGATCTTTACTCCGATAATCTGCAGTTTACAGGGTATATGGTTATTACAGCCAGGGTAGCAGACCGGGTGGTCCTGGCGGTGGGAAATGTCTATCCGAAGCTCCAGTGATGTTCCTTCCTTTATCTCTCCCTCTGTCCTACCTCTGCACTCTCCTTCTTCCTCGCGCTTCCCTGCACGAATCCCGCTTTTTTGAACCAGGCCTGATGGGTGATAGAGGAGACCCTCTTCTCACTCTAGGGGCCCAACCCAGTTTGGTGCTTCTGGTGGGGACCGTGCGTATGTTGGGCGAATCGTGCTCCTAAGAAGCTCTCGACCACACCGGTATCTGCAGCTCAGGGATGGACCTCTGCACCGCTTCAGAGCTGGTACTTTGGACTGGGCCAGGGTGTTCAGTCACCCTCCGTCTGCCCCTCTCTGTCTGGGCCGACACTGTGCAGGCGCCCTCCCTCTTGGCTTCTTCTTCTGAAACTGTTCTACTTGTTCTGACCCTGTTCCCGCTCTTTTCCCACTCACTATATACCCTAGCTCTCCAGTTACCCTCGTAATGGGCTGTCCAATTGGCCCCCTGTCTCTCGGTGTATGTGTGTGGCGGGGAGCTTCAGACTTCCATTACCTCCTACCAGGACAAGAATATTGCACCTTCTGTTCAGGGTGCAGTACCCTTTTGTAGCGCGCTGAACAGCGGGGCGCTACATGGTGATGAGTCTTTATCACTCTAGAAGAAGTGGGGGTAATTTTTTGTCACTCTACAGTAAATGCGGGTAGGTCTTTGACACATCATGAGTACCTGGGTTTTTCCAAATACCGGGGAACCACCAATGTGTGCCACCACAAAAAAGGGAACATCAGAAACACAATAACAATGATGGGCCCTGACGGTAGAGAGCAGGGGAAAGGATACCTCCTGCACCCACCTGAAGCTGTACCCTGATTTCCCTATTGTCCCTATACCGGTTCTCTCACTCCATCACCAAGCAGGATACCTAGTCCCTCGCTAGCCCTGACCTCACCCTAACTAGTAATATGGCCAATGAGAGCGCTAGTTCCACCACTGCACTAATAAAACACTAAGGGAAGGAACGACTAACAGGTGGATATTAAGAGGATATACAACAATACTCATAGCTACAGTGAAACACCAGGACTGCAGCCTGCAATGCTTCCAACAGATGAACTACAAGGCAGCAAGGGCTCCAGCTGCAGAACAACCTTCCTCCTCCGTGGTTTGAAAAGGAATGTGTATTCTCTATTACCAGCACCCTCTGGTGGAACATAGGGTTACTTAAAGGTGATAGGTGTGGTCACTAGCCAGAAGCACAAAAAGAGAAGCTCTTGCAGCAAAACTGGCCCTTGAGCCAAACTTAACCCTTGACGTATCAAAGGAAAGGAAAATATATTTATTGTGAAGAATCTTACCAAGCAAATGAGATTCAGGTCCAAACTTGTCACAAGTCTCTGAGGCATGAGAGACCATCGTCACAGTCACTTTACGGGAAATGGGGGCTGGTCTTTGTCTCTACAGATAGAGAGGGTCTTATTAACTCTATAGGAAGTAGAGGAGGTTCTCTGTCACTCTGCAGTAAGTAGGGGCAGGTCTTTATCTACAGAAAGTTAGAAAGGATCTTTGCCTCTCTACAGGAAGTAGGGGTGGGTCTTTTGTCCCTTTAAAGGAAATGGGGGTAGGTCTTTCTCAGTCTACAGGAAGAGGGGTTTTTTCTTTGTCTTTCTACAGGAAATGTGGGTGGGTCTTTGTCTCGCTAAATAAAATGTGGGTGGGTCTTTGTCTCGCTAAATAAAATGTGGGTGGGTCTTTCCTGTATATCAATATATATGTACAGCTGGTATATCCTGGGCATCTCCTGTATATAATTATATTTGTACAGCTGGTATATCCTGGGCATCTCCTGTATATAATTATATATGTACAGCTGGTATATCCTGGGCATCTCCTGTATATAATTATATATGTACAGCTGATATAACCTGGGCATCTCCTGTATATAATTATATTTGTACAGCTGGTATATCCTGGGCATCTCCTGTATATAATTATATATGTACAGCTGGTATATCCTGGGCATCTCCTGTATATAATTATATATGTACAGCTGATATAACCTGGGCATCTCCTGTATATAATTATATATGTACAGCTGGTATATCCTGGGCATCTCCTGTATATAATTATATACAGTTAGGGCCAGAAATATTTGGACAGTGACACAAGTTTTGTTATTTTAGCTGTTTACAAAAACATGTTCAGAAATACAATTATATAATAGATATGGACTGAAAGTGCACACTCCCAGCTGCAATATCAGAGTTTCCACATCCAAATCGGAGAAAGGGTTTAGGAATCATAGCTCTGTAATGCATAGCCTCCTCTTTTTCAAGGGACCAAAAGTAATTGGACAATGGACTCTATGGGCTGCAATTAACTCTGAAGGTGTCTCCCTCGTTAACTTGTAATCAATGAAGTAGTTAAAAGGTCAGGGGTGGATTCCAGGTGTGTGGTTTTGCATTTGGAAGCTGTTGCTGTGACCAGACAACATGCGGTCAAAGGAACTCTCAATTGAGGTGAAGCAGAACATCCTGAGGCTGAAAAAAAAAAAAAATCCATCAGAGAGATAGCAGACATGCTTGTAGTAGCAAAATCAACAGTTGGGTACATTCTGAGAAAAAAGGAATTGACTGGTGAGCTTGGGAACTCTAAAAGGCCTGGGCGTCCACGGATGACAACAGTGGTGGATGATCGCCGCATACTTTATTTGGTGCAGAAGAACCCGTTCACAACATCAACTGAAGTCCAGAACACTCTCAGTGAAGTAGGTGTATCTGTCTCTAAGTCAACAGTAAAGAGAAGACTCCATGACAGTAAATACAAAGGGTTCACATCTAGATGCAAACCATTCATCAATTCCAAAAATAGACAGGCCAGAGTTAAATTTGCTGAAAAACACCTCAAGAAGCCAGCTCAGATCTGGAAAAGTATTCTATGGACAGATGAGACAAAGATCAACCTGTACCAGAATGATGGGAAGAAAAAAGTTTGGAGAAGAAAGGGAACGGCACATGATCCAAGGCACACCACATCCTCTGTAAAACATGGTGGAGGCAACGTGATGGCATGGGCATGCATGGCTTTCAATGGCACTGGGTCACTTGTGTTTATTGATGACATAACAGCAGACAAGAGTAGCCGGATGAATTCTGAAGTGTACCGGGATATACTTTCAGCCCAGATTCAGCCAAATGCTGCAAAGTTGATTGGACGGCGCTTCATAGTACAGATGGACAATGACCCCAAGCATACAGCCAAAGCTACCCAGGAGTTCATGAGTGCAAAAAAGTGGAACATTCTGCAATGGCCAAGTCAATCACCAGATCTTAACCCAATTGAGCATGCATTTCACTTTCTCAAATCCAGACTTAAGACGGAAAGACCCACAAACAAGCAAGACCTGAAGGCTGCGGCTGTAAAGGCCTGGCAAAGCATTAAGAAGGAGGAAACCCAGCGTTGGTGATGTCCATGGGTTCCAGACTTAAGGCAGTGATTGCCTCCAAAGGATTCGCAACAAAATATTGAAAATAAAAATATTTTGTTTGGGTTATGTTTATTTGTCCAATTACTTTTGACCTCCTAAAATGTGGAGTGTTTGAATTGTGTACAATTCCTACATTTTCTATCAGATATTTTTGTTCAACCCTTCAAATTAAACGTTACAATCTGCACTTGAATTCTGTTGTAGAGGTTTCATTTCAAATCCAATGTGGTGGCATGCAGAGCCCAACTCGCCAAAATTGTGTCACTGTCCAAATATTTCTGGCCCTAACTGTATGTACAGCTGGTATATCCTGGACATCTCCTGTATATAATTATATATGTACAGCTGGTATAACCTGGGTATCTCCTGTATATAATTATATATGTACAGCCGGTATATCCTGGACATCTCCTGTATATAATTATATATGTACAGCTGGTATAACCTGGGCATCTCCTGTATATAATTATATATGTACAGCCGGTATATCCTGGACATCTCCTGTATATAATTATATATGTACAGCCGGTATAACCTGGGCATCTCCTGTATACAATTATATATGTACAGCTGGTATAACCTGGGTATCTCCTGTATATAAAATTATATATGTACAGTTGGTATAACCTAGGTATATTCTGTATATAATTATATATGTATAGCTGGTATAACCTGGGTATCTTCTGAATATAACCTTAATGGTTACACTTGATTTACTGCAAGGAAAAACACCATTGATCTAATATCCTTTAAAGGGACATTCTACCCATCGCAGCCCGCATCACTGGTATACACTGATGTATACTGGTCTATCCCACCAATCCTATACCCTGAGAGTGGAGAGACGGTTCAGATTTCTCCGACAGGTTGGGTCAGAATGATTTAGTAATTAGCATTTCCTCTGATATGAAGACCTCCAAGTTATTTTATCTAATTAGCTTCGTTAACCGTAAGTCACATGCAAAGTCATTGATCTTCCCCATGATCCATCCGTCTTCCCTGACTCAGGGTGCATTAGTGGGAAGGATCAGCAGGTATGTGGTGTCTGCTCCGTGGATTAGACCCTGCAATGGTAATTAGTAGCCGTGGTAGGAGATGAAATGGAATCCTTCCAGAAAGTCATGCCGTCATCACGTCCCGGACGCTAATAAATTCATAAACCACCCGCTATCTCCTCTTTGATACTTCACCATTTATAGCCCTTAAAGGGGTCCGCATTAGAATATCAAACAGGAGCAAGACGTGGGAGATCCATCAATATTAGATAAGGTTTACAATCTCATTTTAGTACAGCAACATGAACTATGTAATGTGGATTTCCCTCCATCTGGTAAAGGAAATTCAAACTTTTACTTCAATGAGCGGTAGCATTACCCTTAAAGGGATTGTTCAATGAAGATAAGGTTTAACTTTCCAATATTCCCTATCCACCACTGGAAACTTCACCGATCGGCAGAACGGGGAGCTCCTATCCCCATTTCAGTCCGACCACAGCTCCATTAACTTCCAATGGGATGGGGAGAAAGAGTAAGTGTGGAGTTCAGCATCTCCATAGGGAACTAGTAGAGCTGAGGTTGGGTATACCTTGAGCCTTGTGATGACTCAAAGTAAATAATATTTGGCCACTTAATTATGCCAGAAAAATTGTTCCTTTGTCCACTGAGCCATTGTGGGACTGTCCGGTGCCCTTTTTGGTATACTAACTTGTGGAATGCCTGCTGATTGTGGATTGCACCAGCCTCCTGTGATGTACATAGGTGCATGGATGGGGTGGATCCCTCACCCCCTTCCTGCACCTATGTACCTGTTATCCGCACAATAAAGAAGAATTTACGGACCGGTGAGATGCAGCTTCTTTCTTCTTTTTCCTTCAGAATCTAGTAAACAGTAAGGGAACAGCCATGATTATTTTACTCCAATGCTATGGGACACAATGCCCTGAAATGGGAGCTGAGGGATAGTAAAAGGAGCCTGCTTCTATCACTGGTGATTATGCAAGATGTCAGCCTAGGGACCATGGTTCAACCTGGTGAATTTTATAGAACTGCTCCACTGCCCAACACTGAGACCACAAATTTGTTTGGAGAACCCAGGTTGGGACAATCCTGTCACCTGGTCAGGTTCCTAAGGTTGCTGCTACCTCGTCTCAGTGGGTGTCCACCAAAAGTAGGGTGATGCTGGCTGGGGTAATTGGTCCTGGATGTCCTGAAGTAACCGAGGTTCTAATCCCTGGTGAACCAGCGGAAGGGTGAGACTCTGTCACATGCACCATCTTGTGACTCTCCTGGGAATGTACTATATGCTGTTGACCCAATAAACTCTTACCGGAGCATGGTACCCTCACCCTGTGATGTCTGAGTGAGTTGTGGCACCCTGGTTGGGGCACCACAGAACTCTTGGTACACAAATAGAATGTACACAGCAAGCAGCACTCACAACAAATAAAAACACCTTAGAACACCCTGTTTCACCCCAGGCCTCTAGGGGGAGCTCCACTGGTCACTTTAAGCCAGTTCCCCCTATAAATGGGGTCCTGGAGGGAGAAACAGTAGAGTGTGCAGACGCTAGGAGAGCTGCAGGAAGTGTGCAACCTCTGGTACTAGAGTCATACTAGGCCCAACTGGCACACCCAGCAAGTGAGGGACCCTTGCAACTGGGGTCATAGGACAGGAGAAGAGCACCTCTCAGGGACAACAGAGTTACCCTAACTCTCCCAATAATCAGGTTACTGGAACCGAGCTGTGGGAATTACCACGTACACCACAGAGAACCCAGCACCACGACCAGGGAGTCTAGCCCCCTGTACACCTGAAGCACCCACGGATGAGAGCCCAGGGAAGGAGAAGTAATTACACCTAACCCCTTTTATAGCGCCCTCAGTGCAGTTAACCCAGGTGAATCATGTTCCACCGAACGTACAACCCGGTGGGGCAGGATCCCGTATCCACCCGACCCCACCAGAACAATAGAGAAGGAAGCCTACACACTGCTTGCTGTGGAAACTCCAGGAGTGTCAACCTCATCACCCGGTCCGAGTGTACCTGTTGCCACCAGTAAAGGTACCTAAAAGACTTTGTGTGTGTCTGCGCATTATTCCTGGATCTAACCCGCAGCACTGCAAAAGCTGCCATATTCCATCAAGGACAGTTCCTGGCCCCGGGGACTCCCGCTCATCCTGTAGGGAGCATCCTATCTTGCTGCCGTACATCCCCCGGAGGCCCAAGCAGCGGCGGTGAAATCACCGGAATTCCCGCAGGTGGCATCACGACAACTAAGAATTAACCCCTATCCGTTCACACAACCCCTTTTGATCTGGACCACCGAGCCCCACAGCCGCAGGCGCGGAACCGTGACAGGAGAAGCAACGCTTGCGACGTGAAGACCCGGCTATGGTGAGTCAGAGTCAGTCAACAGGGTAGGGGTACTCGGATACCGGGACAAGGGATTACTACAGTGAAGGGGGGGATCACGGCTGGTCGGTTCCCGATTCCGTACCCTGGACCCTCAATGGCAGAGGTGGGGGTGATGATGATGGGGAATGGTAACGTGACGCCACCTGTGGTACCTGGTAATAGGGTCACCAGCGCTGCGGCCGGCCGCTAAGGTGATGTAAATGCAGCTTTGGTGGTACAGCTCCCCACAGGTGGAGCTTTACCTCAGGGCAGCGGGGTGGATGAGGGAGTAGTAGTAGCGGTTCTGCTGTGAACGCTGCAAGCGGCAGTGGGGAACCAGGCACACTCACACACAATAGTCTCTGTTTCGGTATCTTTTTACTGATTTTCAGTAGCAGGTACGGTCCAGGAGAGTAACTAGGTTTTGGTGCAGTTTGGGACATTCACCTTGGAGAGTTGTGAGGCCTCCTCTGTTAGTGTGTGCGGTAATTGGGGTAAGTTCTGCCTTTAGCTGAACCTGCCGCTCTTTCTCCCTCTCAGGGTGCTATTCCACAACCGACAATGTGGACCTTGCTGTGGGGATCCCTATTCTCCTCTCGGGCCCCTGGTCCAATGCTTGGTCAGGTTTGGTGTCTCAATTGGTGTAACTTCAGGGGGACTAAATCCTCCGGGTTGGTCCGGGCTTTCTCTGCTACACTTTAGATAAATAGCAACTTCAGACTCCGGTGTCCGGGTGGGCTAAAGGGATACCAGGTATGTTCCCTTCTTCTTTCTCCTACTTCCTCCACTGGCCTCCGTCCCTCTCTCTAGGGCGTTGCACAGCTGGGTCAGGTTTCCTGGTTCTGGGCCTAGCTTGGTCCCAGCAACCAGTTCCTTCCAGTAGATGCTTCTGTACTCACTCACTGCAAACTGCCTGGAACTAACTGACTTCTCCCCTCAGGCCTGGATCCTTTATAGGGGATCTGGCTTAAGGACAGCCAGTTGGGCTCCCCTTCCAGGTCTGGGGTGGACGGTGTTGTATGCTGTGTGTGCCAAGGTGTGCATCCCTCCCTGCACTGGTGGGTCCTGTGGCAATCCCTTGCAAGGGTGCCACGTGAATAGTGTAAGTGTAGAGGCATTCAGTGGGATGAGCCCAAGCAGTCTTTCTAAAGTCAGCCAGGCCAGTGGATGAAAGCACTCAGTGACCCTCGTGACTTCACACACCTCTCCTCAGAGATGAAAGTGCCCTGTCCTTCCAATTAGTGCTAATCTGAACCATACTAATCTTTAAGCTATCCAAAGGAAAGGGGATAACGTATAATTACTATATTCAGAAATATTCAGGGTTTTTTTCTGAATATAGTGATAGGGACTCGTAAGCCTAAGGATCCTTGGCATGGGTTACGAGCTTGTGTGGTTAGGCCAAAAGATCTGCCAACACCTCACATTATCATTTTTTTGCACCCTGTATAATATATAGTAGATGCTATGGGGTCCCAATGGCTAAATGGCTAATAAACGCTAGAGGTATGGGGAAGGTAACTGCCCCAAGTTAGTAAGTCTCTGAAGTCCGGAAAGGATATTGTAAAATGCTGAGAAAGTAAAGGAAGAGGTAAAAAGTAAGAGGGACCAAAATGTATGAGAATTGGTGATACTTGGACTAAAAATTGGACTAAATTATTCATGTTAAACTGCACACATGATGCTATAGTGGCTGCAGAGCAAAATAGATTTTTGTTCTAAATTGTCTCTCCATTCTGGAGATGTCAGCAATCAATGTATTTGGCACCTAATTAGTTAACTTTATTAAGTCTACATAGGTTCTAGCAGACAGTTTTCCCTGTAGCGCTGTCTCGGGGTAGAGCCTCTCCGCGGCTTCACTCCCCAGAACGTCATCCTCTCGACCCCTTCTCCTCACTCCCTTTCACTAACTAACTCCTTTTCCTCCCTTCCCGCACTTTTTCTACTCCCAGTCCCTTGTCCTTGCCAGAACCAGGGCAGCTCCCCTGAACTCGGGTGCCAAGCTCCCCCTTCTGGCCCGGAGTCAGGACAGGCGTGTGAATGTGTGGGTTTACCTCACGTGGGGTCACCTTGGGTGTTGTCTCCCCCCTGCTCCTTGGCATGATATTACCCCCCCCCCGGTGAAGGAGGCAACATCAATGCAGCAACCGGACCCTGGGGGCGCCACAAATCCAGTAAGCAAAAAACAGATCCTTTATAAATGGCAGAAAAACAGAAGATGAACGGCAATCAGTTAAAGGATCCATTTTCCATAGATTCCAGTATTTAAGAAAATGGATCCAGCTGACATCACTTGCTTAAACCAGACATTATATTAGTGGCTGCACATCTTTTTTTTTTGCCAGCTGATTGCTGCTGGATCCCTTGTAACTGATGCGGCTCACTGACCCGCTGAGGGCTCCATGTTCCTCAGGCACGTCCACACACCATTCTAGGCCACTGACACCTTTCTCCCATTTTACAAACATTAACTCGCAGGGTGAGGATTACATAGCAGAAGATTTACTAGTCCTCTAGTGATAATCTCCTGCAAATAAAACAATGATTTGATGAAAACTACAGCCAGTAGCCCCAGTAAGACGTCGGATAGCAGCTCTAGGTATCTGTCCGGTACTCATCATCCGAACGTATTCTGCAGCAATCCATTTGATTAAGTTGTGCAGACACAGATTTTTTGTTTGTTTTCTTAACATGAGAGTCTATGGGAAAACAAAGCATGTAGTAACAGATTGCCGTTTATCTTCCAATTGAAACAAATCTGCAGCGGCCGAAAGGGCCTGGGGTACTTTGTAGCCGGGCCAGCAATGTTCGGGGAAGTCACGGTGGCTATGGGCCAGCTCCGTGGCCCTGGCTGTGCATTGATGGGGGTATTTACTGGGGATTAGCATGTCTGAGATAGATGGCATGGCAGCCGGGATGGTATCGCTCCCCACAGGTGGAGCGGGAGTCCACGGTTTGGTGTGAGAGTCTTTGGGGGGGGGTTGATGGTGGTGGTAGTTATGGTGTGGAAGGTGGCAAGGAAGGCTCAGGAAATACCCGGAGAACACCAAGGGTGCAGATCCTTTACCTTTACTTGAAGAAACATGGTGCGGTACGGGGGCACTGGTTACCAGGTCCAGGAGGGTCCGGTCGGACAGGGGGCAGTAAGGTTCCACATCGCCATGTGGGTTGTAGGCCTACCGGCTGCGCTTCTCCGGTTTGTGTCCCAGTTGCTGGTGTGCTACTCTGTGGCCCTCTTCCTACTTTCTTGCCCTTGCTCCCGTATGGCAGACAGCACGAGCCTATAGCAAACACTGCCATGCGGCAGGCTGCTCCGGGCTCTCGCTATGCTGTTGTGCCGCTGGGGCGTGCACTTAATCTCCTCTGCATGATGCTGACCAATGATAAGCAGACATCAACACTCAAAGGAAAGAAGAACCTGCCTCCACACTGATGAGTGGCAACACCCCGAAACAGCTGTCTGTGGATGGATACCTGGTCTTGGTATTCCCTTGTCATATCTCTAAGCTTGTAAAACAGCTGGATATTGACTAAAAGGGTCACTTAACATGGTGGTTATGGTGGTCTCCGCAAGGAGCCACCCCTTGACTGGGTCCTTCCCTGGAAGGATATCTGGCTAGTCCTGTGTTTGAGACTCCTAACCGAGGCTCCACAGACTCTATTTGCATATCCACCATAGCTTAGAACAGGTTTCTCCGTCTGTGAAATGTAGTGATATAGCCCTGATATCCCGGTCTAACCTCCTGCATGAGTCAGTGTAGGGGGAAGACCAGTGCAGCTGAGATTAGCTGTGTCAAATTGCAAACCATTCTATCAGCTCCTGATTATTGAGTGTGTCGGTAATCACACTTATGTATGCTGTGCTCAAGCTACTTATACTTGCTCTGAAATGAGAACAGGGCTGTAGTTTGTCTGATCTGCCTGCCCTGGATTATTCCTGTGTGAGATGTAATGACACCCTGCTCTGATCTCCCTGTATAGTAACTACAAGTTGAGTATAAAAGACATATGTGTGATTACTGACACATCTATAGACAGGTAATGTGGGGGATGGACAATATAGCAGAAGTGACAGTGCTGTAAAAGGAGACTTGATAGAATGGTTTGTAATGTGACATAACTAAACTCAGCTGTGCTGCATTTTCTGCATATGGCTAGGACCTTATCTGAAACATGTTAGGGCCACTTTACACACACCAACTTATCTGTCCAACTTCTGAACAACTTGCTGGTTGCAGTGAAATCATGGACACATTGTTACATTGTACACAGTCACAAAATGGAGCAATGTGTCCATGATTTCACTGCAACCAGCAAGTTGTTCAGAAGTTGGACAGATAAGTTGATGTGTGTAAAGTGGCCATTAGTCATCTGTGCTTTCTAATCATGTAGGAGGTTAGACAAGGAAATCGGGCTGTCTGTCATACATCTGAGAAAGCTGCCCAAAGGAATGGAGGGGGCATGTTCCTCTTTCCCCTGTGTCTTGCTACTTGAATATGATTGGTCAGCATTATACAGGGAGAAGAAGTAAACGCCCCTATTGGAAACTGTCTCATACTCACCCACTTTCATATGAAAATAAGATAACTTATATTATCTCGGCAGAAAAATATATTTCACCCTGCAGCCACTGATATGTCATGTGTCCAGTTCAACATGAAAAATGTGGTCAAAGGTAGAAACTAACTTGGTTGTATATGGTTTTTAAAAGAGGCAAAATGACTGTCACATGTTCAAAAAGAGCAGGCACCCTACTTGCTGATGGAGTCCAAAGGTCAGAAAGGTCTTAATAGGTTTGGCTACCAAATGTGTTGTTTATACTTGATTTGCTTTACTCCATTAAGTTTTCAGCGATATTGTTGCCGTTTTTTATGGCTAGTGTCAACCGCAGAGGACAGGATTGTCCATGTAGCACCACAAAATAGAGGATTTACAGCACCCTGTGGATAATTTGGGTCATGGTCTTCACCCCCAGATTGAGGCGCACGTCATTGTCTAGGGAGTCCGAAGATATATAAAAGAAGACAGCGCCTCACCGGTTGGTCCTTCTCCAAACTCCTTGTTATTCCGCTCCCATAGGCATACAGGCTTTTTGCTAATGGGAGCAGAATAAAGAGAAGTTTGGAGAGGTACCAACCAATGAGGCGCTGTCTTCTTTTATATATCTTTGTCCGTGTAGCACATCTATGGTAGGATGCTATAGATTATTCTGTAACTGGTACATGGGCTGTCCATATGCTGATTTTCAGAGCAGTCCTCCATTCTGGTTCTGGGAAATGCTTGGTTGCTCAGCTGTTCCATCTTCCCAGTGATTGCTCTGCTACTTTACTGAGCAGCCTCTCCCAGAACTCTGCAAGTCATACATTCTATGTGAGTGGTGCTGTTGACCTGCACTCCTGTGTCTGTTGTCATCACTGTTTACTGACCCCAGACTCTTGATTGACTACCCCACTGCTTGTTCCCTGTATTTGACATGACCTTCAGATATTTTGCTACCTGACCACATCTCAGTCCGACTCCCTTTATTAATTATGTGCCTTCCCGTAAATCTAACCTGGATGGTTACCTGGCCATGTCTAAGTTGACTTTACGCTACATGCCTTCCTGGAAGTCAGAACGCAGACCATTACCTGACTATGACTCTGTAAACTCCTGGAATCCCCAAGTCTTTCTGGTACCTGACCTCGGCTTATCTGGCTACTCTTCCCTCTGGATTAGCCGTACATAGTGACTAGCATCACAAGGATCTTGCCGCTGATTACTTTCTCTGAGACTCAATCAGATATTGTCAGAGCGGATTACACTTGTCGTGGACCGGTGGCTTATTCCATTAACAAGAGAACTCTGAGCACAAGGTAATTTTCTTATTACCTAATGTGTTGTGTACACACTTAATCCTTTTCAGAAGTCTTGATGTAAAACATGAATCATGCACAGGAGACCATAGAACGATAAAAGGGGTATAACTGTAAAATATAAGGCAACGTACCCATAAGAAATTATGCATTAGTGCCCCTGACCGAGGGGTGTCAGTGTTAGGTTCACACTACCCCTGTTATTACAGAGAATATATATAGTGATATTTTCCTGGCAGCTTTACAATGATGATATATATACAATTTGTCTATAATTCAGCACATTGGATCATTCCCTTAAAATGTATGAAAATTGTCTGTGGTGCCACCAATTGGAAGTAGCAATTCTAAAAGTCAATAACCCTCTCTCGAGCCTTGTCATATGACTTAGAATAATGCCAAACCAGAATCTCTGTTTGCAGATGTGCATTTCGTGGGGGTTGCCCTTCATAAGTGATTTCACTGTATGTGGTGATATGACTGGTGATTGCAGGATCAGACTACACACAGCTTTTGTAGTCTGTTACCATGGAGATGCATAAACCTGGAAAGATTTGTTTAGAAACAGAACGCTAAAAGATTTGTCTTCCAATTTGTAGATGTCAAATGGAAGTTATATTACTGTAGTTACTAGGGTCTGTTGGGTCATATGTAGGAGAACCCAAGTGATTTGGTGTTATTGGTACTAATACCTAATACTGGTGATTATAAAAGGACTGATACCTCTATATGTACCATAAATAAGACTGTGAACATGGGACTGGTGCTCCTATGTGTACAACACATTGGACATAGTATATATGGCTGGTGCTCCCATATATTCCATACAGAGGATATTGTAAATAGGACTGGTGCTCTTATATGTTTCATACAGAGGACATTGTATATAGTACTGGCGCTCCTATATGTGCTATACAAAGGACATTGTATATAAGGCTGGTGCTCCTATATGTACCATAAAGAGGACATTGCATACAGGACTGGCGCTCCTATACATACCATAAAGAGGAAATTTTATATAAGGCTGGCATTCCTATATGTACCATTTAGAGGACATTGTATATAGGACTGGCACTCCTATATGTACCCTGCATAGGACATTGTATATAGGACTGGTGTTCCAATATGTACCATGAAGAGGACATTGTATATAGGACTGGTGCTCCTATATACCACACAGAAGTCATTGTATATAGGACTGGCGCTCCTATATGTACCCTGCATAGGACATTGTATATAGGACTGGTGCTCCTATATATACCACACAGAGGTCATTGTATATAGGACTGGCGCTCCTATATGTACCCTGCATAGGGCATTGTATATAGGACTGGTGCTCCTATATGTACCACACAGAGGTCATTGTATATAGGACTGGTGCTCCTATATACCACACAGAGGTCATTGTATATAGGACTGGCGCTTCTATATGTACCACACAGAGGTCATTGTGTATAGGACTGGTGCTCCTATATGTACCCTGCATAGGACATTGTATATAGGACTGGTGCTCCTATATACCACACAGAGGTAATTGTATATAGGACTGGTGCTCCTATATACCACACAGAGGTCATTGTATATAGGACTGGTGCTCCTATATACCACACAGAGGTCATTGTATATAGGACTGGCACTTCTATATGTACCACACAGAGGTCATTGTATATAGGACTGGTGCTCCTATATGTACCCTGCATAGGACATTGTATATAGGACTGACGCTCCTATATGTACCACACAGAGGTCATTGTATATAGGACTGGTGCTCCTATATACCACACAGAGGTCATTGTATATAGGACTGGTGCTCCTATATACCACACAGAGGTCATTGTATATAAGACTGGCGCTCCTATATGTACCACACAGAGGTCATTGTATATAGGACTGGTGCTCCTATATGTACCACACAGAGGTCATTGTATATAGGACTGGCGCTCCTATATGTACCACACAGAGGTCATTGTATATAGGACTGGCGCTCCTATATGTACCACACAGAGGTCATTGTATATAGGACTGGCGCTCCTATATGTACCCTGCCATAGGACATTGGCATTCTTATCGAGTCTCTTTTTCGGATGGATGTTTCCTCCGTAGAAATTCTATTTCACAAACACTAATGAATCCACATATTGATTTTCCAATCATGTAGTGTATCAAATCTTTTTCCAAAGTAGATCAGGGATTTTCTTCACCCTTCTTCTCATCTTGTGATAATGGAGATAACTGGTTCTGACTGCACACGAGATTACTGTGTCTGGAAAATGTATCCGCCTGGATTAAAGAAAGGCAAAGCTTCCTCTTATGTCCGATATCGAAAATGAGGATGAAACCTCGTGTGTCTAGGTGACATTTCTTCTCATTCCATGTACAATATGTATAAGGTGCCAGCCAGTGCATATTATAGGCTCGCTAGCCCAGGATGTGGCAAGTTCCTAATTTGACAGAATCATCATTTCCATGAAACATGACTTTCCATTCATTTCAATAAGAGTATTGTAATACTGCACTTCACCTGTAGTGGCAGCACTGAGCTTCCACCTGTACATCACTGTTGTAGACTGCTTATCACCAGCAGGGAGATGGACAGCAGGCTATGCTGGATGGTAGACAAACACTCAAGGTAGAACACACACAGCAAATAGTAATATATGGAGAACAGTCTCTAAAATCAATTTGTGATGCTTACAGCAAATGATGGGGTAGCCAACAGCAGATGCAAGTAATGTGAACAGACTCTAACAACAGTTTGTGATGGTTAGAGTAAATGACCAGCAGTGAATGGAAGTTATAGAATCCACAGCAGATTGTACTATATGGAGAACAGTCTCTAAAATCAATTTGTGATGCTTACAGCAAATGATGGGTTACCCAACAGCAGATGCAAGTAATGTGAAAAGACTCTAATAACAGATTATGATGCCTGTAGCCATTGATAGATTAACCAGCAGCAGATACAGGTAATGGGAACAAATTCCAATAACAGATTGTGATGCTTGCAGCCATCCATTGAGTAACCTGCAGCAGATGCAAATGGTAGAAATCACTGGGGTAGGAGATGAGAGCA
This sequence comes from Allobates femoralis, assembly GCA_033576535.1. Lineage (NCBI taxonomy): Eukaryota > Metazoa > Chordata > Amphibia > Anura > Aromobatidae > Allobates > Allobates femoralis. The sequence goes on from JARQOC010000005.1 coordinate 555,067,262, forward strand.
ACAGAAGTAACTGGGTGGTGGTAGTCTCCAAAGGAACAACTGTCTTCAAACTGACACTTGGGGGGGGGGTCTAATTATGCATTAAAAGTCCTTGGGAGGTGATATCACTGAAGTGAAGAACACCAGGCTACTTTGTAAGACTCAACATGTGTGGCAGCTATAGGGGATGGGGGCAGGACCGGCCCTAAAAATGGAACCCGTGAGTAACACCCCTATAGGCAAAATGATACTGTTCAGAGACTCAAAGTTACCTTATTTACAACCTGCGTTGATCAGAGCAGGTGATCCTCAAGTCCAACCCTATATATTTTTAGCAGGGATTCGGGTGTATTCTCATCTTGGAGTCTATAGCCTTATCGACCTCTCTTTTGTTTGGGTACATTGCTCATTGGGTTTCTCTTTGGACTATAAGACACACCTTTTCCCCAAAAAATTTGGATGGAAAGCGGGGGTGCGTCTTAAAGTCTGGATGTGCCTGGCCTGCTGTGGTAGTGGGGTGTTGGTGGCCATGGTAGAGCAGGACACAGGAGGCAGGAACAGTCACTGCTGCAGGAAGCCGGCGGCTGGGCTTAACACATGTGACCGCTATTAAAGGGAGTGAATATTCACTGCTTCTCCTTGCCCATAATCCCACCCACCTCTCAGCACTGAAGCCAGCAACAAGAGGCGGGTGGGATTATGGGCGAGGGGAAGCAGTGAATATTCATTGTGAATTAGCTGTTAGCTGAGGTCAGCATGTGACTGAGGACGCCTGGTAATAATTTCATGTGCCCACTGTACCTTACATGCTGCCAGCATCAGAAGACACCGTGAGATGGGAGAGCAGAGGGAAGATGAGTAACATTGGGGGATTTTACGTGTGTGTTAAAAAAAAGCAGTATAAGAGGAGACATATGTACCAGGATGAGCCCATGCAGAGGACATATATATCAGGATTGGGATCATATATGCCAGGATGGAGACATATATACCAGGATGGGGGACATATATACCAGGATTGGGATCATATATGCCAGGATGGAGATATATATACCAGGATGGGGGACATATATACCAGGATTGGGATCATATATGCCAGGATAGGGGACAAATATACCAGGATGGGGGACATATATGCCAGGATGGGGGATATATATACCAGGATTGTGATAATATATGCCAGGATGGGGGATATATATACCAAGATTGGGATCATATATGCCAGGATGGGGGACATATATACCAGGATGGTGATCATATATGCCAGGATGGGGGACATATATACCAGGATGGGGATCATATATGCCAGGATGGGGGATATATGTACCAGGATGGGGATCATATATGCCAGGTTGGGTGACATATAAGCCAGGATGGAGACATATATACTAGGATGGAGATAATATAAACCAGGATGGGGGACATATATGCCAGGATGGGATCATATATGCCAGGATGGGGGACATATATGCCAGGATGGGGGATATATACCAGGATTGGGATCATATATGCCAGGATGGGGGACATATATGCCAGGATGGGGGACATATATGCCAGGATGGGGGATATATACCAGGATTGGGATCATATATGCCAGGATGGGTGACATATATACCAGGATGGTGATCATATATGCCAGGATGGGGGATATACATACCAGGATGGGGATCATATATGCCAGGATGGGGGACGTGTATACCAGGTTCGGGATCATATATGCCAGGATGGGGGACATATATACCAGTATAGCACCATTTTTACCATGATGGGGTCATTGAAGTGTCCTAGTATGGGGGACGTTAGTAAGGAATTGGGGGACACTACCCCTATAACATAGCAGCTAATTCCCCCCATAAGAGTGTATCTTGACCACTTTTTTTGCTTCAAATTTTTTTATATGTATTTTCCTGCCCTAAAACCTAGGTCCATCTTATGGTCAAGTGTGTCTTGTGGTCAGAAAAAAAAATATGGCAAGTAGTGATCAGGAGCACCCTCTTCCATCGCTACTCGTCTGATCTTCTTTGAAGCCGTACCACCTCAGGACCAAGGCGTTTACCTCCACATTCTCTGGAGTAAGATTCATGTTTTACCTCTGGATTGTCCAATGGGGGAATGCTGTAGGCCAAGACTAGTTCCTGCCCGGGTACAAATGTTGAGTTGGGTTTAAAGTAGGTCAAGCTTTAGTTGTGTTAGTCACCCTTCTAGTCTTCATCTTTCTACCCCTGATGGTACCTTTACACGCCGCAACAGGATGGTGGCAACAACCGGCTACTTCACGTGCACGAGCACGCACAAACGGTTGCCAACGGTAAACGCACCACCTTTACACGCCGCAACAAGGTGCGCTACGGTAGGTTACATCATCTCTGGATACACCGCCGGGTGCCTCAAGTCACCTTCTGTAGCTCATCTTACCTCATTTACACACCGCTACAACAAGGTAATATGGGCGGACCTGGTGCAGCAGGGACAGCACATAGGCGTGCCACAATTGTGGATTACGAGACGTCCGTACGCTGATAGGACAAAGCAATAACATCATGATTGGTCAGCTAGCGCAGTTCACACGCCGCAACAGCGGGTTGATTTGGCAGTGCAAGATACATTTCTCTCATGCACCCGGTTGTTGCCACCATCCTGTTGCGGCGTGTAAAGGTACCCTTAGTGTTGGGAAACTTTAATGATATCCCGTCACTTGAAACAAACATGTATTTTTATTTGACCCTCGTTTCCCTCTCTTTAAGTCTTTTTAGCCAATTGGATGTGATCCTCAGCTCTTTTCAGTGGACCACACCTAGTTGGCTAAAAAGAACCGGAAAGAGGAGAGCATATCTCTGGAAAGGAAAGGAGCATGAACTGAAGTTGGATTCAGAAGAACCCTCCAGTCTAATATTGTCTAGGGTTGGCCATCCATATAGTGTCAACTGTTGGATGTAACACTCCAAAAAGTTAGTATTGAGGTGTTAACGGGTTGTTCCACATGACTTAGGATAAGAAGCCAAAACAGACACTGTAATGCCACCGGCGTCCCTGCGCTCCACCAAGCAAGGATATCAAGGCTCTCACACACACACCCCCGGCCACCCTGCAGCTTCTGCTCCAGTCCCAGCTGCGTCTCTCTGCTCCCGGGTCCTGCATACATCGCGTGCATGCCAAGGACGTGCCCACTCCCCACCTCTTAAAGGAGCAGTGTGTGCACTCTGTAACCTCTCCTATTGGGAAGTGTCTGAGCTATGTGTACATTCAATCTGCCGCATAGTCAGGTTCCTGACTATCTTTGCTCGTCCTGTGTGTGCTAACCAGTGTTCCAAAAACCAGTACCAGCCCAGTGTTCCTGAACCGGTGCTCCAGAACTTGGACCTGTCCAACCAGTCATCCTGTCATCCTGCTTGTTCCCGCTGTTCCACCAGTTCCGAACAACCAGTCTGTTCCTACCATCTAGTCCAGGGATCTCCAACTCCAGAGCTCGAGGGCCGCCAACAATGCAGGTTTTCAAGAGTTCCTTAGTATTACACAGGTTATAATATTATTACCTGCACAGGTAATGATTCCAACCCTGGTGCAATGCTAAGGAAATCCTGAAAACCTGCACTGTTGGCGGCCCTCGAGGCCTGGAGTAGGAAATCCCTGATCTAGTCAGTACCAGTCAATCAACCAGTCCAGCCTGTCTCTCCAAGCCTGTCCACGCACCTGTCTGTTCCCTCGATCCTGACCCCTGGGATCTGCTGTTACAATGAGGACTGTCCTGGAGTGGTACCTGGTGTCTACAGGCAGCCACGTCACACTAATACATCAGATGCTTTGATGAATACCCGTTAGTCTCAAAGCAGGGGCGGACCTACCGTGGTGCAGCTGGTTCAGCTGCACCAGGGCCCCGACCGGCTAGGGGGCCCCTCAAGCACCTGTAGGGGGCTCTGCAGCCGCCCCCCGTGACCATGTGTCAGTGTCAGAGGAGAGGAGGTTATCCCCTTGGCTGATCCCGGCCCGCCTCTCCTCTGCCGCTCCGGCTCCCAGACCTGCAATGCACGGCTCGTTGCAGATAGGAGCCGCTACACCTATAACTGCTATCCGGCCCCCCCCCCCAGCTCCTCAACTACGACCGCCAGCACCTTCACCCCCCTCCCCGCTCCTCAACTGCTGCACCAGGGCCCGCCAGGCTCTAGTTCCACCACTGTCTCCAAGGTAATCCTGGTATATAACCCCAAATAGTACCTACAACTGACATGCAGAACTAAGGGACCTTATAGGCACAAATAATACTGCCAAACAGAAGTCACATTATTCTTCATACACAGCACCTGGATCCCAATCCACTTATTTAACAGAAGACTCGATTAATGGCTTAAACCTCTGCAAATGGAAAGTCATAAATGTTTCACAATGTCTCAATAATACAGCATTATTATTATTGCATCATTCTAGATAAGATCCTTCGACTTGTAAGATATGTCGTCTTTTAAAGGGAATTGGAGTCAGAAATGATCTATTGTTTTTTTGTGCAAAATATATATTTTTTACATTTGAAAAAAAAATAAATAAAAAATCATATCACAATCTTTATGGAAAAATAAAAACGAGAAAGCCTGCAATTCTCACTGTGGCCACTGGGGGTTCTTTAGACTCTAACTTCCTGTTGTTTCAGGAAATGCACTTGTACCTTAGCAGCAATGAACAGACTCTGACCCTATGTTTTGTATTGAAGCGTCTAATGAGCGTGTGCAAATGTCATTGTGATTGGAGGAGGAGCCTGTCTTGTGATTGGTGGATTCTTTCTTATTAGCTTTGTGAGCAGTTTGTGGTGATATGATATCTGCTGAAAATTCTTCCTGATGTTACTGGAACTATAAGTCTAAAAAAGACCCATGACCAGCGTTATATTGCAGGATTGCTAGTTTTGTTTTTTTAATATCCTGATATATAAAAAATATGTTGCCTAAAAATGTAAAAAAAAAAAAAGAAGTACAGTAATGGCCCAAAGTTTTGGAACCCTTGAAATTGTTCCAGATAATTAAGTATTTCTCTCAGAAAATTATTGCAATTACACGTTTTGTTACACACATGATTAATTCCTTTGTGTGATTTGGAACAATACAAAAAAAAACATAGAAAAAAAAGACAAATTAGCTAATCTCCATGGATATGGACGGCAGAGAAAAATTGATGATAGGTTGCAACGCAGGAAATTCCAGATGGTGGATAAGCCCCAATCAATTTCCAAAGAAATTCAAGCTGTCCTGCAGGCTCAGGGGTCATCAGTGTCAGCACAAACTATCCATCCACATGAATGAAATGAAACTTTGTGGAGGAGACCCAGAAGAACCCCACTGCAGACAGTTGACATAAAAAGCTGGACCACAGTTTGCCAAAATCTACGTGAGTAACCAAAATCTTCCTGAGAAAGCGTCTTGTGGACAAAGGAGTCCAGATAGCTCTTTTTGGTAATGCGAATCATTCCTCTGAATGAGGCCTACAAAGAAAAGAACACAAAATCTACAGTCACATATGAGGTAGGTCAGAGAAAAGAACACAGGACCTCCAGTCACACATAGTGGAGGTCAGAGAAAAGAGCACAGGACCTACAGTCACACATGGTGGAGGTCAGAGATAAGAGCACAGGACCTACAGTCACATATGGGGGAGGTCAGGGAAAAGAGCACAGGATCTACAGTCACATATGGGGGAGGTCAGAGAAAAGAGCACAAGACCTACAGTCACATATGAGGGAGGTCAGAGAAAAGAGCACAAGACCTACAGTAACACATGGGGGAGGTTAGAGAAAAGAGCACATGACCTACAGTCACATATAGTGGAGGTCAGAGAAAAGAGCACAGGACTTACAGTCACATATGGGGGAGGTCAGAGAAAATAGCACATGACCTACAGTCACATATGGAGGAGGTCAGAGAAAAGAGCACAGGACCTACAGTCACATATGGTGGAGGTCAGAAAAGAGAACAGGACTTACAGTCACATATGGGGGAGGTCAGAGAGAAGAGCACAGGACCTACAGTCACATATGGGGGAGGTCAGAGAAAAGAGCACAGGATCTACAGTCACATATGGGGGAGGTCAGAGAAAAGAGCATAGGGCCTACAGTCACATATGGGGGAGGTCAGAGAAAAGAGCACAGGACTTACAGTCACATATGGGGGAGGTCAGAGAAAAGAGCACAGGATCTACAGTCACATATGGGGGAGGTCAGGAAAAAGAGCACAGGGCCTACAGTAACACATGGGGGAGGTCAGAGAAAAGAGCACAGGACTTACAGTCACATATGGGGGAGGTCAGAGAAAAGAGTACAGGGCCTACAGTCACATATGGGGGAGGTCAGAGAAAAGAGCACAGGACTTACAGTCACATATGGGGGAGGTCAGAGAAAAGAGCACAGGATCTACAGTCACATATGGGGGAGGTCAGAGAAAAGAGCACAGGACCTACAGTCACATATGGGGGAGGTCAGAGAAAAGAGCACAGGATCTACAGTCACATATGGGGGAGGTCAGGGAAAAGAGCACAGGACCTACAGTCACATACGGGGGAGGTCATAGAAAAGAACACAGGACCTACAGTCACATAGTGGAGGTCAGAGGTGTTTTGGGCTGTTTTGCCGACTTTGGCACTGGGGTCTTGCCTGTGTGCAAGACATCATGAAATCTGAAGATACCAAAAGATTTTTGGTGATCATGTACAGCCCAGTGTCAGAAAGCTGGGGGCGTCCTAGGTCAGGGGTCTCCAGCAGGACAATGACCCCAAACATCAAGAAGCCCCAGAAATGGAGGAAACAAAGCGCTGGAGAGATCTGAAGTGTCAGCAATGACCGGATCTAAATCCCATTGATCCCCTGTGGAGAGATCTGAAAATTGGGAGAAGACGAGAGACCGGGAGCAGATTATAAAGAAGAGGAGAAACTCCAGAGAGAAGAAGATTGTGGAGGTTATAGGAGGAGACTGACTGCAGGATTTATTACAAAGGGGGAAACCAAATATTAAGTTGAGGGGGATCAACAATATGTCAGGACCATTTGTGGAGTTTTGTGTGAAATTTTCTCCAGTTTACTTTTTTTTTCTTTGTTACTTTTGTGTTGCTCCAATATACACAGATGAAATAAACGTGTAACTACAATCATGTTCTGGAACAATTTCATGGGCGCCGACACTTTCGGCCATGACTGTAACTCAAAATCCTGATTTAAACACAAAGTCATTTTCTGAAGATACCGTCCCTTTAAGGAACCCTGGAGGAGATTGATGCTGTATTCATTATTGCAGCCATGGATGTTTTACTGCAGTGTTTCAGACTTTGAAGCCCCGGTGAGGATGATGCGCCCAAAGTATTCAATTAGTGACCCCAACAAATTCTCCACTGGAACCTCAGCCGGTCTATGTCTGGGGTCACGGTGATGTCTTTTGACGCCTTCTTTCTGGGGTGAAGGTTCCTTGTATTCATGTAATGCTGTGACACCTGAGTGATAAACATGAGTGTTGTGACGAGCGGCTCCGGAATGTCAGGTCGGAGGCTTCGGGCTTCTGAATATTCCATTTATACCTTCTGTTTGATTGTTACACTTCACAGTTTGAACACTGAGTTTTCTAAAACATTTCTCTTGTGCAGCCTCCATTTTTCTCGCTTTAGTTTGATTATAAACCATCTGGAACGTACAGTATCATTGTAAAGGGTCTTTTCCCCAAGAACAAATAACAAGCAGAATTCCATAATAAGAAGTAGACCACACTAACGTTAGGGGGCATACTTCAAAAAGTTACTCCAAAAAGATTGCATAACATAGACAAGGAGTATAGACTTGAAATATATCATGAAAAATATCAATTTTATTCAGTATGACAAACAAGGACAAGGAGGGGAAGATCAAAAAGTGCTCCATGCAGGTAGCCGCAATACGGTTTACATATATTGCACTGTATCAGACACACAGACACCATGTCTGTCCATATATATAAAAACTGGCGTCTGCGCAGAGACCCATATACAATAAGCCACTTGTGTGGGCACCTAATACATCATCAACTACACAACCATATGGATAAAGGTTTATACTGACATTGAAACATGTTCCATACATATATCCCTTGTGGTATTGTGAGTCAGGATAGAAGAGGCATACCCATATAACATACCTAGTCTATGGGAGCAGAGCGCTACACCTAGGAGTATTGCTGACAGGCAGAATCAGTGTGTCATATAGCTAGGAGGCATAGTTACCAGAGCCGTCACTGGCCATCTCGCATGGGGCAGCAGGGGTGAGGGGTGGTCCGGACCAGGGGACCCCAACGCGTTTCGTGACCACAGTATACAGGTCACTTCATCAGGGGATGCTCCAGGCTCCTCCATCGGAGATTTTTATATCGCTCGCGCCACCGGAAGTGACGTTGCGCAAGCCGGTCACCTGACCGGAACTATGCGCGGCCGCGTCACAGCGCACTGCACCGCCCACCGCACCGACGTCAGGCCACACGTGCGCGCACGGTCGCGGGGACGCGTCACCATAGCGACCGCGCGCGCACAGAGCCCGGACATCAGTGCTGATAGGTAGGAGACTCTGTGACGCCGCGCGCATAGGGGGACAAGCAAAAGCAAGAGGGGGATCTGCACATATCACCATAATGATCTATTAACCCAGTGTGCCAGAATATTCCATCATTTGGAGTCATACAGATAGTAACACATATAGCACGCTGGTACAATGTTCTTCTGATTCCCAGGTAGATTATGCAATCTCCACACAGATAGTCCTCAAGTTATTCCTTAGGAAACCTTGCTTGTTTATAAAAAGAGCCAGAAAAATCCCACAGAAGCCAAGGGAGGAACCTAAAGAAATCCTTAAAAGAGGAAATAAAAACATAAATGTGTCAGAAAAAAACTGACTAAAAACATTTGGGAGGTACAAAAGATCAGGACACACCAGGCGGCAGCGGCTACAGAAAAGGCGCAAAGCTTAGATCTTCGTTTAGACCTTTAGGTGACATTGTGTCCAATGCCACAATCCACTTTGTTTCCCTTTGTGACAGTACTTTCCGGACATCACCACCCCTAATACCACCGTGTACTACGTCGATGCCTCTGAACATCAGGGTCGACGGGTCACTATTGTGGTATTTCAAAAAATGGCGTGGTAATGTCTTCAAAGTGGTCTGGTCTTTCACTGTGGGGGCCGCGACAATGCCCCTCACGTGCTCCCTCACCCTCCTCCTCAGCTCCCTGCATGTCCTCCCGACATATATCTTACGGCAGGAGCACGTGGCATAGTATACCACGCAACTCGTACCGCAAGATACGTATTCGCGGATGTCATAGGAGCGGGAACCGTCGGAGGAGGAGAAGGAAGCAACGCGCTGGACATTCTCGCAGGCCACACAGTGACCGCAGGGATAGCATCCCTTTAGAGGTCTCCTAGCTCCAAACAGGCCTGATGGAGTTGTTAAGTGGTGACTGTGGACTAGTAAATCCTTCAGATTTTTTGAGCGTCTGGCCGTCATGAGAGGACGGTCAGATAGAGAACCTTTCAGATAGGGGTCGGAGAGGAGTATCGGCCAATGTCTATTAAGTATTTCCCTCATCTTGTCCCACCCCTGATTAAAGGTGGATATGAACCGAATCGGCTGAACGTCGGGAGTTACAGGTTTCTTAGGACTATATAGCAGAGAATCCCTAGGGGTATTCTTTGCCCGTAGATATGCGCGTTTAATTGACCTATTGCTGTACCCTCTTTCATGAAAACGATCCTTCAGATCCTGGGCTTGTTTTTCGAACAATTCTGCGGACGAGCATATACGCCTCATCCGCAAGAACTGTCCGATAGGGACAGCGCGTATGGTGGACCGTTCATGTGAGGATGATGCGTACAAGAGGGAATTTACTGCGGTTGACTTTCTAAAGACGTCAGTCTGCATGGTGCCATTAGGACCGACCTCCATGCAGATGTCTAGAAAGTCAATCATATGAGCATCAGATTTATAAGTCATTCTTATATTCACCTCATTCCGCGCCAATCCCCGCATGAATTCATCAAGCTGCTCCAGTCCGCCCCGCCACAAAATGAACAAGTCATCAATGTAACGAAGCCAGCACTGCACATGGGCGTCGGCCGGCCCGCCCCCGCCGCAAAGTAGATTCCTCTCCCAGAGACCCAGGAAGAGGTTTGCGTACGAGGGCGCGCAGGCCGCGCCCATGGCAGTGCCGCGTGTTTGAAGGTAATAATTGTCCTTAAAGACAAAAAAATTATGTGTTAGGGCGAACTACCTCCCAAATGTTTTTAGTCAGTTTTTTTCTGACACATTTATGTTTTTATTTCCTCTTTTAAGGATTTCTTTAGGTTCCTCCCTTGGCTTCTGTGGGATTTTTCTGGCTCTTTTTATAAACAAGCAAGGTTTCCTAAGGAATAACTTGAGGACTATCTGTGTGGAGATTGCATAATCTACCTGGGAATCAGAAGAACATTGTACCAGCGTGCTATATGTGTTACTATCTGTATGACTCCAAATGATGGAATATTCTGGCACACTGGGTTAATAGATCATTATGGTGATATGTGCAGATCCCCCTCTTGCTTTTGCTTGTCCCCCTATGCGCGCGGCGTCACAGAGTCTCCTACCTATCAGCACTGATGTCCGGGCTCTGTGCGCGCGCGGTCGCTATGGTGACGCGTCCCCGCGACCGTGCGCGCACGTGTGGCCTGACGTCGGTGCGGTGGGCGGTGCAGTGCGCTGTGACGCGGCCGCGCATAGTTCCGGTCAGGTGACCGGCTTGCGTAACGTCACTTCCGGTGGCGCGAGCGATATAAAAATCTCCGATGGAGGAGCCTGGAGCATCCCTGATGAAGTGACCTGTATACTGTGGTCACGAAACGTGTTGGGGTCCCCTGGTCCGGACCACCCCTCACCCCTGCTGCCCCATGCGAGATGGCCAGTGACGGCTCTGGTAACTATGCCTCCTAGCTATATGACACACTGATTCTGCCTGTCAGCAATACTCCTAGGTGTAGCGCTCTGCTCCCATAGACTAGGTATGTTATATGGGTATGCCTCTTCTATCCTGACTCACAATACCACAAGGGATATATATATATGGAACATGTTTCAATGTCAGTATAAACCTTTATCCATATGGTTGTGTAGTTGATGATGTATTAGGTGCCCACACAAGTGGCTTATTGTATATGGGTCTCTGCGCAGACGCCAGTTTTTTATATATGGACAGACATGGTGTCTGTGTGTCTGATACAGTGCAATATATGTAAACCGTATTGCGGCTACCTGCATGGAGCACTTTTTGATCTTCCCCTCCTTGTCCTTGTTTGTCATACTGAATAAAATTGATATTTTTCAAGATATACCCCAAGAACAAAGTTGATTTTAATCAATAGATCTTGGAATAATAATAATTTCCACAATTGGATGTGATTAACAAAAATGTTCCTGTGCTGAGATAATCTGATATATATGTCCCTGCTATGTACTGTGTAATGGATGTGTCTAACCATACAGGGACATGGTCAGATCATACCACATCTCCTGTGCTGAGATAATCTTATATATATGTCCCTGCTATGTACTGTGTAATGGAGGTGTCTGACCATACAGGGACATGGTCTGATCATACCACATCTCCTGTGCTGACATACACTTATATATATGTCCCTGCTATGTACTGTGTAATGGATGTGTCTGACCATACAGGGACATGGTCTGATCATACCACATCTCCTGTGCTGAGACAATCTTATATATGTGTCCCTGCTATGTACTGTGTAATGGAGGTGTCTGACCATACAGGGACATGGTCTGATCATAACACATCTCCTGTGCTGAGATAATCTTATATATGTGTCCCTGCTATGTACTGTGTAATGAATGTGTCTGACCCGTACAGGGACATGGTCTGATGATACCACATCTCCTGTGCTGAGACAATCTTATATATGTGTCCCTGCTATGTATTGTGTAATGGAGGTGTCTGACCATACAGGGACATGGTCTGATCATACCACATTTCCTGTGCTGACATACACTTATATATATGTCCCTGCTATGTACTGTGTAATGGATGTGTCTGACCATACAGGGACATGGTCTGATCATACCACATCTCCTGTGCTGAGACAATCTTATATATGTGTCCCTGCTATGTACTGTGTAATGGAGGTGTCTGACCATACAGGGACATGGTCTGATCATAACACATCTCCTGTGCTGAGATAATCTTATATATGTGTCCCTGCTATGTACTGTGTAATGGATGTGTCTAACCATACAGGGACATGGTCTGATGATACCACATTTCCTGTGCTGAGATAATCTTATATATGTGTCCCTGCTATGTACTATGTAATGTCTGACTGTACAGGGAAATAACAATATCTAAACTGTCCAGTCTAAAGTTGTCTTCTGTTTCTGTGGGGGAGGAGAAAATTAAATAAGGAACATACTCCAACTGTCACATGTAGACTGCTCTGCAGCATCTGTGAATTGCTCTGCAGTAGTTAAATGGCGTTAATTTCATTTAGTCTATTTAAGGTTAACATCTGTGGCTCTGCAGTATCAGTTGCTGAGTGTATCAGGTAATCTGGTTGTTCCCTCCCCCAGCCTTAAAGTAGTCCCATAACACATCAGTTGGTGTAGCTTATAAAATTCATTCTCTGCAAAGACCTTGAGCTGTGTTGACGCGAAGTGCTATTCTGCTGAAGCCTTGCTCTGTATCTTCGTGGAGATTTCCATCTTGTTGGGAGTTGCTGTGCTTATCCCGGTTCCTTGATGGAGATGAAGGGGTTATAGCCTAGGGCTGGTCAGGAGTAGGGCAGGGGTGGTGGCCCAGACATCCTCAACTTTAGAGGAACACGGTTATCTAGGGACTCCCAGTCTAAGGGTCTGACTAGTTTCCCTGATGGCCTTTTGCCCATCACTTCCACGATGCTACCTAACACCTTTGTCTGTTACTGCCACCCGTGACCAGCATAGGTTGACCCCTACATGCGAACAGCTTTCTTTTGTGTCACCCATTCTTCCTTGCAGAACAGCTGGAGCTCAGTGAGGTTGGATTGAGGCGTTTGTGATCAGCAGTTTTCAGCTCTTTCCACAGATTCTCCATTGGATTCAGGTCTGGATGTGTTTTGTCCATTCTAACACCTGGATACGGTTATTTTTGAACCATTCCATTGTAGATTTTGCTTTATGTTTGGGATCTTTGTCTTGTTGGAAGATAAATCTCTGTCCCAGTCTCAGGTCTTTTGCAGACTCCAGCAGGTTTTCTTCCAGAATGGTCCTGTATTTGGCTCCGTCCATCTTCCCATCAATTGTAACCATCTTCCCTGTCCCTGCTGAAGAAAAGCCCAAACCATGATGCTGCCTCCACCATGTGTGACAGTGGGGATGGTGTTATGAGGCCTCCACCATGTGTGACAGTGGGGATGGTGTTTTGAGGGTGATGAGCTTTGTTGCTTTTACACCATACATATCGTTTTCCATTATGGCCAAAATGTTTGATTTTGGTTTCCTCTGAGCAGAGCCCCTTATTCCACATGTTTGGTGTCTCCCAGGTGACTTGTGGTAAACTTCAAACCAGACTTTTTATGGATATCTTTGAGAAATGGCTTCTTCTTGCCACTCTTCCATAAAGGCCAGATTTGTCCTTGTACGACTGATTGTTGTCCTATGGACAGACTCCCACCTCAGCTGTAGATCTCTGCAGTTCATCCAGAGTGATCATGGGCCTTTTGGCCTCATCTCTGATCAGTCTTCTCCTTGTTCGAGATGAAAGTTTAGCGGGACGGCCGGGTCTTGGTAGATTTGCGGTGGTCTGATCCTCCTTCCATTTCAATATGATCGCTTGCACAGTGGCTCCTTGAGATGTTTAAAACTTGGGAAATCTTTTTGTATCCAAATCCGGCTTTAAACTTCCCCACAACAGTATCTGGGACCTGCCTGGTGTGTTCCTTGGTCTTCATGATGCTCTCTGCACTTGAAGCAGAACCCTGAGCCTATCACAGAGCAGGTGCATTTATATGGAGACTTGATTACACACAGGTGGATCCTATTTATCATTACCAGTCATTTAGGACAACATTGGATCATTCAGAGATCCGCACTGAACCTCTGGAGTGAGTTTGCTGCACTGAAAGTAAAAGGGATGAATAATATTGCACGCCCCACGCCTCAGTTGTTTATTTGTCAAAAAAGTTTAAAATATCCAATAAATTTGGTTCCACTTCACGATTGTTCCCACTTGTTGTTGTTTCTTCATAAAAAAAATTAGAATTGATATCTTTATGTTTGAAGCCTGAAATGTGGCGAAAGGTTGAAAAGTTCAAGGGGCCGAATACTTTCACAAGGCACTGTATATAGGGGCCGAATACTTTCACAAGGCGCTGTATATAGGGGGCTGAATACTTTCACAAGGCACTGTATATAGGGGGCTGAATACTTTCATAAGGCACTGTATAGGGCTGAATACTTCACAAGGCACTGTAGGGGGCTGAATACTTTCACAAGGCACTGTATATAGGGGGCTGAATACTTTCACAAGGCACTGTATATAGGAGGGCCGAATACTTTCACAAGGCCTGTATATAGGGGCGAATACTTTCACAAGGCACTGTATATAGGGGGCGAATACTTTCACAAGGCACTGTATATAGGGGGCCGAATACTTTCACAAGGCACTGTATATAGGGGGCCGAATACTTTCACAAGGCACTGTTATATAGGGGGCTGAATACTTTCACAAGGACTGTATATTAGGGGGCTGAATACTTTCACAAGGACTGTATATAGGGGGCTGAATACATTCACAAGGCACTGTATATAGGGGGCTGAATACTTTCACAAGGCACTGTAATACTAGGGGGCTGAATACTTTCACAAGGCATCTGTATATATACATGAGGGGGCCTGAATACTTTCACAAGGCACTGTATATAGGGGGCCGAATACTTTCACAAGGCACTGTATATAGGGGGCGAATACTTTCACAAGGCACTGTATATAGGGGGCTGATATAACTGTTATACTTACAAGGCACTGTATATAGGGGGCTGAATACTTTCACAAGGCACTGTATATAGGGGGCTGAATACTTTCACAGGCACTGTACTGTAACGTCAATGGAGCTGTAATGTATCGGTATAGACTGGCATCAAACCTTCCCAAAAAAAACTTGACACAATACCTTTAATTGGATTTTAATTTTGATTATTTCAGTTAGACCTGTTTGTTATGCGCATTTCTGAATATCTGCTCTTATAATAAGCATTCTTAATAAACGTGCACACATGACATTAGCGGCACGTGTGAATGCACCCGGCTCCGGCATCTGCCGCCTTCTATTTGTTGCTATGTGTGAGAACATTGTTTTCGTCACGCTAATGTTTGCCCTTCGGTTCGGCTATGAAGGTCGATGTTAGCGTTCTCCGTTTGCCAGCCTTGAATCATTGTGTAAATACAATAGCCAGGCCGCCATCATTGACACGACCGCCAATGTTATATAATAAAAGCAGAGAGAAATGATGAACTTGCCTCCACACAATATGTATTTATTCGCTTTGCAGCATCGGTTTAGAAACAAAATGTGTTCTGTAACAGAAATGATCAAAAAAGTGTGGGGACTTTATAAAAGAACTCATTGAACCCCCACTCCAATATAGAAGGCACCTGTGTTTGTCTTCCCCTTTCCTCACCTCCCTTATTTAATTCAGCTCCTCGGGGGCGGAGACTTCTGCACAGGCTCTTCCCTTCCTTTCTTTTGCTCACTATTTTTCTGTTGGTTTTGCTGTTTTGAGGCCATTGTGAACATGCACCTACTATGTGGTTACATTTCAGTTACAGTTCACTTTTTGTTTGTTATTTTGCAGTCATTGTAAATTAAGGTGTGGCCTACCTTATAAGTGCTGGACATTATACTAGTGTGCATAGCTCCCCATTGCTTGGTGTTCTCCATTGGGACCCAGGTCCTTACTCAGTCCTTGTCAGATTCATGTCACCAACATCTGGAAAGGTTTTTAATATCAGTAGGTAAGAACTATCCTGATGGGGTTGCCTTGGCGCGGTAGGACGGCGTGCGCACTTTTTGCTCAACTAATTTTACTAACTATCATATTTATACTTTACAATTTATTTATTCATTTATTTTAGGGAATTTTGCTCACTATTTTTCTGTTGGTTTTGCTGTTTTGTTCTTCCCTTCTAAAAGCAAAGGAATCATTATAGGAGGGTTCACGCTAAAAAACAAAAATGTGCACAATAATTTACAGTACTGTAAAGTTTCCAATTGTCTGGAAAAAGAAAACACGTGTAATGCACTGAGGTCTGATAGGACTGTATCCATCACCTTCCAAGCTTTTTAACCCCAACCTTGCCTTAGTAATCTCAAAAAGGATTAATAACATGTTATAAACGATGCACACAGGGGCCAGAACTCAATGATGACCGTTCATTGTTGTGCTACTGGGTTGTATGGCCTATCAACTTTGAGTGTTTTCTGTCCCTAACATGGTGTCCAGGTTGTTATTCACCTCTCCCGGATCCATGCCTTGCTTCTCTCATACCGGTCTATCACACTCTGTCATCCTCCACGTTGGACTTTGCAGATCGGCATGATCCCATATGAGCATTCACCTGTGCTTATATGAGGCTCTCTCAGATATAGTCCTGTGTCTTAGTATTAGGACTTCATTGTTGCTAAGACTCTGGTTTGCTCCACACACTAGTTTCCTATCTGTTGTCTTATGATTTCTTGGATGTCTCTAATCTGCCAGTGGTTTCTACCATCCCTCCCACTTGTCTGTGGTCTCCTGGACATCTCCCACTTGGCAGTGATTTGGCTTAGAAAACATCTGCACTATATACAGTTGTGGCCAAAAGTATTGACCCCCCTGCAATTCTGTCAGACAATACTCAGTTTCTTCCTGAAAATGATTGCAATCACAGATTCTTTGGTATTATTATCTTCATTTAATTTGTCTTCAATGAAAAAACACAAAAAATAATTGTTCTAAAGCCAAATTGGATATAGTTCCACACCAAACATAAAAAAGGTGGGGGACAAAAGTATTGGCACCGTTAGAAAAATCATGTGATGCTTCTCTAATTTGTGTAATTAACAGCACCTGTAACTTACCTGTGGCACCTAACAGGTGTTGGCAAGAACTAAATCACACTTGCAGCCAGTTGACATGGATTAAAGTTGACTCAACCTCTGTCCTGTGTCCTTGTGTGTACCACATTGAGCATGGAGAAAAGAAAGAAGACCAAAGAACTGTCTGAGGACTTGAGAAACCAAATTGTGAGGAAGCATGAGCAATCTCAAGGCTACAAGTCCATCTCCAAAGACCTGAATGTTCCTGTGTCTACCGTGCGCAGTGTCATCAAGAAGTGTAAAGCCCATGGCACTATGGCTAACCTCCCTAGATGTGGACGGAAAAGAAAAATTGACGAGAGATTTCAACACAAGATTGTGCGGATGGTGGATAAAGAACCTCGACTAACATCCACACAAGTTCAAGCTGCCCTGCAGTCCGAGGATACAACAGTGTCAACCCGTACTATCCGTCGGTGTCTGAATGAAAAGGGGCTGTATGGTAGGAGACCCAGGAAGACCCCACTTCTTACCCCAAGACATAAAAAAGCCAGGCTGGAGTTTGCCAAAACTTACCTGAGAAAGCCTAAAACGTTTTGGAAGAATGTTCTCTGGTCAGATGAGACAAAAGTAGAGCTTTTTGGGCAAAGACATAAACATAGAGTTTACAGGAAAAAAAAAGGCATTCAAAGAAAAGAACACAGTCCCTACAGTCAAACATGGCGGAGGTACCCTGATGTTTTGGAGTTCGTTTGCTGCCTCTGGCACTGGACTGCTTGACTGTGTGCATGGCATTATGAAGTCTGAAGACTACCAACACATTGTGCAGCATAATGTAGGGCCCAGTGTGAGAAAGCTGGGTCTCCCTCAGAGGTCATGGGTCTTCCAGCAGGACAATGACCCAAAACACACTTCAAAAAGCACTAGAAAATGGTTTGAGAGAAAGCACTGGAGACTTGTAAGGTGGCCAGCAATGAGTCCAGACCTGAATCCCATAGATCACCTGTGGAGAGATCTAAAAATGGCAGTTTGGAGAAGGCACCCTTCAAATATCAGGGACCTGGAGCAGTTTGCCAAAGAAGAATGGTGTAAAATTCCAGCAGAGCATTGTAAGAAACTCATTGATGGTTACCGGAAGCGGTTGATCGCAGTTATTTTGGCTAAAGGTTGTGCAACCAAGTATTAGGCTGAGGGTGCCAATACTTTTGTCTGGCCCATTTTTGGAGTTTTGTGTGAAATGATCAATGTTTTGCTTTTTGCTTCATTCTCTTTTGTGTTTTTTTCATTGAAGACAAATTAAATGAAGATAATAATACCAAAGAATTTGTGATTGCAATCATTTTCAGGAAGAAACGGAGTATTATCTGACAGAATTGCAGGGGTGTCAATACTTTTGGCCACAACTGTACAGACCTTAGGTTAGACCTGCCTATTATACAGTGCTCAGACCAGACCTGCCTTATATGCAGACCTCAGACTAGACCTGCCTTTTATACAGTGCTCAGACTAGACCTGCCTTATATACAGTGCTCAGACTAGACCTTCCTTATATACAGTGCTCAGACTAGACCTGCCTTATATACAGTGCTCAGACTAGACCTGCCTTATATACAGTGCTCAGACTAGACCTGCCTTATATACAGTGCTCAGACCAGACCTGCCTTATATACAGTGCTCAGACTAGTCCTGCCTTATATACAGTGCTCAGACTAGTCCTGCCTTATATACAGACCTCAGACTAGACCTGCCTTATATACAGTGCTCAGACCAGACCTGCCTTATATACAGTGCTCAGACTAGTCCTGCCTTATATACAGACCTCAGACTAGACCTTCCTTATATACAGACCTGTCCAGCCCTTCAGACAGTCTTCACAGCAGACCTGCTCTATATACAGACTCCAGACCTGCATTTTATGCAGACTTCAGATCAGATCCCCCAGTATACAGACCCCTCTTACAAACAATACTTTTGGCAGCAATTATAGGGATAGGGAAACTAATGCATCAGATTCCAGATTACTCTTGTGTGGCGACGGATCACCCCTTTTGGGTTGATAATCTGGCATCTATCTAGTGGATATTTTTCATTAAAGTCAGCAAAAGTTTATGTTCTCCATTACTGCGGTAAATTAATTATCATCTTTAATGTTTGTATTCTTATGCTTATGGGCTGTTATCCTTCTTCAACTTGCAGAAGCTACACTGACCCCAGCTCAGGCAGAAGCTTCCTACATTCTTCTTTGAGGTCCCCATTATGCCTTGGGGTACTATACCTTAATATAGAGGGCTACTCTTTCCGACTTGCTAACTAGCTGTGATGCAGACATTTCTCCTCTTCTGTTATCTTCATTGTCTAGTGGAGATTATAGACTATTTTGACATCCAAATTAATCAGCCATGAATCTTATTACTTAAACTCTTATCGCTTGAAAAAAAAGTGCATAGCTCATGCTCGTAGCTAAACACATAGTTCATGCATAGGAAAAAACCATACCCTTCAATCATTTCCAGCGCATATGCAGGAATTGTTCCACCTTGGAAGATTCTTAAAGTCAGGCGATAACCCTTAATCACCAATTTCATGATCAATATCCGAGAACTTTCACATAATGGGCATAAGGACTAAGCTTTTCTCCTTGTGGAGAGTGACATGTAAGTAATGAGGAGACTTAAAAGCAGCAATGCTCCTCTGGGAAATAAAATGTGTAAATTGCCTCATCAGAGAGGAAGTAGACTTGAACTCTAGCGCCATCTACTGGAAGTAACAATCCTTAAAGTCAATAACGACCCTTTAACGAGCATTGTCATATGATTTAGGATTAAAGCCAAACCAGAATCTCAATTTGCAGACATGGTGTTTCGGGGCTTTTGCCCCTCATCAGTGCAAAGTATAAGGTTTGATTTGGCTTTATGAGAGGCTAAATGTAGGTTTGTGGCCGGCTTCACACCACGATTTTCGGCTGTCAGGTTGTGTCCGATGTTTTGCAGGATGCACCGGACAGAACCTGACAGCCCTGGACAAAACAGAACCGGAGGGCAAATATGTCATTCGATCCTCCCTGCGCACGGCTGCTTCTGTCCAAGTGCTGAAATGTCAGCTGTGGAGCTCTCCAGGTACTGAAATTTTAGTCAGCGGCTCTTTTAGCTGCGCTGTCCAGTTGCTGAATGAGCACGACTTGAATTTCAAAGCCGCCGCTCGTTCAGCACCCAGCATCCGGGAACCGGTCCATTTGACGGATCGGGAATCGCGCCCATGACTCCATTTATGGGCACCGAATCCGGAGATACGATTTTGTCCAATTGTCAAAAACTAAACCTGCAGATCCCCATGGACAGAACCAACTGGATGGCAAATCACTGCATCGGCTCCATCCAGCCCATAGGATAATAGGGCAAAATCAGATCCGGGCTGTCCAGTTCACACCAGACAGCCCCGGATCCAGAAGATCTTGGTGTGAAGCCGGCCTAAGGGGTAAGGTTTCACGCCGGCCTAGGGTAGGAGAGTAACATGTCAGTATAAGGAGACTTAAAAGTTGCAAAGCTCCTCTGGGAAATTAAAAATGCTGATTTCTCTTAAGTTCAAGTCCTCTTCCTCTCTAGAAGAAACATAATGGGCATAAGACAAGGTAAAAAATCCCCTCAAGGTAATACAACCCTCCACAATCAAAATACACTCTGTTTGCCTAGGAGCCCCTTCCCACGTGGGAGGAGCTTAGGTTTAGTGGAAAGAGGGAAGAAGGGAGTGAGAACAGAACAGCCTGGAGTGAGTCTGAGGAGAGAAGCAGAGGAAAGCCTGGGGAAAGACGAGGAGCATCGTGCTCACCTCAGAGGAAAGCGCAAGAACGGACACCGGGTCCGAGACTGTGCAGGGCTACACATTCCCGACAGTCAATACTGGAGGGTGGGGAATTCCAGATTTCCAGCCACACAGTGTCAGGAGGAAAAGCAGCACATAGAGTTCAGCAACACTGACAGTTAGCTGCAGGGAATAAATAAAGGACTCGAGCTGCCTGTCATACAGCACACACAGGAGGGAGAGGGCAAGCCGCTTAGCTTCAAGAAGCAGCAGGAGCCTACAAGTAAAAGCGCAGGTAGGAAAGGACAGAGAGTTACTAAAGAAGGAACATCAACGGAGGGCCTCAGAGACATTGCATCCTCTTGTGAATACCGGCCAGCTACCCATAACTGTGCATGTGTGAACTGTTTGATAGCTGCTGTGCTAAGTTGCCAGTAAAGTACCCATGCCGAGCAAGAAAGCCTCCGGTGTCTTATTTCTACTACACTCTACCTGGAGAAGGTGCAGCATCACAGTAAGTGCAGCGTACGAAGTACAATCCTGCACCAGCCGTCGCCCTGCACCCTGTACATAGACATTCCACACTGACCCGTGGAGAGCTGTCCACATCCCCGGAGGTTCTGCAGCAGCGTGGTCTCCACTGACCACATCCCACGAGTGGCGTCACGACAAATTCCCTATAAATACTCCCTTTACTTGCCGCATAGGGACCGGGACCGGCACCCTGACACCCCCAGAGACAGTACAACCCGGTCTCGAGTACCCCAATCCCTAGTGTGCGACAATACCTCAATATGGAGTGCTACACGTTCCGACTTGCTAACTAGCTGTGGTGCAGTCGTTTTCTCCTCTCGGATGTGACACCGCTCTTTGTAATCTACAGGTGAAACCATTAAAGCAAACGTTTGTGAACCTGCATCAGCCAACATAGATCGAATACTGAAGAGGGTTATTTATTGCATCTTACAATTGGCCAATAATAAGGATTTTTCCAATATAACCATCAAACCATTGAATAGATCAAGGATAATGAGGCAAAGAGATTAGATTCTAAAGAGTCATCCCATGCGGACTAATTGAGACAATCGAGTGCGTCTGCTAAGGAAAAATCCATTAGATCTATGGGCTCCATGTTGTATCGGTTCTCTCTAGGGATCTATTGGGATACTTGAAGTACAACCACACCAAGGAGATACAAGTAACGGGCATTACTTAAGTGATCTATATTTACCGCAGCTCTTAACTATTTAAAGGTTAAAATATAAGGAGTTTTATGCTAACAATAAAGTTTCTATTTTATAGAAGTTTTTAATAGCAGTAACGCAGTTCCAAAATTCCTGTATTCAATGTTTGCATACCTCAGTGTCTCACAGCGCAGCTGTATATTGTCTAGTGCATTTTCAGTTTGCACCTGTTTATTTGGATGCACTGGGTGAGCCGCCACCAGAGGTACTGCACTCCTACGGTTAGGGACTGTAGTGCCCCTGTTCTCCAGGTGCTGGGATGGTGCAGTTGAGCCCACAACAAAAACACACAGACTGGGGGGGCAGAGCGACGACCCACTCGCCTCAGAAGAGAAGAAGGAGTTGTCCTTATAGCGCTGAGAGAGATAGACCACCAGAGACTGAGACACCTAGAGAGGGCACCAAGCATGGCTTGACTGCACCAACCTGGCTCTGGAGAAAGAGCAAACCGGAGACTGGCAGGAGCGTACCCAGCAGCCATGTTTAACATGTAAAAGTAACAGAACTGGAGCTGTGGTGTGAGAGACTTTTATTTCCTGGACCATCAGCCGCAGAGGCCTCCAGTAACAGCGAGGGTACTATTAACTGAGTGACGAGCTGGGGGAAAACCACTCAACTGCCCTGTGGACTACGCTCCACCTGTGGGGAGTGATGCCATCCAAGCTGCCAGTCACTGTTCCCAGAGGTTCTAAAGCAGCGGCGGCCGCCCTGGCCGCACGCCGCAGGTGGCATCACGAATACCTTTTATCCCCTAAGACTTTCCCTAACATCTTCCCGTTTATTAAAATGACACCGCCAGGGTCACGGGACCGGGTCTCAGCCCCCGTCTGTCCCCGTGAAAAGAAGCAAAAAG
Source organism: Allobates femoralis (assembly GCA_033576535.1). Lineage (NCBI taxonomy): Eukaryota > Metazoa > Chordata > Amphibia > Anura > Aromobatidae > Allobates > Allobates femoralis. The sequence goes on from JARQOC010000005.1 coordinate 555,090,218, forward strand.
ATGTAAAGCAGAACAATGAGTAACCGCCCGGTTCCCGAGTCTTCCCCGACCCTGGAGTGGGCGTGCCAACCTGGCAATATGAACAGGATGCGAGCGGCCCAGAGAGAACAGGTTTCGTGCGCCTTAGAGAACTGTTAAGAACTGTGTAAGAATTAGCTTGCAAAAATGGCGGCGGGAGAAGAGCAAGCACCACGTGCAGGTCAGGGGTGAGTCTAGGTCCTCTTCGAGGGAAGGACCTTAGAGAAGGTGTAAAATAGCAGGCCTGCCCCGAAGTACTAAAGAAAAGCCAAGGGGGCCTGCTATCGAGAGTTGCTTTCCCCGCCTACAGGGGAGACGAGGACTGAAGGGTGAGGCCTCGAAAGCAAAATGAAGAAGAACCGCGTGGTGCGAGCAGCAAGGAGGCATCATGGCGGACAACAATTTTGGCACCCCGGCGGTTGGGCAGGAGAGTGCGAGAGCTCCCAATGCAGATGGGGAGGCTAAAGACTGGGTTTGGTTTACGGACCCGAGGACTTTGAGGAGGCTATGTGTGAACTGAGACACCTGTTGAATGCTGATCAGTTATGGACAATGAATGCCTGGAAGTGGTCCCAAATGCAGAAGGCAGCACTATGAGCCCTGGTGCTAGAGCCTCCAGTACCACCGAGAGCTGCACCAGAGGTAGAAACAACAGCTGCAGCGCCAGAATCAGACCCGACAGTAGCGCTAGAGTCACTGAACCTGACCGTGGTGGCAATACCAGAGTCGACACTGCAGACCCCAGAGGACGATGCGGCACCAGTGAGATGGAGAGTGGCGGAAGCTCGACAGAGGTCCTAGCAGTCTGAAGGTGATTGGGTGTATTGGACCTCCAGTGAGTCTTTGATGGGAGGACCCAATCGCGGCCCAGGCGGAGAACCGAGTCATAGACAAGCAGGACGATGGCTACTGGGAGCGGAGACAAGTTGAGGAAAAAAAGGAGCGACGGCAGCGCAGAGACCGTTGGCAGCTGCAGGCGGAGGCCAACTTGAAGGAGAAAAGGTGCATGAGACAGACCTTAGTTCCGAATCCAGCGGAGCGGCACCGCGGGTAGTAGTAGAATACCTGTGAAACGGCTGGGGTATATTAAGGAGTATGGACTGGAGCAGGAGGTGTTCATCAGTCAGCAGGTGGCGTCACGAATACCCCTTTTATCCCCTCAGACTTTCCCTAACATCTTCCCATTTATTAAAATGACACCGCCAGGGTCATGGGTCCCCGTGAAAAGAACCGAAGAAGAGGTGAGGCAGAACAACAAGTAACTGCCCGGTTCCCGAGTCTTCCCCGGGCCCCGGAGTGGGCGTGTCATAAAGAAAGATGCTAATGCCAATCCCACACTGCAGTCTGTCCCAGCTGTGTCACCAGCGACGGTTACTCACACCCACTTGCTAGCCAGCTATGTCACCAGTGATGATTACTCACACCCACTTGCAGGCCAGCTATAGTAAACACCTAAGTGATATGGGGTATGGACTCACAGAGTTTCTAGTCGCAGTGCTCAGTATACCCACGATTTCTACACTACCATTATTGTGACAGCCAGGCTCAGGTCCCACCAAAAGATGAGCAAACAACAATACCCCTTGCCGTAGTCTTGCTATTGTCATAAGACGATGTTAATCCAACCCACACTGCTAGCTAGCTGTGTCACCAGGATGATTACTCACACCCACTTGCTAGCTAGCTATTGTCACCAGGACTGATTACTCACACCCACTTGCTAGTAGCTATGTCACCAGCGATGATTACTCACACCCACTTTCTAGCTAGCTATGTCACCAGCGATGGATTACTCACACCCACTTGCTAGCTAGCTATGTCACCAGCGATGATTACTCACACCCACTTGCTAGCTAGCTATGTCACCAGCGATGATTACTCACACCCACTTGCTAGCTAGCTAAAGTCACCAGTGATGTTACTCACACCCACTTGCTAGCTAGCTATGTCACCAGCGATGATTACTCACACCCACTTTCTAGCTAGCTATGTCACCAGCGATGATTACTCACACCCACTTTCTAGCTAGCTATGTCACCAGCGATGATTACTTCACACCCACTTTCTAGCTAGCTATGTCCCCAGCGATGATTACTCACACCCACTTGCTAGCTATGTCACCAGCGATGATTACTCACACCCACTTCTAGCTAGCTATGTCACCAGCGATGATTACTCACACCCACTTCTAGCTAGCTATGTCACCAGCGATGATTACTCACACCCACTTTCTAGCTAGCTATGTCACCAGCGATGATTACTCACACCCACTTTCTAGCTAGCTATGTCACCAGCGATGATTACTCACACCCACTTGCTAGCTAGCTATGTCACCAGCGATGATTACTCACACCCACTTGCTAGCTAGCTATGTCACCAGTGATGATTACTCACACCCACTTGCTAGCTAGCTATGTCACCAGTACGATGATTACTCACACCCACTTGCTAGCTAGCTATGTCCCAGTGATGATTACTCACACCCACTTTCTAGCTAGCTATGTCACCAGCGATGATTACTCACACCCACTTGCTAGCTAGCTATGTCACCAGTGATGATTACTCACACCCACTTGCTAGCTAGCTATGTCACCAGTACGGTTACTCACACCCACTTGCTAGCTAGCTATGTCACCAGCGATGATTACTCACACCCACTTTCTAGCTAGCTATGTCACCAGCGATGATTACTCACACCCACTTGCTAGCTAGCTATGTCACCAGCGATGATTACTCACACCCACTTCTAGCTAGCTATGTCACCAGTGATGATTACTCACACCCACTTGCTAGCTAGGTATGTCACCAGTGATGATTACTCACACCCACTTTGCTAGCTAGCTATGTCACCAGCGATGATTACTCACACCCACTTGCTAGCTAGCTATGTCACCAGTATGATTACTCACACCCACTTGCTAGCTAGCTATGTCACCAGTGAGTTACTCACACCCACTTGCTAGCTAGCTATGTCCCCAGTATGATTACTCACACCCACTTGCTAGCTAGCTATGTCACCAGAATGATTACTCACACCCACTTGCTAGCTAGCTATGTCACCAGTGATGATTACTCACACCCACTTTGCTAGCTAGCTATGTCACAGGCATTTCGTTACAGCTTCTCCATTCTTCGTTCGCATCATCTTTGCGTGTGTCTGACCTCTACATGCAGGAAGGCTTTTTTGTGTGCAAAATACAATAGCCTCAATATAGATCAGCATGGTGTTGCCACACATACCTAGCTAAAAGGCATAATAATACATAAAACAATTACTGGAGGAATGCAGCACTAACACAATCATTTATCATCAGATAACAGAGAATCCCATATAATGGCACATAAATGCAAAATATTGGAATAATGGAGTTAACAGATCACTTTCTCTAGCTGTATACATTCTTATCATTTTATTTCAGTCTCTACTGCCTAGTATTACCTGGCCAGCCCTTTTACAGACACTACGAACCGATCAGAAAATTCAAGTAAACAGACCATTGGACAGGGACTGACCAGTAAGTAGATTAGCAAGGAAAGAAACTGACCACGCAGCATGAGGTCATGGATCGAGTCCTGAGGCATGGCAATCGCTCATCTCTACTGTCTATGTGCGTCTCACCTCTATTGGTGGGAAAGACCTGGCTTATACAAAGGCAGAGAGGGAAGATAATGCCAATCCCACACTACTGTCTGTCCCAGCTGCAGCGGTACGGAAAGTATTCACACCCTTTACATTTTTCACTCTTTGTTTCATTGCAGCCATTTGGTAAATCCAAAAAAGTTCATTTTTTCCTCATTAATGTACACTCTGCCCCCATCTTCTGAAAAAAACAGAAATGTAGACTTTTTGCAAATTTATTAAAAAAGAAAAACTGAAATCTCACATGGTCATAAGTATTCAGCCCCTTTGCTCAGACATTCATATTTAAGTCACATGCTGTCCATTTCTTTGTGATCCTCCTTGAGATGGTTCTACCCCTTCATTGGAGTCCAGCTGTGTTTAATTAAACTGATAGGACTTGATTTGGAAAGACCTCACAGCTCACAGTGCATGTCAGACCAAATGAGAATCATGAGGTCAAAGGAACTGCCCAAGGAGCTCAGAGACAGAATTGTGGCAAGGCACAGATCTGGCCAAGGTTACAAAAGAATTTCTGCCCAAGACAAGTTGATCAGAGCCTGGACATTAAGCCAAAAAGGCCTCAGTCTCGGGCAAGACCAAAACATGTGTTTCAATGTGCCTGAAAAGCGGCAATCTCTCCAACAATAGATGGAATTATGTGGATCGATTATATTCAATTTCAGAGTAGTACAGTACCACCTTGTATAGATCTTACATTGAGTTTCTATTAACTAGGTGTCTTGGACCTGGATGTTTCACGTGATATGGCGTTGGCCTTGTTACTTCTGGGCCTATTTGACTAACTGAAGGATATAAGACCTCTGCTGTTACATATACTGATGGCTGCTGAAAACGTAATCGCCTCCTTATGGAGGGAGACTAAACCCCCGACTGTAGAGGAACCTATGGAAAAGGTGGGCTCCCATAATACATATGAATTCATATTTGCATTGAAAAACAACAAACAAGGAAAATATCACGAGAAATGGTCTCACTGGGAGGCAAAACAGAGTCCTTCATCCAGTGTTGTGTACTCTTGAGGATCTGACTTTTACCTTGTAAGGTATGTAGACTTTCTTTGTGTAAATTATTACTATGGTGTTTTGTTCTTGTTTAATGTTGGGGTGTGTTATACCTTTTGACTGCTATTGTAATATCAGAGGTTGTACAATATCGTTCTTTTTTGTTGTTGAACGTTGTCTAAATTGTATTCCCATGTCTTTGTAAATAATAGTCGAGTATACTGTAGCCTTTTGTCTAGCCTAATTGTACAGCTATTCACTCAAAAAAAGGTTATGATACTAGATACATCTATATAGTTTAGTTTCAGCAGAGGTCGTACCTTCTAAAATATAACTTTTATTGTTTTTATTAAAACTAGGGTCAAATATGATCCGTACACACAGTGTAAACTTGTAAAGGGGGAAAGGGGGAAAGGGCACCCTTTTCTCTCCCTAGCTCCCCTTGCCTAACAGCGGAGTTTTCACCTAAAAACCCCGTATGGTGTCCCCGCTCCTCGGCGGCTATCCCTACTGGTCCTTGCTTATTTGGGAATGAAGGTGATGTTCCTCCTTTTTTGAATCCCCATACCAACAATATATCTAAGGGAACAAAAAACAGTGTGTGGATCTCCCTGATGTCCGGGTCTATCCCTTGGACAGATGCGGTGGAAAAATAACCACTTATAGGAGACACTTCCTAAAATATGGTAATGGTAACCTATTTTTATGAACATCATTGGATGGGAGAAACGCTGCGTCAGACCGGTCTACATGATTTAAGATAAGTACATCCATAATACTTGTCTTTTAAAGGGCAACTGCCCCCCTGTTTAATGTATGGACCTACTGGTCCATTATTGTGGAAGTAGTGATTTGTATCCCTGTTAAGGATATGGGTTCCCTGATACATGGGGGTTGTTGACAAGGAACACTTATTATTTTGGTGTATGGTGTGGTACCTTGGTGGTGAGGAATGAATATTTCTGTTTTGTTTTGTACTGGACGCTAATGCTGATAATCTATTTTCAAGCATCAAAAAAGGAGAAAGTGCCAAGCAAACAAAAACGTTGGTTTTGTGTCATTCATTTCTCCCCCAGATTATTGATAAAAATAGGTTACCATTACCATATTTTAGGAAGTGTCTCCTATAAGTGGTTATTTTTCCACCACATCTGTCCAAGGGATAGACCCGGACATCAGGGAGATCCACACACTGTTTCTTGTTCCCTTAGATATATTGTTGGTATGGGGATTCAAAAAAGGAGGAACATCACCTTCATTCCCAAATAAGCAAGGACCAGTAGGGATAGCCGCCGAGGAGCGGGGACACCATACAGGGTTTTTAGGTGAAAACTCCGCTGTTATGCAGGGAGAGATAGGGAGAGAACAGGGTGCCCTTTCTCCCTTTCCCCCCTTTACGAGTTTACACTGTGTGTACGGGATCATATTTCCCGTCTAATCCAACTAATGTGTAAAAAGGAAAGATACAGAAAATCGTTTGTTCCGACAGCTGTGGGGATGTTTAACAAATGTATAAGTGTAAAGCATGCCAAGACTAAGCGAAGTTCTAAATGTATGGGGGGAATAGGTGAGGTACATGTACCAGTCTACCCACATCTGCTGTCCATATAGACTTATTTTGTAAAGTGTGTAATGTTCTTGATCTTTGTTCTGCTGCTGTAATACTGTAATTTCCTCCGGGATCAATAAAGTTTATCTTATCTTATCTTATCTTATATTTGACCCTAGTTTTAATAAAAACAATAAAAGTTATATTTTAGAAGGTACGACCTCTGCTGAAACTAAACTATATAGATGTATCTAGTATCATAACCTTTTTTTGAGTGAATAGCTGTACAATTAGGCTAGACAAAGACTACCATAAAAACTGCCAATGCAGAGGGAGCATCAAAGATATAATATATGTATAAGGTGAATACTGAATTACTCTTTTCTGGTTTCTCACCTTATACATATATTATATCTTTGATGCTCCCTCTGCATTGGCAGTTTTTATGCTAGTCTTTGTCTAGCCTAATTGTACAGCACTAAGCACTTTACTGCTGCCTTTTGTTAGGGTGCAGTTAATATGCATTTGTTTGTTTTACCTTAATATGTGTATTTGTACTGTGGCACCTGCAATGTTTGTATATGGCGACAACTTTGTTATATCTTGAAGATGCCCTGCACCTTTGATTGTTTCACTCCCTGAAATCCTGTGAACGGACCCTTTTTTGTATGCACCTTGTAATGTCACCTTCAGATTTTTAATACGTCATTGTTCCAATAAAAAAACCTAGTTTTTGCATCATATTCAGTTCTCCTTTGTATACAATGCTCTGTGAATATGTGGATGCATAAGGTGACCCCCTCACATACACTAATATGTGGGGAGTGTCGACCCTTACTTTTGAGCCCAAAAGGGCTTTGTTTCTAATAACTGCTCATCACCTGCCCAATACAATCCCAACAGTGAGACATGGTGGTGGCAGCATCATGCTATGGGGTGATTATCAGCTGCAGGGACAGGACGACTGGTTACAACTGAAGGAAACATGAATGCGGCCAAGTACAGAGATCTCCTGGATGAAAACCTCTTCCAGAGCTCTGGACCTCAGACTTGGCTGAAGATTCATCTTTCAACAAGATAATGACCCTAAGCCACAGCTAAAATAACACAGGAGCGGCTTCACCACAACTCTGTGACCATTCCTGACCGGCCCAGCCAGAGCCCGGACCTAAACCCAATGGAGCATCTCTGGAGAGACCTGAAAATGGCTGTCCACCAACGTTCACCATCCAACCTGACAGAACTGGAGAGGATCTGCAAGGAAGAATGAGAGGATCCCCAAATCCAGGGGGGAAACTGCATCATTCCCAGAAGACTCATGGATGTACGAGCTCCAAAGGTGCAAATACTCAATACTGAGCAAAAGGGCTGAATACTTATCATCAATACTGAGCAAAGGGGCTGAATACTTATCATCAATACTGAGCAAAGGGGCTGAATACTTATCAATACTGAACAAAGGGGCTGAATACTTATCATCAATACTGAGCAAAGGGGCTGAATACGTATCATCAATACTGAGCAAAGGGGCTGAATACTTATCATCAATACTGAGCAAAGGGGCTGAATACTTATCAATACTGAACAAAGGGGCTGAATACTTATCATCAATACTGAGCAAAGGGGCTGAATACTTATCATCAATACTGAGCAAAGGGGCTGAATACTTATCATCAATACTGAACAAAGGGGCTGAATACTTATTCATCAATACTGAGCAAAGGAGCTGAATACTTATCATCAATACTGAGCAAAGGGGCTGAATACTTTTTATCAATACTGAACAAAGGGGCTGAATACTTATCATCAATACTGAGCAAAGGGGCTGAATACTTTTTATCAATACTGAACAAAGGGGCTGAATACTTATCATCAATACTGAGCAAAGGGGCTGAATACTTATCATCAATACTGAGCAAAGGGGCTGAATACTTATCATCAATACTGAGCAAAGGGGCTGAATACTTATCATCAATACTGAACAAAGGGGCTGAATACTTTTTATCAATACTGAGCAAAGGGGCTGAATACTTATCATCAATACTGAGCAAAGGGGCTGAATACTTATCATCAATACTGAACAAAGGGGCTGAATACTTTTTATCAATACTGAGCAAAGGGGCTGAATACTTATCATCAATACTGAGCAAAGGGGCTGATACTTATCATCAATACTGAGCAAAGGGGCTGAATACTTATCATCAATACTGAGCAAAAGGGCTGAATACTTATCATCAATACTGAGCAAAGGGGCTGAATACTTATCATCAATACTGAGCAAAGGGGCTGAATACTTATCATCAATACTGAGCAAAGGGGCTGAATACTTATCATCAATACTGAGCAAAGGGGCTGAATACTTATCATCAATACTGAGCAAAGGGGCTGAATACTTATCATCAATACTGAGCAAAGGGTCTGAATACTTACCATCAATACTGAGCAAAGGAGCTGAATACTTACCATCAATACTGAGCAAAGGGGCTGAATACTTATTCATCAATACTGAACAAAGGGGCTGAATACTTTTTATCAATACTGAACAAAGGGGCTGAATACTTATCATCAATACTGAGCAAAGGGGCTGAATACTTATCATCAATACTGAGCAAAGGGGCTGAATACTTATCATCAATACTGAGCAAAGGGGCTGAATACTTATCATCAATACTGAGCAAAGGGGCTGAATACTTATCATCAATACTGAGCAAAGGGGCTGAATACTTATCATCAATACTGAGCAAAGGGGCTGAATACTTATCATCAATACTGAGCAAAGGGGCTGAATACTCTACATGCAGGAAGGCTTCATCATTACATTCTTATCATGTTATTTCAGTCTGTCTTGCCTAGTCTTACCTGACCATCCCTATTTACAGACACTGAAACTCTATCTGAAAAGTCAAGTAATCAGCCATTGTGATTGGACACGGGGACAATTAGACGTTCTTGCCATATTAATCTTCATTTTACGCTTCATCATTTTTCTTACATTTTCTTTGGCGGTTCAGATATTTTATTATTACTAAAGAAAAAAAGAGCAGGAATGAAAGTGAAGATATGTCGGCCTGAGCAATCCATGAACAAAGGAGCATAAATGAAGGAGTGCGGAGTCGCCGCCGCTATCTGCCGTGTGCTCGCTCTCCGCTGTTCTCGGGATAGGAGTCGCAGGAGCCGTCTCTCTGTCTATACATAAAGGAAATTCTTTGTTACACATAGAACTGAAGTCTGACAAAGACGTCACCAAAAGCTTTTAGAAAAACGATCTGAATGTTAAAAATAATAATAAAAATTGAATTTCACATTTCTAAATGCAGCTCCAAACCTAAGAGCTTGTTACTGACTGCAGGTAAAAACATCGCACAAGTCTTTGGTAAAGTAGACTTATATATAAAATCTGAGTAACTTTGTCAGTGTCGCAGCCATAAGGCCCAGGGGGGTACTCAGCTGCCTGGACGCCTGGGGTATCAGTTCATGGCAGTAGTCCCCAGGAGATGTGGCCCTAGCCGGACATGATAAAGGGGGGTAGATTTCATGATGACAAGCTGGAGTTCTGATTATAGGTGGCCAGGGACTGCAGTGGGGGCTTCCAAGGGGAGTATGTAGGGCATCCAGGTGGTAAGCCCTCTCCAGCCAGGGCACAGATCAGTTGGAAGGTGTAGAAAAAGGATGGGATGGTGGATGGTGCAGAGGAGAGGATGAGGGTAGTGGTGCAGGGGCATGCAGAAAGAAGCAGATAACAAACAATCTTTGTGGTTCATACCCTTTACTTGGTTCTTTGCAGGCCAGCTGGGGTATAGTGTAGACCAGGAGTGCAACCTGGCCAGCCCAGAGATAGTTGGAGTCCACAATGCTGAGACAGGGTATATGGCCTTCCAGCTGACTTCCCAGTTCTGACACTATGATACCACTTTCCTCTCCTCAGTGTCTGCAGTTGCCATTCCCTGTCAGGAAGGTAGCTGTGGGTCCTGTAAGTGACAGCTTTGGTCCTCTGACCCTATATATCTTCAGGAAGGTCCAACAAAGGTAGTCTCTGTACTTGAAGTCCAGTGACCTCCAGCTTCACAACTGGTCCTGAAGTATCCCTGGCTGAGTTGGGTGCCGGTACCGTTCCTTGAAGCTAACTCTTCTGCCCTGCTTCAACAGCTGGCAGCAGATTTGACTCATCCAGGCCCACGACTTAGCACCTAGTTACCTCCTGTATTATACTCCAGAGCTGCACTCACTATTCTGCAGGTGCAGTCACTGTATACATACATTACATTACTGACCATGAGTTACCTCCTGTATTATACCCCAGAGCTGCACTCACTATTCTGCTGGTGCAGTCACTGTATACATACATTACATTACTGACCATGAGTTACCTCCTGTATTATACTCCAGAGCTGCACTCACTATTCTGCTGGTGCAGTCACTGTGTACATACATTACATTACTGATCTGAGTTACCTCCTGTATTATACTCCAGAGCTGCACTCACTATTCTGCTGGTGCAGTCACAGTATACATACATTACATTACTGATCCTGAGTTACCTCCTGTATTATACTCCAGCGCTGCACTCACTATTCTGCTGGTGCAGTCACTGTGTACATACATTACATTACTGATCCTGAGTTACCTCCTGTATTATACTCCAGAGCTGCACTCACTATTATGCTGGTGCAGTCACTGTGTACATACATTACATTACTGATCCTGAGTTACCTCCTGTATTATACTGCAGAGCTGCACTCACTATTCTGCTGGTGCAGTCACTGTATATATACATTACATTACTGATCCTGAGTTACCTCCTGTATTATACTCTAGAGCTGCACTCACTATTCTGCTGGTGCAGTCACTGTATATATACATTACATTACTGATCCTGAGTTACCTCCTGTATTATACTGCAGAGCTGCACTCACTATTCTGCTGGTGCAATCACTGTGTACATACATTACATTACTGATCCTGAGTTACCTCCTGTATTATACTCCAGAGCTGCACTCATTATTCTGCTGGTGCAGTCACTGTGTACATACATTACATTACTGATCCTGAGTTACCTCCTGTATTATACTCCAGAGCTGCATCTCATATTCTGCTGGCGCAGTCACTGTGTACATACATTACATTACTGATCCTGAGTTATCTCCTGTATTATACTCCAGAGCTGCACTCACTATTCTGCTGGTGCAGTCACTGTGTACATACATTACATTACTGATCCTGAGTTACCTCCTGTATTATACTCCAGAGCTGCACTCACTATTCTGCTGGTGCAGTCACTGTGTACATACATTACAATACTGATCCTGAGTCACCTCCTGTATTATACTCCAGAGCTGCACTCACTATTCTGCTGGTGCAGTCACTGTGTACATACATTACATTACTGATCCTGAGTTACCTCCTGTATTATACTCCAGAGCTGCACTCACTATTCTGCTGGTGCAGTCACTGTGTACATACATTACATTACTGATCCTGAGTTACCTCCTGTATTATACTCCAGAGCTGCACTCACTATTCTGCTGGTGCAGTCACTGTGTACATACATTACAATACTTATAGTAACAGCCACACAAATGTCTTTGTTTTTTAGATTATAGGCTGATATCTCTCAAACTGATACATTGTAGCAAACCTCAGCTACGTATACTGTATATAGTGATTTTCCAGTGGTGGTTGTTAGTGGAGTCCTCAGCTTTCTTCCAGGGTAGACTCATTTTCCCCGGTGTGTGATGCTCAATTAGTGTCACTTAGAGCTTTATACTGTAATTACTGGCGCTCTGAACAGTTCTGTCAATTGAAGAACTGAGGAGAATGAGTCAGATGTGCAGGAAATACAGAGAAGCTGCAGAGGAGGAATCCGTCCTCACTGCCGCCCTGTGAATGTGGAAATTGGTGCAAATTGAAGTGTCGCTTCATTTTCTAATAATAAAGGGGTAATCCCCCAACGCCTGTTACTTCCACATCAGTGTCGTGCCCGAAGGTTACCACGCCTTACAGATCGCCAGCCCTTAACCTGTATTTATATACTTCCTTTTGGTGCTGCAGGTGTTAAGGACTCTTTTCTTTCTGGTTGTTCTTTGTAAGTCTTAATCTCAGGTGCAGCTTTTGGTGACCACTCCCCTCTGTCATAAAGAGTCATGTGTCTTATCAGCTGACACCGCTGATAGAATCTCATTCCATATACTGACCACTGTGAAGAAGACTGTCTCTGGACGAAGCCGTGGTGTTGTGACAATTGCAATTGTGGTGCTTTGCTGCTGTTGAGGAGATTGGTGTTAAATCCTTTTTTGTCTATATTCCCTCTGACTGTGTTCCTAACTTTGTGTGGTATTGTTGAGGTGAGACTAATGTCCTCGTCAGCCTGCACATTAACCAGGGTGAGTCCAGGGCCTGGGCACATAACAGCAATGGGGGAAGGACCTGTATAAGGATATTAGGGAGCACAGGGTGCAGTCACAGGTGAGTGTAGGGAGATGTCCCCTCTCCCTACTCCCCCCATCGACAGGGTTTTCCTTCCATACCATTCCCATTGCTCACTCTTGCGTTGTTTTATTTTAGAGGTGAGACTAGTATCCTGGTCGGCCTGCACACTAACCAGGGTGAGTTCAAGGTAAGTGAGGGCCCAGACACATGATTACAACAGGGGGACGGAACCATATAGGGACGTTAGGGAGCTTAATGTGCAGACACAGTTCAGTGTCAGGAGGTGTCCCTCCTGCTATTGACGGGGCCTTCCTTCTATACCATCCCCATTGCTCATTCTTGTGTTGTGTGACTGTAGAGTTGAGACTAGAGTCCTCGCCGGTCTATACACTAACCGGGGTAAGTCCAGAGCAAGTGAGGGCCTGGGCACGTAACAGCAACAGGGGGAAAGGACCAATATAGGGATGTTAGGGAGCATAGGGTGCAGACACAGGTGAGTGTCAGGAGGTGTCCCCTCTCTCTTTTCCCTACGCTCAAACCTTCCTTCCATACCATCCCCATTATCCATGCTTGCGTTGCGCCGCATGCTGGGAGACCTTACGCCCCAGCATGACACCAAAAATGGGAATGGGCCCACTCTTGAAATGGGGATACTGATCCTTTTACACCCTTGTGGCGCCCCTGCATCCAGGAGGCCACAAAATGGAACTGCAGCCAGGCAGGTAGGACACTTGTTGCACACCAATACCCTCACAGCCCATATACCCACGTGCAGAAGGAGGTAACATCCAGCCCTGAGATTAGAGACTCTATGAGATTGAGGGATGGTGGATTTAGAGGAGTGGGTTGGGCACACCCGTAGTCAGGTGACTTGACAGTATATAGGAAGGGGGAGGAGGAAAGGAAGTGAGTAGGCCGAGGTAGGGTCTGAGAAGCAAAGACTGGAGCTCACACGTCCTGTGAGAGTAAGGCCTAGGAGCGCAGAATCTGTACTGAGCCAGTGCGAGCCAGAGGAGAGAGAAAGCCCATCCAAAGCTGAGACCACCAGGAGTGTGAGAGGACTGAGAAGGGACGGTGATACCCGGGCCCTAGAAACGCAGCTGAAGCTACTGACTGCAGGCGGAGTAGCTCTCCTATGATACCGAGAGGAACAGAGAGAAGGGAGCCTGGTAGAGCCTCAGACTTGAGGACTGCTGGAGGCTGGGCTGAAGTAGAGTGTCAGCTCTAGAGGGGACCGTAGTTTACCCGGCATCCCCAGACAACACGACGGGGGGTCTGAGTTCCAGATTGGGATCCCTACCTTAAAGGACAGGCAGCTCAGTGACACACTAAGGACCCACAAGGGCCCGAGTCACCGCCATACTGTCCAGTGTCGCACAACACGAAGTAAGAGAGAACGTAACAGCCCGGAAAGGACACTAAAGACTGTGTGAGGGGTCACAAAGAGAGAGGAGCCTGGCTGCAGAGCAAAGGGAACCCGGCGAGGGAGAATGTGCCCGTGAACTTGAACTGTGTAAGAACTGTGACTGTGCTGTAAAGTAACTGAAAGAACTGAGAGTAAAGCTTTGGAAAACCCTGGAACTGCTTCCCGTGTGTCTCTGCATGAAAGCTATTCCCTCATTACAGGAATACAGCAATCCTCCACCTGCAGAGCCACGGCTACAGCCTGTCAGCACCAGCACTGAGGAGAGATCCCTGCAGCGTCTGCAAAGTAAGTGTGCTACACACTCCACAATAGACTTAACCCTTACTGCCCCGGGGAACCCAGTTCTGCCCACTGGAACTATACCACCAAAGCTGCTAACCCATCATCCCCTGAGGTTCTGCAGCAGCGGCGGCCCCCCATCACTGGCTGCATCAAGTGGGTGGCGTCACGACTGACAACCCCTGTAAATATCCCCTTTATTTGGCGAGCCCGGGACACGGACCGGACCAGGACCACCCATGACTTCCCCGACTGCAGACCGGTCTGGCACCGAGTACCCCTGTCCCAGTGGGCCCGACAACCTGGCGTCACGAACAGGATCTACCCGGTCCAAAAGAATTGGACCCCGTGCGCCTAAGGAAAGTGTTCTGGACTTTTCCCGCCAAAATCTGACCTTAATGGCGGCCAGTGGAGACTAACGCCATGTGCAGAGGAGGCGTTCCAAATCCACCCATCGTGGGCCAGCCTGGTCCATGGCGCGAAAAGAAGGACCCGCCCTGGCTCCCCTTAACTCCGGGAGAGCCAGCCGTCACTCTAAAAGAAGAGCCTCCGCCCCTAGACCCTCCTCCTAACAAGCCGGCGAGAACGAAGAAGGAAATCGTCATCAGGAGGGGGCGGAACAAAGAACTGGAAGAGAAGCAGTCGCCATTACAAGACACGAGGACAGAAGCGGAGGACGCCGAAGAGAGCGCTGTACACGAGAGACCACGTGTGATCCCAGAGGGCCCACGGTGTAACCCGGTGGAGGAACCCGGCCAGGGAAAGAACTCTTGTAATCGTGCTGAGATGGCTGAAGGCGGCGAAGAGCGTCCCCACGTCCAAGACACCCAGAGGGGTGTGCTGCGGCTGCTACACCAGCAGATGACACGGGCCCAGGAGGATCATCGGACCCGGATCCAAATAGACATCGAATACCACCGAAGTTACGAGACTCTGTCTACACAACGCGGCTGGGTTGGAGTGCCACGTGAGCGTGCAGAGAGCGAAGCCGAGTGCCGCACCGCGATTCTGGTGGACGTGACTACCCCACAAGCTGCACCGCGTAGTGCCCAGAAGAAAGCCGACCCCCTTGGAGCTCTGCAGGAGGGATACCTGGCGTTACCGCAGCCCCTGATACCAGCGCCTAAGACGACCGAGGTGAGAGGAGAGCAGCTCCGTTGCTGGTGGGAGCGGGATAAGGATTGCGAGGACCTGATGGGCTTCCTAGGAGATCCCGGCAGCGAAGTAGGCCCTGCAGAGTTGATAACACGGGAAGAGTACATCCGTAGATGCATACGAAAATGGGAGAAAGAGGAGATGGAGCGGCAAGTGCAGAAACAGATGCTGATCGCCCGTGCTAAGGAGGCCAAGAATGTAGCCCGCAGAGATAAGTAGGTACAAAGATCCCCACGGCATGAGGGCCAGATGGTTAAAATTGTGGAAGAACGAGGCTTTGCTTTCGCCCAGAAACCTGGTACTAGGCAAGACATCTTCATCAATAAAAGGGAGGTAGAAGAGCAACTCCCACCAGACCATCCTGATAGACAAGTTGAGATAGGAGAATGGGTGTCTTATCACATTGTCCAAGGTGAGCGTGGCCCGTACGGCGTCAAAGTTAAAAGACTGTGCTTAGACCCTGTGGAAGAGGATGATATGCCCGCACTGGAGAATCCTGAATCCAGTGATGATGCCGAAGTCACAAGCTACACGGACGTGGCAGTGAACACGGATCCTGTCACCATCCTTGAAACTGTTCCACCAAAGAAAGATGCCATTACCCAGACCCCAGAGAGCTACTTGCTAGTGACTGCCCTACAGAACCTGGAGGTTTATCCCAGAAGGAGACCATCGCAGATGCTACCGTGGAAGCAAGGCAAGAAAGAATGAACACGGGTCCTGCATCAGAAAAAACTGTAAGTGTGAATGAGGCGTTTTCCTTATTGCTCCCATCCCTTACCTGAATGAATGCTAGCATTCCCCTGTTTGTCTTGTATATGTTGAACTGAACATTGATATCATGAACGATGAGATGATATAAACTGTCCCTTGTAAATAGTTGAGCACCTTAGTGTGCTCCCCTTTGGTTTTAAGACCAGCTGCACATGCGATGTAGTGCATGAGACTCTGAACTTAGAACTTTGAACTGTTTTGAAGCTGCTTTTTGAGAATTTTGAAACTTTTTGAAAGAAGAATGTTTTTATACTTTTTGATACAAAGTAATGTTTTATAATGTGTGTTTTAAAGAAAGTGAATGCGTTGTAGCATTAGACCACGTAGAGGTCCAGAAAGGGTAATGACGTAAAATATACCCGTGCACTTGAAAATAGTTAATTTAAAGTAACGTTTGAAGAATCGTGCCTCCCGGATGGGAAGAAACCAAGAATCCTTAATGTTTATGTTGTTATAAAATAAAATGTTTTCAGGGGAATCCATGTCGGGCAGCGCGCGGACGCGCTAGTTAACTCCGGGAGAGTTTGGCGCCCCTGCGTCCAGGAGGCCACAAAAGGGAACTGCAGCCAGGCAGGTAGGACACTTGTTGCACACCAACACCCTCACAGCCCATATACCCAAGTGCAGAAGGAGGTAACATCCAGCCCTGAGATTAGAGACTCTATAAGATTGAGGGGTGGTGGATTTAGAGGAGTGGGTGGGGCATCCCCGTAGTCAGGTGACTTGACAGTATATAGGAAGGGGGAGGAGGAAAGGAAGTGAGTAGGCCGAGGTAGGCTGAGACGCAAAGACTGGAGCTCACACGTCCTGTGAGAGTAAGGCCTAGGAGCGCAGAATCTGTACTGAGCCAGTGCGAGCCAGAGGAGAGAGAAAAGCCCATCCAAAGCTGATACCACCAGGAGTGTGAGAGGACTGAGAAGGGACGGTGATACCCGGGCCCTAGACAGCAGCTGAAGCCACTGACTGCAGGTGGAGTAGCCCTCCTATGATACCGAGAGGAACAGAGAGAAGGGAGCCTGGTAGAGCCTCAGACTTGAGGACTGCTGGAGGCTGGGCTGAAGTAGAGTGTCAGCTCTAGAGGGGACCGTAGTTTACCCGGCATCCCCAGACAACACGACGAGGGGTCTGAGTTCCAGATTGGGATCCCTACCTAAAGGACAGGCAGCTCAGTGACACACTAAGGACCCACAAGGCCCCGAGTCACCGCCATACTGTCCAGTGTCGCACAACACGAAGTAAGAGAGAACGTAACAGCCCGGAAAGGACACTAAAGACTGTGTGAGGGGTCACAAAGAGAGAAGAGCCTGGCTGCAGAGCAAAGGGATCCCGGAGAGGTTGAATGTGCCCGTGAACTTGAACTGTGTAAGAACTGTGACTGTGCTGTAAAGTAACTGAAAGAACTCAGAGTAAAGCTTTGGAAAACCCTGGAACTGCTTCCCTTGTGTCTCTGCATGAAAGCTATTCCCTCATTACAGGAATACAGCAAGCCTCCACCTGCAGAGCCACGGCTACAGCCTGTCAGCACCAGCACTGAGGAGAGATCCCTGCAGCGTCTGCAATGTAAGTGTGCTACACACTCCACAATAGACTTAACCCTTACTGCCCCGGGGAACCCAGTTCTGCCCACTGGAACTATACCACCAAAGCTGCTAACCCATCATCCCCGGAGGTTCTGCAGCAGCCCCCCATCACTGGCCGCATCAAGTGGGTGGCGTCACGACTGACAACCCCTGTAAATATCCCCTTTATTTGGCGAGCCCGGGACACGGACCGGACCAGGACCACCCGTGACTTCCCCGACTGCAGACCGGTCCGGCACCGAGTACCCCTGTCCCAGTGGGCCCCACAACCTGGCGTCACGAACAGGATCTACCCGGTCCAAAAGAATTGGACCCCGTGCGCCTAAGAAAAGTGTTCTGGACTTTTCCCGCCAAAATCTGACCTTAATGGCGGCCAGGGGAGACTAACGCCATGTGCAGAGGAGGCGTTCCAAATCCACCCATCGTGGGCCAGCCTGGTCCATGGCGCAAAAAGAAGGACCCGCCCTGGCTCCCCTTAACTCCGGGAGAGCCAGCCGTCACTCTAAAAGAAGAGCCGCCGCCCCTAGACCCTCCTCCTAACAAGCTGGCGGGAACGAAGAAGGAAATCATCATCAGGAGGGGCGGAACAAAGAACTGGAAGAGAAGCAGTCGCCATTACAAGACACGAGGACGGAAGCGGAGGACGCCGAAGAGAGCGCTGTACACGAGAGACCACGTGTGATCCCGGAGGGCCCACGGTGTAACCCGGTGGAGGAACCCGGCCAGGGAAAGAACTCTTGTAATCGTGCTGAGATGGCTGAAGGCGGCGAAGAGAGTCCCCACGTCCAAGACACCCAGCGGGGTGTGCTGCGGCTGCTACCCCAGCAGATGACACAGGCCCAGGAGGAGCATCGGACCCGGATCCAAATAGACATCGAACACCACCGAAGTTACGAGACTCTGTCTACACAACCCGGCTGGGTTGGAGTGCCACGTGAGCGTGCAGAGAGCGAAGCCGAGTGCCGCACCGCGATTCTGGTGGACGTGACTACCCCACAAGCTGCACCGCGTAGTGCCCAGAAGAAAGCCGACCCCCTTGGAGCTCTGCCGGAGGGATACCTGGCGTTACCGCAGCCCCTGATACCAGCGCCTAAGACGACCGAGGTGAGAGGAGAGCAGCTCCGTTGCTGGTGGGAGCGGGATAAGGATTGCGAGGACCTTATGGGCTTCCTAGGAGATCCCGGCAGCGAAGTAGGCCCTGCAGAGTTGATAACACGGGAAGTGTACATCCGTAGATGCGTACAAAAATGGGAGAAAGAGGAGATGGAGCGGCAAGTGCAGAAACAGATGCTGATCGCACGTGCTAAGGAGGCCAAGAATGTAGCCCGCAGAGATAAGGAGGTACAAAGATCCCCACGGCATGAGGGCCAGATAGTTAAAATTGTGGAAGAACGAGGCTTTGCTTTCGCCCGGGAACCTGGTACTAGGCAAGACATCTTCATCAATAAAAGGGAGGTAGAAGAGCAACTCCCACCAGACCATCCTGATAGACAAGTTGAGATAGCAGAATGGGTGTCTTATCACATTGTCCAAGGTGAGCGTGGCCCGTACGGCGTCAAAGTTAAAAGACTGTGCTTAGACCCTGTGGAAGAGGATGATATGCCCCCACTGGAGTATCCTGAATCCAGTGATGATGCCAAAGTCACAAGCTACACGGACGTGGCAGTGAACACGGATCCTGCCACCATCCTTGAAACTGTTCCACCAAAGAAAGATGCCATTACCCAGACCCCAGAGAGCTACTTGCTAGTGACTGCCCTACAGAACCTGGAGGTTTATCCCAGAAGGAGACCATCGCAGATGCTATCGTGGAAGCAAGGCAAGAAAGAATGAACACGGGTCCTGCATCAGAAGAAACAGTAAGTGTGAATGAGGCGTTCTCCTTATTGCTCCCATCCCTTACCTGAATGAATGCTAGCATTCCCCTGTTTGTCTTGTATATGTTGAACTGAACATTGATATCATGAACGATGAGATGATATAAACTGTCCCTTGTAAATAGTTGAGCACCTTAGTGTGCTCCCCTTTGGTTTTAAGACCAGCTGCACATGCGACGTAGTGCATGAGACTCTGAACTTAGAACTTTGAACTGTTTTGAAGCTGCTTTTTGAGAATTTTGAAACTTTTTGAAAGAAGAATGTTTTTATACTTTTTGATACATAGTAATGTTTTATAATGTGTGTTTTAAAGAAAGTGAATGCGTTGTAGCATTAGACCACGTAGAGGTCCAGAAAGGGTAATGAGAATTTTTGAGAATTTTGAAACTTTTTGAAAGAAGAATGTTTTTATACTTTTTGATACAAAGTAATGTTTTATAATGTGTGTTTTAAAGAAAGTGAATGCGTTGTAGCATTAGACCACGTAGAGGTCCAGAAAGGGTAATGACGTAAAATATACCTGTGCACTTGTAAATAGTTAATTTAAAGTAACGTTTGAAGAATCGTGCCTCCCGGATGGGAAGAAACCAAAATCCTTAATGTTTATGTTGTTATAAAATAAAATGTTTTCAGGGGGATCCATGTCAGGCAGCGCGCGGACGCGCTAGTTAACTCCGGGAGAGTGTGGTGCCCCTGCGTCCAGGAGGCCACAAAAGGGAACTGCAGCCAGGCAGGTAGGACACTTGTTGCACACCAACACCCTCACAGCCCATATACCCATGTGCAGAAGGAGGTAACATCCAGCCCTGAGATTAGAGACTCTATGAGATTGAGGGGTGGTGGATTTAGAGGAGTGGGTTGGGCATCCCCGTAGTCAGGTGACTTGACAGTATATAGGAAGGGGGAGGAGGAAAGGAAGTGAGTAGGCCGAGGTAGGCTGAGACGCAAAGACTGGAACTCACACGTCCTGTGAGAGTAAGGCCTAGGAGCGCAGAATCTGTACTGAGCCAGTGCGAGCCAGAGGAGAGAGAAAGCCCATCCAAAGCTGATACCACCAGGAGTGTGAGAGGACTGAGAAGGGACGGTGATACCCGGGCCCTAGAAACGCAGCTGAAGCTACTGACTGCAGGCGGAGTAGCCCTCCTATGATACCGAGAGGAACAGAGAGAAGGAGCCTGGTAGAGCCTCAGGCTTGAGGACTGCTGGAGGCTGGGCTGAAGTAGAGTGTCAGCTCTAGAGGGGACCGTAGTTTACCCAGCATCCCCAGACAACACGACGGGGGGTCTGAGTTCCAGATTGGGATCCCTACCTTAAAGGACAGGCAGCTCAGTGACACACTAAGGACCCACAAGGGGCCCGAGTCACCGCCATACTGTCCAGTGTCGCTCAACACGAAGTAAGAGAGAACGTAACAGCCCGGAAAGGACACTAAAGACTGTGTGAGGAGTCACAAAGAGAGAGGAGCCTGGCTGCAGAGCAATGGGAACCTGGAGAGGTTGAATGTGCCCGTGAACTTGAACTTTGTAAGAACTGTGACTGTGCTGTAAAGTAACTGAAAGAACTGAGAGTAAAGCTTTGGAAAACCCTGGAACTGCTTCCCTTGTGTCTCTGCATGAAAGCTATTCCCTCATTACAGGAATACAGCAAGCCTCCACCTGCAGAGCCACGGCTACAGCCTGTCAGCACCAGCACTGAGGAGAGATCCCTGCAGCGTCTGCAAAGTAAGTGTGCGACACACTCCACAATAGACTTAACCCCTACTGCCCCGGGGAACCCAGTTCTGCCCACTGGAACTATACCACCAAAGCTGCTAACCCATCATCCCCTGAGGTTCTGCAGCAGCGGCGGCCCCCCATCACTGGCCGCATCAAGTGGGTGGCATCACAACTGACAACCCCTGTAAATATCCCCTTTATTTGGCGAGCCCGGGACATGGACCGGACCAGGACCACCCGTGACTTCCCTGACTGCAGACCGGTCCGGCACCGAGTACCCCTGTCCCAGTGAGCCCGACACCCTCCTTCTGCTAAAAGAATAATGCATTAACTGCTCTAGACCACCAGGGAATTGATAAAAAAGATTCCCTTCCCTTGACCAGCTGGGATGTAACCACAAACCCTTTTTACTGCCCTAGATCACAAGAGGTGGAACAGTTAATCCATTTACTGCCTTAGTCCACCAGGGATATTAACCTTTTACTACCCTAGACCACCAGGGATGGTGGGCAGTGGAGACAGTCCTGTGAGCCGTGCCAACACTTTTTACCGTTGACTATTTCAAACGATCAGCTTATCATTTGAAATAGCAAGCGGTCTTTTTGAAAAAGCCGGCGGGCTTATGTCCAGCAGGCAGAGGGGAGGCAAGAACTGGGCAGGAAGTGGAGGACCAATCGGAGAATGGAGGATCGGATGGGGAACAGGCAAAGAGCGAAGCACTGGGTGGGGAGCATGCATCAGCTGCTTGCTTAAAAAAGCCAGAGCCTTTTTACCGCCGGCTTTTTAACAATTGTGGCACTCCATGGGTTAATGTGCCACAGTAACATCACATGTGTTCCCTCCCCACAACACACTGACTTACACTAGCACCTCTGAGCCAGGAGGGGGAGCACAACCTGCTCTTTATATACTCCAGGTCCACAGGAAGTAGTTAGAAGTTCAGTGCAGGCAGTACTGTGAAGAGGAGAGAGACTGTAGTGTCAAGGAGCTGCGAGAGGCTTCTTTACAGTCTGCTCATGATTCCAGGCCTAGTTAGGGTCTGCGGAGAGGAGAACCGAAAGACTGAGGAACACATCTGGGAGCTTGAGTGCCATCATCACTCGCCCCAGAGAAGCGCACCGAACGGACATCGGATCCAGCACTGTGGCTGACACACAGCACAATGAATCCAGGAGTAGTGGAGTCTCTAGACCACCACAGTACCGGAGCAAAGCAACACGGCGCAGTCAGCACAGCACAGAGGACTCAAGTTGCCTAGCCAAGTGGTACCAGCAGAGAGAGAGAGAGTGAGTCAGTCCCAGCAGCTCAGCTAGAAGCAGCAGCAGGGACACACACAGCGCAGCACGAGGAAGCTGAGGACCTGGACAGGGTGGGAGCAACCCGGCCCCAGTACAGACTCTGTGGACAATCTGCTACAACATCGCAGTAAAGCTTTGGACATTACAAAACGTGAATGTGAGTTCTTTAACCCCGTCTCCACTACCATCTCCTATTATTACATCCACCATAGACTCTACCAACCACTGCCCCGGGGACCTTGCTTCTACCTCCGGAGAGCAGTACCATCTCAGCTGCCTAACATCATCCCCGGAGGATCTGCAGCAGCGGTGGTCCCCCATACTGACCACATACTGTGGGTGGCGTCACGATAAACTCTATCCCCTGTACATATCCCCCTTATTAGTGCCAGGGCCCGGGACACGGTCCGGACCAGGACCCCGTGACATTCCCCAGCAGCAAACCCGGTCCGTTACCGAGTACCCTCGTCCCAGTGGGCTCGACACAATCATGCATCCATTTCAGCCCTTTCCTTAGCCCCTAGACCACTTTGTAGGGTCCAGCAGAAAATTACTCCCATTTTCCATTGACTGACATTGGACTCGCTACTCAGACGAATATGCGAGTATTAGAACCTACTCGTTACGAGTATAGCGAATCAGAAAAAAATCACCATAAAGATCTACTGTCCCTTTAAGTGTAAGCTTCGTTTTCCCAATAAATCACATTTTTCCCCACTCTGGATATAATGTCATTGTGACCCAGCTACATATTACAAGTGTAGAAATCTACAGTCAGGACCATCCTCGGCGGCAGAGTCATATCTCACAGATCACATTTACACAATTGTTGACTCTGGTTTTTACCTTTTATTATTAAAGCAAAGAGAACAGATGTTTTATGCTGATCCCTTCATCCACATCTTCTGCAAATCACACAGAGCTTTAATAGACTGATGATCACAAATATTGCTGCTCGCAACGTATCAGGACCAAGAGGCAGAGAGGAATGTTAAGTGGGCGCTGCAGCTTCAACAAACTGTGCAAATATCAATAGTACAGAAAGAAAGAAACTTTGTAATACATCTTATCAGAAAATTCTGCTTCTTTCTCCACTTATGAGCCACTTTTCCCTTCTCCATGAACTCCGCAGCCAATCAGAGTACATCCGTGTAAAACTGCAACTGAGGCATCACCTATTGTGAATGGTGGATCCTGTGTTATCTACTGTATATAGAGGTGTTATCAGTCATTGTACAGGAGGAGGAGGTGAGCTGTGATATCATCTATTGTGAATGGTGGATCCTGTGTTATCCACTGTATATAGAGGTGTTATCAGTCATTGTACAGGAGGAGGTGAGCTGTGATATCACCTATTGTGAATGGCGGATCCTGTGTTATCTACTGTATATAGAGGTGTTATCAGTCATTGTACAGGAGGAGGAGGTGAGCTGTGATATCACCTATTGTGAATGGTGGATCCTGTGTTATCTACTGTATATAGAGGTGTTATCAGTCATTGTAAAGGAGGAGGAGGTGAGCTGTGACATCATCTATTGTGAATGGTGGATCCTGTGTTATCTACTGTATATAGAGGTGTTATCAGTCATTGCACAGGAGGAGGTGAGCTGTGATATCACCTATTGTGAATGGCGGATCCTGTGTTATCTACTGTATATAGAGGTGTTATCAGTCATTGTACAGGAGGAGGTGAGCTGTGATATCACCTATTGTGAATGGTGGATCCAGTGTGATCTACTGTATATAGAGGTGTTATCAGTCATTGTACAGGAGGAGGAGGTGAGCTGTGATATCACCTATTGTGAATGGTGGATCATGTGTTATCTACTGTATATAGAGGTGTTATCAGTCATTGTACAGGAAGAGGAGGTGAGCTGTGATATCACCTATTGTGAATGGTGGATCTGTGTTATCTACTGTATATAGAGGTGTTATCAGTCATTGTACAGGAGGAGGTGAGCTGTGATATCACCTATTGTGAATGGTGGATCCTGTGTTATCTACTGTATATAGAGGTGTTATCAGTCATTGTACAGGAGGAGGTGAGCTGTGATATCACCTATTGTGAATGGTGGATCTTGTGTTATCTACTGTATATAGAGGTGTTATCAGTCTTTGTACAGGAGGAGGAGGTGAGCTGTGACATAATCTATTGTGAATGGTGGATCCTGTGTTATCTACTGTATATAGAGGTGTTATCAGTCATTGTACAGGAGGAGGAGGTGAGCTGTGACATCATCTATTGTGAATGGTGGATCCTGTGTTATCTACTGTATATAGAGGTGTTATCAGTCATTGCACAGGAGGAGGTGAGCTGTGATATCACCTATTGTGAATGGCGGATCCTGTGTTATCTACTGTATATAGAGGTGTTATCAGTCATTGTACAGGAGGAGGTGAGCTGTGATATCACCTATTGTGAATGGTGGATCCAGTGTGATCTACTGTATATAGAGGTGTTATCAGTCATTGTACAGAAGGAGGAGGTGAGCTGTGATATCACCTATTGTGAATGGTGGATCCTGTGTTATCTACTGTATATAGAGGTGTAATCAGTCATTGTACAGGAGGAGGTGAGCTGTGATATCACCTATTGTGAATGGTGGATCCTGTGTTATCTACTGTATATAGAGGTGTTATCAGTCATTGCACAGGAGGAGGTGAGCTGTGATATCACCTATTGTGAATGGCGGATCCTGTGTTATCTACTGTATATAGAGGTGTTATCAGTCATTGTACAGGAGGAGGAGGTGAGCTGTGACATCATCTATTGTGAATGGTGGATCCTGTGTTATCTACTGTATATAGAGGTGTTATCAGTCATTGTACAGGAGGAGGAGGTGAGCTGTGACATCATCTATTGTGAATGGTGGATCCTTGTTATCTACTGTATATAGAGGTGTTATCAGTCATTGCACAGGAGGAGGTGAGCTGTGATATCACCTATTGTGAATGGCGGATCCTGTGTTATCTACTGTATATAGAGGTGTTATCAGTCATTGTACAGGAGGAGGTGAGCTGTGATATCACCTATTGTGAATGGTGGATCCAGTGTGATCTACTGTATATAGAGGTGTTATCAGTCATTGTACAGAAGGAGGAGGTGAGCTGTGATATCACCTATTGTGAATGGTGGATCCTGTGTTATCTACTGTATATAGAGGTGTAATCAGTCATTGTACAGGAGGAGGTGAGCTGTGATATCACCTATTGTGAATGGTGGATCCTGTGTTATCTACTGTATATAGAGGTGTTATCAGTCATTGCACAGGAGGAGGTGAGCTGTGATATCACCTATTGTGAATGGCGGATCCTGTGTTATCTACTGTATATAGAGGTGTTATCAGTCATTGTACAGGAGGAGGAGGTGAGCTGTGACATCACTATTGTGAATGGTGGATCCTGTGTTATCTACTGTATATAGAGGTGTTATCAGTCATTGTACAGGAAGAGGAGGTGAGCTGTGACATCATCTATTGTGAATGGTGGATCTTGTGTTATCTACTGTATATAGAGGTGTTATCAGTCATTGCACAGGAGGAGGTGAGCTGTGATATCACCTATTGTGAATGGCGGATCCTGTGTTATCTACTGTATATAGAGGTGTTATCAGTCATTGTACAGGAGGAGGTGAGCTGTGATATCACCTATTGTGAATGGTGGATCATGTGATCTACTGTATATAGAGGTGTTATCAGTCATTGTACAGGAGGAGGTGAGCTGTGATATCACCTATTGTGAATGGTGGATCCTTGTTTATCTACTGTATATAGAGGGTATTATCAGTCATTGTACAGGAGGAGAGGTGAGCTGTGATATCACCTATTGTGAATGGTGGATCTTGTGTTATCTACTGTATATAGAGGTGTTATCAGTCATTGTACAGGAGAGGAGGTGAGCTGTGACATCACCTATTGTGAATGGTGGATCTGTGTTATCTAGCTGTATATAGAGGTGTTATCAGTCATTGTACAGGAGGAGGTGAGCTGTGATATCATCTATTGTGAATGGTGGATCCTGTGTTATCTACTGTATATAGAGGTGTTATCAGTCATTGTACAGAGGAGGGGAGCTGTGATATCACCTATTGTGAATGGTGGATCTGTGTTATCTACTGTATATAGAGGTGTTATCAGTCATTGTACAGGAGGAGGAGGTGAGCTGTGATATCACCTATTGTGAATGGTGGATCCTGTGTTATCTACTGTATATAGAGGTGTTATCAGTCATTGTACAGGAGGAGGTGATCTGTGATATCACCTAATGTGAATGGTGGATCCTGTGTTATCTACTGTATATAGAGGTGTTATCAGTCATTGTACAGGAGGAGGTGAGCTGTGATATCACCTATTGTGAATGGTGGATCCTGTGTTATCTACTGTATATAGAGGTGTTATCAGTCATTGTACAGGAGGAGGAGGTGAGCTGTGATATCACCTATTGTGAATGGTGGATCCTGTGTTATCCACTGTATATAGAGGTGTTATCAGTCATTGTACAGGAGGAGGAGGTGAGCTGTGATATCACCTATTGTGATTGGTGGATCCTGTGTTATCTACAGTATATAGGTGTTATCAGTCATTGTACAGGAGGAGGTGAGCTGTGACATCACCTATTGTGAATGGTGGATCCTGTGTTATCTACTGTATATAGAGGTGTTATCAGTCATTGTAAAGGAGGGGGAGGAGGTGAGCTGTGACATCTTCGCCACCATTATCTTGATAGTACCAACCTATTAGGTTGCTGATCTTCCTTTTCGTCTTATTGAACATAATGGAAAGAATTGGTGGGAAAAGAATAAGAAGGTGGTCAGAACTAAGATATAGAAGCTGAAGGGTCAGTAGGCTGGATTGACAAATGTTATTTATTTCATCACCACCTTTCATCAGTAGTAATAAAAGTTGTAAAATGTTACGTTGCGTTTCGCCTGGGAAGTTTGATCCTCGAAGCCCTAAGACCGGAAGAGCAGTTCTTATACAGCACAAACTGATGGAAGATGGTCAAGTTGCTGGATCAAATGATTCTAGATGACCACACCCACCTCCCTTCGAATGGTCACGTGACCAATCACCTGACACCGGTTATAGAAGATCCCATTCTACAGCCACTACACAAACAAAACCTACGAAAAAATCTGTATGAATAAATACCCAGCCAAAAAATAAATAGGTAAAAAGCCAGTGCTAATAAATAACAGGGTACTTACTGAACACATTTTTACAAAAAGGTAAGACGCCATCCCACCACGTCAAGGTGATCCCATTCTAGGCTGACCTCGTTGGGGTGAGGAGGTGTTTTGCTGTTTCTGGAGTCCTGATTGGAGCAGTGTCAGCTTTAGCCTCTGGTGTTTGGCTACAGCTTACTAGTTGTTTCTGTCTTGTCCCCAGTCTGTCTACCTATCCCTGTGTTGGAGTACATTAATTTATTGCACTTACCGGCCTTGACACTAGACAGGGTGAGTAGAGGTGACAGCCAGGAACTAGGCACGTGATGGCGGCAGGGGGAAGGACCTGCATAGGAATGCTAGGGTAGCAGAGGGAGAGATACAGGCGAGTGTTAGTAGGTGTCCCATCTCTCGCTCCCTACCATCAGAGTCTTCTCCCCCATAACCACCCCATTGTACCCCTTGTGTTGCACCGCACACTGGCAATCGTATTTCCCAGTGTGACAGTTATCCAGCTTTTTATTAGAGCTGGGTTTGTCACAGAGCCTAGGAAGAACTGGCCACCAGTGTATCAGAATTAGCCAGTATTATCACAGAGCTTGGTGTGACGCTTGGCACCACAAAGACAAGAAAAAGTAGAATAGTCAAACATTCAGGTCAGGTACCAGGAGAGCATGTCAAGACAGAGGGGATAAAACAGGCGTAGTTAAGTCATGGTCCGAGGTCAGTTACCTAGAGAGTAGCAGATCAGAACAGAGGCATGAGACAAAAGAATGGTCAAACACAGGTAAGGTCAGGCAGCAAAAGATCAATTCCCAGAGCACAGATTAAAGAGAGCAACTTAGCACCTCAGAGCAGAAACTAAGACTGGCAGTGCAGAAACTGCAGAGCTAAAAGGCTGAGCAATTAGAGGAGATGAGGAGCAGCTGCAGAATCTCAGCACAAGCTAGAAAGAGATTGGGCAACTGATCTGTTAATCAGAACACCAACAACCCAGAACATAACAGCTCCAGATAGGATGACTCAGGCTAGTTCACGCTTACATTTCGGTGTGATCAGGGTGAAAACCCACCTGACTACATCCGATTTTGTTTGTGCAAACATATGCAACCGTAGCAATATTTTGCCTGATCCGGCAGTCAGATCAGGCATAATACCGGTGCGGTTGCTTCTGTAAAGTTGAAATCCGTAATCTGTAAGGTTGAAAATTTACATAGGACAAGCCTAATGGGAGGGTGTTGAGAGGGGCTCTGGGCATGCTCAGTGTGAAAGCTGGATCCAGCCTGGCCGGATACACTCTGGTCCATTGAAGCCCATTCTATTTGTAGCTGCAGTGTGCCGGATCCGGTGACATTAGGCTTTTTAACCAGTCACAATATTGTACCTTGGTGCATCCAGGGAAGAGGTGAAAACGTTGCATTTGTAAGGATCCAACACAAACCTGATGCCACCCGTCTATGGAGACAGGCCTGATCAGGTAGCATCAGGTTTTTGCCGAATTAGGACGCTGGACAAAAAAATGCAAGTGGGAAACCATCCAGAGGTGTAAATCACCCAGCCCAGCACACCATGAAAGCAGAGCGGAGGAATCGTGACCTTTGGTTTGTCAA
The DNA here is from genome assembly GCA_033576535.1 of Allobates femoralis. NCBI lineage: Eukaryota > Metazoa > Chordata > Amphibia > Anura > Aromobatidae > Allobates > Allobates femoralis. The sequence continues at coordinate 555,119,733 of JARQOC010000005.1, forward strand.
AGAGTCCAGGAGGAACTGACCAGTAGTATAGCAGAATTATCCAGCTATGTATCAGAGCTGGGTTTGTCACAGAGTCTAGGAAGAACTGACCAGTGGTATAGCAGAATTATCCAGCTATGTATCAGAGCTGGGTTTGTCACAGAGTCCAGGAAGAAATGACCAGTGGTATAACAGAATTATCCAGCTATGTATCAGAGCTGGGTTTGTCACAGAGTCCAGGAAGAAATGACCGGTGGTGTAGCAGAATTATCCAGCTATGTATAAGAGCTGGGTTTGTCACAGAGTCCAGTAAGAACTGATCAGTGGTATAGCAGAATTATCCAGCTATGTATCAGAGCTGGGTTTGTCACAGAGTCCAGGAAGAACTGACCAGTGGTATAGCAGAATTATCCAACTATGTATCAGAGCTGGGTTTGTCACAGAGTCCAGTAAGAACTGACTAGTGGTATAACAGAATTATCCAGCTATGTATCAGAGCTGGGTTTGTCACAGAGTCCAGTAAGAACTGACCAGTGGTATAACAGAATTATCCAGCTATGTATCAGAGCTGGGTTTGTCACAGAGTCCAGGAAGAAATGACCGGTGGTGTAGCAGAATTATCCAGCTATGTATAAGAGCTGGGTTTGTCACAGAGTCCAGGAAGAACTGACCAGTGGTATAACAGAATTATCCAGCTATGTATCAGAGCTGGGTTTGTCACAGAGTCCAGGAAGAACTTACCAGTGGTATAGCAGAATTATCCAACTATGTATCAGAGCTGGGTTTGTCACAGGGTCCAGGAAGAAATGACCGGTGGTGTAGCAGAATTATCCAGCTATGTATAAGAGCTGGGTTTGTCACAGAGTCCAGGAAGAACTGACCAGTGGTATAACATAATTATCCAGCTATGTATCAAAAGGGTATGGCTTCACAAAAGGGGCATGGTTATGGCTGAAACCTGCGAAATGAACCCTCCTCCAGGGTACATGCTTGCAAAAGTTGTCTGATAGGTCTTACTAAATGTGAATGATCTAGACTTTTGCTATAAAATCTACTCCAGTATAAAATAGCGGCAGTGCTCTATAACAATGAGTCCTTTGTAAAGATGAAAGCTGGAGTTTTTGTATATAAAGGATGTGACATTATGCGCTGAATATCCAGTGACTCCATATGAATACATGAATACCATTTCCCAGGCGTCTGGGCCTCATTTACAGGAATATAATGAAATCCGGCTCGGATATTTCACATAGCAGCGGCTACAAATTACGATACAAATACAGAAAATATCATTATTTATCATCCCAGTAAATGTTTGATTAGAAAGTCAAACACTTTGGAATAATGAATGTTTCCAAGACGCGGAGGCAACATAATAACGTTACTCCGGGAGCAGACGGACATTTAAAAGCTCCTTTTAATTTCACAGCTGAATGGAGAAAAGCTTCTAATTGAACTTCCATTAATAACTGATGAGGCGGATTAAAGGGGAAACGCTTTGTGGAAAGCAACAAATGAATTCACGGCAAAGTGAACAAGGGAAAGATGTATAACTGGTAGCGGCGGGGGCTTCACACACCTAAGGTGAATATCACAGATATTGGAGCATTTCCTAAACTAAAAAGTTAGAGTTCCCCTTTAGTATATATCACAAAGTGTCAACCATACATTAGTTTGTTTTATATTCGATACAATCCCCTAACCATATGTCACAATTCCTTTGTGCATCTCCATTGTTGTGTTTGGTATTTGGTGCCCTAAGCTGTCAGTAGTTGATTAACAGCGCAGTCCTCCATTCTGGTTCTAGGAGGTGCTGGGTTGCTCAGGTGTTCCATCTTCCCAGTGATTGCGCTGCTACTTTACTGAGCAGCCGCTCCCAGAATCCTGCCATTCATAGTATGGCCTGCATTCTTGTGTCTGTCTTGTTCTGATTGCTGTTATCTGACCCCAAACTGTTACTTGATCTCCCTTTTGTCTGCTCCCTGTACGTGTGATCTCTTGGTATTTTGGCCCCTGGACAATGACCTGAATATGCCTCTGTTGGCTCCATGAATACTTTTCATGCTCTCCTGAAAACCTGACGCAGTACTGTTGCTTGATTTACCTTTTGTCTGCTCTCTGTAGTTGTTGTGATCTCTTGATATTTTGACCCCTGGACCATGACCTGAATATGCCTCTGTTGACTCACTGAATCCTCTTTGTGCTCTCCTGAAAACCTGACCCTGGACCATTGCATGACTACATCTCTGTCTACTCCCTGAATGCTTCGAAGCTCTCCTAGAACCTAACCCTGGCTTACCTGACTTCTCTGCTGTCTATACTCTTGTAAGGCTGGTTTCACATAGCATTTTTTTTCTTGTCAGTGGGATCCTACATTTTGCAGGACCCCATGGACAGGAAAGGAAGCATCGGAGGTGACTTCCAGATACTATTTCTGTGTCTGGGTCCGTGATTTTCATGAACCCTGACACAGAAAGGGCACTTTCACTTCCGCAATATATATACATACATTGTGGAAGTGAAGTAAATCTCCAATGTGCCAATCTCCACATCTTACTTTCTTGGGAGCTCATTGCCTCTGCTCTCGTGTGTTTCAGGATAGGACGGTCTCTAATCTTTCACCTATGCTTTATATGGCTGATTTACATAGTAAGGTGGAATGAAGTGAGTTAATACTCCACTGTCTGTCAATAAAGAAAGGATAAAGACTCCATGAAGTTGGTAGCGGTTTTTATTGTTAACGTGTTTATAAGTAAGCACACTTCTTCATCAGTGCAAAACCATATGGTTAGTTAAGGCAGCTGCACACTTCCTGAGTATTCAGGTAATAAGCCCAGCTTGATAATGTGCTGCCATCTTTGCTGAGCCTTATGACAATCACAGTTAGCTACCACTGATCTCTGCAAAGTGTGCCTCCAGACAATTCATCTATGCCAGCTTTGCCAATTGGCTCTGATGATCCAATTTGCTCGCTACACACTTCACTTTACTGTTTAAGGTATTGTCCAATGTCCACACACTCAGCTCTACTGCATCAAGGTGCCTGTACTCTTAGCTCTACTCTTCATGGAGCTCTCTGTATACTTAGCTCTACGGTCTCAATGTGCCTATATGCATATTCGGCTCTACTGTATCAAGGTTCCTGTCTGCATATTCGGCTCTGCTGTATCAAGGTATCAATCTGCATATTTGGCTTTACTGTATCAAGTTGACTGTCTGCACATTCAGCTCTGCTGTATCATGGTGACTGTCTGCGTATTCAGCTCTGCTGTATCATGGTGACTGTCTGCATATTCAGCTCTGCTGTATCATGGTGACTGTCTGCGTATTCAGCTCTGCTGTATCATGGTGACTGTCTGTGTGGCGCCTCAGATGGTCCGCCGTCACACCGGAGTATTGTCGAGCCCACTGGGACTGGGGTACTGGATACTGGATCAGGGTTGCTACTGGGGAATGTCACGGAGCTCCTGGTCCAGACCGTGTCCCGGGCCCTGGCAAATAAAAGGGGAATATTTACAGTGGATAATAGTTTGTCGTGACGCCACCCACGGCTTGTGGTCAATAATGCTGCAGAACCTCCGGGGATGATGTTAAAGCAGCTTGAGATGGAATAGTTCTCCGCGGGTAGAACTTGAGTCTATGGTGTAGTGCAGTGATGGCTAACCTATGACACGCGTGTCAGCGGTGACACACCGAGGCGTTTTTGCTGACACACGTGTCATGGCGCAGTTTCCCCCTCCTCTGATAATATAATTAGCTCTGCTGCATTACCGTGCCACCTTGTCCCACCTTCGGATGCTGTGCTGACACTGTAATTACATGCAGTCAGTGTCAATCACAGTGTCAGCATCCAGAGACGGGACAAGGCGGCAACTTAATGAAGCTGACAATCAAGGTGTCATCATCCTGACTCTGTGATTGACACTGACTGCATGCAATCATAGTGTCAGCTCAGCATCCGAAGGCGGGACAAGACAGCACACTAATGAAGCAGAGCTAGTTATGTTACAAGTGGCGGGCTGCTGACACTGAGCGATGAAGAAGAACGAAGGAGAGGTGAGTTACATCATTTATTATTTTTGTGTGTGCACTAGGATGGGGGTTATATCCAGGATGGAGGGGTAATTTACCAGGATTAGGGGATGCTATATCCCAGCATGTGGGCTATATCCAGGATAAGGGGCTATATACCAGAATAGGGGCCATATCCAGGATGGGGGAGTAATGTGCCAGGATGGGTGTGGGGTGCTATATCCCAGTGTGTATCAGTATGGGGGCGTTATCCAGCATAAGGCTCTATATACCAGAATGCGGGGGTAATGTATCAGGATGGGGGGACTATATGCAGGATAAGGGGCTATATATGAGAATGGGTGCCATATGCAGGATGGAGGCTAATGTACTAGGATGGGGCTATATCCAGCATAAGGGGCTATATACCAGTATGGAGGCCATATCCAGGATAACGTTTATTTATTACAACTACAAATATCAGAAAATTACGTTTTGTCTTGAAGTGACACACCACACGAGTTATGCTCGGTTTTTCGGTGAATTTTGATACACCGAGCTCAAAAGGTTGACCATCACTGGTGTAGTGTAAGCTGGTAGTGGGTGCAATACACTTACTGTCCTGCTGCTGCAGCTTTCCTTTTTCCAGCGTCCAGAGCTGACAGGCTGTGGCTCTCCAGGCTGGGATCTCTCTGCAGTCCTGTTGGAGGGAATCATGTGCAAGGCAACAGAGAATCATGCAAGGGAGTCAGAGGCAGGGTTCACCGTGTTTACTTAGCGAGTCGTTCAACATAACAGCTCAGTCACAGTTCACAGTACAAGTTTTTACACGAGTTACACGGGTTACACCTCTCCCCTCCGGGTTCTTTTACTCCCTGCAGCCAGGTTGTTGCTCTCTGTGGCCCCTCACTCCTTCTCTGTCCTTTCCAGGCTTTTACTCTCTTTCTCTCACTTGGTATGTGCGTCTCCAGACAGTATGGCGGTGGTTCGGACCACTGGGGGCCCTCGTGGTTGCCACTGAGCTGCCTGTCCTTTGGGGTAGGTACTCTAACTTGAAGCTGGAGTTCCACGTCGGTTAATCTGGGGAAACCGGGTAGATCTTCGGTCTCCTTCAGAGCCGACACTCTTCTATTAGCCTAGCCTCCAATAGTCCTGCTACGCTGGGCTCTATCAGGCTCCTTCTAACCATGACTCAGGTTCCATAAGAAGGCTACTCCACCTGCAGTCGGTCGTCTCAGCCGTGTTACTAGGACCCAGTACTGCTGGTCCTCTCTTCCCTCACACTCCTGGGGTGCTGGCTTCAGATGGGCTTTCTCTCTGTGCAGGGTCGGCTCCAGGTTTCTGTGGGCCCCGGGCGAAAAAGTCTCAGTGGGCCCCCTTTAGTACATATCATGGACTATAATATATATATATTGCCGCACACTTACCGCAAGCCCTATAGACAATGCAATACAACAGTTAGGACCGCGTCAGAGATGGGTACACTTTGAAGTTAGTGACGTGGCTTGAAGTAACTTTTTTTGCGCAAAAAAACGGATGGACTAAGTACCCTGTATTTGTTATACTATTTTTATACTGCACTTGCATTTTAATACTTTTACTGCAGTGTACTGTTGTTTTTGGTCGCATTTAGCTTTTTGTCTCCAAATATGCTGGCGGTGTGAACATGTTCCTACAGACTTGTTCTCTCTGTGTGCAGGACTCATTTGTCTTCTAAATGTGTAGCAAGTGCAGCCGCCAGGCGCAAAATGCGGCAGATGCTGATTTTTTTACCGCAACTGCCAAATTTTTAAAAACCGCCTATGTGAAGGCGCCTTACAGGAACAGTGACTGCCGAAACCAGCAAGAGCTGTTCCTGACAGTGAGTATATTACACATTGTTAGGAGCGGGCTAAAATGCGTTTGCATTTTCTTGCGCTTTTTAAAAATACCCTTCAAATGCAAATGCAAAATGTTGCATTTTTGTGCGTCTGAGGATTCTTGGTATATACACAAGCGTCCTGAACCGCACAAATAATGCAAGCAGCTCAATGGAGCCGCACTGCCATATGGCCGCAGCCAAGCGGAGTGTCTGGCCATCCGGATCACTCTTTCTTCTCACCTTTCTTCTCGCTGCTCTGGTCTCCTCCGGTCGCTCTGCACATATCAGCACAGTGATGACATCGTGCCCCTCCATGCTGAGCTGCAAAATGCAGAGAGCGGCAGAAGAGACTCTGGAGAAGAATGCTGCTGGCAAAGGCGGCTGAGACTATGGGAGAGAATCCACAGGGGGCTACCACTGGTACACATACCTAGTGCGCATGTGGCTCTGCTCCATACACCTTGTACCCACGCGGCTCTGCTCCATACACCTCGTACCCACGTGGCTCTGCTCCATACACCTAGTACCCACTCGCCTCCGCTCCGTACACCTAGTACCCACATGGCTCCGTTCCATACACCTAGTACACACTCGCCTCTGCTACATTCACACTGTAAATCCCTCCTGACCCCACACATAAACTTCACCTAATTGCTATGCTGGCCATCATGATGCTCAGAGTCCTGCATACACTGAGGAGCTGGTCATGTGACCCCTGACTCCACCCTCCATTGACATCATCACAGGTCCTGTCAGCCCAGAGTGTGCAGCTCTGTCGGCTCCCACGGAGGGAGATCTCCGGAGCTGCAGGAGGCTGAGTGCGCCCTCCCTGCAAATGACCCCCCCAGCTGCCCCCTGGATATGGCCCTGGCTGTGGGGGCAGTGTGCTCAGGGGCCCCTGAGGCTAGGGTCACACTTGCATTGTGACCCTAGCCTGATGCAAGTATTTTCGGCTGCAGCACATAGCTTTTAATGCTATGCGCTGGAGCCCATAGAAACCCGATGTTTACCTTGCCAACCATTGGTTGTCAATGTAAACATCGGGTTTCTAAGGGCTCTGTTGCTGGCAGCGCATAGCATTAAACGCTCTGTGCTGCAGCAGACAATACTTGTGTCAGGCTAGGGTCAGCCTAGCCCTCAGGGGCCCGGTGGGCCCTCTCCAAGCAGTCGGGCCCCGCCACTTGCCCGGGTGCTGACGCCGGGCCTGTCTCTGTGGTTCGCACTGGCTCTCCAGATTATGCGCTCCTTACACCCCACTCCTCCAGGACATGTGCTTCTGGTCTGTTCTGCTGAGCCTACACCGGCCTACTGCTGTCTTTCAGCCTGTTCTGTGCTTCTCAGCCTGCTGCTGATCTGTGTCTTGGCTGCTCGGCACCCTGGGCCTACTGACTCCTTCCTCCTCCCCTTCTCTATTTCTACCATCTGTCACCTGACCTGCTGGCTGTCCCACCCACTGTTCTCTAAACCCACCACCCCTTGCCCGTCTCGAGTCCCGGGCTCCAGGTTGGGTGCTGCTCTCTAGTGGTTGTGGGTTGTCTGTGAGGGTGTTGTGGTGCAACTGTCTTCCCTATCTTACCTGGCTGCAGTTCCCTATGTGGCCTCCTGGTCGCAGGGGCGCCACAGTATTACACCCATAAAAGCAGTGTACTTTTCCCCAACTTTAGGTGGATGCAGAGGTAGGTGGGAGGGACCCATATCCAGCACTCCCACACTCAATCCGGGGGTAAGGTTAGAGGTCGGGGTTGAAGTTGGAGAGGCAGAAGGGAAGGAGAGGAGCCCCAGGATCACCTCGAGGGAACAGGGAAAGGCCTTATCCCAGGCAGAGAACACAGGACACTGGTTTGTCAACTAAGGTATACCACGGGTACCTCCATACCGCTTTGCATCCACTTACAGCCACCTGGAAGGCTACTTGTTATACATCTGTACCGAACTGTGAATGCTGTATCAATAGATGCTTGTTTCCAGTAAAGTACCCGGGAGAGAGTGAACTTGTCTCTGTGTCTCTGTGCTACCGCCATTGAACCCCTCTACTTCTACTTAACGCTGCTCCGGAGGCACAGCTTTGCCTGTAGAAAGCTATACCACCTAGCCGCAATACCAACGCCCTCCGGAGGACTGTGACGGCGCTGGTGACCTCTCTTACCTGGCTGCAGGGTAACAGGGTAACAAGGAGCTGGACGTAGGGGGTCATGGGAGCCTACTCTGGCCCTGATACTGGGGTCCCTGGCTCGCCCTGATCTCGGAGGTACCTCTAAAGGTGACAAAGTCCGAGCCACCAGCCCAAGTCCCTAAAGCTCCTGAGAAGCCCTAGGCATAAGCCCCTACCTCCACCCACGGACCACGGAACCCAGCAACTTCCAATGGAGAGAAAAAGCAGCGGCTTTGGATCAGCGTCTGCTCACAACAGGTCACAGTCAAGCAGTGAACTGAATCAGCGACATCAGGTGGATGTGAGATGACCTATTTATGGCCGAGGGGTGGGGAGCATCACACAATAAAATTGATAAACAAAAAATTTCAGCTCACCTCCTTGACGGCCGTTTCAGACGCTCCAGCACGGATGTAGCTCCGTCCAGGCTAAGCACATCTATATCCAAATAAAAGAAATAAGGTAGTTTCCAGCGAGCGTTGAAGGAAAAGTGATAGACTTTTTTTGCAAAAACTCTTCAATATTTAATGAATGCAAACATGTTACACGTGTATCAAAAAGTAATCCACCCATCACCCCACTATAAGCTACGTTTTTCGGCAGATGCCTTTATCAAGCTTTCCTGTACTTAGAGTTCAGTCTTAGCACTTGCGTTGTGTAAATGAAAGCAGCATACATGTTTTTGATGGATTGGGCTTTGTCGAAAATACTTTCCGATTACACAAAGATCTTCTGTTAGAACCTCCTCTGCTTCCTCACTGTAGCAAGTGCCCAGTCATCGGTGTATCCAATTTCTGTGATACTGTGTCAGGAAGGTCAGCTAGGTATAAGGCAAATAGGCGAGGTCAGGGGCGGACCGTCACACCCGGGGGCCCTGGTGCAGGAGAGGACCGGGGGGGGCGGGGCTACTGGCCGTCGGTGCGGCCCGTGGGGGAGGGGTGCCGCTGGCCGTCGGCGCGGCCCGGAAAGAGGGGGGGGTGGGTGCTGCTGGGAGCCGCTGGGAGCCGCAGGCGCGATGCTCTCCTACCTGGGAGCCGCGCCGGATGTTTGCTAGGGGCCGGAGGAGCAGAGGAGAGGAGGGGCGGGATCAGGCAGGGGAAGCAGGAAGCTCTCTGCTTCCCTTGCCTGACCCTCCTCTCCTTTGACGGCGGTTTGTGGGGGTCGGCTGGGGGTCCCCCTCCAGGCTTGAAGGGGCCCTCAGCCGGTCGGGGCCCTGGTGCAGCTGCACCAGCTGCACCAGTGTAGTTCCGCCCCTGGGCGAGGTGCCAGCACTGATCCCTGGGCCAGACCCTTGTTTAAGGTTTTCTTACAACTGGTTGAATCACCCATGATGAATTGAAAGGTTCCATTTGCAATCATATTATTCAAGAGGTACATCATTTTATTACAAGGAGTCACCTTCAGAAACTCGATGGGAGTCCTCCCCTCCACACAGTGTCGTATGCGGCAGAAAGATCGATGAACGCCACTGAATCCTTCTTATTCTTTTGCAATTCAGCTTCAATGAGAGTTGACAGGGCTAAAACTTGGTAACTGCAGTTTCGAGCAGGTCTAAAGCCGGCTTGCTCTTTGGGTCAAAAATCTTTGAATTGATCTTGTTATAGACTAAGCGTTCTAGAAGCTTGTATAAGCAACTCAATAAAGCAATAAGTCTATAGATTGATGGATTATCTTGATGTATTATGCAGTTCTACATGCTATCCAGCATCACTACAATGCTCCAGATAATGACAGTTTTAGGATTCTGGCTTTGCCATGCAACTTTCTGTGTCTCCTTGCCCTGATTCAAGATGGTGTATGCTGCCTCATCGTGACCATCAGGACTGAAGAGCCTGTGATGATGTCACAGATCCGGTCACATGACCTGTCAGCTGATCAGGTCTCTTACATCATCACAGGCTCTTCAGTCCTGATCGTGCTGCAGTGTTGGAGCCGGTGACAGGTGATGTATCCTCCGGGAAGAGGTTTTTTTATTTTTTTACACACAGGGAGAGGACAGGGGACAGGATAGGGATAGATGAGGATAGAGGAGCAGGCGGACAGAATAGCATAGGAGAGGGAAGAAGATGGAGGAGCAGAAGCAGGGAAAGACAGGGAATACGGAGCCGACATCAGATCCGAGGTGAGCTCGGATCCGATGTCCATAGGCTCCCATGCTGTGGGCACTAGGATCAGCAGTGATCCGAGGCTGTCCGATGTGAGTCACGGACACAAAATCGTAGCAGGCTACGATTTTGTGCCCGTGATTACATCGGATGGGATCGGATGGTGGCAAAATCGGATGCCAATAGTGGCACATCCGATCCCATCTAATTCCCATAGGGGAACATGGGGTCTGATTTCGGATCCGATTGTATCCGTTTTGAAACGGATACAATCGGATGACCGAAAATCGTTATGTGAAAGCAGCCTTACACACACCAACTTCTGTGACCAACGTCTGAACAGATCTCTGGTTGCAGTGAAATCATGGACACATTGTTCTATCTTGTTGCTGTGTACAAATGGAGCAATGTGTCCATGATTTCACTGCAACCAGAGATCTGTTCAGAAGTTGGTGTGTGTAAAGCGGCGCTTAGAATTATCACCAAAAAGTTCTATCTTCATCTCATCAGACCAGAGAATCTTATTCCTCATAGTCTGGGATCCTTCATGTGTTTTCTTGTAATCTCTATGCGGCTTTCATATGTCTTGCACTGAGGAGAGACTTCCGTCAGGCCACTCTGCCATAAAGGCCCGACTGGTGGAGGCTGCAGTGATAGGTGACTTTGTGGAACTTTCTCCCATCTCCCTACTGCATCTCTTTAGCTTAGCCACAGTGATCTTGGGGTTCTTCTTTATCTCTCACCAAGACTCTTATCCCACGATTGCTCAGTTTGGCTGGACGGTCAGGTCTAGGAAGACTCTGGTGGTTCCAAACGTCTTCCATTTAAGGATTATGGAGATCACTGTGCTCTTAGGACCCTTGAGTACTGCAGACATTCTTTTGTAACCTTTGCCAGATCTGTGCCTTGCCACAATTCTGTCTCTGAGCTCCTTGGGCACTTCCTTTGACCTCATGATTCTCATTTGGTCTGACATGCTCTGTGAGCTGTGAGGTCTAATATAGACAGGTGTATGCCTTTCCAAATCAAGTCCTATCAGTTTAATTAAACACAGCTGGACTCCAATGAAGGAGTAGAACCATCTCAAGGAGGATCACAAGGAAATGAACAGCATGCGACTTAAATATGAGTGTCTGAGCAAGGGGGCTGAATACTTATAACCATGTGAAATTTCAGTTTTTCTTTTTTAATAAATTTGCAAAAATTTCTACATCTGTTTTTTTTTTTTTGCAGTCTAGATGGGGTGCAGGGTGTACATAATGAGAAAAAAATGAACTTTTTTGAATTTACTAAATGGCTGCAATGAAACAAAGAGTGAAAAATGTAAAGGGGTCTGAATACTTTCTGTACTCACTGTGTGGCGCCCCACTATGTAGGTGTCACAGAGGGGTACTGCACCCGTAAAAGAGGTGTAGTCACCCCAGCTGCAAGTGGATTTCAGGATGGTAGGCGGAACCCTAAACCCACACCCCACACTAGATCACTCAGTGGAAGGGAACCCGGGAGGATATTTAGTCACCTCCAGGGGGAACCAGAGAGCGCTGGGTCAGAGAGTGAGTTGAGTTTCAGGCAGGGAGCCTGAGGGACTAAGGAGGGTCTCCTCGGCTGAGGGATCCAAGGGAACAAGAACAGATCCCAGACACGGAGAACGAGTGGGGATAGAAGAACCAGAGAGTTCGCCCCAGGAGAGAAATCGGGTACCGGAGCCCGCACCTGTAGGAACCTTTAAGGCCCTGATTCCCAAGCGACTATTAGAGGGGACCAGACACAGCCGGGCAAGCAGCAGTGTTCAACAGAAGGTTACCCGACGGGAGCAAGGGAAGGAAAAGAGACAGCAGGAGGTCAGATCTACCCTATGAGGTCAGGATTCACACCAGCTACTGGGAAGCAGGGAAGAAAAGGAACAAGAAAGGCACATAAAGGGGATTCCGTCCAGCTACCAGAGATCCGCTTGCAGCCACCCAGAACCACTTGTCAGTTAACATGTTACTGCACTGAGGACTGTAATAACGCTGCTAAAGTTCCAGTAAAGTACCCGAGTGAAGTGACTTTGACTCTGCTGCATCTTCTTTGCATGAACTTATTCTTTTCCCAGGATCGTTGCCCGGAGGTCCCAGTCCTGCCTGCGGAGGACTACACCATCTCAGCCGCAATACCACCGACCTCCGGAGGACTGTAGCGGCGCTGGTGACATCTCACCAGGTACTGCAGGTGGCGTCACGACAAACTATAAACTTCTACATAATCCCCTGTATATAAATCCCTCTTTTAAAGATAGGCCCGGGACATGGGATCAGGCACGGCCACCATTCCCTGTGACACCACAGTTAATCCTTTGCCGCCTGACACCCGAGTATCCCATACTCTGGGTGCTACAACTGTATGGTAATAAAGGTGTAACATCTGTCACAAAACCCCCAATGTTCATTCTTCATTTATTTCCTGGGATATTCTGGGCTTCCTCCGTGTCACAGGTGGCACTGAGAAATTGTGAGGTTAATATGACACAAAGACATATTTCGGGGTTGTAGCTAAGCCTGAACCTTTGGATTTTTAGGAAACGTAGGACTTAACCATTGAATCCCCATACAATCCCCATACGGTATAATATCACAGTTCAGCTCGGCTCCAGGTGTTGAGATTACGATGCTTTATAATAAATTACAGGCCCTTACATGACATATAATGATAATAATGTGACAAAATTCTTCTGGAATTACTAAGGGTAATTGTGTAAAATTGTTGGAACCTCATCTGTGATGTCTCAAGATGAATCCAGCAAGAAGTGTTCATACATCAGGTGGATGTCAGGATAAAATAGCTCCCCATTAGTCAGTGATAGCCACATCATGAAAGTCTAACTGAAAGGTGCAATATTAAGCAAGAAGGGTGTGCAAACAAAGTGTGCGTGTCACCAGCAACGGTATTAAAAGCTCATGGTCCCCAGAGCAAAGTATATACAGGGCCCATAATTATAACAATCTCTAATAGTATTAATCTTCTGCAATACAGATATACATAGGATAAACGCAATGTTATTAATACGTTATTACTTCTACCGCTTAATAAAAGGCATCATCAACATTATCATAACCCCTATTCTCTCTATCAGGGGAGCATCAGCTTCACTGCTCTAAAGAAAACAAAATCGCACATAGTCCCTAAGGGGAGTTGTGTCTCAACCGGTGAAGCCACAAGTACTAATGAATGGGTAACTTCCCTCACTTAGCACGTTGCCCGCTGTTGCCCCTGAAGTGTGGTCCCAGTCCCCATTTTGTAACATATGCCTGGACAAGAAGCAAAAGCTTACAAGCAGGGCCGCCAATAGGGCCTTACAGGCCATACAGCTGTAAGGGGCCCGGCGATCAGTGGAGGGGGCGTGGCCATACAAACAACAGGGGGGGGCCCGGGTGCGCTGGCTGTGGGCGTGGCCATGCATTGGGCAATGAAGTCCACTTTTTTCTATTTTTTTGTGCTGTTTTTCCTTTTTTAACCATATTGTAAGGAACCATCTGGATTACTGGTTGGGAAAATTTGCATATAAATTGAGGTAATTTTTGGTGCTGTTCCAATTTTTCACTATAAATATAATATATGTTTGGGTGGAGGCGGAGCATAAGTGGAGGCGGAACATGGGTGGTGGCTGGGCGGAGTCTCAGGGGGGCCCAAAATTTTGGCAGTAAGGGGCCCCGAAATTCTTAGTGGCAGCCCTGCTTACAAGGATGGTCCTCCACTATGGCCGGATTGTCTCTTTAGTATGGTCTGGGATCTTCCTCTGGAACGAGTCATGGTCTCCCTCTGGAACTGGTCATTATCTTCTCTTGGATCTGGTATCACAGGGGTCTTCTCCTGGATCTGGTATCACAAAGGTCTTCTCCTATATCTAGTATCATTGGGATCTTCTCCTGGAAATGTTATCACAGGGGGTTTCTCTTGGATCTAGTGTCACTAGTGACTTCTCCTGTGTTTGGTATCATGAGAGTCTTCTTGTGAATCTGGCATCACAAAGGTCTTCTCCTGAATCTGGTATCATGGGGATCTTCGCTTGGATCTGTTAACATGGGGTCTTCACCTGGTTCCTTTATCACAGGGTCTTCTCCTGAATCTGGTTTCATGGAGATCTTCGCCTGGATCTGTTAACATGGGATCTTCACCTGGTTCCTTTATCACGGGGTCTTCTCCTGAATCTGGTTTCATGGAGATCTTCGTCTGGATCTATTAACATGGGATCTTCACCTGGTTCCTTTATCACAGGGTCTTCTCCTGAATCTGGTATTATGGAGATCTTCGCCTGGATCTGTTAACATGGGGTCTTCACCTGGTTCCTTTATCACAGGGTCTTCTCCTGAATCTGGTATCAGGGAGATCTTCGCCTGGATCTGTTAACATGGGATCTTCACCTGGTTCCTTTATCACGGGGTCTTCTCCTGAATCTGGTATCATGGAGACCTTCACCTGGATCTGTTAACATGGGGGCTTCACCTGGTTCCTTTATCACGGGGTCTTCTCCTGAATCTGGTATCAGGGAGATCTTCGCCTGGATCTGTTAACATGGGGTCTTCGCCTGGTTCTATTATCACAGGGTCTTCTCCTGGATTTGGTATCATGGGGATCTTCGCTTGGATCTGTTAACATGGGGTCTTCACCTGGTTCCTTTATTACGGGGTCTTCTCCTGAATCTGGTTTCATGGAGATCTTCGCCTGGATCTATTAACATGGGATCTTCACCTGGTTCCTTTATCACAGGGTCTTCTCCTGAATCTGGTATTATGGAGATCTTCGCCTGGATCTGTTAACATGGGGTCTTCACCTGGTTCCTTTATCACGGGGTCTTCTCCTGAATCTGGTATCAGGGAGATCTTCGCCTGGATCTGTTAACATGGGATCTTCACCTGGTTCCTTTATCACGGGGTCTTCTCCTGAATCTGGTATCATGGAGATCTTCACCTGGATCTGTTAACATGGGGGCTTCACCTGGTTCCTTTATCACGGGGTCTTCTCCTGAATCTGGTATCAGGGAGATCTTCGCCTGGATCTGTTAACATGGGCTCTTCGCCTGGTTCCTTTATCACGGGATCTTCTCCTGGATCTGGTATCATGGGGATCTTTGTTTGGATCTATTAACATGAGGTCTTCAGAAAACATACCAAAATTTCACCACTTTTCATACCCATTGCACCTGGCAGGAGGCTGCTAGCTCCTCTGAGAGGTAACACATGTGTCTGGACACCGGTGCTCAGTCTTCTGTAACCCAGGCATGGGTCTCCTGCTACAATCGCCCCCCATGCCTGGGTTGCAGGAGACTGAGCATCGGTGTCCAGACACATGTGTTACCTCTCAGAGGAGCCAGCAGCCTCCTGCTAGGGGCAATGGGTATGAAAAGTGGCGAAAACATGGGGTTTTCGCCTGGTTCTATTATCACTGGGTCTTCTCCTGGATTTGGTATCATGGGGATCTTTGCTTGGATCTGTTATCTTGGGGGTCTTCGTCTGATTCTATTATCATGGGGTCTTCACCTGGATCTGGTATCACGGGGATCTTCTCCTTGACCTCTGGCTATAAACCCACCTCACTGCTCACACGACCTTCTTGATACAACTTCTGCCACCAACTCAGTCCCCTCTCTGCTGTCCCGGGCTTCTATTAGTAATTGCTCCACAACTGTTACCTGACCCAGTGTCTCTTCTAATCTCTTCCCTTAAGGAAACACACACTTCACTCTTTAGTTCACGTTTGTCCTCTCTGACCAACAGATGGTGATGATGTTCTTTTGGAGACATTAAAAGATGAGAAAAGATGTAAATTGAATGAGTCTCCTGCTTCTCATACTCCTTTAGATACCTATGACAAAGCATTTCTTGGTCAGTCATTTTTGGACAGTGGAGAACAGCAACAACAGTTAATTTTAACAGAAATCATATATTAGCATATAATCAGGGTATCCAAAAAAAAGTAATTCTAACATAGTAAACATGTTAAAAAATCATACTACAGAATCTAACAAATAAGACAGCTGCACTCTGAATACTAAGCTATGCAATAATGTATATACAGGAAAATGAACGAGCATTATAACTAAGGAAATCTTATATATAAAACCCGAAGGCCACTTCCGGAACAGGCCACGCCCACTTCCGTGATGGACGTCGCCCAGGCTCATGCAGTGCACTGTAGCAGGGCTGCCCCCCTGCTACAGGCACCGGCACACGGAACGTTCCGACCTCGGAAGTTCCGTGTGCCCTCCATCCACTCCCCTCCACCCTCTGCCCTCCAGACACATGCCTACATACCGAGGGGGGTAGGGGGGGCCCATTGCCCGCCACCTCGGGGGGCCACACAAGCCCTGGGAGTACCCGTGCTTCCTACCCGTGCTTCCTACCCGTGCTTCCTGCCCGTGCCTGGAGAGGAGGGAGGGCGGGACTTCCTCTCCTGCAGCTCTGCCCGCCCCTCCTCTCCTGCTACAGTACACCTGATGGCCGGCCCGCGGTGAGTCTGCCCTGCCGGCTCCAGCAGCCTCTGCCCTACCGGCTCCAGCTGCCTCTGCCCTCCAGCCTCCTCTGCCCTGGCCTCTGCCCTCCAGCCTCCTCTGCCCTCCCCTCTGCCCTGGCCTCTGCCCTCCAGCCTCCTCTGCCCTGGCCTCTGCCCTCCAGCCTCCTCTGCCCTGGCCTCTGCCCTCCAGCCTCCTCTGCCCTGGCCTCTGCCCTCCAGCCTCCTCTGCCCTGCCCTCTGCCCTGGCCTCTGCCCTCCAGCCTCCTCTGCCCTGGCCTCTGCCCTCCAGCCTCCTCTGCCCTGGCCTCTGCCCTCCAGCTCCTCTGCCCTGGCCTCTGCCCTACCCCTCTGCCTCCCTCTGCCCTGGCCTCTGCCACCAGCCTCCTCTGCCCTGGCCTCTGCCCTCCAGCCTCTCTGCCCTGCCTCTGCCCTCCAGCCTCCTCTGCCCTGGCCTCTGCCTCCAGCCTCCTCTGCCCTGGCCTCTGCCCTCCAGCCTCCTCTGCCCTGGCCTCTGCCCTCCAGCCTCCTCTGCCCTGGCCTCTGCCCTCCAGCCTCCTCTGCCCTGGCCTCTGCCCTCCAGCCTCCTCTGCCCTGGCCTCTGCCCTCCAGCCTCCTCTGCCTGCCCTCTGCCCTCCAGCCTCCTCTGCCCTGGCCTCTGCCCTCCAGCCTCCTCTGCCCTGCCCTCTGCCCTCCAGCCTCCTCTGCCCTGGCCTCTGCCCTCCAGCCTCCTCTGCCCTGGCCTCTGCCCTCCAGCCTCCTCTGCCCTGGCCTCTGCCCTCCAACCTCCTCTGCCCTGGCCTCTGCCCTCCAGCCTCCTCTGCCCTGGCCTCTGCCCTCCAGCCTCCTCTGCCCTCCTCTGCCCTGCCCTGCCACCAGCCTCCTCTCCCTGGCCTCTGCCCTCCACCTCCTCTGCCCTGCCTCTGCCCTCCAGCCTCCTCTGCCTGGCCTCTGCCCTCCAGCCTCCTCTGCCCTGGCCTCTGCCCTCCAGCCTCCTCTGCCTGGCCTCTGCCCTCCAGCCTCCTCTGCCCTGGCCTCTGCCTCCAGCCTCCTCTGCCCTGGCCTCTGCCCTCCAGCCTCCTCTGCCCTGCCCTGCCTCCCTCCAGCCTCCTCTGCCCTGGCCTCTGCCCTCCAGCCTCCTCTGCCCTGCCGCCTCCCTCTGCCCTGGCCTCTGCCCTCCAGCCTCCTCTGCCCTGGCCTCTGCCCTCCAGCCTCCTCTGCCCTGGCCTCTGCCCTCCAACCTCCTCTGCCCTGGCCTCTGCCCTCCAGCCTCCTCTGCCCTCCTCTGCCCTGGCCTCTTGCCACCAGCCTCCTCTGCCCTGGCCTCTGCCCTCCAGCCTCCTCTGCCCTGGCCTCTGCCCTCCAGCCTCCTCTGCCCTGGCCTCTGCCCTCCAGCCTCCTCTGCCATGGCCTCTGCCCTCCAGCCTCCTCTGCCCTGGCCTCTGCCCTCCAGCCTCCCTGCCCTGGCCTCTGCCCTCCTGCCTCTCTGCCCTGGCCTCTGCCCTCCAGCCTCCTCTGCCCTGGCCTCTGCCCTCCAGCCCCCTCTGCCCGCCTCTGCCTCCACTCCTCTGCCCTGCCTCTGCCCTCTGCCCTCCAGCCTCCTCTGCCCTGGCCTCTGCCCTCCAGCCTCCTCTGCCCTGGCCTCTGCCCTCCAGCCCTCCTCTGCCCTGGCCTCTGCCCTCCGCCTCCTGCCTCCACCTCCTCTGCCCTGGCCTCTGCCCTCCAGCCTCCTCTGCCCTGGCCTCTGCCCTCCAGTCCTCCTCTGCCCTGGCCTCTGCCCTCCAGCCTCCTCTGCCCTCCTCTGCCCTCCGCCTCTCCTCCCACCCTCTGCCCTGGCCTCTGCCTCCAGCCTCCTCTGCCCTGGCCTCTGCCCTCCAGCCTCCTCTGCCCTGGCCTCTGCCCTCCAGCCTCCTCTGCCCTGGCCTCTGCCCTCCAGCCTCCTCTGCCTGGCCTCTGCCCTCCAGCCTCCCTGCCCTGGCCTCTGCCTCCAGCTCCTCTGCCTCGGCCTCTGCCCTCCAGCCTCCTCTGCCCTGGCCTCTGCCCTCCAGCCTCCTCTGCCCTGCCTCTGCCCTCAGCCTCCTCTGCCCTGGCCTCTGCCCTCCAGCCTCCTCTGCCCTGGCCCTCTGCCCTCCAGCCTCTGCCCTGCCTCTGCCTCCTCCTCCCTGCCTGCCTCTGCCTCCGCTCTCCTCTGCCCTGGCCTCTGCCCTCCACCTCCTCCTGCCCTGCCTCTGCCCTCCAGCTCCTCCTGCCTTGCCTCACCTCCTCTCCTCTCCTGCCTGCCTCTGCCCTCCAGCCTCTCTCCTCTCCTGCTCTGCCCTCCAGCCTCCTCTGCCCTCCCTCTGCCCTCCAGCCTCCTCTCCCTGCCTCTGCCCTCCAGCCTCCTCTCCCTCCAGCCTCTGCCCTCCAGCCTCCCTCGCCCTCCTCTGCCCTCCTGCCTCTCCATGCCTCCGCTCTCCTCTCCCTCCTCTGCCCTCTTGCCCTCCAGCCTCCTCCTCCCTGCCTCCTGCCCTCCAGCCTCCTCTGCCCTCGTCCTCTGCCCTCCAGCCTCCCTCCAGCCTCCTCCACTCTCCTGTCCTCTGCCTCCAGCCTCTCGCTCTCTCTCCCTGTCCTCTGCCCTCCAGCCTCCGCTCTCCTCTCCCTGTCCTCTGCCCTCCAGCCTCCGCTCTCCTCTCCCTGTCCTCTGCCCTCCAGCCTCCCTCTCCTCTCCGTCCTCTGCCCTCCAGCCCTCTCCCTCCGCTCCTCTGCCCTCCTCTGCCTCCGCCTCCTCTCCCTTCCTCTGCCTCCAGCTCCTGCTCTCTGCCCTCCCTGCCTCCGCCTCCTCTCTCTCCCTGTCCTCTGCCCTCCAGCCTCTGCCCTCTCCTGCCTCTGCCCTCCAGCCTCCTCTCCTCGCCCTGTCCTCTGCCCTCCCTGCCCTCTCGCTCTTCCTCTGCCCTCCTCTGCCCTCCAGCCTCCCTCCTCTCCCTGTCCTCTGCCTCCAGCCTCCGCCCTCCTCTGCCTCCTCTTCCTGCCTTCCTGTCCCTCCGCCTCTGCCCTCCTGCTCCGCTCTCCTCTCCCTGTCCTCTGCCCTCCAGCCTCCCTCTCCTCTCCCTGTCCTCTGCCCTCCTCCTCGCTCCTCCTCTCCCTGTCCTCTGCCCTCCAGCCTCCCTCGCTCTCCCTCTCCTCTGCCCTCCAGCCTCCGCTCTCCTCTCCCTGTCCTCTGCCCTCCAGCCTCCACCCTCTCTCTGCCCTCCAGCCTCCCTCTCCTCTCCCTGTCCCTGCCCTCCAGCCTCTCTCTCCTCATGCCTCCGCTCCTCCTCTCCCTTCCTCTGCCTCTCCAGCTCGCTCTCCTCTCCCTGTCCTCTGCCCTCACCTCCGCTCTCCTCTCCTGTCCTCTGCCCTCCACCTCCCTCTCCTCTCCCTGTCCTCTCCCTCCCTCCTCTCTCCTGCTCTCCTGTCCTCTGCCCTCCAGCCTCCTCCTCTCCCTGTCCTCTGCCCTCCAGCCTCCGCCTCCTCTCCGTCTCTGCCCTCCAGCCTCTGCTCTCCAGCCTCCCTCCCCTCCTCTGCCCTCCAGCCTCCCTTCCCTCTCCTCTGCCTCCTGCCCTCCAGCCTCCGCTCTCCCCTCCCTGTCCTCTGCCCTCCAGCCTCCTCTCCTCTCCTGTCCTCTGCCCTCCAGCCTCCTCTCTCCTCTTCCTGTCCTCTGCCCTCCAGCCTCCGCTCTCCTCTCCTGTCCTCTGCCCTCCAGCCTCCGCTCTCCTCTCCCTGTCCTTCTGCCCTCCAGCCTCCCCCCTACCCCTCCCTCCTGTCCTTTTCCCTCGCTTGCCCTCTGCCTCGCCTCCTCTGCCCTCCAGCCTCCGCTCTCCTCTCCCTGTCCTCTGCCCTCCAGCCTCCACCCTCGCTCTTCTCTGCCCTCCAGCCTCCCTCTCCTCTCCCTGTCCTCTGCCCTCCAGCCTCTGCTCTCCTCTGCCCTCCAGCCTCCGCTCTCCTCTCCCTGTCCTCTGCCCTCCAGCCTCCGCTCTCCTCTCCCTGTCCTCTGCCCTCCAGCTTCCGCTCTCCTCTCCCTCTCCTCTACCCTCCACCTTCCGCTCTCCTCTCCCTCTCCTCCGCCCTCCAGCCTCCACTCGCTTCTCCCTGTCCTCTGCCCTCCAGCCTCCGCTCTCCTCTCCCTGTCCTCTGCCCTCCAGCCTCCGCTCTCCTCACCCCTCCATATGCAATGTACAGTATGTGTGTATATGTGTGTATGTACGCACTTCCGTCACTTTGTCTACACTTCCCTCAACTTTGTACACACACACACATACACACACACACACACAGTCCGCTATACTTACCACCGGCCCTGCGTCCGCTGCCTGGATCCTCAGTCGACATGTCGCTGCCCCCAAACTACTGGATCCCATATAGCGTCCAAGATGTCTCGCAAAACTACCCGGACAACATATTCGATCCAGTCGTCCGGGGGCGGCGACATGTCGACTCAGGATCCAGGCGGCGGGGAAGACGCAGGGTCGGTGGTAAGTATAGCCGAGTGTATGTGTGTGCTTACCACTCTGCCCACGGCGCTGCGCTGACCACTCTGCCCACGGCGCTGCACTGACCACTCTGCCCACGGCACTGCGCTGACCACTCTGCCCACGCCGCTGCGCTGACCACTCTGCCCACGCCGCTGCGCTGACCAATCTCACCGCACTCACTGCTAACCACTGAGCCACCCCACTCACTGCTAACCACTGAGCCACTGCACTCACTGCTAACCACTGAGCCACTACACTCACTGCTACCCACTGAGCCACTGCACTCACTGCTACCCACTGAGCCACTGCACTCACTGCTACCCACTGAGCCACCGCACTCACTGCTAACCACTGCGCCACCGCACTCACTGCTAACCACTGCGCCACCGCACTCACTGCTAACCACTGCGCCACCGCACTCACTGCTAACCACTGCCCCACCGCACTCACTGCTAACCACTGAGCCAGCGCCCTCACTGCTAACCACTGAGCAAGCGCACTCACTGCTAACCACTGAGCCACCGCACGCAGTACTAACCACTGAGCCACCTCTATACACACAATTAATTTCACCGCACTACCCTAACTATTACTAAATAAACTATATATGGATTCTAGACTACCCGATTCTTTAGAATCGGGCTGCCATCTAGTGTATATAATAATTGAGACACTTAGCATATAAATATGACCATATCCATAACCACCCAGTAGCCACGATAAGGCGTGTCTCTTTACTGGCAACCTACACTATAGGTCACTGCCTGTCTTTGGATTTAAAAAACCTCCTTCTGAATGTGCGAGTAGGAACCTGCTAAAGGGGAAAAATAGCGCCTAAGGTGCTATTCTGAATCACAGCAGGACGACGTTACCTCTGACAGTGACACTGTCAGATGGAGTCAGTCCATTTCCAGCGCCACCATAGATATTAATCATTTAGATTGTCAACTATCTGTTCCAGCAATAAAACCTCTACCGTTTCTGCCTCCTTGTCATCAAACCTTGAAGATATTTCACAACAATGTTCTTGCAGTTAATTTATTGGATGAGATAAAAAGTTGGTCATTGTACTAGAATGACATGGGGCAGGGGAGGTGGAGGAGTTGATTGTGTTAACTAGCTGTGTTGGTAGCACTGAAAGCCATGGTGTTAGGGACACTGCCGAAGCCACAATGGTAGAAATGGTTCTCTGATTTAGAGCAAATATATGGTTAGGAAACTTAAGAGAGAATTACATAAAGAGCAGTATTATAGTAGTTATATTCTTGTATATAGGAGCAGTATTATAGTAGTTATATTCTTGTACATAGGGACAGTATTATAGTAGTTATATTCTTGTATATAGGAGCAGTATTATAGTAGTTATATTCTTGTACATAGGGACAGTATTATAGTAGTTATATTCTTGTACATAGGAGCAGTATTATAGTAGTTATATTCTTGTACATAGGAGCAGTATTATAGTAGTTATATTCTTGTATATAGGAGCAGTATTATAGTAGTTATATTCTTGTACATAGGGGCAGTATTATAGTAGTTATATTATTGTACATAGGGGCAGTATTATAGTAGTTATATTCTTGTACATAGGGGCAGTATTATAGTAGTTATATTCTTGTACATAGGAGCAGTATTATAGTAGTTATATTCTTGTATATATGAGCAGTATTATAGCAGTTATATTCTTGGACATAAGAGCAGTATTATAATAGTTATATTCTTGTATATAGGAGCAGTATTATAGTAGTTATATTCTTGTACATAGGGGCAGTATTATAGTAGTTATATTCTTGTATATAGGAGCAGTATTATAGTAGTTATATTCTTGTACATAGGAGCAGTATTATAGTAGTTATATTTTTGTACACAGGAGCAGTATTATAGTATTTATATTCTTGTAGATAGGAGCAGTATTATAGTAGTTATATTCTTGTACATAGGGGCAGTATTATAGTAGTTATATTCTTGGACATAGGAGCAGTATATTATAGCAGTTATATTCTTTGTACATAGGAGCAGTATTATAATAGTTATATTCTTGTATATAGAGAAGCAGTATTATAGTAGTTATATTCTTGTATCATAGGGGCAGTATTATAGTAGTTATATTCTTGTACATAGGGGCAGTATTATAGTAGTTATATTCTTGGACAGGAGCAGTATTATAGCAGTTATATTCTTGTACATAGGAGCAGTATTATAATAGTTATATTCTTGGACATAGGAGCAGTATTATAATAGTTATATTCTTGGACATAGGAGCAGTATTATAGCAGTTATATTCTTGGACATAGGAGCAGTATTATAGTAGTTATATTCTTGTACATAGGAGCAGTATTATAGTAGTTATATTCTTGTACATAGGGCAGTATTATAGTAGTTACATTCTTGTACATAGGAGCAGTATTATAGTAGTTATATTCTTGTATATAGGAGCAGTATTACAGTAGTTATATTCTTGTATATAGGAGCAGTATTATAGTAGTTATATTCTTGTATATAGGGGCAGTATTATAGTAGTTATATTCTTGTATATAGGAGCAGTATTACAGTAGTTATATTCTTGTATATAGGAGCAGTATTATAGTAGTTTATATTCTTGTATATAGGGCAGTATTATAGTATCTGTTATGAATATATTATAACATAGGGGCAGTATTATAGTAGTTATATTCTTGTAATAGGGGCAGTATTATAGTAGTTATATTCTTGTATATAGGGCAGTATTATAGTAGTTATATTCTGTATATAGGGCAGTATTATAGTAGTTATATTCTTGTACATAGGGCAGTATTATAGTAGTTATATTCTTGTATATAGGGGCAGTATTATAGTAGTTATATTCTGTATATAGGGCAGTATTATAGTAGTTATATTCTTGTACATAGGAGCAGTATTATAGTAGTTATATTCTTGTATATAGGGGTACAGTATTATATAGAGTTTATAATTCTTGTACATAGGGGCAGTATTATAGTAGTTATATTCTTGTACATAGGAGCAGTATTATAGTAGTTATATTCTTGTACATAGGGGCAGTATTATAGTAGTTATATTCTTGTATATAGGAGCAGTATTGAAGTAGTTATATTCTTGTACATAGGAGCAGTATTATAGTAGTTATATTCTTGTATATAGGGGCAGTATTATAGTAGTTATATTCTTGTACATAGGGGCAGTATTATAGTAGTTATATTCTTGTACATAGGAGCAGTATTATAGTAGTTATATTCTTGTACATAGGAGCAGTATTATAGTAGTTATATTCTTGGTACATAGGGCAGTATTATAGTAGTTATATTCTTGTATATAGGAGCAGTATTATAGTAGTTATATTCTTGTACATAGGACAGTATTTATAGTAGTTATATTCTTGTATATAGGAGCAGTATTGAAGTAGTTATATTCTTGTACATAGGAGCAGTATTATAGTAGTTATATTCTTGTAATAGGGGACAGTATTATAGTAGTTATATTCTTGTACATAGGGGCAGTATTATAGTAGTTATATTCTTGTACATAGGAGCAGTATTATAGTAGTTATATTCTTGTACATAGGAGCAGTATTATAGTAGTTATATTCTGGTACATAGAGGCAGTATTTAGTAGTATTATCTTTTATATAGGAGCAGTATTGTAGTAGTATATATCTTGTACATAGGAGCAGTATTATAGTATTATATTCTTGTATATAGGAGCAGTATTATAGTAGTTATATTCTTGTACATAGTGAGCAGAATTATAGTAGTTATATTCTTGTACATAGGAGCAGTATTATAGTAGTTATATTCTTGTATATAGGATCAGTATTATAGTAGTTAATATTCTTGTACATAGGGGCAGTATTATAGTAGTTAATTTTGTACATAGGGGCAGTATTATAGCAGTTATATTCTTGTACATAGGAGCAGTATTATAGTAGTTATATTCTTGTACATAGGGGCAGTATTATAGCAGTTATATTCTTGTGCATAGGGGCAGTATTATAGTAGTTATATTCTTGTATATAGGAGCAGTATTATAGTAGTTATATTCTTGTACATAGGGGCAGTATTATAGTAGTTATATTCTTGTATATAGGGGTAGTATTATAGTAGTTATATTCTTGTATATAAGGGCAGTAGTATAGTAGTTATATTCTTGTACATAGTAGCAGTATTATAGTAGTTATATTCTTGTACATAGGAGCAGTATTATAGTAGTTACATACTTGTATATATAGTGCTATATACTGTATTTTTCGCATTATAAGACGCACTTTTATTTTCCCAAATTTTGGGGGAAAGTGGGGGGTGCAGAACTATAATCTGTTGTGCGGTGAGGGAGGGGGGCTGTGGAGCGGTGTCCGGGGAAGTAGGGGGCCAGGAGCAGCTGTGGCCAGTGGTCACATGGGCCCGCTCATTATCTTCTGTAATATGCACTGATTGACAGTGGGAGCAGTGCATATTACAGGAGCAGGTCCGCAGCCCAGCGGCTGCAGCCCCATGTAAATAGTCAGTGCTTTCCATACTTTCATTGTGTGGAAAGCACTGACTCTCCCAGTGAATGAGGTACATACTCACCTTTCTGCATCCCTGCTGTCCACACCATCTACGCATTCCATCCTGTGAGTGTCGCTGCAGAGTGATGTCATCACTGCGCGCTGCTCACAGGACCGAATATTGGCAAAGACAGCGGGGAAGGCGTGGACAGCAGGGATGCACAGAGGTGAGCATGATATCATTTATTTTTTTTAACTGTGCACAAGGGTGGGGGCTCTGTGTGCCAACATGTGGGGGCTGTGCCAGCAAGTGGGGGACTGTGCCAGCATGGGGGGGACTGTGCCAGCATGGGGGCTCATGTGTACAAACATGGGGGCTCATGAGTGCCAGCATGGGGGGACTATACCAGCAAGTGGGGGTTATGCCAGCATGGGAGGACTGTGCCAGCATGGGGGGACTGTGCCAGCATGGGGGGACTATGCCAGCAAGTGAGGGCTGTGCCAGCAAGGAGGGACTGTGCCAGCATGGGGGGACTATGCCAGCAAGTGAGGGCTGTGCCAGCAAGGAGGGACTGTGCCAGCATGGGGGGACTGTGCCAGCATGGGGTGGCTGTGCCAGCATGGGGGGACTGTGCCAGCATGGGGTAGCTGTACCTGCATGGGGGGACTGTGCCAACAAGTAGGGGACTGTGCCAGCATGGGGGGACTGTGCCAGTATGGGGGCTCATGTGTACCAACATGTGGGCTCACGAGTGCCAGGATGGAGGGACTTTGCCAGCAAGTGGGGGCTGTGCCAGCAAGGAGGGACTGTGCCAGCATTGGGGGACTGTGCCAGCATGGGGTGGCTGTGCCAGCATGGGGGGGACTGTGCCAGCATGGGGGCTCATGTGTACCAACATGTGGGCTCATGAGTGCCAGGATGGAGGGACTATGCCAGCAAGTGGGGGCTGTGCCAGCATGGAGTGGTTGTGCCAGCATGGGGGGTCTGTACCAGCATGGGGGGACTGTGCCAGCATGGGGGTTCATGTGTACCAACATGTGGGCTCATGAGTGCCAGGATGGAGGGACTATGCCAGCAAGTGGGGCTGTGCCAGTATGGAGGGACTGTGCCAGCATGGGGGGGCTGTGCCAGCATGGGGGGGCTGTACCAGCATGGGGGGACTGTGCCAGCAAGTAGAGGACTGTGCCAGCATGGGGGCTCATGTGTACCAGCATGGGGGATATATATACCAGGATGGGAGACATATATATGATTTGTAAGATGGACACTGGCAATAAGACAGACCCCATTTAACATGAAAAATTATTTTTTTTTCTCTTTTCCTTCACCAAATTTAATATAATTAATATAATCCTATAATCCGGTGTGTCTTAAAAAGCGAAAAATACGGTAAATAGCTTTTAATCTTTATTCTTAAACATAGCAAAATCAATAACCGTTCTTCATACGATACGACTTGGGGAATGTTTTTCTTTCATTGTGAAATTGCATCTTATTCCAGGAAAACAGATGAAAAATGCAAAGCTGAATTTATTCCATTAAATAAAAGTATAAACTTTTAGCTTTTGTATTTAATGCATGAAATGACAATCCATTAGATATAAATACTATATATATATATATATCTTAGGATATGAAGTTAAAAAAGTCAGTAAAAGCCTTACTGGCTCTTTATCTAATAATAAGGAGCGTTAAGACATGAAGCTTTAAAGTAAAGTATCAATTAAATGTGTGTTAGTTATAAATCATAATGGTGACTGGATAAAAAAAGTCCTAAAAAGAGCAGATTGACCTTAAGATGTAATAAATTCCTGAAAGCATTACAGCATACTATTTGATCACATAAGCATAATGTCATCGCAGTTCTTTATGATGAATTATACAGGATGTGTCCTGTGTGGTGTAGTATATAGAGGATGTGCCCTGTGTGGTGTAGTATATAGAGGATGTGTCCTGTGTGGTGTAGTATATAGAGGATGTGCCCTGTGTGGTGTAGTATATAGAGGATGTGTCCTGTGTGGTGTAGTATATAGAGGATGTGTCCTGTGTGATCTAGTATATAGAGGATGTGTCCTGTGTGGTGTAGTATATAGAGGATGTGCCCTGTGTGGTGTAGTATATAGAGGATGTGTCCTGTGTGGTGTAGTATATAGAGGATGTGCCCTGTGTGGTGTAGTATATAGAGGATGTGTCCTGTGTGGTGTAGTATATAGAGGATGTGTCCTGTGAGGTGTAGTATATAGAGGATGTGTCCTGTGTGGTGTAGTATATAGAAGATGTGGCCTATGTGGTGTAGTATATAGAGGATGTGTAATGTGTGGTGTAGTATATAGAGGATGTGTCCTGTGTGGTGTAGTTTATAGAGGATGTGTCCTATGTGATGTAGTATATAGAGGAGCTGTCCTTTGTGGTGTAGTATATAGAGGATGTGTCCTGTGTGGTGTAGTATATACAGGATCTGTCATGTGTGGTGTAGAATATAGAGGATGTGTCCTGTGTAGTGTAGTATATGTGTGGCGCCCCACTGGTCTGGCCGCCATCAGGAGTACTGCACTCCTCAATTAGAGGGAAGATAGTGCACCGGTTCTCCGAATTGGGACAGTGAACTTGAGACTCGACGCCGCAACACACGCACATAGGACACCGGGTAGGGACAGTGGGCGAACCCGGGAGGGTGGGACCAGTCTCAGACAGGGGGACACGGGTGAGAAAGAAAGGAGTTGTGAGGAGAACAGCGAAGGAGTAGGAAGTCGGAGTGGGTGTCGACAGGAAGTGGAGGTGTTAGCTCCCGTGGGCTGGAGCACGGTCACGCTCGCCCCGGGAGGGAAAGACAAAAGGGTGAAGAAAAGAGAAGGAGCCCTTGGGGTGCGGACAAAGGCTAAGATCATCCCCTGTATCTGGCAGGGGAACAGAGGGGCTGGTGGAAGAAACAGGAAACCGGCCTTAAGAAGGTACGGGGATCCAAACCCAAACCGTTGAACCGGAGGCCATGAGCTCAAAAAGGGGCACTGTGGTTCAACAACCCGGCATACCTCAGAGAAGGCGGCCGTACTAAGGCGCGGCAGTGTGAAACGGTGCCAACCAATGCCAGTAGCTGACGGTACCCGAGCTCCTTGTGCGGAGGCGCTGACCAAAGAAGCAAGACAAGCTAGAAGTGCTGAGCGTACCAACGAGCGTAGAGAGAATGCAGAAAGACAGAGAGCAAAAGGAACACCTAAGGGTCTCGACTACACTGTCCCGGTTCTTGAGAAACAGCTGGACTGGAGAATGGCAGAGGGAAGCACCTGGCAGCCTGGTTAAAGTGTTGAAATAAAAGGTACAGAACTCCAATTGAACTGTGTGAGACTTTTCTTTGTGGCGCCCATCAGCTGAACCACTGAAGTGCTGATGATCCGATGAACACCGGCCAAGAATGAACTGACTTCACTACCCACTGCCCTGGGGACCCCGCTCTGCCTGCGGGGAGCGAAACCATCCAAGCTACCAGTCATCGTCCCCAGAGATTCTACAGCGGCGGCGGCCGCACAGGTCGCATACCACTGGTGATGTCATGAATACCCTTTTCCTGATATCCCCCATCATCAAAGCCCAGCATCTCTTTAAATTACACCACCAGGGCCACGGAGCCGGGTCGCCACCATGACATGTCCTGAATGCAAAAGGACTATAACAACCGGTCCGGTTCCGAGTATCCCCAATGCCCTGAAGTGGGTGTGTCATATAGAGGATGTGTCCTGCGTGGTGTAGTATATAGAGGGTGTGTCCTGTGTGGTGTAGTATATAGAGGGTGTGCCCTGTGTGGTGTAGTATATAGAGGATGTTTCCCGTGTGGTGTCGTATATAGAGGGGGTGTCCTGTGTGGTGTAGTATATAGAGGATGTGTCCCGTGTGGTGTAGTATATAGAGGGTGTGTCCTGTGTGGTGTAGTATATAGAGGATGTTTCCTGTGTGGTGTAGTATATAGAGGGTGTGTCCTGTGTGGTGTAGTATATAGAGGGTGTGTCCTATGTGGTGTAGTATATAGAGGATGTGTCCTGTGTGGTGTAGTATATAGAGGATGTGTCCTGTGTGGTGTAGTATATAGAGGGTGTGTCCTGTGTGGTGTAGTATATAGAGAATGTGTCCTGTGTAGTGTAGTATATAGAGGGTGTGCCCTGTTTGGTGTAGTATATAGAGGATGTTTCCCGTGTGGTGTCGTATATAGAGGGGGTGTCCTGTGTGGTGTAGTATATAGAGGATGTGTCCCGTGGGGGTGTAGTATATAGAGGGTGTGTCCTGTGTGGTGTAGTATATAGAGGATGTTTCCTGTGTGGTGTAGTATATAGAGGGTGTGTCCTGTGTGGTTTAGTATATAGAGGGTGTGTCCTATGTGGTGTTGTATATAGAGGATGTGTCCTGTGTGGTGTAGTATATAGAGGATGTGTTCTGTGTGGTGTAGTATATAGAGGGTGTGTCCTGTGTGGTGTAGTATATAGAGAATGTGTCCTGTGTAGTGTAGTATATAGAGGATGTGTCCTGTGTGGTGTAGTATATAGAGGATCTTTCCTGTGTGGTGCAGTTGTTTTCCAAATGTACAGCAGTATTATCTGTGTATTATTTGGGAGTATTATTTGCTGTCATCACTGTTTGGGTGCTGTAGTGACATTACTGCTAATTTCCTCTTGGAAAATGTCTGTACAGACCTTGATGTGACTCCATGGAACATAAACCCCACACGGCGAGCGGCTTGTACTCACAGAGCGACTGTCCTCCAGGTATCTGCAGAGTCGAGTCATTATATAAAAAGTCATGTAAAACAATTAAAGATTCTGGCTGCCAGTATGTACAGTGTACACAGTAATATATGGACTACCGCTGACAAAGCCCGGGGCGCCAGACGTGTTCATGTCAGTCTCATTTCAGCGGGACGTCGTCTGGGAAGATGCTGAAGTTTCTTTAAAACAAAATCTTGGCAAGAAATAGATCAACATACAATGAAATCACTGCAGTTTATCAAAGGATTTCTACATTACGGGAAAGAGAACATCTGACATCTGGAGGCTACGAGGACTCTTGTCCGGTGCCAGCGATGTAACGACGCTGTAATTCCTGAAATGTTCCATAAAGGTGTTGTCTCATCTTGTAAAATGGTTGTAAAAACAAGCAACTTTGCATTTTACCTCTTAATAAAAATTGTTCCGGCACTTGCGGCCGCGCAAAAAGAACGCTGCTAGGATTCGGCAATACCGCACTTGCCACACCCGACCTCAAGCCCCATAGAGAATGAATGGGGCTTGCCAGGTCAGTGCCGCAAGTCCGCCGTGACGCGGCAGATCAGGCAGATTTGGCGACAGCTGCAGGACACCTATGAAAGCAGCCATACAAGGATTTTTAATGTTTTAGTTTTTTGCTCATTGCTTTTTTGCAATCTATCAGAGATGGCAGGTTTTGTAGGCAAAAAGCGAGCGCTTACAAGCTCTTTGTATCAGAACCTTCAAGCATTATTAGAAGTGTGGTACTCCTGCGGTCTGGTCGCCACAGTGATGCTGCACCAGCTCTGCAGGTGTGGTGTCACCTCTTCCAGGTGAGAGGAGTTGCAAGTCCGAGACACTACAATTGCACACAACATCTTCCCAATTCATGGCTAGGGGATTCAAGAGGACCTTACTGACAGGGAGGACCCCATCTTCTGGTCATGAGGAAGGGTTAGCAGTAGGTTAGGAAAAAGTTAGTGAGAGGAGTTGAAGGAGGAAGGGCAGAGGAGTCCTAGGGGACACGGAAGTGGGGAACCCACACATGTGCCCCGAATCTTGGGCAGAAGGACAGGTTGCCTGAGGGGACCGACCCCTATCTGGTGTGAGTGCTGCTTCCTCAACCAGGAAAAGTGGAGGCCATTGCTTCTGCAAGAGCAGTGGCCACAAGCCGTGCATAATTGCTGGGACGGTGGCTAGAACTAGGGTCAGGGGACGTGCTGACGCAGTTGTCCGACAAGGCCTGCAACCATCAGCCTGGGACCCTGCCCACAAAAGCGCTAGGAAGGAGGGCGAGTACATAGCGCAGGGAGAGAGCAACCAGGAGAGGTCAAGAAGGGTGTCTCGGAGGGGCAATCCCGACCGCCTGGGAGCTGGCCGGTCCGCACCATGGAGGGGCACAGCACCCGGCTGGACAGCCTTGCCTGATCAGCAAATAAAGATACAGAACTGCATCCCCGGTGTCGTCTGGTTATTCCCCGCACATTCCGCTCTCTGTACGCCAACTATCATCATTGCCTCTATAGACTGTTCACACCATCCCTGGGGCCCAGCTCCACCTGTGTGGAGCGATACTATCCCGGCTGCACTAGCATCTACTCCAGCAGTCACATCCTGCAGCGTCGGCCATCCCTGGCAGAGTACCACAGGTGACGTCACAAACTATACCCTGTAAATAATCCCTTTTTACTGCACGCCCAGGGCCACGGAGGCGGGTCACCGCCACCGTAACCTCCTATTGAACCGACCGGCCCGTTTATCAAGTACCTCACGGCCCTGGTGGTATCGCAGAAGGTTCAACAGAAATCCGACTTAGAGAAAATTGTGGACGCTGCAGAAGGGAGAGGTTGGATATGAGCTTTATTCAAGTATCTCTGGCAATCCGTTAGTCAATGACTGGAGTTTTTGGGCAAATGCTGGACTGCCACTCCTTTGAGAAAGAACTCTGTTCTCATGATCGTTTGGGGTGGCAGCAGTCAAAAACACATCAATCATACTACTAAACACAAAGACGATGTGTTGTCTTTGAGTGGTAAATAGTGAATAGGTCATTGCAATATAGTAGATTGAGCATAAAACCAATAATAGAAAAAGGGGATAGCAGGTTAATTAAAGTTACCTCAGCCAGGAATGGAGTGCTAAAGAGAAGTTCACTGGAGAGATATCAGAAACCAGAATGTCCACTATAAATGGGATCAGGCCCAGCGCCAACTCCCCAGATGCCGGGGCCCTGAAGCAGTGAGAGGGCCCACAGCTGTCTGTGAGCGGAAGCAGAGGAACACCGCTCACACACAGCTGCCCTCTCTCCCTCTCTTCACTCCTGCTCTGTAATGATCTATGTGATCGGTATGCAGCAGGAGAGAAAGCTTACCGGGAACTGAATGGAGGCTAAAGAACCTTCCAGTTCCAGCCATGTGACTGATCAAATGACTGAAATCAAGGTCCTAGAAGAAACTGCTTCTGCTTAACTTCTGCAGCTCCCAGTGCCTCCTCTCCTGCTCTCTCCATGCAGCTCCCAGTGCCTCCTCTCCTGCTCCCTCCATGCAGCTCCCAGTGCCTCCTCTCCTGCTCTCTCCATGCAGCTCCCAGTGCCTCCTCTCCTGCTCTCTCCATGCAGCTCCCAGTGCCTCCTCTCCTGCTCCCTCCATGCAGCTCCCAGTGCCTCCTCTCCTGCTCTCTCCATGCAGCTCCCAGTGCCTCCTCTCCTGCTCTCTGTACAGCTCCCAGTGCTTCCTCTCCTGCTCTCTGTACAGCTCCCAGTGCCTCCTCTCCTGCTCTCTCCATGCAGCTCCCAGTGCCTCCTCTCCTGCTCTCTCCATGCAGCTCCCAGTGCCTCCTCTCCTGCTCTCTCCATGCAGCTCCCAGTGCCTCCTCTCCTGCTCTCTCTGTGCAGCTCCCAGTGCCTCCTCTCCTGCTCTCTCTGTGCAGCTCCCAGTGCCTCCTCTCCTGCTCTCTGTACAGCTCCCAGTGCCTCCTCTCCTGCTCTCTGTACAGCTCCCAGTGCCTCCTCTCCTGCTCTCTCCATGCAGCTCCCAGTGCCTCCTCTCCTGCTCTCTGTACAGCTCTCAGTGCCTCCTCTCCTGCTCCCTCCATGCAGCTCCCAGTGCCTCCTCTCCTGCTCCCTCCATGCAGCTCCCAGTGCCTCCTCTCCTGCTCTCTCTGTGCAGCTCCCAGTGCCTCCTCTCCTGCTCTCTCTGTGCAGCTCCCAGTGCCTCCTCTCCTGCTCTCTGTACAGCTCCCAGTGCCTCCTCTCCTGCTCTCTCCATGCAGCTCCCAGTGCCTCCTCTCCTGCTCCCTCCATGCAGCTCCCAGTGCCTCCTCTCCTGCTCTCTCTGTGCAGCTCCCAGTGCCTCCTCTCCTGCTCTCTGTACAGCTCCCAGTGCTTCCTCTCCTGCTCTCTGTACAGCTCTCAGTGCCTCCTCTCCTGCTCTCTCCATGCAGCTCCCAGTGCCTCCTCTCCTGCTCTCTCCATGCAGCTCCCAGTGCCTCCTCTCCTGCTCTCTCCATGCAGCTCCCAGTGCCTCCTCTCCTGCTCTCTCTGTGCAGCTCCCAGTGCCTCCTCTCCTGCTCTCTCTGTGCAGCTCCCAGTGCCTCCTCTCCTGCTCTCTCCATACAGCTCCCAGTGCTTCCTCTCCTGCTCTCTCCATGCAGCTCCCAGTGCCTCCTCTCCTGCTCTCTCCATGCAGCTCCCAGTGCCTCCCTCCTGCTCTCTCTGTGCAGCTCCCAGTGCCTCTCCTCTCCTCCTCTCCATGCAGCTCCAGTGCCCTCTCCTGCTCCCTCCATGCAGCTCCCAGTGCTTCCTCTCCTGCTCTCTCCATGCAGCTCCCAGTGCCTCCTCTCCTGCTCTCTCCATGTGCAGCTCCCAGTGCCTCCTCTCCTGCTCTCTCTGTCAGCTCCCAGTGCCTCCTCTCCTGCTCTCTCCATGCAGCTCCCAGTGCCTCCTCTCCTGCTCCCTCCATGCAGCTCCCAGTGCCTCCTCTCCTGCTCTCTCTGTGCAGCTCCCAGTGCCTCCTCTCCTGCTCTCTCATGCAGCTCCCAGTGCCTCCTCTCCTGCTCTCTCCATGCAGCTCCCAGTGCCTCCTCTCCTGCTCTCTCCATGCAGCTCCCAGTGCCTTCCTCTCCTGCTCTCTCCATGCAGCTCCCAGTGCCTCCTCTCCTGCTCTCTCCTGTGCAGCTCCCAGTGCCTCCTCTCCTGCTCCCTCCATGCAGCTCCCAGTGCCTCCTCTCCTGCTCATCTCTGTGCAGCTCCCAGTGCCTCCTCTCCTGTCTCTCCATCAGCTCCATGCTCCCGTCCTCCTCTCCTGCTCCTCCCATGCAGCTCCCAGTGCCTCCTCTCCTGCTCTCTTCCATGCAGCTCCCAGTGCCTCCTCTCCTGCTCCTCCATGCAGCTCCAGTGCTTCCTCTCCTGCTCTCTCCATGCAGCTCCCAGTGCCTCCTCTCCTGCTCTCTCCATGCAGCTCCCAGTGCCTCCTCTCCTGCTCTCTCCATGCAGCTCCCAGTGCCCTCCTCTCCTGCTCTCCTGCTGCAGCTCCCAGTGCCTCCTCTCCTGCTCTCTCCATAGCAGCTCCCAGTGCTCCTCTCCTGCTCTCTCTCCATGCAGCTCCCAGTGCCTCCTCTCCTGCTCTCTCCATGCAAGCTCCCAGTGCCTCCTCTCCTGCTCTCTCCATGCAGCTCCCAGTGCCTCCTCTCCTGCTCTCTCCATGCAGCTCCCAGTGCCTCCTCTCCTGCTCTCTCCATGCCTCTCTTACAGCTCCCAGTGCCTCCTCTTCCTGCTCCCTCCATGCAGCTCCCAGTGCCATCCTCTCCTGCTCCTCCATGCAGCTCCCAGTGCCTCCTCTCCTGCTCTCTCTGTGCAGCTCCCAGTGCCTCCTCTCCTCTCTCATGCAGCTCCCAGTGCCTTCCCTCCTCTCTCTTACAGCTCCCAGTGCCTCCTCTCCTGCTCTCTCCATGCAGCTCCCAGTGCCTCCTCTCCTGCTCCTCCATGCAGCTCCCAGTGCCTCCTCTCTGCTCTCTCTGTGCAGCTCCCAGTGCCTCCTCTCCTGCTCTCTGTCCATGCAGCTCCCAGTGCTTCCTCTCCTGCTCTCCATGCAGCTCCCAGTGCCTCCTCTCCTGCTCTCTCCATGCAGCTCCCAGTGCCTCCTCTCCTGCTCTCTCCATGCAGCTCCCAGTGCCTCCTCTCCTGCTCTCCATGCAGCTCCCAGTGCCTCCTCTCCTGCTCTCTCTGGCTAGTGCTCTCTCCTGCTCCTCACTCCCAGTGCCTCTCCCTGCTCTCTCATGCAGCTCCCAGTGCCTCCTCTCCTGCTCTCTCTGTACAGCTCCCAGTGCCTCCTCTCCTGCTCTCTCCATGCAGCTCCCAGTGCCTCCTCTCCTGCTCTCTCCATGCAGCTCCCAGTGCCTCCTCCTGCTCTCTCCTGCAGCTCCAGTGCCTCCTCTCCTGCTCTCTCATTGCAGCTCCCAGTGCCTCTCTCCTGCTCTCTCCATGCAGCTCCCAGTGCCTCCTCTCCTGCTCTCTCTTGCAGCTCCCAGTGCCTCCTCTCCTGCCTCTCCATGCAGCGCTCCAGTGCCTCCTCTCCTGCTTCTCTCCATGCAGCTCCCAGTGCCTCCTCTCCTGCTCTCTCCATGCAGCTCCAGTGCCTCCTCTCCTGCTCTCTCCATGCAGCTCCCAGTGCTCTCTCTCCTGCTCTCTCTGCAGCTCCAGTGCCTCCTCTCCTGCTCTCTCCATGCAGCTCCCAGTGCCTCCTCTCCTGCTCTCTCATGCAGCTCCAGTGCTCCTCTCCTGCTCTCTCCATGCAGCTCCCAGTGCCTCCTCTCCTGCTCTCTCCATGCAGCTCCCAGTGCCTCCTCTCCTGCTCTCTCCATGCAGCTCCCAGTGCCTCCTCTCCTGCTCTCTCATGCAGCTCCCAGTGCCTCCAGTGCCTCCTCTCCTGCTCTCTGTACAGCTCCCAGTGCCTCCTCTCCTGCTCTCTGTACAGCTCCCAGTGCCTCCTCTCCTGCTCTCTCCATGCAGCTCCCAGTGCCTCCTCTCCTGCTCTCTGTACAGCTCTCAGTGCCTCCTCTCCTGCTCCCTCCATGCAGCTCCCAGTGCCTCCTCTCCTGCTCCCTCCATGCAGCTCCCAGTGCCTCCTCTCCTGCTCTCTCTGCAGCTCCCAGTGCCTCCTCTCCTGCTCTCTCATGTCAGCTCCCAGTGCCTCCTCTCCTGCTCTCTGTAACAGCTCCCAGTGCCTCCTCTCCTGCTCTCTCCATGCAGCTCCCAGTGCCTCCTCTCCTGCTCCTCAATGCAGCTCCCAGTGCCTCCTCTCCTGCTCTCTCTGTGCAGCTCCCAGTGCCTCCTCTCCTGCTCTCTGTACAGCTCCCAGTGCTTCC
Source organism: Allobates femoralis (assembly GCA_033576535.1). Classification (NCBI taxonomy): domain Eukaryota; kingdom Metazoa; phylum Chordata; class Amphibia; order Anura; family Aromobatidae; genus Allobates; species Allobates femoralis. The sequence continues at coordinate 555,156,391 of JARQOC010000005.1, forward strand.
TCTCCTGCTCTCTGTACAGCTCTCAGTGCTCCTCTCCTGCTCTCTCCATGCAGCTCCCAGTGCCTCCTCTCCTGTCTCTCTCATGCAGCTCCCAGTGCCTCCTCTCCTGCTCTCTCCATGCAGCTCCCAGTGCCTCCTCTCCTGCTCTCTCTGTGCAGCTCCCAGTGCCTCCTCTCCTGCTCTCTCTGTGCAGCTCCCAGTGCCTCCTCTCCTGCTCTCTGTACAGCTCCCAGTGCCTCCTCTCCTGCTCTCTGTACAGCTCCCAGTGCCTCCTCTCCTGCTCTCTCCATGCAGCTCCCAGTGCCTCCTCTACTCCTGCTCTCTGTACAGCTCTCAGTGCCTCCTCTCCTGCTCCCTCCATGCAGCTCCCAGTGCCTCCTCTCCTGCTCCCTCCATGCAGCTCCCAGTGCCTCCTCTCCTGCTCTCTCTGTGCAGCTCCCAGTGCCTCCTCTCCTGCTATGCACAGATCAAGATCTTCTGAATGTGGTGATATATGTGTGTGTGTCTGTATGTGTGTGTGTGTGTGTGTCTGTATGAGTGTGTGTCTCAGTGTATATATGTGTTTGTATGTGTGTATTTGTGTATATCTGTATTTGTGTGTCTGTATGTAGTAGAGCTGTGTGTGTATCTGTATATACATATATTGTACATGTAGCAGATCTAGGTGTGTAGTATGCATGTAGTGTCTATGTGTAGCAGATCTAGGTGTGTAGTATGCATGTAGTGTCTATGTGGCAGAGCTGGGTGTGTATCTGTATGTGCATGTATTGTGCATGCAGCAGAGCTGTGTGTATATGTATGTACATGTATTGTGTACGTGAGCAGAGCTGTGTGTGTTTGTACATGCATGCATTGTACATGTAGCAGAGCTGGGTATGAAGTGTCCATATAGCAGAGCCATATGTGTTCTGTATGTGTAATGTGCATGTAGAAGAGCTGTGTGTGTGTATGTGCATGAATTAGGCATGTACCAGTGCTGTGTGTGTATCTGTATGTTCATGTAGCAGAGCTGTGTGTGTGTATTATGTGTAGTGTGCATGTAGAGAGCTGTGTGTTTACATGTGCGTGTAGCAGAGCCATCTATGTCTATGGCCATGTATGTCTACGTGTAGTGTGCATGCAGCAGAGCTGTGTCTACATGTGCATGTAGCAGAGCCATCTATGTTTATGGACATGTATGTCTATATGTAGTGTGCATGAAGCAGAGCTGTGTGCATCTGTATGTGCATGAATGGGACATGTACCAGTGTTATGTGTGTTGTATCTGTATGTTCATGTAGTAGAGCTGTGTGTGTGTATCTGTATGTTCATGTAGTAGAGCTGTGTGTGTGTACGATGTGAGCGTGCATGCAGAGTGTGTCTGGGGATCACAGAAAATAAGAGTATACAGACATTACAGCTGGGGATCACAGAATATAAGAGTATACAGGCATTACAGCTGGGGATCACAGAATATAAGAGTATACAGACATTACAGCCGGGATCACAGAAAATAAGAGTATACAGACATTACAGCTGGGGATCACAGAATATAAGAGTATACAGGCATTACAGCTGGGGATCACAGAATATAAGAGTATACAGACATTACAGCTGGGGATCACAGAATATAAGAGTATACAGACATTACAGCCGGGGATCACAGAATATAAGAGTATACAGACATTACAGCCGGGGATCACAGAATATAAGAGTATACAGACATTACAGCTGGGGATCACAGAATATAAGAGTATACAGACATTACAGCTGGGGATCACAGAATATAAGAGTATACAGACATTACAGCTGGGGATCACAGAATATAAGAGTATACAGACATTACAGCCGGGGATCACAGAATATAAGAGTATACAGACATTACAGCCGGGGATCATATAGTATAAGAGTATACAGACATTACAGCCGGGGATCACAGAATATAAGAATATACAGACATTACAGCCGGACATCACAAAATATAAGAGTATACAGACATTACAGCCGGGATCACAGAATATAAGAGTATACAGACATTACAGCCGGAGATCACAGAATATAAGAGTATACAGATATTACAGCCGGGGATCACAGAATATAAGAGTATACAGACATTACAGCCGGGGATCATATAGTATAAGAGTATACAGACATTACAGCCGGGGATCACAGAATATAAGAATATACAGACATTACAGCCGGACATCACAAAATATAAGAGTATACAGACATTACAGCCGGGATCACAGAATATAAGAGTATACAGACATTACAGCTGGGGATCACAGAATATAAGAGTATACAGACATTACAGCCGGACATCACAAAATATAAGAGTATACAGACATTACAGCTGGGGATCACAGAATATAAGAGTATACAGACACTACAGCCTGGGATCACAGAATATAAGAGTATACAGACATTACAGCTGGGGATCACAGAATATAAGAGTATACAGACATTACAGCCGGGGATCACAGAATATAAGAGTATACAGACATTACAGCCAGGGATCACAGAATATAAGAGTATACAGACATTACAGCCGGGGATCACAGAATATAAGAGTATACAGACATTACAGCTGTGGATCATAGAATATAAGAGTATACAGACATTACAGCCAGGGATCACAGGATATAAGAGTATACAGACATTACAGCCGGGGATTAAAGATAATATTTTGCAGAAGTTACACTGCAGATAGTAGTGTTGAGCGGCCAGATTCATGCTATCCAGTCCACACCTGTCTGTGGGAAACATTTGCAAAATTGATTTTTTTCTTGTACGTTTGTTTGCTTTTGGTGAATTGATGAAACCAATTGATTTGCTCGCCATGTTGTGTGCGAGCCGCGGGCATCGGGCGGCTCAGTCCAATTTACTCAAAATACAAGCTGAAGTTATCCAAACTTATAACAGTAGAAACTGCTTCATAAAATACATTAACCCTTTAAAAACTTGGACATTTTTGGTGTCAAAGCTGAGACACAGGCCCAGATGTACTTGTAGGCGAGAATTTGCAGTTGCAGTACCATTCACAGCCACTACACATTGTATGGCGCTCTACCACTTCCAGTGCGCTGAGTCCTTCAATTAGCCGATCGATGGAGGTGCCCAAAATAGGAACCCAGCGGATCTGATGGCTTATACTGGAGATAGATCATCACTATTAAACACCTAGAAAACTCCTTTGAGTGAATATTTAGGGCTCCTCCTGTTTCCTTGGTGCACAGGTATGGTCAAAGCTTGGAAGGAACAAATTGATTCTAAAAGAATCAATAGCCGCTGTGAATTTCCCCAAAATGAAAGTATAAGAAATCCAATTTTGGGGGACTGAATTTGTAATAAACTTTATATTTTGGTAGTCTGAAATTTTACAGATGCTGGGGAATAAATTTACATTTTTTTCACTATTTTTAAGAACTTTTTTAATGTTATTTTTACTTTATTCTTAAAACCCCTTAGTGAATTTGAACCTGTGATCCCCTGAATGTTCATACCATATACTGCAATACCGCAGCATGTCACCTATATTGCCAGACTGTGGCACAAGAGAGCAAATATATAAATACAAATATTATAATCCTAAACTTTCCAAACAGCACAACATTGTATCAACATAGCTATGTAGCACATAATCTGACAGCTTATGTACTGCTACATGTGTACAGGATCAGACTGATTAACAGTACATGAATATAGCACCAGAACCATCAACCGAACATTAACACATCACTAAAACCATCATCAGTATATAAACACAGTATCAGAACACTATCAGTACATGAATAAATTGGAAAACCACCATCACTACAGGAATACATCACCAGAGGCACCATGAGTAGATGAATATAGCACCAGAACCACAATCATTACATTAATACATCACAAAAACATTAATGCAGCAACAGAACCAACTTAAGTATATACATACTTCAACAAAACACAAATACAGCATTAAAACCAATGTCAGTACATGAATACATAACCAGGAACACCATCAATACATGAAAACAACACAAGAACAATCACCAATAGAATACAGCACCCAGAATAATCATCAATATATGAATACATCACCAGTAAATTATCAGTACATGAATACAGTACCTGAAATTTGATCAATACATGAATACAGCACCAGAACCATCATCAGTCCAAAAATACAGCACCAGAACTATCAATACCTGAATACATCACCCTATCTTCACTTGGCCCTCTACAGTGTCCCTCACACTGTGTCTCCACACTACTCTCAACATTTTGTCACCTCATTCTGCCACCATTCTGCCTCCCTAATCGCATTGACCTTTTTTCATAATGTACACTCACACTGTGCCTCCTATACTGCACTTTCTTCATATTGTGCTCCCTTTTGACACTCTCCTCTTTATGCTGCCCCTGGCCCTATATTCTCCCCCAAAATTCCCTCTCTTCACACTGTGTCCTCACACTGTTCCCTCCCCACATTGCCCCCTCTTTTAAGTGTGCGTTAACACTGACCATGATGCTGACTCACTCCATATTGTGCTCCCCCTCACCATACTGTGCCCTCACACTGTCCGGCTTCTTATATCCTCCCCATACTGTGCCCTCACACTTTACACCTTCTTATGCCCTCCCCATACTGAGCCCTCACACTGTTTGGCTTCTTATATCCTCCGCATACTGTGCTCTCACACTGTCTGGCTTCCTATGCCCTCCCCATACTGTGCCCTCACACTTTCCACAATCTTATAACCTCCCCATACTGTGCCGTCACACTTTCCACCTTATTATGCCCTCCCCATACTGTGCCCTCACACTTTACACCTTCTTATGCCCTTCCCATACTATGCCCTCACACTTTCCACCATCTTATGCCCTCACTATACTGTGCCCTCACACTGTTTGGCTTCTTATATCCTCCGCATAATGTGCCCTCACAGTGTTTGGCTTCTTATATCCTCCGCATACTGTGCCCTCACACTGTCTGGCTTCCTATGCCACCCCCATACTGTGCCCTCACACTTTCCACCTTCTTCTGCCCTTCCCATACTGTGCCTTCACACTTTCCACCTTCCTATATTCAGATTGACCCCTTCCTTATGCCCTCCCCATACTGTGTACGCACACTTTCCTTCCTACCCTTACTCTCCCCATACTGCACCCTTACATTAAACACCACACACACGCCTCTATTGATTTCCCTTGTATCTTCGGCTCCATGGAGCACTCATATTTCCACCATCTTCACCTCCTTTGGTCTTTACAACAGCCGATATGTTGCATGGGAATAAATTGGGGGTGGGGCCGATGTTATACAATGGAGGCAATGAGGCTGGATGTTATATACTGGGGGCAATGGAGTTGAGTAAAAAATAGAATTTAATGAGTAAGATCCATGGCCCAATACGTTTTTCCAAATAGTTTGTGCAAAATGGGGAAAAATTGGTTACATCTCATGTACAGCACCATGGAATCAATGGTGCTCTATAAATAAATAATAATAATAATAATCTGTATAGTAACATAGTTTTTTTTTTTTTTTTTTTTTTTTAAGGTTGAAGGAAGACTTTAAGTCCATCTAGTTCAACCCATAGCCTAACATGTTGATCCAGAGGAAGGCAAAAAAAACCCCATGTGGCAACACTAAGCTCCACATTGGGGGAAAAAATTCCTTCCTGACTCCAGATACGGCAATCAGACTAATTCCCTGGATCAACGCCCTATCAAAGAATCTAGTATATATAACCGGTAATATTATAGTTTTCAAGAAAGGCATCCAGGCCCTTCTTAAATGTTAGTAGTGACTCACTCATTACAACATCATGTGGCAGAGAGCGTCTGTGATTATGATTAAACCTTCTTCCCTCCAGACGTAGAGGATGCCCCCTTGTCCCAGTCTCAGGCCTAAGAGTAAAGAGATCATTAGAAAGGTCTCTGTACTGTCCCCTCATATATTTATACATTATTATAAGATCACCCCTAAGCCTTCGTTTTTCCAAGCTAAATAACCCCAAGTTTAATAACCTGTCTTGGTATTGCAGACCCCTTAGTCCTCTAATAACTTTTGTCGCTCTTCTCTGGACCCGCTCTAGTTCAGCTATGTCTTTCTTATACACCGGAGACCAGAATTGTACACAGTATTCTAAGTGTGGTCGCACTAGTGACTTGTATAGAGGTAAAATTATGTTCTCCTCATGAGCATCTATGCCTCTTTTAATACATCCCATTATTTTATTTGCCTTTGCAGCAGCTGCCTGACACTGGCCACTAAATGTGAGTTTGTCATCTACCCATACACCCAGGTCTTTTTCAGTGATAGTTTTGCCCAGTGTTTTATAATTAAGCACATAATTATACCCTTTGTTTCCTCTGCCCAAGTGCATGACTTTACATTTATCCCCATTAAAGCGCATTTGCCATTTATCAGCCCAAGCTTCTAGTTTACATAAATCCTCCTGTAATATAAAATTGTCCTCCTCTGTATTGATTACCCTGCAGAGTTTAGTGTCATCTGCAAATATTGAGATTCTACTCTGTATGCCCCCTACAAGGTCATTAATAAATATATTAAATAGGAGCGGGCCCAACACTGACCCCTGTATAGTAACATAGTTTTTTAAATGTAACCAGATGATAATTATTGAATGATCTAGTTTTCACAATATATATGTTTAATATATATTTTATTTACCTAAGACCAATATCCCCCACCCCCCAGCTAATGCAGCACCTTATTATATTCACTGCGTAGAGCACAATTACCGGTATTCCTATATATTGGCGCACAACTCCCCAGTCGCCCATTACCAGTGATATACGCATTCAGGCTTACCTAGACCTCTCACAATGAAAGGTTCACACCATTTTATGGGGGGGCCCAGTAATTTATAGCCCCCTAAGCATTAGCGCTATTGTAATATATTGAAAAAACGCCAACATTTAACCCTCCCACCCCCAGGATGGATACATTAGGGTCCGATCCTTGCTGTTATATTGTATTTTCCAACCTAACCAATGGACACTGGAGTCAAGGTTGCAGAATGTTTATTCTACTCTGGGGAAGAACGTAACACTCAACGGTCACCGAACACATAGAATAAACTCCGGAGTAAGTTCAGATCAAGAATACATTAATATTAAAGCAGAAGCTGTACTTTTGGCTACAAGGATTTAACCAACGAGAGACGATGGAAGCAAAGTTAAAGAGATGCATAAAAAAAATTGATGTAGTATATAAAATGTTATATTACATAGTACATGTTCTCTTCAATTTTTAATGATTTTTCTTGCAAGAATATCATGAAATCTTGCAGTTTTCACTCTGGCTAGTCATAGTAAACAAATACTTCTCGTCTTGTGGAGATCGTTTTATCATATCACAGTCAGGATGGCAATGTCAGACAACACGTAGAGAGAAGCCTATGATGAAGACAGTGGGAAAACGCAACACTGAATTCGGACCTCTCACGGATTCAGGTACACACGACCTCTTCATCGAGGAGTTTATGAACATCGTCTGTCTAATTGACAGAGAAACTCCTCATAAGTCTCCACAAAGTAGCTTCCGTCTGTGTCATGATTCTGTCAACTTTTACAATGGTTAGACAATGGAAGCATGAGGCTGGTTAATGTTTATAAATGTGATTCATCAATAATCCAGAACTGGCCAGAATCTATCATCTCCAGAAGTTAGTTATAAACAAATATATTCAGACAATAAATGTGTGTATTTCTTGTGGATGATTCTTATAAGTCAACACCAGATATTTGAACACAGTATTTTGTTACAAGTACTCTATTTGTCAAAGCAAATAATGCAGTGGTCACTTGTGTAGAAAGTCAGATCAGATCTCTGCACATATATTACAATGTACATTGTCTACCTGTATAAATACAGAGCAAACACTTACAAGCAGAGACAAATTTAGGTGTATGTTGTAAGTTACCCTGCAATATATAGTGCATGAATCCAGACAACTATATTTCATATTTGCAATACACTCCACCTTTGGCCTAATGACCACACTATATCAAAGAATATAAATTATATGTTACAATAAGTAGGCTATAAGATATCCATATTTTTTTTTAGTAATACACAAAGCTCTTCTCTTCTTCCTGTCCAATGACTGATAACTAGGGATGAGCGAGTCCTAAATTACTCGGAATCGCTAGACCCGCACGAGTCCGAGCCCAGGACTCGCTACTCGTTGCGAGTCTAGCGAGTCCAATGTTAATGAATAGGGAACCGAGTAATAACGAATAATGCTATTTCCAAATCGCTGATGTGTCTCTGAAAGTGTGCGAGTCCAAACTCGCAGGTTTTTCTCTTATTTGGAGCCGAGCTGCAGGCAGGACACCGTACAGCAACGCACTGGCACAGGAAAAAATTGTTTAGTACGCAGAACCAGGCACTGTTAGGGCTCCTTCACATTTGCGTATGGTAACGCAGCGTATGCTGCGTTCCCATACGCATCCAAACGCATGCGCACTGCGTTCCTATGTTTAACATAGGAACGCATAGTGCCTGCGTTTGGCAGCGTTTGCTGCGTTCGGGTGCGGATGCGGACGATATCTGCTCTCTTCAGGGTCCAGCGTCCGCACCCGGGACGCAGCATGTTGCATTTTTTGGGCGCTCGGGGACCTTGGAAGATCAGCAAGCGTCCCCAAGCGCACAAAACCTGCATTGTCTTCAATGGGTCCGCAGTGTTCTGCGCTTGACAGCGCAGGAGAACGCTGCGGACCCATTGAAAAATCTCCCGGTGGCCGCCGGTGATGTCACAGGAGCTCACCGACGGCCACCGGGAGATCAGCTCAGCCTCTGCTTCTTCTCTTCTTCTTCCCTTCTTCTTGTCTTCTTCCCCGCCGGCGGTAATCTCCTAGCGATGTCGGCGGGGAGAACAGCTGATTTGACAGCTGTTTGAATCTTCCCGCGCCGACATCTCCTCTCGGTGTCGGCGCAGGAAGATTCAAACAGCTGTCAAATCAGCTGTTCTCCCCGCCGACAGTCCCGGAGCTTACCGGCGGCCGGGGGGCGGAGATCTCCGGCGCTGATCTCCGCCCCGGCCCGCCCCCGGACAAAGCCGATTGGCTGGCCGGGCTCCCTAGTGATGTGTCCGCAGGCGGACATTATCCGCTGCGGACACATCAAAAGACCATGGTTTTGACAGCGTTTGTGTCTGCATGCCATCAGCATGCAGACACAAACGCAAATGTGAAGGTAGCCTTAGGCTGCGGTGCTGGCTGCGTGCAAGTTTACAAGTACCGTGCGAGCTGCAGGCAGGACACCGTACAGCAACGCACTGGCACAGGAAAAAAATTGTTTAGTACGCAGAACCAGGCACTGTTAGGCTGCGGTGCTGGCTGCGTGCAAGTTTACAAGTACCATGCGAGCTGCAGGCAGGACACCGTACAGCAACGCACTGGCACAGGAAAAAATTGTTTAGTACGCAGAACCAGGCACTGTTAGGCTGCGGTGCTGGCTGCGTGCAAGTTTACAAGTACCGTGCGAGCTGCAGGCAGGACACCGTACAGCAACGCACTGGCACAGGAAAAAATTGTTTAGTACGCAGAACCAGGCACTGTTAGGCTGCGGTGCTGGCTGCGTGCAAGTTTACAAGTACCGTGCGAGCTGCAGGCAGGACACCGTACAGCAACGCACTGGCACAGGAAAAAATTGTTTAGTACGCAGAACCAGGCACTGTTAGGCTGCGGTGCTGGCTGCGTGCAAGTTTACAAGTACCGTGCGAGCTGCAGGCAGGACACCGTACAGCAACGCTCTGGCACAGGAAAAAATTGTTTAGTACGCAGAACCAGGCACTGTTAGGCTGCGGTGCTGGCTGCGTGCAAGTTTACAAGTACCGTGCGAGCTGCAGGCAGGACACCGTACAGCAACGCACTGGCACAGGAAAAAATTGTTTAGTACGCAGAACCAGGCACTGTTAGGCTGCGGTGCTGGCTGCGTGCAAGTTTACAAGTACCGTGCGAGCTGCAGGCAGGACACCGTACAGCAACGCACTGGCACAGGAAAAAATTGTTTAGTACGCAGAACCAGGCACTGTTAGGCTGCGGTGCTGGCTGCGTGCAAGTTTACAAGTACCGTGCGAGCTGCAGGCAGGACACCGTACAGCTACGCACTGGCACAGGAAATTTTTTGTGGAAAAATGGCACCAAAATTATTTGGTAGACTAGTGCCAAAAATAAGAAAAAGCTTAGGATTACAGCTCTGCGGAAAGCTGGGTGAACTAAGCTCTGAGGATGGTGCTGGATTCACTGTAAGGCTGCTCCTATCTCCCCTTCCTTACAGTCCTGTACAGCAATCCTCCGTCCTGGTAGTTCTGAAAAGAACTTTTGGGTTATGTGTGAGGAATCTTGACTCCTACACTCCGTCCTGTTAGTTCTGAAAAGAACTTTTGGGTTATATGTGACTCCTACACTGCCTAACTGTCCCTAGATCTGCTCCAAGTCTCCCTGCACTAGGTCAGCTCTTCTCAGGAATGTGCCCAAAATGGCGGGGGCAAGCCTTATATACTGCCTTGCCTGTCATAGATGACATAGGCATCACGATGGACAGCAGCCAATCATAGTCCTGACACAACCAAAGCTGCTATGGCATTACTGACTATGATTGGCTAAGATGCTTGTCCTTCTTCACAAGTTTTCTGACCTAACACGCAATGCTGACTAGTAACATAAAAGATTCTGGATTCGCGAGTCCCGAATAGAGAATACAGGACTCGGAATCGCAGACTCGCTAGGATTCGGACTCGTAGACTCGCTCAGACTCGCTGCTGTTTGGGGAGATTCAAGCTATATAGCGATGTGATAGAGCGAGTCTAGCGAGTCTAGCGAGTGAGATAAAGTAAACTCTGACAAAACTAAGATTGCCATTGACTTGCATTGGACTCGTTACTGAGCGAGTATTCGCTAAAAGACTCGCCGATTACCGAGTCCAGCGAGTCCCTTAAGAATCGCCGAGTAACGAGTCCTAGCGAGTAGACTCGCTCATCCCTACTGATAACACCTCTATATACAGTACATAACACAGGATCCACCATTCACAATAGGTAATATCACAGCTCACCTCCTCTTCTTCCTGTCCAATGACTGATAACACCTCTATATACAGTAGATAACACAGGATCCACCATTCACAATAGGTGATATCACAGCTCACCTCCTCCTGTACAATGACTGATAACACCTCTATATACAGTAGATAACACAGGATCCACCATTCACAATAGGTGATATCACAGCTCACCTCCTCCTCCTGTACAATGACTGATAACACCTCTATATACAGTAGATAACACAGGATCCACCATTCACAATAGGTGATATCACAGATCACCTCCTCCTCCTGTACAATGACTGATAACACCTCTATATACAGTAGATAGCACAGGATCCACCATTCACAATAGGTGATATCACAGCTCACCTCCTCCTCCTGTGCAATGACTGATAACACCTCTATATACAGTGGATAACACAGGATACACCATTCACAATAGGTGATATCACAGCTCTCCTCCTCCTCCTGTACAATGACTGATAACACCTCTATATACAGTAGATAACTCAGGATCCACCATTCACAATAGGTGATATCACAGCTCACCTCCTCCTGTACAATGACTGATAACACCTCTATATACAGTAGATAACACAGGATCCACCATTCACAATAGGTGATATCACAGCTCACCTCCTCCTCTTGTACAATGACTGATAACACCTCTATATACAGTAGATAACACAGGATCCACCATTCACAATAGGTGATATCACAGCTCACCTCCTCCTCCTGTACGATGACTGATAACACCTCTATATACAGTAGATAACACTGGATCCACCATTCACAATAGGTGATATCACAGCTCACCTCCTCCTCCTGTACAATGACTGATAACACCTCTATATACAGTAGATAACACAGGATCCACCATTCACAATAGGTGATATCACAGCTCACCTCCTCCTGTACAATGACTGATAACACCTCTGTATACAGTAGATAACACAGGATCCACCATTTACAATAGGTGATATCACAGCTCACCTCCTCCTGTACAATGACTGATAACACCTCTATATACAGTAGATAACACAGGATCCACCAATTCACAATAGGTGATATCACAGCTCACCTCCTCCTCCTGTACAATGACTGATAACACCTCTATATACAGTAGATAACACAGGATCCACCATTCACAATAGGTGATCTCTCTCCTTTGACCTGTCTCCCCCATTCACTCTCCCACTTGTGTGCTGACTTCTCCCCTCTTGTGCTTTCTCCTTTGAGATGTCTTTCCCCTGTGCACTTTCCCCCCTGTGTGCTGGCTCTCTCCCCCCTGTCCTGTGTTCTCCCCTCATGTGCTCTCTCCATTGAGCTGTTTTCCCCCTGTGCACTTTCCCCTCTGTGCGCTCTCTCTTCCCCTATGAGCTCGCCCCTCCACCTGTGCCCTCGCTTTGCCCTCTCTGTGCTCTCTCTGCCCCATGTGCTCTTTGCCCCCCTATGATCTCTCTATTCCCTCTTATGAGCTGTCTATAATCCCCTGTATGTTGTCTTTGCCCCTTGTGTGCTTACTCGGCCCCGGGGCACTTGCTCCCCTGTGAGGGACGGCAGCTGCGGTTTCAGACGGCGGTGGTTTTGGGTGGCAGTAGTTGTGGGTGGCTGTGGCACCGCAAGCGGTACTGCGTGATGTTCCAGTACCGCTAGTGGGAGCCATATTGGCACACCCATCACTTGGGTGTGCAAACATGGTGAGGCGCGTGATAGTAGGTCATCTGGATGCCAGAAGTGACAGACGGGATAAGCACAGTTATTTAACTGCTCCCCTGTATGCTGTCTCTGCCCTATGTGTGCTCTCTCTGCCCCTCTCTATGCAGTCTCTGGCCCCCTGTGCACTCGATTCTTCCCCTGTGCACTCTCTCTGCACTCCCTGTGCGCTTTCTCTACCCCCTAGTGTTCTCTCTCTGCTCCCCTGTACGCTCTCTCTGGCCATCTTTGCACTCTCTCTGCCACCCTGTACTCTCTCTGTCCCCCAGTGCACTCTTTGCCAGCCAGTGCTCTGTCTGCCCCCTTGTGCACCACACCTGGGTGTCCAAAGATAGCAGCGGTATGAGTAACTGTGCCTGCGTGTAACCAGAACACATGCGCAGTTACTCAGGCCTCTGCCATCTATGGACTCCCAAGTGTCCAAAGATGGCGGCTGTCTGAGTAACTGCGCCTGCACACGCCGGGTATGCACAGGCGCTGTTATTTATTCAGCAGTGTGTGCAGCGGTGAGGTCCAGCGGATGGCGGGCTGCAGGTGGTGTGTGCGGCAGCAGATTCCTGGTGTCGGTTTCAGGTGTCGTCAGTTTCAGGCGTCGGTGACACCACTGGCGGTACTGCGCAATGGGCCAGTACCGCCAGTGGGTGCCATATTTGCACACACATCACTTGGGTGTGCAAATATGGATGCCACCGGCACGTGATAGGAGGACAACCAGATGGAATAGATAGATTCCTATTAATGGTGGAAGGTATTATTGCCTTACACTGCTTTGGATATAACACAATTCCTGTATTACTGTGAATTGTAACTGAAGTAGCTCAGAAATGGCATATTACACAAGGAATTACAAAAATTTACAGGTGCGTTGTGTGGCACCCTGGTTGGGGCACCACAGGAACTCTTAGGACATGAATGGAAGGTACACAGCAAGCAGCCCCACTTACTAACACACAACACACCCCTTTCACCCCAGGCCTGTAGGGGGAGCTCCACTGGTTACCTTAACCAAGTTCCCCCTATAAATGCGGGTCCTGGAGGGAGAAACTGCGGAGTGTGCAGTCACTAGGGAACTGTAAACAGCTAAGAGAGCTGACCTGGTACTGGTGCCACACTAGGCCCATACCAGCACACCCGGAAAGTGGTAGACCCTCGCAGCAGGGGTCATAGGAACAGGAGGCAAATACTAAATGGGGGCAGAGGAGTCACCTTGACTCACCCTAACAAAGTCCGGTCACTGGGTCCGAGCTGCAGGAGCCATAGCGCAGGCTGAAGAGAAACCAGCACCACACAAAGGGGGTTTAGCTCCCTGGACGCCCGAAGCACCACCAGATGAGAGCCCGGAGTCGAGAAATCGATGGAATTCCTTTAAAAGTGCCCTCAGTGCAGCAAACTCGGGTGTAACCTGCCACACCGAAAGTGCAACTCCGGTTTGGTTGGATTTCATATCTACTAGACCCCACTAGAAGCTACTTGCTGTGGAACATCCAGAAGTGTCTACCCCATCTCCCGGTCGAGTGTACCTGTCAACACCAGTAAAGGTACTGAAAAGACTCTATGTGTTTGTACATTCTTTCCGGACTAATACTAAACTAGCTGAGCTACCGTATTCCATCCAGTGCAGCTCCTGGCCCTGGGGACTACTGCTCATCCTGTGGGGAGCATCCCATCTAGCTGCCGCACATCCCTCGGAGGCCCAAGCAGCGCCGGTGCCATCACCGGACACCCACAGGTGGCGTCATGAGACAAATAAGACTTTAATTCACATCCCCCCTACCCGTCCAATTGACCACCGGGCCCCACAACCTCAGGCACGGAATCGTGACAGTGAAGCAGCGCCTGAGACCTGAGAACCCAGCAACGGTGAGTCAAATCTGGCGTCACAAACAGGATAAGACTTTATTCCACATTTCCCCAACCCGTCCATTTGACCACCGGGCCCCGCAGCCTCAGGCACGGAACCGTGACTGAAGCAGCGCCTGAGACCTGAGAACCCGGCAACAGTAAGTTACGTTGTGATTTCATTATTGAGTTGTTGGGCTACAGTCCAAAGTTTGAGCTTTGCAAAAATATAAACTACTAGCTGTAGTCCCCGGCATCGCCTGTGATAGTAACTAACAGTTCTTAGCTATAAGAAAATAGAGTGGGTTAACAGTCTTGCTTCTCGCTGCTGAGATACAGGGGCTACAAGTGTAATACAGGGGTTATGTTTGGGCTCCTGGTGTAAAACAGGGGCTATTTGTGGGCTCCTGGTGTAATACAGGTGCTATAGCTATGTGTGAGCTCCTGGTATAAAACAGGGGCTGTGTGTGGGCTCCTGGTGTAATACAGGTGTTATGTGTGGACACAGGCTTGGAGTGTAATACAGGGGCTATGTCAGGGCACAGACTTTAATATAGGGGGCTATGTGTGAGCTCCTAATCTAATACAAGGGGTTATGTGTGAGCTCCTGGTGTAACACAGAGGCTATGTGAGGCCTCCTACTGTAATATTGGGGTCTGTATGTGACCTTCTGCTGTATACTGGTGCTGTGAGCAGCCTTCTGCTTTATACTGGAGGCTGTGTGTTGTCTCCTGCTGTATACGGGGGGCTGTATGCGGCCTCCTGCTGGATAATTGGAGCTGTGTGCGGCCTCCTGCTGTATAGAGGGGTTGTATGTGGCCTCCTTTACTGAGGGCTGTGTGCGGCATTCTGTTGTATAGTTGGGGCTTTGTGTGGCCTCCTGCTGTACACTGGAGGCAATGTATGGGTTCTTGCTGTATATTGGAGACTGTGTGCAGCCTCCTGCTGTATACTGGCAGCTGTATGAGGCCTCTTGCTGTATACTGGGTTTGTATGTGGCCTCCTGATGTATACTGAGGGCTGTGTGCAGCCTCCTGTATACTGGGGCTGCATGTAGGCTCCTGCTATATATTGGGGGCTGTGTGGTCTCCTGTGGTATACTGGGGGCTGTGAGCAGCCTCCTGCTGTATAGTGGGGCTGTGAGTGAGGTCCTGCTGTATACTCAGGGTTGTATGGGCCATCCTGCTGTATACTGAGGGCTGTGTGTGGCCTCTTGCTGTATACTGGAGGTTGTGTGTGGCCTCCAACTGTATACTTGGGGCTCTGAGCAGCCCCCTGCTGTATACTGGGATCTGTGTGTGGCCTCCTGCTGTATACTGGGGGCTATGTGCGGCCTCCTGATCTATACTTGGAGTTATGTGCAGCCTCCTGCTGTATACTGGGGGCTATGTGCGGCCTCCTGATCTATACTTGGAGTTATGTGCGGCCTCCTGCTGTTTACTGGGGGCTGTGTGCGGGTTCCTGCTGTATACCAAGGACTGTGTGTGGGAGGTTGTTAAAAGAATAGCAAAAAATTGTGTTAGTTGCTTTGTGTGGCTGCTGCTTCACTGACAGTCATGTCCCAGTGTGCGCCATTTTCCAGAAGTCCTTGTCTTTGGCAGCTTTCCTGAATGTATCAGAGACATGCATAAGCTGTGTTATACCATGAATGACCTTCATTGCCTATAGAAGCTGAGCTGTGATTGGCTGCTATAGGCCACCTGATAAATATCCAGGCTAACTGTCAAAACAGCCAAGGCAGTGGCTATAACTTTACAGATACAAACAGTAAATAGGCTTTATTTGGTGAATGACTGTAAAGTGTGGGAGTAAACTTTCCCTTCCAAACATAGTGTATGGCGTTCCCTGAGTCAAATGAAGAGTCTGTGCAAAATTTCATGATAGTAAATGCAACGGTGCAGATTCCTTTAGTGGACATACATACATAGAATTGACACCAGAAGTTTCCGTGTTTCACAGTCGGGATGGTGTTCTTAGGATTCCAAGCCTTTCCCTTTTTCCTCCAACTGTAACAATGGTTTCGTCAGACCAAAGGACATGTCTCCAAAAGTAATTAAGATTACAGGCTTAACACTGGAGCTAGCTATGAGGGCTTAGGGTTGTTAATAGCCACAGAGACCAATACATGGATTATGTTGCTGTTAGGAGGCTTTAGGATGATACAGTGTATGACCCTTCCTTGTAATTACAATGAACTCGTGTTGATAGGTTTAGGCCCAAGACTTACAAGTTTAATCTTCTTTGTCGGGACGTTTATTATTCTAATTAAAATCACAATTAAAAACGTATAATAAATACTATATTATTATTATTGACACTAAAATGTAGAAGATACAATCTGAAACTTGAAAAACGATGTATGAATACCCTCGTGTTTCACGGTTGGGATGGTGTTCTTAGGCTTCAAGTCTCCTCCCTTTTTCCTCCAAACATAACGATGGTCATTATGGCCAACCAGTTCAATTTTGGTTTTGTCAGACCACACGACATGTCTCCAAAAATGTAGGTCTTTTTTCCTGTGTGCATGTGCAAAAATTAATCTGGCTCTTTTATGTTTCTTTTGGAGTAATGGCTTCTTCCTGGCAGAGCGGCCTTTCAGCCCATGCTAATACAGTGCTCGTTTCACTTTGGATAATGACACAATCTTACCAGCTTCCATCATCAACTCATCAACGTCACAAGGTCTTTTGTGTTTGTTCTTGGGTTGATGTGCACATGTCGGACCAAAGTAACGTTCATCTCTGGGACACAGAACCCATTTCCATCCTGAGTGGTATGATTGCTGGAATTCCCATCTTGTTTGCACTTGCACATAATTGTACAGATGAACAAGCCACATTCCGGGCATCTGGAAATTGAAACCAAGAATGAACCAGACTTGTGCGAGTCCCCAATTGTCTTCCTGATATCTTGGCTGATTTCTTTAGACGTTCCCATTTTGCTACACAAAGAAGCAGTGTGTTTCAGGTGTGCATTAAACACATCCACAGGTGTGTCCTCAATTAACTCATATGTTGCCAATAAACCTATCAGAAGCTTCCAAACACATGACATGGTCCTGATATTCCATTTTTTGTTATCTACAGAGAGAAAATATAAAATTGTAACATTACAAAGAATAAAAAATAGACAGATCGCCCACCCAAGTCACCCGGGATAATCACAACCCTGTCCGTCACCGACAATACTGTAATTTTGTCACAATGTGACTTCAGACGTCTCCTCGTCTGCGGATCATAAAGAGGATTCTGGCTCTTGTGTGTTCCAGGCAGACGGGTGGAAGCTGTAATTTTCAGGACTTCAGCATTAAACTTCTGTCTGGAATCTCATATAAAGGATAATTTGATTTTATAGAGAGCAGCGCTGTCTCCGCGGTCTGATCTCAGGCAGGTAATGTAATCCTGCTGAGGGACAGAACAAAAATGATTGGGGGGAACATAAACCGGAATTGGAAATGAGTCTAACACCTGTAAGGAAACATAATTTATAGAGCAGCCCTGCGGACGCTGCGGGTCACCGTACAGTCACGCTGCTGTGCATCGTCTTACTACTTTGTTACCAAACAGTCAATTATAATGAACTTCAAAAACATCTCGACAAGAGTCCGCGAGGTCAATAACACCGGCTAGAGTAGAGGTATGGAAACTTTGTGTCCTTCAATATTGTGAAACAGAAAGAACAGTTTCTAGCAGCATTCAATATTCTGCTGATACAACCTGTATTATACTCCAGAGCTGCACTCACTATTCTGCTGGTGCAGTCACTGTGTACATACATTACATTACTGATACTGAGTTACATCCTGTATTATACTCCAGAGCTGCACTCACTATTCTGCTGGTGCAGTCACTGTGTACATACATTACATTACTGATCCTGAGTTACCTCCTGTATTATACTCCAGAGCTGCACTCACTATTCTGCTGGTGCAGTCACTGTGTACATACATTACATTACTGATCCTGAGTTACCTCCTGTATTATACTCCAGAGCTGCACTCACTATTCTGCTGGTGCAGTCACTGTGTACATACATTACATTACTGGTCCTGAGTTACCTCCTGTATTATACTCCAGAGCTGCACTCACTATTCTGCTGGTGCAGTCACTGTGTACATACATTACATTACTGATCCTGAGTTACCTCCTGTATTATACTCCAGAGCTGCACTCACTATTCTGCTGGTGCAGTCACTGTGTACATACATTACATAACTGATCCTCAGTTACCTCCTGTATTATACTCCAGAGCTGCACTCACTATTCTGCCGGTGCACTCACTGTATACATACATTACATTACTGATCCTGAGTTACCTCCTGTATTATACTCCAGAGCTGCACTCACTATTCTGCTGGTGCAGTCACTGTGTACATACATTACATTACTGCTCCTGAGTTACCTCCTGTATTATACTCCAGAGCTGCACTCACTATTCTGCTGGTGCAGTCACTGTGTACATACATTACATTACTGATCCTGAGTTACCTCCTGTATTATACTCCAGAGCTGCACTCACTATTCTGCTGGTGCAGTCACTGTGTACATACATTACATTACTGATCCTGAGTTATATCTTGTATTATACTCCAGAGCTGCACTCACTATTCTGCTGGTGGAGTCACTGTGTACATAGATTACATTACTGCTCCTGAGTTACCTCCTGTATTATACTCCAGAGCTGCACTCACTATTCTGCCGGTGCACTCACTGTATACATACATTACATTACTGATCCTGAGTTACCTCCTGTATTATACCCCAGAGCTGCACTCACTATTCTGCTGGTGTAGTCACTGTGTACATACATTACTGCTCCTGAGTTACCTCCTGTATTATACTCCAGAGCTGCACTCACTATTCTGCTGGTGCAGTCACTGTGTACATACATTACATTACTGATCCTGAGTTACCTCCTGTATTATACTCCAGAGCTGCACTCACTATTCTGCTAGTGCAGTCACTGTGTACATACATTACATTACTGATCCTGAGTTAAATCCTGTATTATACTCCAGAGCTGCACTCACTATTCTGCTGGTGCAGTCACTGTATACATACATTACTGACCCTGAGTCACCTCCTGTATTATACTCCAGAGCTGCACTCACTATTCTGCTGGTGTAGTCACTGTATACATACATTACTGACCCTGAGTTACCTCCTGTATTATACCCCAGAGCTGCACTCACTATTCTGCTGGTGTAGTCACTGTGTACATACATTACTGCTCCTGAGTTACCTCCTGTATTATACTCCAGAGCTGCACTCACTATTCTGCTGGTGCAGTCACTGTGTACATACATTACATTACTGATCCTGAGTTATATCTTGTATTATACTCCAGAGCTGCACTCACTATTCTGCTGGTGGAGTCACTGTGTACATAGATTACATTACTGCTCCTGAGTTACCTCCTGTATTATACTCCAGAGCTGCACTCACTATTCTGCTGGTGCACTCACTGTATACATACATTACATTACTGATCCTGAGTTACCTCCTGTATTATACCCAGAGCTGCACTCACTATTCTGCTGGTGTAGTCACTGTGTACATACATTACTGCTCCTGAGTTACCTCCTGTATTATACTCCAGAGCTGCACTCACTATTCTGCTGGTGCAGTCACTGTGTACATACATTACATTACTGATCCTGAGTTACCTCCTGTATTATACTCTAGAGCTGCACTCACTATTCTGCTGGTGCAGTCACTGTGTACATACATTACATTACTGTTCCTGAGTTACCTCCTGTATTATACTCCAGAGCTGCACTCACTATTCTGCTGGTGCAGTCACTGTATACATACATTACATTACTGATCCTGAGTTACCTCCTGTATTATACCCCAGAGCTGCACTCACTATTTTGCTGGTGTAGTCACTGTGTACATACATTACTGCTCCTGAGTTACCTCCTGTATTATACTCCAGAGCTGCACTCACTATTCTGCTGGTGTAGTCACTGTGTACATACATTACATTACTGATCCTGAGTTACCTCCTGTATTATACTCCAGAGCTGCACTCACTATTCTGCTGGTGCAGTCACTGTGTACATACATTACATTACTGATCCTGAGTTACCTCCTGTATTATACTCCAGAGCTGCACTCACTATTCTGCTGGTGCAGTCACTGTGTACATACATTACATTACTGACCCTGAGTTACCTCCTGTATTATACTCCAGAGCTGCACTCACTATTCTGCTGGTGCAGTCACTGTGTACATACATTACATTACTGATCCTGAGTTACCTCCTGTATTATACTCCAGAGCTGCACTCACTATTCTGCTGGTGCAGTCACTGTGTACATACATTACATTACTGATCCTGAGTTACCTCCTGTATTATACTCCAGAGCTGCACTCACTATTCTGCTGGTGCAGTCACTGTGTACATACATTACATTACTGATCCTGAGTTACCTCCTGTATTATACTCCAGAGCTGCACTCACTATCCTGCTGGTGCAGTCACTGTGTACATACATTACATTACTGATCCTGAGTTACCTCCTGTATTATACTCCAGAGCTGCACTCACTATTCTGCTGGTGCAGTCACTGTGTACATACATTACATTACTGATCCTGAGTTACCCCCTGTATTATACTCCAGAGCTGCACTCACTATTCTGCTGGTGCAGTCACTGTATACATACATTACATTACTGATCCTGAGTCACCTCCTGTATTATACTCCAGAGCTGCACTCACTATTCTGCTGGTGCAGTCACTGTGTACATACATGACATTCGAGGGAGGATTCTCCGGTCGTTAATAGACCATCTTAATTCAAAATTAACCCCAACGTAACTTAAATAACGACACAACTGCTAGTGACTTGGTTAACAATTTGGCCACAGCAGCCTTTATTGCCTATTGTTTACATACTAATAAACCAACGGGTACACCGTCCAACGGGCGTCCCAACATAACAATAAGCACTCTACCTCTCACACCTGGATAGATCCGGTCCAGAAGTCCCCTTTAACTTTTTGCCCCTGGCCGCAACACACCGGCCCCAGGGAAAAGGTATTGCTACTGATAGACAATACACCAGCCTGGCAGAACCCCGTGCCTGCCAGGTACTTATAACCGGAGCCACTATATCTTAAAAGTGGCTCACCTCCCAATTACCATTGAAGATTCAATGCCTCTGGACCAGACCTACCCCCGCCACAGAACAGGCCAGGTGACCCCTTACCTGGCCTGGACCCGCCACACACCCAACGCTTGCTACACACCTTCTCTCAAATCTAACGTCCATAGATCCATCCCAATCTCAGTCAAATGCACCCGATCTGCTTTCAAGTATTCCCGCGATGACGACTCCAACTCCCTGTGCCGTACTAGAATACCCCCATTCCGTGCTACAAACGCTGCCACCACCTTGTTCACCTTCACTCGAGCCTTATTAATTTTGTCTATCGACCTCGCAAACTTCCATCTCCCACGCGGAACCATATCAGACCACACCACGATCAACCCAGGATGAGAACACCACAATCGCAACAAGTCACACTTTATGTCTCTGATCAACTCCCGAGACGCTCTCAACCCCAAATCATTCCCCCCAACATGCAGAACGAACACATCTGGAGGTCGATTAACCGTACAAACATACTCGAATTCAGGCAACACCCTCCCCCAAGTCATACCCCGAATACCCAGCCACTTCACGGTCGCCGTAGATCTGTCCAATCCCAACCGGCGACCCTCCGGGCGAACATCTGCTCGACGGGCCCCCCAAAATACGTAGGAATGTCCCAGGAGCCATATTTAGCAGGGGCCTGAATGAGCAGAAAATATAAACAAACCTAATGTCAAAACAACTATAATCTTAACAATGCCGACCCCCCCCACCTCTCTTTTTTTTTTTTTAAATCCAACAGTGTATTGGGGGGGGGGGATGGAGGCCCACGCCGCTCACCGTATCATCGTGCTAACAAATGAGGCCGAACATACAAACG
Source organism: Allobates femoralis (assembly GCA_033576535.1). Classification (NCBI taxonomy): domain Eukaryota; kingdom Metazoa; phylum Chordata; class Amphibia; order Anura; family Aromobatidae; genus Allobates; species Allobates femoralis. The sequence goes on from JARQOC010000005.1 coordinate 555,178,969, forward strand.
AAGCGAAAATGGGAAGATTCCCAACTCCCAATCTTTCTCACAACATCCTCCCCCAATCCCCATCGTGAAGCCTCCGTGGCCGCCCCAATACGAAAAGAGTGCGTGCCGTATTCTTCCGGCCGCTCACCGATTTTCCTTAAACACTCCTTCAACAGCGCCCCAAACTGAAATCTAGACAAAAAGGAACCATCTTCATGTCGCAAAAATGGACCCGGGCAACCACCCCGAAATGCCAAAAAACGTCGTAACACAGTCACCGGACATACACTACTCCCACCGAGGGCATAGACTACTACTAACCGACCACGTCCCTCTTGGTCCATCTTCGAACACCGTAACCAACACCCGCTCCTCCACAATCGCCACATCACTTAAAGCGAAACCACCTGCCCTAATCCTGGAGGGGCTCACCAACTCCCCAATTCTGAAGCCTCAAAAAAGGCTAACACAAAAGCCGCCGAAAATAGAGCTCCCTCATATTCTGACCGACAAACCTTTAGCAAACAATCTACCAGCCTCTCCAACACATCCGCCGAGATTGGTCTCCGAGCATCCCTCTCACGAACCCCCCTCCGGAATCCCTTCAACGCCTGATGTACCCTAGTCGCGTCGTGTTGTCCCAACAACTGAAACCGAAAAGCCAGCGCTGCCACCCTCTGTGACACCGCAGATGCAGACCGCCCTTCCACAAAATCGTTACCTATAAAAGTCAGTAATACCTGTACATCATCCCTGCCGCCATCCTCCCGCAGCATACCTGCAAACTCCTCCCATTCTTGCCACACTTCACCATATCGGCACCAAGTAGCCTCGGTCACCGATCTGCAAATCAACTGCCTCACGACGTCACCAGACTCCATAAACCGTCCGGACACTGCAATCCTTCCTCGTCCGCCCACGGCACTAGCTCCCGAAACCTGCAAAACTGAAACCGTGAAAGCGAATCAGCCACCGCATTGCAAACACCCGGAACATGCTTAGCTTCCACTTGAATATTCCATTGCAAGCACCGCAAGACCAAATGCCGCAGATAGTCCACCACTGGCGGCGACTTGGCTGACAATGAATTAATTGCGTAAACAACTGACACATTATCACAATGGAAACACACTTTCCTGTCCGAAAATTCCTGCCCCCATAATTCCACCGCAACCACAATAGGAAACAGCTCCAATAGCGCCAAATTACGTACTAAACCCTGCTCTTTCCACAACGCGGGCCACTCCCCGCACACCATTTACCTTAAAAAAGGCACCAAAACCAAGAGAATCCGCCGCATCTGTATACAGCTGTAACACGCTATTGGGCACTACTCTCTTAGGCCATAATGTGCGACCATTGTACTCCTGCAGAAAAACATCCCAAACACGCAGATCCTCTCTAATTCCTCTGGTAATGCGCACAAAATGCGCTGGGCATGATTTGCCTGACATAGCAACTGCTAGCCGCCTAGCAAAAACCCGGCCCATCGGCAAAATTCTGCACGCAAAATTAAGCTTTCCCAACAACGACTGGACCTCCTTAGGCCGCACCTTCCTGGCCCCGCACATCGCTGACACTGATCGCCTCAAATCCTCAAGTTTGGTTATCGGGAGCCGGCATTCCCCGGCCACCGAATCAATTTCAATTCCCAGGAAACATAACAAAGTAACCGGTCCTTCCGTTTTTTCCTCCGCCAACGGAATCCCAAACCATCCTGCAACCTTCTGTAACGTGAACAACAAACCAGCACAAACCGAGGAACCCGCCGGTCCCACACAGAAAAAATCGTCCAAGTAATAGATAATAGAATCCATACCTGACACGTCCCTCACAACCCATTCCACAAACAAACTAAAAGACTCAAAGTAAGAACAAAAAATCGAACAACCCATCGGCAGACAGCGATCAACATAAAAACTCCCCTCCCAAATGCAACCCAATAAATGCTGGCTCTCCAGGTGAACCGGAAACAAACCAAATGCCGATTCTACATCCGACTTTGCCATCAAAGCCCCCGGACCAGCAGACCTCACCAGTGCAACCGCCCTATCAAACGACACATAACAAACCGCTGCCAGCTCCGGAGCGATACCATCATTTACCAACGCACCCTCCGGGAAGGACAGGTGGTGGATCAACCTAAACTTGTTCGGCTCCTTTTTCGGAACCACCCCCAATGGAGACACTCTCAGGTTCGCGCATGGCGGGTCCTTAAAGGGACCTGCCATACGTCCCAACTCCACCTCCTTCCTCAATTTAGCCACAACCACCTCCGGATGGGCCGCGGCCGACCTCAAATTCTTAGAACAAAACACCGCCCCCACCGTAACCGACGGAATTCGAAAACCTAACAAAAAAACAGACCGCAGCAACCTGGCGGCCTCAACATCAGGATATCTACTTAGAAACGGCGCCATAGCCTCAACTCTCACCGGAGTCCTCCCTTTTTCCAGCCACATCACCACCTTTTCCTCTGCCTTTTTTAAAACATCTGGCAAAACTATGGGTGCCTCCGCACCCCGAGCACTCATGCTTAAACCTGCACAACGCTCCAAACTTACACTGCCCCTCATTGAACTGCCAACAGCAACCTTTACGGAATGTGGCCGGGGCACCCGCTCCAGATCCCGACGCCCCGGCCCCCCCACGAAAGGGCTGAGCCGGAGCAGTCATTAGCCGCAACCACAAGGAAATATCCTCGTGGTCCCACCTCATAGTCGGACGCAAAGCCTTGCGCTGCCTAAATTGCTCGTCATAACGTAACCAAGACAAGCCCCCGTACACCCTGTAAGCCTCTCCAATAGTGTCCATGTAACCAAACAGGGTGGAACAATGTTCCGGCTCCTTTTCCCCCACAACACTCGCTAAGATAGCAAAGGCTTGCAACCAATTCGCAAACGTTCTCAGAATAAGCCGATAACGCCGCTTAACCTCATCCAAATTAAATTTTTCAAGAGGGAGCAGCGAAAAGATTTCGACATACTCTCCTTTCCATATTTTCTCCCTCACTTCTTTCTTAAGGTGAGCCCCCAACGGGCTCTCAAAACACACGTATACCTCACTCCTGGCCTTATCATCCAATCTCACCACCTCATCCTCCTTCTCCTTTTCCCCCCCAGATGCATCGACTGCCGTATTCGGCATCGTCGCAACTGTAACAGTATCCACGTCCCTCGGCTGCTCTGCAGCTACCACCACACTACTCGCCGGGTCCGCATTCGGACCCACCCAGGCTCCTACCGGAAAACCTAGCAAGCTACCCCCTCCTCCGCCGGACAATAAGCTTTGCAACAAACTGAACAACTGACCCACTACGTCCCCCCCGACGGACACCCCCGGCAACGTCGCCCCCGACACCCCTCCTACGTTCACGGCTACACCTGACAAACAGTTATGAACAATAGAAGCATTCTCACCAGGCTGCCACGGTGCAGCCGCAACGGAGTCCTCTGGCGTCCGACTCGGCGATGATGATCCGTCTGATAGTTCTCCTTCCTCCTCGCTCTCGTCGTCCATGCCAACCAGGGGTGCCGGCCCCGAGCCAAGCCGATCACTGCTGCGCCCCTAGCCTCCGTGTCGGCCACGGCCCCTCTGGCTGGACGCTGTTTCTTGGAGGACCGTCCTTGTGTCCCCTGGGTCCTGCTGCTTCTCGACTGCCCTCTTGGCCTCTTCTGACCAGAGCCCTCAAGAGGGACCCCAGTCTCAAACCCACCCTGCCGACTGCAGGAGGGCTGCACCATAGCCGGGCTACGCTGGGAGCCCCCCCTAATCCTTCAGGAGGGTCCGTTACAGAAACCCTGGACCCTGCACCTGCTGCAGAGCCCCACTGGGTGCCACTCCCGCCATACCTGGGAGCCACCGCTGTTGCTGCTGGCCGGATCCTCCTGCCTCCCTGCTCCGGGGCCTCCATGCTCTGCCCCCTCTCCCAGGCCACCGGCCGTGACCGCAGACTGCGGCCAGGTGTCTCCTGCCCCCCGATGTCGTCGGCCCCTCCATCTCCGGAGGCCGCTCCCGCCGATTGCGGGGTATTTGTAAGGGATCCTGTGGCTGCTCGGCGCTCTCCCCCCTCCGTGACTGCCCGGAGCCGCCGCCATGTCATTTCTCCCGGACCGGAAGTGAACCGCCGGCTGGCCCCGCCCACTTCCGGAGCATCGTGACCCCGTCGCGGATTCCTCAAGTCGGCCAGTGCAGGCCCCTGGGTGGATGGGCACCCGCGCTGCTGCCGAGGGTCCCCACCGGGCCTCCCTGAACGAGCCCGCCTCTACCCCCGTGTTTCCGGGGAATATCGTTCGGGCGGCCGGGATCGGCGGCCACATGCTAAGGGGGTGGAAGGGGCTGGTGCCGATGGGGAAGCGCAGGCAGCCCTCACATACTCCTGCACTGCCTGAGCCCCATGCACCGCTGCAGCACCCTGGATGAGCGCTCTCAAAGCTGCAAGATCTGCCATGTTAGTAAGTCAGATCTTACACACTTACACTACCCTGTAAACTGCTCTGGTCCCCGGAAATGGAGTGAGGGTCACTTCCTCCCTCACTCCTATAATGTCGCCTAATGCTCCCCCTCTTCCTGCCCTAAGCACCCCCCCTTTACCAATAGCCACCTACTGCCTCATACAAATCCCCCAATCCCCTACCTTTCCCTATTAACTCCCTACCTCCCAGAAAGTCATGGTGTCTGTACACCTTATGGGTTCCCTGACCCTTCTTTACATTACTTATCCTGTACTGATTCTGATATAAATCCTGCATTACACTCCAGAGCTGGACTTTTCAGAATATCCTTGTACATATATAACAGTGGAGATGAAAGAGTTAATTGATAATTTTCAACACACACAGCTATGCAGATTTCCTAGTGACACTTGCTTCCCTCCAAGGTCGAGTACACGGAGCTCTGCTACCTGCCATTTGCCATGAGGTTTGTTTTTTTCTAAAGAATAATTCCATTGTCTCCAAAAAAGAAACAAACAAACAAACAAACAAACAATCATCAGAGATCAGTGCGCTAAACTGTATTACATTCATTAATTATTACCTGCAAAAATGTTTATCGGAAAATACATTAATAATAGAAAAATATTTGGAATATTAAAGTAATTATATTCTCCTACATAGAGGCAGTATTATAGTAGTTATATTCTTGTACACAGGGGCAGTATTATAGTAGTTACATTCTTGCACATAGGAGCAGTATTATAGTAGTTATATTCTTGTACATAGGAGCAGTATTATTGTAGTTATATTCTTGTACATAGGAGCAGTATTATAGTAGTTATATTCTTGTACATAGGGGGCAGTATTATAGTAGTTATATTCTTGTACATAGGGGACAGTATTATAGTAGTTATATTCTTGTACATAGGGGCAGTATTATAGTAGGTATATTCTTGTACATAGGAGCAGTATTATAGTAGTTATATTCTTGTACATAGGGGCAGTATTATAATAGTTATATTCTTGTACATAGGAGCAGTATTATAATAGTTATATTCTTGTACATAGGGAGCAGTATTATAGTAGTTATATTCTTGTACATAGGAGCAGTATTAAAGTAGTTATATTTTTGTACATAGGGGCAGTATTATAGTAGTTATATTCTTGTACATAGGGGCAGCATTATAGTAGTTATATTCTTGTACATAGGAGCAGTATTATAGTAGTTATATTCTTGTATATAGGAGCAGTATTATAGTAGTTATATTCTTGTATATAGGAGCAGTATTATAGTAGTTATATTCTTGTACATAGGGGCAGTATTATAGTAGTTATATTCTTGTATATAGGGGCAATATTATAGTAGTTATATTCTTGTATATAGGGGCAGTATTATAGTAGTTATATTCTTGTACATAGGAGTAGTATTATAATAGTTATATTCTTGTACATAGGAGCAGTATTAAAGTAGTTATATTTTTGTACATAGGGGCAGTATTATAGCAGTTATATTCTTGTACATAGGGGCAGTATTATAGTAGTTATATTCTTGTACATAGGACCAGTATTATAGTAGTTATATTTTTGTATATAGGGGCAGTATTATAGTAGTTATATTCTTGTATATAGAGGCAGTATTATAGTAGTTATATTCTTGTACATAGGGGCAGTATTATAGTAGTTATATTCTTGTACATAGGGGACAGTATTATAGTATTTATATTCTTGTATATAGGAGCAGTATTATAGTAGTTATATTCTTGTATATAGGGGCAGTATTATAGTAGTTATATTCTTGTACATAGGAGCAGTATTATAGTAGTTATATTTTTGTATATAGGAGCAGTATTATAGTAGTTATATTTTTGTACACAGGGGCAGTATTATAGTAGTTATAGTCTTGTACAACTACCAATTAAATAAATCAGGTGATGTGCATCTCTGTAATGAGGAGGGGTGTGGTGTAATGACATTAATGGCGGGTTTACACGTTGCGATATCGGAGTCCGATTTCAATGAAAAGTCACGTGGTTCGATCGTTGGACCCGATATCGTTCCTGCGTTGTATGGTGTGAACGTCCAATACGATGCAGGAACGATGTCAATGCGATATCGGGGATTGAATGAGCGTGCTATTCAATGCTCTGATATTGAATGGAGATTGGAGCCGGATCGTGCTGTGTGACAGCCCAATTCCGATGTGAAGTTCTACGTCACCCATTCACTCCCATGTTAAATGGTCGTTCCTGGGTTGGGGGGCGTAGACATCGCACGGACGTTGGATTCAGAAATCGCAACGTGTAAACCTCCGATGCGATGCGGGAGAAACGAGCACTAAATGCGCGCTCCCGCGCCATTGAATTGCGATATCGCAACGATATTGAAACGTGTAAACCCACCATCACACCCTATATAAGGTGTGCTTAATTATTAGGCAAGTGCCTTTCCTTAGGTAAAATGGGTCAGAAGAGAGATTTGACAGGCACTGAAAAGTCCACAATTGTGAGATGTCTTGCAGAGGGAGGCAGCAGTCTGGAAATTGCCAAACGTTTAAAGCGTGATCACCGAACAATCAAGTGTTTCATGGCAAATAGCCAACAGGGCCGCAAGAAGTGTGAGGGCAAAAAAGGCACAAAATAACTGCCCATGAATTGAGGAAAATCAAGTGTGAAGCTGCCAAGATGCCAGTTGCCTCCAGTTTTGCAATATTTCAGAGCTGCAATGTCACTGGAGTATCAAAAAGCACAAGGTGTGCTATACTCAGGGACATGGCCAAGGTAAGGAAGGCTGAAAAACCACCACCTCTGAACAAGAAACATAAGATAAAACGTCAAGACTGGGCCAAGAAATATCTTAAGACTGATTTATGGACTGATGAAATGAGAGCGACTCTTGATGGGCCAGATGGATGGGGCAGAGGCTGGATCAGTAAAGGACAGAGAACTCCACTCCATTTCATTCACATGTGAATGGATAGTTTGTGCTGACACTGATGTCCCCTGAGCCTGCAGGACAGCTTGAATTTTTCTGTAATTTGATTGGGGCTTATCCGCCATCCAGTTTATACTTCATTGCAACCTTTCATTAATTTTTCTTTGCCGTCTACATCCAGGGAGATTAGCTGCAGTACCATAGGTTGTAAACATCTTGATTATGTTGCACACAGTGGACAAAGGAACATCAAAATCCCTGGAGATGGACTTATCACTTTGAGATTGTTGATATTTTTCAACCATTTTGGTTCTCCAGTCCTCAGACAGTTCTTCTCCTCTTTCTGTTCTCCATGCTTAGTGTGACACACACAGACACACAATGCAAATATTGAATCAACTTCTCCTTTCTAATCTGGTGTCAGGTGTGATTTTCATATTGCCCACATTTGTTACTTGCCATACGTGACAGTGAGCGAACATCACATGCTGGAAACAAAGTTGTTTATCCCCGATTTTGGAATGGTGCCAACAAACAAAATGTGTTATTGCAATAATTTTCTAAGAGACATACCGTATATACTCGTGTATAAGCCGACCCCCCTACTTTTGCCCCCAAAACCTGGGAAAACCTATTGACTCGTGTATAAGCCGAGGGTGAACCCCAGCACAGGTATACAGCCCCCAGCAGTGTGGTATGCAGGCCCCCCCAGTGGTAGTATACAGCAGCCTCCACAGTGGCATATACAGGCCCCAGCAGTATATACAGCAGCCCCAGTGGTATACAGCAGCCTCCCCAGTGGTATATACAGACCCCACCAGTATATACAGCAGCCCCAGTGGTATACAGGCCCCAGCAGTATATACAGCAGCCCCAGTGGTATACCGGCCCCAGCAGTATATCCAGCAGCCCCAGTGGTATACAGCAGCCTCCCCAGTGGTATATACAGACCCCACCAGTATATACAGCAGCCCCAGTGGTATACAGGCCCCAGCAGTATATACAGCAGCCCCAGTGGTATACAGGCCCCAGCAGTATATCCAGCAGCCCCAGTGGTATACAGCAGCCTCCCCAGTGGTATATACAGACCCCAGCAGTATTACAGCAGCCTCCCTAGTGGTATATACAGGCCCCAGCAGTATATACAGCAGCCCCAGTGGTATATAGCAGCCCCAGTGGTGTGGTATACAGCAGCCCCAGGGGTATATAACAGCCCCAGGGGTATATAGCAGCCCCAGTAGTGTGGTATACAGCAGCCCCAGGGGTATATAACAGCCCCAGGGGTATATAGCAGCCCCAGGGGTATATAGCAGCCCCAGTGTTGTGGTATACAGCAGCCCCAGGGGTATATAGCAGCCCCAGGGGGTATATAGCAGCCCCAGGGGTATATAGCAGCCCCAGTGGTGTGGTATATAGCAGCCCCAGGAGTGTATAGCAGCCCCAGGGGTATATAGCAGCCCCAGGGGTATATAGCAGCCCCAGTGGTGTGGTATATAGCAGCCCCAGGGGTATATAGCAGCCCCAGGGTATATAGCAGCCCCAGTGGTGTGGTATATAGCAGCCCCAGTGGTATATAGCAGCCCCAGTGGTATATAGCAGCCCCATGGGTATATAGCAGCCCCAGGGGTATATAGCAGCCCCAATGGTGTGGTATACAGCAGCCCCAGGGGTATATAGCAGCCCCAGGGTATATAGCAGCCCCATGGGTATACAGCAGCCCCAGGGGTATACAGCAGCCCCAGGGGTATACAGACCCCCAAATTCTGGCAATCGCCCCCCCTCCTTGTAAGGGCCCCCCCCCCCCCCCCCCGCTGCTTAACTTACCAACCCTGGTCTTCTGCACAGCGCCGGTCTTCTGTGCTCCGTCTTCCATGCTCCCGTCCTCGCTGCATCCGGGATCCCCGGCCGTCGCACGATGACGTCATATGCCTGCGACGGCCGGGGATCCCGGATGCAGCCGGACGGGAGCAGCGAGGACGGAGCACCGAGGACCGGCGCTGTGCAGAAGACCGGGGATGGTAAGATAAGCAGCGGGGGGGCCCTTACACAGAGGGGGGTGAGTGCCAGCATTTGGGGGCCAAGATTGCAAAGTATTCACTGATCTCAGGGAGACCAGTCCAAGAAAACACTGCGGGCAGCTGGCTAAAGCGCTCAAACACAGTGAATTCCTAGGCACATTGCCCCCTGGGAAATATGAATATGCAAATAGAGTCTGTGGAGCCTCTGTTAGGAGTCTCAAACACAGGACTAGCCATATATCCCTCCAGGGAAGGAACCAGCCAAGGGGTGGCTCCTTGCGGAGAACACCATAACCACCATATGAAGTGGCCCTTTAAGTCAATATCCAACTCTTTTACAAGTTTACAGATATGACAAGGGAATACCAAGGCCAAGTATCCATCCACAGACAGCTGTTTCGGGGTGTTGCCCCTCATCAGTGTGGAGTAGGATTCTGGCATTTGGGGGCCAGATATGCACTGCTTCCCCTGCCGCTGATTGACAGGGGGAAGCAGTGCATATATAATGACCGGCCCCACGCGCTCATACAGCAGCCTCCCCCCGCCTCCTCCAGCCTCCACAGCCCCGGACACAGCCCCTCACCACCGTATTGACCTGTGTATAAGCCGAGGGGGAGACTTTTCAGCCCAATTTGTGGGCTGAAAAACTCGGCTTATACACGAGTATATACGGTAATTCATTTTTAGGGCGCCGACACTTTTGGCCATGACTGTAGGCTCCCACCCATTTCCCTGACATCCTTTTAATTAATTCTGTGCTCTAATTCGACAGCTGATCGTACAGAGTTTGCTGGTGATATCTCGTGCAGTCAGGACGGCTGGAGTAGGGATTATCGACTCTCTTGGTTTCAAAGGACTTGTAAATCTGACTGGTAACCAGAGGGGAATCTGTGCGGCATCAAAGGGAAGAACAATCCAGGCTGATAGAATAGAAGGGCAGGAAGAAAGAGAACCTGAGAACCAGAGATCAGGAGTAGTCTCATCACTGCATCTACATGAACAGGTTAATCACGACCTGATCTGAACCCGGATAAATGAATGATTTCTGCTCCATGTTACAATCAAAAATATTCAGTTTTATATTTCATGTTAGGTTCAGTGTTCATCTCCAAATATATAATCCATATCCGATCTGATGAGAATAGAAAATATAGCTTGTTCTAAAACTACTCACAATTATCATACAAAACATGATACTTAAACTTAATACAGAAGGTAACTCAGGATCAGTAATGTAATGTATGTACACAGTGACTGCACCAGCAGAATAGTGAGTGCAGCTCTGGAGTATAATACAGGAGGTGACTCAGGATCAGTAATGTAATGTATGTATACAGTGACTGCACCAGCAGAATAGTGAGTGCAGCTCTGGAGTATAATACAGGGGGTAACTCAGGATCAGTAATGTAATGTATGTACACAGTGACTGCACCAGCAGAATAGTGAGTGCAGCTCTGGAGTATAATACAGGAGGTAACTCAGGATCAGTAATGTAATGTATGTACACAGTGACTGCACCAGCAGGATAGTGAGTGCAGCTCTGGAGTATAATACAGGAGGTAACTCAGGATCAGTAATGTAATGTATGTACACAGTGACTGCACCAGCAGAATAGTGAGTGCAGCTCTGGAGTATAATACAGGAGGTAACTCAGGATCAGTAATGTAATGTATGTACACAGTGACTGCACCAGCAGAATAGTGAGTGCAGCTCTGGAGTATAATACAGGAGGTAACTCAGGATCAGTAATGTAATGTATGTACACAGTGACTGCACCAGCAGAATACTGAGCGCAGCTCTGGAGTATAATACAGGAGGTAACTCAGGATCAGTAATGTAATGTATGTACACAGTGATTGCACCAGCAGAATAGTGAGCGCAGCTCTGGAGTATAATACAGGAGGTAACTCAGGATCAGTAATGTAATGTATGTACACAGTGACTGCACCAGCAGAATAGTGACTGCAGCTCTGGAGTATAATACAGGAGATAACTCAGGATCAGTAATGTAATGTATGTACACAGTGACTGCACCAGCAGAATAGCGAGTGCAGCTCTGGAGTATAATACAGGAGGTAACTCAGGATCAGTAATGTAATGTATGTACACAGTGACTGCACCAGCAGAATAGTGAGTGCAGCTCTGGAGTATAATACAGGAGGTAACTCAGGATCAGTAATGTAATGTATGTACACAGTGACTGCACCAGCAGAATAGTGAGTGCAGCTCTGGAGTATAATACAGGAGGTAACTCAGGATCAGTAATGTAATGTATGTACACAGTGACTGCACCAGCAGAATAGTGAGTGCAGCTCTGGAGTATAATACAGGAGGTAACTCAGGATCAGTAATGTAATGTATGTACACAGTGGCTGCACCAGCAGAATAGTGAGTGCAGCTCTGGAGTATAATACAGGAGGTAACTCAGGATCAGTAATGTAATGTATGTACACAGTGACTGCACCAGCAGAATAGTGAGTGCAGCTCTGGAGTATAATACAGGAGGTAACTCAGGATCAGTAATGTAATGTATGTACACAGTGACTGCACCAGCAGAATAGTGAGTGCAGCTCTGGAGTATAATACAGGAGGTGACTCAGGATCAGTAATGTAATGTATGTACACAGTGGCTGCACCAGCAGAATAGTGAGTGCAGCTCTGGAGTATAATACAGGAGGTAACTCAGGATCAGTAATGTAATGTATGTACACAGTGACTGCACCAGCAGAATAGTGAGTGCAGCTCTGGAGTATAATACAGGAGGTAACTCAGGATCAGTAATGTAATGTATGTACACAGTGACTGCACCAGCAGAATAGTGAGTGCAGCTCTGGAGTATAATACAGGAGGTGACTCAGGATCAGTAATGTAATGTATGTACACAGTGACTGTACCAGCAGAATAGTGAGTGCAGCTCTGGAGTATAATACAGGAGGTGACTCAGGATCAGTAATGTAATGTATGTACAGTGACTGCACCAGCAGAATAGTGAGTGCAGCTCTGGAGTATAATACAACAAGTAATGTATGTACAAAGTTGCTCAAACCTTTCTTCTTATTACTCTGATATAATACAAACAGTAGCATGGTCTGTAAAGGCAGTAAACTGGGTGCTATAAGGTACTTTATACATTACATATATAAAAAGTAAAGAAATAAACAAACTTTTAAATAACAGCTTTGTTATTTTCATTGTGGCACTTGAGAATTTCTATTAATTAAAACCTGAAGCAGATGTGCGACAAGTGACCTCGTAATAGCCCGGTCATTACTTGATTAATTACATCCCAGACCCATTAGGAATAGTATCATGTCCTGAGCTTTATGCCGCATAAACGTGATCGGGGTCTAAAGACATGCAAATAAATGAATTTTTGGACTTGTGTAATTAGAGGAAGGGACGGTATTGATTAGCATTTCTATGATTAGTTTAATGGCAGATAATTGCAGGCATTCGAATAATGAAGGGAATGTTACAACTCATTCTGGTTAACGAATGAAACAGAACAAAAGGGAATTATTCATCCGATTGAGGGTAAAACAACATCTGACAATTAAAAAAGTTAATTTGCAAGAAGCAGAAGGTGGAACGGAGCACGGAAAGGGTTCTCCAACCGGGCGCGGCTCGTCAAGTCTTGTTACAACTGTAGAACAGGCTTTTAATGGGGTTTTCTAGGTAAAAAAAGAACAAAACACAAAATAAAAGAATAATCGAACAATAGTGTTTGAACTCTTTTTGTGATCTGGTTCGGTCTATCGCCACCACTCCATCGTGATGACTGTGAAAGGGGATGAGTCAACCATTGACCACAGCATTGAGGTACAGCATCAACCTGGGGTTTCTCGGATCAATCAGAACATCACAAAAAAGGTCCAATTTGTTTGATTTTTAAGAATCAGCCTATAAGAAGTAGACTCTTGAAGTAAGTCATTTGAGTCACCTCCGACAGGGTTATTCCTCAGTTGGACATTTTGGAGCTGGAGGATCCTCTGGTGGGCGAATCTATCTCTGGTAAAGTATCAGCCAGACCTTTCCACGCAGGGGTTAAAGGAATGGTGACATGACACTGATGGGACTGCACCAGCAGAATAGTGAGTGCAGCTCTGGAGTGACCATGGGAGAAGATAGGGGAAGAAAGTGGGGAGGGAGGGGAGGATGAACGGTGATCCACGGGGTAGTGGTCTTAAGGCAGGGAGGAAGTGACATAGGGTCATAGGTGGGGACTCAAGGAAAGAACATAACAAGGACTGACCGAGGTTGAGTAGCCTTTCTGGACCTCGGACCACCGGACAGCAAAGTCCCACCTGCCCTCCCTAACAAAGAAGAAATTCCAGGTCACAGTGGCAATGACCGGTGGCGTTACCAAGTTCGATTACCATTGCTATGAAGAGTTAATTTTGGCATTCACCTTCTAAACCCAAGGGAAGGTAAATCCTTCAGCCACGGTTCCCTAGAGGTTTCCCCCCTTTCGAGGCGTTGGTGGGTCCTCAAAGTTGGTTTAACAATTCGGGATTTGGGAGTCATTAAATATGTTGATTGGATGGTTATTTTATGGTGGTCTGGTGATATTTGGGTGATACCCGGTGACGGAACGCCGGGTTCATCTTGGGTGATACCCGGCAATGGAACATCGGATTCATTTTAACGGTACTGGATGACAACCTCTCCCGTCGTTTTCACGGTGCTTCTGGGCAGGTGTAAAGAGTAAGTCTGGGGAGGAGAGGGGCAATGTCATGGAAAAATCACCAGATTTTTTTGTAGCTTCGAGGACCTCACCAATTGTGTTAATCTTAGGTTGTCAATAAACGGCTGCTGTGGCCGTTATTATCCAAAGATAAATGAATCGTTGTTTGAGCTTTCATTCATGGGAGCTGGAGGAACTGAAAAAAGGAGAGGTAGGATCGGTGTTAGTGGTCAGATCACAAGAATCGACCTTACCAAAGTCATGTATCCACCATAGTGAGATCAAAGACTCACACACGGGTAAAGAGAGAATTAAAGGCTAAACAACTGCAGCTGCACCCACACTCTACTGATTCCTGTACAGACTACAATGTTGTCGTCACACAACTAGAAACCACAGGCCGGACCTGACTCCCTGAAAGGCCATCGAGATGTTTCTCATTCCTTCTAAGAAAGAAGAGGAGAGGCCGCTACACACAAACCAACTAGGATAAGGAAGATCTGCAGGGGTAGACAGAAACTCAAGTCAGCAAACATCAAGCATGTGCACAAGGGGAGAAGATGAATAATAAATGCAAGTAAGTGAATATCTGCTACCCACCTAACAGGGAACAGAAGAAAGGCGTAAGGAAGGAAAATGAGAAAAGACAGAGAAATACGACACTGATCTCAACCTACCAGGCAAAATCCCTTTGATGCAGGGCTGGGACTCCTTAGCTGAAATCCACATAGAAAGTATAGCTAGCGAAAAAAAGCTGGAAAATGAGAATGTAAATAGCCCCAGCCGGGATGTGATAGGACAAAATAAGTGAGAACACCCAATTGCAAGAGCAACCTCCGCAACCGAGGCATGACACTTGTACACAGAGACGTAGCGGCACACCCAAACACCGGGCAAGACCACCATCCCCAAATTTAACAGAATTATTGGTGTAAAATTAGTCTCTATAAATTGGTGATTTTTTGCAACTGTCAAATCATTTGTTGATACCTTTATTATAGAATTAGTAGCAACTTTTAAGATTTTACATTGTAAAGGATACATATAATTGTAGCGGAAATGTATAACATTAGTCGAGCTACAGTTAGTTGACAATAGGACAAACTGGATTACCAAGATTGCAAGATCAAAGGAGGATCTTTCACCTCAGCTCCAGGACTCTTGAGTTTCAAAGGGTTAATAAATGGTTTGTAACAAGGCAGAATATTTCCCATTTACTGTATAGCGAAGAGTTGGAGAGGCACAGTTAACATGCAAGGTACTTTCACAATTAGACCATAGTTCAATTACAACACAGCAATTTTAATATTGAAAATCTAAGCCGTTCATAGGCCGGAAGCATAAGCCCAGGGTCAAGCATATAAAAAGCTGGGCTGCACAAAAGAAAGTTGTTCACATGTTGGGGTTGGCCTGTGCCAATTGTGTTCCTTAATTCATTTCTCCTTCCCTCAAGGAAACAGAAGATAACTTTAAACTGGAATATTTAAGTATTTCTGTTATTTCTCCTTTTTTATTTTATAACTGTTCTGCATATTTGTATGTCCTTTTTAACTTTTATACCTTTATATTGTAAGCACTGCATTTTTTATATTGAAGTTTAAGACGTAATTAACACTCGCAGGTGCACCCCAGGTCATGTGCTGAGAATCTCGTGGAATACGGCAGCGTGGTTTTAACCCTTTATCCCCCCTACTCTATATGCCCCACGCTGGGGACTGCAGCAGCCGTAGATCCAACGCTGGATCAAACATGGTCTGTGTAAAACGTGAAAAAAAAATACTGTGCACCTATTAGTCATAAAACCACTGAATAATAACAAAAGCAAAAATAATAATAAGAGAAAAAAATATGACAATGTTTATATAACACAACCTGATAATCCAGATCTGATGCTTTAATTGTTTGGATTCTCGGGATGTCGAAATATTACAAGATAATAAAATCTTATGTGACACGGTCTATTGTCTATCATGCTTTTTCTACAGATGATGCAGTTTTTCCTTTGCTTTCTACATTGTTTGCTGCACATTCCGCAGTTTTGCTTTCTTTGTTTGTCAAAACAGACAATGTGAATGTCACTGTACATTATCATTACCATGGCGGCGATATAGCCCACCCACCACGAAAAATGAAATACGTTTCTATTCTTGTACATAGTAGAAGTATTAAAGTAATAAACAAAAATCAGCAAATAAGACAGCACACCCAGAAGATAGCAATGAAAACCCTGCAAGTTTATATATTACATCCAAACTGTATAATATTATCAAATTGAGATATTTGGCAAAATATTGATCAATCTTTTAAGCCATCCCGCCAACGTCAAGGCAGTCTCAATCAGGGTGGTCCTACTCTATACATTTTTATTTTAGTTGTGCCATGCAACCTCCAACGTACACAAAGCAGACTATTAAAAGCAGCATTTATCTGGTGTATCTTAAAACCTGTGAGGGTTAATTCTGAAAAACATAGGCATACGTACCGTATGTGCAGGGGCCTGATTTGCCTTTATTCACATGTATCAGTCTGGCAACATCGGAACGGGATTTGAGATGGTCCAGATATATGCTGCTTTTAATGGTTCTGCTTTGTGTATGTTGGAGGCCGCGTGGCACAACTAAAATAAAAATATATAGAGTAGGACCACGGTGATGAGATTGCCTTGACCTGGTAGGGTGGCTCAAAAGATTGATCAATATTTTACCAAATATCTCAATTTTATATTATACTATTTGGTAGGGATATGTGCATTTGCACGTTTTTTATTGCAAGCTATCTTCTGGTGGTGCAGGTTTTTTCGGTATAACAGTAGTTATATTTTTATTCATAGGTGACATAGTAGTTATATTCTTGAAGTTACCTCAGGGGAAATGGTGTATCAGTGTCCGCGCTGCTGAAATCCCAAGAAAACGATCCGGAAACCATATGTAGGTTGTATCAATCATCCATTTATTCCTTTCCTACGCGTTTCAACACTGTCCTAGTGTCTTCCTCAGGGATATTCTATCCCTGAGGAAGACACTAGGACAGTGTTGAAACGCGTAGGAAAGGAATAAATGGATGATTGATACAACCTACATATGGTTTCCGGATCGTTTTCTTGGGATTTCAGCAGCGCGGACACTGATACACCATTTCCCCTGAGGTAACTTCTGGATGATTCCCACGTGCATGTGGAAGGTGGAAGTCCTGCAGCAGCTGCATTTAATGCTAAATGCTTTTACACCAGTTGTGGGTCTCACAACTGTGCTAGGTGAGTGAATTCATACCCACCGCATACATTAGTGTCACTAGTGATAGGGCACTATTGCGCCTCTTGTTCCCCCCCCTATTTTTTTACTTTGATACAGTTAGTTATATTCTTGTACATAGGGGCAGTATTATAGTAGTTATATTCTTGTATATAGGGGGCAGTATTATAGTAGTTATATTCTTGTACATAGGGACAGTATTATAGTAGATATATTCTTGTACATAGGGACAGTATTATAGTAGTTACATTCTTGTATATAGGGGCAGTATTATAGTAGTTATATTCTTGTACATAGGAGCAGTATTATAGTAGTTATATTCTTGTACATAGGGGCAGTATTATAGTAGTTATATTCCTGTATATAGGAGCAGTATTATAGTAGATATATTCTTGTACATAGGGACGGTATTATAGTAATTACATTCTTGTATATAGGGGGCAGTATTATAGTACCGTATATACTCGTGTATAAGCCGACCCGTGTATAAGCCGACCCCCCTACTTTTGCCCCCAAAACCTGGGAAAATCTATTGACTCGCGTATAAGCCGAGGGTGGACCCCAGCACAGGTATACAGCCCCCAGCAGTGGTATACAGGCCCCAGCAGTATGATATACAGCAGCCCCCAGTGGTATATACAGCAGCCCCAGTGGTATTGCAGCCCCTATATACAGCAGCCCCAGTGGTATTGCAGCCCCAGTGGTGTATACAGCAGCCCCTATATACAGCAGCCCCAGTGGTATTGCAGCCCAAGTGGTATTGCAGCCCCTATATACAGCAGCCCCAGTGCGGTATACAGCAGCCCCAGAGGGGTATACAGCAGCCCCAGAGGGGTATATAGCAGCCCCAGAGGGGTATACAGCAGCCCCAGAGCTGTATACAGCAGCCCCAGAGGGGTATACAGCAGCCCCAGAGGGGTATATAGCAGCCCCAGAGGGGTATATAGCAGCCCCAGAGGGGTATACAGCAGCCCCAGAGGGGTATATAGCAGCCCCAGAGGGGTATACAGCAGCCCCAGAGGGGTATACAGCAGCCCCAGAGGGGTATATAGCAGCCCCAGAGCTGTATACAGCAGCCCCAGAGGGGTATACAGCAGCCCCAGAGGGGTATACAGCAGCCCCAGAGGGGTATACAGCAGCCCCAGAGGGGTATTTAGCAGCCCCAGAGGGGTATACAGCAGCCCCCGCTGTATACAGCAGCCCCCGCTGTATACAGCGGTACCCGGCTGTATACAGCCCTCCCCCCTGGTATACCGGGCCCCCCCTGTGGCAACCTGTAAAGGAAGCGATGATTATACTTATCGGGTCGCTGTCGCCGACGCCGCCGCTCTGTCACCGTCCGTCACCGCGCTCCTTCCCGTCTTCATGCTTCCTTCACGGGCGCACAGAAAATGACGTCATTTCCTGTGCGACGGTGAAGGAAGCATGAAGACCAGGAGGAGCGCGGTGACGGACGGTGACAGAGCGGCGGCGTCGGCGACAGCGACCCGATAAGTATAATCATCGCTTCCTTTACAGGTTGCCACAGGGGGGGCCCGGTATACCACGGGGGGGGACGTATACAGCCGGGTATATATATTTTTTTTTTATGATTACCGTATATACTCGTGTATAAGCCGAGGGGGGACTTTTCAGCACATTTTTTGTGCTGAAAAACTCGGCTTATACACGAGTATATACGGTAGTTATATTCTTGTACATAGGGGCAGTATTATAGTAGTTATATTCTTGTACATAGTGGCAGTATTATAGTAGTTATATTCTTGTACATAGGAGCAGTAATATAGTAGTTATATTCTTGTACATAGGAGCAGTATTATAGTAGTTATATTCTTGTACATAGGAGCAGTATTATAGTAGTTATATTCTTGTACATAGGAGCAGTATTATAGTAGTTATATTCTTGTACATGGGGCAGTATTATAGTAGTTATATTCTTGTACATAGGAGCAGTATTATAGTAGTTATATTCTTGTAAATAGGAGCAGTATTATAGTAGTTATATTCTTGTACATAGGAGCAGTATTATAGTAGTTATATTCTTGTATATAGGAGCAGTATTATAGTAGTTATATTCTTGTACGTAGAGGAAAGTACTACTGTACTACTATATTATGAGAACATTGTGTTTTCATTATAACAAAAACAGACTTTTTTATTACAATCCTTTGCTTATTTCAGTTTCTTTATTCTCTTTCCATTAGGTGATATAATCATTTGTATTCTGACTTGTTTTCCAGGTTTTCATTGTTCCCCTTCCTCATCCTCTGACATAACGCGGCTCCTTAGTCTTTAGTTGGGGTCATTTAGTGCAATGAACCAGATTGATGAAGGCATAGTAAGAAGCCGTCTGTTCCATATGACATCCATCAAGTTCTATTTCTTCGCTTTATTTCATGACAAGACTCCAGAAGTTGAACTTTTCATTATCATACATTACACTAATGAGAACAACAAATCTCATTAGAAGTTTTTAAAATATATTTTTCTGGCCAAAGAAGTTTTCTGTCTTCTGCCCGGCATCGTCCACCACATCAAACTGCGCTTTGGACTTTGTGGCTTCTTGCATCAGTTCATGTAATTGTCCGATCTGCTCCTCATTGAAGCAGTCCAGTTTATCCGGTGTCAGAGGAGCGCCATACTGTGTGCCGGCCTCCGAATGTTGGATTCCATGTTTGGCTTGCTCCTATAGCATTGCGGCATAACCCTGGAGGATACAAGAGAGGACATATGACGTTACAAAGCCAAAAACATTACAAAAGCAGAAAAAAAACTGAATATAGAGACAATTACTCAAGTAACCAAACTGCTGGAAGAGGCTTGATGTAGAGGCAAAGACCCTGATTCCAGCAACGTGTCACTTAGTTTACTAGCACAGAGTTGATACAACTTTCTATGCTGCAAATCAAGCAGAGCTCGGAATGCTGATTGTGTATAACCACACCCACATCACTGATTGTGTATAACCCCACCCACATCACTGATTGTGTATAACCCCACCCACATCACTGATTGTGTATAACCCCACCCACATCACTGATTGTGTATAACCCCACCCACACCACTGATTGTGTATAACCCCACCCACATCACTGACTATGTATAACCCCACCCACACCACTGATTGTATATAACCTCACCCACACCACTGATTGTATATAACCTCACCCACACCACTGATTGTATATAACCCCACCCACACCACTGATTGTGTATAACCCCGCCCACATCACTGATTGTGTATAACCCCACCCACACCACTGATTGTGTATAACCCCGCCCACATCACTGATTGTGTATAACCCCGCCCACATCACTGATTGTATATAACCCCGCCCACACCACTGATTGTGTATAACCCCACCCACATCACTGATTGTGTATAACCCACCCACACCACTGATTGTGTATAACCCCACCCACATCACTGATTGTGTATAACCCACCCACACCACTGATTGTGTATAACCTCACCCACACCACTGATTGTATATAACCCCACCCACACCCCTGATTGTGTATAACCCACCCACATCACTGATTGTGTATAACCCACCCACACCACTGATTGTGTATAACCCCACCCACATCACTGATTGTGTATAACCCACCCACACCACTGATTGTGTATAATCCCACCCACACCACTGACTGTGTATAACCCCGCCCACATCACTGATTGTGTATAACCCACCCACACCACTGATTGTGTATAACCCGACCCACATCACTGATTGTGTATAACTCACCCACACCACTGATTGCGTATAACCCACCCACACCACTGATTGTGTATAACCCTGCCCACACCACTGACTGTGTATAACCTCACTCACACCACAGATTGTGTATAACCCTGCCCACACCACTGACTGTGTATAACCCACCCACACCACTGATTGTGTATAACCCTGCCCACACCACTGACTGTGTATTACCCCACCCACACCACTGATTGTGTATAACCCCGCCCACATCACTGATTGTGTATAACCCCACCCACACCACTGATTGTGTATAACCCCACCCACACCACTGATTGTGTATAACCCCACCCACATCATTGATTGTGTATAACCCCACCCACACCACTGATTGTGTATAACCCCACCCACACCACTGACTGTGTATAACCCTGCCCACACCACTGATTGTGTATAACCCCACCCACACCACTGATTGTGTATAACCCCACCCACACGACTGACTGTATAACCCCACTCACACCACTGATTGTGTATAACCCCACCCACTCCACTGACTGTATAACCCCACCCACACCACTGATTGTGTATAACCCCACCCACATCACTGATTGTGTATAACACCACCCCCACCACTGATTGTGTATAACCTCACCCACACCACTGATTGTGTATAACCCCACCCACACCACTGATTGTGTATAACCCCACCCACACGACTGACTGTATAACCCCACTCACACCACTGATTGTGTATAACCCCACCCACACCACTGACTGTATAACCCCACCCACACCACTGATTGTGTATAACCCCACCCACATCACTGATTGTGTATAACACCACCCCCACCACTGATTGTGTATAACCTCACCCACACCACTGATTGTGTATAATCCCATACACACCATTGATTGTGTATAACCCCAGCCACATCCCTGATTGTGTATATCTCTGCTCACACCATTGACTGTGTATAACCCCACCCACACCACTGATTGTGTATAACCCCGCCCACATCACTGATTGTGTATAACCCACCCACATCACTGATTGTGTATAACCCCACCCACATCACTGATTGTGTATAACCCACCTACACCACTGATTGTGTATAACCCACCCACACCACTGATTGTGTATAACCCTGCCCACACCACTGACTGTGTATAACCCACCCACATCACTGATTGTGTATAACCCTGCCCATACCACTGACTGTGTATAACCCCACCCACACCACTGATTGTGTATAACCCCACCCACATCACTTTGCAGCGGAATCTCATCTCCACAAAGAAAAATAGGATCATGAGCTGTCACTCCACATATCCGATCCTCGTTTCCTCTGTTATAATGTGTTAGGGAGGTCTCCATACATGTAGGATCCCGGTTACACCAACGGACTATTCTCTAATGTGATGTGACACACACAGGGACTGTTTCTGATGTCTGTCATTACTAGCTGACCTACAGCTCGGATTCCGGACTGATACATTGTAGCAAATAAGATATTTGTACAGCGGCGGCCAATATATTTATTTCACAGAGCATTGTCCAGACCAGGTTACAACAGAACGAGCTATCTAAAGGATTCCTGCCCTGAATAGAAGTAGGGCTATGTTCACACGGTAGGGCTATGTTCACACGGTAGGGCTATGTTCACTCGGTAGGGCTATGTTCACACGGTAGGGCCATGTTCACACGGTAGGGCCATGTTCACACGGTAGGGCCATGTTCACACGGTAGGGCTATGTTCACACAGTAGGGCTACGTTCACACGGTAGGGCTACGTTCACACAGTAGGGCCATGTTCACACGGTAGGGCTATGTTCACACAGTAGGGCTACGTTCACACGGTAGGGCTACGTTCACACGGAAGGGCTATGTTCACACAGTAGGGCCATGTTCACACGGTAGGGCTACGTTCACACAGTAGGGCTACGTTCACACAGTAGGGCTACGTTCAAACAGTAGGGCCATGTTCACACGGTTGGGCTATGTTCACACGGTAGGGCTATGTTCACACGGTAGGGCTATGTTCACACGGTAGGGCTATGTTCTTTCTGCAACCAAACCTGCTGTTTGTAGTAAAAAAAAAATGCTTCCAAAAAGCTGCGTTTTGCTGCATTTCTTGGCTGCATTTTGGTTATTTGTCTACAGTACATGTTTAATAAAGATAGTTTCATTCGCCACAAAGGAGGCAAAAACACGGCGGTTGTGTTTTTGCCTTTATTCATTGCTTTCAATGATGAAAAATTCTTTTGCTGGTACTGTAAAAAATGTGTCAACATGGGAGTCTATGGAAAATAGATGCCTGCATTTATTTTGGCCTCAGGGACTGCTTCAACCACTCCTTACTCTGACACTATTGGGAGAAGTCCCTGATGAACCCCTGGACCACCATAAAAATGGTCGAAACACGTTAGGAAGAAGCTACTATGCCAAGCACCATTTAGTAAAAACATAGGCCAACTCAGGGTTGTCTCACAGGCTGACAAAGAAGATATACCATTGTGTATCCTGGAAGCAGGAGGTCTCGCACACGTAAGGTAGAAAACCACACTCTGTCGCCACACCTCCACCGAGCTGGCTCCTGTACAGACTGGTACTCCTACTGCGTAGTCCCAAAAGGTACCTGCACAGATAGAGATATCCCTAACTGCAGGACTAGGAGATGACTGCTGGGGCCTCGCTCCCTAATCAAAACACGTCAGCTTGTGATCCACTTCACGGATCCCCACTTCTCACAAGTCCTAGCCAATAAATCTGTGTCCAAAATCAGCAAAGGACGTAATTAGAAAATTCTATCTTACCACAGCAAAAGTTTGGTCAGTCGACCATTGCACTCATGCAGGGTTCAGCTTTGCCTTGATTATAAAGGGAAGGCATTACTAGTGCAGGACACCAGCCTCCAATTACTAAACACTTCGTTAATCTTGGAGGGTGGTGACCCTGGCTGTCCTGCACAATGAATAGGATTCACATAGGACGCTGTTCACACAGGTTACTGCAATGTGTGCCCAGCCTCTTACATTTGCCCCTATCTCAGTAGGCGGGCTGTTATGGCACTGCTACTCGCTCCCTGAGCAGCCATCGCGAGTTTCACATACCGCCTAAGGAACCAGTGGAGAAATTGCTAAGCACAACAAGGGCAAGTATACAAAGAGATTATATACCAGTGGCTGTAAGAAAGGGGTGCACCTGAACAGTTTATACAGCTAGGTATCCCTAGGCTGGCCCTTGTTCCCAAGATTGCTGCTGAAGGTAGGGATGCCTTGGTCTCATACCTTAATAGGCCCCAAAGGAGTAAAGGAAACAGATAGAGAATCCAGGCAAGGCAACAGGTATAGCAGGGTTCAAGTAGATCTCCAAATAGAAGCTTCACTGCTGCAAGAGCAACAACACCACAGCTAAACAACAGTGAGCTTCTCCACATGCAAATATACAAGTTATATCACAGGCATACAGTGAGGTTAGAGAAGGGTATATATAGCAGAAGGGGAGGGTGATTACAAACTACAGCAAAAGGCTAAGAGAATACTTCAGCCGTGAAAAGGTCCTTTACCCCTTCAGCACAGAAAAGCAAGCAAGTAGGTAAAACTGCTATTAATCAACACCAAGACCTTCTGGCCTCAGGTCCCCCAGAGGTGACAACAGGACGTGGCACATTCATGACAATACGTGGCATGTCTTTAATGCTAAGTTTAACCGAGTGAATGGATTTAAAGTGCCAACATCAGTGAGCGGGGGGCGCCATATCCTAAAAATTGTAGGCTGCCTCCACGGCTAGATAGGGACATATCAGGGTCTCGAGCCCCTGTCCCCTTTATCCATTGTCTGTGGAATATTACTACGTTTTGTGTCATATGATTGTCGTATACCTGTTTTTCAATCTAATTCAAATAAAGTCATGTCATTAAAGGGGTTTTGGTTGATTACAGATAGGTCGGGACCCTTCTGATTATTCATATTGGTCATTTACAGTACAGGAATATTCACAACAATCCAAATTCCAGAACCAAAGGTTCCTTTATTCAGAAAATAATAAAAATAGACAACATGGAAATGCAACCAGACTACCTGTACCCTGAAGGTACGGCAAACATGTTTTGGACCCAAATCCTTGTTCACTGCTGAGAGTATTACGAGTCATGCTATGACTAAGGGCCGTTCAGCCAGAAACGCGTCAGGGTAGATATTCTTCTATGGATCCTTTAAACCTACATTTTAAAGGAATTCTAATAAATTGTTTGCATTTTATCGGATGGAAGTGCTGCCTTTTCTCATATGCATTGCTGTGCTCACCAGCAGGAAAAAGTGCCCTTCAATCTTGGATTTCTCATAAAACTGAACTATTAAGTGGTGGTAAGCTTTGCTCTTTTTTTCCTTTACTTAGATAAGGAGCCTTCATAGTTACAGTCAATGGATATAAACCTAGTCCTGCTCATGTGATGATATATGAAAAAACTGACCAGCAACACCAGCAAGTGTGAATAGGTGCCATGTGAAAAAAAACATCTGTCATGGAAGTCAGGGGCGGACCTACCGTGGTGCAGCTGGTTCAGCTGCACCAGGGCCCCGACCGGCTATGGGGCCCCTCAGGCCTGCAGGGGGGCCCCCATCCAACCCCTGTGACCCTGCGTCAGAGGAGAGGAGGTTAACTGAGGAAAGCTTCCTGCTCCCCTTGGCTGATCCCGCCCCTCCTCTCCTCTGCCGCCTAGGCCCTCGCCGATGTCCACTAGCACTCCCCCCCCGCTCCTCACCAGCATGGTCGCTGTTGCACCAGGGCCCTCCCGACTCAAGGTCCGCCACTAATGGAAGTATAGGCTGCACTCTGGAACACAAGAAAAAGGGAAACATGGTCTGGTTAAATTGCTGTGAAAATACTAGATAAGACAAATACAAGAAGCTAATGTAGAATGTAACAGAGGCGATGAGGTATAGCAAAAATGCTTAGGAATATCTGAAAATGGAGAAAGTTAGCTGATGTATTGGCCAATCCATGTGAGCGCGGTAACCAAGGACAAGGTGTTCTCCCGTATCAGATACCTAACCTAAAATGCCTCTATGTGTGATTTTCACAGCAGCTAGACCATGTTTCCCTTTTTCTTGTTTCCCAGAATGCAGCTGTATGATTCCTTATAGATGTGTTTTTTTCAGCTGACACCTGTTCACACTTGTTGGTGTCACCGGTCACTTTTTCCATATATTGTTAGTATATTCTTTTCTGATTGCGCACCCTCACCCCATAGCCATGGTGATTCCCCCATCCTAACTGCTCATAGATGCAGATTTTAATCGCACATAGAGGCATTTTAGGGTAAGTATGCCATACAGGAGAACACTATGTCACATGGATTGGTCACTACATCATATAAGTTTCTCCATTTACAGAAATTCCTAAGCGGTTTTGCTATGCCTCATTTTCTGTTACATTCTACATTAGCTTCATGTATTTCCATCATCTAGTATTTTCACAGGGATACAGGAGAACACCTTGTCGTTGGCTATTGGGCTCATATGGATTGGCCAATACATCAGCTAAGTTTCTCCATTTTCAGATATTCCTATGGAGTTTTGCTATGCCTCATTTTCTGTTACATTCTACATTAGCTTCATGTATTTGCCTCATGTAGCATTTTCACAGGAGATACAGGAGAACACCTTGTCGTTGGTTATTGGGCTCATATGGATTGGAAAATATATCAGCTAAGTTTCTCCATTTACAGAAATTCTTAAGCGGCTTTGCTATGCCTCATTTTCTGTTACATCCTACATTAGCTTCATGTATTTGCCTCATCTAGTATTTTCACAGGGATACAGGAGAACACCTTGTCGTTGGTTATTGGGCTCATATGGATTGGCCAATACATCAGCTAAGTTTCTCCATTTTCAGATATTCCTATGGAGTTTTGCTATGCCTCATTTTCTGTTACATTCTACATTAGCTTCATGTATTTGCCTCATGTAGCATTTTCACAGGAGATACAGGAGAACACCTTGTCGTTGGTTATTGGGCTCATATGGATTGGCCAATACATCAGCTAAGTTTCTCCATTTTCAGATATTCCTATGGAGTTTTGCTATGCCTCATTTTCTGTTACATTCAACATTAGCTTCATGTATTTGCCTCATCTAGTATTTTCACAGGGATACAGGAGAACACCTTGTCGTTGGTTATTAGGCTCATATGGATTGGCCAATACATCAGGTAAGTTTCTCCATTTTTAGATATTCCTATGGAGTTTTGCTATGCCTCATTTTCTCTGCTATATTCTACATTAGCTTCATGTATTTGCCTTTTCTAGTATTTTCACGGGAGTTTAGCCAGACCATGTTTCCTTGTTTTTACTTGTGTCCAGAGTGCTGCTCATGTGATGGACCCACAAATCCAGGATTCTGACAAGCGAATTTCTTAAACAAAACAGGTGGAGTTGATAAACTGTGGAACTTTTTGCCAGTGAAAAAATAACCTATATTTTGTGGATGTCCAATACCCCCTAAAACGCAAACATTTTTGTATTGAAATTTGAAGAAAAGCTGGAAAAAAAAGGGGGAAAATATACAATTCTAGCAAATAATGTGGCATTGTACTGTAAGCATCAATTAGCAGGGACTGAATAATATTAGGAGGAAGGTCATCCTGGCTGCAAATCACTCACGTTCCAGAGGTGAAGGCCAAAAACTCAGAAGCAGGAAATCAATGGAGGTAAAGCGATCGTTCAGGCAGCAATTAAAGCAATTAGTAGCCAGCAGAATGACGGTGGCCGCTGAGTGCACACAGGGAGTACGGTGCTATTCACAGACAATGGCGGAGGATGCATTCATCAATGTCAGGTCACCCTCTCCTGCATGCGGTCCCACTGCCTGACTCATACACGAATCAGACCTGTGCTTGTCATAGAAGTTAATGACCATCCACAATTCATACACTAAGCAGGTAGAGTCGGAGTGGAAGCCGGATATCCCCGGCTCAATTTCTGTGCCAGCCCGGTACTGAGACCAAATCCATACCAGCTGTGTGCCACACTGACAAGCCAAGGGCCTGGCTTCTGCAAGGTTATGGGCAATACAAGGTGCCAATACACATCAAAGTCAGGATGGCATAACCTGATGATTTAGGATTTAGGTGGGAGCAGCCAACCATCTAATGTGTATGGGGTCTACAGTCTACTCCAATAGATAAAGTCAGGAGGGAGAAGAATAAGCAATGTTGAACATCAGGAGATAAGCCATCGCCAGTAGTTTCTGGTCGCACCAAGAGTACATGTGTATAAGAAATCCGAGGGACACCATTTGAGGCCAAACAAGTGTCCGGTGCAGGCAATGGTTGGCCAAACAAGTGTAGACTCACCTCTACCGTGTTTTTCTAAAAGACACCTCTGGAAAAATGGCTAGGGCTTACTTTTGGGGGAGGGCTTATTTTGAACCAGGAAAAATTATTCCCACAAATTGGGGCCATATATTCCAGGGTCAGGGCCAAATGTACTAAAATTGCGGCCATATTACAGGATGGGGGGGCTATACACTGGGGGTACATATATGATACCCCATCTTCATTGTATATATGCCCCCCCCCATCCTGGACATGGCCCCTCATCCTGGCACATGGCACATCCTGGCACATGGCTCCCTCAATCTGGCACATGGCCACCCCATCCTGGATATAGCCCCTTATCCTGTGTATGGCCCCCCATACTGGATTTAGCCCGCATCCTGAGTATGTCCACCCATCCTGGGATGTAGCCCCAATCCAGGGAGTCCCCACATCCTGGTACATGGCCCCCCATAGAGGGATATGGTCCTCCATTCTGGTACATGGCCCCCATCCTGTTACATGGTCCCCTGCTGGCGCACATACTAAAATAACAAATGCTGTGAACTTACCCTCCGTAGCTGCCAGCATCGCCGTCTTCCTATGTCTGTGCTCGCATTGGGTGATTGGTGGATGTATATGTTTTCTCTTCATTGTATTTCCTTGCTGGTTATATTTCTATGTGGACCTGTTCCCAGAATCTCCAGCTCTTTATATTTGGGATTTTCCTTGGAAGAAAACACCAGTTGAGATTCTCCTGTTTGTGTGTTTTCCTTCCCAGCCATTTATCCCTCAGGAGGCATGAGAAACTCTTGATGGCCTTTTAGGGAGCCAGCTCCGAAGCGGTGCTGTTAGTTGTATGGTTAGGGTCTTTAGTCTGTACAGGGACCAGTTGGGTATGGCTAGGGTCTTTAGTCTGTACAGGGACCAGTTGGGTGCGGCTGCGCATTTCCCTTGTCCGTTTCCTGTTTGAGTAAGCAGTTTATGTTCATAGCAATTAGTTGACAAAAAGGTTTTCATGTCTGTAGAGCTGGCATCTAACACTACAGTGAGGCTGTTGTAAAGCATGGAGGTATTTTGAATTATATTTTGCACAGTTTGTTGCCTTGGTTAATGGCCACTGCTGCAGTCTATCAGAGATGGATGGTCTCCTTGGCAAAGAGCTCAGCGTTTACAAGCTCTTTTCTACATTGATTGTAAACACTGTTCCGAATGAATCGCTGGATCAGGCCAGCTTCAGTGCTGCTGCGTTCCTTCAAAGCAGAATAGGCAAAGCTGCCCTTGCTTGCGTAATTGGAGAGGGCACAGTTTGGGCAAGTGGCACAGCCTTGCTGCCAGCCCGAGCTGTCAATCATCAGACAGAAAGGTGAGAGGTTGGGTACTGGTGGCTCCCGAATATAGATGATGTGACATCCCCAAGAGACTCCTCTAGCAATGAATTGCACCCTACTGACCTGGCTGTTATCACTGGCAGCAAAGGCCAGAGGGCTCTATTGAATAAAATAGAAACTCTATGGAGAGGCGGGATATTCCAAATGAAGAGCTGAACTTTTCATATAGCTACTCTTCAATTACATCGTTATATGCTAATAAGGTTTGTAATTAGTGGATTGTGCAAATTGGATGAGCTCATTAGGTAACCCTTTTAGGGATTCGACCAGTGATGATTTCTGGACAAGTGTAGGAACTGCAAGCAAAATACAAAATAATATAAAGGGAGAGGATTACATGGTTCCCGATGAATTTACCAATCCCACAGCCCTGGTAATCAGACATCAGAGTCTGCCAATGTGCCAGAACCAGGGTGTTATCCACTAACACCCTGGTTCTGGCACATTGGCAGACTCTGATGACTGATTACCAGGGCTGTGGGATTGGTAAGCCAAACCTCTGACAACGCCTCAATTTCCCTGACTCTGACCCCAACTCCGACTCTGTAGCACAGGTGTATAATTGGTAAGCCAATCCTCAGACTCCTTCCATGAATCCGATTCCACATCCATGGTGTGCCATCGGTAAGCCAAACCTCTAACTCTTCAACTTCCCTGAATCCAACTCCACCAAAACAGACTGCACGACTCCAACTCCGCAGCCAAGGTATGCAACAGGTAAGCCAAACCTCCGGCTCCTCAATTTCCCCGAACTCGACTTCAACTCTACCCAAATGGACACCAACTCCGACTCCACGACTCTGACTCCACAGCCCCGCCGATTACTGCCATTCTTCAGGCACAGTGCAAGTTCGCCAGATGAAGCCGTGTAGTGGTATCTTGCCCGATGCTTGTGAACCATTTCTACATGTTGGCATGAATATTAAACTTGTGGAGGGGTCTCTACGTTCCAGGCATGGATTACAGCCAGTAACGGCACATCGGAGACTGCTGCTTTGACAAACGACTCAACATTGGAACTATTCCAAGAAAAATGATGACTCCAGATAAAATGTGAGTTCATTTCGATTACACTCCTCCGGTCTGATTTCTACAAACACAAAAAATAGAAATGATCCCCGAGAGAGTCATTTACTTTACAATATTTAATTCTAAACTTTTTGGAACAGATTGGTTCCCATTGACTTAGGAGTCAGGGGAGGGAGGAAGAAAAGAAAGAAGTCGGGGGATCAGCGATACCATGACTGCACGCCGAGAAAATATGACGGGAAAGAAGTCGCTCCGCAATTACACACAAAAGTGGCCCGTATGCCCATCCTCCATAATAATAATAACCCTAATTAAGTCACTTCATCATTGCACAGACGCGGCCCAGACGGAGGTGTAGTATTGTTTTCCTCTTAAATGCTTTTAATCCTAATGGCTGTTCCTATCTAATTGGATAATACAATTTATCAGAATCAATACTGACATATTTCATTTTCTTTTGGTGCTGGACCAAAAAAGATTAACTCTTCGATACAAGTTCTCAGTGTTGGACACTTCTTTACTGTTGGATGAATCTCACAATAATATCAGTATCCTGCTGCTGGGACCCCCTGCGATCAGCTGCAATCTGGGTGTTTCATTACCCTCCAGTGCCACCTCAGGACAAATTAAGAATTACACAGTGTGGCTTTTTCAATTCCATCTGTTGATGTCCCGGGTCCTCCAGAGAATGAGAACCTCTTTGGAGGTGCTGTCCAGTTTGCTCTTAGACAAAGGTCTTGGATGGGAAGCCTCCTTTAATATCTCTCAAATAAGATATATGACGATGAGTTTTCTAATTCAGACAACCCCCTCCCCTCAATGACTATGTCATGCCTTGGGTTTTGATCCGGTGACCTTGTGCTGTGTGCTTGGTTTCTTTCCCCACTACGCCACAGCCTGGTCAATCCCTGTCCAAGTGCTGATTGTCTTTTCCTTTTGCTTCTATCCCTTTGGTTTGCAGTCAGCAGGTGTTTTATTTGCTGGTTTACTCTGTCCTATCACATTTCTGGTGTGGCTATTTATACTCTCCTTATGCTGGTCTTCTCTGCTGGCTATATTCCTATTTGGATTCTGCTAAGGAGTTCCACCCCCACTGCTAAAGATTTTTGCTTCCCAGAGAGAATCCAGCTCAGTATTGGCTATTTGCTATCCCTTTCTTACCTACTCCTTTCTCCTGTTGATACTTAGCTTCCTACAACCTATCTTAATCTTGCATTTGCCACGTCACCTTTTTCTATTTGAACACATTTAATGTTTCCACAACTTGGGTTCTTACCTATCTCTGCACACTTTCCCTATCCTGGGTTATAGTGTACAGTTATCTTCCCTCTGGTTCCTAAGGCGGTACAAGAAACCACTCTACAGCCTTTTAGGCAGCCAGATTCAGATTTTGGTTTTATAGTGTTGTGGCTAGGGATATTCCAGCCTTTGCAGGAGGCACAAGGGACTGTGCAGCTAGAGATACTAGTCTGTACAGGAACCAGTTGGGGCAGGTGCAGTTGTTAGGAGATATGATTTATTTACCCTTTTACTTGTGTTGGAATACTCATGTGCATTTTATTCCTTTTTTGGTTTGCCCCCTTTCCTTTACTCCTACTCTTTTACCCTTTTACTCTTTTACCCTTGTCTGTCTTATCCCCTTTATTATAAAGCGGGACTAGTGTTCCTGCTGCCATGCGCACTAGACAGTGTTGTGTTCAGGGAAAGACAGGGATAGGAACGTGATTGCTGGACGGGGTAAAAGAACCTGTCTTCTGATGTCAGAGAGCTCAGGGAAAGAGTCAGGGGTTACTCCTTCTTCTTCCCTAGTGACAGTTCATCCCTTCCTCCCATATTGCCTTGCGCCAACCAACCCCCTTGGTGCTACTCGGAGTGGTACCTGGTGCCTATCGTTGGCCAAGTTCAACCTCACCATTAGAGGGTGCCCTGGCTCTAGGGGGTCTACATCCCTCTCTCCCCTCCATCTTGTAGCCTGACACCTATACAGCCATACCCCCAAGTTTAAGCAGTAAAATCGTTTTTACAGGTTTCCTTTAAGCTCTTTGCTATAAAGAAGCAAGTTTGCAGGTAGACAAGAAACAGAAGAGCCACGAAATGATTTTGTCTTCACTTTACCGGGAGAAAGTGGTTAAAACTCCAAAGAATGGACGGATTGCGATTTAATAAACCCCCCGTGCAGAGCAGTAAGGTACAAGGCGCAGTCAGAGAATTGCCGGCTTCAGGCATTACAGGACATAATATAGACTCATTGGAAGCGATTTTCGGGATTTGCGGCTCGCACACAATGATGGAGCTGATACAAAGGAGACGGACTTAGTTGTGCGGTTTTCTGTCTTAAAGGTCAGGATACAATGAAACCCGTAGGAGTCGGTTATTGAATTTTATCCATTCTGGAAGATACAATATAAGTCTCCAGATCCGGTGACATGTAATATTTACTTATTATAATATTCCACATCAGAGCAGCTTATAGCGAACAGTCCCTTCTTCATAGGATTCCGAGATCAGATACTTTCTTATTCTACTTCCATTATGTGGAAAGGTTAATTGGTAAATGTAAGTAAAACCTGCTACATGCAATTACTGTACATTTTATAATAGGATTTAAAGTTTAAAGAGTTTTCCATATTTCTGCATACATTTGACCTAAAATTACATAAGTCCCAAAATTTGATAAGAGAACTAATTAAACAAACGAGATAAACAGTGTGACACAGTCACTACCCACAGGAGTGTAGACAGCAGGA
This sequence comes from Allobates femoralis, assembly GCA_033576535.1. NCBI lineage: Eukaryota > Metazoa > Chordata > Amphibia > Anura > Aromobatidae > Allobates > Allobates femoralis. Next base: position 555,212,458 of record JARQOC010000005.1, read on the forward strand.
AAGTCAGGTTCCAGGAGAGCTCATAGTATTCATGGAGTAGACAGAGACATAGTCATGCAGAAGAGTTCAAAGAGGATTCAGGTAGTAAACTGAGGCGTATTCAGATCACATTCCAGAGGTGTGTAAGGCTACGTTCACACATTTGCGTATTTTGCTGCACTTTTTTGCGCGCGCTTTTTGCCGCGTTCTTCGGCCGCGCAAAAAAGCGCAGCAAAATACGCAGGGGCTTTCACACACTGCGCTTTCTTCCCCCCAGAAAGCGCAGTGATGCCACAGAGGGGAGGAAGAATCCTGCTTCCTCCTCCCCTCTGTGACAGCTGTGACCGCCCCATTAGATTCCACAGTGTGTTAATACACACTGTGAAATCTACATTAAACAAAAGCAAGTTAATGAAAAATAAAAAAGAATCAATACTTCACCTCTCCGACGCCTTCTCCCGGTGTGCGATCTCCGATTCCAAGTAAGATCTCTTCTGACAGGACCTGTGATGACGTCAGAGGGGGGCGTTCCCGGGGCGGTCCCATCGCTGATTGGCTGCTCGCGGTCACATGACCGCGAGTGCCCGGGAACGCCCCCTCTCTGATGTCACCACAGGTCTTGTCAGAAGAGATCTGACTTGAACCGGGGATCGCACACCGGGAGAAGGCGTCGGAGAGGTGAAGTATTCATTCTTTTTTATTTTTCAGACACTTGCTTTTGTTTAATTTAGATTTCACAGTGTTTATTAATACACTGTGAAATCTAATGGGCGGCCACAGCTGTCACAGAGGGGAGGAGGAAGGATTCTTCCTCCCCTCTGGGAGAATACGCAGTAGTAGCTGCGTAAACAATTGACATATCAATTGTTTACGGAGCTGCGTTTTCTCCCGGAAAACGCACTGCGTATTTTTACGCAATGTCTGCACTGCAAAGTGAATTTCCCATTCACTTTGCAGGCAGACAAAAGGCACATTGCGTATTTTGAAAAGCGCGCGTAAAAAAACGCGGCAAAATACGCAATGTGTGAACGCAGCCTAAATACCAGGACATCACAGCAAGTACAGGGAGCAGACAAAACAAAAATCAAGCAACAGACTGGGGTCGGAATAACAAAGATTAGAACAAGACAAACACAGGAGTGTAGGCCACACTGCACTTCACATAGAATGTATGACTGCCAGGATTCTGGGAGAGGCTGCTCAGTAAAGTAGCAGAGCAATCACTGGGAAGATGGAACAGCTGAGCAACCCAGCACCTGACAGAACCAAAATGGAAGCCTGCGCTGCCAATCAACTACTGACAGCCCAGTACACCAGATACCAGATGCTAAACACAGCAATAATAAATGATCCTGTCCGAGACGCACAGCACAGAGGAACCGTGACAATTAGGCTTTGCCATTTTGGAGGGGATAATGATCCAAATTTACATGACTATTATGCAATGTCCAAACAGGTTGTTTTTTTTGTGTGAACAGATATGCAGCAAATCCTAACGGTTGCTTTTTTCTTCCGATTGCTTGGCAGTAGGTTTGCTGCGTTTTTGCTGCAGATTTGCCATAGAAACTATAGCAAAAAAGCAGACAAAAATTGACAGCTCATTCTTCCAAACACGCAGCAAAACCTGTGGTGTTGACACTTTCTGCACAGAACCAATGTGTGCGGACAGCTATTCCATGAATCACATAGGTTTTGCTAGAGGCTAAAAAAGAAGGATTAGATTAGCATAAAATCTAGGCAAAACCTGATAGCAAAAATACAGCAAAAATGCAGCAAAACCTTACCTGTGTGTATGTAAAGCTTTAGGATTAGCAGATAAAGGGAAATTAGGTGTTATCAATCAATGGGATTCATGAGTCCACAAGAAGGACATTGAACAAAAATGGAGATTGCAATGAGAAAGTCACTGCTCTCTAAAAGAAGATTTCTGCAGTTCATTAAAGCAGTGACGTGGCTACCGGGCAGATATAGAAATGGCCATTTTTACCTTCCAAGTATCTAAATATTTCCATATATTTCCTTAGCAGTAATGCATGTCCATATTCCTGCAGTATATTCATGGTTTGCATGCTTTACCATTTCAGCGTGCAACTGTCTCTGACGCTTTAAGCCAGATAAAGGCTTATACTTCATGTAGGAACCCAGTAAAAAGGTACACCGTGACATGGCTACTGCGCAGATATAAAAATGGCCATTTGTTATGCTAAGTATCTACGTTTCTCATATGCTTCCTTAGCAGTAATGCACGTCTATATTCTTATATTCTTGGTTTGCATGCTTCAGCATTTCAGAGTGCAACTGTCCCTTTATTTATCATAAAATGTGATGTTCAGTATGCACCTGTTCACACCTCAAGCTAGGGAGTGCAATCAGTTTTCAGATTTAGATTATGGGGTCATGCCTTCTGACTGTGCACCCCTCCCCCATTAGCTTTAGGTGATTTTATACTCCATTAGCAGGTTCCTAGCCGCCCATACAAATGGAGTTTTTTTTTTAAACCCAGAGAGAGGCTTTGACTATGTGTAGGAACCTAGCAAAGAGGTACGCCATGACGTGGCAACTGGGTAGATATAGAAATGGCCATTTTTTCTGCTATGTATCTCGGTTTTTCATATATCTCCTTAGCAGTAATGCATGTCTATGTTCTTATAGTTATGGTTTGCATGCTTTGCATTTCAGAATGCAACTCTCTCTTTATTTGCCATAGTGTATAACTGGTGACATGGAGCAGTCTTCCACAGCCTCACCTTTGTCTGTTCCTCACCCAGTTTTGTAAACAGCTCTCAGTTTCAGAAAATGACTATATTTTATTTACAAATGAAAATAATGATCATTATCACCCGTTAGGTAAAACTGGTTACTGATACTGCTGGGTGTAATCCTACAGAATCGATGACTTTGTGCAAGTGTAGCTGGAGGAATTGCTGTTATGAAGGCGAAGGGTGGTCGGTCACCCAATATTGATGGGATTTAGATTTCTCTTTTCTTCATTCACTTTGTCAATTGCTAAAAACAGACAATTCTATTTTTCACAGCATTCTTTTTTGCAGTTTTTTCACTGTACAATATAAGAATATAATGTGGCCGCCGTCACGTGCGCTATTCCACAGTCATGACACTAAACATCGGCGCATCATACTTTATATTCTCAATGTTTTTTCCGTTCTTTCGCTCACACATTTCTGGGTTGTTTTCTACTATTGATTGGTGCGGAGTCTGTCATAGCAGTGAGCGCCACCTAGTGGTAGTCAGGCGCACTGCGGCAGGATGCTCTGATGGGTGTAGGGAGAGCGATCTGCATTTACGAATTTGGCCTTTCTTGAGATGAGTGGTGGAGGGAGATGACTTTGATGTCACTCAGTTGGGCTATCATCACATACCTCAAGCCAAGAGGAAAGGTATAATCCATGTGGATAGATTATAATCCAGGCCTCCAGCATTGTATACCAATAACTGTAAATTGTTAATTACCTGTGTCATATATGTGGGAACTGTGTACTCAGCAAATCACTAATATACCTCCATTAGCAGGATGACTTCCATTATAATCAGTAGACATAACCCTCCACCAGGGACACTGACCTACATACAGCTGTAGATGTCCATTACCCATGTCGTAAAGGTTTGATTACTGGGGGCCCCATTTGCCCATGCCTATTTTTATATACGAAGAATGCACAAGCATGGGGCACCTCTCCATTCTTGCTTAATGCTGTGAAAAGACAACCAGTCCTGAACACAAATGGATTGACGGTTCCGCATTCCATTGTGATGGAAGGTTACCCAATCTTTGGAATACAGAATGATCAAACAATCATGGCCAATGCACCTCTGTTGACCGGGACCAAGAACATCTGATGGTGGGTTTACACGTTGTGATATCGGCGTCCAACTCCGACCAAAAGTCACGTGGTTTGTGAGTTGGACCCGATATCGTTCCTGCGTTGTACTGTTTGAACGTACAATGCGATGCTGTAACGATGGCAAACCGATATCGGGGGTCGAATGAGCGTGCTATTCAACCGCCCGATATCGGATGCCGGTTGGAGCCGGGTCGTCCTGTGTGACAGCCCAACTCCGATGTGTACTGCCACGTCACCCATTCACTCCCATGTTAAATGGTCGTTCCTGGGTTCGGGGGCGTAGACATCGTAGGGACGTTGTATCCCGATATCGGGACGTCTCAACCGCCGATGCGATCAGGGAGAAACGGGCACTAAATGCGCGCTCCCGCGCCATTGATTTACGATATCGGAACGATATCGCAACGTGTAAACCCACCATTACTCTTACTAGTAAAGATACCAGATGACAAAATGGTAGCAGTGCCGGTGTGAACACTCTACTAAAATTAATGGATAGTTTCCGAAAGTGGTATTCACTTCAATGAAGAAAGCACTAAACATGGTCACCTCGGTGGTGTTGACCGGAACCAGGAATAGCAGGTGCGCAAACATTTTCAGTCTCGACTAGAACCAAGAACCTTCATACCGGTGGATTTTCAAGCTTGTAGTGTTTACCAGACAGAGGTGCTAATGTGGTCACACGACTAAGGCCGGCTTCACACCACAGTTTTTCAGGTCCTGAGTAGGGATGGGCGAATCTACTCGCTAGGACTCGTTACTCGGCGAGTAGTAAGGGACTCGCAGGACTCGGTACTCTGCGAGTCTCCCAGTGATTACTCGCACGAGTCCAATGCAAATCAATATCAATCCTAGTTTTGTCAGAAACGCTGAAAAAACTAGGATTGCCATTGTTTGCATTAGACTCGGCTACTGTGCCAGTGATAGCAGGGACACTCGCAAAGTAACTGCTGTTTCTTTGCGAGCCGAGTACAGCTGTCTTCTCTGTGCAGCTCCAGGGTCCTAGAGCCCGCCTGCTCACAGAGATGATGTAGCAGTTCTGAGATTGTTCTCAGTCTGCTCACTCCCTGTGCATAGACATCTATATCTATGCACAGGGGATGTAGCAGAGAGGACATCGCGTTTTGGACTACGTCGGACGGAAGAGGATTTTTTAAATTAAAGATGGAGTCCCTAATGGCTTTTTTTTTTATTTCAAATAAAAATTTTTCTCAGTGTTGTGTTTTTTTAACCCTTTATTGGAGATTCTTAGTGGCTGGGTCAAACGTGGCCTGACATTAAGAATCTCGGGCTTAATACCAGCTTGTATAACAAAGCTGGTATTAACCCCTTTATTACCCAGCGTGCTACCGCCACCAGGGCCGCTGGAAGAGCGGGGTTCAGCGCCAGAGGATGGCGCTTCAATGAACGCGCCATCTTCTGGGGCGGCTGCGGGCTGCAATTTGCAGCGGGGGGTGCCCAGAAAGCTTGGGCATCCCTGCGCTGCGGATTCCAGCCCCCAGCTGCTTAGCTGTACCTGGCTAGACATAGAAATTGCGTGGAGCCCCACACATTTTTTTTTTATTATTTCATGAATTTCAGAGTCAGAGTCTCAGAGTCAGAGTCAGAATCACAGAATTTCATGAAATAAAAAAAAAAATGCGTGGGGCTCCGCACAATTTCTATGTCTAGCCAGGTACAGCTAAGCAGCTGGGGGCTGGAATCCGCAGCGCAGGGATGCCCAAGCTTTCTGGGCACCCCCCGCTGCAAATTGCAGCCCGCAGCCGCCCCAGAAGATGGCGCGTTCATTGAAGCGCCATCCTCTGGCGCTGAACCCCGCTCTTCCAGCAGCCCTGGTAGCGGTGGCACACTGGGTAATAAAGAGGTTAGGGCCAGCTTTGTATTATCAGCTGGCCCTAAGCCCGAAATGTATGGCGGTCACACCAACATTAGACATGACCGCCATGAATTTCTATTAAATTGTTTTAAAAAAAACACAACACAAAGAAAATTATTTATTAGAAATAAAAAAAAAAGCCATTAGGGACTCCATCTTTAATTAAAAAAATCCTCTTCCGTCCGACGCTGTCCAAAATGCGATGTCCTCTCTGCTACATCCCCTGTGCATAGATATAGATGTCTATGCACAGGGAATGAGCAGACTGAGAACAATCTCAGCTCTGCTACATCATCTCTGTGCACAGACATTCATGTCTGTACACAGGGAATGAGCAGACTGAGAACAAGCTCAGCTCTGCTACATCAGGCAGCAGGCAGGCTCTAGGACCCTGGAGCTGTGGCAGCCAGCACAGAGGAGACAGGACTCTTATCTGTGCGAGTTTCCCAGCGATTACAGTTGCAAAGTAAACGAGTCCAATGCAAATAAATGACAAAACTAGGATTGCTTCAGGCTGAAGCTTCCGAGACAGATCTGCGATTTGTAAATCTCACACTACTCGCTATTACTCGCTTCCCCATTCATTAACATTGGACTCGCTAGACTCGCAACGAGTAGCGAGTCCTGTGAGCGGACTCGCTAGAGTCAAGCGATTCCGAGTAATTTAGGATTCGCCCATCACTAGTCCTGAGCTGTCTGGTGTGAACCGGATAGCCCTGGATCCGATTTTGCCCCTATTGTATTCCTATGGTGACGGATGGGGCCGGATGGCAACTATTTGCCATCCGGTTTGGTTTCTGTCTGTCAGGATCCGGCTGTTTTTGTTTTTTGCCCCGGCAAGAAAATCCGAGCTTGCAGCATTTTTTGTGTCCGGGGCAAAAATCGAACAAAACCGGATCCGGGGCGATCCGGCGCCCATAACATGTAAGTCTATGGGTGCCAGATCCAGCAGAAAATTGTGCTGGTTTCTGGACGCTGGGTGCTAAATTTCAGCACCTGGAGAGCTCCACGGCTGAAATATCAGCACCGCGGCCAGCTCCCCTGCACTGGACAGCGGCACAGACGATTCCGGCACAAAGCAGGATCATAGGGCAGATTTGCCCTCCGGTTCTGTTTGTCTGGGGCTGTCTGGTTATGTCCAGTGCCTCCTGCAAAACACCGGACATAACCTGACAGGTGAAAACCGTGGTGTGAAGCCGGCCTTAGGCTGCTTTCACATCTGCGTTATTTTCACTTACAGCAGATCAGGCAAACTTGATCTTCTGAACTTCAGCTTTGACTGAGCTGCCGCTTTGCAAACGAGGCAGAATTCCGCCCTTTTTTGCAAAAACCAGATGCGGCACGGCTGCGCTTGTGCTAATGCATTGTAAATAGACCTCCGGACATGTGCGGATACTTACATTTTCCCCGTGATCCCGCACTTTCCAGTCGCCGGATGAAAACCGCTGCAAGCTGCAGTTTTAAGACAAGCCGGAAGTGTCGGATAACTGCCAAAAACATAAGTGATCGCACATTGGTATGGGCACTTTAGACTAAGGGCTCTAGGAAGCTGTCGCTTGTTATTAGACCTATGGGGACAAATCTATTCTGGTCTCCCCCAAATAAAACCTCTTTGGGCTAGTATTCCTTCTCATGAAGTTACACTCTGCAGTTGGGGGTTCCCAGTTCCCACAATTGATAGATTTTGTGTTCCCTGATTGAATTTTTGCCCTGGAATTCTTGGTGGCGCCCCTGAGGTTCCAGTCCCCAAATAGGTGCCTCTCCTCAGTCAGAGGTGAGGTACCCCACTCTCAGGTAAGAAGGGAAACTACCTTGCACCCACACATCTGCATCACACAACATACTCCAGGTCAGGGATTCGGGGGAACCTTGTTTAGGGAGGGCCTCATCTCAGGCTGGAGGAGAAACAGGTAGAGGGTGTGGGAGGAGGAAGCAAAAAAGGAGAGCACCAGGAAGTGGGAAGCAGGAAAGAAGACACACTGGTCGGACTGACGTAGAAGGACGTGGAGGGAGAACGTTAAGGGAGTTGTAGAGACGACAGGGTTATGGACGGACTTGTGAGAGAGATGACCTGGGGACTGGAGCCGGTTGGAGCTCGTCCCGAAAGAGAGAGAGGACAGAACAGACAGAGGAGCCAGTGAAGGGCTCAAGAGGAACAAAAGGAGTCCCAGGGGCACGGGAAGTGAGTGATCCACCCATGGTGCCTGCATCTGAGCTAACGAGAGCCTGGAGTCAGCAAGAGGGACTTGGCCGCAGAGTGGGTAACGGCCCCAGGCTAAGTGAAGCAACTGAACGACTTACTAGCAAACCAGGGACCGAGGTGACTTCAAGTACCATGATCCAATTCCACACTTATTCATTGAAAAGGTGGCCATGTAGTGTCAGGGGACCAGGTGGGTGTTGCCTGACAGGTCCCGAGGCTACTGGCTCGACACTGAGTGTGAGGCGCTGGGAAGGAGAGCGAAAGCCAGAGCAGAGAGACGGCCGAGAATGGAACACCAGAAAGAGATCTCGGTAGATAGTCCTTGAATTATCCAAGAGTTGTCTGGAGCTCTGACTCTGAGAACATAGCACCCCGTTGGAGGCTGGGAACCACCTGGAACCTTGTGCAACTGTAAGTAAATATCCAAAGACTGCACCCTGCTGTGTCTTCCATTTCTTTACCGCGCCGTTGCCCCATTTCTTCCCCGGTACAATATCTTGTTACTGCCCTGGGGCCTACAACTCTACCCGTGGAGAGCTACACCATCTCAGCGGAAATACCAACAGCCCCAGATGATCTGAAGAGCAGCGTCGGTCATCCATCACCATTGCCAAAACCATTGATGTCACAACTCATCTTCCCAAATAGACTTTCCCCCATTTAATGACACTGCCAGGGCCATGGAGCCGGGTCACGACACTGTGCCTACCCAAGTAACCACAGACCCGGTTCCAAGTACCCCACAGCCCTGATGGGGCGTGTCACCTTTTTCACAGCTAGATGAGGGCTGGTGTTTTATGCGGAACATTGTGTCCCCTCATACACATATATATGTATGCATGTATATATATATTATACATAACCCTCTTGCTGCCATTGTGTGAATTCTATTATATGTTCACAATTCTGCGGTGCCCTTTTTGTGACATATTTCTATCACAATTGTGCTGTGATAGCCGGTCTCTGTACATAGTAACACTGTAAGTGATTTTATATATTTTTGGTTTCTGTATTTGTGGCGCCCCGCAACGAGTGCGTCACAGGAGGGTATTGCAGCCATAAATGCAGCCGCAATATTCTCCGACCCAGCAGTCATCGGGTTAACTCAGAGATCCAAAAACCCTGCATGCATCACTTAACATAGAGGGCCAATCCAAGGTCCTGGTGGGCGGAGTGCAAGGGTAGTGTAGGAGAAGTACAGACATTAGTTAGTTAGTCTAGAACAGAAGAAGTCTAGTCTAGACAAGAGAAAGACACAGACTTGAACTTGGAGAGGAGCGGGGGCTCTGCACCTCGTGCAGCCCCTGGGCCGTCACCGGTCGGGTGTTAGCACCTGAGGCCTCAACAACCGGGATCGGGCATCACCAACCACGGGTTCCAAAATATCCCCGTGCCCAACTCACAGCCGGTTCACTGGTACCGAAGCTGGCAGCAGTTCACCTCTGCTACGCGAACCAGAAGCGTGGAGGAGCAGCTTCACAGGAGCATTCCACCACCAGCCAACTTCCAGTCGTCTAACCAGCGGTGTACCCACCGAGGGATCCAAGGCTCCCCAGAACATCCATAACGTACATCTTGGATAGGGATTGAAGCAGCCTCCCCGTACCCGACCTGGTATTCCTGGGCGACAATGGCAAAGCACTTAGCTAGAATGGAGGAACACTTGCGGATCTCTGAGGGACACCTATCACTGCTGAGTCCACCCGGTGCACTACCCGTGAACTGTATGCCATGTACTGCCTGCTGGTTACAGTAAAGACCCGTTACAGAGACTTTCAGTGTCCGTGCTTCCTTATGATTGCATCCGTCCGCACGCAAGGTAACCGCAGCTGCCGCAGAACATCTTAAGCAGCTCCAGCCTCCGGAGATCACCGCTCAGCCTGTGGGGAGCGTTCCATCTTGCTGCTGTCCATCCCCCGGAGGTTCCGCAGCGTCGGTAACGATTACCGAACTACTCATGGGTGGCGTCACGAATAAATTAACCCCTTTAATCTGTTCCTACAAGACGTCTTCAACTTTTGATCTACACTCAACCGGGCCCCACTACCGGCAGGCGCGGCCCACCCGTGACAAGGAGGAAGGAGCTACAGCCTGTCTAAACCGGAGTCAGCGGGCCTGCGGTGAGTCATATTTCTGTCTCATCACTTAATAAAGTATATATTCTTTCACCCATCAATACAACTGTTCCCGTCCTTAACAGAAGTCTTGCTTCTCCTTGGTATATTGCTTCTTTCTCATGTGTTACCTTGCACCTGTGCCTTGTTGTAATTGCTGGCCGGTTGCACCCTGCTCTTTCCATTATCTCCTCGGAATGTTATTTGTGATCTAATGCCCCCAATGGAAGGAAACCATGAGACCGGTGGGGTACACCAGGGTCAGTACAGGGGAGCAGCTGTGGTTTGGTAGGTGAGCGAATTTATTTTGGAAGGACCAGGACTAAAATGATTAGATAACCCCTTTACTATTCTATTTAATACACTGCATTATAATGGAAGTTGACATTGGTTGGTGCCCTATGGGCATTTATCAGTTGAGTTTACAGTAACAAACAAGAGAATGTGGAGAATTGTGAATAACAAGACATTGCTGTCAGAGCGAGAAGAGCGATCCCCGGGGAGCGTCCTCATCTCCTGGTCTCATCCAGCGCAGTTCCTATTCCAGCAGCGGACTCATTGGAGATAAGCACCAGAGATAATCCTATGTATGGATTTCATGACTTCCCCTGGGATCTGATCTCCCAAATCAAGGACTTTGTATAGAGGACACAAACTCTATATTGTTCTAGAAGAAAAATATAAGAAAACATAGTGTCTGCTTATTACAATCCTATTCTAAGGAGTCTGCATTTAAATAGGCTGTTCATGTGGTCCCGGCTCCAGTGCCGGGCTCTGATCCTCCTTCTCTGATGACATCTCCATAATAACCCAGCCAGCACCTCTGATGTTACTCCCCTACATCTTAGGAAGGCTGAGGTGGCAGCATTCAAGGTTCTTGCTGGCTGCCACATTGTTAAACTTGCTTCATACTCTGTTCACACTGGGGAGTTTGATGTTGCTCTGGCTGAGTTAGGGCATCAGCGTTGGTTTGTTCACTGATGTTCAGCTTTGCAAGAGTTAACTTTTTGATTGCTGTCAATTGAAGGTTAAAGCTGCTAGAACACCTTTACCCTTTAAGTACGGCTCAGAACATTCCTAGATGCCGACTATAGCATTTGCATGCCTCTTGCATACCGGTCCTGTGTTGGAGTTGCTGTTGAAACTCTAATCTTGCTTGCTATCTGGTGAAGCATACCTTGTTATTTTTTTCATTCCCTATTTGTATTTGTGTTGTCCCTACACACATATTGTATCTTCCTAATTATTTGCTTTGTGGTGCGGTTTACTTTATCCCTGTCGGTCTTCATCTGTGGGATCCATTACAGTTCTTCTCCTGGGGTGGGGGTTTAGCTCAGGGCTGGACAAGAGAAAGGGACATGTTGGAGACTCAGGCCTCTCTACCATCAATGGGTTCAATGAGTTAAGACAAGTTAGGGTTCCTCTAGCCTGAGGGGCAGTTCAGAGGTTCCTCCTTTTCTCACAAAGCTACATATCCTCCAAAGTGTGCCTTCTAACAAACGTCTCTGCTATACTGCACAGCTGCGCTGTACCAAGATGACTGGCTGCACACTAGCTCTTCTGTTGTATGTCTACAGGCTCGGGTCTGCTGTTCACAGTTGTCTGAGCGCACACTCAGCTCTGCTGTCTCACGTGCCGTCCAGCATATCCAGGTTGACTGTTTCACATGCTGCCAGAAAATCCAACTTTGCTGTTCTACACCACTCTGTATGCCAACTTTGTTGTTTTACGTGCAATCCGCCTTCACTGCACCAACACCCCTGGTCTGTGCAGACTTGCAGCTTAGTGAATCTACCTTACCAGGTGAGAAATACCTGTCCCCCTGCACTGACCCCCAGAGAGCAGTTTGATTACCTGTAGCGGAACTTGATGGCAAGTGTTCCATGTTCCTGCAGCACCACCACAGGAGAAATGAAGTATTACAGGGTGCGCAATAAAGCCATAGATATGCTCAGTCCATGCTTGTAGAAACTATATGCTTTGGGTAATGGAATGAGAATCCAAATGACAGAACCCTTCTATTAAATTTAATAAGTAGTATTTGAGCCCTCCAAATGCTCACTTAAAGGGGTTATACAAACTCAAAAAATTAAGGTTCATTTTTTTCCTAAAAACAGCCCCCCTGCTCTCCTGATTCCCGCTGCAGCTGCTGATCTCCGCGCAGGTCAGAAGCCCTGTGCCAATTACAGCGCAGGAACAGCAAGCCAATCCGAGGCCAGCTGACGTCGTTCATGGCCTCTGATTGGCTCGCAGTTCCTGGGCTGTGATTGGCTCACGGTTCCTGCGCTGTAATTGGCACAGGGCTCCTGACTTGGGCGGAAATCTGCAGCTACAGTGGGAATCCGGAGTGCGGAGGCCACCGTGGAGCGGGGAGAGTGCGGACACCGGAGTGTGGAGGCCACCGTGGAGCAGGGAGAGCGCGGACACCGGAGAGCGGGGGCCACCGGAGAGCGGGGAGACACTGGTAAAAATCGGTGTGTGTGTATGGGTATGTGTGTGCGTGTATGGGTATTTGTGTATATGGGTATGTGTGTGTGTATGGGTGTGTGGTGTGTTTGGGTGTGTGGTGTGTGTGGGTGTGTGGTGTGTATGCAGGGCCGGACTGGGACCAAAAAGCAGCCCTGGAGAAAAAACCCTGCCAGCCCACATACTATATCACCCATCAGCCCCGATCAGTGAATTTTGCTTTTACTCTGTCGTGGCCTCATCACTTTCTTAAAGGAGTTATCTGAAGAGCCACATGTGAATGGCGGGGCAGAGGGAAATCAACCACAGCTCCATTCACATGTTACTCTTCACAGGCATGTTTCTCGGGATTGCGGGGTCCCAGCTGTCAGATCCACAGTGAAGGGCAAGTTATCACCTATACAGAAGAGAAGCTATGACTCCATATTGAGGATAATCAATTTAAACAACATTTAAATGATGAAAATCCAATACCAACTCTCAGTATACAGGTCAGGAGAAGTGGTACTGTGCAGTGTATATATATATATAGAATAATACAGATACTGAGGATTACACCCAGTATACAGGACTGGGAAAGTGGTACTGTGCAGTGTGTATATACAGAATAATACAGATACTGAGGATTACACCCAGTATACAGGTCAGGAGAAGTGGTACTGTGCAGTGTATATATACAGGATAATACAGATACTGAGGATTACACCCAGTATACAGGACAGGAGAAGTGGTACTGTGCAGTGTATATATACAGAATAATACAGATCCTGAGGATTACACCCAGTATACAGGACAGGAGAAGTGGTACTGTGCAGTGTATATATACAGAATAACACAGATACTGAGGATTACACCCAGTATACAGGACAGGAGAATTGGTACTGTGCAGTGTATATATACAGAATAATACAGATCCTGAGGATTACACCCAGTATACAGGACAGGAGAAGTGGTACTGTGCAGTGTATATATACAGAATAATACTGAGGATTACACCCAGTATACAGGACAGGAGAAGTGATACTGTGCAGTGTATATATACAGAATAATACAGATACTGAGGATTACACCCAGTATACAGGTCAGGAGAAGTGGTACTGTGCAGTGTATATATACAGGATAATACAGATACTGAGGATTACACCCAGTATACAGGACAGGAGAAGTGGTACTGTGCAGTGTATATATACAGAATAATACAGATACTGAGGATTACACCCAGTATACAGGACAGGAGAAGTGGTACTGTGCAGTGTATATATACAGAATAATACTGAGGATTACACCCAGTATACAGGACAGGAGAAGTGATACTGTGCAGTGTATATATACAGAATAATACAGATACTGAGGATTACACCCAGTATACAGGACAGGAGAGGTGGTACTGTGCAGTGTATATATACAGAATAATACAGATACTGAGGATTACACCCAGTATACAGGTCAGGAGAAGTGGTACTGTGCAGTGTATATATACAGGATAATACAGATACTGAGGATTACACCCAGTATACAGGACAGGAGAAGTGGTACTGTGCAGTGTATATATACAGAATAATACAGATACTGAGGATTACACCCAGTATACAGGACAGAAGTGGTACTGTGCAGTGTATATATACAGAATAATACTGAGGATTACACCCAGTATACAGGACAGGAGAAGTGGTACTGTGCAGTGTATATATACAGAATAATACTGAGGATTACACCCAGTATACAGGACAGGAGAAGTGATACTGTGCAGTGTATATATACAGAATAATACAGATACTGAGGATTACACCCAGTATACAGGACAGGAGAGGTGGTACTGTGCAGTGTATATATACAGAATAATACAGATACTGAGGATTACACCCAGTATACAGGACAGGAGAAGTGGTACTGTGCAGTGTATATATACAGAATAATACAGATACTGAGGATTACACCCAGTATACAGGCCAGGAGAAGTGCTACTGTGCAGTGTATATATACAGAATAATACAGATACTGAGGATTACACCCAGTATACAGGACAGGAGAAGTGGTACTGTGCAGTGTATATATACAGAATAATACTGAGGATTACACCCAGTATACAGGACAGGAGAAGTGCTACTGTGCAGTGTATATATACAGAATAATACAGATACTGAGGATTACACCCAGTATACAGGACAGGAGAAGTGGTACTGTGCAGTGTATATATACAGAATAATACTGAGGATTACACCCAGTATACAGGACAGGAGAAGTGGTACTGTGGAGTGTATATATACAGAATAATACAGATACTGAGGATTACACCCAGTATACAGGACAGGAGAAGTGCTACTGTGCAGTGTATATATACAGAATAATACAGATACTGAGGATAAAAACCCAGTATACAGGACAGGAGAAGTGGTACTGTGCAGTGTATATATACACACACACATCCATATGTAGGCATACACATTATATATACACGCATACATTATGTATACACTATATACACACACACCATTATGTAAACACACGGTATATACACACACACAGTAATTGTATGTGTATATATATATATATATATATATATATATATATATATATATATATATAATACCGTATATATATATATACACACACATCAATTTGTACACACACATCCATTTTATATATACATACATATATATATATTTCAGTGGCGTAGCTAGCCTGCTCTGGGCCCGGGGGCGAGATCTGCACCCAGGGCCCCCATGTGAAGAGCGGGGGGGGAGGGAGGGGTGCTGGCAGAGAATTCTCGTGCCACCCCATCAACTGAGGCAGTGGCGTAGCAACTGCTTGTGGTGCCCGGGGCGGTCGAAAAAATTGCCGCAGCTGCCGTCCCTAAGAATTGGGCCAAATGGCCACTCACCTCCAGAACTCTCCATCCTTCTGCACTCCCCATCCTCCATCCTCCTGCACTCCCCATCCTCCTGCACCCTCCATCCTCCTGCACCCTCCATCCTCCTGCACCCTCCATCCTCCTGCACCCTCCATCCCCCTGCACCCTCCATCCCCCTGCACCCTCCATCCCCTGCACCCTCCATCCTCCTGCACCCTCCATCCTCCTGCACCCTCCATCCTCCTGCACCCTCCATCCATCCTCCTGCACCCTCCATCCTCCTGCACCCTCCATCCTCCTGCACCCTCCATCCTCCTGCACTCCCCATCCACCTGCGCGCTCCATCCTTCTGTGTGCTCCATCCTCCTGCGCTCTCCATCCTCCTGCACTCCCCATCCACCATCCTCCAGCACCCTCCATCCTCCTGCACGCTCAATCCACCTGCGCTCTCCATCCTCTTGCATTCCATGTCCTCCGTCCTCCTGCACTCCCCATCCTCCTGCAGTCCCCATTCTTCTGCGCTCTCCATCCTCCTGCGCTCTCCATCCTCCATCCTCCTGCGCTCTCCATCCTCCATCCTCCTGCACTCTCCATCCTCCTGCGCTCTCCATCCTCCTGCACTCCCCATCCACCATCCTCCAGCACCCTCCATCCTCCTGCACGCTCAATCCACCTGCGCTCTCCATCCTCTTGCATTCCATGTCCTCCGTCCTCCTGCACTCCCCATCCTCCTGCAGTCCCCATTCTTCTGCGCTCTCCATCCTCCTGCGCTCTCCATCCTCCATCCTCCTGCGCTCTCCATCCTCCATCCTCCTGCACTCTCCATCCTCTTGCGCTCTCCATCCTCCTGCACTCCCCATCCACCATCCTCCAGCACCCTCCATCCTCCTGCATGCTCCATCCACCTGCGCTCTCCATCCTCTTGCATTCCATGTCCTCCGTCCTCCTGCACTCCCCATCCTCCTGCAGTCCCCATTCTTCTGCGCTCTCCATCCTCCTGCGCTCTCCATCCTCCATCCTCCTGCACTCTCCATCCTCCATCCTCCTGCACTCTCCATCCTCCATCCTCTTGCGCTCTCCATCCTCCTGCACTCCCCATCCACCATCCTCCAGCACCCTCCATCCACCTGCGCTCTCCATCCTCTTGCATTCCATGTCCTCCGTCCTCCTGCACTCCCCATCCTCCTGCAGTCCTCATTTTTCTGCGCTCTCCATCCTCCTGCGCTCTCCATCCTCCATCCTCCTGCACTCTCTATCCTATGTTCCCTGCAGTTTCCATCCTCTGTCCCCCTGCAGATCCCATCCTCTGTCCCCCTGCAGATTCCATCTCTGTCCCCCTACAGTTTCCATCCACTGTCCCCTGCAGTTTCCATCCTCCAGACTCCCTGTATCCTTCATCCCCGTGCACAGCCTGCCACCCTCTCCACCCCTCTCACACACACCTCTTGTTGAAGGACCGGGGGGGCCGTTGCACATTCACCGCGGCCGCCGGGTGCGTCTGCTGTAAGGAGGAGGTGAGGAGGGGCGGGCAGAGCTGCAAGACAGGAAGTCCCGTCCTCCCTCCTCTCCGGCCGGCACGGCGGCCGGCTGCCAGCACGCGGGGCCCCCCCAGGGAGCGGACAATGGGCCCCTCATGTCAGGGGGGCCCGGGGTGCTCGATCCCCCTGCCCCCCCGCTAGCTACGCTACTGATATATTTCATATGTATACACATATTCATATGTACACACACAGTGTGTATATATATATATATATACATATACATACACACATCCGTATGTACACACATTTACAGTACATACACACACACACACACACACACATTATTATGCATAGACAAGGAGGGAGACACAGGGTGTTATCAGTGCTGTTCTGCTGCCCAAGTCACAGTTATCTGTCCAGTACATTTCTCTGTGGTCGGTCACTCTGTCTGTGGGATTGATGGGATTTATAGCAGCTGGTTGAGATTCCATAGATCGGGCAGTGAAAGTTCAATCAGTTGTCATAAATCCTCTTTGCCTCAGACGGGAACCGCAGCCACAAGACACAATCCCGACATCAAACTGTGCAGAAACCTTCTGCCCAGGAGGCAAAATATCCCCTTTTACCGCCCAGGATGAGCTCAGCCCGCACAGATGAAGTCGGCCAGGAAGGAGAGGCATGTGAAGGAGCCCTGCAGCAGCCGACAGTGTAGGAAGTGCAGGCCCCGGGCTCCCGGTCAGCAGGTTGTACAGCAGGGTCAGGGAGCAGGGAGGCATCCTGCAGCTGGAGCCGCTGAGGAGTGGAGGAGCTGTCACACTCCTCAAAGAAGCGGCTGCAGGAACACAGCCGGAAGGAAGCTCCCCGCCGCCGGAAACACCTCTGCGTCTGCTGTGCAGCTCCCTGGCTGTGCCCGGCCGGCACCCGCATAAAGACATAAAGGTTCCGCAGGCGACCTCTTAAAGGTAAAGAGCGGCCGCAACGGCCCAATTTCCCTCCAGCCCACCGGGAGAAACTCCCGATATGACCTATGGCCAGTCCGGGCCTGTGTGTATGGGTGTGTGTTTGTGTTGTGTGTGTGTATGGGAGGCTGCAGTGGGATGTATCATATATAAGACACCCCCACGAAAATAAGACATGGTCCATCTTTGGGACCAAAAAAAAATATAAGACGTGTTTTATTTTCGGGGAAACACGGTAGACCTGAAGTTAACAGGACCGCCAAGCATTATACTAACGTCAATGAAGAAGTGCCATCTTATCCTTCACTACGGACGTCAATTGGTTCCCCATCGGAATTATCAATGTATGACAACGAGTGATGAGCGAGTTCTACCATGCTCAAGTGTTCGGTACTCATAACAAGCATTTTGACGCTTAGACGGGCTTCATTCGTGAACCAAGTGTAATGGAAGTCCATGGGAAACTCAAGCATTTTTCTGGAAGATATTATGAAAAGATGCTAGAGTTCCCGATTAACTCGGTGGACAAGTCGAGCCCATCTGAGCATCAAAATGCTTGTTACGAGTAACGCATACTCGATTATGGTAGGGACTACTCATCTCTAATGACAACCATTCTCCTTTCCAATATGGGGGCTGTCACCATCTTTCATAGTTTCTAAGACATTGTTCACATTGTTCAGTTAATATTGGAGACCACTACTCTTGGATGGATACATCACAACAATGGATTGGTTCTGCCGAGGTTCTTATAGTAGATAGTTTAGGTTTTCTGATTCAAGAGTATCATGAGTATCAAGGAGTATCATGATTTGTACAAACTGATGTGACAGCATGATTAGTCTTCCCTTCACCGGATTTACACAAAGACATCTATGGATATTGTAAACAGGCTGCGGGCTGGAACGTTTTTAGGGTTCCGCCAGTTCCTTAACTATCAGGACACACCGGCACTTATCAGACAGCCACATACATCCATTACATATAAACCTTATCATCAGCACTGGCCCGCAGGGTAACAAGAAGCGTCTCTGGTCTTACTGGTGGTTGCACCCAAAAGAGGTTCTGTATTAATTGACTTGACAGCATCAACATGGCCATGTATTCAATTGAGGTTCCCCACGGGTAGGCGATGGGATCCTTGGAGAGAAGATTCCCAGCCCTGAGTGGTTCCTTCCATTTTTCTACTCATCCAGAAGAAGTATACTTTTATCATGAAAGACATTCTCTCCACTAGGCACCATAATGGAAGGGGATTACCTTTTTTAGGAAAGTTCCTCGAAAAAGGGAGATTTCCAAGACTCCCAGAAGAGTAGGCAACACAATGGACATCACCAAACTCTCTCATAGAGTAGCCATGGGCTAGGGAGCTGCAATCTGCCTCACATAGTATATTTCCAGAAGTTGTGAAGTCCGATGGCAAGACCAAGGAGTGGTTCTGCTTAGCGGAGCATCACAGCCTCTACAGCATGTTCCAGAGAGAGAGACACCTTCAACTCAGCTCCAGTATATAAGGATGAGCTGCAATTCCAGACACAGGGCATTACCCCAAGAGGGAGAGGCTATGTGCACACCCGGGAACAACTCTACATTTATTTCCATGAACATGACTTCAAGTTCCACCAATCCCACCGCGTCGAGGTGACCCATACTGGGACAGTCCTTTCCTCAGATATTTAAAACCTTACCATACATATACTGATTATAAATGTAATAAGAACTCCTGTTTTTTGAGCTGGACATTTACAAAGTCCATGTTGGGTCCCAATCCTGCTCAACTCTCATTACATTTACGCTACTAGACACATGGTAAGGTTATAAATATTGGAGGAAATGACCATCCCAATATGGGTCACCTTGACGTGGTGGAATTGGCTGAACCTACAGTTGTGGTCACAAGAATACATGCTGTGTGCTGCCCAAGGATGCCGATATGGGCCACCTTGACGTGGTGGAATTGGCTGAACCTACAGTTGTGGTCATGGGAATAAATGCTGTGTGCTGCCCAGGGATGAGGATATGGGCCACCTTGACGTGGTGGAATTGGCTGAACCTACAGTTGTGGTCACAAGAATACATGCTGTGTGCTGCCCAAGGATGCCGATATGGGCCACCTTGACGTGGTGGAATTGGCTGAACCTACAGTTGTGGTCATAGGAAGAAATGCTGTGTGCTGCCCAGGGATGCGGATATGGGCCACCTTGACGTGGTGGAATTGGCTGAACCTACAGTTGTGGTCACGGGAATAAATGCTGCGTGCTGCCCAGGGATGCCGATATGGGCCATCTTGACATGATGGGATGGCTTCTACATTTTTTTTGATTAAAATAATTCTAACAAAGTATCCTATTTTATTTACTTATGGCATTTGCTAATTTTTTGCTTTATTTTGGGTGTCGAAGATCAACCAATTTGTAATCTGTTACCATGAACATACATGGCTGTGCTTTGGGGCTGTATATAACTTTTTAAACTAAGACTAATTGCAGTTACTTAACTATTTATTTTTTATTTTAGCATTGCATCGTAGCATTATTGAAACAAAATTGATTGCAAAAGTTGGCATTCCCTATACACAGTGCAGTGTGAACGCTAGGGCTAATGTCTGCATCCCCTATACACAGTGCAGAGTGAACGCTCGGGCTAACGTCTGCATCCCCTATACAAAGTGCAGAGTGAACGCTCGGGCTAACGTCTGCATCCCCTATACACAGTGCAGAGTGAACGCTCGGGCTAACGTCTGCATCCCCTATACACATTAGTTCACCGATTTATGGTTTAATAGTTATAATAATTTTTACCGAGTAACAAAAATAACTATGATTTTTTTGTTATATTTTATTTGGTTATTAAAATTATCCAGTGAGGATAGGTGCAACAGTGCAGGTGTCAAATCAACGTGTATCCCTCCCCCCACATGTAAACAAACATAGGACAAACAATTGTCTATACGGGTTAAACCCCTGTTGGTTCAATGGGTGATGATAGCACTAGTCAAAAGGAACCTGGATGTCTGGGACTGAAGGAGAGATCCCCCCCGGAAACAATGCGTCTCCAATGGGAGGGGGCCTCTGTACCTACGACCCGTGATCCTGTGGTCAAGTCTTGTTGTTAACGGGTGTTGCCCCGATCAACTAATAGTGCGTCAATCACCTCTATTACAGTCAGAGGTCCTATAGTCGTATAGATCTGGTATTCATCGATTATTATACAAAGTCAGTATTGTAACCCGCCCGACGCGTTTCGCCTCTCCAAATTGAATGAGAGGCTCATCAGGGGCTCTGACGATCAAGATAGTGATGTGTGGACCACACTAGTTGTATGTGGTCTACTCAGTTGTAAGTCTTATGTTCAGACAGTCCGGGCTAGGAACTTGAAAGGGATTTTCAGATATTGGCTTCTATGACGTACGAAGAGTCTGTTGGGTGATAGAGGAGGAGACCTGAGTTTAGATAAGGTTAGAAACAAACTATCTCCACCAATTTCGATCAATACCCATTATTGACGTGAGGTTTCTATAAAGTATTTTATACACCCTTTTTAGTGTTGTATTTGTTTTTACAAAAGTAATGATTGATCACATACCGAGTACAGTTATTTTTCTTGGATATATCGTTCGTAGTCCAAATTTAGCCGGAATCGAACAAGGTTCTATTCCTCGCTATATAAAACATAAAGTATCACTTATTATTGTCCTATCATTGGTTTGGTCCATAGCCCTTACTATGTTACCTACCCTCTGTACTTTACAGTGGTTTTGCAGCTTAAATCCAGTAGTTTTAGTGTATTATCCCTTTAGAAAATCCCTTGTTCTGGGAAGAAAGAGTGGTATCACTATATACTCAGGTAACACTCATTGGCATCTTGTTTGTTATTATGAGACTGACCTGCCCATAAGACATATGTGCTCCTTTTGGGGCTCGTGATGCCGGTGCCTGTCTATGTCACAGGACGTTAAACATCACCTATAGAGGAAAAGACAATGAAAATACGTTCTAAATTATTTCCCCCTTTCCTTTTAGTGTCTCTCTGTACCTGTTAAGATATGGTGCTTTCTGATGTTATCCGTGGGTTAAAGGAAATTGGTCCCCTAGGTGTTTGCTTTTGGTCCGTACAGGGTTACTGGATCCTGGTTAAATGGTTATCTGAGGATCCTATAACAATAGTAGTATCCATTATGAAAGAGTCCTAATGGTATTAGACTCTCTCATCACAGGCACCTAACTAATGTTGGTTTCATCAAAGCCCTGTACTCCCTAGCCATAAATCTGTAATGTCAATGATACCCATCTACTTCCCTCTAGGGAGCCTCTCCTGGGGTGACATGTCTTAGGTGTAAATACATGTATTAGTAACAGCCCTCCATTTATTACAGGGAAATCTAATAATGCCTATACTTGGTATAGAGAAACCACCCATCACATGATTCGTTTTATAAGATCTAGTGTTTACCTGGTTTTTTCCTCCTCCTTACAAGCAGCCTGGCGCGCACATCATTGTTTAGATGAGAGGCTCTAATGTCCAGAGCCTATGCGCGCCGCCAGCCGCTTGGGAGGCTAAATAGTACTGCCCCCTGCTCCCGCCTCCCCACCGTAATGCCGCCCACAGGATGTGGTTGGCAGAATTCTGGTGGCGTGCGTTCCAGGTCTGGAACGCGGAAGTGTTTACCGCGCATGCGCGGACCATGTGTTTCCGGTCCCGCATGTGAAGGTATTGCCATAGTGACGCGGCACACTTATTGCGCGTGCGCGGAAGCGATGCCTCCGTTCAAGGGAAGGAGGGCGTCTCTATGACGACGCGTCTTGTTTGCTATGAACCGCACAGCACATAATGCTGTGGCGGGCGGCAGTCTATGGGTATTAGATCATGGGGGTGATATTACCATTCTCAATGCCAATTTCTATGGGCATTACATCGGGACAGTTAGATTCAGTAATATAAAGCTAGTATGCTGTTATCTTAGTAGGAAGAGGTCCCTATACACAGTGCAGTGTGAACGCTCGGGCTAACGTCTGCATCCCCTATACACAGTGCAGAGTGAACGCTCGGGCTAACGTCTGCATCCCCTATACACAGTGCAGTGTGAACGCTCGGGCTAACGTCTGCATCCTCTATACACAGTGTAGACTGAACGCTCGGGCTAACGTCTGCATCCCCTATACACAATGCAGAGTGAACGCTCGGGCTAACGTCTGCATCCTCTATACACAGTGTAGAGTGAACGCTCAGGCTAACGTCTGCATCCCCTATACACAGTGCAGGGTGAACGCTCGGGCTAATGTCTGCATCCCCTATACACAGTGCAGAGTGAACGCTCGGGCTAACGTCTGCATCCCCTATACACAGTGCAGAGTGAACGCTCGGACTAATGTCTGCATCCCCTATACACAGTGCAGAGTGAACACTCGGACTAACGTCTGCATCCCCTATACACAGTGCAGAGTAAACGCTCGGGCTAACGTCTGCATCCCCTATACACAGTGCAGAGTGAACGCTCGGGCTAACGTCTGCATCCCCTATACACAGTGCAGAGTGAACGCTCGGGTTAACGTCTGCATCCCCTATACACAGTGCAGTGTGAACGTTCGGGCTGTCTGCATCCCCTATACACAGTGCAGAGTGAACGCTCGGACTAACGTCTGCATCCCCTATACACAGTGCAGTGTGAACGCTCGGACTAATGTCTGCATCCCCTATACACAATGCAGTGTGAACGCTCGGACTAATGTCTGCATCCCCTATACACAGTGCAGTGTGAACGCTCGGGCTTACTCGGTGGTGAATCAGATTTATTTCCCTGCACTGACACAGATTATCAGATGCGCTTTCCTGAAGGTCATTAGAATAAATAGATTAAAGAAATTCTAATATATTCATAATCCGCAAGAGTCAGAATAAAACAAAGCGAGAACTTGCTGAGAGGGATCTGTGCCACATGACCCGCGGCCGCCCGGAGAATCCTACTAATAACATTCCCCGTTTCATTATATGGCTGATGTCGTGTGAGCACAAGGAACGTCTTCATCTTAATAGACTGCGGCTCCAGGCTCCTCGCTTCCCTCCGCCATCACCAAATAGACACAGACAGGTCTTTGATTACCGACTCCCAAGACCCGACTGGAAGAAATGAGACGTCTTAACTCGCTAAAGAAGGCAAATTAGGAGACCGGAGAAGTGTTTTCTAAATAAGCACCCATCTCCTTAAAGGAACACTGAATCTAAAAAGTCTATTGTTTCCAGTTATCAGCCCCTCAAGTCAGTGGGGTCATGTGGATAACCAGTGCCCAGGGGAAGGCAAATACTTTGTGCCCCCCCCCCCCCAACCTGTGAACTGGAAAATCATCCCCCAGTTCAGCACTCATCCCCTTGTTATAGTTTTATTCAATATTGTCTAATCTTATTTATTCTTTGTTGCTGCCTATGCAGAGCACAGCAGTAGAACAGAGTTAGTCTTTGGCTGCTGCGCTCTGCGAAGAAAGCAACCGAGCTGACAAATGTCATTTCAGTCACTGCCTATGCACAGCGCAGCAGGAGGAAATAGCCTCATCTCCACTCCTGCACTCTGCACAGGTAGATCCAGGCAGGAACGTTTACTTTGCAATGCTGTCGGCATGGGAAGGCAGCAGGCGGTGACATTTTGCACCTCTATGCTCTGTGGCGTCTGGAGTAAATGCCCACGTCACGCTCTTCCATTGCCTCAGGTTAGTACGAGACTGACTAGTGTTCTTCAATGCAAAAAAACTGCAGAAAAATCCCTGACTCCCCTGAGGACTGCATGATGTTTCCACTCTCTCAAGAGGACTTTCTGCAAGATTTTGGAAGTTTCTGTGGGAATTTGTGTCCCTTAATCCAGACCATTTGTGAGGTCAGACACTGATGCTGGTGATGTACGGCTTTACACCACTCCATCCGATGCTCGGCATTGTATTTGGTGATGTACGGCTTTACACCGCTCCATCCGACGCTCGGCATTGTGCTTGGTGATGTACGGCTTTACACCGCTCCATCCGACGCTCGGCATTGTGCTTGGTGATGTACGGCTTTACACCGCTCCATCCGACGCTCGGCATTGTGCTTGGTGATTTATGGCTTTACACCACTCCACCCGACGCTCGGCATTGTGCTTGGTGATTTATGGATTTACACCACTCCACCCGACGCTCGGCATTGTGCTTGATGATATACGGACTTTACACCACTCCATCTGACACTCGGCATTGTGCTTGGTGATGTACGGCTGTACACCACTCCATCAGGCACTCGGCATTGTGCTTGGTGATCTATGGCTTCAGCTGCTCGGCTATGAAGCTCCCGGCGGGCGCAGTGTTTGTGCTGATGTTACAGAGGTCTGGACTCTGCAGTTATGGGGTCAGCAGAGCGGTGGGGACTTTTCTGCCCTCTGCTCCTCAGCACTCGCCCCCCGCTCTGTAACATTACGAGGTCTGAGCTCGTTCCACTTCTTAATATCAATTACAGGAGATGGAGGAAGATACAGGAGGAAGATTTGTCATGAAAGGACTTGTTACCCTGGTGGCTTCTATTACAGGACAGGAACTGGTGTCAGTGAGATCTGCACCATCAGCCACTCTGTCACATGTTAGTAAAGGCAGATGGCATGGCGGGGGGCAGATGTTATACATCAGGGTCAATGTGGCCGGATGTTATACACCAGTGGCAAGGGGGCCGGAGACTGTATGGGGCCGGACTCTGTACAACGAGGACAAGGGGTCGGATGCTATAAACCAGGTGGACAATGCGGCCAGATGTTGTATGCCAGGGGCAGACTGAAGGTGAAACCAATAACCATTGATTAAGGTTACGTTCACACACGGCATACTTGCCACTTTTTTTGCGCAGGTATTTTCCTGCATTTTGCGGCCGTGCTATTTAGCGCAGGTAAACAAATATGGTGTGTTCACACACTGCGCATGTTTACGAACGCATTTTCTCCCCTAAAGCGCAGGAGGAAGTGATGTCACATGGGGGAGGAAGAATCCTATGATGCTCCCCCAATGTGACATGTCAGGCTGGGAGTTTTGCGTTAAATCCAGATGATTATTGTCAGAGGATCAATGTCTGCCACATTCTACATATTCCACAATAGAAAGGACGAGGATCTGTCAGATCTACACCAGGTTTCATTGGATTCTGACTTTCTTGCTCATCATCAGCTCCTTAGAATATTGATGATAAATAAAGATATTATATATATTTTTTTTAATGTAGGGCCCATAATACTATATATAAAGACTATGTGGTCACATTATTTTGTATGGAGGATATGTGGTCCCATATTCTGTATGGAGGGCTATGTGGTCCCATTATTCTGTATGGAGGGCTATGTGGTCCCATTATTCTGTATGGAGGGCTATGTGGGCCCATTATTCTGTATGGATGGCTATGTGGTCCCATTATTTAGTATGGAGGGCTATGTGGTCCCATTTTTTTGTATGGAGGGCTATGTGGTCCCCATTATTCTGTATGGAGGACTATGTGGGGCCCATTATTCTGTATGGAGGACTATGTGGGGCCCATTATTCTGTATGGAGGGCTATGTGGTCCCATTATCTGTATGGAGGACTATGTGGTCCCCATTATTCTGTATGGAGGGCTATGTGGTCCCATTATTTTGTATGGAGGGCTATGTGGTCCCATTATTTTGTATGGAGGGCTATGTGGTCCCCATTATTCTGTAGGGAGGACTATGTGGTCCCATTATTTTGTATGGAGGGCTATGTGGTCCCATTATTCTGTATGGAGGGCTATGTGGGAGCCGATTATTCTGTATGGAGGGCTATGTGGTCCCATTATTTTGTATGGAGGGCTATGTGGTCCCATTATTTTGTATGGAGGGCTATGTGGTCCCCATTATTCTGTAGGGAGGACTATGTGGTCCCATTATTTTGTATGGAGGGCTATGTGGTCCCCATTATTCTGTATGGAGGGCTATGTGGAGCGATTATTTTGTATGGAGGGCTATGTGGTCCATTATTTTGTATGGAGGGCTATGTGGTCCCATTATTTTGTATGGAGGGCTATGTGGTCCCATTATTTTGTATGGAGGGCTATGTGGTCCCCATTATTCTGTAGGGAGGACTATGTGGTCCCATTATTTTGTATGGAGGGCTATGTGGTCCCCATTATTCTGTATGGAGGACTATGTGGAGCCGATTATTCTGTATGGAGGCTATGTGGTCCCATTATTTTGTATGGAGGGCTATGTGGTCCCATTATTTTGTATGGAGGGCTATGTGGTCCCATTACTTTGTATGGAGAGGGCTATGTGGGGCCCATACGATGCTGAAGTTGGATTCTTATTCGGCAGTTTTTTATTCAGCTATTATATATTTTCTGTTTTTTACAGGTTTCTCAACAAAAATTAAACATCACAAGTACATAATACCATGCAGTCATGTGTCCTGTCATAAATACACTTAAAAACACCTAAAAAAAATTATAAGACTGGCACAAAAATGGGCATCAAAGTGGGCACTGAGGTATGTTATTGAAGGGATTAAATAGCTTTGGGCCACTGATCTCACGCTACAATTACATACCTAGTGACAACCTACATCAAATTCATGTCACTACAGCCTGGCCGAAATGGGTTCTGGGCATCAAAACTGGCATCAAAGTAGACAGAGACCCAATTTTCACAGATTTGAATAAGTAAGAGCTGTTTTTCAGGGGTTAAATGGCTTTGGGCCACTAATCTCACACCACAGTTACATACCTAGTGATGCCCCAAAATCAAATTCATGTCACTTCAGCCTGGCCCAAATGGGTTCTGGGCATCAGAACTGGCATCAAAGTGGGCAGAAATCAAATTTTCACAGATTTGAATAATTAACAAGTGTTTTTGAGGGGTTAAATGGCTTTGTGCCACTGATCTCACACCACAATTACATACTTAGTGATGACATGCATCAAAGTCAATTAGCTACAGCCCAAATGGGTACTGGGCATCAAAGAGGGCAAATCACCAATTTTTGCTGATTTTAATAAGTAACGGGTGTTTTTGATTGATTATTGGCTTTGGGCCAATGATCTCACACCATAATTACACAGTGATGCCCTGCATCAAATTCAGATTACTTCAGCCTGGCCAGAATGGGTTCTGGGCACTTTACGGCTGTGCTCCGTGTGCCATCATGCTGTTCATGGGATTATTTGAGTATACCCCTGACGCAGCTCACGTGTGAACATAGATGACATTTCACACGGTTGGTTTGACAGTGTGAGTCTGGTCGTCTCTGTGAACAGCGATATAGCAGAGCTGAAGATGTTGTTGCCTGTGGATTACGTCAGAGGTTTTTTTGCTATTTAAACATAGCTAACAGGGTTGTCTTGTGTTTTATGTCAAAATGTTTTTTTCTCTGTGTTGTGTTTTGTTTTACTGTTTAGTCCAGATTATTATTGTTAGAGGATCTACAGTATACATTTCTTAGATATGAGAAATACAGGCAGATACTTAGCCATCATATGTCTCCCATCCTTGTATTATGTCCCCCATCCTGGGCCTCTTCCAGTAACATATGTTCCTCATCCGATATAATGCCCCTATCTGGGGCCCATTCCAGTAATATATGTCCTGCATCCTGGCATAATGTCCCCATCCTTGGTCCCTTTCCTGGTATAATCTCCCCCATCCTTGGCTCCTTCCTGTAATGTATGTCCCCCATCTTGGCATAACATCCCCATCCTTGGCCCCTTCCTGGTATAATGTCCCCATCCTGGGGCTCTTCCAGGTATAATTTCCCCTTATTCTCGGCCCCTTCCAGTAATTTATGTCCCCCATCTTGGTATAGACTTCTTCCACTAATATTTTCCCTGCTCTTCTCCAACAAATGTAAAAACAATCAATTGTACTCTCCCTCCTCCCCTCCAACGATAAGACTTCTCTTCTATGCCTCCTTACTGCCATGCACGGCCAGTGACTTGCACACTGCCGTCAGCTGCCGGCCTCAGTTTGTATTGTAGTGCAGGGAGCCAGCGAGACTCTGCACCGCAATTTATTTCAGTTGAATGTACTTCTTTGGATGCATATCCAGCAGGAATAGCTGCTGGTGTCGGGGGTCCCTCCTCAGCATGAGCCTGATGCTGTTGCGCTCTTTGTGACTGCAATAAATTGCGCTCCTGTCATCTGCTGAGTTTCTTCAAAAACTTAGTGTGAGTCCAAGTGCAAACAGCGGTCACCAAGTATTGATGCGGTTTAGATTTTACTTTCATTCATTCACTTTGCACTTTGTTAATTGGTCACAATGTTCTACTAACACTATATCTGACTGCATTGTGACTGTGCACCATTGGCTTGTTCACCTCCTATGGTGTCATTCATTCTCTTCTATCTTGTCCCCTTCGTTTTAGAAAATGGTGCCTGCGTTTTTGTTTCTATATTGGAGATTTGGGGCCCACCATCCTCATGGAGTCGGGTAAGTCTATTTATACTATTAATGTATCTTGTTCCCAGGTGTGACCAAGCCTCCCTCTGCTACCTGAGGCCAACTGAAAAATGGCCCCCCCCCCCTCAATAGTAAATTGTTACAATTGGTACAAATACATCTGGTTCATACATATTTATAGCTATCCTGTAAAACTGAGAATAATAGTGGACATTAAAAAGATGTCCAATTACAGTCAGTGCCATCACACGCACATACAAGAACTACATAGAAGAATCCAGAACCGGGATCATTAATGTCAAGGGCGGGCTTGGCACAAGCATACAGACACACAATGATGGTGGCAGAGCGTGGTCCTGTAGGCAGACACAGTCCTGCATCCTTATAACACAGGAGGCAGAACTGATTGCAACCTATTATCTGTGGCACATGCCTACAAAACTCTGGGCAGCTCCAATGTGGCGGCTGCCTGGGACTGACTAGTCAGACATGTCCACCATGCAGCACTGTCCACACACCACATGCAGGAATCTGCAGTCTGAGCATCAATAAGCCGCCTATGCACTAGGCTAGTAACATGGTGCATCTTCCCCAACAGACCACGCCTCCTCCTGAAACACTTAGCCAATCACAAGCACCGCGCACAGCTCTGTCCGGCGCTAACAGCAGGGGCCGTCCAATTAGGTTGAGCAAGGGTGTGGGAGCGGGAAGGGTGATGAGCGCCACCGACCATCACCGCTCGGACAAACATAGCTGGATGAGGGGCGGCACTGGACCTGGTATATAAGTTATGAACAATCAGACCTGAAGCAGAGGGACAATGTATCATGCACCAGGGGTGAACATAAAAATCAGGCGCCCCATAGCCAAAGTTCAAACTATAGGAGCGTGAGTGGCATTTGGAGGGGCCCGTGCTACCACCGGGGCACCCATGGATGCCACCCTCTGTTTACCGCTTGAGGCAACATGCTTAGGTCGCCTCATAATAGGTGCGCCCCTGATTCTTCCTATGATCTAAACAGCAATCATTGTTTCTTCCTGCATAAACATCTCCGGCAGATGGGGCTCATTGCACCGGATGAGGCCGGTGGTGGTAGATCTACTATAGAATCACAAAATAGGATTGATACAAATGTGTTCCCCATTAAAGGGAACCTGTCATTTAAAAAATGCTATTAACCTGCAATATTGGGTTAATTTGCAGGTTAATATCATTATATACTGAAAACCCTCAGCTCCTCAGTGACTGCTATATATTAGTCAGGAAACGAATGAATGAAGAGAGGCAGTGAGTTTCGACTAAAAATTGGAGGAGAGGTGATGTGGATGAGGCATTAGTATTGGGAGACAGACAACAAGAGATCATGGCACTCAATCGGTGGCTCCGGACCTAGTGCTATAAGCAGAAGTTCGGCTTCATGCAGAACTGGGACGACTTCTTTGGTGAGTACCGGTACTATTCTGCGGACGGGAAGCACCTCATGAGGAGGGGGCAACACTGCTGGGGGAGAAGATGGCGAGAAAGCTGGAGCTAATATAGGGGGGGAAGATAGACATGAAATTGGGGGTGACATGGGGAGTGGGATTAGAATAGTCAGTATGGTAGAATAGAGGATAGTCAGTATGGTAGGATAGATGAATAGAGGATATTAGTATGGTAGAATAGAGGAATAGGGAATAGTCAGTATGGTAGAATAGAGGAAAGGGAATAGTCAGTATGGTAGAATAGATGAATAGGGAATAGTCAGTATGGTAGAATAGATGAATAGAGGATAGTCAGTATGGTAGAATAGATGAATAGGGATAGTCAGTATGGTAGATAGATGAATAGAGGATAGTCAGTATGGTAGATAGGAATAGGGAATAGTCAGTATGGTAGGATAGATGAATAGAGGAATAGTCAGTATGGTAGAATAGATGAATAGAGGATAGTCAGTATGGTAGAGATAGATGAATAGAGGATAGTCAGTATGGTAGAATAGATGAATAGAGGAATAGTAAAGTATGGTAGAATAGGAATAGGTTAGTATGGTAGGATAGATGAATAGGGAATAGTCAGTATGGTAGGATAGATGATAGAGGATAGTCAGTATGGTAGAATAGATAATAGAGGATAGTCAGTATGGTAGGATAATGAATAAGGAAGTCAGTAAGGTAGAATAGATGAATAGAGGAAGTCAGTATGTAGAATAGGGAATAGTTATATGGTAGAATAGATGAATAGAGGATAGTCTATGGTAGAATAGATAATAGGGATAGTCAGTATGAATAGGATAGAGGTATCAGTATGTAAAAGGAATTCATTGGTAGATGATGATAGGGAATAGTCAGTATGGTGATGTAAAGATAGCAGTATTGGATGATAGGATAGTCATTGTAGAATAATGAAAAGGATAGTCGTATGTAAATAATGAATAGGGATATCAGTGGTAAAGATGATAGAGGAAGTCATATGGGAATAGGGAATCATATGAAAATGATAGGATATCAGTATGGAGAATATATAGAGGATCAATGTAGAATGATGATAGGATGCATATGGAATGGGATAGTCATATGGTAGAAATGAATAGGATAGTCAGTATGTAGAATAGATGAAAGAGGTAGTCATATGGAAATATAATAGATGTCATATTAAATGATGAAAGAGGATATCTATGTAAAGAATAGTATGTAGGAAATAATGGAATAGTTATGTGGATATGAAAGAGGAACAGATGTAAATAGATATAGAGATCGCATATGGTATATGAATAGAGGATTCGTAAGGTAGAATATGATAGAGGATAGTCAGTATGGTAGAATAGGAATAGTTATATGGTAGAATAGATGAATAGAGAATAGTCAGTATGGTAGGATAGATGAATAGGGAATAGTCAGTATGGTAGAATAGATGAATAGAGGATAGTCAGTATGGTAGGATAGATGAATAGGGAATAGTCAGTATGGTAGGATAGATGAATAGGAATAGTCAGTATGGTAGGATAGATGAATAGGGAAGTCAGTATGGTAGAATAGTGAATAGAGGATAGTCAGTATGGTAGAATAGATGAATAGAGGATATCAGTATGGTAGGATAGATGAATAGGGAATAGTCAGTATGGTAGAATAGATGAATAGAGGATAGTCAGTATGGTAGAATAGAGGAATAGAGGATAGTCAGTATGGTAGGATAGATGAATAGAGGATAGTCAGTATGGTAGAATAGAGAATAGAGGATAGTCAGTATGGTAGGATAGGGAATAGGAATAGTCAGTATGGTAGAATAGATGAATAGGGAAATAGTCAGTATGGTAGATAGATGAATAGGGATAGTCAGTATGGTAGGATAGATGAATAGAGAATAGTCAGTATGGTAGAATAGATGAATAGGGAATAGTCAGTATGGTAGGATAGATGAATAGGAATAGTCAGTATGGTAGGATAGGAATAGGAAATAGTCAGTATGGTAGAATAGATGAATAGGGAATAGTCAGTATGGTAGGATAGATGAATAGAGAATAGTCAGTTGGTAGAATAGAGGAATAGAGGAAGTCAGTATGGTAGGATAGAGGAATAGAGGATAGTCAGTATGGTAGGAGAGATGAATAGGGAATAGTCAGTATGGTAGAATAGATGAATAGAGAATAGTCAGTATGGTAGGATAGAGGAATAGGAAATAGTCAGTATGGTAGAATAAGATGAATAGGGAATAGTTAGGTATGGTAGGATAGATGAAATAGAGGATAGTCATTATGGTAGGATAATGGTAGGGATAGTCAGTATGGTAATAATAGATGAGTAGAGGAATAGTCAGTAGGTAGAATAGATGAATAGAGGAATAGTCAGTAGGGTAGGATAGATGTAATAGAGATAGTCAGTATGGTAGGATAGTGAATAGAGATAGTCAGTATGGTAGGATAGATGAATAGGGAATAGTCAGTATGGTAGAATAGAGAATAGAGGATAGTCAGTATGGTAGGAAGATATAGGGAATAGTCAGTATGTAGATAGATGAATAGAGGATAGTCAGTATGGTAGGATAGATGAATGAGGATAGTAGTATGGTAGAATAGAGGAATAGGGAATATTCAGTATGGTAGATAGATGAATAGAGGATATCAGTATGGTAGAATAGATGAATAGGGATAGTCAGTATGGTAGGATAGTGAATAGGGATAGTCAGTATTTAGAATAGAGGAATAGAGGATAGTCAGTATGGTAGAATAGGAATAGAGTAGATAGGATAATAAAAGATCAGTATGGTAGGAAAAGATGAATAGAGGATAGTTAGTATGGTAGAATAGAGAATAGGGAATAGTCAGTATGTAGGATAGATGAATAGGGATAGTCAGTATGGTAGAATAATGAATAGAGATAGTCAGTATGGTAGATAGTGAATAGAGATAGTCAGTATGGTAGAATAGAGAATAGAGGATAGTCAGTATGGTAGAATAGGGAATAGTCATATGGATGGAAAAAGATGAATAGAGGAATAGTCAGTATGTAGGATAGATGATAGAGGATAGTCAGTATGGTAGATATAGATGAATAGAGGATAGTCAGTATGGTAGGATAGAGAATAGGGAATAGTCAGTATGGTAGAAATGAATAGGAATAGTCAGTGTGATAATAGATGAATAGGGAATAGTCAGTATGGTAGGATAGATGAATAGAGGATAGTCAGTATGGTAGAATAGAGTGGATAGTCAGTATGTAGAAGGATGATAGTCAGTATGGTAGGATAGATGAATAGAGAATAGTCAGTATGGTAGAATAGAGGAATAGGAATAGTCAGTATGGTAGAATAGAGAATAGGGAATAGTCAGTATGGTAGAATAGATGAATAGAGGATAGTCAGTATGGTAGGATAGTGAATAGAGGATAGTCAGTATGTAGAAAGAATAGAGGATAGTCAGTATGGTAGAATAGGATGATTAGATAGAGATCAGTTGTAGAAAAGATGAATAGAGGATAGTCAGTATGGTAGATAGATGATAGAGGAAAAGTCAGTATGTAATGAGATAGGTATCAGATAGAAGATGAATAGAGGATAGTCAGTATGGTAGATAGAGGAATAGGGATAGTCAGTATAGTAGGATAGATGAATAGAGGATAGTCAGTATGGTAGATAGATGAATAGGGATAGTCAGTATGTAGATAGAGAATAGGATATCAGTATGGTAGAATAGATGAAGTAGAGATAGTCAGTATGGTAGAAAAGAATAAGGAATAGTCAGTATGGTAGGATAGATGAATAGAGATAGTCATAGTATGGATAGGGATAGCAATGAGATAGTAAGGGAATAGTCAGTATGGTAGGATAGAGGAATAGGGATATGTCAGTATGGTAGGATAGATGAATAGGAATAGTCAGTATGGTGATAGATGAATAGAGAAATAGTCAGTATGGTAGAATAGAGGAATAGAGGATAGTCAGTATGGTAGAATAGATGAATAGAGGATAGTCAGTATGTAGAGATGAATAGGAATAGTCAGAATGAGGTAGATAGATGAATAGAGATATCGTATGTAGGATAGAGGAATAGAGAATAGTCAAGTATGGTAATAGATGAATAGGAATATAGGAGAAATAATGGGATAGTAGTAGTATCAAGATGAAATAGGATAGTAATGAGTAGATTGATGATAGAGGATAGTCCAGTATGGTAGATAAGATAAGAATAGTAGGATAGGAATATGCAGTATGGTAGAATAGAGAATAGGAATAGTCAGTATGGTAGGATAGATGAATAGAGGATAGTCAGTATGGTAGGATAGAGAGATAGGGAATAGTCAGTATGTAGGATAGAGAATAGGATAGTCATATGGTAGATAGATGAATAGGAATAGTCAGTATGGTAGGATAGAGGAATAGATGTCAGTATGGTAGGAAGATGAGATAGAGGATACTCAGTATGGTAGGATAGATGGAATAGAGATAGTCAGTATGGTAGGATAGAGGAATAGAGAAATAGTCAGTATGGTAGGATAGAGAATAGGGAATAGTCAGTATGGTAGAATGAGGAATAGAGGATAGTCAGTATGGTAGGATAGATGAATAGAGGGTAGTCAGTATGGGTAGTGCAATAAGAATTGGCTTCATAGAGAATGAGACTTGGGGTAGTAGTATGGGATAGATCATAGGAGGATAGCAGTATGGTAGAAATAGAGGAATAAGGTAGTATAGTGGGGAAGATAGACATGGAAATAGTCAGTATGGAGTGGATTAGAATATCAGTATGGTAGAATAAGGATAGTCAGTATGTAGGATAGATGAATAGAGGATAGTTAGTATGGTAGAATAGAGAATAGGGAATAGTCAGTATGGTAGAATAGAGAATAGGGAATAGTCAGTATGGTAGAATAGATGAATAGGGAATAGTCAGTATGGTAGGATAGAGGAATAGGGAATAGTCAGTATGGTAGAATAGATGAATAGAGAATAGTCAGTATGGTAGAATAGATGAATAGGGAATAGTCAGTATGGTAGGATAGATGAATAGGGAATAGTCAGTATGGTAGAATAGATGAATAGGGAATAGTCAGTATGGTAGGATAGATGAATAGGGAATAGTCAGTATGGTAGGATACAGGGAATAATCAATAGAAACATTTTTGGTTTCTGCTCCGCTCCCAAAAAGTGGAATAAAAAGCAACCGAAATATCGCCCGTACCCCAGAATAATACCGATACACTCATCAGCTCGCCAAGGAAATAACAACCCTCCACAGCTACAGTGAACGGAAAATGCAAAAATATTCGGGTCTCAGAAAATGAAGCAGATGAGGCTGAAGGCTCCTGGAGAGACGAAATCCATCATTTTTAATTTTAAAGATAAAATCCAGGATTCTCCAGTGCGAATGCAGAGAGAACTTATACCCATGAATGTTCTATTATTTCACATGTATCTGCTGCCCCCTGATGGTAACATTTAGTATTACCCTTGATTTAGATGCAAACTGCAAAATGATGCAGCATTAATTATTCTAGCGCCTCTTAATTAATTTGGTGTGTTTCACTACTGCAGACGCTTCCATTATAAGCGGTGTAGAAAGCTCAATTTTCTCAGATTTTACAAAAAAAATAGGGGAGAGGAGGAGGATGCGGCTGCAGCTTCTCAAAAAAAGAATAAAAGAGAGGGGAGAGGGGGAGGAGGAGGATGCACCTGCAACTTCTCAAAAAAAAAAAGAGAGGGGAGAGGAGGAGGATGCAGCTGCAGCTTCTCAAAAAAAAAAAAAAAGAGAGGGGGAGGAGGAGGATGCAGCTGCAGCTTCTCAAAAAAAAAAAAAAGAGAGGGGAGAGGAGGGGGATGCGACTGAAGCTTCTTTAAAACAAAAAAAAGAGAAGGGAGAGGGATGTGGCTGCAGCTTCTGAGGGGGATGCAGCTGCAGCTTCTCAAAAAAAAAGAAAAGAGGGGAGAGGAGGGGGATGCGACTGCAGCTTCTCAAAAAAAAAAAGAAGAGGAGGGAGAGGAGGGGGATGCGACTGCAGCTTCTGAAAAAAAAAAAAAAAAAGGGGAGAGGAGGGGGATGCGACTGCAGCTTCTCAAAAAAAAAAAAAAAAAGAGAGGGGAGAGGAGGGGGATGCGACTGCAGCTTCTCAAAAAAAAAAAAAAAAAAAAGAGAAGGGAGAGGGATGCAGCTGCAGCTTCTGAGGGGGATGCAGCTGCAGCTTCTCAAAAAAAAGGAAAGAGGGGAGAGAAGGGGGATGCGACTGCAGCTTCTCAAAAAAAAAAAATAAGAGAAGGGAGAGGGGGGGATGCGGACTGCAGCTTCTAAAAAAGAAAAAAAAGAGGGGAAGGGGGGATGCGGCTGCAGCTTCTCAAAAAAAAAAAAAAAAAAAGAAGGGGAGAGGAGAGGGATGCGGCTGCAGCTTCTGAGGGGGATACAGCTGCAGCTTCTCAAAAAAAAATAAAGAAGAAGGGAGGAGGAGGGGGAATCTGCGGCTGCAGTTCTTAAAAAATAAGCTCTAGGACGACAGCTATGACATCCCACAATGAACAAAGTATGGAAGGAGAAAGCTATGACATCCCACTATGAACAAGTGTGGAAGGAGGAAGCCTAAAGTCTGCAGCTGGCATACAACAGTCCTGGTTGCCCTATGTCTAGTACTTTAGAAGCTGTCAGTACCTCCCATTCTTTCATGAACAGTTTGGCTTCGGATTGACCCACATTCTTATGTCTTCTGAACTCGTCCTTCACATACTGATCTCCCAGAGCTTTCAGGTGGAGCGGTAATGTTCGATGCAGGAAGAGGATCTTCTTGTACAGAGCTCGGACTTGGGACACGTGAGACACCATCACCGGTGCGGACCTGGAGGAGACACAATACACAGATCATGGAAGGCTGAGAACTGGCAGCCTGGTCAGTCCTGTCACTGGCAGTCAGGTGATGGCTGTAAGAGGCTTTCACTCTGCTGCGACAGTGAGGCAGGGTGCCTGGGGCTGGCGCTCTGTGGTGGGGCTGTGGGAGGGGCCTGGGGCTAGTGCTCTGTGGTGGTGGTGGTGGTGAGGGTGCCTGGGGCTGGCGCTCTGTGATGGTGGCAGTAGGGAAGGGTTCCTGGGGCTGGTGCTCTGTGGTGGGGTGGGTGGGGGGGCCTGGGGCTAGCGCTCTGCAGTGGTGGCAGGTGGGGGAGATGGGCCTGGGCTGGCACTCTGCGGTGGTGGTGTTGCTGGTGGGAGCTGGTGCCTTGGGTTGGGATCTGCGGTGCTTGGTGGGCTGGGAGGGTGCCTGGGGCTGGCACTCTTCGATGGTGGTGTTGGGAAGGGTGGCTGGGCCTGGCACTTGCAATGGTGGCAGCAGGGGGAGGGGTGCCTGGGGCTGACACTCCGGGTGGTGGCAGTGGGTGGTGGGGGAGGGTGCCTGGGGATGGCACTCTCAATGATGAGGGGGGGTGGGGACGGGAGACAGGGGGGCGGGACACGGGGTGGGGGAGCATGGGGGCGGGAGACGGGAAGAGGAGAGGGGGGGAGAGGGAGACGGGGGGGGGGAGGGAGACGGGGGGGGAGACGGGGGTGGGAGACGGGGGGGAGAGGAGAGACAAGAGACGGGGAAGGGAGACAGGGGAAGGGAGATGGGAGACAGGGGGGCGGGAGATGGGGGAGAGAAACAGGGGGAGGAGATGGGATTATATTCTGCAGAAGATCAGCATCGACTTCTATGATTTGGATGAAATATCAGTGACTATTTAAGGAGATACAGGTTGCACAGTTCGGTCACCTGGCTACAGACATCGCTGTGCTCGGTTAGCTTCCTAAAACTATTCCTTTCTCGGTGGGTGCCCGCCAAAAGCGGGGTGCTGCTGGATTGGAGTAAGTGGCCCTGGAAGTCCTGAAGGTACGAATTTTCTAAATCCTGATGAGCAAGTGGAAAGGTGAGACTCTGTTGCCTATTACATTTTATGTTTTGCTTGTTTATTTGTTATATGCATTTAACTGTAAGGCTACATTCACACTGTGTTTTTTAATCTGTTTTTTTATCTGTTTTTTTGCAGTGCACTGCAGAAAACAGATCACCAAATGACATCACAGCAAAGTCTATGGGTTTTCATTTTTGCCATTCAGACTGTGCTGTTTTAAAGTGATCCGTTTTTTCACTTTAGGAGAGCTCCATTTGGAAAAGGACACTTCAGTTTCTGTAGCATTTTTGTCCTGCGTTTTTCCCATAGGGACCTTCAAAATGGAGGGAAAAAAAAACGCAGCAGTCATAAACAGATCAAAAAACACATCAAAAATGGATCCTTTTTTGGGTGAATTTTTTTTGACAGCTCCTGTCTTGCAGCTAAAAACGCAGAATAGAAGAGTAAAAACTCGCACAGTCTAAATGTAGCCTTAGGGATCCAATAAACGTCTGCCTGTGACTGGCGCACTGCACTGGTGACAGCAGGGAGAGTGCTGGGCTGGCGCTCTGCGGTAGTGGTGGGGGAGGATGCCTGGGTCTACCGCTCTGCGGTGGTGGCAACAGGGATGGCGCCTGGGGCAGTCACTATGCGGTGGTGGTGATTGCAGCGGGGAGGGTACCTGGGGCTGGAGCTCTGTGGTGGCGGCAATTGTGGCAGGGGACGGTGCCTGGGGCTGGCGCTCTGCGGTGGTGGCGGCGGGGAAGCATGTGTGGAGTTGGCGTTCTGTGGTGGTGGCGGCGGGGAGAGGGTGCCTGTGATCAGCGCTCTACGGTAGTGGGGAAGGGATCCTGGGGCTGGCGCTCTGCGGTGGTGGTGGCGGCGGGGGAGAGTTCCTGGGGCTGGCGCGCTGCTGTGGTGGTGGCGGTGGGAAGGATGCCTAAAGCTAGCACTCTGCGATGGTGGCAGTGAGGGAGGGTGTCTGGAGCTGGCGCTCTGTGGTGCTGGCGGCGGTTGAGGGTGTCTGGAGCTGGCGCTCTGTGGTGGTGGGACTGATTGCCTGTGATTAGCGCTCTGCGGTAGTGGTGGCGGGGAAGGGTTCCTGGGGCTGGCGTTCTGCGGTGGTGGTGGCGGTGGGGGAGGGTGTCTGGAGCTGGCGCTCTGTGGTGGGTGGCGGCGGGGGAGGGTGTCTGGAGCTGGCGCTCTGTGGTGGTGGGACTGATTGCCTGTGATTAGCGCTCTGTGGTGGTGGTGGCGGGGAAGGATTCCTGGGGCTGGCGTTCTGCAGTGGTGATGGCGGCAGGGGAAGGTGCCTGGAGCTGGCACTCTGTGGTGGTGGTAGCGGGGGAGGGTGCCTAAAGCTGGTGCTCTGCGGTAGGGGGGAGGTGTCTGGAGCTGGCACTCTGCAGTGGTGTCAGCGGGACAGGATGCCTGTGATCAGCAGTCTGCAGTGGTGGTGGTGGCGGGCAAGGGTTCCTGGGGCTGGCGCTTTGGGGTGGTGGCGGCAGGAGAGGGTTCCTGGGGCTGGCGCTCTGCGGTGGGGAGGTACCTGGAGCTGGCACTCTGCGGTGATGGCGGCGGGGGAAGGTGCCCGAGGCTGGTGCTCTGCGATGGTGGCAGTGGGGGAGGATGTCTGGAGCTGGCGCTCTGCAGTGGTGGCGGCAGGGGAGGGTGCCTGGGACTGGCACTCTGCAGTGGTGGTGGCGGCAGGGGAGGGTGCCTGTGATTAGCACTCTGTGGTAGTGGTGGCAGGGAAGGGTTCCTTGGGCTGGCGCTCTTTGGTGGTGGTGGCAGGGGAGGGTGCCTGGGACTGGCACTCTGTAGTGGTGGAGGGTGTCTGGGGCTGGCGCTCTGCGGTGGTGGCGGCAGGGGAGGGTGCCTGGGACTGGTGCTCTGCGGTTGTGGAGGGTGCCTGGGGCTGGCGGTCTGCGGTGGGGAGGGTTCCTGGGGCTGGCGCTCTAAGGTGGGGGAGGCAGGGAAGGATTCCTGGGGCTGGCGCCTTGCGGTGGGTGGGGGTGCCTTGAGCTGGGTCTCTGCAGTGGTGGTGGGTGCCTGGGGCTGGCGCTCTGCGGTGGTGGCGGCAGGAGAGGGTGCCTGGGACTGGCACTCTGCAGTGGTGGTGGTGGCAGGGGAGGGTGCCTGTGATTAGCACTCTGTGGTAGTGGTGGCAGGGAAGGGTTCCTTGGGCTGGCGCTCTTTGGTGGTGGTGGCAAGGGAGGGTGCCTGAGACTGGCACTCTGTAGTGGGGGAGGGTGCCTGGGACTGGCGGTCTGCGGTTGTGGAGGGTGCCTGGGGCTGGCGGTCAGCGGTGGGGAGGGTTCCTGAGGCTGGCGCTCTAAGGTGGGGGAGGCGGGGAAGGGTTCCTGGGGCTGGCGCCTTGCGGTGGGTGGGGGTGCCTTGAGCTGGGACTCTTGCAGTGGTGGTGGGTGCCTGGGGCTGGCGCTCTGCGGTAGTGGCGGCAGGAGAGGGTTCCTGGGACTGGCGTTCTGCAGTGGTGGAGGGTGCCTGTAGCTGGCTCTCTGCGGTGGTGGAGGCAGGGGAGGGTGCCTGTGACTGGCGCTCTGTGGTAGTAGCGGTGAGGGAAGTTGCCTGGGGCTGGCGCTCTGCGGTGGTGGCGGCGGGGGGAGGGTGCCTGGGGCTGGCGCTCTGTGGTAGGGGAGGGTTCCTGGGGCTGGCGCTCTACGCTAGGGGAGGGTTCCTGAAGCTGAGGCTTTGCGGTGGTGGCAGCGGGGGAGGGTGCCTTGGACTGGTGCTCTGTGGTGGTGGCGGTGGGAAGGGTTCCTGGGGCTGGAGTTCTGTGGTGGTGGCGGGTGCATGGAGCTGGCGCTCTGCGGTGGTGGCGGGTGGCTGGGGCTGGTGCTCTGCGGTGGTGGAGGGTGTCTGGAGCTGGCGCTCTGCGGTGGTAGAGGGTGCCTGGGGCTGTTGCTCTGCGGTGGTGGAGGGTGCTAGGGGCTGGCGCTCTGGGGTGGGGGAGGCGGTAGGAGGGTGGGGCTGGTGCTCTGCGGTAGTGGTGGCGGGGGGTGAGGGTGTTTGGGGCTGGCATTCTGCAATGGTGGAGGCAGGGCAGGGTGCCTAGGGCTGGCACTCTGCG
This sequence comes from Allobates femoralis, assembly GCA_033576535.1. Taxonomy (NCBI): domain Eukaryota; kingdom Metazoa; phylum Chordata; class Amphibia; order Anura; family Aromobatidae; genus Allobates; species Allobates femoralis. The sequence continues at coordinate 555,254,062 of JARQOC010000005.1, forward strand.
GTGGTGGTGGCGGCGGGGGAGGGTGCCTGGGGCTGGCGCTCTGCGGTGGTGATGGCGGCGGGGAAGGGTGCCTGGGTCTGGCACTCTGTGGTGGTGGTGGCAGGGGAGGGTGCCTGGGGCTGGCACTCTGTGGTGGTAGTGGCAGGGGAGGGTGCCTGGGGCTGGTGCTCTGTGGTGGGGGAGGAGGGGGAGGGTGGGGCTGGCGCTCTACGATGGCTGTGGTAGGGGAGGGTGTCTGGGGCTGGCGTTCTGCAGTGGTGGAAACAGGGGAGGGTGCCTGGGGCTGGCACTCTGCAGTGGTGGTGGCGGTGGGGAGCCTGGGGCTGGCGCTCTGTGGTGATGGAGGCAGGGGAGGGTATCTGGGGCTAGCGCTCTGTGGTGGTGGTGGCAGCGGGGGTGAAGGGTCCCTGGGGCTGGTGCTCTACAGTGGTGGAGGCGGGGGAGGGTGCCTGAGGCTGGTGCTCTGCGGTGGTGGAGGGTGCCTGGGACTGGCGCTCTGTGGTGGTGGCGGGGGAGGGTGCCTGGGGCTGGCGCTCTGCGGTGGTGGAGGGTGCCTGGGGCTAGCGCTCTGCGGTGGTGGCGGGGGAGGGTGTCTGGGGCTGGCGCTTTGCGGTGGTGGCGGGGAGGGTGCCTGGGGCTGGCGCTCTGCAGTGGAGGCGGAGGGGGTGGATACCTGGGGTTGGCACTCTGCGGTGATGGCGGGGGAGGGTGCCTGGGGCTGGCGCTCTGCGGTGGTGGCGGGGGAGGGTGCCTGGGGCTGGCGCTCTGCGGTTGTGGCGGAGGATGCCTGGGGCTGGCACTCTGCGGTGGTGGCGGGGGAGGGTGCCTGGGGCTGGCGCTCTGCGGTTGTGGTGGAGGGTGCCTGGGGCTAGCGCTCTGCGGTGGTGACGGGGGAGGGTGCCTGGGGCTGGCGCTCTGCGGTGGTGGTGATGGCGGGGGAGGGTGCCTGGGGCTCGTGCTCTGCGATGGTGGAAGGTGCCTGGGGCTGGTGCTCTGCGATGGTGAAAGGTGCCTGGGGCTGGCGCTCTGTGGTGATGGCGGGGGAGGGTGCCTGGGGCTGGCGCTCTGCGGTGGTGGCGGGGGAGGGTGCCTGGGGCTGGCGCTCTGCGGTTGTGGCGGAGGATGCCTGGGGCTGGCACTCTGCGGTGGTGGCGGGGGAGGGTGCCTGGGGCTGGCGCTCTGCGGTTGTGGTGGAGGGTGCCTGGGGCTAGCGCTCTGCGGTGGTGGCGGGGGAGGGTGCCTGGGGCTGGCGCTCTGCGGTGGTGGTGATGGCGGGGGAGGGTGCCTGGGGCTAGCGCTCTGCGGTGGTGGCGGGGGAGGGTGCCTGGGGCTGGCGCTCTGCGGTGGTGGTGGCGGAGTGGGAGGATGCCTGGGGCTGGCGCTCTGTGGTGGTGGCGGTGGGGCAAGGGGCCTGGGGCTGGCGCTCTGCGGTGGTGGTGGCGGAGGGGGAGGATGCCTGGGGCTGGCACTCTGTGGTGATGGCGGGGGAGGGTGCCTGGGGCTGGCGCTCTGCGGTGGTGGTGGCGGAGGGGGAGGATGCCTGGGGCTGGCACTCTGTGGTGATGGCGGGGGAGGGTGCCTGGGGCTGGCGCTCTGCGGTGGTGGTGGTGGCGGAGTGGGAGGATGCCTGGGGCTGGCACTCTGCGGTGGTGGTGGTGGCGGAGTGGGAGGATGCCTGGGGCTGGCACTCTGCGGTGGTGGCGGTGGGGCAAGGTGCCTGGGGCTGGCGCTCTGTGGTGGTGGCGGTGGGGCAAGGTGCCTGGGGCTGGCGCTCTGCGATGATGTTGGAAGGTGCCTGGGGCTGGTGCTCTGCGGTGGTGGCGGGTGCCTGGAGCTGGCACTGGCTAGGGGTATGTGGCAAGTTCCCTCAGTCAGGTTACCATATTCTTCCACATACAGAATACAGTAATATAATGACATCTCTGCACAGGACTCATCACTGATAGGAGAATCCAATGTTATCAATCTTACCAATAATAACGCGATTTTCTCTTCTCTCCTCACTTTTGACCTTTGCGGACACTGTACTCCCGGCAGCAGGTCACATGACCACACAGACACCGGGCCGTCAGACAGGAAGTGGCGGAGGCGCCATGTTTACTGTGGGTAATAGTCTGCAATACCAACACTGAGCACTAGATGGCGGCCGTGTCCTGTGCAGCAGATACCAGTGAGCAGTGATGCTGGTGTCTGGGGTCAGTAATGAGACCTCAGGCTGCACGTGGCTGTGCTGGGACTTGTAGTTCTCCAATACAAAGATGAAAAGGTGTCATTAACCCCTTCAACGCCGAGCCTTTTTTGACCATTTTTTCCCCCATTCTGCCCAGTGTCACTTTATGCGGTTATAACTCTGGAACGCTTCCGCGGATCCGGTGATTCTGACGTTTTTTTCGGAACATTTTGGACTTTATGTTAGTGGTAAATTTAGGATGATCATTTTTGCAATTATTAACCCTTCAGGTGCCTCACAGGAACTAAAGCAACGTGGAAGGTAAAAATGATCTTTTTCCTTTTTTTCAGCAAAAATGTTACTTTAGCCCCAAATTTCGCCTTTTCCCAAGGGTAACCGGAGAAAATGGACCCTAAAATTGGTACACCGATACCTCATATGTGGTCATAAACCACTGTTTGGGCGCACGGCAGGGAAGGAGCGACATTAGACTTGTGAAACGCAAAATTGTCTGCAATCATTGGGGGAAACCTTATCGAGTACGGAGAGTCCCGGATGTGCCTAAACTGTGGAAGCCCCCACAAGTGACCCTATTTTGAAAACTAGGCCCCTTAATGAATTTAGCTGCGTGGTGAGTGACTGGGGCCGTGGGGTACCTGGTTCTGGGTGTTGATTTACTGGGGATGTCACGTGGCCCATGGCCCTGGTGGTCACTGAAAAGGGGGAACAGTCAATAAAAATAATAAAAATGGTGATTTGTGACACCACCTACAGCTCAAGTAATGTTACTGTCTCGCGCCAAGGGCTTGGGGTACTCGGATCTCGGGCGTACTGGTACAGGGATGTCACAGGTGGTCGGTGCCCGAGTCCGTGCCCTTAGGCAGACAATAAAAATAAAATAAAATAAATTAAGTTGTCTATTGTGACGCCACCTGTAGGACCGGTGATGGCACCGGAGCTGCTGGGACCTCCAGGTTGATGAGCGGCAGTAAGGTGTTGTAGCTCCCTACAGGAAGAGCAGGTTCCCTGGAGCTGTAGGGTAACAATGGTGGAATAGGGCAGCGCTGATGGAAGGGGGCTGCTCAGCTTCTGCGGTGTGGTGCAAGGCAGGAAAATCACAGTTCATTCGGATGGAACACAGACACGTTGCTCACTCTGAACGGGTACTTTACTCCAGTAATCTGCAGGCTTACAGGGTAAACAGTTCTTTCAGTCAGGGTATTGGACCGGGTGGTCCTGGCGGTGAGTAATGTTCCTCTGAAGCTCTGCTGGTGCTCCTTCTCTATCGCTTCCTCTGTTCTTTCTCTGTGGTTTTAGCCACAAATTTTACATTTTCATAAAACAAAAGGCTCGCCCCGTAGGGACCGTGGGGTACTTGGAGATGGGCCTCTCGATGTCCTCGGGGTGATGGGATGTCACAGTGGCTAGATCCGGCACATGGCCCAGAGCGATCAGTAAAGAGGGGAATTCATTGAGAAGGAGAAAATGGGTTTTAAGAATTGGTTTGTCGTGACGCTACCCGTGGTGTTCAGCTATGGATGGCCGATGCTGCGATCTAGGACCTCTGGGGATGATGGGATGGCAGCTGTGCTGGTTTCACTCCCGCACGGGTGGAGCGGATCCCCAAGGCATCTGGTGTTGGAGGGATTTGGATAATGGGGAACAGAGGGGCAGATCTGGCTGCAGGAAAGGATCAGACCAGCTCACATGCAGGACCCTGCAACTCTGCTGTTCTGGAACCCGGGATGAGCCGCATCTCCGCTCAAGTCCTCCGAGTCCTTCTCCTTTCACTGCTCCCACATTCTACTTCTCTCCTCGACTGACTAACTACTTCCTGTTGTCTCTCCTCTTTGTCTTCTCTCCTACTTCCTGACTGCTCTTCTCACCCTCCACCTTTCTTCCCGCTGTCCCACTGACTACCTGGGCCCTCTCTCTATCAGGTCCGCCCACAGTCCTTGGGACCGGGTGTGTTGGGTGCTTTTGTGGCTGTCTGGACTTAGCATCCCGTTTACTAAGAACAGGAATACTACACCCGTGGATTGGGTGCAGTACCCCTCTGTAGCAACCAGACCGCAGGGGTGCCACACTAACAGGAGAAAATGGACCCTAAAATTTGTCCTGAGTTCGTCAATAGCCCATATGTAGTGGAAAAGCTATTTTTGAGCGCACAGCAGGGCTCTGAAGGGAAAGAGCACAGTTTGAATTTTAGAATGCAAAATCGTCTGCAATTGTTAGCAGATGACATGTCCCGTTTGCAGAGCCCCTGATGTGCCTGAACAGTGGAAGCCCACACAAGTGACCCCATTTTCGAAATTAGACCCTTAAAAGAATTTATCTAGATGTGCGGTGAGCACTTTGAGCCCCCAGGAGCTTTACAAAAGTTTAAATGTTGAATCATGAAAATAATAAATCACATTTTTTCCAAAAAATTTTGTTTTAACCCCAATTTTTTCTTTTCACAGGAATAACAGAAGAAAATGGATCTCACAATTTGTTGTGCATTTTCTACTTGTACGCTGATACCCCATACAAGAAGGAAAAAAACTATTTGGCAGTCCTCAAAAGGGAGGGAGCGCCATTATACTTTTCGAAGATAAAATTGGCTGAATAGATAGTGGACGACATGTCTTGTTTGGAGAGTCCCGGATGTGCCTATACAGTGGAAACCTCCAACAAGGGACCCCATTTTGGAAACTAGAGCCCTCAAGGAATTTATCTAAATGTGGGGTGAATCCCCAGTTGTTTCATAAAATTTTATAATGTTGAACTGTAAAAATAAAAAAATAAAACATTTTCTTACAAAAAATGTTGTTTTAGCCCTAATTTGTATATTTTCATAAGGATAACAGGAAAAAATTCACTCTACAATTTCGTGTACAAATTCTCCTAAGTATACTGATACCCCATATGTGGTGGGAAACTAATGTTTTGGTGCACGGTAGGGCTTGGAAGGGAAGAAGCACCATTTAAGTTTTGGAAAGCAAAATCATCTTGAATTGATAGTGGGTGTCATGTTTGGAGAGCCCCATATGTGCCTAAACAGTAGAAACTGGGTGCATGACAGTGCTTAGAAGTGAAGGAGCGCTATTTCACTTCTGAAACACAAAATTGGCTGGAATAGATAGTTGACACCATGTTGTGTTTGGAGAGCCCCTGATGTGCCTAAACAGTGGAAACCCCACACAAGTGACAAGATTTTGGAAACTACACCCCTCAAAGCACCTTCTCTAGATGTTTGGTGCACCTCGAACCCCCAAGTCCTTTACAGGATTTTATAAAGTTGACCTGAGAAAGTGAAAAAAATATTTGTTTTCCCCAAAAATGGTACTTCAACCCAAATTGTTTTACAAGGTTAACAGAATAAAATGGACATAATTTCAGAAAAACTCACCAAAAGCATCGGTATTATGCACCTGATGTTGCTTTATCATTTGAGCCTGTTGCATCCTCCTAAGTGAATTTAGTATCTTTGGTGAATTTTTCTGAAATGATGTCCTTTTTATAAATATTATTTTTGTATATAGTGTTAGGGCCCTTGATGGTGGGTTATGACCTTGCGTCTTTTGGGCCAAATATGAAACAATACCTCCACATTATTTTGATTTTATATCATTTTTACTGCACATTTTTATGTAGGATGCAGCCAGGCTCTATGGGGCGTCTGTCCTGTGTGGTGCATGTACATAGTGCTGGGCAGCCCGCCTGATCTAATAGTATATGGTCTGATCAATAGGCTGCATACAGACACTCTGCATCATACTTACATGTGTGACTGACGCCCTATGGAAACCTCATCTGTGTGCATATAAAATACCAGAAGCCAACCCTCCATGATATGGTAAGCTGAGAGTGGTGGTCTCCTTAGTATCTTGCACCTGTGTTGCCTTTATCATTGGGGCCTGATGTGTCCTACCAAGTGCATTTCGTACTGTATCAGACCTTATGGCCGCTTTTGGTGAGTTTTACAGAATAAAATGGACCCTACAATTTGTTGTGTAATTTGTCCTGAGTTCATCAATAAGTGACCCCAGTTTACAAACTGCACCCTTCAGTGACTTCATCCAGGGGTGCAGTGATCATATTGTCACCAGAGGTCACAGAATTTTACACCACTGGGCAATAAAGAAAAAAACATTTTTACGAGAAACCTTTTTGGTTTAGTCCCAGATTTTACATTTCACACGTAAAAATGGCACCAAAAATGTTCACACTGTCTGCTGAGTGTGGAGATACCCCACGTGCCTGTACATTACTGTTTAGCCACATGGCGGGACTCAGGAAGGAGGAGCGCTATCATAGATTAGTTTGCAGACTCCATATACAGAGTCCCTAAGTGTAAAAAGAACAAAATACATTCTTAGATGTCTATATTTTGGAAATTACACGCCTTTGGGATTTCATCTACAGTTATAGTAACAATTTTGTCTCCATAGGTGTCTCCCAGAAACAAGCAGCAGAAGAAGTTGGTGAGTGAAAATTGCAAATATGCCATTGTAGTGCCCGTACATTGTAGTGCCCAGACATTGTAGTGTCCGTACATTGCAGTGCCCATACATTGCAGTCCCCATATGACCCTCCCCAGGGCCGTGGGGTACCCGGTCCTGGTAGTTGTAGCTCACAGGGGATGTCACGGGGCCTGTGCCTGGTCCCGCGGCCCTGGTGGTCACTAAAAAGGCGAACAGTCAATACAAATGGTGTTTCGTGATGCCACCTACGGTTCCAATCATGTTACTGGCACTGTGGGACAGACCTCTAGGGTGATGGTGGAGCAGCAAGATGGTTACACTCTCTGTAGGTGAAGTGGGATCCCCTGGGCAGTAGTGGAAGTTATGTTTGCGAACAGTCTATGAAGGGAACTTTTATTTTATTCTTCTCCATTTTTCAAATTCCCCTTTTTACTGCTTGTCCGACGAGGAGTCACGCCACCGTGACATCCCATATCCCCAGATGACGAAGAGAGGCCCGATTCCCCATACCTCAAGGTCCCCGCTAGGGGTCTTGTGCACTTTACAGACTGCGTTTCTGGCCTCAGCAATTGCGGCCCTAAAAGTCTGAAATCATGTGCTGGCAGAGGGATGTGCACGGCCCCTCATCGTGGGCCAGGCCAGCACCAGGTGCAAAAAACTGCCCACACCCCTTCCACTCTCCAAGATTTGGGAGGGCAGACTTAAAGACTGTATAATCGCACTCAAGGGTGTGACTGCCGCCACCGACAAGAAACGGAACACCCACGAAGGGAGGGAGAGAAAAGAGATCAAGACACGAAGAGCAGAGAGGAAGGTGGCAGGAGGTTGAGAGACAGCGAGACACCGGAGATGGCACAGGGTGGACGACGCAGGCTCCCCTGGTTCCCCAGAGGCCTGCTGAATACCAGAGGGGGTCCTGTCTTTTTGGTGGAGGAGATCGACGAGCTGGGCCACCAACTAGAACAGGCCCACCTTGTCGTCATGGAGCAATGGCTGCAGGCGTTGATAGAAAGGACAGCCCCGACCCAGGAGCTTGAAAAGGAAGAGAAGGAGCCCAGTCCTGGGAAAAGTATGATGGAAGCCTTACTGCCAGAAGAAGATCAGCTGGTCCCAGTGGACTCTCCTCGCCCCCAGTCCGGCATACACCAGCGAGGCCTGGGAGGACACCCCAAACCCAGTACAGGGCTTACTTGAGCCACTTACCCCAGAACCCCAGAACCACCGTCCCAGGAGACCACGGGAATCCCATGGTTTGCTACTGGGAGAACCCCGGCAGGGCTCTGATGGGATTCCTGGAGGAGGTGGTGGTGGGCTGGGAACGAGTCCAAGTCCTGACGCAGGAAGAGTACCGTCGCAGCTGGATTGCTTTGGCGTAACCAGAGTCTGGCAGGCCCCGGTGTGAAATTTAGACCTGCCCCCCCCCCCCCCCCCAATGCATGTTGATGAAATGTATACGCGTCATGTAACGTTCTAAATCCTTTAAAGACTCACAAATTGTCCCCTCTCCCCCTTCATTATGTATTAATGTCCCTCATCCTGCTATATATGGTCCTCCTGGTGGTATATATGTTCCCTATCCTGGTTTATTTGGTCCACCTCTTCCCATCACCATAGTCGTCCAATTATTATAATGCATCCCCATATTTCTCCATATATTACAATGTACCTCCATAGTTCTCTATGTATTATAATGCATCCCGTAGTCCTCCATTCATAAGATAGGCCCCATAGTCATTCAATTATTATAATGAACCCCCATTATCCTCCATATAATATAATGCAACCTCACATCCCTCCATATATCATAATGCAGCCTCATAGCCCTCCTTATAACATAATACAGCCTCATAACCTCTTCATATAGTATAATACAGCCTCATATCCTCTCTATATAGTATAATACAGCCTGACAGCCTCTCCATATAGTATAATGCAGCCTCATAGCCTCTCTATACGGTATAATGCAGCCTCATAGCCTCTCTATACGGTATAATGCAGCCTCATAGCCTCTCCATATAGAATAATGCAGCCTCATAGCCTCTCCATATAGTATAATACAGCCTCATAGCCTCTTCATATAGTATAATACAGCCTCATAGACTCTCCATATAGTGCAGCCTCATAGCCTCTCTATACGGTATAATGTAGCCTCATAGCCTCTCTATACGGTATAATGCAGCCTCATAGCCTCTCATATAGAATAATGCAGCCTCATAGCCTCTCCATATAGTATAATACAGCCTCATAGCCTCTTCATATAGTATAATACAGCCTCATAGACTCTCCATATAGTGCAGCCTCAATACTCTCCATATAGTATAATACAGCCTCAAAACTCTCCATATAGTGCAGCCTCTAAACTTTCTATGTGATGCAGCCCCAAAACCTACCATATAGTGCAGGCTCATAACTTTCCATATAGTGCAGCCTTATATATGCAGCCTCATATCTCTCCATATAGTGCAGTATTATATATGCAGCCTCACATCATTTCCATATAGTGCAGTATTATATATGCAGCCTTCTCCCATATAGTGCAGTATTATATATGCAGCCTTCTCCCATATAGTACAGTATTATATATGCAGCTTTCTCCCATATAGTGCAGTATTATGTGCAGCCTTCTCTCATATAGTGCAGTATTTTATATGCAGCCTTCTCCCATATAGTGCAGTATTATGTGCAGCCTTCTCTCATATAGTGCAGTATTATATATGCAGCTTTCTCCCATATAGTACAGTATTATATATGCAGCTTTCTCCCATATAGTGCAGTATTATGTGCAGCCTTCTCTCATATAGTACAGTATTATATATGCAGCTTTCTCCCATATAGTGCAGTATTATGTGCAGCCTTCTCTCATATAGTGCAGTATTTTATATGCAGCCTTCTCCCATATAGTGCAGTATTATGTGCAGCCTTATATATGACACCCTTCCCACCCATACTCCTCTGGCCATACTGCACTAATTATTAAAAAAAAAACTTTACCTACCTCTCCTAGTTCTCTCGCTGATCTAGCGGTCTCCTCTGAGTATTGACTCAGGAGGAGACAGAGGTGCCGCCGGCATGCGTTCCACTGAGCACTGTCACAGGGATGTGTGTCCTCGGGGACACAAATCCATGTGAAGCGGACACCCGGCGCTGCGATCAGCGGGCGCAAGGGGGGGCTGGTGGCGCGGCTCCACTATAGGTCCGGGCGCTGTCGCATCCGTGATCGTTACACCACTGCCGGTCGGAGGCGGCGGAAGAAGAGCGGAGGGCCCAAAAGCAGGAGACGGTGGAACGACAAATCCGGGCCAAAGTTGAAGCCCAGAAGGCCCAGTCCACCCGCCAGGTCCCACGCCGGGAAGGGGTAGTCACCACTTTCCGTGCCGGGAGAGGTTGGGGCTTCATTAAAGAGCCCAGAGCCAGTAGAGACATCATTGTGTCCCAAGCAGACCTACAGGCTCACCTGCCCGTAGGTCATCCGGGTAGGCATCTACACCCTGGTGATCGGGTCGCATATGTACGCCAGGAGGAAGAGAGGGGTCCCTATGCCCTCCATGTCTGCAGTGTACAGCATGAAGAAGCTTCGGCAACCATCTCCATCCCCGAACCACCAGCCACACGGGACAGTGGGATCCAGACCCCTGTACTGGAGTACTCTCGGCCGGCCCCATTTGTGACCAGAGCGAGGCAAGGTGTGCTGCCGTGTCAGCAGCCATAAGAGCTGGACAGGCAACAGACTGTGTGTTTTGAACATTGGCTTCCCTTTTGTTTCTCCCAGTCTTACCTAAAAGTGTGTTCCCCTGTTTGAGAATGAACATTTTGATCATGAACTGCGTTTGATCAGCACTAAATAGTGTAAATAGTTAGCTCCCTTTGGTTCTCTCTCAGTTGGTTTTATAGTATGCTTATATGGTGTGAATATGATAATGATGCACCCCCAGGCTATGGGGTACTTGGGAACCGGGCCGACGCTGTCTCTCTGGGGTATCACGGTAGTCGTGACCCGGTCCTGTGGCCTGGGATCAGTCCAAAAAGGAGTATTTACAAGGGATTTGTCGTGACGCCACACGGGGCATGTGGTTAGTAGAACCACCGCAGCCGTATTCCTGCTGGTGACGGTGACTTGGGGCAGTGAGGATGGTAAGCCCTCCTCGGGTAGGGCTGAGGGTCCCCAAGGCAGGTGTAGGAAGTGTGGCGCCCCACAACGAGTGCGTCACAGGAGGGTATTGCAGCCATAAATGCAGCAGCAATATTCTCTGACCCAGCAGTCATTGAGTTAACTTAGAGATCCAAACCCTGCATGCATCACTTAACATAGAGGGCCAATCCTAGGTCCTGGTGGGCGGAGTGCAAGGGTAGTGTGTAGGAGAAGTACAGATTTTAGTTAGTCTGGGAGAAGTCTAGAGTCTAGTCTGGAGAGAGACTTGAACTTGAAGTAGGAGCGGGGGCTCTGCACCGCTGTGCAGCCCCTGGGCCTTCACCGGTCGGGTGTTAGCACCTGAGGCCTAAACAACCGGGATCGGGCATCACCAACCACGGGTTCCAAAAGACCCCCGTGCCCAACTCACAGCCGGTTCACTGGTACCGAAGCTGGCAGCAGTTCACCTCTGCTACACGAACCAGAAGCGTGGAGGAGCAGCTTCACAGGAGCACCCCACCACCAGCCAACTTCCAGTCGTCTAACCAGCGGTGTACCCACTGAGGGATCCAAGGCACCCCAAAACATCCACAACGTACATCTTGGATAGGGATTGAAGCAGCCTCCCCGTACCCGACCTGGTATTCCTGGGCGACAATGGCAACTACTTAGCTAGAATGGAGGAACACTACGGATCTCTGAGGGACACCTATCACTGCTGAGTCCACCCGGTCTACTACCCGTTAACTGTATGCCATGTACTGCCTGCTGGTTACAGTAAAGACCCGTTACAGAGACTTTCAGTGTCCGTGCTTCCTTATGATTGCATCCGTCCGCACACAAGGTAACCGCAGCTGCTGCACAACATCTTAAGCAGCTCCAGCCTCCGGGGATCACCGCTCAGCCTGTGGGGAGCGTTCCATCTTGCTGCTATCCATCCCCCGGAGGTTCCGCAGCGTCGGTAGCCCTTACCGAACTACTCATAGGTGGCGTCGCGAATAAATTAACCCCTTTAATCTGTTCCTACAAGACGTCTTCGACTTTTGATCTGCACTCAACCGGGCCTCACTACCGGCAGGCGCGGCCCACCCGTGACAAGGAGGAAGGGGCTACAGCCTGTCTAAACGGGAGTCCCCGGCCACGGTGAGTCAGAAGTCTATGTACAGGGGGCAGGGTAATGGGCGCAAGTAAAGGGGCAGACTCACAGTTTTGTAATTTTCTCATTCCTTTACTGGAGCAGTTGTTAAATGATGTCCACGGAATCTTGAGAGAAACTTGGGGAAATTCTCATCGGACCGGGTCTTTTTGGCTCCCTTGCTGCATTTGTGATTTGGCTCCTGCATTTGTTTAAGCTAGGCTGCTGGCACTGTCTCGTCCTGCAGGGTACCAGTTTAACAGGCAACTCGAGTCTACCCTGCAGCTGGGTGTCAATGTTGTTGGAGCTTATGCGTTGCTGTGTTTCTGGTACAGTGTAGCTGGAGAATCTGGAGTCCCCCACTTTCCAGTGTTGACTGCTGGGATGTGTAACCCTGCACAGTCTCGGACTCCGGTGTCCGTTCTATGCACTTGTATATTGGGGAACGCATGATGTTGCTCAGCCTCCCGGTGTGTTTCTTCCTCCTCTTTCCTCCGACCCTAGCCTTAGGCCTGGAACAAGTTAACGATCCTGGGACAAGCTAAGCAGCTTCCAGTCCACCAAGATGTCTTCACAGTGCTGCTCCACACTGCACTGTTCTCAGTCCTCCCAGGAACTGAACTGAACTCGCTTCCTCCCAGACCAAAATATAAGGGAAGCCCACCCTGAACCCGGACTTGGTGTCCCCCTTCTGGCTTGGAGGTGTTGGTATTGTGTGTGTGTGTTGCCTTATGAGAATACCCTTTTTGTTGCTCTCTGGTGACACCACTTCCCGGGAGCAGTGATGACACTGTGGCACATCAACCCTGGGGGTGCCACATTCCCACTTAGTGAAAGACAGTACTCCAGGACTGTGGCAACTTTTCAACAAATAGCACATTAATCAACAATTTAATGTACAGAGTCTCAAAATAGAAAAATTACAAAAACCATTAAAATATAACAATAGTCCAAAAGAGTTCAGAAAGTAGTCTCTTCGGTGACGAGTCCTTTTTCCACTGTGGCTCATGAATATCTTGTACAAGGAGTCTCTACCACAACCAGTCCAGTGGTATTTTATGGTCCATGGTTAAATTTAAAAGTTCAAGAATATGCAAAGTTCTTACAGGAAAGTCTCTGTAGGTACTGGCCTTACTGGGTTTCAACGTTACACACGAATAAACAAACAAGGTCCCTATGGGTGTCTCGGCTTAGGAGTCCTTGTCTCACTCTTACCACTCCCAGGCACTTTCTGTTCCTAACTTAATGTGCATTAGGGTTAATCCAGTTCCTGCACCCTTCTGTACACTATGTTTATCGGGTTCTATTCACACTTTTCATACTAAAACTTATGTACATTACTTTATTCACATCTTACACTTTAATCTTTATAACGAGCTGGGAGCTGACTCTGCGTACTATGTAGTGACCTTCTTACTACAGGTGTACCGGGTGAACTAAGCATAATGCTATGAGTAGAGGTGTACCTTGTAGGTGTTTCTAATTCTGAGTGAGACATAGATCTGACTGCAGGACTGGCAAGTTCACTGGGCTAACGAATCTGTTCTTCCTGTTCTTCTACGGATTCTACTTGCAGTTCTGGTTCCTCTATTCTTGGGACTTCTTGTGGTACGGGTTCAGGTACTGGTTCAGGTAATACCACTTGAGGAAATGCGAGCATGGCTCCATGGTAATTTGTCCAGGTTTTTGGAAAATCTCCTAAGACAGTATGGAACACATCTTCTTTCTTCTTAGCTTAAACAGGTTAAATTACTGGGACCTCTGGTGTCGTAAGGTTTCAGGACACAATTTTAAGTGGTCTCTTGATACGGCTGATGTGGTTCTGCCTTCATCTTTACTAATTAGGCACACTTTTGTATTGTCAGAGTTTCATGGGAGAACAGTGTATGGTGTTGGTTCCCATTGATCATCTAATTTGTTGGTGCATCTTTTCCTTTTCAGCACCTGTTCACCAGGTTGTAAAGGAGCTGCTGAAGCATGTTGATTGAAGGTTCTCTCTTGCTTCTGTCTAGCTTGCTGGAGACTTTTCTCAACACATTTTTGGACTTTGAGATACTTCTGTTGGCGTAGGGTATCCCAATTGGTTTCTGGAACTTCTGCATCAGGTTTGAGAATTCCCATATCCAATTCTATTGGTAGCTTACCAGGTCTTGCTCTCATGAGATAAGCTGGGGTACAATTGGTTGAACTCACCGGGATATGGTTATACTATTCTACCAAGTCGGGTAACTTCTCTGGCCATTGATTCCTTTCTGATGCTGGTAAAGTCTTTAAGAGGTCAATCACGATGTGGTTCATCTTCTCACATAAACCATTTGTTTGAGGATGACAAGTTGTTGTGTGGACCTTCTTACATCCATACATATTACAGAATTCTTGGAACACCTCTGCTTCAAAGGCTGGACCTTGATCTGCCAAGACCTGTTCAGGGTAACCATGTGTTCTGCAAAAGTACGTTTGGAACACTTTAGCTGCAGTTCTTGCTGTGAGATCCTTCACTGGCACCACCACGAGGAAACGAGAATAGTGATCCACGATGGTCAATGCATAGACGTAGCCGGATTTGCTTGGTGCTTATTTGACGTAGTCTAGGGCTACTAATTCCAGGGGTTGCTTGGTGACTATGGACTGGAGCTCTCTGACTTTCTTGATCTTTTCTCCGTAGGTTGCACGGGCCACATTTTCTACACCATTCTTCAATTGATTTTTTCATGCCAACCCAGTAGAATCTTTCTCTCAAGAGCACTTCCAACTTCTTCCATACAAAATGCCCTGCACCGTCATGATAGGCTTCCAAGACCATCTTTGTATCTTTCTTGGGTACAACGATCTGCCAGACCAACTCATGAGTCTTTGGATTAACGTGTCTTCTGCATAGCTTATATTTATACAGGAACAATCTCCCTCTCTCTTTTCAGAGCTGGTGAGCTTCAGCTGGAGCGTTCTGATCAGGGTATGCGCCTTCATGCGTCAGCAATCTCTTGACTAGTCCCACAGCCAGGTCACTGTCCTGTACGTCAGCCCATCCATGATGTGATAAGGGGTTAAGCGTTGCCTTTTGATGCTTCTGGTACACACCTGTTTTGTACTGTATTGCCCTAGGGAAAGGCCGGTAGCTCTATTTCTTCCAGCTCCTCCGGTTCCTCTTCCACATCTCTTAGGTGTGGAATCCGGGATAAGGCATCTGCATTCCCATTCTTGTGGCCTCCTCTGTACTCGATGGTGAAATTATAATTAGACAGCCGGGCTATCCATCGCTGTTCCAGTGCTCCTAATTTTGCTGAGTCCAGGTGGGTTAACGGGTTGTTGTCCGTATATATGGTAAAGCTTGCAGTGGCCAGATAATGTTTGAAACGCTCTGTCACAGCCCAGCCTACTGCCAGTAGTTCTAACTTGAAGGAACTGTGATTCTCCGGGTTTCTTTCGGTAATCCAGAGCTTTCTGCTTGCAAAGGTGATGACTCTCTCTTTACCTTTTTGCACCTGGGACAACACTGTTCCCAGTCCCACGTTACTGGCATCTGTGTGCAGAATGAAGGGTTGATGATAATCAGGGTATGCCAGGATCTCTTCTCCTGTTAGGGTAAACTTCAATTTCTTGAAGGACTCTTCCTTTTCATCACTCCACTGGAAGGGAGAACTCCAGACCAGAGACTTCTTAGACTGTCACACCAAGATGCTTTGTAGAGGGGCCGCCAGCTAAACCCTTTAATAAACTTTCTGTAGTAGCCTACCAGTCCCGAATTGCCTCACCTCTTTCACTCTGGTGGGTCTTAGCCAATCCCTTATCACTGTAACCTTCTTGGGATCCAGTGCTACACCCTCTGAGCTTACGACATAGCCCAGGTACATTACCTTTGGTTTGAGCAGGTGACATTTAGATGGTTTTATTTTCATACCATACCCGGACAAAGCTTCAAACACTTCTGCTAGGTCTTGTAGATGCTCTTCGTATGTTTTGGAGTAGACTATGACGTCATCCAGGTACAGGAGAACAGTTTCAAAGTTCTTGTGTCCTAAGCAGCACTCCATCAGTCTATGGAATGTACCAGGTGCATTGCAGAGTCCAAACGGCATACAATTAAACTCGCAGAGGCCCATTGGCGTGGTGAACGCTGTCTTTTCACGGTCAGCCTGTGCCACAGGAACTTGCCAATATCCACTAGTCAGATCTAAGGTGGAAAAGTAGTTAGCAGATTTTAATGCAGCTAGTGACTCTTCTATTCTGAGTAATGGGTATGTATCCTTGTGTGTAATGCGGTTGATCTGCCGGTAATCTACGCACATTCTCATGGTCCCATCTTTTTTTTTAACTAGCACTAAAGTAGATGCACAGGGGCTATAACTGTCTCTCATTACCCCTGCTTCCTTCATCTCTTTGAGCATTTCCTTTGCACATTGGTAGTGAGCGAGTGTTACAGGTCTATACCTCTCCTTTATGGGTGGGTGACTATCTGTGGTTATGTTGTGTTTTACCCCTTTGATCTGCCCAAAGTCTAGAGGGTGTTTGCTGAAGATCTGCTCATACTCTCTTACTACCTGGTATACTCCATGCTTTTGATGGGAGGGTGTACAACTGGTACCCACATGTAGTTTCTGGCACCAATCCTCCAGATTTCCTTCTGAGCCATTGCACTCCGCCTGACTTGATGGGTTCAATGGTTCGACTGTGGTGATGGCGTTTAATAGCAAAAGGAAGAAAAAGAGAGGGGCTACAAAAGGTTATACAACCCTTAAGTATTGAAAAGGTGAAAAAACTTTATTTCATAAACAAATGGTAGTCAGTTAGAGAACCCAGTAGTAAAAACCATAGTGTTCGCCTGATTGTAAGTGTACTGGCCAGCTCTCTCTTCTCACTCCCCAGGTTACTCCATCCATGGGTCCCCTGACTTAATCTGATAAATCCGGAATTTTGCTGGTACTATTGATACAGGTATGGCATATCCTTTCTGCATGAGGAATTCCCTCCTATAGCCCCTAGTTTACTTTAACTCTTCTCACGTGACCCACAGCGTCATGGTGATGTGGCCAGAGGCGGGGAAATACAAACATGCCCGCGCTCTGCGAACACCATTACGCCCGTTAGGGCGTCAATTTAGCACCGAGGCAGGGGCAGCGCGCCCAAGGAGACCCTACCTGCCCGTCACAGACCCCCAGGGGAACGCCCAGCCGCCAGAGAAAATGTAAGTTTATTAAAAAGAATTATGCAGCTTGTAGGCATCAATAAAATACCAGACAGGGATGCTTAGTATAGCACTTTTAGGCTGCAGGGACAGGTAGTCATAGGTTACAAGGGCTAGATTAGGTGACAGGTTCCCTTTAAGCAAATGCAGAAGCCAAATCACAAGTGCAGCAAGGGAGCCAAAAAGACCCGGTCAGGTGAGAATAACCCCAAGTTGCTCTCAAGACTCCGTGGACATCATTTAACATCTGCTCCAGTAAAGGACTGAGAAAACTACAAAACCGTGAGTCTGCCTGTTACTTGCGCCCATTACTCTACACCCTGTACATAGACTTCCTAGACCTGCCTTGGGGACCCTCAGCTCTACCCGAGGAGGGCATCCACGTTGCACCAAGTCACCGTCCCAAGCAGGAATACGGCAGCGGTGGCATCACAACAAATCCCTTGTAAATACTCCTTTTGGGACTGACCCCAGGCCACGGACCGGGTCACGACTACTGTGATACCCAGAGAGACAGCACCGGCCGGCTCCCGAGTACCCGATAGCCTGAGGGTGCATCAGCTCTTCTTGTGTCATGAACAGGATCCCGTGCCAATTGAATCGGGTACTGTGTGCCGTGAATTGTGTGGAATACGTGTTTTTGAACTGTCGCTATTGTAACTCGCGCGGGAAGCAGAGGGGGCATGTCATCGTGGGTGGCACCCTCCAAAGAGCCCAGCCTGCGTTCTGACCACATCTGGCGGGGACACAAAACCTGCTGCACCAGCGGAACTAGAGTTGTACACCTCAACGGAAGCAGAAGACCAGAAGGGTCAGCATTACCATATATACTCGAGTATAAGCCGACCCGAGTATAATCCGAGCCCCTAATTTTACCCTCCAAAACTAGGGAAATTTATTGACTCGAGTATAAGCCTAGGGTAAGAAATGGAGTAGACCCCCATCCTGTTACATAGCCCCCCATCCTGGTATATAGCGCCCCCCAGCAGTGGTATACAGGCCCCCAGCAGTGGTATACAGGGCCCCAGCAGTGGTATACAGGGCCCCAGCAGTGGTATACAGGGACCCAGCTGTGGTATATGTGGCACCCTGGCACCTGTTGGGCACCACAGAACCTTTAGGGCACAAATGGAGTAAGTAACAGCAAAGCAATACTCACAAAACACCAAATAACACAACAACACCTTAGAACACCTGGTTTCACCCGAGCCTCTAGGGGGAGCTCCACTGGTCACTTTGAGCCAGTTCCCCCTATAAATAGAGTCTTGGAGGGAGAAACACCAGAGTGTGCAGACGCTAAGAGAGCTGCAGGTTGTGTGTGATCTCCACCTCATGAGACCCACACTAGGCCCAACCAGCCATCCAGCAAGTGAGGAGACCCTTGCAATTGGGGTAACAGGAGAAGGAGAAGCACCTCTCAGGGAAAACAGAGTGATTTTAACTCTCTCCCTCATCATCCGGTTACTGGAACCGAAGCTGTGAGAGCTACCAGCCACCACAGAGAACCAGCATACAGCACAGGGGGTCTAGCCCCTGTTCCACCTGATGCACCTACCCACGAGAGCCCAGGGAAGAGTACTGATCCTGCTCAAACCCTTTTACAGTGCCCTCAGTGCTGCTAACCAGGTGAAGCAAGTTCCATTGAACACACTGCCCGGTCCGGCTGGATTCCACATCCACCCGACCATAATCAGAGAACTAGAGAAAGGAAGCCTAACACTGCTTGTTGTGAACCTCCAGAAGTGCCGACTTCACTATCCCGGTCCGAGTGTACCTGATTACCACCCAGTAAAGGTACCTAAAAGAGACTTTGTGTGGTTGTGCGTTACTCCTGGATTTGGCGCGCAGCATCCCGCAGCTGCCTCACAACATCTTGCGCAGCTCCTGGCTCCGGGGACTCCCGCTCGTCCTGTGGGGAGCGTCCCATCTTGCTGTATAACATCCCCCAGAGACCCAAACAGCGCCGGTACAGTTTCCAGACTTCTCACAGGTGGCGTCACGAAGACAAATCATCCCTACTGTTCCGCCATTTCCCCTTTTGATCTGGACCACCGGGCCTACACCACCGCAGGCGCGGTTCCGTGACCGGAGGAGAATCAACGCCCGCTCCGTGTACCCTCAGCTACGGTGAGTCATATACACGGCCCAAGCAGTGGTATACAGGCCCCAGCAGTGGTATACAGGGCCCCAGCTGTGGTATACAGGGCCCCAGCCGTGGTATACAGGGCCCCAGCAGTGGTATACAGCCACCCTCCTTACTATACAGGCCCCCAGCAGAGGTATACAGGGCCCCAGAGTGGTATACAGGCCCCGCAGCTATACAGGCCCAGTAGGTATACAGGCCCCCTCAGCAGTGGTATACAGGCCCCCTCAGCAGTGGTATACAGGCCCCTCTGCAGTGGTATAAGGCCTCAGCAGTAGTATACAGCCCTTACAGTGAAGGCCCCCTCAGCAGTGGTATACAGGCCCCCTCTACAGTGGTATACAGGCCCCCTCTACAGTGGTATACAGGCCCCCTCTGCAGTGGTATACAGGCCCCCTCTGCAGTGGTATACAGGCCCATCTGCAGTGGTATACAGGTCCCTCTGCAGTGGTATACAGGCCCCCTCTGCAGTGGTATACAGGCCCCCTCTGCAGTGGTATACAGGCCCCCTCTGCAGTGGTATACAGGCCCCTCTGCAGTGGTATACAGGCCCCCTGCAGCAGTGGTATACAGGCCGCCTCTGCAGTGGTATACAGGCCCCTCTGCAGCGGTGTACAGGCCCCCTGCAGAAGTGGTATACAGCCCCCCTCCTTAGTATGTGTCCCCCAGGCAGCGGCACATATTAAAATAACAAACATTTCATACATCACCTTTCCGCGCCGCTCCTCCGGTCCCAGTTCTTCCTGCTTGTGCCGCTTCTATTGCTGTGGCCAACGCAGCAGATGACATCATCTGCTGCGCCCAGTCACATGACACCGGCACAAGCAGGAAGAAGCCGGGATCGGAGGAGCAGCACCGGAAAGGTGATGTATGAAATGTTTGTTATTTTAATATGTGCCGCTGCCTGGGGGACACATACTAAGGAGGGGGGGCTGTAGATCACTAATGGGGCCCAGTGTAGTGCAACATGCACCGCTCCCCCCGCCGCTGATGACGGGGGGATGCCGTGCATATTCATTACACTAATGAGGCGGCCCCACGTGACCACCCGCGGCCACTGCAGCCCCCTCCCGCCTCCTCCAGCCCCCGGTCACAGACCCCCCCCAAGCAAATACACCGTGACTCGAGTATAAGCCGAGGGGGTGCACTTTTCAGCACAAAAATTGTGCTGAAATACTCGGCTTATACTCGAGTATATACGGTAACTAAGGTGGCAGAAAGATGTCGCAGCCAGTGGATCCCGCACAGCAAGTGGACAGAGCACCCGGCAATGCTGCAGCGCAAGGGATGTCACCAATCATGCCGTTCCTGATGCGTACACCCCGGGAGTGACATGGCTGCCACAGTACTCAGGTGAGCCCAATACCCTCAGGAGACAAAGTCCTGGTCAGAAGATGATAAAGACACTGTGGAACCTTTGAGACCAGTTGGATACCAGAACTAAAATGAGATTCTTCAGGTACCGTCAGAAACCACAAGAGAGTGTGAGAGACTTTGCTTTAAATTTGCAGCAGGCACTCAGGGCACTCAAACAGGCAGAACCCGCCTTGGCACAAGGGGAAGATCAATTGCTGATAGACCAGTTTGTTGATGGATTATTATTCCCTCCTCATAGAGGACGACTGCGGATGATGGCCATACAAAATCCAGATTTGAACTTTGTGGAGTTTAAAGAGAGGGCAATCCGCATACTTCAGGCAGAAGAGCCCCATGATACAGACTCTGCTCAATGTTTAGCTACAGGGGCAAACCCATCCACCATACCAGGGGCTGATGTCAAACCTCAGGATCCCATCACCAATGAGGCTCTAAACCAAAAGATTGAAACCCTAACCAAAACTGTAACTGACATGGCCAAAGTTATGCAACAGCTGCATGGATCCAAGCCTGTGGAGAAGATCGAGGTGGCTACAAGCAGGGAGGATGTCCCATGGATGAGACCCAGGAGATACCCGGCGACCAGAGGACGACCCAATGACCACTACCACCCGGATGGACGGCCCATTTGTCGCCGCTGCGGAAAAGGCTGCCGGGATGTGTAACCCTGCACAGTCTCGGACTCCGGTGTCCGTTCTATGCGCTTGTTCTCTGGAGAAGGCACGATGCTTCTCAGCCTCCCGGTGTGTTTCTTCCTCCCCTTTCCTCAGACCCTAGCCTTAGCCCTTGAACAAGTTAGCGATCCTGGGATGAGCTAAGCAGCTTCCAGTCCACCAGGATGTCTTCACAGTGCTGCTCCTCACTGCACTGTTCTCAGTCCTCCCAGAAACTGAACTGAACTCATTTCCTCCCAGACCAGAATATAAGGGAAGCCCACCCTGAATCTGTTCTTGGTCTCCGCCTTCTGGCTTGGAGGTGTTGGTGATGTGTGTGTGTTGCCTGATGAGAATACCCTTTGTTGCTCTCTGGTGACTCCACTATCCAGAGGCAGTGATGACACTGTGGCACATCGACCCTGGGGTGCCACATTAATGTACGTTTGAATTGCTTGCACTTACAAGAACGACTGCACTTAAGACTGCAACGCCCAAAAACCCACTGGCGTGGCCGAAGAATAGGTCAGTTTAGTTCCTGTCGCCACGCCCAGGGTTTGCTCTAGGGTTTTTCTTGTGGTGGGTTTCCGAAAACAAAGAGATAATAGGTGAAAAGACAATCGCCAAACTGTTTGCACTTTTTCTACTTTTTCTATTTTTCTACACCATACCCCTACCCATATTCCTAAATAAGATGGATTTTGTTATGTTAAGCCACGAGCCTCCCATTCCGGGAAGAAGAAACATTTTTGTAAATTGATATTGTTATATGCATTATGAAAAAATGTTTGAGTTTCTGTGAACCATCAAACCCCATTTTAGCACGCGGACGTGCTATCCTTTGCTCAGGGAGAATGTGGCGCCCCTGCGGACTGGTCGCCACTAGATGGCGCAGCAGCCAGGATTGGAAGTCAGTCACCCCAAAACACATACCCAACACACTCTGATTCCAAGACTAGGGACTCTATGCCCAGCAAAGGGATGTCGGGAGGAGACAAGTGGAGGGTGGGAACTTAGGACAGGAACCGTTTAGGGGAGGCTACCAAAGGAAACAACACGAAGTGGAGAAAAGGCAGTCAGCCAAAGGAAGTGGAGGAGTCAAGTGCAGTCAGAAGGAGAGGCAAGAACACTATCATACAGGACTGAGAGGACCCAGACCCGGCTGCCTGTGCCACCATGAGACTTGTCCAGGACCCGGGGTGCAGATCGTGGTGAGAGACAGAAGGAGTCTAGGTGTGCTCGAATTAGTGGGGACACTGAAGGACTGGGATAGAACCAGAGTGCCGACTCTGCTGAAGTGGCCAGGACACTCTACGTTCCAACCACAGACACTGGCGGAATGCGAGGTCTTTATGTCCCACGACTCAACCTTTGGCGCAGCAAAAGGAAGGCCGCCGCATTAGGGCTAGGGGACCTGGCAGGTCGCTCATTGAAAGCCTGTGGCCGCTGGACTATAGCTAGCGTGCGGACAGACCGAGAGGCCCATGAAGGAACACAAAAGGGGGTGATTATGATGAGCCATCCCAGCTGCTTAGACCACACTGGAGCCGCCACTGTACTGTCTGTAAACTAACTATCTGCCGAGAAAGCAAGTAAACTGTGTGAGACTGTGATTACTGCGCCTGAGGAGAGAGAGACTGATTTTCCTGAACCGGCAGCAGGAGACTGCCTGACTGTACATTGAACCCTGCACCCCCAATGAGTCCTGCACATCCATAGACCTGGGGTCCTGCTCTTCCCGTGCAGAACTGAACCATCTTCGCTGCTGCTCCCATCATCTCCAAAGGTCCCGACTGCAGCTGCGGCTATACCGGCCGCATTCCACGGGTGGCGTCACAACACTCTTTTATGTTTTAAAACTTTTATTTTATTTTTCTACATTTTTCAAATTTCCCTTTTTAACTGATGACGAGGGGATCACAGACCAGATCACGCCACCGTGACATTCCTCAGCCCCAGACAACGACGAGAAGGCCCGATTCCGAGTACCCCAAGGTCCCGCCATGGGTGAGTCATTTTCCCCACCTCCTTCAAACACACCAGCATTCACCCATTATTAGAAAAACCATCCCTTGACCAGAACTCTGCTGCTAACTACAGACCCTCTAATCTCCCCTTCATCTCTGACGAGGATGGGATGATATAACCACTGGCTGCTGTGAGTACTGATCACTGTTTACTGCTTCACACACCAGCATCACTGAGAGACTCTATCATGGCTGAATACTTACACACCTTCCCACAGTTTGATATGACTGATGCTACTAATCTCTCCCATAACTGGAGAAAATGGCTAAACAGATTTGAGAACTTTCTAGAAGCCGTGGACATAAAAGAGGAGAAACGAAGGAAGGCTGTACTCTTACATTGTGCAGGTTCAGGAGTCTATGATGTATACAGCACATTACCTGCAGCCGAGACAGACACATACAAGAATTGCACCAAAGCTCTCACTGACTACTTCAATCCCAAACAAAATATCAGATATGAAAGATACAAATTCAGAATTGCTAAGCAGCTCCCAGAAGAATCCATAGACACCTATGTCACCCGGCTGAGAGAGCTGGCACATGGATGTGCATTCGCAGATGTAGATGATGAAATTCTAACCCAAGTAATTGTCACCTGCTCATCCAATACCATAAGGCGCAAAGCTCTGCAGCAGGATCTCTCTCTACATGATTTACTCAAAATGGCCCGTGCTATAGAAACAGCAGATCATCAGGCTACTGCAATGGAGAGTGGGGATCATTTACATGTGCATAATCTCAAGCATAAGAATGCCCAAGACAAGCAAACCCCAAAACAGAGGAAATGCTATAGATGTGGACAGGATTTCCCTCACCACATGAACAAATGTCCAGCTATAGGACAGACATGCAGTAAATGTGGAAAAGGGAATCATTTTGCAGCGGTCTGCTGGTCAGCACAATACAAGTCTTCTCTGCCTCTGACAAAGCCCGCAAGTATAGAAATGATAAATCAGGAGACAGAAGAAATGTCCGGGACGGAAACCTATGTGTTCACCACTTCTGCCACTGGCTCAGTACAGTCTCCCTGCATCACACTCCCAATCTGCAACACTAATATCACCTTTACAATAGATACGGGTGCTTCAGTGGATATTATAGACAGCACTGCATATGAACAATTGAAAAATAAGCCAGTTTTACAGCAAGTGAACACAAAAATCTTCCCATATGGATCTACAACACCTCTAGCCACAAGAGGACAATTTGACACGGAAATCAGCTATAAAGAAAACAGGCATAAAACCACTTTTCACACATTACAAGGATCAGGAGGCTGTCTTCTCAGCTATCACACTGCATTGAAGCTAGGTCTCATCCAGATTATTCATACCATAACTGACCCGGCAGATATGGATGTACAGGCCATGGTAAACAGTTTTCCCTCCTTATTTAGTGGTTTGGGGAAATTAAAGGACTCTCAAATACATCTTCATGTGGACGACAGCGTTCGTCCGGTAGCCCAACCACATAGACGCATTCCTTTTCACCTGAGAAAGAAGGTGGAAAAAGAACTTCAATTCCTCATGGATGAGGACGTCATTGAAACTGTTACTGGTCCCACTCCGTGGGTCTCTCCACTTGTGGTAGTTCCAAAACCAAAGACTCCAGAGCAGGTGAGACTGTGTGTTGACATGCGCCTACCCAACACCGCTATCCAGAGAGAAAGACATATCTCACCTACGATTGATGACATCATTCATTTAAATAAATGGAGCGACCGTCTTTTCAAAGCTCGACCTCAATAAAGGCTATCACCAATTAGAACTGAGTCCAGAATCCAGATACTTACCACATTTTCCACACATGTGGGCCTCAGAAGATATAAAAGATTGACTTTTGGAGTCTGCTCAGCAGCAGAAATTTTTCAGGATGCGATAAGGAGCGTCATTCAACACGTTCCAAATGCCTTTAGTTACAGTGATGGCATACTGGTGTTTGGTAAAACTCAAGCTGAACATAATCGTGCTCTATACAACATCTTTGAATGCCTGCTCTCTGCTGGACTCACTTTAAACAAAGAAAAGTGCGAATTTGATAGAAGTTCATTAGAGTTCTATGGTCACATCTTCTCGATGAAAGGAGTACAACCTGACCCTAAGAAAGTAGAATCCATCAAGACAGCCTCAATTCCACAAACTGCCAGTGAACTACGCTCTTTTCTTGGAATGGCAAGCTACTGTGCTAGATATATTCCACATTTTTCAACTATCAGCAGTTTATTAAGAGAACTTACAAAGCAAAATTGTGTCTTTCAATGGTC
The DNA here is from genome assembly GCA_033576535.1 of Allobates femoralis. NCBI lineage: Eukaryota > Metazoa > Chordata > Amphibia > Anura > Aromobatidae > Allobates > Allobates femoralis. The sequence goes on from JARQOC010000005.1 coordinate 555,279,610, forward strand.
CCAAGACTGTCAGACCTCTTTTGAAGCAATTAAAAATGAACTTTGCTCAACCACTACCATGGCTTATTTTCATCCGGCACTTCAAACCGAATTAATTGTGGACGCCAGTCCCGTGGGGCTGGGTGCTATCTTAGCACAATATAAGGATAATAATCAAGATCCTCATATCATTTCTTATGCAAGTAAAAGTTTAACAAGCACTGAAAAGAAATATTCACAACCTGAAAAAGAAAGCTTGGCAGTTGTCTGGGTATGTGAACACTTTCACTTATTTCTCTATGGAGCTCCCTTCACCATTGTCACTGACCATCAAGCACTCCTTACGATCTTTGGAAATCCCAGAGCTAAAATGCCTGCACGCATTGAACGATGGGGTCTACGTCTGCAGGACTCAGGGGTGCACCGAGCCCCACTGCCGCCTGAGCCGCGGCACTGACTACGGGGGGGGGGGTGCTGTTGGAGCCTGGGGCTGCCGCCCCTTCTACAATGACCGGCTCACCACTGCCGCCTGAGCCGCGGCAGTAATTGCCGGCCGCGGCCGTGATTCCCGGGGGGGTGGGGGGGTGCTAGTGATGCCTGGGGCCCCTGCCGCCCCTTCTGTGCCTCTCCACCGGCGGTCGCCGCTTACCTCCGGTGCGCGGGGTGAGCGGCCGGCGCCATGACAGGGGGAGGCTGCTTGCATTGAGGCGCCGCCCCCTTCTGCACAGCCGCTCCCCCTGCCGGCTGCCGCCTGAATGACAGGGCTCACACTGTCCAATGGACGGTGCGGCCCTGGCAGGACTATAACTACAAAATTGTTCACAAACCTGGAAAATACAGCAATCCGGCTGACTATCTTTCAAGACATCCTATGAATGATGCCCCACCTGAGCGATCCTCCATTGAAGAATACATACGCTTCATTACAGCTCATGCAGTGCCTAAAGCACTCTCCATTGATCACTTTGTGAATGCAACGAGTGACAAGACGCTATGTGCTTTAATAGAAATCATACAAAATCAAAGGTGGCATGAAATTCAAAAAGAAAAATTTCCCGAGTCTGAGATTGATCTGAAGGAATTAAAACTATTCTCAAGGTACAGGATGAATTATCAGTCACTGAAGAACACCTCATTCTTTGAGGTACCAAACTGGTTGTACCTAAGACTTTGCGCAACTTAGTCATACAGATCGGTCATGAAGGTCATCTGGGAATTGTTGGTACTAAAAACTTACTTAGAGAAAAAGTGTGGTTCCCAAACATGGATCAATTGGTGGAAGAGAAGATTAGACATTGCTCCACCTGTCAATTCATTACTCCATCATCAAACGTAGAACCACTGCAAATGTCTCCGCTACCCACTGCTGTCTGGGAGGAAATGGCAGTCGACATATATGGACCATTACCCAATGGCCAGTACATTCTAGTAACAATGGATGAATATTCTAGATACCCTGTCATTTCTTTCATATCTTCAACATCTGCCACGCTCTGTACTGGTTATCCAACTACCTCTTTGACCGCTCCTTCTCTGTATCTTTCGCCGGCTCCTCTTCTTCTCCTCTTCCCCTCACGGTTGGGGTTCCTCAGGGTCAAGTCCCAGGTCCCCTTCTCTTTCTTTATACACTCAGTAGATCTGGTTTTCAGTACCATCTCTATGCTGACGACACCCAGTTATACACATCGTCTCCTGACATCACATTACTACAACATACGTGATTGTCTGCTGTCACATCATGTCTTCTCTATACCTTAAACTGACTTTGTCAAAAACTGAACTTCTTATGTTTCTTCCATTTACTGATCTTCCGAAACCTAATATTGCCATTTCTGTATGTGGCTCTACCGTCACTCCTCAGCAGCCGCCTACTGTCTTGGGGTTATATTTGACTCGGATCTCTCCTCTCCCTACATCCGGTCTCTCGCTCGCTCATGTCACCTACACCTCAAAAACATCTCTAGAATTCGACCTTTTCTTACTATTGACTCTGCAAAATCTCTGTCACCCTTATTAATTTTCATCTGGATTACTGCAATTCTCTACTAATTAGTCTCTCCTCTCCAATCCATCCTCAATGCAGCAGCCAAGATCATATTCCTCTCCAACCGCTTCAACGATGCCTCTATCCTGTGCCAGTAATTTGCACTTGGTGCCCATCCTCTATAGAGTACTTTATATAATTAGCACTCTCACCCACAAAGCCCTCCACAGTTCTGGACAGCCCTACCTCTCCTCCCTCATCTCTATCTATCGCCCTACACGTGCCCTCCGCTCCGCAAGTGACCTAAGACTGACATCATCTACAATCCGAACCTCCCACTCCCGTCTCCAAGACTTCTCACGAGCTGCACCAATTCTCTGGAACGAGATTACCAAGAACAATTCAATTAATTCCAAATATCCATGGTTTTAAGCAAGAGTTAAAAACACATCTATTTAGACTAGGGATGGGCCCCCAGGCCGTGTGGTACTCGGGAACCAGGCCGGTGCTGTCTCTCGGGGATCACGGTGGTCGTGACCCTGTCTCGTGGCCTGGGCTCAGTTGAAGAAGGAGGGTGTTTACAGGGAATTTGGCGTGACGCCACCCATGGGATGTGGTCAGTGGCAACCACTGCTGCAGAACCTCCGGGGATGATGGATGGCAGCTGGGGATGGAACGGCTCTCCACAGGTAAAGCCAATCACTGGGGCAGTGTGGATAGTCTATGTACAGGGTGTAGGGCAACGGGCACAAGTAACAGGCAGACTCATGGTTTTGTAGTTTTCTCAGTCCTTTACAGGAGTAGATGGTAAAAGCTGTCCACTGAGTCTTGAGAGCAACTTGGGGTTATTCTCACCTGGCTGGGTGCTCTTGTATTTTGTCTCCTGCAGTTGCTTAAGCTAGGCTGCTGGCCCTGTCTCGTCCTGCGGGGTACCAGTATAACAGGCAACTCGAGTCCTTCACTTTCTCTACCCTGCTCCTGGGTGTCAGTGTTATTGGAGTCTATGCGTTGCTGTCTCTCTGGTACAGTGTAGCTGGAGAATTTGGAATTCCCACTTTCCGGTGTTGACTGCCAGGATGTGTGAACCTGCACAGTCTCGGACACCAGTGTCCGTTCTCTGTGCTTTTCCTCTCGGGAGAGCACGGAGCTGCTCAGTCTCCCAGGTGTGTTCCTTCCTCTCCTTTCCTCAGACCCTAGCCTTAGGCCTGGAACTCGTCAGTGGACCTTGGGATGAGCTTAGCACTGCTTCTTTACACCCAGGTCCTCTTCACAGTTCTCCTAGGAAGTGAACTCTTCACAGACCTCTCTGGAACTGAACTAACTTCAACCTTCTCAGGCCAGAATATATAGGGGAGCTCACCCTGAACCCGGGCTTGGTCTTCCCCTTCTGGCCTGGAGGTGTTGGTGTTGTGTGTGTGTTGCCTGATGAGAATCCCCTTTGTTGCTCTCTGGTGACACCACCACCCGGGGGCAGTGATGACCAGTGGCGTAACCAGAGTCTGGCGGGCCCCGGTGCAAAATTTAGACCTGAGCCCCGCCCCCCTCCCCCCCCACACACACGTTTGTCAGATGAATGGGCCTCACGTAACGTTTTAAATCCTCTAAGGACTCACAAATTTACCCCTCTCCCCCTTAATTATGCATTAATGTCCCTCATAATGTTATATATGGTCCTGATCCTGGAATATGGCCCTTATCCTGGTATATATGTCCCCCATCCTGATTTATATGGTCCTTCCCTCCCGACACCATAGTCCTCTATGCATCCCATAGTCCTCCATTCATAAGTTAGCCCCCATAGTCAGTCAATTATTATAGTAAACCCCCATTATCCTCCATATAATATAATGCAGCCTCACATCCCTCCATATAAAATAGTACAGCCTCATAGCCCTCCATATAGCATAATACAGCCTTATATCCTCTCCATATGGAATAATACAGCCTCATAGCCTCTCCATACAGTATAATACAGCCTCATAGCCTCTCCATGTAGTATAATACAGCCTCATAACCTCTCCATATAGTGTAATACAGCTTCATATTCTCTCCATATAGTGTAATGCAGCCTCATAGCCTCTCCATATAGTGTAATACAGCCTCATAACCTCTCCATATAGTATAATGCAGCCTCATAGCCTCTCCATATAGTGTAATACAGCCTCATAGCCTCTCCTTATAGCATAATGCAGCCTCATATTCTCTCCATATAGTATAATACAGTCTCATAGCCTATCCATATAGTATAATACAGTCTCATAGCCTCTCCTTATAGCATAATGCAGCCTCATAGCCTCTCCTTATACCATAATACAGCCTCATAGCCTCTCCATATAGCATAATACAGCCTCATAGCCTCTCCATATAGTATAATACAGCCTCATAGCCTCTCCATATGGCATAATACAGCCTCATAGCTTCTCCATATAGTGCAATATTATATATGCAGCCTTATATATGAAACACCCAGGCCCCCTCTCACCTGCTGTCTCCCATGCCCCCCTCTCACCTGCTGTGTCCCAGGCCCCCCTCTCACCTGCTGTCTCCCAGGCCCCCTCTTACCTGCTGTGTCCCAGGTCCCCCTCTCACCTATTGTGTTCCAGGCCCCCTCTCTCACCTGCTGTGTCCCAGGCCCCCTCTCACCTGCTGTGTCCCAGGCCCCCTCTCACCTGCTGTGTCCCAGGTCCCCTCTTACCTGCTGTGTCCCAGGTCCCCCTCTCACCTGTTGTGTTCCAGGCCCCCCCTCTCACCCGCTGTGTCCCAGGCCCCCCTCTCACCTGCTGTGTCCCAGGCCCCCCTCTCACCTGCTGTGTCCCAGGCCCCCCCTCTCACCTGCTGTGACCCAGGCCCCCCCTCTCACTAGCTGTGACCAGGCCCCCCCTCTCACCTGCTGTGTTCCAGGCCCCCCCTCTCACCTGCTGTGACCCAGGCCCCCTCTCTCACCTGCTGTGTCCCAGGCCCCCTCTCACCTGCTGTTTTTAAGGCCCCCTCTCACCTGCTGTGACCCAGGCCCCCTCTCTCACCTGCTGTGTCCCAGGCCCCCTCTCACCTGCTGTGTTTAAGGCCCCCCTCTCACCTGCTGTGTCCCAGGCCCCCCTCTCACCTGCTGTGTCCCAGGCCCCTGTCTCACCTGCTGTGTCCCAGGCCCCCTCTCACCTGCTGTGTCTCAGGCCCCTGTCTCACCTGCTGTGTCCCAGGCCCCCTCTCACCTGCTGTGTCCCAGGTCCCCCTCTCACCTGTTGTGTTCCAGGCCCCCCCTCTCACCCGCTGTGTCCCAGGCCCCCCTCTCACCTGCTGTGTCCCAGGCCCCCCTCTCACCTGCTGTGTCCCAGGCCCCCCCTCTCACCTGCTGTGACCCAGGCCCCCCTCTCACTAGCTGTGACCCAGGCCCCCCCTCTCACCTGCTGTGTCCCAGGCCCCCCTCTCACCTGCTGTGTCCCAGGCACCCCTCTCACCTGCTGTGTCTGAGGCCCCCCTCTCACCTGCTGTGTCCCAGGCCCCCCCTCTCACCTGCTGTGTCCCAGGCCCCCCCTCTCACCTGCTGTGACCCAGGCCCCCCCTCTCACTAGCTGTGACCCAGGCCCCCCCTCTCACCTGCTGTGTCCCAGGCCCCCCTCTCACCTGCTGTGTCCCAGGCCCCCCTCTCACCTGCTGTGTCTGAGGCCCCCCTCTCACCTGCTGTGTCCCAGGCCCACCCTCTCACCTGCTGTGTCCAGGCCCCCCCTCTCACCTGCTGTGACCCAGGCCCCCCTCTCACCTGCTGTGACCCAGGCCCCCCCTCTCACCTGCTGTGTCCCAGGCCCCCTCTCACCTGTTGTGTTCCAGGCCCCCCTCTCTCCTGCTGTGTTCCAGGCCCCCCTCTCACCTGCTGTGTCCCAGGCCCCCTCTCACCTGCTGTGTCCCAGGCCCCTGTCTCACCTGCTGTGTCCCAGGCCCCCCTCTCACCTGCTGTGTCCCAGGCCCCCCCTCTCACCTGCTGTGACCCAGGCCCCCCTCTCACCTGCTGTGACCCAGGCCCCCCCTCTCACCTGCTGTGTCCCAGGCCCCCCTCTCTCCTGCTGTGTTCCAGGCCCCCCTCTCACCTGCTGTGTCCCAGGCCCCCCTCTCACCTGCTGTGTCCCAGGCCCCTGTCTCACCTGCTGTGTCCCAGGCCCCTCTCACCTGCTGTGTCCCATATTTTTGTATTGTCTTATACTGTCTGTACTGTATTGTATTATATTATTGTATTATATTGTTATATAGTATTGTATTGTATCATACACACTCTGAATTGTAAAGTGCTATCGAATATGTTGGCGCTATATTAATAAAATTAATATTATTATTATTCATCCATCCATTATTTTCACCCACCTGTTTGCTTCCTCCTCAGTTTTTTCATCCACTTGTTCATTTATCTTTCTGTCTGCCTTTTTGTCATCCATTTATCCATCCATCCATCCATCCATCCATCCATCCATCCTTGAGTCTGTCCATCTATGCATCCATCCACCCATCCAAGTTCATCCATCCATCAGCCCGTCCGTCAACCTGTCTGTCCATCCTTCCATCCATCATTCATCCATCCCAGTCCATTCATCAGCCCGTCCGTCATCCACCCGTCTATCCATCCACCTGTCTATCCATCCACCCGTCTATCCATCCACCCTTCCTAAGTAAACTGCAGCACTGAAATGTGATGAAAGTTGTGCAGCCACACCGGCTTGTTAATGGAAGCCCATGTCACTTAGCACTGGCAGATCTAGTGCCCCCTCCCAAGCAGAGGCGAGGGGAGGTGTAGAGGGATGGGTTATGTCTGATGCTGATGAGGCTGAGCCAGGGCCAGCATGAGACAGCGGATTCAGGAGCAGCATCATGCAGTAGTTACTGAAGGCATCTGTCCTGCTGTACCAGAGACCCCAGCCTCATCCCCTGCTCACAGCAGCCGGCACACCCCGAGCAATCCCCCCCCAGAAGCATCACACAACCCAGGAGCAAGGTACAGTGCACATCCCCCAGCAGCCTCCCCGCACCCTCCTCTGCTGCAGCATCATCCCCCAGTGCAGCAGGGCATGGATGGAGCCTGTGCCCTACTGGACTGGGCACCAGCCTGTATGAGGGAGTGTGATGGGGGCAGCAGGGATTGTGTGTAGTGGTGGGCGTCACTGTAATGTGTGATTGGGGTCTTATCGGATGGGGCGGCTGTCATAGTGGGAATGTGGGGTCCATTGTTGTGTAATTAGTTTTCATGAGTTTTAGGTGTTATCACGGCAAAATCCGTCATGTAGAAAATCAGGACATGATAGGGTTAATGGGCAGCATGTCTGACTACAAAATCTCTATCTATCTATCTATCTATCTATCTATCTATCTATCTATCTATCTATTATCTATCTATCTAAGATTTTTTTCAATTACAGTACTTCCCTAAACCTATTTATCATACAGGATTATGTGGTTTTAGTGATGATATCGGTTTAACGAACCTAATGGACCTAAAGTGGTATGTTAAATCATTCTCGATATCTTTCTACTAAGTAATCATCTCTAACATTACCAGGATCTGTCCTGACCCTCATACTCTGTAAGTTATCATCACTCCTTTTTGAGTGAGCTATTCGTCTTCATCAGTATTCTGCCAGCACTATAGGGACTAGAACCTCCTTTCCCCTCACTTCCATTCATGATTTGCTACTAACATTTTCCAAGAGCATCCAAGAACAATACACTTAACAAAAAGTCTGTTTTGTATAGATGTAGATTGACACACAATTCCCTCTGACAACAGGTAAAGAAGACAACAGTACCCAGGAAACACACAGAGCTCACATCCAGCCTATATTACTGGGAGAGACACACAGAGCTCACATCCAGCGTATATTACTGGAGAGACACACAGAGCTCACATCCAGCCTATATTACTGGAGAGACACACAGAGCTCACATCCAGCCTATATTACTGGAGAGACACACAGAGCTCACATCCAGCCTATATTACTGGAGAGACACACAGACTCACATCCAGCCTATATTACTGGAGAGACACAGAGCTCACATCCAGCCTATATTACTGGGAGAGACACAGACCTCACATCAGCCTATATTACTGGGAGACACACAACCTCACATCCAGCCTATATTACAGGGAGACACACAGACCTCACATTCAGCCTATATTACTGGAGAGACACACATACCTCACATCCAGCCTATATTACAGGGAGAGACACACAGAGCTCACATCCAGCCTATATTACTGGGAGAGACACACAGAGCTCACATCCAGCCTATATTACTGGGAGAGACACAGGGCTCACATCCAGCCTATATTACTGGAGAGACACACAGACCTCACATCCAGCCTATATTACTGGGAGAGACACAGAGCTCACATCCAGCCTATATTACTGGGAGACACACAGAGCTCACATCCAGCCTATATTACTGGGAGAGACACACAGGGCTCACATCCAGCCTATATTACTGGGAGAGACACACAGAGCTCACATCCAGCCTATATTACTGGAGAGACACACAGACCTCACATCCAGCCTATATTACTGTGAGAGACATTTAGAGCTCACATGCAGCCTATATTACTGGGAGAGACACACAGAGCTCACATCCAGCCTATATTACTGGGAGAGACACACAGACCTCACATCCAGCCTATATTACTGGGAGAGACACACAGAGCTCACATCCAGCCTATATTACTGGGAGAGACACACAGACCTCACATCCAGCCTATATTACTGGGAGAGACACAGACCTCACATCCAGCCTATATTACTGGAGAGACACACAGAGCTCACATCCAGACTATATTACTGGGGAGAGACACAGACCTCACATCCAGCCTATATTACTGGGGAGAGACACACAGAGCTCACATCCAGCCTATATTACTGGGGAGAGACACACAGAGCTCACATCCAGCCTATATTACTGGGAGAGACACACAGACCTCACATCCAGCTTATATTACTGGGAGAGACACACTGACCTCACATCCAGCCTATATTACTGGGAGAGACACACAGAGCTCACATCCAGCTTATATTACTGGGAGAGACACACAGAGCTCACATCCAGCCTATATTACTGGGAGAGACACACAGACCTCACATCCAGCCTATATTACTGGGAGAGACACACTGACCTCACATCCAGCTTATATTACTGGGAGAGACACACAGAGCTCACATCCAGCTTATATTACTGGGAGAGACACACAGAGCTCACATCCAGCCTATATTACTGGAGAGACACACAGACCTCACATCCAGCCTATATTACTGGGAGAGACACACAGACCTCACATCCAGCCTATATTACTGGGAGAGACACACTGACCTCACATCCAGCTTATATTACTGGGAGAGACACACAGAGCTCACATCCAGCCTATATTACTGGAGAGACACAGACCTCACATCCAGCCTATTGTACTGGGAGAGACACAGACCTCACATCCAGCCTATATTACTGGGAGAGACACACAGAGCTCACATCCAGCCTATATTACTGAGAGAGACAGGCTAGGGTCACATTAACGTTAAAGGGGGGTTGCATTAAAAACATAGGTTTTGGCAGCTAAAACGCAGTGCTACTGCCATGGTAGCGCCGCGTTAACGCTGCCAATGTTTACCTATGGTAACGCGGCCCCTAGCGCGGCTCAAACGCCGACATCTGAATGCAATCTCACACTTTTTCAAGCGTCTTTTCCTGCGTTAGGAAAAAGTGTGAGATTTCACTCAGATGCCGGCGTTTGAGCCGCGTTACCATAGGTAAACATTGGCAGCGTTAATGTGGCGCTACCATGGCGGTAGCACTGCGTTAAGGTTTTTAACGGAACCCCCCTTTAACGTTAATATGACCCTAGCTTAAATCATGGCACTGGGCGAAGGAATGATTAGCCTTAAAAAGGTGCATCAGTTGCAAAGGTGCGAATTATAAGGAATAATTTATTTTATTCCCTTTTATAGTGCAATTGATTCTGCAGAAATCATCATCCCTGTCCCCATTGAGGCTCACAATCATCATCACTGTCCCCATTGGGGCTCACTATCTAAATTCCCTATCAGTATTGTCTTTAGAGTGTTGGAGGAAACCGGAGAACCCAGAGGAAACCCAAGCAAACTTTATATAATTAGTTATAGTCATTTCTTCTGCAGCATTTTCATACACCTATTAGGGAACTCTGAGTTAATATTTTGGGCTCCTTCGTTAAGGATCTTCATGTCTTGGCTAAGTTACAAAGAGCACCTCTCACATTGGATGACTTGAATTGATACCGTATGTGCCACAAGGGCTATAGGGAAACATAGAAACCGGGGTGCCTGATCTGCCCCTAAAGCTATCCATAACTCAGGAGTACTCCTGATGGTGGAGAGGCCTGAGTCTCCACCCTGGCCCTGTGTCACATATTGACTGCCTTTGCAGTCCTGGAGTTGTGCTGATGTTTAAACCAGAGTTTTGTTTTTTCCCTTTGGCTCAGTCAAGGTTGATATTGAAGCTGCTGTGGCTGTCTGTGTGGTGGGCGGCTCTGCAGGTGGAGGTATAGGTTTCAGGTGATCACGCCCCTGGCCTTTAAATAGCCTCCCCTTCCTCCAGAGGGCGTCGCTGATGGTGTTCGCCTGCCTTTGACCAAGCAAGCTGAAGTTGGCTCTGCTCTGCTGAAGCTTTGCACTTAATCCATGGAAGTTGCTGTTTTCCCTTGTCCGTGGTGGGAGGTGAGAGGGAGTATAGTACAGGACTGGTTGAGGAGTTGAGTGAAGGGGTGGAGGCCCGAACCTCCCCGCCATCTGGGGTACCTTCGGGACCAGGGTTAGCCAGGGACCCAAGTCCAGGGCCAGACTAGCTTCCCAGTTGCCCGTTATATGATCCTGCTCTGTCACGCTGGGTGTACGGAGACACCCGGCGTTGGACGACGGGGGGGGGGGGGGGGGAAGGAGTTCCTGATGCTAAGGGCAAAAAGGGGGGATGGTGACCCCTAGAACAACTAGCGCTGACACCTGGCTCCCCTAGCGTCCCTATACAGTTTCTGCAACTGTCGCCTCCAGGAACCTATTCCCTGACTGTCCCTGGACTACCACTACACAGGGCTCAGAGCGGGAGATCACTAGTCTGCCCGGCTAGTAACTAAAGGAACACACCAGGGAACAACAGAGAGGGAAGAGATACACTTAGCTTGAGCAGATCCAACAGCAAACCAACAGACTCCAGGAAACACTGCTTAGAGCTCAGATGCAATCAGGATCACCTGAACGGCTATCACCAGCAGTGCATTCTGGGAGTCAACAGAATATATACATGTGTAGCCCACTGGGGATGCTGGGGATGTCACAGCAGTCTTGGTCCGGACCGTGTCCCAAGCCCACAAGTAATGGGGGAGTATTTACAGGGGAGTTTGTCGTGACGCCACCCACGGGTTGTGGTCAGGGTGACCACCGCTGCTGCAGAACCTCCAGGGATGATGTTTGGCAGCCGGTGATGTAACGGCTCTCTGCGGTTAGAGCTTGGTTCCCCGGGGCAGTGGTAGTAATAGTCTATGATGGATGCTGAGTAGGGGTGATAGTAGAGGCGATGGCAGTTTGTGAGGGTACGCAGCGTTTGAGCACAAGGATCACACAGACTCACGTTTTTGTCGTTTTCCAAGTATTTACTGCAGATATTGTTAGCAGAGTACTGTCCACGGAGTCTGTACCGGGGCCGGGTTGCTCCCACTCTGACCGGGTCCTCGGCACTGTATGTACAATGTCTATAGACAGAGAGCTACCCACACCAGGCTCTCTATAGAGACAGTGCATTGACGGGGTGTGTCGGACTGCCCTGCACGTGACAAAAGTAGTCCTGTAGTGTTAATCACAGGGTAAGACATTTTTTAGTTTAAGTCAACAATATCACACACACTGATAAGAGAGGCACAGTTGCTTTTTGTTTTTTAACCCTTACAGTATGTTTTCTTCATCTTACATAGCAAAAACCTGCTGACAGATTCCCTTTAAGTGACCTGTTTATGAAGTAGATATAGAGAACCCCTATAATGTCATCGGATGAAACAAACCTAATTCCTAAATATCTGAAAAAATCATAATTAGTAAAAAAAAAAGTATGCCAAAATTGTATAAAATTCTTACAAATTCCATTCAAAACCTGCAGGATCAGTGACGGATTTGGAAAGTGTCCACATATTTCTGGCAGCCATTGCTATTAAGCTGCTGTTCATATCTCTGCAAACCAGACGAAGAAATGAAGAGTCAGAATAATGGGAATAAATCTACCGTGGCCGAATATAAGAGAAACTGCTCAATCCTGGATTAATTTATGGATTAATTTATGTAAAGTTGTTCCCGCTGAGAATATTCGGGATTAAGGAAAACGTAGTTGTCTACTTTACAAAACTAAATTGACTGTTTGGACCAATATGGCCCCTTTCCCTCATATTAGGGTCGTCACACGGAGCAGGAGAAGAGAAGGGCAGACCCAGAAGAGTAAGAGGCGGAATACACAAGGAGGAGGCAGGGAGGATTGTGCCAGCAGCCAGGACCTCTTAATAAGATCCCACCCAGACGACCTCTTAACTGTAAAGTTTGCAAACTGTTTTTTTCAGGTCACAGGGGGGTAGAGCCATAGTACACACCTTCCCACCTTCAGTGGTGCTTTCACTTTGGGGGGGGAAGGGGGGGTGACAGGTCCTCTTTAAAGGGGAATTCCAAGGAGATGAAAACAATTTTTACTGTCCCTGCCCTCCTACATGATGAAGCAGATCTGGCACTACAGTTCTAGGATCTATAGATCTCTTAAAAATCAATAAAATCATATCTGCTCCTCAGCTCTCACCCCTCCCTTCAGGGACAGAGAGAAGATTCAGTCATGCTGCTGCTGATATCAGGAGGTGTGTTGGGGATGTGGACGCTCGGGGTTACATGATTAGCTTACATTCCTGCCCCCTCGTACTTCTGTATGAACAAGGGGTATATAAGGGGGCGTGGACCCTGGGGGCTCCAGGATCATCTTACATTCCTGCCCCCTCATACATCTGTATGAACAGGGGTCATGTTGGGGGGGAGTGGACCCTGGGGGCTTCAGGATCATCTAACATTCCTGCCCCCTCATACTTCTGTATGAACAGGGGGCATAGCAGAGGGTGTGGACCCTGGGGGCTCCAGGATCATCTTACATTCCTGCCCCCTCATACATCTGTATGAACAGGGGTCATGTTGGGGGGGAGTGGACCCTGGGGGCTTCAGGATCATCTAACATTCCTGCCCCCTCATACTTCTGTGTGAACAGGGGGCATAGCAGGGGGTGTGGACCCTGGGGGCTCCAGGATCATCTTACATTCCTGCCCCCTCATACTTCTTTATAGGAGGGGGCAGAGCTGTGGCTGCTGGCCCCATGGTCACACTACTATCCTGCCTCTGATATACCATCCTATGTAATGTATGAACAGGGGTGTTCTCCCTTCAAATAACAATCATGTCACCAAGTAAATATAAATACATGCTGTGATCTCCTGCTGCACAATGATATGATGGTGCATAATGCGTACTGCCATGCATCAGGCTAGGAGCAGAGGCAAAGCACTGCATTGATTGCTTCAGCACTGCCATGGTCTCTTGTCCCCCATATCAGCTTGGTAGCTTCCTGTCCCCTGAAACTTTACCTACTCTCAGCAGCAGGACTGAATTTCACTGTCCCCTGAGGGAGGGGTGAGAGCTGAGGAGAAGATATGATTTTATTGATTTATTAGCGATCTATAGATCCTTGTAGGAGGGCACGGATAGTACAAACATTTTTTGTGTATCTGGAGATCCCCTTTAAGGTGACTTTTCAGAGAACGCAGTGTACATAAAGAATATCTCTATTTATGGGTTTAATTTGATTTATGTCATTAATTTTGCGCTATTTTCATCAGTATCAGTTGACTCTGAGCTGGTGAGTGTAGAGTAGCTCTAAGGATCTCTGCCATACACAGCACACAGACTTGGGGGGTTTCCTGCTCTCCTGTGTCAACGTAGAATATGATCAGAAGCAACAGCACCACAGGGAACATTATACAGAGGCACCGAGCAGTGTAGCTGTGAATCCAGCACTGGCGGTGAGATGAAAGACTTACAAAAAGCAGCATCATCGAGCATGCTGTACAGTAGAACTAAGACGTGTATTTGCAAATTCCCTTCTCGGGTGAGATAAAACACTTACTAGAAACAGCAGAATGGAAGTCATTATGCTGCAGAACCTAGCACTGTAGCTGTAAATTCACAAGTGAGGTGAGATAAAACACAAAAAGCAGCAGTATGGAAGACATTAGACAATAGTAATGAGCAGTGTAGCTGGGAATTCCCTTCTAGAGTGAGATAAAACATTTACTAGAAGCAGCAGTGTGGATATCATTATGGAGCAAAACACAGCAATGCAGCTGTGAATTAAAAAGTGAAGTGAAATAAAACACTTACAAAAACCAGCAGCAGGGAAGACATTTGACAATAGTACTGAGCAGTGTAGCTGGGAATTCCCTTCTAGGGTGAAATAAAACATTTACTAGAAGCAGCAGTGTGGATATCATTATGGAGCAAAACACAGCAATGCAGCTGTGAATTAAAAAGTGAGGTGAAATAAAACACTTACAAAAACCAGCAGCAGGGAGGACATTTGACAATAGTACTGAGCAGTGTAGCTGGGAATTCCCTTCTAGGATGAGTTAAAATACTTCCTAAAGCAGCAGAATGGAAAAGTCAATATACAGTACAACTGAGCAGTTAGCTGCATATCCAAAAGTCAGGTGAGATAATACACTTACTAAAAACAGCAGCAGCAGGAAGGGCATTAGACCATAGTACTGAGCAGTGTAAATGTGAATTATCTTCTAGGTTGACATAAAAGACCTAGAAGCAGCAGAATGGAAGTCATTATGCAGCACAACTAAGCAGTGTAGCTGCAAATCCAAAAGTGAGATAAAACACTTACTAAAAACAGCAGAATGGGGAACCTTAGATATCAGTACTGAGCTGTGCAGCTGTGAATTCCCTTCTTGGGTGAGATAAACACTTACTATAAGCAGCAGACTGGAAGTCATTATGCAGAAGAACTGAGCAGTTTAGCTGTGAATCCAAAAGTGATGTGATATAAAAGCTAAAAGCAGCAGCATGGAGGACATTATACAGCAGTACTAGGCAGCGTAGCTGTGAATACCCTTCTAGGGTAAGATAAAGCACTTACTTGAAGCAACAGAATGGAATAGTTTGGAGCAGTGTAGCTGTGAATTCTTTGCTCGGGTGAGATAAACACTAGAAGCAGCAGAATGGAAGTTTTTTTGCAGGAGAACAGAGCAGTGTAGCTGTGAATCCAAAAGTGACGTGAAACACTTATTAAAAGTAGCAGCATGGAGGACATTAGACAGTAGAACTGAGCAGAGGTGTAGCAACGATAGGTGCGGGGGGTTGCAATCCTATCCGAGCCCTGGAGCCTAGGGGACCCCAAAGTTCCTTTGGCCTATAGAAAAAGACTAATGCCATTAAAGATGTGCAATAATTGGGGGCCCCATTTCACATTGGGGCCCATGAGCTTCAAGTTAATGCACTGGTACTGAGCAGGCGTAATTGTGAATTACCTTCTAGGCGGGTAAAGCACGAGAAGCAGCAGAATAGATGTCATTGTGCAGCAGAACTGAGCAGTGTAGCTGTGAATCCAAAGTGAGATAAAACACTAAAAGCAGTAGATTGTCAGTAATTATGCAGCAGGACTGAGCAGTGTAGCTGTGAATCCAACGTGAGATAAAACACTAAAAGCAGTAGATTGTCAGTAATTATGCAGCAGGACTGAGCAGTGTAGCTGTGAATCCAACGTGAGATAAAACACTAAAAGCAGTAGATTGTCAGTAATTATGCAGCAGGACTGAGCAGTGTAGCTGTGAATCCAAAGTGAGATAAAATACTAAAAGCAGTAGAATGTCAGTGATTATGCAGCAGGACTGAGCAGTGTAGCTGTGAATCCAACGTGAGATAAAACACTAAAAGCAGCAGATTGTCAGTAATTATGCAGCAGGACTGAGCAGTGTAGTTGTGAATCCAAAGTGAGATAAAACACTAAAAGCAGTAGAATGTAAGTAATTATGCAGCAGGACTGAGCAGTGTAGCTGTGAATCCAACGTGAGATAAACACTAAAAGCAATAGAATGTCAGTAACTATGTAGCAGGACTGAGCAGTGTAGCTGTGAGTCAAAATGTGAGGTGAGATAAAACACTTAGAAAAGGTAGCAGCATGGAATTCATTATACAACAGTACTAAGCAGTGTATCTGTAAATCCAGATCTGGAGAGACAAGAAACACTTATAAGAAGGGGTCTGTATGTTTCTCTACCTCTCACACTCCCATTTACTAACCCTAACCCTTACAGTTCAGCAGTCCCCTGAGTCGGCAATCTGTGCTGTTGAGACTGTCAGGAGGTAGGGGAAAGAGAAGTGACTAGTAAGTGGAGAAAGAGATATATTGTTGTATATTTCTTATGATTTCTTGTAACAAAGAGTCACGGTGTATAGGAATTGGGTGAATTTTGGAATTCTGTGAATGTGGCGCATTATCAGATGGGCTGATACATTACTAACCTCAGTCTACATGTAATGAGTCTGTAGAGGATATATATGCTCTTGGGGCTCTTATAGGCTGCGGCTTCTTTACACCCTATAATTAGAGACGTCGGCAGTATAGCAGCTCATTATCATGCTAATTGCTCTTGATGGTGGGTTGTCGTATAGCGGGGTGCACCCTCGCCGTCACTGCTATCCGGAGGGGCTCGCCATGTCAGCGGCGCAGTACAGGAGACGGCTTAGGGGATGGATTGTAGAGGAGAATGTCAGCGTCAGCAGTACACGATGCCAGGGATAGGATGCCACCCGCTGTGCCCTGCTGCGAGCTGGAGCTATATCATTGTCTAGTTAAAGTGGAAAAAGGCAACATTGTCAGATCCAGGGGCGGACATATCAATGGTGCAGACAGAGGCGAGGGGCCCATTTATTGTGCATTATGAGGGCCCATATAGTGTCCTGTCTGTGTCAGATTCCTTGATAGATACTGAGATACCTCTGCATCACTATGGTGGCATAGTAGAGCTATGAGGTGTAAGACTTTCTCCTTGTCCAGAGTGTCACTCTCCACTGGGAGAAACCTTACCCCTTACACCCCATTCAGCCTCTCATACAGCCAGATCAGATCTCATACTTTGCACTGATGAAGGGCAATCACCCCGAAACACCATGTCTGCAAATCAGGATTCTGATCTGGTATAACTCCCAAGTCATATGACGTTTAGGATTGCTACTTCCAATAGGTGGCGCTAGAGTTCATCTTCTTCCTCACTTCAGAGACAATTTGCATATTTTATTTCCCAGAGGAGCATTGCAGCTTATAAGTCTCCTCATTTCTGACATGTCACTCTCCACAAGGAGAAACCTTACCCCTTACACGCCATTTAGCCTCTCATTCAGCCAGATCAGATCTCATACTTGTACTAATGAAGGGCAATCACCCCGAAACACCGAGTCCGGAAATCGGGATTCTAATCTGGTATAAACACTAAGTCATATAACAAGGCTCGATATTGACTTTTACCATTGCTACTTCCAATAGGTGGTGCTAGAGTTCAAGTCTACTTTCTCTCCGAAGAGACAATTTGCATATTTTATTTCACAGAGGAGCATTGCAGCTTTTAAGTCTCCTCATCACTGGCATGTCACTGTCCACAAAGAGAAACCTTACCCTTTAGACCCCCTCTTAGCCTCTCATACTGCCATATCAGATCTCATAATTTGCACTGATGAGGGCAATACCATGAAACACTGTGTCTGGAAATCATGATTCTGATCCGGTATAAACACTAAGTTATATCACAAGGCTCGTTAAAAGCAGGACTGTGGAGTCAGTAAGCCAAATATCTGACTCAGACTCTTCAATTTCCCCTGAAACTGACTCCAACTCCACCAAGATGGACACCGACTCTGACTCCACAACCCTGGCTGGAAAATTAGTAAGCCAAACATCCAACAATGACTCCAACTCCTTTGTTTCCCTGAATCGGACTTCACCCAAAATGGACACTGACTCTGACTCCACAGCTCTGGGTAAACAGTCAATACTGAATTTTAGGATTGCTACTTCCAATAGGTGGCACTAGAGTTCATCTTCTTCCTCACTGAAGAGACAATTTTGCATATTTAATTTCCCAAAGGAGCATTGCAGCTATTAAGTCTCCTCATTACTGGCATGTTACTCTCCACAAGGAGAAACCTTACCCCTTACATCACACTTAGCCTCTCATACAGCCAGATCAGATCTCATACTTTGCACTGATGAGGGCTATACCACGAAACACCATGTCTGCAAATCTGATCTGGTTTAAATCACAAATCATATGACAAGGCTCATTAAAGGGTCCATATTGACTTTTAGGATTGCTACTTTCAATAGGTGGCGCTGGAGGGGCAAAACCCTGAAACACCGTATCTGCAAATTGGGATTTTGATCTGGTATAACTCCAAAATCATATAACAAGGGTCTTAAAGGGTCTCTTTTGAGTTTTTCGATTGCTACTTCCAATAGGTGGCAGTGTCCTCTTAGCAATTAATTATGTCCCGATAGAACGTGGTGATGTCATGTTGAAAAAATTGTTACAAATATGCAAAAATAGATGAAATTGGGGTGATGGGGGGGGTCAAATACTTTTTTTTATTTTACCAGCGCTGTAGGTTGTAGTTCTTTTACACACTGTGTTGATTCATCCCATTGACTATGTTTTCTTCTTCAGGTTTTTGTGATGCCCCCAAAACGAAAACTTTCCAAAGAGAAAAAAGATCCGAAGAAGCCAGAAAATACATCGGCCGCAGCGAGCAGCAGCAGCCAGGACAAGGCGGGCAGGACAGCGCGGGCGGCGCCACCTAAAGGTGTAGGGCGACGATTGAAAGAGGAGGTTACAGAATCTGCCCCAATTACTAGAGCCGCCGAGAAAGTTCTGCCTGGTAAAATCCAGGTAAGAGATCTGCACAGCGCTGAAAAAACGAAGGGCATGAGTCATCATTCGTGAGTCATCATTTGTTGTTTTGTTTTAAAGTGTAGAGAAGCTGATAGTGAGCTGTGTGATGTGCCAGCTCATAAGGGGTTAACAGAGATGTGACTGAGCTGTGTGGAGACAGATGAGGACTTTGCACTCTTCCTGACCTTCTGACATTGCTTAGCAACTGTGCTGTAGGCTGTTGTATTCGGATACATTGTTTTCTCATAAACTGCAGTCAGCAGTGTAGGCGACGCCCCCTTTACCTTATATGGTTACATCACTATGAAGACGGATCGGACTGATAATAAACATGTGTCTGCTTCACACACAGTGCAATAGGGACACCTTGTGGAAGGTTTATGTATGGCTTTCAACCAGAATTTTCTAATGAAGTATATTAGAAAGTTTATTAAAATCACTTGCGCTACATATATCATTATATAAAAATTTAAACACCTTAAGTCCTTTTAAGGCTGATGGAGATCAGACAGAGATCATAAAGGTGAGCTCCAGAGAACACTAAGCACAGGGAGACGGCATTTTATAGGGGGTGTATTTTATTTATTTTTTATAATGTATTTTTGGGAGACAATATATGCAATATTGGCATTGTTATTCTGTTACTCCTTCATGGCTTTGACATTCCAGGTGTAAATAATGCGCTCATTTAATAGTTTGGTTTATTACAGACTAGAAATAGGCCCGATGCTATCGCATCGGGAGGGCAGTGATGTTACGATGGGGGCGGGCTCTGTTGTGGGTTGATGAGCAGCTGTCTTTCCCTCCATCCGCCTTCCCCCGCCATGCTGTCTTCTTTTCTCATGTGCACTCTCCCTTCAGCGGTCTTCCCCCTGTGTGCTGTCTCTGTACTCCACTGTACAATTTTTTCCCCTCATCTACTCTCTTATTTGTGTTGTCCTCCCTGTATGTGGTCTCTCTTCCCTCTATGATGTGTCCTTTGAGCTGTCATCCCCCTGTGTCAGCTCCTCCATGCACCCTATCTCCCTCTGTGCGTGCGCTGTGTCTCCCTCTGTGTTCTCTCTCTCCTTCGGTGATCTGTCCCTCTGTGCTCGCGCTCTCTCCATCTGTGATCCCGCTGTCTGTGTGCGCTGTCTCCTTCCGTGTACAGCCCCTCCTGTTGTTGCTTTGTACCTCAGTGTGCGCTCTCTGGCCCCCATGTAGTCTTTCTGCCTCCCCCCGTATTGCTTCTGTCCCCCCTGTAGTCTTTCTGGCTCCACTGTACTGGTTCTTGCCCCCCTGTATTGTTTGTGCCCCCGTACTGTTTCTGACCCCTGTGCTCTTTCTGCCCTCCTTGTACTGTTTCTGGCCCACTGTGCAATTTTTCTGCTCCCCTGTCCCTCTACCGTGCTCCCTTTCTGCCCTCTCCCATGTACTGGTTCTGGCCCCCCCATCCTCTCTTTCAGCCCCCCCTTTCTCTTTCTGCCCCCCTATCCCCCCCATGTGTGCTATTTCTGTCCCCTGTCCCCCCATGCTCTCTTTCTGCCCCCTCCTCTGTACTGTTTATGCCCCCTGTCCTCTCTTTCAGACCCCCTCTCACCCATGTGTTCTCTTTGTGCCCCCCTGTCCCCCCATGTGTTCTCTTTCTGTCCCCCGACTTCCATGTGTTCTCTTTATGCCCCCCTGCCCCCCCATGTGTTCTCTTTCTGGCCCCATGTCCCCCATGTGTTTTCTTTCTGCCCCCTTGGTGTTCTCTTTCTGCCCCCCTGTACCCCCTGGTGTTCTCTTTATGCCCCCCTGTGTTCTCTTTTTGGCCTTCTGTCCCCCCATGCTCTCTTTCAGCCCTCTCATTCTCTTTCTGTTCCCTCTTCGCCGGGGTTGCCAGGACGCCGCAAGTGTTAGGAAGGCGGCGGCTCGCGATGGCGCATGAGCGCCATCGTTCGCGCTGCATCTGGCCGCAGTGCATGCCGGAATAGCGGCACAGTGGCCGGATGCCACAAACTGGCAATTATTATATAGGATGCTGCAATACTCAGTGGTGTAACTACAGACCGATGGGCACCAGTGCAAATTTTGGACCTGGGCCCCTCTCATGCATGTTGGTCAGAGGTATGGGCCCTTGCAGAGTTTTAAATGCTATAAGAAAATATTAGTTACCCTCCTTCCCAATTATGTAGTAATGTCCCTCCTCATGGTCCCATCTTGGAATATATGTCCCCCATCCTGGTACATTAAGCCCCCATCCTGGTATATATGTCTCCCATCCTGATATATATGTCCCTCATCCTGGTACATTAAGCCCCCATCCTGGTATATATGTCTCCCATCCTGATATATATGTCCCTCATCCTGGAATATAGGTCCCCCATCCTGGAATATGATTCCCAATCTAGTATGTATGTCCCCCATCCTGGTGTATATGTCCCTATCCTCGTATAAATGTCCTCCATCTCAATATATTTGCTCTCCCATCCTGGTATCTATGTCCTGCATCTTGGTATACATGTCCAACCTTCCTGGTAAATATGATCTCCATCCTGTTATTTATGTCTTCCATCCTGATGTATATCCCCCATCCTGACATATCTGTCCCCATACTGGTTTAAAAGTTTGGATCCTGGTATATATATCCCCCATCCTGGTATATATGTCCTCCATCCTGGTATATATATCCCCCATCCTGGTATATATGTCCTCCATCCTGGTATATATATCCCCCATCCTGGTATATATGTCCTCCATCCTGGTATATATGTCCTCCATCCTGGTATATATGTCCTCCATCCTGGTATATATGTCCTCCATCCTGGTATATATGTCCCCCATCTTGGTATAAGTGTTCCCCACACCTGCTATCTGTGTCTCCAATCCTGCTATATATGTCTTCCATCATGGTATATGGCTCCTATTCTGGTATTTGTTCCCATTCTGGTATATATATCTCCATCCTGGTATGTATGTCCCCATGTCCTGGTATATATGTCCCACATCTTGGTATATATACCCCCTATCTTGGTATATATGCTCCTCCAATCTTGTATATATGCCTCCCTTCCTTGTATCTATGTCCTCCAGGCTGGTATCTATGTCACACTTCCTGATAAATATGTTCTCCATCCTGGTATATATATGTCCCCCATCTTGGTGTATATATGTCCCCCATCCTGGTATATATGTCCCCCATCCTCGTATATATGTCCCCTATTTCTGTTATATGTCCTCCATCCTTCTATATATGTCCCCCCATCCTAGTATATATGTCCTCCTTCCTGGTATATATGTCCCTATCCTGGTATCTAAATCTCCATCCTGGTATTTATGTCTCCATCCTGGTATATATGTCCTTATCTTGGTATATATTTCCCCCATCCTGGTGTATATGTATGTCCCCATCCTGGTATATATGTCCTCCAATCTGGTATATATTATATGTCCTCCTCATAGTATATATGTGTTCATCCTGTTATATATGTCCCCATCCTGGTATATATGTCCCCCATCCTGGTGTATATGTATGTCCCCATCCTGGTATATATGTCCTCCAATCTGGTATATATTGTATGTCCTCCTTCCTGGTATCTATGTCTCCATCCTGGAATACATGTCCTCATCTTGGTATATAAGTCCTCATCCTGTTATGTATGTCCCCATTCTGGTGTATATGTATGTCCCCATCCTGGTATATACATCCCCCATCTTTGTGTATACAGGGGTTGGACAAAATAATGGAAACACCTACGTTTTGGCATCATAATCTTCGAACATGTTATAAACATGCAAACCGTGACATATGTTATTGTTTTGTAGCTGATTATTTGTGTATGTAAATTAACTGTTTGTTTTGCGGAATTGTAAGAACATTGATGAGAACCTGATACAATGGCAGACGACCTTTCCGATTTTCAAAAAGGCCAAATTGTTGGTGCTCGTATGGCAGGCGCTAGTGTACCAGAAAGTGCCCGAACACTTGGTGTGTCAGGAGGTTCTGTCTCCAAAGTAATGACTGAAAGAGAAGGAAAAACGTCCGCAGCAAAGCACAGGTCCGGCCGAAAGTCAAAGTGACTGAGAGACCATCGGACTCTAAAGTGAATTGTGAGAGAGGATCGCAGGACGACGGCTCCAAAGATCACTGCTGAGCTCAATGACACCTACACAACCAGTGTCCACCAAAATCACTGCTGAGCTCAATGACACCTACACAACCCAGTGTCCACCAAAATCACTGCTGAGCTCAATGACACCTACACAACCCAGTGTCCACCAAAATCACTGCTGAGCTCAATGACACCTACACAACCCAGTGTCCACCAAAATCACTGCTGAGCTCAATGACACCTACACAACCCAGTGTCCACCAAAATCACTGCTGAGCTCAATGACACCTACACAACCCAGTGTGCACCAAAATCACTGCTGAGCTCAATGATCACCTACACAACCCAGTGTCCACCAAAATCACTGCTGAGCTCAATGACACCTACACAACCCAGTGTGCACCAAAATCACTGCTGAGCTCAATGATCACCTACACAACCCAGTGTCCACCAAAATCACTGCTGAGCTCAATGATCACCTACACAACCCAGTGTCCACCAAAATCACTGCTGAGCTCAATGACACCTACACAACCCAGTGTGCACCAAAATCACTGCTGAGCTCAATGACACCTACACAACCCAGTGTCCACCAAAATCACTGCTGAGCTCAATGATCACCTACACAACCCAGTGTCCACCAAAATCACTGCTGAGCTCATTGACACCTACACAACCCAGTGTCCACCAAAATCACTGCTGAGCTCAATTACACCTACACAACCCAGTGTCCACCAAAATCACTGCTGAGCTCAATGATCACCTACACAACCCAGTGTCCACCAAAATCACTGCTGAGCTCAATGACACCTACACAACCCAGTGTGCACCAAAATCACTGCTGAGCTCAATGACACCTACACAACCCAGTGTCCACCAAAATCACTGCTGAGCTCAATGACACCTACACAACCCAGTGTCCACCAAAATCACTGCTGAGCTCAATGATCACCTACACAACCCAGTGTCCACCAAAATCACTGCTGAGCTCAATGATCACCTACACAACCCAGTGTCCACCAAAATCACTGCTGAGCTCAATGACACCTACACAACCCAGTGTCGACCAAAATCACTGCTGAGCTCAATGACACCTACACAACCCAGTGTCCACCAAAATCACTGCTGAGCTCAATGATCACCTACACAACCCAGTGTCCACCAAAATCACTGCTGAGCTCAATGACACCTACACAACCCAGTGTCGACCAAAATCACTGCTGAGCTCAATGACACCTACACAACCCAGTGTCCACCAAAATCACTGCTGAGCTCAATGACACCTACACAACCCAGTGTCCACCAAAATCACTGCTGAGCTCAATGACACCTACACAACCCAGTGTCCACCAAAATCACTGCTGAGCTCAATGATCACCTACACAACCCAGTGTGCACCAAAATCACTGCTGAGCTCAATGATCACCTACACAACCCAGTGTGCACCAAAATCACTGCTGAGCTCAATGACACCTACACAACCCAGTGTCCACCAAAATCACTGCTGAGCTCAATGACACCTACACAACCCAGTGTTCACCAAAATCACTGCTGAGCTCAATGACACCTACACAACCCAGTGTCCACCAAAATCACTGCTGAGCTCAATGACACCTACACAACCCAGTGTCCACCAACATCACTGCTGAGCTCAATGACACCTACACAACCCAGTGTCCACCAAAATCACTGCTGAGCTCAATGACACCTACACAACCCAGTGTCCACCAAAATCACTGCTGAGCTCAATGACACCTACACAACCCAGTGTCCACCAAAATCACTGCTGAGCTCAATGACATCTACACAACCCAGTGTCCACCAAAATCACTGCTGAGCTCAATGACACCTACACAACCAAGTGTCCACCAAAATCACTGCTGAGCTCAATGACACCTACACAACCCAGTGTCCACCAAAATCACTGCTGAGCTCAATGACACCTACACAACCCAGTGTCCACCAAAATCACTGCTGAGCTCAATGACACCTACACAACCCAGTGTCCACCAAAATCACTGCTGAGCTCAATGACACCTACACAACCCAGTGTCCACCAAAATCACTGCTGAGCTCAATGACACCTACACAACCCAGTGTCCACCAAAATCACTGCTGAGCTCAATGACACCTACACAACCCAGTGTCCACCAACATCACTGCTGAGCTCAATGACACCTACAATCCAGTGTCCACCAAAATCACTGCTGAGCTCAATGATCACCTACACAACCCAGTGTCCACCAAAATCACTGCTGAGCTCAATGACACCTACACAACCCAGTGTCCACCAAAATCACTGCTGAGCTCAATGATAACCTACACAAACCAGTGTCCACCAAAATTACTGCTGAGCTCAATGATCACCCACACAACCCAGTGTCCACCAAAATCACTGCTGAGCTCAATGACACCTACACAACCCAGTGTCCACCAAAATCACTGCTGAGCTCAATGATCACCTACACAACCCAGTGTCCACCAAAATCACTGCTGAGCTCAATGACACCTACACAACCCAGTGTCCACCAAAATCACTGCTGAGCTCAATGACACCTACACAACCCAGTGTCCACCAAAATCACTGCTGAGCTCAATGACACCTACACAACCCAGTGTTCACCAAAATCACTGCTGAGCTCAATGACACCTACACAACCCAGTGTCCACCAAAATCACTGCTGAGCTCAATGATCATCTACACAACCCAGTGTGCACCAAAATCACTGCTGAGCTCAATGATCACCTACACACAACCCAGTGTGCACCAAAATCACTGCTGAGCTCAATGATCACCTACACAACCCAGTGTCCACCAAAATCACTGCTGAGCTCAATGACACCTACACAACCCAGTGTCCACCAAAATCACTGCTGAGCTCAATGACACCTACACAACCCAGTGTCCACCAAAATCACTGCTGAGCTCAATGACACCTACACAACCCAGTGTCCACCAAAATCACTGCTGAGCTCAATGACACCTACACAACCCAGTGTCCACCAAAATCACTGCTGAGCTCAATGACACCTACACAACCCAGTGTCCACCAAATCACTGCTGAGCTCAATGACACCTACACAATCCAGTGTCCACCAAAATCACTGCTGAGCTCAATGATCACCTACACAACCCAGTGTCCACCAAAATCACTGCTGAGCTCAATGACACCTACACAACCCAGTGTCCACCAAAATCACTGCTGAGCTCAATGATAACCTACACAAACCAGTGTCCACCAAAATCACTGCTGAGCTCAATGATCACCCACACAACCCAGTGTCCACCAAAATCACTGCTGAGCTCAATGACACCTACACAACCCAGTGTCCACCAAAATCACTGCTGAGCTCAATGATCACCTACACAACCCAGTGTCCACCAAAATCACTGCTGAGCTCAATGAGACCTACACAACCCAGGGTCCACCAAAATCACTGCTGAGCTCAATGACACCTACACAACCCAGGGTCCACCAAAATCAGTGCTGAGCTCAATGATCACCTACACAACCCAGTGTCCACCAAAATCACTGCTGAGCTCAATGACACCTACACAACCCAGTGTCCACCAAAATAACTGCTGAGCTCAATGATCACCTACAGAACCCAGTGTCCACCAAAATCACTGCTGAGCTCAATGAACATCTACAGAATCCAGTGTCCACCAAAATCACTGCTGAGCTCAATGAACACCTACACAACCCAGTGTCCACCAAAATCACTGCTGAGCTCAATGACACCTACACAAACCAGTGTCCACCAAAATTACTGCTGAGCTCAATGACACCTACACAACCCAGTGTCCACCAAAATCACTGCTGAGCTCAATGACACCTACACAACCCAGTGTCCACCAAAATCACTGCTGAGCTCAATGATCACCTACACAACCCAGTGTCCACCAAAATCACTGCTGAGCTCAATGACACCTACACAACCCAGTGTCCACCAAAATCACTGCTGAGCTCAATGACACCTACACAACCCAGTGTCCACCAAAACTATTCATCGGGAGCTGCACAAATCTGGATTCCACGGAAGATCTGCAATTAGAAAACCGCTGCTCTCAATGACAAATGTTTCCAAGCGTTTAGAGTGGTGTAGAAACCTCCAGAATTGGTCCTCGAGCAGTGGAAACGTGATATTCTCAGACCAATCATCGTTTACCCCATTTTCCAACCTCAGGCCGAGTGTACGTTTGGAGACAGAGGAAAGAAGCGTTCCATCCAGACTGCCTTCTCCCAACCGTAAAACATGGCGGAGGTTCTGTGATGATCTGGGGTGCTATTTCGTGGAGATCCGCCGGGACAATGATATCACCTTGTATGAATCCATACCTCGGAGAATTGAGGCTGTAATAGCCGCAATAGGTGGACCTATGCCATATTAAACTAACTTTTGTTGATTTTTCCAGGTTTTCCATTATTTTGTCCAACCCTGTATGTCCCCATCCTGGTATATATGTCCCCATACTGGTATATAGTCCCCCATCCTGGTATATATGTCCCCCATCTTGGTATATATATGTCCCCCATCCTGATATATGTCTCCCATCATGGTGTATTGCTGTGTATAATGCATTTCATGGACAATCCTCTGTGGTCCACTCACATCACACACATCAGCAGAACAAACCCTCTGTTCTTTCCTGATGGTTTGATACAATGTAGCAGGATCCAGGATTTCCCACACTTGGATACAATTGTAGCAAAACATGAGCTGTGAGAAGCATTAACTCTGTAGAGGTTTTCCATTCAGTGTCAAAAGCAGAGATCTTGAAAACAAGTTCTCAGAACACATTAGAAAATATAGGATGAGCTCAGTTGGGGCCGGATGCCTCTCTCTAAGGGCCCCACACAGTCCCGGGCCCCCTCTCTCTAAGGACCCCACACATTCCCGGGCCCCCTCTCTTTAAGGCCCCACACAGTCGCGGGGCCCCCTCTCTCTAAGGGCCCCACACAGTTTCAGGTGCCCTCTCTCTAAGGGCCCCACACAGTCCCAGGTCCCCTCTCTCTAAGGGCCCCACACAGTCCCGGGCTGCCTCTCTCTAAGGACCCCACACAGTCCGGCCTCTCTCTAGGGTCCCACACAGTCTGGGACCACTCTCTCTATAGGTCCCCACACAGTCCTGGGACCCTCTCTCTAAGGCCCCACACAGTCCTGGCCCCTCTCTCTATGGGTCCCAACAGTCCGGGTCTCTCTCTAGGGCCCACACAGTCCGGCCCTCTCTCTCTATGGGCCCACACAGTCCGGGCCCTCTCTTAGGCCCACACAGTCCGGCCCCTCTCTCTAAGGGCCCCACACAGTCCCGGCCCCCTCTCTCTCTATGGGTCCCACACAGTCCGGGCCCCCTCTCTCTCTAAGGGCCCCACACAGTCCTGGCCCCCTCTCTCTAGGGTCCCACAAGTCCCGGGCCCCCTCTCTATGGTCCCAACAGTCGGGCCCCACACAGTCCCGGGCCCCTCTCTCTAAGGGCCCCACACAGTCCCAGGCCCCTCTCTCTAAGGGCCCCACACAGTCCCAGGCCCCCTCTCTCTATGGGTCCCACACAGTCCTGGCCCCTCTCTCTATGGGTCCCACACAGTCCTGGGCCCCCTGCTCTAGGGCCACACGTCCTGCCCTCTTCTAAGTCACATGTCCCGGGCCCCCTCTCTCTATGGGTCCCACACAGTCCTGGGCCCCCTCTCACTAGAGGCCCCACAATGTCCCGGGCCCCCTCTCTCTATGGGTCCCACACCGTCCCGGGCCCCTCTCTCTATGGGTCCCACACAGTCCCGGGCCCCCTCTCTCTAGAGGCCCCACAATGTCCCGGGCCCCCTCTCTCTAAGGGTCCCACACAGTCCCGGGCCCCTTCTCTCTAAGGGCCCCACAGCAGCCCCATTGCCTGACTGTGTAATACATGGGGGGATGTGGCTTCTAGTCCAGATGTTTCTGCAGATTTCCTTCTGTCACTGTGACATGAAATCTTCCTGACGGCGTCTTTCCTCCTGGTAATTAATTCTCTTTGGTCTCCACGTTTCAGCGTTACGATCCAGGAGCCGGTGCGGAGCCGAGTCACTGATTGGTGTCACTGTGACTTTATTCTACTTAGATAAAAGTGGGGGAAAAAAACTGAAGTGACACAAAAAAGCTCAAAACCAACATTTGTAGAGCAAAAAAATGGCAACTTCTGAATTATAGCAGATCCATCACTGTAATCTGAAGATGAAAACCGCAATCAACTGATTTAGCCAAGAAAAGCTTCAGGCGGTCACACGGTTTGCCGGCAGCTGCCTCCAGAGGAGAAAGGTGGTATTGCACATTGTGATAAAAAGTGGAGGACAGAATAGTGTTAATAGAGTGATAGTGTGACATCTGTCCGAGGCTACAAGTACACAAAGACTATCTTGAACAGACAACGCACAGGCAACTCCATTAACCAGAACTCTGGGAAACACTGACACCCTTTAACCCCTATAGAGGGATCTGGATCTACAATAGCACCCAATGGATTGCTGCCTATGGAAGGGCTGCATTACAATGATAGGAAAGTCGCCAAGTAGGGTCAAAGAGGGTCAGGAAAAGACCAAAATCAGGATCTGTTATAGTAGTCGGAGAGCCGGGTCAAAACCAAGATGGCAGCAGATCGAGGTAAAACAGGAAAAACAGTAATACAAGACAGGAGACTAGTCAGGGAAACCAAAAGCTATATCTGGCAGCTTCTAGCAAGGAGCTGAAGATATTAGTAGGGTGTGGTGCTTTCCAATAGGATGAAGCTTAGGAGTTAATGACTTCAGCTGGACAGCACACACACATCTACTCTGTCTGACTGTGAAGCACTGCATATCCCGACACCTCTAACCTTAGTGGATGGGCAGAGTCTGCGCTCACCAGAGGTTCTGGTTCTGACTTCTCCTCTATCACCAGCACCACCTACAGAGTGAATATGGTGGTGCCTCACGACATAAGCAGAAGTCGTAGGAGCAGGCTTTGGTGGAGATGTGACAGATAGTCTCCAGCAAGAGAAGGAGTGAACCCTGGTCCCCCAGAAACCAAGAGGTTGCAGTAGAGCTGCATACAAAACCTTATCTGCGGTCTAAAGTGATCCTACGCTGTGATCTCTGGAAGTACAATAGTATTTTCTTCTGTTGTTACATTCCCGCTCTCTATTGTGTTCTACCAGTCACTGATGTCAGGGACAGTGTGCACCTAAGCTGTCCCTTCAGCTAGGGTACTCTCTGTCCCCAAGCTTACCCCTGAAGGTGAGGATGCCTGAGTCTCGTACCTTAGTAGGCTCCTGGATGACACTCACCTAGATGTCTCCCATCATCCCCCAAGGGACTGAAGGGGCAAGGAAACACACAGGCAACTCAGGCAAGGCAACTGGTATAAGAGAGCTCCTAAACTTCTCCAGATACATGCATCTCTGCTGCTAACGACACCTCTGCTTAACAGTAATGATCTCATCAACAGGTCAGAACACAAATTCTATTTCCAGCGTGAAGTGAAGTCAGAGGAGGGTAAATATAGCGGAAGGGAGAGGTAATAACAAACTACAGCTGGAATAACGGCTAAGAGACTTCTCAGCAGCAGTGAAGGGGTCCTTAACCCTTTCAGCATAGAAAGGAAAGTAAACAGCAAAACAACAGTCAAGTGACCTCTAAACACTAAGACCTCCTGAGCCCAGGACCCCAAGGGTAACATCAGGACGTGGCACACTCATGACTTAATGATAATGAGATGACTCTGCTGATTCTGTCCCAGTATAAACAGTAAACCTAAAAAGGGAGCAAAGTCCAGCCTGCTGAGTATGTTTTGCCAGGTAGTGTGAAAAGTGGTATATTTCAGAATTTTAATAGACATTGCTTCATAATATAAGACTTAATTTTATTTTAATTCTATGTATATTTTGGGGATTTGGAGCTCTTTAAGCTCTTTATTAAAGAGATGCTAAAATTGCTGAAAATATATATTAACACCGTCCCTCCCGGGATGTAATAGTCCATCATAGGGAGGGAGTGGACACAAGTGTTGACTCCTCTCCATACGGAGGAGGTGCTGGGTGGGTTCATAGGAGAATGTTAGTTGCATAATATTGTTACGCCCCAGGGGAGTGGGTATGTTACGTAGACTCACTGGACCACAAATGGATATGTGGAAGCTGAAACCCTGAGATAGAAAGAGACTGGAGAGTGGCTACAGGGTGACTTTGATCTTTATTAGGTGATATTCCCACAGGTGAAAGTGTCCGAGAGGGAGGACCTTCAGGATTGAGACCCCGAACTCTCCTGGAGGAGCAACAGGCAAGCGATCACCTATACAGGCACAGCTCCAGGGGATCTACTGTAAATACCAAAAATCCAGGACTAGAGGGGCAACCCCAGGGGCGTAACTACAACAGGTGCAGGGGCTGCGATCGCACCCGGGCCCCGGAGCTTAGGGGGGCCCCAAAAGTCCCTTTGGCCCATAGAAAAAGACTAATACTATTAAAGATTTGCACTAATTGGGGGCCCCAATGGAGCTTTTGCTTCGGGGCCCCAGGGCCTGAAGTTACGCCACTGGGCAACCCGTACAGTCCGTAACATTGAAGACATGAGTAAGCGTGTTCTCTGGGATGAACTGATTCAGCCTGTAGCAGGATGATGGAGGTTCGGTGCAAACCGTGGAATGCGAGCTCTGCCCATAACGGGATTCAGAGGAGACTGAAGTAGACTGGTCCAGCCTGAAAAGGGGGATCCGGAATACTCTTTGCAATCTGTGGAGAGACGTACTGTATGTTAGAACATTGCAGAGTCAAAAGGCAAACAGCAATCAGGTGCTAGGCACTTAAGAAAAGGGACCTGGACAGTAGCAACATTCCAAAGTAATGAACACGTTGCCCAGGCACCTCCCATAAGTGGAAGATGCCTTAGGTACCCTGGACCTCCCAGCAATTAGGCTGTGAAACCAAACAGGAAACCGGTATACTGGCCCTTTAGATATTTGCAGAGTGTGCCACCTAAGCTCTCTTCAAGGAGACCTGCTCGGATGTCGCAAGCTCCAGGAGGAGAAGGAGGCAGAAAGTCACGCGGGACAGCAGGCAGGGTAAATAGTGGGAAGTTGGCTAGACGACGGGCAGACTGGAGAGAGCTGCGTTATGGGCTCTGGTCTCCCTGCCCAGCAGAGACCAACCCCACAGCAGGTAAAGTACGAATGGGAGAAATAGTGCCACGTGATGGGCACCGGTCTCTCTGCCCAGTAGAGACCAGCCCCGCAACAGGGACAGTATGGATGAGAGGAATAGTGCTGCGCGATGAGCACCGGTGTACGTGTCCAGAGGAGACCGGCCCCACAGCGGGGACAGTATGGATGGAAGAAATAGTGCCACATGATGGGCACCTGTCTCCCTGCCCAGATGAGACCTGTCTTGCAGCAGGGACAGTACAAATGGGAAGAATAGCGCCATGTGATGGTCACCGGTCACCCTTCCCAGACGAGATCGGCTCCACGGCAGGGACAGTACGGATGGGAGGAATAGCTCCACATGATGGGCACCTGTCTCCTTACCCAAAGGCATGGACAATAGAGATGGGAGGAATAGCGCCGCATGATGGGCACTGGTCTTCCTGCCCAGCAGAGACTGGCTCCGCAGCAAGGACAGTACGGATAGAAGGAATAGCGCCATGCGATGGGCACCGGTCTCCCTGCCCAGAGGGGACCGGCCCCATGGCAGAGGGCATGACAAATATATCACAATCGAAAACTAAAGTTCAAAGCTTGAATCATCTTCTCCATCTCAAAAACAAAGAAAAAAGCAACCGAATCAAATAAGATTAAACTGGACACTTTTGACCTTTCACCAAAGGTGCAGATTTCATCCTAGCTGTAAAGTAAACCGTGGTAAACATCAATACTCAAGGTTTATTCACATGTGGCATCAAATGCAAGATATTTTGCTCTGAATTTTCCCAGGACCAAAATGCATAAATTAAACTTTTCTGCAAATACAAGCAGTAAGGAGCGCAGATCTCTACTGTCTGGGTAGTTTGTTTCATTTTTCCACTCCGATACATTTCATCAGCCTAAAGTCCGAGCTGTTTAGGTGAAGAGCGGAGACAAGCAGCGGCGTCCATTTATTAGAGCCAATGCATCGTAATTAGATCAGTGCTCAGCGGAGAGAATAAACAGATACAGAATGACGTGAGCTGGAAAAATCAGACGGTTTTCTATGGTAATGGTACGACTTGCAGGGGTTAATAGAATAGTAAGGATGCAATATTTTATTCATTTTCAAATTTAATTCTCATCATTATTTTTTTTTATGTTGCTTACCGAATGCGTCCCTTTATTAGATAAATTAAAAATGCAAATATAGAAGAAGAATGGTCCAGCTCCTGGAGCAGCATGTATAGCAACTCAATCAGCATGCATAAAATAGGGCAGGAGGGGTCGCAGGCAACGCGTTTCAGACCTTTATCAAGCCAAGTATTGACATTGTTGGAACAGCGCCTGCACCAGAATGATTCAAGCTGGAAAACTCAAAAGATTTTCTATGTTAATGATGTGAATTGTTGGGTGTGACTATTTAAACCTTCCCCTGACTGATCTTTGCTGTTGGTGATATTCTTTGTGGATCCTCTTTGGAGTTACAGCCATACTACCTTTGGATTTCTGCCAGTCAGATAGAGATGAGCTACGTATTTATCTTTGTAGCTTCTTCTGTCTCTACTTGCTGCTTTCTTTAGGAGGTAGGAGGCATTTCTTTCTAGCAGTTGTACTTCACTTCTCACTTTGTGTTTGTGGTTTCTTATTTTCTCCTTCAGAGATTCTTTCTATGTCTGCATGCCTTTTTTGTTCAGGGTTATAGTATTCTTCCCCTTTCCTGGGAGAAACAAAATAATGATCTTGTAGTTGTGATACCTTTTATTGACTAACAAAAATTAAAATAGTAATGTTACAAGGCGAGCTTTCGAGAAGTGTCAGGTCTCTTCATCAGGCATGGTATGACAAAAGAAACACAAATATATACATGCACAACAAGAGCAGACACAAGGTATAATAAAGCGACATTTAGATAAATAAACAAAGCGGAGCTTGGAGGGGATCTTTCATTAGCCTGGCTTAGTGATGTCAAAGTTTTTATGGCACTAATTTATATGTAAATAGAGTCAGTTGATTCAATGCAAAAGATCCTTCTTTATTTCATAATACACCGACGATCGTTTCGGTCATAATAGGACCGTCATCAGGGTGGATCTATAATACAGATAGATATACATGAACAAACAAAGTATATACATGGACAGAAAATTCTTTCATACATAATATTTGAATTCTGCAAGATAACCGCAAAGTGAGAAAAACTA
This sequence comes from Allobates femoralis, assembly GCA_033576535.1. Classification (NCBI taxonomy): domain Eukaryota; kingdom Metazoa; phylum Chordata; class Amphibia; order Anura; family Aromobatidae; genus Allobates; species Allobates femoralis. The sequence goes on from JARQOC010000005.1 coordinate 555,313,984, forward strand.
CAGTTTTCCAGAAAAATCAAAAGTGAAGATTTGTTCAGAATACCTTGTGGATAAGTGTGTGTTGCGCAGAGCAGCTGAGAATCACAGGTGTGTCCGATAGTGCGTTTATATTCTATATAGAGGTGAAAGGACACATTGTCTGCAAGAATCTGGTGAGTAAGGTGATCTAATCCCTATGGCTCTCTCTACTGTGTATTACAGTAATGCAAAAAGGAAACACACCTTAGGTGTATCTGTTTCTATGATCTCTGGCCAGTGTATATGGAAAGTCTTTAATGATCAAGGGTGCAGATGGTAATGCACACCTATTAAAAGAAATAATTAGGTCCTATGGTTACATCTTACTAGCTGCACCTACTCTGGGTATTGTGAGTCATACCTGTGTTACAGTCATGCTCCAATGAGAAGTGGAAGTGTGTCCGGCCATCAGGGAAGGCATGTGTGAGCGTTCTGTGCTGTGCGCCGCCATTAAGTGCAGTTTGATGACGCAGCGCGGCCGCTGACGTGACGCACATCCGACCTCCGGCGTATATATCGAACATGTACCCATGGGAAGACGGGGAGGAAATAGGATACGACGACTACGTCAAAGGGAATCCTATTGGATTCATACGTTACAGACACTTACACCACTGGGACTGAATAGGGAGTGTGATATCTGTATTGGTTGACATTCATGACTGTTATAGCCTTATTAGGATTAATCTGATTTCCAGATCAATCTATTTATATAATTGCCTTGTGGCTCATTCACTTGCGTCCCGATGTCCGCCTATTTCACTTCCGCCCACCATATTAGCACACCCAAGTGATGGGTATGTTAATATGGTGGCCACTGCTCCCCCTGCTGCTCCTAGCTGTCCGCCCGGTCCCCCCCACTTACGGGATACCGCTCTCCCCCACCAGCCATCGCCCCAGCCACTGCCGATTACATGGACTAAGAGGACCTGAGGTGACGTCAGGATCATGGGCGGAGCCAGGTCACATGATCCTGATGTCACCACAAGATCTTCAGCACTGTAGAGATGAATGGATGGAAGAGCAGAGTGGAGGCAGGTAATGTTGCTGCAGTTCACACCACACTCACTCTGAACTCACACTCACCCTGGCCTCACACTCACCCTGCACTCACACACCCTTCACTCACTCACTCACTCACCCTGCCCTCACACTCATCCTGCCCTCACACACCTTTCACTCACTCACTCATTCACCCTGCCCTCACACTCACCCTGCCCTTACACTCACCCTGCACTCACTCACCCTGCCCTCATACTCACCCTGCACTCACTCACCCTGGCCTCACACTCACCCCGCACTCACACACCCTTCACTCACTCACTCACTCACTCACTCACTCACCCTGCCCTCACACTCACCCTGCCCTCACACTCACCCTGCCCTCACACACCTTTCACTCACTCACTCACCCTGCCCTCACACTCACCCTGCACTCACACACCCTGCCCTCACTCGCTCACCATGCTCCTGCATTCACACACCGTTTACTCACTCACCTTGCATTCATTCTACCCCCACACTCACCCTGCCCTCACTCACTCTGCCCTTGCCCTTACTCTGCCCCTGCACTCCCCCACACCTTCACTCACTCACCCTGCACTCACTCTGCCCCCGCACTCACCCTGCCCGCTCAACCTGCACTTACTCCACCCAACCCACAGTCTGCTGAATGAGGCCAATTCCTCATGCCACCATCTGCTGCCGCCACATGAGAGGGGGGTAGAGACAAGGCAGCACAGGCGGAGCAGAGAGAGAGGGGGAAAAACCAGTGGACAGGGGAGAGACAGCACAGGGGGGAGTGACGGCTGCTGCCCCCAGCGCAATAGAGCCCACCCCCATCGTGACATCACCGCCCACCCGATGCGATAGCATCGGGCTCCTATCTAGTAATAATAATAGGTGTCTACAGACAATAACCATACTTGACTCGGGTGCAAGTATGGGAGAATTCTAAGTTTGCTAGGAAACACATGAAGTTATACAGACAATCCTTGGGGTGGTAACCCCAGAATAAGATCCTTCATTAATTGGTTACAAAATAGCTGTGAACTGATTGGTTTATTCTATTCTAAAAACATATGTATCCTTGTACCTTTCCATAATTTGGTGTTATTGACTCATCACACTCCTTCATTATCTGGTATTATGGAACATCTTCCCTTGTTACTAAAACATGCTAAACATTGGCTACATTCCAGGCTCTATAACCTTCACCGTTCTACATACAGCTATGACTTGCAGTACAATACCTGATGTGAAACACACTACTTATTCGTCTTAAGGGCAAGTACTTAAAGGGATACATATATGCTAGATATGCAGTACAACACAGAATACAGGATACGAGCACATTGGCAAATCTTTGGATATTTTCATATATTCATTTCCATAACAGAGTATCTATATAGTTCAGTTAGTATGTAGCACAGGCCGATCTGCTGGACATGTGTGACCACCGACACTGGACATACCAGGTGGACAAAATGAGAGAGAATCAAATGACCAGAAGGGGGCGCCAGACCCATTATTTAACACCAGGGAACTCAGTATCTACACACAGGATCAGTCATTTTAAACAGTTTGAATTTACAACTTAATTAGCCAAATTAATTATTTAACCCTTCGATTTCTTTGAAATAAGGAGATTTACGGGCATTCTTATCTCCCAGGAATCAATAATGTCGGATAAAAGTGACCTGAAGGCAGAACTTGAACGAAAGAAACAACGCTTAGCCCAAATACGAGAGGAGAAGAAACGCAAAGAGGAGGAGAGGAAGAAGAAGGAGGTTTGTGATTGTGCAGGAAGCTGAGATATGAGGTGCTGTTTGGAGGCCGCAGCTCACTGTACAGTCTTGGCCAAAAGTGTTGGGACAAATGACGTTTTTACTCTTTAATTGACAAATACATGAAATGTCTGTTAAGACTGACTATTTCCAGTGCTGACCCTGATGTCTCCAGACTTCTTCTCTTCTCCCTGGATATCAGATTCTGGGCCATGTCCTGACTGGTGACCCAATCTTGTCTCATCAGTATGTAGAGGAGCCAGAGGCAGGGACCCGGTGTAGTCAATGGCGAGGCAGGGCCATGGTCGTAGCCCAGCCCCATCACGGCTGGTCCTGCCCCAGCCGGCTCCTTGGTACAACAGTTCAGTTCTTTGAACCCTCATCGAGGGACAAACTATTCACAGAGTCAATAAAAGGTTTTAAGTTTTCTTTACTATAACGGTTGAACATGTGAGTTGGGGCGGGATATTTACATTGACACAATTGGCTGCAGGCTGCTCCCCTCGTCCCGGTACCTCCTGACCTCCTGACGGTCCAAATTCTGGGCCAACTCCTGGAGTAACCTTCAGGGTCCAAACAATTAAGAGGAGGCTTTGGTTCCTAATATTATCTCCTACTGGGGAACTCGCTCTTCATCTTCCATGCTAACACCCTTTTATTGACTCTGTCCCGCCCACGAGGAACACCAACTATCAATAACCTTGTTTAGCTAATGGGGTTCAGGGAGGAACCTTCACCTTTAACCAGTAGAGTCACATACACATTATGGAACATACAGTTTCTCAGTACCGATGTAAAACGCAATGGTATCCCTTGGGTGACAGAGTAACAACACCTCTGACCCTCTTTCAAGTGCTCAGAGTTTATAACAATTTCTGTTGTTTGTCTCTTTTTGAAGATGATCCACAGGTTCTCAGTGGGATTGAGATTTGGGAGTCTCCTGGTCATGAACACAAACGTTCAATATTTTGCTCACCGAACCCCTTAGTTATCACTTTTGACTGGTAACATGGTCTCCATCATACTGGAAAAAGCATCATCACCACATTGTCCTGCATGATGGGAGAGGTTGCTCTTGAGGGATGGTTAGATCCCATCCTTTATTCTTGGCCGTGTTCTTAGGTATAATTATGAGTGATCGCCCTCCACTGATAAGAAGCCCCCACATATGAATGGTCTTGGGAGGCTTTACTGTTGGCAGACACAGGACTCATGGTATTGCTCAGCTCACCTCCAGATAAGGTTCCCTTCAGATCTAAAAGGATTTGTCACGCGGGGACGTACGGTCTCCCAGCATGCCGTGCAACATAAGGGGATGGTATGGCAGGAAGGCCCTGGTGATAGGGACAGGGGAGTGAGGTCACCTCCTGACACTGACCTGTGTCTGCACCCTAAGCTCCCTAACATCCCTAGATTGGTCCTTCACCTCATTGCCATCACGTGCCCAGGATCTCACTTGCCCTTGACTCACTCTGGCTAGTGTGCACATCGGCGAGGAAACTAATCTCAACTGTACAATAATACAGCACAGGGTAAGGGAGGATACAGACAGAGGGAAAATAGATACAAAGGAACCCAACACCAAACTCCTCAATTGCAGCAAAACACTGCAGCTGCAATTGTCACAACACCACTTCTTCCAGAGACTGGCTCCTTCCAAAGTGGTCAGCATATGGAATGAGATTCTATCACCGGTGGTAGCTGATAAGACACATGACTCTTTATAGCAGAAGGGAGTGGTCACCAAAATCTACAAAGAAGCCTTCGTCCCAGCAATTAAACCTCTCTCTTTGAAATTCTTGATGATCCCATAAATGGTTTATTTAGGGACAATCTTACAAGCACCAATGTCCTTGCCTGTAAAGCACTTTTGATGGAAACCAATGATAACTCCAAATGTTTCTGTTAAGGTAACCATAATTAACAGAAGAAGACAATGATTTCAGCCACCAGCCTCCTTTTAAAACAACCAGTCTTCTCTTATAACTCTGTCAGCTGCCTTGTCCTTGTCAACTTCACTGTTGGTGTAGATGCGCTGATGTGGCGCCCCACCGGGTAGGCTGCCACCAGAGGTACTGCAGTCCTCCATTAGAGGGAAAGTAGTGCCACTGCTCACCAGGTGCTGGGATGGCGCAGTGGAGCTTCACACACACACACACACATAACACTTAGGACCCTGGGACGGTGGGTGGACTCAGAGGGTGGACCCAGGTGTAGCCCAGAGGGAAAAAGAAAGTTAGCGAGTGTAAGAAGTGGAGATGTAGAGGTCGGGAGTAGGGATGGGCGAATCTACTCGCTAGGACTCGTTACTCGGCGAGTAGTAAGGGACTCGCAGGACTCGGTACTCTGCGAGTTTCCCAGTGATTACTCGCACGAGTCCAATGCAAATCAATATCAATCCTAGTTTTGTCAGAAATGCTGACAAAACTAGGATTGTCATTGTCTAGCATTAGACTCGGCTACTGTGCCAGTGATAGCAGGGAAACTCGCAAATAACTGCTGTTTCTTTGCGAGCCGAGTCCAGCTGTCTTCTCTGTGCAGCTCCAGGGTCCTAGAGCCCGCCTGCTCACAGACATGATGTAGCAGTGCTGAGATTGTTCTCAGTCTGCTCATTCCCTGTGCATAGACATCTATCTATGCACAGGGGATGTAGCAGAGAGGACATCGCGTTTTGGACTACGTTGGACGGAAGAGGATTTTTTTAATTAAAGATGGAGTCCCTAATGGCTTTTTTTTTTTATTTCAAATAAAAAATTTTCTCTGTGTTGTGTTTGTTTAACCCTTTATTGGAGATCCTTAGTGGCTGGGTCAAATGTGGCCTGACATTAAGAATCTCGGGCTTAATACCAGCTTGTATAACAAAGCTGGTATTAACCCCTTTATTACCCAGCGTGCTACCGCCACCAGGGCCGCTGGAAGAGCGGGGTTCAGCGCCAGAGGATGGCGCTTCAATGAACGCGCCATCTTCTGGGGCGGCTGCGGGCTGCAATTTGCAGCGGGGGGTGCCCAGAAAGCTTGGGCATCCCTGCGCTGCGGATTCCAGCCCCCAGCTGCTTAGCTGTACCTGGCTAGACATAGAAATTGCGCGGAGCCCCACGCATTTTTTTTTTATTATTTCATGAATTTCAGAGTCTCAGAGTCAGAGTCTCAGAGTCAGAGTCAGAATCTCAGAATTTCATGAAATAATTTAAAAAAAATGCGTGGGGCTCCGCGCAATTTCTATGTCTAGCCAGGTACAGCTAAGCAGCTGGGGGCTGGAATCCGCAGCGCAGGGATGCCCAAGCTTTCTGGGCACCCCCCGCTGCAAATTGCAGCCCGCAGCCGCCCCAGAAGATGGCGCGTTCATTGAAGAGCCATCCTCTGGCGCTGAACCCCGCTCTTCCAGCGGCCCTGGTGGCGGTGGCACGCTGGGTAATAAAGAGGTTAGGGCCAGCTTTGTATTATCAGCTGGCCCTAAGCCCGAAATTTATGGCGGTCACGCCAATATTAGACATGACCGCCATGAATTTCTATTAAATTGTTTTAAAAAAAACACAACACAAAGAAAATTTTTTATTAGAAATAAAAAAAAAAGCCATTAGGGACTCCATCTTTAATTAAAAAAATCCTCTTCCGTCCGACGCAGTCCAAAACGCGATGTCCTCTCTGCTACATCCCCTGTGCATAGATATAGATGTATATGCACAGGGAATGAGCAGACTGAGAACAATCTCAGCACTGCTACATCATCTCTGTGCACAGACATTCATGTCTGTACACAGGGAATGAGCAGACTGAGAACAATCTCAGCACTGCTACATCAGGTAGCAGGCGGGCTCTAGGACCCTGGAGCTGGCAGAGAGCACACAGAGAAGACAGGACTCTTATCTGTGCGAGTTTCCCAGCGATTACAGTTGCAAAGTAAACGAGTCCAATGCAAATAAATGACAAAACTAGGATTGCTTCAGGCTGAAGCTTCCGAGACACATCTGCGATTTGTAAATCTCACACTACTCGCTATTACTCGCTTCCCCATTCATTAACATTGGACTCGCTAGACTCGCAACGAGTAGCGAGTCCTGTGCTCGGACTCGCTAGAGTCAAGCGATTCCGAGTAATTTAGGATTCGCCCATCACTAGTCGGGAGTGAAGGAGCGAAGTGGTGTTGACTCCCTCCCAGGGCGAGTGTGGTCATGCTCCAGCCCAAGAGAAAGACTGACAGGTGTGGAGGAAGAACAGAGACCTTGGGGTACGGAACAAGACGTAGATCCGTGTACTCCTGTATCTGGCGAGAGTACAGAGGGGCTGATGGACGACACAGTGAACCGGTCCTGAACACAGCGCGGATGCTGTAGGCCCGAACCGTTGAACCGGAGACCCCAAGTTCCTAAGAGGAGCTGCGGCCGAACACCCGATACAACTTGGAGAAGGCAGACGAACTAGGGAGCAGTACCCGGAAGGGGTACAACTGAGCACCCGTGCCTGTCGGTACTTGAGCTCTGTGTGCGGAGGGGCTGTAGAAGAGCAGAGAGACTACCTTATAAAGCTGAGAGACCACCAGAGAAAGAAACACCTAGTAGAGAGAGAAAGGAACACCAACAGAGGCTCGACTGCACTGTCCCGGTTCTGGAGACAACGCTGAAGCGTAGGTTGGCAAGGGAAGCACATGGCGGCCATGTTGAAACAACTGAGTAAAAGTAACAAAACTCCAGCTGTGGTGTGTGAGACTTTTCTTAGCGGCGACCTCCGGCCGAGGAGGCCGTATGAGATACTGGGTGCTGATGACCTAATAAACATTTGCCAAGGTATGAACTGACTCCTCCATCCCACTGCCCCTGGAACCGCGCTCCATCTGTGGGATGCAAAGCCATCCAAGCTGCCGGTCACCGTCCCCAGAGGTTCTGAAGCAGCGGAGGCCGCCCTTGGCCGCGCACTGCAGGTGGCATCACGAATACCCTTTTCCCTGTCTTCCCTGTTATCTTCCCACCTTTTATTAAATGACACCGCCAGGGTCACGGGACCAGGTCTCGGCCCCCATCTGTCCTCTGAAAAGAACCGAGAGTGAAGAACAGCTGCTGCCCGATTCCCGAGTACCCCCGGCCCAGGAGTGGGCGTGTCACTGACTTCTGCCTGCTGCCATTCCTGAGCAAGCTCTGCACTGGTCTTTAACCTGTGCTGGAGCTGAATCCTTTTCAACAGATGGTCCTGGTACTTGTACTTTCTTGAACACCCGAAGCCTTCGTCCCAGCAATTGAACTTCTCTACTTGAAATTCTTCATGATCCAATAAATGGTTTATCTAGGGACAATCTTACAAGCAGCAATGTCCTTGCCTGTAAAACATTTTTGATGAAAAGCAATAATAACTCCACATATTTCTGTTAAGGTAACCATAATTAACAGAAGAAGACAATGATTTCAGCCACCGCCTCCTTTTAAAACAACAATTCTTTTCTTATAACTCAGTCAGCTGCCTTGTCCTTGTCAACACTTTCTCCTGAGTATAGAGAAGATCACATTTTTTTGTCAGGGCTGAAAATCAGTGGACATTGAGTTTTTTGGGATCAAGTTAGATTTCATTGCTAGGATTTACTTTGCTATTTTTTGCTAATCCTCTGATCACTCTTATACAAATTTTTGCTATACGAACTGAAGCCGCAAAATTTGTAATACCAAAATTTATGTCGATCTCAAGACTCTTGGCAACGACTGTAATTCGCACTCCTATAGACTGGGTTTCTTTATATACATTCTAAGAGAATTCTAAGTTTACTTAGGAAGCACATGAAGTTATACAGACAATCCTAGGGGTGGTAAGCCCAGGATAAGATCATTCATTAATTGGTTACAAAATATTAAACATAACTAATCATTGGTCACAATACCTGTTTAAATTATTCAAATATATTCTAAATATGTATAATTTACTGTTATTCACATTACTGACTTATATCCTTATAATATTATGGAACATCTTGCCTTGTTATTAAAACATGCTAGATCCAGTAACCTTCAACCTTGGCCTAAATACATTCTATAACTCAATATATTGTTTTCCATAGCAATTCTATTTATCTAAAGTTTCTTAAACAATAAGTTGGCAAACCTAGTTTGTGTGATGGGTCCATACATTTAGGGATATATGTTGACTTCCATTGTATCGACAATTCATTGTATTTTATAGGCCGAGCAGCAGCAGAAAACCGAACCCATCCATGAAGACACGGACCTGGACCGCAAAAGGCGTGAGACGGAGGCTTTACTGCAGAGCATCGGGATCTCTCCGGAGCCTTCACTGGTATTCCCATTATACAAACCTATACACCCCCCCCTTAGAAGCCTTCTCCGTCACTGTTCCCTTTACACCTCCCTCCGCTCAGTCTTCTCACTCTCTGAGCTCCTTCCTATTGATCAGGCAGAGCGCTCCTGAGACGCTCTGCCTGATCCCCAAGAGGGCGGTGCAGCAGATGGACATTGAACTTTTCTGTCTTCTCTATCCCGTTCCTGCACTCAACAGAAGGGAGAATTTACTAGACCCCAGATAAGGAATATACCCCCACCAGGAATCCTAAAAATATGTAGCCCCTTCATTGAAGTAGACATCCACGGATCCTAACATTAACCTCTTTCTGCCCTAGACCACCAGGATTTATTCAATAATCCCTTTAATAACCTAGATTACTAAAGATGTGACAGTAACCCCTTAGCTGCCCTACACCACAATGGATCTGGACATTAACCCCCTTATGCCCTGGAATGCCAGGAATACTTCAGTTACCATTTTACAACCTTAAACTCCTAAGGATAGTGATATTAACCCCCTCACTATACTAGACCACCAGGTGCACTAGTATTAACCCTCTTTTTGACCTAGACCTACAGGGATCCTAGAATTACCCTTCTCCCGCTGTAGACCACTAGAGATCCTGATACTAATCTATTTATTGCACTACATCATGAGCGATCATGATGATAACTCCTTTATTGCCCTAGTCCACCAGAAATCCTCACACTTACTCTATTATCAGCCCTAGATCACCAGGTTTCCTGATAAAAACCCATTTACAGCCCAAGACCACCATGGATCCTGATACTAAACCATTTACTCCCCTGGACTACCAGGGATCTTAATACAAACCCATATACTGCCCTAGACCACAGGATCTTATAAAATCCATATACGCCTAGACCACCAGGGATCTTAATACAAACCCATATACTGTCCTAGACCACCAGGGATCTTAATACAATCCATATACTGTCCTAGACCACCACAGATCCTGATAACTCTTTTACTGCCCTAGACCAACAGGGATCCAACATTAACCCCTTTTCTATCTTAGATGACTAAGGACGCTGACATCAACCCCTTAACTGCTCTACACAACTAGATCTTAACTCCTTTATTGTCCTAGACAATCGGGGATCCTGATTCTAACTCTTTTACTGCCCTAGACCATCTCATGGATCCTGACACTAACTCTTTTACTGCCCTAGACCCCCAAAGATCCTGATACTAACTCATATACTGCCCTGGAACACCTGGGATCCTGATACTAACCTGCTTACTGCTTTGGACCACCAGGGATCCTGATACTAACCCATTTACTGCCTTAGACCATCAGCGATCCTAACATGAACCCATTTTCTATCCTAGCTCACTAAGGATACTGACATTAACCCCTTAACTGCTCTACACAGCAAGTTGTACTGACATTAACCTCTTTTCTATCCTAGACCACCAGGCATCCTTCATTTACCTCTTTACTACTTTAAACACAGGTCATTCAACTCTGGTACATTTATATAATAATGGTCACTGTCACAACCTCAGATACTTACTATTTTTGTCATTATTCCAGTCCCCACTCCAATGTCGCCTTCATCCAAATCGTTGAGCACGCCCAGCGAGGCCGGCAGTCAAGACTCGGTGGATGGCGCCATCATGGGGCGGTAGGTTGTGTGTCCTGTCCCCGTGCATGTGACTGTCGGATGTATTATATGTGCTGCACTGCCCACACGATCCATCACATCATGGTGCACACCACGCGTTTCACTCACCGCCACCCTGTGCTCATGCTGATCATACTAACCGTCATTACACGTGGTCCATCTTATACAGGTGTGTAGGAAACTGGGACTGATGCCCATAGACATGAATGGGGCTTGAATAGGAGACCAAATTTTGTTATTATTCTTCCAGACTAACTAAGCCGTGACTATCTATGCAAGTGAGGGGCAAACCTGTAAAAGTGGGGGGTTATCCAGGACGTATAAGTGAGTACCTAGCCTTAGCGGGCGGTGCCGCACCTGGTGGACCGAGCCCACGGGGCTCACTTGTTTGCACTGCATGTATGGAGCTGGCTCAGGAGTTGAGGTTGCTCCATATAGCGCAGGCGCCAGCTGTACTGTACTGCGGCATCCAGGTCTGGTCTGATCGCAGCAATTTAACCGTTGAATTGCCACTGTCAATTTTGATTATAGCATTTAAGAGGGTAGATATGGGGTACCGGAGACGAAACGGCATCAAGGTGCCCATGAAAAGTTTCATTGTTTTCCACTTAAATATATAAACATAAATATATAAAAATAAATAAAAAATATAAAAGTTGAAAACGTTGTTACACATATATAAAAAAAAATAAAAATGCATATATAAAAGTTAAAAACATCAATATAAATGTATATATATATAAAGCTGGGTGTATGTGTGTATGTATGTATGCCCCACCCATAACCATGCACCTTTATTAGCAACGCCCCTTCATTAAACACACCCCTTCATTAGCCACACTCCACATAGCCACGCCCACTCCCAATAGGAGGGGTGGATCTATGAAAGGGCAGGGCAATGCATGGGGTGGGGCTACTAGGGAGGCTTATGTATATACAGTACAGACCAAACGTTTGGACACACCTTCCCATTCAAAGAGTTTTCCGTATTTTCATGACTATGAAAATTGTAGATTCGTGAAAACCATTTCCGGTGACTACCTCTTGAAGTTCATCAAGAGAATGCCAAGAGTGTGCAAAGCAGTCATCAAGCAAAAAGTGCTACTGTGAAGAACCTAGAATATAAGACATATGTTCAGTTGTTTCACACTTTTGTTAAGTATATAATTCCACGTGAAATTCATAGTTTTGATGCCTTCAGTGTAAATCTACAATTTTCATAGTCATGAAAATACAGAAAACACATTGAATGAGAAGGTGTGTCCAAACTTTTGGTCTGTACTGTATATAACAGAGATCAGAAAATTGTTAAGATTCCAAAGTGAAAGAAGGGTAGGGATGCTCCTGGAGCTGACCCTGATCCCTAGTTACCAGATTGGTGCAGGTCTCCAGTGGCAGCCGGATGTATAGTTGTATGCAGAACTGCACAGCGTCATACACAATGTAGTGGCCGTCCTCGGTACTGCAGCTCATTCCTATTGATGTGAATGTGATCTGAGCTGTAGTACCGAGAACGGCCACTAAAAGGTGTATGGTGCTGGGTGTTCTGACTCCATAAACTGTATATATCAGGCTGTTATAGCGGCTGACGGGTGTTGGATCCTCACCGAACTGATATTGATGACTTACCTTGATGTCTGAGTCCAAGGAAACTTATTAATATTGGGACAGCAAACTAAATACTCACCCAAGGTGAAGAAAAGACGCCTAGGTATAACTTTAGTCATATACAGTGCACATACTGAACCAACACGGCTCTGCTATACAACTACATAGCTCCACACCATGGCAGACCAAGGGTCTAACTTTGTGTTTATCTTTCCCATAAGTGAATGGAAATATCTCTATAGTACAGTCTTAAAGGGCAACTCCCATCTTTATAAAAGGATATTGTCGGATAGTGCTTATAACAAGCACTTTTGCAATTTTTGCTTATTAAAATTTGCAGCCGTTCTGGAGATATTAGCACTTTTGTGTTGTTTACGTTCGTTGCCTTGGAGACCGGCGACCACCGCCGCCGTCTAGATAGATAGTGAGTGTCTAGATAGTGTGCCAAACGGACAGGGTTAGGCGGTAGTAGCGATCTCCAGCGATTCTGACCAACTTCAAAGCAGTTAATAGAAAAGAGTTTGTAAGCGCTGCACCCGGTCCGCTGTCTATGAGCGGTGGCCGGTCACTAAGGCAATGAGCTGTAGACAGTGTTAATATCTCAGGAACGGCTGAAAGTTTTAATAAGCAGTGAAAGGCAAAATGTATTGTTTTTCCAAGCTCTATCCAACAAGATATTAAACATATCAGCAGGGGCGTAACTACAACAGCTGCAGGGGTTGCAATCACACCTGGGCCCTGGATGGAGCCTAGGGGTCCCAAAAGCTTTATAGAAAAAGACTAATGCTATTTAAGATTTGCAATAATTGGGGGCCCGTTGGAGCTTTTGCATCGGGGCCCATGAGCTTCATGTTACGCCACTGCATATTGGCACAGATCTTTTCTGTTTGTTACAATGTATCAGAGCCAGTAACCCTGTTAGCTCAGAGAGATTATGTACGTATATGTAATATTAAAGCTGAGTGTGTGGGTATGTATCATAGCCCTGCCCCAGGACAATGCAGTGGTGAAGCTATGAGTGTGTAAGCCCTGCCCACTCAGCATAGCCACACCCACTCCATTATCTCTGCCCCTCCACATAGCCATGCCCACTCCCATAGCTCTGCCCTGACACTATGTGGAGGGGTGGAGCTATGAATGGGTGGGGCTATATGTAGGGGTGGAGCTATGAAGAGGAGGGGCTTGCGCAGGAGAGGGGCAGAGCTATGATACATACATTTCGCATATGGGTGATATTACCATATATGGGCATTATGACTATATATGGGCATTACACCTGGCAACACCGGTTCTACAGCTAGTTTAATATATATAAACACTGTAGAAAGTATAAAAGGGGTTGTTCCCCCCCCAAAGGTGAGACCAAATGGTGTGCTGGTCGTGCAGAGCTGAAACTCCTTTGACTGCAGTGCCCAGTGTTTCAGGCCAAACCTTAATGCATTGAACACCCATAATGGTTTACTGTGGGCAAAAAAAAATAAAAAACTTGGATTATCTGCAAAAAAATCAAAAATATTTGCATTTCTTTTTGCCATTCCAGTGACCGCCGTTCCCTAAATGTAGCGAGTTCTAGCTGATCAGCTCCGTCACGCCAAATTGTTAATAGAGCGGCATTATAGCTATTATTATGTGATTACCGCCTATAAAATGGGGATATAAACAAGGCAGGCGCGCTCCATCAGAGACAATGGCGCGGATGATGAGGCCACTTTATGGTACAATGGAGGCAAATTACAGCAGCACAATGCCGCCATTCACAGCGACGGCACGTAGCATTGCCTGCTGATATCGTAACAACTGACACTAATATGGGGGATTTCATAATAAATACCAGTAAAATATGAGTTTGTACCATGTTAAACCAGTAGATAGAATTTTTTTATTTCCTCAGGGGTTCGTACCTTTTTTAATGGCAAACTGAAAAGATGGTAATAAATAGCAAACTTTAGAGACTACTCAGGTCTCAAGAAGGAGCTCTTAGGCCGGCTTCACACACAATTTCCCTGTCAGGTTCTGTCCGGTGTTCTGCAGGATGCACCGGACAGGACCTGACAGCCCTGACAAACAGAACCGAAGGGTAAATATCCCCTCCATCCTGTTTGTGCCGGAAGATGCTAGCGTGCAGATGTCCGCTGTCCAGTACTGAAATTTCAGCATAGCGGCTGGAGGGGAGCTCTCCAGGGGCTGAAATTGCAGCCTGCGGCTCTTTCAGCTGCGCTGTCCAGGTGCTGAACATGCGCGGCTTGAATTTCAGAGCCGCCTCTCTTTCAGCAGCACCACGAACCATTTTTCTGCGTGATCCGGCGCCCATAGACTCCCATGTTATGGGCGCCGGATCGCACCGGATTCGGGAGGATCCGGTTTTGCGCGATTTTTGCCTTGGACACAAAAATGCTGCAAGCTCCGATTTTGTGTCTGGGGCAAAAAACGAACCCAGCCGGATCCTGCCAGATAGACACCAAACCGGATGGCATCATCTGCCATCCCATAGGGATACAATAGGGGCAAAATTGGACCCGTGGCTGTCTGGTTCACACTGGACAGCCCCGGACCCGAAAAATCATTGTGTGAAGCCGCCTTACTGGAAAACCTGCTTCAAGGTGGACATAAGGTGTTACCTGGGTGGAGAAGGTAAAGAAAAAAAATGGCACTCGCGTGGCAGGTGGACACGCGCAGCATAGTATCAGGATGGCAGCTGTTTTGTGACAACATGAAAGAAACAGCTGTCATCCTGATACTATGCTGCGCGTGTCCACCTGCCACCGCATGTAATTTTAAGACGATGAGATACAGAGGATTGTATGAGGCAAGATCTGGTGAGTGCCAGATCTACTAATGGACATGCCTTAACCTGGAATGAGCACCACCAGTACGCCTGTTTTTTCACACACTACACTCTAAATATACCATGTCTTACGCTCAGGATAGCTTTTTCCTAAAACAGATTGGTGCAGAACTTGTTTCTTCTTTTTTTATGAGAAGGTAAAGTTTGGTTTAGGGCTTCAATGTCCCCAGAAATGTTGGTAACTACGAGCGAAAATAAGTATTTGATACACTGACCATTTTGCAAGTTTTCACACCTACAAAGAATGGAGAGCGGGGGCGCAAGTAAAACAGATGCAGGAGATGCAATCGCTCCCGGGCCCTGGAGCCCAGGGGGCCCCCAAAAGTCCCTTTGGGCTATAGTAAAAAGACTAATACTATTAAAGATTTCTACTAATTGGTGGCCCCTTTGGAGCCTTCACATGGGGCCCCTGAGCTTCAAGTTACACCAGTGATGGAGAGTCTATCATTTTTACCATAGGAACTGTGAGAGACAGATAAAAATCCAGAAAATCACATTGTATTATTTTTATATCATTAATTTGCATTTTATTGCATGAAATAAGTATTTGACACCTGCCAACCTGCAAGAATTCTGCCTCTCACAGACCTTTTAGTTTTTCTCCTACTCTGCTCTCATTACCTGTATTAGTTGCTCCAGTGTGAAGTTGTTACCAGTATAAAGACGCCTGTCCACGCACTCAATCACACTCCAACCTCTCTACCATGGCCCAGATCAAAGAGCTGTCTTCACACCACGGTTTTTGTCTGTCAGGGTGGATCCTGTTTTTTTGCAGGATCACCCGGACAGAACCTGACAGGACAGGATGTGTAGAAAGTGTGGCCAAATATGGTCCCGTATCAGGTTTTTAACAGAATTTGTTTTCTGCTGCTGTCCTTGGTGCTGAAGTCTGCCTATGTCTGCTCTGCTGCTTTCCTTGGTGCTGAAGTCTGCCTATGTCTGCTCTGCTGCTGTCCTTGGTGCTGAAGTCTGCCTATGTCTGCTCTGCTGCTGTCCATGGTGCTGAAGTCTGCCTATGTCTGCTCTGCTGCTGTCCTTGGTGCTGAAGTCTGCCTATGTCTGCTCTGCTGCTGTCCTTGGTGCTGAAGTCTGCCTATGTCTGCTCTGCTGCTGTCCTTGGTGCTGAAGTCTGCCTATGTCTGCTCTGCTGCTGTCCTTGGTGCTGAAGTCTGCCTATGTCTGCTCTGCTGCTGTCCTTGGTGCTGAAGTCTGCCTATGTCTGCTCTGCTTCTGTCCATGGTGCTGAAGTCTGCCTATGTCTGCTCTGCTGCTGTCCTTGGTGCTGAAGTCTGCCTGTGTCTGCTCTGCTGCTGTCCTTGGTGCTGAAGTCTGCCTGTGTCTGCTCTGCTGCTGTCCTTGGTGCTGAAGTCTGCCTGTGTCTGCTCTGCCGCTGTCCTTGGTGCTGAATCCACAGCCTGTGCTGAAGTTTGGACAGCAGATTTCTGAGCAAGCTCCGTGCAAAAAATCGGATCCAGGAAACGATCCGTTTTTTTACCGGATCCGGCACCATAGACTCCCGTTATATGGGAACCAGATTGCACCGGATCTGGTTTTGTCAGGTTTTTGCACCGGAGACAAAAAATGCTGCAGGCTCCGACTTTGTGCACAGAATACACAAAACCTGATGGCCAAATAGGACCAATCTGGCACCATAGGGATACATGTGAGGCAAAACCGAATCAGGTTCTGTCCGGTTCAAACCAGACAGAAAACCATGGTTTGAAGCAGGGCGGGCTGGTGCACTTTTCCCTGGGTGGCAACATTTTTTTCCAGCCCTAGCAGGTGAGGACTGTGGGGGGTGATGGTTGGACACTTGGGGGTGCTAGCGGTTGATGTGAGTGAGGAGGGGGGGTTAGCTAGCGAATAAAGTGAGGAGCGGGGGGGTAGTGCTGGCGGTTCAAGTGAGGAGCGGAGGGGGCTTCACACTCACCACGCTTCCCGGCGGCCGCAGCCGATGGTAGCTGCTGAGATACAAGCGGCCGCAAATCCGAGCCGCCGGCCCATTTTACTATGGGGGCGGCCCTAAATGAGGACATTTCCACCAACCTGGGGAGCACTTGCCCCCCTGCCACCTGGGCCAGTCCGCCACTGGTTTGAAGCTAAGAATACCAGGGACAACACTGTAGACCTGCACAAGGCTGGGATGGGCTACAGGACAACAGGCAGCAGCTTGGTGAGAAGGAAACAACTGTTGGCACAATTATTAGGAAATGGAAGAAACACAAGATGACTGTCAATCTTCCTCTGTCTGGGGCTTTATGCAAGATGTCACCTCGTGGGGTCAGGATGATTCTAAGAAAGGTCAGGAGTCAATTCAGAACTACACGGGAGGACCTGATCAATGACCTGAAGAGAGCAGAGACCACAGTCTCAACGATCACCGTTATTAACACACTTCACCGGTATGGATTAAAATCCTGCATGGCACTCAAGGTCCCCCAGCTCACCAGCACGTGTCCAGGGCCGTTTGAAGTTCACCACTGACCATCTTGATGATCCAGAGGAGACATGGGAGAAGGTCATGTGACCAGAGGAGGCAAGGGGGAAGGTCATATGGTCAGATGAGACCAAAATAAAACTTTTTGGTACCAACTCCACTGGTTTCGTTTGCAAGATGAAGGATGAGTACAGCCCTAAAAACACTATACCAACCGTGAAGCATGGGGGTGGAAACATCATACTTCGGGTGCTTTTCTGCAGCGGGGCCAGGACGATTGCACCATAGTAAAGGAAGGATAGATGCGGTCATGTATCTTAAGATTTTGGCCAACAACCTCCTTCACTCAGTAACAGGATTGAAGATGGGTCGTGGCTGAGTCTTCCAGCATGACAATGACCCGAAACACACAGCCAGGGCAACTAAGGAGTGGCTCTGTAAGAAGCGTTTCAAGATCTTGGAGGGTCCTAGCCAGTCTTCAGACCTGAACCCAATAGAAAATCTTTGAAGGAGGCTAAAACTCAATGTTGCCCAGTGACAGCCCCGAATCCTTAACCCCTTCCTGACCCTTGACGTAATACATGGGTCAGGTCCAGGTGTTTGATGTGAGCTCCGATGCGGCGCTCACATCAAATACCCGAAATCTCAGCTGATCTGATTAGCTGAGATGTCGGGCTTACAGCTGTCATTCAGGCATCGTGGCGGGGAACGCTCCATTCCCCGCTGTGACCGGAGATCCCGTGATGATATCGCGAGATCTCTGGCGCTCACGTGATAGCCCGGGATCACTGATCACTTCCTGTGAGTGGTTGGCGAGCGCATTCGTGACAGGTGCTGCAGCTCATCGATACCTGTCAGAAGCGATCGGATGCTGCAACAGTGTGGCGCCCTATGGGACTGTATAAAATCAAGAATCAATTAAAAAATAAAATTTATAAAAATATGAAAAAAAACAAAACATTCAATTCACCCCCCTTTGCTCCCATTCAAAATAAAAGTATTAAAATTTTTAAAAAAATACACATATTTGGTATCACCGCGTTCAGAATCGCCCGATCTATCAAGATAGAAAATCAATTAATGAGAGCCGTAATCTGCGGAACGGAAAAAAGGTCCAAACGGCAAAATTAAATTTTTTTGGTCGCTGCAACATTGTTATAAAATGCAATAACGGGCGATCAAAACATCACATCCACCCAAAAATGGTCTCATTAGAAACGTCAGCTCAAGACGCAAACAATAAGCCATCACACAGCCCCAGATCCTGAAAAATGAGAACGCTACGGGGCGCAGAACATGGCGCAAAAAGTGCACTTCTTTTTTTTTTGGTCAAACTTCTGAATTTTTTTTCACCACCTAGATACCAGTAAAGGTATACATGTTTGGTATCTACGAACCCGTACCGACCCGAGGCATCACACCGTCAGGTCAGTTTTACCACATAGAGAACATGGTGACTAAAAAACCCCCACAGGGCTTGGTGGGTGCTCTCTGTGGAGACACAAGGCTCAGTGGGTGTTCTCTATGGAGACACGTGGGTCAGTGGCTGCTCTTGGCCTTTGGCCCAGCCACTCTTAGAAAGATCGCATGGACCAGGGCTCATCCCACTGAACACCCAAACTCCTTAACTGCGGGCAGAACATTAATCAGACAACACAGGGTGAGGGAAACACACAATTTTAAGACTTTATTGGATCCCCAACAGTCAAAGACATCTAAGACATTCCCAGCAAAAACATAAAATGTAACAGGCAACTGTGGCGCCCCGCAACGAGTGCGTCACAAGAGGGTATTGCAGCCATAAATGCAGCCGCAATATTCTCTGACCCGGCAGTGATCTGGTTAATTTAGAAATCCAACCCTGCATGCATCACCTAGAACAGAGGGCCAATCCTAGGTCCTGGGGGGTGGAGTGTTAGGGAAGTGTAGTAGAACACACACGATAGTCTAGACAGAACAGAAGGAGAATAGTCTGGAACAGCCTAGAACAAGGTCTGAGAACTAGAACTTGGAGAGGAGCGGGGGCTCCGCACCCCGTGCAGCCCCCGGGCCGTCACCGGTCGGGTGTCAGCACCTGAGGCCTTACCAACCGGGATTGGGCATTATTCACACGGGTTCCCAAAAGACTCCCCTGCCCACAACTCACAGCCGGTTCACTGGTACCGAAGCTGGCAGCAGTTCACCTCTGCTACGCGAACCAGAAGAGTGGAGGAGCAGCTTCACAGGAGCACCCCACCACCAGCCAACTTCCAGTCGTCTAACCAGCGGTGTACCCACTGAGGGATCCAAGGCTCCCCAAAACATCCAGAACGTACATCATGGATAGGGCATTGAAGCAGCCTCCCCGTGCCCGACCTGGTATTCCTGGGCGACACTGGCAACCACTTAGTTAGAATGGAGGAACACTACGGATCTCTAAGGGACAATTCACTGCTGAGTCCACCCGGTCCACTACCTGTAATCTGTATACCATGTACTGCCTGCTGGTTACAGTAAAGACCCGTTGCAGAGACTTTCTGTGTCCATGCTTCCTTATGAACTGTCCGTCCGCACTACAAGGTAACCGCAGCTGCTGCACAACATCTTGAGCAGCTCCAGCCTCCGGGGATCACCGCTCAGCCTGTGGGGAGCGTTCCATCTTGCTGCTGTCCATCCCCCGGAGGTTCCGCAGCGTCGGTAGTCCTTACCGAAACTACTCATAGGTGGCGTCACGAATAAATTAAAAACCCCTTTAATCTGTTCCACCAAGATGTCTTCAACCCTTTTGATCTGCACTACACCGGGCCCCACTACCGGCAGGCGCGGTCCACCCGTGACAAGGAGGAAGGAAGCATCGCCTGTCTAAACCGGAGTCCCGGCCACGGTGAGTCACAACAGAGTCTCACCCTTCCACTGGCTCACCAGGGATTAGAATATTTGTACCTTCGGGGCTTCTATGGCAACTACTCCAATCCAGCAGCACCACGCTTTTGTCTGGCACCCACCGAGAAAGGAATACTGACAAGCTTAGGAAGTTGACCGAGCATAGCAAAGTCTGTAGCTAGGTGACCGCACTGTCCTAACCTGGTTATCTTCCCTAAGTAGTGTCTGATATTCCAGCTGAATCCTAGAATCCTAGGCTGAACTCCTGCAGAATACAATCCAGTTTTGGTGCTCCTCTAGTCGGACTGGATACTCCTAGACTGAGGCCATGCAGAGTATGATGGCATGATGTTATCCTGGCAGCCATAATCGAAAATTCCTAGGCTGAGGTTGTGGTCTTCTAACCGGGGCCGAAACCCCTAGATGGAAGCCATGTAGCATATGAACTATTGGTGACTGAAGCAAGTCCTTTTATATAGCCTGGGTACTCATCTTAGGTTATTATAGGTCTTACAGGATTGGTGGAATAAGTATGTACTCTTATTGGTTGGCATTTCAATCCGCATGCATAATTTCCCTTTGAGTAATGTAGACAGAAGGGGCTGAGGTAAATTACATTATATTAGCAATACACATCCCAATACAATGGGGCTCCAAATAGTCTGGCAAGAAACAATGACTTAACAAACATGAGATTACAAACAAAAGACCAATACATCTGCCAAGTTAAGAATATTAACCCACGACAAACATTGAGGAAAGTTCATCACTGTGAACATATAACAATCTTTAAAAAGATTAAATTTGTAAATAAAATAAGGGGAAATAAAAAATGAGAAAAAAGCCAAAAATAAACAATATAAGGACCCTTAAGAGTGGGGTTCTTTAGGGTTTTGCAATTGGGCCATGCGATTTGTAAAATTCTGTGTGATGTTGGTCCAGAATGCACAATAAGTAATATTGTCCCATTTTTTTTAAATTTAAAATAATTTTTTAATCATTTATCTCATTCTGTTCTCAGCCATGAACTTGAGTTTTATTCGACTTGCTTTCAGATATGGAGCATCTATAGGAAATATAAGAATGGTGATAACTTTTCAGGTCTTCTGACCTAGCAACTAGTGATGAGCGGGCACTACCACGCTATGGTGCTCGGGACTCGTAACGGGTTGACGCTTGGATGGGCACGATCAAGTATAAAGTATAGTGGAAGTCAATAGGAAAACTTGAGCAAGAAGACCTTCCTGAAAGAAGTTCAAGTTTCCCATTGACTTCCTTCATACTCAATGTGTCCAACCTGCTCGTTATGAGTACTGAACACCCGAGCATGGAAGTGCCCGCTCATATGACTACTAGTGTGCTGCCCTGGCCAGCCTCTGGTGTGATGGTGGTGGTGCACGGTGGTCCAAGTGCTGACCAGGCCTGACCGGCAAGGCGTGCCGTCATTGTCAATTGTGGGGTTAATGATAACAGAAGATTCCAAGACAGACCAGTTCTTGATCTGTGATTCCCTCCCAGCAAGCAGGCAACTCGAATACCATTGACACTTTGTAGATCCCTCAGTCATACAACCCTGGCAAAAATTATGGAATCACCGGGCTCGGAGGATGTCATTGAGTTGTTTAATGTTGTAGAAAAAAAGCAGATCCAGACATGGCACCACAAAACTAAAGTCATTTCTTACATGGCACTTCATGGCTTTAAGAAAACACTAAAAAGAAATTTCAAGACAAAAAATGTGGTAGTCAGGAAGGGTTCATTTTTTTTTCAGACCAAGCAGAGGGAAAAAATGATGGAATCACTCAATTCTGAGGAAAAAAATATGGAATTATGAAAAACAAACACACAAAAAACACTCCAATACATCACTAGTATTTTGTTGCACCGCCTCTGGCTGTTATAGCAGCTTGCAGTCTCTGAGGCATGGACTTATGAGTGACAAACAGTACTCATCATCAATCTGGCTCCAACTTTCTCTGATTGCTGTTGTCAGATCAGCTTTGCAGGTTGGAGCCTTGTCATGGACCATTTTCTTCAACTTCCACCAAAGATTTTCAATTGGATTGAGATCTGGATTATTTGCAGGCCATGACATTGACTCCATGTGTCTTTCTTTCCGAGGAATGTTTTCAGAGTTTCTGCTCTTATGGCAGGATGCATTAATTCTTGAAAAATGATTTCATCAACTCCCAAACATCCTTTCAATTGATGGGATAAGAAAAGTGTCCAAAATATCAATGCAAACGTGGGCATTTATTGAAGATGTAATGACAGCCATCTCCCCAGTGCCTTCACCTGACATGTAGCCCCATATCATCAATGACTCTGGAAATTTGCATGTTCTCTTCATGCAGTCATCTTTATAAATCTTATTGGAACGACACTAAACAAAAGTTCCAGCATCATCACCTTGCCCAATACAGATTTGCGATTCATCACTGAATATGACTTTCATACAGTCATCCACAGTCCACGATTGGTTTTCCTTAGCCCATTTCAACCTGTTTTTTCCTGCTTAGGTGTTAATGAATGGATTATGTTTAGCTTTTCTGTATGAAATCGATTTCATTTAGGCGGTTTCTTAAGGGGTCGTCACACATGTCAATGTTGTCAGCGATCTGATCGTTGGCGACATTGACAGCTGATCGCTGGTGAGCTGTCACACAGACAGACTCACCAGCGATCAGTGGACCAGCGACATCGTGGAAATGATTTCAATATCGTTTCCACGATGTCTTGCTCCCGCTGCCAGGCTGTGGTTAGCGGGAGCAGGCTGGTATCCATGGTAAACTTCGGGTATCTAGGCACCGCGTGCTGCGTAGATACCCTATGTATACCTTGGTTACCAGCCTTCTCCACTCACCTGCTGGTATCCAAGGTCCCTAGTTACCCGCTGTGTACCTTGGATACCAGCCGGTGAGCGGAAAAGGGTGGTAACCACGGTATACATCGGGTATCTAGGCAGCGCGCGCTGCCTAGATACTCGCAGTTTACCATGGATACCAGCTCCCAGCGCTTCCTGAGAGGCGCTGGGAGCTGGCTGATCGTGCGTCTCCTGGGCAACCGGGCAACCATCGCCAGGTTTTCGGTCCTGTCCAAAAAGCTGGCGACCATCAACCAGCAATTTGTGCTGGTTGATATACCATGTCACACGCGTCAATATCGCTGCAATGTCACGTGCAGCAGCGACATTGACAGCGATATTGACGCGTGTGACGGCCCCTTTACAGTTCGGTCACAGACATTAACTCCAGTTTCCTCCCATCCGTTCTCATTTGTTTTGTTGTGCATTTCTGTTTGGAGACATATTGCTTTAAGTTTCCGGTCTTGAGCTTTGATGTCTTCCTTGGTCTACCAGTATGTTTGCCTTTAACAACCTTCCCATGTTGTTTGTATTTGGTCCAGATTTTAGACACAGCTGACTGTGAACAACCAACATCTTTTGCAACATTGTTGTGATGATTTACCCTCTTTTAAGAGTTTGATAATCCTTTCCTTTGTTTCAATTGACATCTCTGTGTTGGAGCCATGATTCATGTCAGTCCACTTGGTGCAGCAGTTCTCCAAGGTGTGATCACTCCTTTTTAGATGCAGACTAACGAGCAGATCTTATTTGATGCAGGTGTTAGTTTTGGGAATGAAAATTTACAGGGTGATTCCATAATTTTTGCCCTCTGCTTGGTCTGAAAAAAGGTACCCTATGCATCTCCAACACTGGCTCCAGATGCAATGTGGGCAAAATGGCCAGGGCTTAAATAGATCCTATGAGTCATCTATGATGCTGGGCGGCCAGCCAATCACAGTAATGCCACAACTGAGATGTCTGCCGTATTACTGTGATTTGGTTTAGAAGCCCACCATGATTAGTGGCTGCAAAGGAGGCGCCAAAACTGCAAGGCGGGCCATCTGAATATAGTGAGGCGAGTACACAAAAACTCGCCGAATAATGCAAATACCGTACTATTCGTGCGAATAGCGAATAGTGACGAATACACTCGCTCATCACTAGTCGCCACCAATCACTGCGACGATGGGAGCCGGCATACAAGTGAGAACCACTAAATACTTTAAATGGCTCTCACTTGGCATAAAATTCCGGTGTTCTGGGGACTGAACGCCACCCACCTAAACAAAACCCCGCCAACTCATCAATTTGATTGGTCCGTTGCAAGTTGGCGGGTTTGGGCTACAGGTGGGTGGAGTTCCATCCATGTCATGTTACATATGTGTTTGCCTGGGGTGAATACGTAATTTAAAGGGAGCTGTTTAGGATCCAAAAAGAACCGTGTCTTTTTGTTGAGTGGAGGAGCCAGATCACCAAAAAGAGCCGGACTCTGCCATCACTATTTCCTAAGCACCGCCTCTCCTGGTTAGGGACCGTGGCAAGCCATGAAACAGGCAAAGTGCACAACCCCAGTTAGGGATTGGATAACTCATGGATATGCACAAACGTCACCAAAGCTAGCAATGCACATAGAAATATCACACATGGAGCGTATTTGTGGCACCACACTACCAACATATGGGACATTTTAAGCCATACCCCTTTCTACCAGGAAACACCCCCCAAATTTGCTGGAAACATCCCTTTTATTGAAATATGCTGAAGCCTCACTTTTTTTGATAGTGTTGGTGAGTCAAGATCATGTTGAGCAGGTTTAGTATGTGAATGCATCGGCCGTAAGGGCCAGGATATTCACACACTCTGGGGGTATCAGTCTTCTCAGTAGTCATGGTGGCAGCCCCAAAGCTGTGGCCCTGGCCTTGCATGAAAAGGGAAAAATATTTACAGGGAATTAAGTTTTTAGTGTTTTCGTGATGCAATCTATGGATTCTGATAGAATGACCAGCTCTACTTGTAGTGACTCTGTGGAATAAGTGTTATGGCAGCTAGGTGTTACACTCCCCACAGACGGAACGTGTCCCCAGAGTGTGTTGGTGTGGATGATGGTGGTTGTGATAAATGCAGGACAGTGCTCAAGAAGTGGACAGATGCAGGGGTTGCAGTTCTTACCAGTCTCTTTAGACACAAAATAATGAGCCAAGCACATGTGGCGCCCCTATGGCAAGACGCCACAGGGAGGTACTGCACCCCAAACAGAAGGTGTAGTGCCTCTGTAGCCATGGATATGGAGGACCCTACAGTGTCTGCACCCAACACCCATACAATAGGCTACCTTAGTACAGGGGACCGTATATTCAGTAGGTCCCAGGGGTGGAGCCTAGATGAGCGGGAGACCAGGAGTGACAGTTAGAAGATTAGTCAGTCAGACTGTGTAAGAGAGCAGAGAAAGACGGATGCAGGGGATCCTGCGACCGTGACAGGATGGCACCTCTAAGGAGAGGGGTGACCTGGACGGAGAAGGGGGCCACTTCAGGACTGGTCGGAGCCAGCTGGAGACCCAGGTCACCACCATTAACCGGAACCGAGGCGGTTAGTTAAGGTCTATCCCTAACCGCAGACAGGCAGGCTGTGGGCCCGACATAAGGGAGCCACAGCACCCATCAAGCACTCCAACATCAGTCCTCATGATGCTGAGAAGTAAAGAGACTTTAGGCAACAGACCCGAGGACTAGAGACTAAACTCACGAGTGGGAGTAGAGAAGGCCATCATGGCACAAAAGGAAAAGGACCAGGAGAGCCATTTTGAGGACACCTCTGACAGACTCTAAAAAGCCTCCAAAATCCGCGGCTTCGGCCCTCGGTTAACCCAGACAGTACCGTGTACCTATTGATCCATCTGCTACCAGGTGTCTGGTGTCCTTTCATCCGTTGTCTGGAGGCCTCTACAGCAACACAGAGGTGGGGACTACGACTCCCATCGTATACCCTGCAGCCCTGAGGTAAAGCTCCACCTGTGGGGAGCTGTACTACCAAAGCTGCATCTCCATCACCTTAGCGTCCGGCCGCAGCGCTGGTTACCCTATTACCAGGTACCACAAGTGGCGTCACGTTACAATTTCCCCATCATAATTACCCCACCCACCATTGAAGGTCCAGGGCACGGAACCGGGAACCGACCAGCCGTGATCCCCACTGAAGCAGCAACCTGTCCGGGTATCCGAGTATTCCCTACCCTGTCGACCGACTCACACACAGTGAACAAGTCTATAAGACCGTGTTCACACCACCAAGAAACTGAATCCCAAAAAACAGTAAAACAAACATATAAAAAATACTCTGTTGTAATAAATAAAGTAAGGGTATTTGGTTCATACGTTTTTTTGCAAAAATGTAACGTAAGCCGCTCTACCAATCGTCAAGGTAACCCATGTCAGAGCAAACGCATCAACCAAATACCCTGTTTTATAACACTTTTTTATCAGCACTTGCTCCTTACTTTATTTATTACAACAGAGTAATTGTATATGTTTGTTTTACTGTTTTTTGTGATTCAGTCTCTTTACTTGCAGCTTAGTTCGGTGCCAACCCAGCCAGAGTACTGAGCTTTCCCAGATTGCAACTTGGCCAGCTCTCAAGCAGACCGGGTCCACTCCACTGAGACACCACTCATAAGCATTCCCATGCTGCTCTTGTGGCACCCCATGGGTTAATGTGCCACAATAACACCACATGGGTTCTCTCCCCACTACACACTGACAAACACTAGCACCTCTTGGCCAGGAGGGGGAGCAGAACCTGCTTCCTTAAATACTCCTGGTCATGAGGGAGAGCTCAGTTCAGCACGGTGCAGTGCTGTGAAGAGCACAGTTAGAGCAGAGTTAGCTCAGTTCAGGCCCAGCAAGGGTCGGAGGAACAGGAGAACTACAGACTGAGGAACACGTCTGGGAGCTGGAGTGATACCTTCACTTGCCCCAGAAGAGCGCATAGAACGGACACCGGATCCGGTACTGTGTCTGGCACCCACAGCACAGTGAATCTAGGAACAGTGGGATCTCTAGATGCCCCTAGTACCAGAGCAAAGCAACACGGAGGGGTCATCACAGCACAGAGGACTCAAGTTGCCTTGCCAAGTGGTACCAGCAGAACACAGAGAAGGAGTGAGAAGTCCCAGCAGCTCAGCTAGACGCAGCTGCCAGGACACACACACACAGCGCAGCACGAGGAAGCTGATCTGCAACAACATCTGCAGTAAAGCTTTGGAAAACAGCAAAACTGTGAGTCTGTGTATTGATTGCAACCTTTGCCCGACATCCAGTAGCAGAGAGCTCCCACCTGCAGAGCTACAAGCCTGTCAGCTCTGCACACAGATTAGAAGAAGCTGCAGCATCAGGAGAAGAAGAGAATTGCACCTTTGACTACAAAACGTGAGTGTGTGTTCTTTAACCCTGTCTCCACCATTTATATCCATTATAGACTATACCATCACTGCCCCGGGGAATACAGTTCTACCCACTGGAACTATACCATCTATGCTGCCACTAAATCATCCCCGGAGGTTCTGCAGCAGTGGCGGCCCCCTTACTGGCCGCATATAGTGGGTGGCGTCATGATAAACTATTCTCCTCTGTAAATACACCCTTTTATTTGCCAGGGCCCGGGACACGGTCCGGACCAGGACCACCCGTGACTTCCCCAGTATCAGACACGGTCCGGTACCGAGTACCCTCGTCCCAGTGGGCTCGACACTCTTTACTTCCGGCGCTGTTCTCCTCTCTTCCCCTGCGCCTTTGTGCTACTGATCCCAAGGCAGGCAACTGCGGGCCCTGCTGAGTGACGGCCTGGCATGTCCTCTTGACCTTCTGTAGCCACTGTGCCTGACAGAGTAAAAGGTGATGGCCACTGCACCTGCAGTTCAGTGGCCTCCGGTTTCTTGGCTTGGTCTTAAAGTTCCACACCAAATTGGGGCCGGCACCCCTCGTACAGCCAGTTCTACCACGACCAGGAAGTCGGCTGTAGATTCAGGGATCTCTGGCCCGGGGTTCGCGGCTGACCATCCACAGGTCCTATAAGGGCCCAGCGTCCCCTAAAACTCCATCTTGCTGCTCCTTCTTCACTCTCTAATTCAGACTCACTAACTTCCTTCCTTCCACCCCCTAAACGTACTCCTTCCTCCAACCAGTAGATGGGGTCTGCTCTCAAGAGGGGTTTCTTCTGCCCTGCATTTTCCTGGCCTGAAGTTAGGATGGGTGTTGGGTGTGTGGACGGGTGTCTCAGTTTTGTGTTCCAACCTAACCTGAGAGCAATGGCACCACACTTGTGGATTAGGTGCAGTACCACTGTGGTGACCAAGGCACAGGGGTGCCACATGTGCATGTATAATATATACAAGGGGTGTAAACTTGCAGTAGACAGTAAGTTTGGACAATTTTGTATAACTTCATCCATTGGCTTACTTTAAGACTACTTTTTGCACCAAAATTTTGACGATTCAAAGACTACATTCTCTTCCCAGAAAAAGTACACCCTCTACGCCAAGTCACACAAATACGGGGTAATGCACCATGTTTTTGCAACCTTATCTGAGAATAGCATAATATAGAACCCAAGATCCTGATTCCAGCGATGTGTCACTTACTATTTAATCAACTGGAGATGATCATTAGCAGTTTATTTGGCCTGCTGTCAAGTAGACTGCCATATTCACAGACTGCTAAATCTACAACAGAGAAAGCACTAATTTTATCAAAATGACAGCAAGCAGCTCAGTAAGTGACACATCGCTGGAATCAGGGTCTCTATTTCTACATTATGCTGCTCTCAGATGGGAGGGCAAAAACCTGGTGACAGGTTCCCTTTAATACCACGTGGACAGCAAGGTCTTTTTGCAATTATTGGCACTGATATATTGCAGTATCCAAATAGATAAGGTAAAAAATCTTTATACTTGTTAGCCAGTAGGTATAAAAAATATTAGATTCTGAGAATCTGAGAGTCCTCAGTGGTTGATACTTTTAATGGCTTCAAATCTCAGAAAGAGAGAAGAATTTGGGAATACAAATTGATGCACATTCAAAACAGGATTGAATTTCTCACATGGATTCATGTCTTTTTACATCCATTGAAATGGCCTTTGGGGATATCACATCACTGAACAGACCCCAGTTAGAAGACAATGAACTCTTGACACTTCTTATGTGAACTGTCTCGCACAGATTTATGGCTTTCTACACTCACTGAGGAATCTTCAGGTCTCCACAGGCCATTAATCATAGAACAATAATACAATGGGTTCCTCTTATCTCAGAATTTTGATTTTACCTCCCAGCTCCTCTCCCCCTCCCTAGCCTGACTCTGATTTATGTCACCTTTCGTGTTTCCTGCATCATCTAACCCTGCCTATGCATATATGTATGTGTCATCAGAATCTGTGTCCTTATCAGCCTGATGAAGTTGCTAGGCTTACCATCTTTTCTGTTCGCCATTAAAAGGTATCAACCACTGACGACTATCAGATTCTAATATCTTTTTAGTATCCAAGTAGGGATAAACCTTCCATACCTCTCATATAGCCCCTCTACCTTTTCACATACAGTCATGCTGAGCTCGAATAGAGCAAAATCAATCAGATTATACTGAAAGGTAATGCTGTAACACTCCTACCTGTAAATAATCCACGTCCAATATGGCCACCCACGCCATGGAATACGGCAGCGCGGTTTTTAACCCTTCATCTTCCCTACTTTAATTTTTTGAGATAATGACCTTTGGGTTTTCATTGGCTATAAGCCATAATCATCAACATTAACAGAAATAGATCACTCTGTGATGACTCTATATAATATATGTGTTTCACTTTATGTATTGAATAACTGAACTTTTTGATGATATTCTAATTGAGATGGACCTGTATCTCATCCATATAGACATGGGTGAATGGATCACTGGAGACTAGTGAAAGGTCATTGAGATGCACCTGTATATAATAATGCCCACTCCATAGTCATTTGACCACCAATGTACTCACTGATTTAAAAGAACATAAATAAACATATACTCACTAGGGATGGGCGAATCCTAAAATACTCGGAATCGCTAGACTCTAACGAGTCCGAGTCGGAAACTCGTTACTCGTTGCGAGTCTAGCGAGTCCAATGTTAATGAATGGGGAAGCGAGTATTGCAGCGATTCCTGTGCTGCTGGACCCTATAAGGGGTCTGGCAGCAGAGGAAAAACCTGCAATTCCCCATTTTATTCTTTAAAAGCCAGCTCAAAAAGCCGCCGACTTGTAAAGAATATTAAAAAAAAATATTTTTTTTTTCATAAAAACGGACTGCTGTCCTCGCTCGGTAATCTCCAGAGCCTGCAGCAGAGATTCGGGCTTTGACAGCAAGGTTCACCTGAGGTGAGCCCAAAGACATTTCTCAGCCTGCTGTCCCTCTGGATAGACATGTGTGTCTATGTAGAGGGGATGTACAGGAAAAAAAATAGGGTTTTTTTTATCGGCTTGTGGAGCGCTAAATGAATCACAAGCAAAGCATCAACTAAAATCAGACCTTTATTGGCCCCTTGTGCTGCCACAACATGTTTCAACAGTACTGTACTGTCTTACTCAGGAGGTACCATATGAGGAAGACAGTAGACAGTAGTAGTTCAGGTGGGCAGAAAGCTTGGGCCTCCCCGCGCTGCGGATTCCAGCCCCCAGCTGCTTAGCTGTACCTGGCTAGACATAAAAATAGCGCGGAGCCCCACGCATTTTTTTTTTTATTATTTCATGAAATTCATGAAATAATAAAAAAAAAGGGGCCTCACCTATATTCTTGTGTCCAGCCAGGTACAAATAGGCACCTGGGGGTTGGGGGCAGCCCGTCGCTGCCTGCTGGATTCGGCTGGTTACAAAAATACAGCGAAGCCCACATCATTTTTTTTTTTTTGTAAAATCCATAAATCAATATAAATAAAAGGGTCTGCATATTTATTAACCCCTGGACTATGGTCGAGGGGTTAGTAAAGATACAGTCCATTTTTTGTGATTGTTTTATGATTTAAAAAAAAAAAAAAAAAAAATGATGTGGGCTTCGCCGTATTTTGTAACCAGCCGGATCCAGCAGGCAGTGAAAGCTGAGTGACTAAGCTAAGCTCTGAGGTCGATGCTGCATGCACTGTAAGGCTGCTCCTGCCTGCCTGTCTCCCCTGCCTACAGTCCTGTACACAGCACTCCTCCATCCTGGTAGCTCTCAGAAGAGCTGTTTGGGTTAAATGTGAGGAATCTTGAGGTGGGTTTCCTACACTCGCTGACACTCCCTAGCTAGGATCTGTTCCAAGTCTCCCTACTCGCCCTGCACTAGCTCAGATCGTCACAGGAATGTGCTCAAAATGGTGGGGGCAAGCCTTATATACAGCCTCGCCTGTCATACATGACATAGGCATCACGATGGACAGCAGCCAATAATAGTAATGCCACAACCAACAGGGCTGTGGCATTATTGTTTAAACGATTTGGGGACAATCCAGCTACATAGACAGCGATGTGATAGAGAGTTTAGCGACTGAGAAAAATACTGAATGCAAACTCTGACAAAACTAGGATTGCCATTGATTGGACTCGTTACTGTGTGAGTAATCGCTTGGAAACTCGCAGAGTACCGACTCCTGCGAGTTCCTTACTACTCGCAGAGTAACGAGTCCTAACGAGTAGATTCGCCCATCCCTAATACTCACCTCTCCTGCTGTTCCTGTCTCCTTGGCGAGCTTTCTGCAGCTCTGCACATCAGTGGTCACGTCATCACATCCACTGTGCTGAGACTGACATCATATCTCAGATGCCGAGGGAGAATCATGAAGGAGGGAGCGGAGCGCTCCTTCTTTCATCATTCAATTCAATTCAGGTGAAAGTGCGATGGTGGGTGGTGTGGGTCTAGTGATGCCCCTGTCACCGGGCCACCCTGACTAACGGGCCCCAAGACGTGCCGTGGCCTACCACCATACAGTGGTAAAAAATATCACAGAAATACCTCCATAAGATAATAATAATAATATAATATCTTTAATAATATATAATGTATATTGCTGCACTATAGGCCCATAGAAGTGACTAGACCTGAGGTCACACATGTATATTCCTGCACTATAGGCCCATAGAAGTGACTAGACCTGAGGTCACACATGTATATTCCTGCACTATAGGCCCATATAAGTGACTAGACCTGAGGTCACACATGTATATTACCACACTATAGGCCCATAGAAGTGACTAGACCTGAGGTCACACATGTGTATTACCGCACTATAAACCCATAGAAGTGACTAGACCTGAGGTCACACATGTATATTGCTGCACTATAGGCCCATAGAAGTGACTAGACCTGAGGTCACACATGTGTATTACCGCACTATAAACCCATAGAAGTGACTAGACCTGAGGTCACACATGTATATTACCACACTATAAACCCATATAAGTGAATAGACCTGAGGTCACACATGTATATTGCTGCACTATAGGCCCATAGAAGTGACTAGACCTGAGGTCACACATGTATATTACCCCACTATAGGCCCATAGAAGTGACTAGACCTGAGGTCACACATGTATATTACCGCACTATAGGCCCATAGAAGTGACTAGACCTGAGGTCACACATGTGTATTACCGCACTATAAACCCATAGAAGTGACTAGACCTGAGGTCACACATGTATATTACCACACTATAGGCCCATAGAAGTGACTAGACCTGAGGTCACACATGTATATTACCGCACTATAGGCCCATAGAAGTGACTAGACCTGAGGTCACACATGTATATTACCGCACTATAGACCCATAGAAGTGACTAGACCTGAGGTCACACATGTGTATTACCGCACTATAGGCCCATAGAAGTGGCTAGACCTGAGGTCACATGTGTATATTACCGCACTATAGGCCCATAGAAGTGAATAGACCTGAGGTCACACATGTATATTACCGCACTATAGGCCCATAGAAGTGACTAGACCTGAGGTCACACATGTATATTACCCCTCTATGGGTCCATATAAGTGACTAGACCTGAGGTCACATGTGTATATTGCTGCACTATAGGCCCATAGAAGTGAATAGACCTGAGGTCACACATGTATATTACCGCACTATAGGCCCATAGAAGTGACTAGACCTGAGGTCACACATGTATATTACCGCACTATAGGCCCATAGAAGTGACTAGACCTGAGGTCACACATGTATATTACCGCACTATAGGCC
Organism: Allobates femoralis; assembly: GCA_033576535.1. Lineage (NCBI taxonomy): Eukaryota > Metazoa > Chordata > Amphibia > Anura > Aromobatidae > Allobates > Allobates femoralis. Next base: position 555,347,562 of record JARQOC010000005.1, read on the forward strand.
CATAGAAGTGACTAGACCTGAGGTCACACATGTATATTGCTGCACTATAGGCCCATAGAAGTGAATAGACCTGAGGTCCCACATGTATATTACCGCACTATAGGCCCATAGAAGTGACTAGACCTGAGGTCACACATGTATATTACCGCACTATAAACCCATAGAAGTGACTAGACCTGAGGTCACACATGTATATTGCCGCACTATAGGCCCATAGAAGTGACTAGACCTGAGGTCACACATGTATATTACCGCACTATAGGCCCATAGAAGTGACTAGACCTGAGGTCACACATGTATATTGCTGCACTATAGGCCCATAGAAGTGACTAGACCTGAGGTCACACATGTATATTGCTGCACTATAGGCCCATAGAAGTGACTAGACCTGAGGTCACACATGTGTATTACCCCACTATAGGCCCATAGAAGTGACTAGACCTGAGGTCACACATGTATATTACTGCACTATAGGCCCATAGAAGTGACTAGACCTGAGGTCACACATATATATTGCTGCACTATAGGCCCATAGAAGTGACTAGACCTGAGGTCACACATGTATATTACCGCACTATAGGCCCATAGAAGGGACTAGACCTGAGGTCACACATGTATATTGCTGCACTATAGGCCCATAGAAGTGACTAGACCTGAGGTCACACATGTATATTACCGCACTATAGGCCCATAGAAGTGACTAGACCTGAGGTCACACCTGTATATTACCCCACTATGGGTCCATATAAGTGAATACACCTGAGGTCACACATGCACACTACCTCTGCACTCCCACTGGACCCCTACTGCCAGGATCTGAGGGGGCCATAATGGACTAGGGATAATAAACATGTTTGAATAATGTGATTTTATGGATAAAAAAACCTGTTTTATTTCCCTATTTCCCATTCCCAGGAATATTCCGAGTGGCCTCATGGGGTAAGAAAGTGTCTGTGTGTCATGCAAAATATTGTTTAACTGCTTAGAAAATAACAAACTTTTCAACTAAAATCTGAACTACTGGACTTATTATGTAGATTTCATAACTATTTCTACATTGTATCTTTGTGTCCATTTAGGTCCTAAATTCTGCACTAATTTGTATTTTAAAATATACCTAAATATCCTTCAAAGCTTTGTTTTTTTCTTATATTGAGCTCCAAATTCCCAGAATAGACTTAAATCTAAAAATAAAATTGTCTGCCTCCAGTCACCACCAGGGGGAACTAAAGAGCTCACTGCATACTGTGTTATTACTGAGTGTAATGTGGGCTCCACCTGGTGGTGGCTCATGGGATTACAGTGTTATGTTCCATATTTATGTCTGTGCACAGGATTTGGAGCTCTGTATCAGAAAAACACAATATGAAATTATAAAAATGGATATGAACAAAATTTTGGACCTATTTAAATAATCAAAAAAGTCTTAAAGGTGCAAGACATGCCTACATACACCATGATTTTTATACTGAACGCTATTGTTCCAAATGTGGATTTGACCGAAGGACGCCGAATAATAAATCATCATTTTAAGATGTTTCAGAGACATCTTGTTTTACTTCTGATTGGAGAAGCTCCATACACTGAATAATACATTTATATGTGTTTCCAAATGATTGTCACCTTATATATGAGATCATATTATGATGTTTTGTGCTTCAGTTTTTTTCGGCTATACTTCTGTTGCAGGGCTTGTCTTTATGTGTTTGCATGATTTTATCAATAGAAGTGTCTGATTTTACCGAATTTTGTTATCTGAAGATTTCTATTCGGTGGTACGAATACATTCTCTATGTACAAATATATAACTACTACACTACTGCCCCCTATGTACAAGAATATAACTACTATAATGCTGCTCCTATGTACAAGAATATAACTACTATAATACTGCCCCTATGTACAAGAATATAACTACTATAATACTGCCCCTATGTACAAGAAAAAAAAATGATTAAATAAACTATATATACTGCCTATAATTAAAAAAAAAACTGCCCCTATTACAAGAATATAACTACTATAATACTGCCCTATGTACAAAATAATAAACTACTATAATACTGCCCTATGTACAAGAATATAACTACTATAATACTGCTCCTATGTACAAGAATATAACTACTATAATACTGCTCCTATGTACAAGAATATAACTACTATAATACTGCCCCTATGACAAGAATATAACTACTATAATACTGCTCCTATATACAAGAATATAACTACTATAATACTGCCCTATGTACAAGAATATAACTACTATAATACTGCTCCTATTACAAGAATATAACTACTATAATACTGCCCTATGTACAAGAATATAACTACTATAATACTGCTCCTATATACAAGAATATAACTACTATAATACTGCCCTATAGTACAAGAATATAAACTACTATAATACTGCTCCTATGTACAAGAATATAACTACTATAATACTGCCCTATGTACAAGAATATATCTACTATAATACTGCTCCTATATACAAGAATATAACTACTATAATACTGCCCTATGTACAAGAATATAACTACTATAATACTGCCTCCTATATACAAGAATATAACTACTATAATACTGCCCTATGTACAAGAATATATACTACTATAATACTGCCTCCTATATACAAGAATATAACTACTATAATACTGCTCCTATGTACAAGAATATAACTACTATAATACTGCCCTAGTAACAAGAATATAACTACTATAATACTGCCCTATATACAAGAATATAAAATATAATACTGCTCCTATGTACAAGAATATAACTACTATAATACTGCTCCTATTACAAGAATATAACTACTATAATACTGCCCTATGTACAAGAATATAACTACTATAATACTGCCCTATGTACAAGAATATAACTACTATAATACTGCTCCTATGTACAAGAATATAACTACTATAATACTGCCCTATGTACAAGAATATAACTACTATAATACTGCCCTATTTACAAGAATATAACTACTATAATACTGCCCTATGTACAAGAATATAACTACTATAATACTGCCCCTATGTACAAGAATATTAACTACTATAATACTGCCCTATGTACAAAATATAACTACTATAATACTGCCCCTATGTACAAGAATATAACTACTATAATACTGCCCTATATACAAGAATATAACTACTATAATACTGCCCTATGTACAAGAATATAACTACTATAATACTGCCCCTATATACAAGAATATAACTACTATAATACTGCCCCTATGTACAAGAATATAACTACTATAATACTGCCCTATGTACAAGAATATAACTACTATAATACTGTCCATATGTACAAGAATATAACTACTATAATACTGCCCTATGTACAAGAATATAACTACTATAATACTGCCCTATATACAAATATAACTACTATATATACTGCCTATGTACAAGAATATAACTACTATAATACTGCTCCTATATACAAGAATATAACTACTATAATACTGCTCCTATGTACAAGAATATTAACTACTATAATACTGCCCCTATGTACAAGAATATAACTACTATAATACTGCCCTATGTACAAGAATATAACTACTATAATACTGCCCTATGTACAAGAATATAACTACTATAATACTGCTCCTATGTACAAGAATATAACTACTATAATACTGCCCTATATACAAGAATATAACTATATAATACTGCTCCTATGTACAAGAATATAACTACTATAATACTGCCCCTATGTACAAGAATATAACTACTATAATACTGCCCTTGTACAAGAATATAACTACTATAATACTGCCCTATGTACAAGAATATAACTACTATAATACTGCCTCCTATGTACAAGAATATAACTACTATAATACTGCCCCTATATACAAGAATATAACTACTATAATACTGCCCTATGTACAAGAATATAACTACTATAATACTGCCCCTATGTACAAGAATATAACTACTATAATACTGCCCTATGTACAAGAATATAACTACTATAATACTGCCCTCATGTACGTAAAAATATAATACTACTATAACTACTGCCTATGTACAAGAATATAACTACTATAATACTGCCCTATGTACAAGAATATAACTACTATAATACTGCTCCTATGTACAAGAATATAACTACTATAATACTGCCCTATGTACAAATATATAACTACTATAATACTGCCTATGACAAAATATAACTACTATAATAATCCCCTATACAAGAATATAACTACAAATACTGTCCTATTACAAGAATATAACTACTATAATACTGCCCTATTACAAGAATATAACTACTATAATATCTCCCTATGTACAAGAATATAACTACTATAATACTGCCCTATGTACAAGAATATAACTACTATAATACTGCTCTATATACAAGAATATAACTCTATAATACTGCCTATGTAAAGAATATAACTAATAATACTGCCTATTACAAGAATATAACTACTATAATACTGCCCTATTACAAGAATATAACTACTATAATACTGCACCTATTACAAGAAATAACTACTATAATACTGCTCCTATGTACAAGAATATAACTACTATAATACTGCCCTATGTACAAGAATATAACTACTATAATACTGCCCTATATACAAGAATATAACTACTATAATACTGCCCTATGTACAAAATATAACTACTATAATACTGCCCTATGTACAAGAATATAACTACTATAATACTGCCCCTATGTACAAGAATATAACTCTATAATACTGCCCCTATTACAAGAATATAACTACTATAATACTGCCCTATTACAAGAATATAACTACTATAATACTGCTCCTATGTACAAGAATATAACTACTATAATACTGCCCTATATACATAATATAATATATAATATCCCCTATGTACAGAATATAACTACTATAATACTGCCCTATGTACAAGAATATAACTACTATAATACTGCCCCTATTACAAGAATATAACTACTATAATACTGCTCCTATGTACAAGAATATAACTACTATAATACTGCTCCTATCAAGATATAACTATATAATATGCTTTACAAATATAATACTAATCTAATACAAGATATATCTAAATACTCCCCTTACAAGATAACTATATAATACGCCATAAATACCTATCTGCCTTACAAAATACCTATAACTGCTATAAGAAAATACATATATGCCTATTCAAAATATAACTTATATACGCCCTATACAAATACACTATAAACTGCCATGTCGATTATAAACATCGATAAACTACTATAAACTGCCATCAAGAATAAATACATAATATGCTATACAAAAAATACTATAATACTGCCTATCAGATATAACTACTATAATTCCTTGTACAGAATAAAACGCCTTTACTATATATATGCTCTTTACAAGATAAACTCTATAAAGCTATACAAAAATAACTAATATACGCCATACAAATATAACACTATATACGCCTAGTAAATATAACTCTACGCCATTACAAAATAATACTATATACTATTATAATATATAACTGCTCCTATTACAAGAATATAACTACTATAATACTGCTCCTATATACAAGAATATACTACTATAATACTGCTCCTATGTACAAGAATATAACTACTATAATACTGCCCTATGTACAAGAATATAACTACTATATACTGCCCTTACAAGAATATAACTACTATAATACTGCTCCTATGTACAAGAATATAACTACTATAATACTGCCCTTGTACAAGAATATAACTACTATAATACTGCCCTATGTACAAGAATATAACTACTATAATACTGCCCCTATGTACAAGAATATAACTACTATAATACTGCTCCTATGTACAAGAATATAACTACTATAATACTGACTCCTATATACAAGAATATAACTACTATAATACTGCTCCTATGTACAAGAATATAACTACTATAATACTGCCCCTATGTACAAGAATATAACTACTATAATACTGCCCTATGTACAAGAATATAACTACTATAATACTGCTCCTATGTACAAGAATATAACTACTATAATACTGCTCCTATGTACAAGAATATAACTACTATAATACTGCCCCTATATACAAGAATATAACTACTATAATACTGCTCCTATGTACAAGAAATATAACTACTATAATACTGCCCTATGTACAAGAATATAACTACTATAATACTGCCTCCTATATACAAGAATATAACTACTATAATACTGCCCCTATGTACAAGAATATAACTACTATAATACTGCCCCTATGTACAAGAATATAACTACTATATACTGCTCCTATGTACAAGAATATAATACTATAATACTGCTCCTATGTACAGAATATAACTACTATAATACTGCCCTATGTACAAGAATATAACTACATAATACTGCTCCTATGTACAAGAATATAACTACTATAATACTGCTCTATGTACAAAATATAACTACTATAATATGCTCCTATTACAAGAATATAACTACTAAATGACTGCTCCTTGTACAAGAATATAACTACTATATACTGACCCTATGTACAAGATATAACTACTATAATACTGTCCTATGTACAAGAATATAAATACTAATATGCCCTATTCAAGAATATAACTACTATAATACTGCCTATTAAAGATATAACTTATTAATATGCTCTTGTACAAGAATTAACTATATACTGTCCTATTACAGAATATAACTACTATATTATTATGTACAGAATAATACTATATACTGCCCTATGTACAAGAATATAACTACTATAATACTGCTCCTATGTACAAGAATATAACTACTATATAATACTGCCCTATGTACAAGATATAATACTATAATACTGCTCCTATGTACAAGAATATAACTCTATAATACTGCCCTATATACAAGAATATAACTACTATAATATGCCCTATGTACAAGAATATAATACTATAATACTGCTCCTATGTACAAGAATATAACTACTATAATACTGCCTATGTACAAGAATATAACTATATTAATACTGCTCCTATGTACAGAATATAACTACTATAATACTGCTCCTATGTACAAGAATATAACTACTATAATACTGCCTTATGTACAAGAATATAACTACTATAATACTGCCCTATGTACAAGAATATAACTCTATAATACTGCTCCTATTACAAGAATATAACTATATAATACTGCTCCTATGTACATAGAATATAACTACTATAATACTGCTCCTATGTACAAGAATATAACTACTATATATATGCCCTATGTACAAGAATATAAATACTATAATACTGCCCTATGTACAAGAAATAACTACTTATATGCCCTTTGTACAAGAATATAACTACTATAATACTGCCCTATTACAAGAATATATACTACTATAATTACTGCTCCTATTACAAGATATAACTACTATAATATGCTCTATGTACAAGATATAATACTATAATACTGCTCTATGTACAAGAATATAACTACTATAATACTGCTTCCTATTGTACAAGATATTATAACTACTATAATACTGCCCTTATACAAGACATATAACTACTATAATACTGCTCCTATATACAAGAATATAACTACTATAATACTGCTCCTATGTACAAGAATATAACTACTATAATACTGCCCCATTTACTTTTTTTTTTTTTTTTTTTTTTTTTTTTTTTTTTTTTTTTTTTTTTTTTTTTTTTTTTTTTTTTTTTTTTTTTTTTTTTTTTTTTTTTTTTTTTTTTTTTTTTTTTTTTTTTTTTTTTTTTTTTTTTTTTTTTTTTTTTTTTTTTTTTTTTTTCAAGAATATAACTACTATAATACTGCTCCTATGTACAAGAATATAACTACTATAATACTGCTCCTATGTACAAGAATATAACTACTATAATACTGCTCCTATGTACAAGAATATAACTACTATATACTGCCTTATTGTACAAGAATATTAACTACTATAATACTGCCTCTATATACAAGAATATAACTACTATAATACTGCTCCTATGTACAAGAATATAACTACTATAATACTGCTCCTATGTACAAGAATATAACTACTATAATACTGCTCCTATGTACAAGAATATAACTACTATAATACTGCTCCTATATACAAGAATATAACTACTATAATACTGCTCCTATGTACAAGAATATAACTACTATAATACTGCTCCTATGTACAAGAATATAACTACTATAATACTGCCCCTATATACAAGAATATAACTACTATAATACTGCTCCTATATACAAGAATATAACTACTATAATACTGCTCCTATGTACAAGAATATAACTACTATAATACTGCCCTATGTACAAGAATATAACTACTATAATACTGCCCCTATATACAAGAATATAACTACTATAATACTGCTCCTATGTACAAGAATATAACTACTATAATACTGCTCCTATGTGGATTTGAATGATTTCTCTCCCTGCATGAAGCTCTGTCATGTTATTTTCTCCTACATGGTGCATGGTATTGCTGCATGTCTCTGCCTTTCTCCCATCACATGTCCAGCACTTACATCCTGCTGTCTCGATCTGTTGATTACTTTGTATTATAGTATTTGTGTATTGTTTTATTTTTACATTCATCTACTTTTTGGACATGTACAGGACCCTCCAATGGGACACTGACCCTTCTGTATTGCAGCTCCATTCAGAGTCTGAACTCGGGTACGTTTCAGCTTTTACAGTAGAGATACATAAAATCAAACAAAAAAATAATAATGTCGTAATATGTATTATTGGGGGTGGGGTGGAGAATTTGAAGGGAATCTGTAAACTGGTTTTGCTACCTCATATGACAGCAACATAATGTAGGCAAACAAGCCCCGAATCCAATGATGTATCACATAGATTACTGGCTGCAGCCGTTCTCACACTACCAAAGAATTTAGTTTTAGAAACACAGCAGAGCTGGGAAAGCTGCCCCTACCCACACCAGTGTCACAGGGTGGTATAGCGGATATGGAGTTAGGAGGCAAGATGATAAGATGGGCAAGGTGTTTAGGGGAGCAAGTCTGGCCCTTAGACTTGGGTTCCTTGACTCTCCTTGTTCCCAGATGTACCCCAGATGGCGGGAAGGTCTGGGTCGCCACCCTAGGCCTTCGCTCGATTAGCCCTAGGCCCAGTGCCCCTACCTCTAGCCATGGACCAGGAAAAGGACAACCATTCCAAAAGGGAGTCAGGAGGCAAGATGGTAAGATGGGCAAGGCATATAGGGGAGCAAGTCTGGCCCTTAGACTTGGGTTCCCTAACTCTCCCTGTTCCCAAATGTACCCCAGATGGCGGGAAGGTCTGGGTCACCACCCTAGCCTTTCACTCTTGATTTTCCCTAGGCTAAGAGCCCCTACCTCTACCCACAGAAAAGGAAAAAGGCAACCACGACAATGGATGGGTACAGCAGCAGCTCCAGCAAATACGACTGCATTACATGGGTCCTAGAAGTGAAATAAACTCTTTCTGCAACCCCCGGTGGAGGGAAGTGGAACTACTGCTAGGCTGAGGGAGTGGAAATCAGAATGCTACGCCGCACACAGCAAGACTAAAGGAAAAAACTCAAAGCAGTCAAAATGTGACAACCAGGATGTTTATAGGGAGAGGTGTCAATCACAGCAGGGGTGTGTCAGACTGCCCTTCATGTGACAATGTAGTCCTGTAATGATAATCACCATGTGATAAAACCTTTAGTTGAGGTAAACAATATCACATACTGATAATAGAATCACAGTTGCGTTTTAGTTTATTTTTGTTTATTTCCCCTTACAGCAGGCTGTACTCAGCTTAGATAGCAAAAGCCTGCTGCCTGATTCCCTTTAATGTCTTAGACTGTTTATAGTGAAGCTCCCACTTTGATTGCAATCAGTATCTCCAACCCCTTTGAAGCCTGGAAACAATCAGTAAGCTGCTATTAATGGATCTTTTTTTTTTTTTTTCAATCATAGCTTTATTAAAACTCTTATAAGCTGACAGTCCATCTTCCTTGACCAGTTTGGCTGCTGCCTGTTTTTCAATGGTATTAATGAGCCCAGAGTAGGGAGAAAAGGCTCATAAGTGGAGACAGAAGCAGATTTCTCTGCTAAGTGATAGAACTAAGAGATGGATTCATCATTTAGGGTTTGTTTTTTTTTGAGAAATCTCTTTTCTTTTTAAGTCTTGTAGTATTCGTTCACATTTTTTACATTAAATTCTTCAATTATGGCATGCACGATTCATATTTTTGCACAAAAATGCTCATAATTTTGTCTTTGACCTTTTTTTTTTGCATCCGTTTAGCTAAAATGTTGCAAAATTTGCGCAAAAAAAGAAAAATCTAGGAGTACATAAAATCACTATTACATTTGGGCAAAAACTTTGTACATTTTTAAAAAAAAACTTGCAATTTAGGAATTAGTCAAAAACATCTAGAAACCGCAAATCCCGCACATAATGATAAACACAAACATATAAAACATATATAAACAAGCAAACATATAAAATAGGCTTGAAAAAGGTTGACAAAGTAAAAGATGAACAAAACAAAAAACACGATAAAAAAGGCGTAAATGCAGTTATCTATTAGGCCCTAGGTTTCTTCCAATAACTTGTACTATTGATTTATTAGTTAGTTAAAATAATGGAGAGAATTTAAAGGGAATCTGTCAGGTCAAAAATCCATATGTAACTGATGTCATTTTCTAATTCCTCTGGTGAAGCTCTTTGTATTCATATATTTCTGTTATTTATACTCGCCCCCATCCTCTGTACACTGCAAATAAACAGATTGTTTCTATCTGTCAATGACAGTGAGTGATCACTTAATTCTCTGCTGCCCACTCCCCAGGGAATGAATATTCATGTAGTAACATCACTGCACTGCCCTCCTCTGCAAGCATACAACCAAAGCTGTAGAAATCAATCACATGGGGTAAGGGGGACTGTATCCTCCTGTCTGCAGCAAAACAAATGTTCAAATAAACACACAGAATCTCTCACAGACAGCACAGCTTGTGCTCAGAGCAGGAGGAGACAGCCTTATCTGATAACTAGATACTGTATATGCCTGCCATTCTTCTCTCCCCCTCAGTAGCAGGACAGGCAGAAATGTAAATGAAAACTACTCTGCACTACACTAGCAGGACACACAAAGCACAGAGGGGAGGGCAGAATAACAGCTTTCATGGGTGTGGACATTTAAAGGGAATCTGTCAGGTCAAAAATCCACATGTAACGGATATCATTTTCCAATTCCTCTGGTAAAGCTCTTTGTATTCATATATTTCTGTTATTTATACTCGCCCCCATCCTCTGTAAACTGCAAATAAACAGATTGCTTCTATCTGTCAATCACAGTGAGTGATCACTTAATTCTCTGCTGCACACACTCCCCAGGGAATGAATATTCATGTAGTGACATCACTGCACTGCCCTCCTCTGCAAGCACATAGCCAAAGCAGTGGAAATCACTCACATGAGGGGAAGCTGTATCCTCCTGTCTGCAGTAAAACAAATGTTCAAATAAACACACAGAATCTCTCACAGACAGCACAGCTTGTGCTCAGAGTAGGAGAAAACAGCCTTATCTGATAACTAGATATATGCCTGCCATCTCTCCCTCTCCCCCTCAGTAGCAGGACAGGCAGAACTGAAAATGAAAGCTACTCTACACTACACTAGCCGGAGACACAGCACAGAGGGGAGGGACAGAATAACAGCTTTCATGGGTGTGGACATTTAAAGGGAATATGTCAGGTCAAAAATCCATATGTAACTAATATCATTTTCTAATTCCTCTGGTGAAGCTCTTTCTATACATGTATTTCTGTTATTTATACTCCCCCTTAACCTCTGTAAACTGCAAATAAACAGATTAATTCCATCTGTCAATCACAGTGAGTGATCACTTACTTCTCTGCTGCCCACTCCCCAGGGAATGAATATTCATGTAGTGACATCACTGCACTGCCCTCCTCTGCAAGCATACAACCAAAGCTATGGAAATCTATCACATGGTAGGGGATGCTGTATCCTTTTGTCTTTGCTCTTACTTGTTTGCAGCAAAACAAATGTTCAAATAAAGACTCACAGAATTTCTCACAGACAGCACGAATTGTGCTCAGAGGAGGAGGAGGAGACAGCCTTATCTGATAACTAGATATGTGCCTGCCATCTCTCCCTCTCAGTAGCAGGACCGGCAGGAATGTAAATGACAGCTAATCTACACTACACTGGCCGGAGACACAGAGCACAGAGGGCATTATACTGAATATTCCTCGTGGTGAAATATTTATTGGAACTTGTAATTTATAGACTTGAATTCCGCTTGCTCTGGGCTCAGGAGTCCGATGGGCTGTGTTTACAAATGATTGACAGCCTTAGACCGCCCATCGGACTACTGAGCCCAGAGCAAGCGGGAATTCAAGTCTATAAATTACAAGTTCCAATAAATATTTCACCACGAGGAATATTCAGTATAATCTGTTCTGTGCTGACTTGAATTCCCGCTTGCTCTGGTTTATTAGTCCAGTGGGCGGTGTTTATGAATGATTGACAGCCTTGGACCGCCCATCAGACTCCTGAGCCCAGAGCAAGCGGGAATTCAAGTCAATACAGAACAGATTATACTGAATATTCCTCGTGGTGATTGGAACTTTTAATATATAGACTTTAGACTCCGCCCACTGGACTAATAGAACCAGAGCAAGCGGGAATTCAAGCCAATACAGTACAGATTATACTGAATATTTCTCCATATAATTATATATCAATCTTCTCAGCTCTTCTTGTGCTATAACATGCTGCTGACAGGTAGAGCCACATATTCATCCTGATAGAGACAGTTAGGAATCTTCTTGGGATTTCTCACCAGCTGACCCATCCAGGTTTATGGGATTATGGGCACAAAGAGTAAAAAAGTATATAATAGATGGCTGGGGGGTCTACACCCTGGTGACTACTGGACACGAGCCAGAATATATGAGGGGCTCCAGCATGAATTCCAATATTATCCCAGGAAACATTAGGAAACTTGGTGGATATATCATCTCATGGATAACCAGGGGAGGGCTGGCCAAGGGGGCAGGAAATCAACCATATCTCACCAACCCCAATTCCATCCATGCTTTGTTAGTTATATTGAATGTAATGACTACGTACAATTATTGTATTGTTTTCTTCTTTGCAGAAGGAGAATGATAAAGCTCGGAGTATCGAAGGTCACACAGGTGGATTTCTTACCTCGTGAAGTTGTGTCCTATTGCAAGGAGACGCAGACACCGGTGAACACGCTCCAAGCCGAAGGTGACGTTATCATTTCTTTATGATGTCTAATCCCTGATTTATCTTAAAATAGAATGGAATAGATAGTAAAGAAAATGGAAAGACAGAATGCAAAGGCTTTTGGATGATAGATAGTAGAGATGCTGGGGAAAACAGACAATAGAGACAATGGCAGGTTAGAGAATAGATACACTGGGGGGATAGACTGTAGAGACACTGGGAGGATAGAAAGTAGAGACACTGAGACGATAGATAGTACAGACAATGAGAGGATAGAAAGTAGAGACAATGAGAGGATAGAAAGTAGAGACAATTGAAGGATAGAAGGTAGAGACACTGGTGGGATAGATGGTAGAGACAATGTGAGGATAGACAGTAGAGACACTGGGGGGATAGACGGTAGAGACAATGTGAGGATAGACGGTAGAGACACTGGTGGGATAGATGGTAGAGACAATGTGAGGATAGACAGTAGAGACACTAGGAGGATAGACGGTAGAGACACTGGGAGGATAGACAGTAGAGACACTGGGAAGATAGACAGTAGTGACACAGGGAGGATAGACAGTAGAGACACTGGGAGGATAGACAGTAGAGACACTGGGAGGATAGACAGTAGAGACACTGGGAGGATAGACAGTAGAGACACTGGGAGAATAGACAGTAGAGACACTGAGAGGATAGACAGTAGAGACACTGAGAGGATAGACAGTAGAGACACAGGGGGATAGACGGTAGAGACACGGGATGATAGACGGTAGAGACACTGGATGATAGACAGTAGAGACACTGGGAGATAGACGGTAGAGACACTGGGAGGATAGACAGTAGAGACACTGGGAGGATAGACAGTAGAGACACTGGGAGGATAGACAGAAGAGACACTGGGAGGATAGACGGTAGAGACACTGGAGGATAGACGGTAGAGACAATGGGAGGATAGATGGTAGAGACACTGGGAGGATAGACGGTAGAGACACTGGGAGGATAGACGGTAGAGACACTGGGAGGATAGACAGTAGAGACACTGGGAGGATAGACAGTAGAGACACTGGAGGATAGACAGTAGAGACACTGGAGGATAGACAGTAGAGACACGGGGGATAGACGGTAGAGACACTGGAGGATAGACAGTAGAGACACTGGAGGATAGACAGAAGAGACACTGGGAGGATAGACGGTAGAGACACTGGGAGGATAGACGGTAGAGACAATGGGAGGATAGATGGTAGAGACACTGGGAGGATAGACGGTAGAGACACTGGAGGATAGACGGTAGAGACACTGGGAGGATAGACAGTAGAGACACTGGGAGGATAGACAGTAGAGACACTGGGAGGATAGACAGTAGAGACACTGGGAGGATAGACAGTAGAGACACAGGGGGATAGACGGTAGAGACACTGGGAGGATAGACAGTAGAGACACTGGAGGATAGACGGTAGAGACACTGGGAGGATAGACAGTAGAGACACTGGAGGATAGACGTAGAGACACTGGGAGGATAGACGGTAGAGACACTGGGAGGATAGACAGTAGAGACACTGGGAGGATAGACAGTAGAACACTGGGGATAGACGTAGAGACACTGGGAGGATAGACGGTAGAGACACTGGAGGATAGACGTAGAGACACTGGTGGATAGACGGTAGAGACACTGGGAGGATAGACAGTAGAGACACTGGGAGGATAGACGGTAGAGACACTGGAGGATAGACAGTAGAGACACTGGGAGATAGACAGTAGAGACACTGGTGGGATAGACAGTAGAGACACTGGGAGGATAGACGGTAGAGACAATGTGAGGATAGACAGTAGAGACACTGGGAGGATAGACAGTAGAGACACTGGGAGATAGACGGTAGAGACACTGGAGGATAGACGTAGAGACACTGGAGGATAGACGGTAGAAACACTGGAGGATAGACAGTAGAAACACTGGGAGGATAGACAGTAGAGACACTGGGAGATAGACAGTAGAGACACTGGGATGATAGACAGTAGAGACACTGGGAAGATAGACAGTAGAGACACTGGGATGATAGACAGTAGAGACACTGGGAGGATAGACAGTAGAGACACTGGAGGATAGACGGTAGAGACACTGGGAGGATAGACAGTAGAGACACTGGGAGGATAGACGGTAGAGACACTGGTAGGATAGACGGTAGAGACACTGGGAGGATAGACGGTAGAGACACTGGGAGGATAGACGGTAGAACACTGGAGGATAGATGGTAGAGACACTGGGAGGATAGACGGTAGAGACACTGGGAGGATAGACAGTAGAGACACGGGAGGATAGACAGTAGAGACACTGGAGGATAGACGGTAGAGACACTGGAGGATAGACGTAGAGACACTGGTAGGATAGACGGTAGAGACACTGGGAGGAAGACGGTAGAGACACTGTGAGGATAGACGGTAGAGACACTGTGAGGATAGACGGTAGAGACACTGGGAGGATAGACGGTAGAGACACTGGGAGGATAGAGTAGAGACACTGGGGGATAGACGGTAGAGACACTGGTGGATAGACGGTAGAGACACTGGGAGGATAGACAGTAGATACACTGGGAGGATAGACAGTAGAGACACTGGGAGGATAGACGGTAGAGACACTGGAGGATAGACGGTAGAGACACTGGGAGGATAGACGGTAGAGACACTGGTGGGATAGACAGTAGAGACACTGGGGATAGACGGTAGAGACAATGTGAGGATACACAGTAGAGACACTGGGAGGATAGACGGTAGAGACACTGGGAGGATAGACGGTAGAGACATGGGAGGATAGACAGTAGACGGACACTGGGGAGAGATAGACATGGAGATACACTGGGAGGATAGACAGTAGAAGACACTGGGAGGATAGACGAGTAGAGACACTGGGAGGATAGACAGTAGAGACACTGGTGGAAGATAGTACGTAGAGACACTGGGAGGATAGACAGTAGAGACACTGGGAGGATAGACGGTAGAGACACTGGGAGGATAGACGTAGAGACACTGGGAGGATAGACAGTAGAGACACTGGGAGGATAGACGTAGAGACACTGGGAGGATAGACGGTAGAGACACTGGGATAGACGTAGAACAGTAGAGACGAAACCTGGGAGGATAGACAGTAGAGACACTGGAGGATAGACAGTAGAGACACTGGGAGGATAGACAGTAGAGACACTGGGAGGATAGACAGTAGAGACACTGGGAGGATAGACGTAGAGACACTGGGAGGATAGACAGTAGAGACACTGGGAGGATAGACAGTAGAGACACTGGGAGGATAGACAGTAGAGACACTGGAGGAACGTAGAATGAGTAGACGTAGAGACACTGGAGGATAGACAGTAGAGACACTGGAGGATAGACAGTAGAGACACTGGGGGGATAGACGGTAGAGACACTGGGAGATAGACGGTAGAGACACTGGGAGTATAGACAGTAGAGACACTGGGAGGATAGACGGTAGAGACACTGGGAGGGTAGACAGTAGAGACACTGGGAGGATAGACAGTAGAGACACTGGGAGGAGTAGCGGTAGAGACACTGGGAGGATAGACGGTAGAGACACTGGTAGGATAGACGGTAGAGACACTGGGAGGATAGACAGTAGAGACACTGGGAGGATAGAACAGTAGAGACACTGGGAGAATAGACAGTAGAGACACTGGGAGGATAAACAGTAGAGACACTGGGAGATAGACGGTAGAGACACTGGGAGGATAGACAGTAGAGACACTGGAGGATAGACAGTAGAGACACTGGAGGATAGACGGTAGAGACACTGGGAGGATAGACAGTAGAGACACTGGTGAGGATAGACAGTAGAGACACTGGGAGGATAGACGGTAGAGACACTGTGAGGATAGACGGTAGAGACACTGGAGGATAGACGGTAGAGACACTGGGGGATAGACGGTAGAGACACTGGTGGGATAGACGGTAGAGACACTGGTGGGATAGACGGTAGAGACACTGGGAGGATAGACTGTAGAGACACTGGGAGGATAGACGGTAGAGACACTGGGAGGATAGACTGTAGAGACACTGGGAGGATAGACGGTAGAGACACTGGGAGGATAGACAGTAGAGTCACTGGGAGGAAAGATGATATAGACATGGAGCAAGTAAAGCTACTTAAAAGATAGAGCGTATAAACACTGGAAGGCTAAATACTCTAGAGTAAGTAGGTTTTACTTTAAAGGTAATAATTATCTCCCATATAAGCTGCAGTCACCAGCAGTAAGTCGTTTATATACAACATTCTAGAATTATATATATAATGTACATATGACCCCAAGCTAATCAGTATAATGTAATAAAGAGCTTTTATTATCCTCACCTACGGGGCGGTCCGGTCCCATGGACATCTCTGATTTTGATAAGGACATACAAAAGGCGACCATGCCTTGTATGGTGACATCTGGTGACAAGTTCACTTTAAATTAACTTTTTTTTTAAATAAGACTTTTTTTGCCTAATACATTGGGGGCAGATTTGCTATTGAAATCCACTAGAGTTTTGGTGTACAGCAGATTTTATTACGTGACAACAATATTTGATGTCTACTCGCAGCGGTCGATTATTGGGTGTCGCAGATTGTGATGTCAGGATGACGTGATAATTGAATTATTGGGAAAGTAGTAATAGAAACACTGTCATTACCGTGCTGCATTTTTAACAAATTTCTGTATTGTAATTCTGGATATTTACCTGTAGATGGCAGCAGAGCTCTGCACAATACTAGTAGACAATGCACAATGCAACATTTAAAGGGACCCTATCTACATTTTTGCTTATAGAGATAGATTTTTATGAATGTTCCCCAATTTAAATGAAACATTTATTGTAGAACTCTAATGTACTAATCATATGCAACAATGGCAAGGTTCCCTTTCAAGGGGGATATCCAAAGCCCCTTCCATTAAGGTTAATTCAATTTACTCTATAAATTCCATTACTGGAAGTTCCTAAAAAGAGAGATGAACTGTACTCCCTGTATTACCTTAATATCCTTATTTATTATAGATAGAAACAGCATTATATATTATTCTTGTACATAGGAGCAGTATTATAGTAGTTATATTCTTGTACATAGGGGCAGTATTATAGTAGTTATATCTTGTATATAGGGCAGTATTATAGTAGTTATATTCTTGTATATAGGAGCAGTATTATAGTAGTTATATTCTTGTACATAGGGCAGTATTGTAGTAGTTATATTCTTGTAAATAGGAGCAGTATTATAGTAGTTATATTCTTGTATATAGGAGCAGTATTATAGTAGTTATATTCTTGTATATAGGGCAGTATTATAGTAGTTATATTCTTGTACATAGGAGCAGTATTATAGTAGTTATATTCTTGTACATAGGAGCAGTATTATAGTAGTTATATTCTTGTATATAGGAGCAGTATTATAGTAGTTATATTCTTGTATATAGGGGCAGTATTATAGTAGTTATATTCTTGTATATAGGAGCAGTATTATAGTAGTTATATTCTTGTACATAGGGGCAGTAATTATAGTAGTTATATTCTTGTACATAGGAGCAGTATTATAGTAGTTATATTCTTGTATATAGGAGCAGTATTATAGTAGTTATATTCTTGTAATAGGGCAGTATTATAGTAGTTATATTCTTGTACATAGGAGCAGTATTATAGTAGTTATATTCTTGTATATAGGGGCAGTATTATAGTAGTTATATTCTTGTAATAGGGCAGTATTATAGTAGTTATATTCTTGTACATAGGGGCAGTATTATAGTAGTTATATTCTTGTACATAGGAGCAGTATTATAGTAGTTATATTCTTGTACATAGGAGGCAGTATTATAGTAGTTATATTCTTGTACATAGGAGCAGTATTAAGTAGTTATATTCATGTATATAGGAAGCAGTATTAAGTAGTTATATTCTTGTTATAGGGGCAGTATTATAGTAGTTTATATCTTGTATATAGGGGCAATATTATAGTAGTTATATTCTTGTATATAGGAGCAGATTTTGTAGTTATATTCTTGTATTTAAGAGTATATATAGTATTTAAACTTGATACATAGGGCATATTATAGTAGTTATATTCTTGTATATAGAGGCAGTATTATAGTAGTTATATTCTTGAATAGACAGATTTTGTAGTTATATTTTATATAGGAGTTATTTTAGTATTTATTTTGTATATATAAGTATTTATATAGTTATATTTGAATAAGCTATTATATATTATTCTTGTATATAGGGCAATATTATAGTAGTTATATTCTTGTATATAGGAGCAAGTATTTATAGTATTTATATGTTGTATTATAGGAGCAGTATTATATAGTTATATTCTTGTATATATGGAGCAATTATTATAGTAGTTATATTCTTGTATATAGGAGCAGTATTTAGTAGTTATATTCTTGTACATAGGAGCAAAATTATAGTAGTTATATTCTTGTATATAGGAGCAGTATTATAGTAGTTATATTCTTGTATTAGGGCAGTATTATAGTAGTTATATTCTTGTAATAGGACAGTATTATAGTAGTTATATTCTTGGAATAGGAGCAGATATTATAGTAGTTTATATTCTTGTATATAGGAGCAGTATTATAGTAGTTATATTATTCTTGTAATAGGGCAGTATTATAGTAGTTATATTCTTGTAATAGGAGCAGTATTATAGTAGTTATATTCTTGTAATAGGGGCAGTATTATAGTAGTTATATTCTTGTAATAGGAGCAGTATTATAGTAGTTATATTCTTGTACATAGGAGCAGTATTATAGTAGTTATATTCTTTATATAGGGCAGTATTATAGTAGTTATATTCTTGTACATAGGAGCAGTATTATAGTAGTTATATTCTTGTAATAGGGCAGTATTATAGTAGTTATATTCTTGTGTATAGGGCAGTATTATAGTAGTTATATTCTTGTATATAGGGGCAGTATTATAGTAGTTATATTCTTGTAATAGAGCAGTATTATAGTAGTTATATTCTTGTACATAGGGGCAGATTATAGTAGTTATATTCTTGTACATAGGAGCAGTATTATAGTAGTTATATTCTGTATATAGAGCAGTATTATAGTAGTTATATTCTTGTTATAGGGCAGTATTATAGTAGTTATATCTTGTAATAGGGCATATTATAGTAGTTATATTCTTGTATATAGGCATATTATAGTAGTTATATTCTTGTATATAGGGCAGTATATAGTAGTTATATTCTTGTACATAGGGCAGATATATATATATTAAGTATTAATTTTATTCTGTGAATAGGAAGTATATATGTAGTTATATTCTTGTAATAGGGCGTATAATTATATAGTATTATATGTATTCTTGTATATAGGGCAGTATTATAGTAGTTATATTCTGTATATAGAGCAGTATTATAGTAGTTATATTCTTGTAAAAGGAGCAGTATTATAGTAGTTATATTCTTGTATAGGGGCATATTATAGTAGTTATATTCTTGTATATAGGGCAGTATTATAGTAGTTATATTCTTGTATATAGGAGCATATTATAGTAGTTATATTCTTGTAATAGGGCAGTATTATAGTAGTTATATTCTTGTAAAGGAGGAGTATATAGTAGTTATATTCTTGACATAGGAGCAGATTATAGTAGTTATATTCTTGTAATAGGAGCAGTATATAGTAGTTATATTCTTGAATAGAGCAGTATTATAGTAGTTATATTCTTGTAATAGGGCAGTATTATAGTAGTTATATTCTTGTATAGGGCATATTATAGTAGTTATATTCTTGTAATAGGAGCAGTATTATAGTAGTTATATTCTTGTACATAGGAGCAGTATTATAGTAGTTATATTCTTGTATATAGGGCATATTATAGTAGTTATATTCTTTATTAGGGCAGTATTATAGTAGTTATATTCTTGTAATAGGGCATATTATAGTAGTTATATTCTTGTATATAGGAGCAGTATTATAGTAGTTATATTCTTGTAATAGGGCAGTATTATAGTATTATATTCTTGTAATAGAGCAGTATTATAGTAGTTATATTCTTGTAATAGGCAGTATTATAGTAGTTATACTGACATCATTTATATATTATTATGTAATAGCTATTATATATATTCTTGTAATAGGGCAGTATTATAGTAGTATTGTATATAATTTTGTATACTAGGGCAGTATTATATAGTTATATTCTTGTATATAGAGCAGTATTATAGTAGTTATATTCTTGTATATAGGAGCAGTATTATAGTAGTTATATTCTTGTAATAGGGCAGTATTATAGTAGTTATATTCTTAATAGAGCAGTATTATATAGTTATATTCTTGTACATTGAGATATTATAGTAGTTATATTCTTGTAATAGGGCATATTATTTTTATTTGTTATAGGCAGTATTATAGTAGTAATTCTTAATGGCTATATAGTGTATATTCTTGTAAGGCAGTATTATATAGTTATATTCTTGTAATAGGGCATATTAATATATCTTGTAATAGGAGCAGTATTATATAGTTAATTCTTGTATTAGGCAGATTATAGTAGTTAATTCTTTATAGGCATATTATAGTAGTTATTGTATATAGGCATATATAGTGTTATATTCTTGTATAGGCATATTAAGTAGTTTATTCTTAATAGGCGTTATAGTAGTTATATTCTGTATAGGGAGTATATGTAGTTATATTCTTGTAATAGGGCAGTATTATAGTATATATTCTTGACATGGCATTATAGTAGTTATATTCTTGTAATAGAAGACTAGTATTATATAGTTATATTCTTGTAATAGGGAGCAGTATTATAGTAGTTATATTCTTGTATATAGGAGCAGTATTATAGTAGTTATATTCTTGTATATAGGGGCAGTATTATAGTAGTTATATTCTTGTATATAGGAGCAGTATTATAGTAGTTATATTCTTGTACATAGGGGCAGTATTATAGTAGTTATATTCTTGTACATAGGAGCAGTATTATAGTAGTTATATTCTTGTACATAGGAGCAGTATTATAGTAGTTATATTCTTGTATATAGGGCAGTATTATAGTAGTTATATTCTTGTATATAGGAGCAGTATTATAGTAGTTATATTCTTGTATATAGGAGCAGTATTATAGTAGTTATATTCTTGTAATAGGGGCAGTATTATAGTAGTTATATTCTTGTATATAGGAGCAGTATTATAGTAGTTATATTCTTGTAATAGGAGCAGTATTATAGTAGTTATATTCTTGTACATAGGGGCAGTATTATAGTAGTTATATTCTTGTACATAGGGGCAGTATTATAGTAGTTATATTCTTGTAATAGGAGCAGTATTATAGTAGTTATATTCTTGTATATAGGAGCAGTATTATAGTAGTTATATTCTTGTACATAGGGGCAGTATTATAGTAGTTATATTCTTGTACATAGGGCAGTATTATAGTAGTTATATTCTTGTTCATAGGGAGCATTATTATAGTAGTTATATTCTTGTATATAGGGCAGTATTATAGTAGTTATATTCTTGTATATAGGAGCAGTATTATAGTACTTATATTCTTGTATATAGGAGCAGTATTATAGTAGTTATATTCTTGTATATTGGAGCAGTATTATAGTAGTTATATTCTTGTATATAGGAGCAGTATTATAGTAGTTATATTCTTGTACATAGGGGCAGTATTATATTAGTTATATTCTTGTACATAGGAGCAGTATTATAGTAGTTATATTCTTGTATATAGGAGCAGTATTATAGTAGTTATATTTTTGTACATAGGGGCAGTATTATAGTAGTTATATTCTTGTACATAGGAGCAGTATTATAGTAGTTATATTCTTGTACATAGGGCAGTATTATAGTAGTTATATTCTTGTACATAGGGGCAGTATTATAGTAGCTATATTCTTGTACATAGGAGCAGTATTATAGTAGTTATATTCTTGTATATAGGAGCAGTATTATAGTAGTTATATTCTTGTATATAGGGGCAGTATTATAGTAGTTATATTCTTGTACATAGGGGCAGTATTATAGTAGCTATTTTCTTGTACATAGGAGCAGTATTATAGTAGTTATATTCTTGTACATAGGGGCAGTATTATAGTATTTATATTCTTGTACATAGGAGCAGTATTATGGTAATTATATTCTTGTACATAGGAGCAGTATTATAGTAGTTAAATCCTTGTACATAGGAGTAGTATTATAGTAGTTATATTCTTGTATATAGGAGCAGTATTATAGTAGTTATATTCTTGTGCAAATTAGAAATATTATAGTAGTTATATTCTTGTATATAGGAGCAGTATTATAGTAGTTATATTCTTGTACATAGCAGCAGTATTATAGTAGTTATATTTCTTGTATATAGGGGCAGTATTATAGTAGTTATATTCTTGTACATATGAGCAGTACTATAGTAGTTTATATTCTTGTATATAGGGACAGTATTATAGTAGTTATATTCTTGTACATAGGGGCAGTATTATAGTAGTTATATTCTTGTACATAGGAGCAGTATTATAGTAGTTATAGTCTTGTACATAGGAGCAGAATTATAGTAGTTATATTCTTGTACATAGGGCAGTATTATAGTAGTTATATTCCTGTACATAGGAGCAGTATTATAGTAGTTATATTCTTGTACATAGGAGCAGTATTATAGTAGTTATATTCTTGTACATAGGAGCAGTATTATAGTAGTTATATTCTTGTACATAGGGGCAGTATTATAGTAGTTATATTCTTGTATATAGGAGCAGTATTATAGTAGTTATATTCTTGTACATAGGAGCAGTATTATAGTAGTTATATTCTTGTACATAGGAGCAGTATTATAGTAGTTATATTCTTGTACATAGGTGCAGTATTATAGTAGTTATATTCTTGTACATAGGAGCAGTATTATAGTAGTTATATTCTTGTACACAGGAGCAGTATTATAGTATTTATATTCTTGTATATAGGGGCAGTATTATAGTAGTTATATTCTTGTACATAGGAACAGTATTATAGTAGTTATATTCTTGTATATAGGAGCAGTATTATAGTAGTTATATTCTTGTACATAAGAGCAGTATTATAGTAGTTATATTCTTGTACATAGGAGCAATATTATAGTAGTTATATTCTTGTACTTAGGGGCCCAAACCTCAGTCAGTTTCAGGTCCTGCTTTGAACAGAAGTCGCAGAGGATTACCATTGATGTTTTTTTGGGAGTAATAAAGATGGCAATGAGGTTTGTAATTGTGTTCTTTTTACAAATAAATGACTTTTCATGGTTTGGTGTATTATTTACTATTTACTTAGGTTCATAATGGCAGGGTGTAAAATTGTCCCAACTTTATGAGCTTCGGGCTTACATTTCCTGACAGAAGTTATGTCGCTTATCCATGTTATGTAAATAAAAGCTTATAACCTGACGTTAAATTCATCCATTGGTTTCATAAATTACTCTTTTGAAAGCTGAAACCCTCCCATATGTGGTTTAGGTTAAGAAAATAAATTGGCCTCAATGCTGAAATATTGATCATTTAATGAACACAGAATGGTCCGATTTTGGCAAGACAAAAGTTTTGTCGCCTGGTCATATAATGCACCCAATCCTAGTTTACATCCTCACCTGTGTTCAGTAAATGATCGGTTAATTAGTGGGTGTGTCTACAAAGAAACCCAGCACCCCAGACCTTCACTTGAACTGCAACTTGAGCTATGACAACATGCCAAAAATCCACCCTGCGACCAAAGCCTTGGTTATCAAGAGGCTGAAGACCAGATCCACTGCAGAGGTGGCTGGCACCTTTAATGTGTCTCAGCATCAAGAAAAAGAATAAAAAAAAAGATTTGAAGAGACTGGAGATGTCATTGACAAGCCCAGGTCCGGCAGACCCCGCAAGACAACTGCTCAGGAGAAAAGTTTGTTAGTTAGAAAATGCAAAGCAAGCCCCTCTTCCACTGCAGCAGAGCTCCAACAGGCCTGGTCACCTCAAGTCCCTGTGTCAACTAGAACAGTTTGTTGGATTCTGTCTTGAAATGGCCTCCATGGTCGAATCAGTGCCCAGAAGCTAGCACTAAACAAATAAAAAACCATGTGGCATTTGCAAAGTCCCACAGCCTGCTAAACAGATGGTCACTGGAAAAGTGGCAGAAAGTTGATTTCTCTGATGAATCTTCAGTAAAATTACACCACAGCCGCTGCAAATACTGGAGGAGACCTACTGGAGCCAGTATGGATCCAAAATACACCCAGAAAACAGTAAAACAGTTAAATTTGGTGGTGGAAAGATCATGGTCTGGGGTTACATTCAGTATGGGGGTGTGCAAAACATTTGCAAGGTGGAAGGCAATATCAATAGCCTAAAATATCAAGAAGTATTAGCTACCTTTTATATTACAAATCATAAAAGGGGTCAAATTCTGCAGCAGGATGGTGCTCCATCTCATACATCCATCTCTACCACAAAGTTCCTCTAGGCAAAAAAGATCAAGGTGCTCAAGGACTGGCCAGCCCAGTCACCAGACATGAACATCATTGAGCATGTTTGGGGTAGGATGAAAGAGGAAGCTTGGAAGACAAAACCAAAGAATCTAGATGAACTCTGGGAGGCATGTAAGACTGCATTCTTTGCTATTCCTGATGACTTCATTAATAAATTGTATGAATCATTGTTGAACCGAAAGGATGCAGTCCTTCAAGCTCATGGAAGTCACACAAAATATTAAATATGACTCTAATAGCACCACAACTTAATTCACCAATGTTATGCAACATATATTTGTATTTTAAGTTAATTATTTGTTTGAATATCACATTACTTTCTGTGGGCGACAAAACTTTTGTCTTGCCAAAATCTGACTATTCTGTGTTCATTAAATTATCAATATTTCAGCATTGATGCCAATTTATTTTCTTGCGCCTAGGAATTCACTGTGTTGAGCGCTTTAGCCAGCTGCCCGCAGTGTTTTCTTGGACTGGTCTCCCTGAGATCAGTGAATACTTTGTGATGTTGGTCTACTAGGCCTTGCTTCCACCTAGCCAGAATCCTACTCCACACTGATGAGGGGCAACACCCCGAAACAGCTGTCTGTGGATGGATACCTGGTCTTGGTATTCCCTTGTCATATCTTTAAGCTTGTAAAAGAGCTGGATATTGACTAAAAGGGCCACTTAACATGGTGGTTATGGTGTTCTCCGCAAGGAGCCACCCCTTGACTGGGTCCTTCCCTAGAAGGATATCTGGCTAGTCCTGTGTTTGAGACTCCTAACCGAGGCTCCACAGACTTATTTACATATTCTTAATTCCCAGGAGGCAATGCGCCTAGGAATTCACTGTGTTGAGCGCTTTAGCCAGCTGCCCGCAGTGTTTTCTTGGACTGGTCTCCCTGAGATCAGTGAATACTTTGTGAAATTTATTTTCTTAACCTAAACCAAATTTGGGAGGGTTTCAATTTCAACTGAGTAATTTATACAACCAATGGATGAATTTAACGTCAGATTATAAACTTTTATTTACATAACATGGATAAGCAACATAACTTCTGGCAGGAAATGTAGTGCCAGCTGGCAATATGTAGCTGGCATTAACTCCTTATTAACCAGTCTGCCAACCTCAGAGAGCAACTGGAAGAGTCGGGTATAGCTCCAGAAAATGGCGCTCCTGTGAATACGCCATTTTTTGGGGCAGCTGCATGCTGCAATTCACAGTGTGTAGGGAGGGGGAGAGCAGTACACTTAGGCCATCCCATGTTGAAAATTCCAGTACCCAGCTGCCCAGTTTTACCTGGCTGGAAACCAATAAAACGGCGAAGCCCCACATCATTTTTTTTAAATTATTTCTTACAAAATAAAAAAAAAGGGTTCCCTGTTTTTTTGATTACCAGCCAGGTAAAACAAGGCAGCTGGGAGGTGGGCTGAAGCCTGCTGCTGCCTGCTTTACCTGGGCTGGTGATCAAAAAAAAGTGGAGTCCCACATCACATTATGAGATCAAGGAACCCATTTTTGTTTTCCAGCCTTTAACCTAGCTTTATTCACTGTCACAACAGTGAATAACTGATAACAGAGCAGCAAAATCTGCAAGAAAAGACGCACAAACACGTGCCAAAAATGCACCAACAGACCACCAACTTACTCACACCATAAATTCGACGTCGACACATAGCCAGTAACAGTGGAATGACATACTCAGCTCGGTATATCTGTGCCTATTTTTATGGCAGTTTGGATACTTTCTTTATAACTAATAGTGCCATTGTGAAGCTGAATTTCTGTCCACCCTGCAGTAAATGTTTCCAAATGGACATACATCCTCCCTTGAAATCCACGGCACGGCTCCGTCCACCGACCTGGGACTTGGCGGCAGCTGTTTGCCATGTGACTGTGAACCTTCCTGTCAGTGTAATTGATGTGTCTTTATTCCTTGCGCTTCCTGAAGTCTGATCAGAATTAAAATCTCTGTTTCTATTTCCGAGACTCATTTGCCCATTCTGCCTCCCAGACCGGAGCTTTGATTGGAGCGCCGTCAGCTATTCTTGGCGCCCACAATACACGTTCCGCCATTACTACACATCTGCCATTGCACACAAGCAGCACATAATACCGTATAGTACATTTTATTATTTACCACATGTAAAAGCTTTAGATAGCTCCAATCATGGACACCTAAACAAATCCATCAAAATTCTCTACAGCACCACAATGTCTCATAGCAGTCTGCAGTTTGGTTGGGAGAGTTGTTATTGTATGATAGAGCAGCTGTACCGAAACCAGCATCAGTAAAAATCATATTAAAAATGGGAAAAGATATGTTGCGATCCCTCCATGCAGTGCGTCTCGGACACAATAAGAATTGTTGCTGTCTTGCATCTGATGTGCTGAGCTGTCAGTAGTTGATTGGTTTTTTATGATTCTGGGAGTTGCAGCGTTGCTTAGGTGTTCCATCTTCCCAGTGATTGCTCTGCTGTTTTACTGAGCAGCCTCTCCCAGAATCCTGTTAGTGGTACATTCTATGTGAAATGCTGTGTGACCTGCACTACTGTGTTCTTTATTTTCTTAACCCGGACTATTGCTTGATTTCCCCTTTTTCTACTTCCTGAACTTGTTGTGATCTCTTGGTATTTTTTCCCTGGATGAAATGAGTGGACCCAATGAAGTTCGGGCTTGGTGGTGTAGCCGGATTTTTAAAAGCAGATTGTTCGGGGTCAAAACTTGACCTGAACCTCATTTGAAGACACTGATTGAGCAATATGGCTCTCCGCCCACATACAGCCAGCTATAAGCCAACGACTTTCGGGCACAGGAGGGCGGTGATTTGTAATTTTTTTTATTCTGCAACCACACTAGGCCCAAAACTCTGCTTTTACCCCCAGTGCAGCCAATCAAATACTGCAAGCGCTTGACACGCCCCTCCAGGGCCTTAGGATACTTGGGGCTTCATCACGGGATCACAGGGACCGAGACAAGGCTTCGTGACCCTGGCGGTGTCATTAAAAGTTCAGTGTGGTGTCTCTGTCTCTTAGGAAAGGTAATCTGGCATGGAGGGTTAATTTTGGGAAGGGATGACTGGATCTGGGGATACTTGTGTTTTTACGTGACGCCACCCTCAGGTTGCGGCTATAGACTTCCGCCGCTGCACAACAGTTCTCCTAGAGGGCTGATGGTAGGGAGGCAGCAATGTTCTTATGCCCTCTATGGGCATCCCGATAATGTCCTTTATAACAGCAACAGGTCCCCATACAATATATTTCACATAGTTACAGCCATGCAAATCCACCTTTAACAATATCAACCATGCAGTGCCAATTCTCAGTTCACCCATAACAGTGCCAGACAGGTCGGTGCCCCTCTAAACTACGCTGTCCATAGAGGGACAACCCCATATTTTCCTCCTTATCATCGCTAGTTACAATGTTTGCTGTGTAAAGATAGGACCAAAGACAGGTAGGGGAGCCCTGGGCAGATATGCATACTACCTCCTACATGGTGATGAATGATGGGTTCCTGTGTATTATGTAGGAGAAGGTGGAGGGCTAAAGGAGCAACTGAGGGAAATCCAATCACTTTGGCTTTTTATATACAGTATAATATCTGTTGATTCAGTTTCACACATCAACATTTACTGTCTGAGTTATTAAATGTTTTATTTAACAGTATTCGGTGCAAAGGGAAGCGCAGGCTCCTGTCTGTGATCTTTTTTGATAAATTTGTTGAAAAAAAAATAGTGAATAAATGTTTTCATTGTAATCTACAGACCAGAAAGTCAACTAAACTGCAGTACAGAACAAGACCTGTCAGATCTGAGCACAACTCCAATTTATCCATTCAGATACTGTGTAGAATCAGCTCCAGTTGGTATCTCTCAGAGATGAGCTCCCCCTTCCAGTTGGCATCTACCAGATTAGAGCTCCCCCTCTTCCAGTGGTATCTCCAAGACATGAGCTCCCCCTTCCAGTTGGTATCTCCCAGAGATGAGCTTCTCCCTTCCAGTTGGTATCTCCAAGAGATGAGCTCCCCTTCCAGTTGGTATCTCCTAGAGATGAGCTCCTCCCTTCCAGTTGGTATCTCCAAGAGATGAGCTCCACTTTCCAGTTGGTATCTCCTAGACATGAGCTCCCCTTCCAGTTGGCATCTCCCAGAGATGAATCTCTACCCTTCCAGTTGTATCTCCCACACATGAGCCCCCCCCTTCCATGGTATAATAGAGATGATTCCCCTCCAGTTCTACCCTGAAAGAGCTCCCCCCTTCCATTGCATCTCCAGAGATGAGCTCCCCCCTTCCAGTTAGTATCTCCTAGAGATAGAGCTCCCCCTACCAGTTGTATCTCCTGGAGATAAGAGCTCCACTACAATTGGTATCTCGAGAGAAGATAAACTCTCCAGATAATAAGTAAAACCTTTGTCTCTGTAATTCTGAGGGAAATCCTCTGATTTGCTAATAACATATATTTGAGAAAAGTCTTATATTTTTAGCTGCGCCCCTTTTTATGTTTTTCTCATACCCAATATATCCCTTTTAGATCCCCTTTAAGTCACATAATCTAATCATGAAGGGTAAATGCTAAACTCTACTACATATTGAGGGGGTTTGGATTCCTGGAGAACTGGGCCGACTTTTCTGTTGGCTACAGGTTCTATGCTAGGGACGGGCTGCACCTCAATGGGGAAGCTGCAGCTGTGCTGGGGGAGAAAACGGCTGGAAGGTTGGAGAAGTGTTTAAACCAGGATTGGGGGGAGGGTATTCATTGTACAGGAGGGGGAAGATAGTGTAATTAGTAACCTGGGCACAAATAAAGAAATTGGGGGTGGCATGGGGGGTGGGGTTCGAACAGTCAATATAGTAAGAAGGAATAGAGGTAAAGAGAGATATGTAAAGTGCATGTACACTAATGCCAGAAGCCTCACCAACAAAATGTAGGAATTAGATTTAATATTGTTGGAAAATAATTATGACATTGTGGAGACATGGCTGGATGAGATCCATGACTGGGCTGGTAATTTACAGAGCTATAGTCTGTTCAGAAATGACCGTACAAATAAGCCAAGGGGGTGTTTATATGTAAAATCATCCTTAAACCCATCCTGCGTGATAATATATATGAATCCAATGATAATGTAGAGTCCCTGTGGGTGGAGATAAGGGGAGGGGGAAAAAATAATAAATTACTGATAGGGGTTTGTTATAAGTCCCCAACAATAATGGAAGTGTTGGAGAATATCCTCATAAAGCAAATAGATGAAGCAGCGACTCAGGGAGAAGTCATTATTATGGGGGACTTCAACTACCCTGAAATACATTGGGGATCAGAAACCTGCAGTTCCAGCAAAGGTAATAAGTTTTTGACAACTATGAGAGACAATTACCTTTCACAACTGGTTCAGGACCGGACAAGAAGAGGGGCACTGCTGGACCTAATATTAACCAACAGGCCGGACCGCATATCAAATATACGGGTTGGAGGTCACTTGGGTAATAGTGCTCATAAAATAATAAGTTTTCAAGTATCATATAATAAGATGTGTAGTAGAGGGGCTACAAGGACACTAAACTTTAGAAAGGCAAATTTCTAACATATGAGAGATGATCTTAGTGCAATAAACTGGGACGATGTCCTGAGACATAAAAGTACACAACACAAATGGGAGACGTTTATTAGCATCCTGAATAGGGCCTGTGCACAATATATACCCTATGGGAATAAGCATGCTAGAAATAGGAGGAAACCACTATGGCTAAATAAGGCTGTAAGGGGCGCAATAAGTGACAAAAAGAAAGCATTTAGGGTATTAAAGCAAGTAGGTAGTGATGAGGCATTAAATAAATACAGAAAATTAAATAACATCTGTAAAAAGCAAATCAAGGCAGCAAAGATTGAGACAGAGAGACTCATTGCCAGAGAAAGTAAAAAAATCCCAAAATGTTCTTTAACTACATAAATAGTAAGAAACTAAAAAAATGATTGTGTTGGCCCCCTTAAAAATAGTCTGGGTGAAATGGTGGATGAGGATGAGGAAAAAAACAATTTGCTAAATGACTATTTTTCATCAGTATTTACACAAGAAAATCCCATGACAGACAATATGATCAGTGATAACAAAAACTCTCCATAAAGGGCCTGTCACACGTGTCAATGTCGCCCGCAATATCGCTCATGCGTCACAAATTATTAATCGCCTGAGCGATGTGGAATTATCGCAGGTAAGATGTCACACGCGTCAATATGACCCAGCGATGCGGTGATGTCGCCATCTTGCGAGCGATTTTATTTAGTTGTCAAAATAGAAAATACGTCGCTGAGTTTAGTGTCACACGCAGCGATGCACAAGGTCTACTGAGCGATGAGCGACAGGTTTTACATCTGGCAGTGAAACCTGCGATCGGCGATCAGCGACATGTCGCTGGTTGCATCGCTTGGTCACACGCTTCAATGTCGCTCCTGCGTCACTTTTACGTCGCTCGAGCGACTGAAAATCCGTGACGTACGAGCGACATTGACAGCGATATTGACGCGTGTGACATCCCCTTTAAATGCAACCTGCTTAACCCAGGAGGAAGTACAGCACCGCCTAAAAATCACTAAAGTTGACAAATCCCCGGGCCCGGATGGGATACACCCCAGAGTGCTCTAGGAATTAAGTGCTGTCATAGATAGACCATTATTTTTAATATTTAAAGATTCCATAATAACAGGGTCTGTACCACAGGACTGACGTATAGCAAATGTGGTGCCAATATTCAAAAAGGGGACA
Organism: Allobates femoralis; assembly: GCA_033576535.1. Taxonomy (NCBI): domain Eukaryota; kingdom Metazoa; phylum Chordata; class Amphibia; order Anura; family Aromobatidae; genus Allobates; species Allobates femoralis. Next base: position 555,380,019 of record JARQOC010000005.1, read on the forward strand.
AAAACTTAACTTTGAAATTATAGGCCAGTAAGCTTAACCTCTACTGTGGGTAAAATCCTAGAGGGTTTTCTAAGAGATGCTATACTGGAGTATCTGAAGAAATAGAACCTCATGTCCCAATATCAACATGGTTTTACGAGGGACCGTTCCTGTCAGACTAATTTGATAAGCTTCTATGAAGAGGTAAGTTCTGCACTGGACCAAAGAAATGCAGTGGACGTGGTGTATATGGACTTTTCAAAAGCTTTTGATACGGTGCCACAACAAAAGGTTGGTACATAAAATAAGACCAATGGGGATAGGGGATCATATGTGTAAGTGGGTTAAGAACTGGCTCAGTGATAGGAAACAAAGGGTGGTTATTAATGGAACACACTAAGAATGGGTCACAGTTAACAGTGGGGTACGACAGGGGTCAGTATTGGGACCGCTTCTTTTTAACAAATTTATTAATGATCTTGTAGGGGGCATACAGAGTAGAATCTCAATATTTGCAGATGACACTAAACTCTGCAGGGTAATCAATACAGGGGAGGCCAATTTTATATTACAGGAGGATTTATGTAAACTAGAAGCTTGGGCTGATAAATGGCAAATAAGCTTTAATAAATAAATAAAAGGTATAATTATGTGCTTAATAGTAAAACATTGGCCAAAACTGTCATTGAAAAAGACCTGGGTGTATGGGTAGATGACAAACTCACATTTAGTGGCCAGGGTCAGGCAGCTGCTGCAAAGGCAAATAAAATAATGGGATGCATTAAAGAGGCATAGATGCTCATAAGGAGAACATAATTTTACCTCTATACAAGTCACTAGTGCGACCACACTTAGAATACTGTGTACAATTCTGGTCTCCGGTGTATAAGAAAAAACAAAGGCTTAGGGGAGATCTTGTGTGGCACCCCTGCGGCCCGTTCGCCACTATTAGTTTGCAGCAACTGGGATCAGCATGTCCAGTCACCCACAAACACACCCAACACACCCTGGTCCCAGAGCGAGTGGGTGAACCCAGGTAGTGGGATGGCTCAGGCTGCTGTGGGACAGTAGGGGGTGACAGGTGGTGGGTGGGAAGTGAGCAAAAAGCAGTTAGGGAGAGGAAGAGAACAAAGGGAAGACACCACGGGAAGTAGTCAGTCGAAGGAGGAAAAGGAACAGAGAAGACAGAGCACGGACCCGGAGGCTCAAGCTATGATGAGGCCTATCCCGGGTCCAGAGGCTACAGACTGCAGACAGACAGAGGGAGTCCTACGGGCGTGGGCAGTGAGCGATCCACCCACACGCCAAAATCAGCTGTGAGGCAGAAGGATGGGACGAGAACCAGAGATCTCCAAAAGCCGCGGCTAACTCCTGATGCAGCGCAGAGAAGGCAGCTGTGCTAGGGCCAGAGGACCCTGCGAGTCGCCCAAGAAGACCCGTGGCTGCTAGATTGGGGCTCTGCATGGGCAGGCGCATGCAGAAAGGAGGAGAATAGGCAGCACTGATAAAGGAAGCCCAAGAGAAAGGAACACAAAAGGTGGTATACTGGAAGAGCCATCCTGGTTGCCAAGGACTACCTGAGCTGCCACTGTAGTTGCGCTGTAATCTGAAGTTCCTGACTGGAGAAGCCAAGTAAACCAGGTGGAAACTCAGCACTGTGTCAGACTGTTTATTTCGTGCCTGAGGAGCAATACACTGAAACGTATTCCTGATCCTGCCCCGCAGCCAACTCAGCTCCGCTGGCTCTCCATCACCGCAAATCACCTTGACTCCAGATGCCCTGGGGACCCGCTCCTCCCGTGGGGAGTTAAACCATCACAGCTGCAACTCCATCATCCCCAGAGTTCCCGCATGGCAGCAGCGGCCCCTACCGGCCACCTTCCACGGGTGGCGTCACGATAAACTCTTTTTATTTTATTTTTATTTTCCTTTTTACCCCTTTACAAACCTTCTTTTTACTGACCATCCAATAGGGGACCATGGATGGACCGGGTCACGCCACTTTGACAGCATCCCACAGCCCCGACGATGTCCAAAGGGCCTGGGCGAGTCACTTATAATAATGTATAAATATATGAGGGGACAGTACAGAGACCTTTTTCATGATCCTTTTACTCTTAGGCCTGAGACGGGGGCAAGGGGGCATCCTCTACGTCTGGAGGAAAGTTTACTCATAATCACAGACGCGGATTCTTTACTGTAAGAGCAGTGAGACTATGGAACTCTCTGCCACATGATGTTGTAATGAGTAAGTCACTACTAACATTTAAGGAGGGCCTATGAGGCGCCCCCAAGTCATGGGGTACTCGGGGCCGGGCCAGTGCTGTCTCTCTGGGATATCACGGTAGTCATGACTCGGTCCTGTGGCCTGGGCTCAGTCCAAAAAGGAAGGGGTTATTTACAGGGGGTTTTGTCGTGACGCCACCCGGGGTATGTGGTCAGTGGGTACCACTGCTGCCATATTCCTGCTGGGGATGGTTACCTAGGACAGCGTGGATGGTAAGCCCTCCTTGGGTAGGGCTGATTGTCCCAGGGCAGGTGTAAAAAGTCTATGTGTGGAATGCAGGGCGACGGGCGCAAGGAATAGGCAGAGTCACTTTTTGTAGTTTTCTCAGACCTTTACTGGAGCAGATGGTAAATGCTGTCCACGGAGTCTTGAGAGCAACTTAGGGTAATTCTCACCCGATCGGGTCTTTGGCTCCCTTACTGCATTTGTAATTTGGCTCCTGCTTAAGCTTGGCTGCCGGCTCTGTCTCGTCCTGTGAGGTACTGGTATGACAGGCAACTCAAGTCCTTTACTTATACCCTGTTCCCGGGTTTCAGTGTTGCTAGAATCTATATGTTGCTGTGTCTCTGGTTAGTGTGGTTGGGAATCTGGAACCCCCACCATCCGGTGTTGACTGCCGGGATGTGAGACCCTGCACTGTCTCGGACTCCGGTGTCCGTTCTATGCGCTTTTCCTTTGGGGTGAGCACAGAGTTGCCCAGCCTCCCAGATGTGTTCTTCCTCCTTTCCTCAGACCCTAGCCTTTGGTCTAGAACTAGTCAGTGGACTCTGAGATAAGATAAGATAAGATAAACTTTATTGATCCCGGAGGAAATTACAGAATTTGTGTCTGCCGCCACCTCCTCTTCTTCTGGGTCTTCCCTCTTCTTCTGCTCCTGACGTCACACAGAGCAAGAGAAGAGGAGGGCAGACCCAGAAGAAGTGGAGGCGGCGGCAGAAACATAGAGGAGGAGGAACACACAAGGGAGAGACGGGGAGGACTGTGCCAGCAGCGAGGACCTCTTAATAAGATCCCACCCAGGCGACCTCTTAACTGCAAGGTTTCTAAAGTCTTTTTTTAAGGTTACAGAGGGGCTAGAGACATGGGGGACCCCTTCCCTGAATGCAGCAGACACGCTGCATTCAGTGCTGCATTCAGTCCTCTTTAAAGTCTTCCTTCAACCTTAAAAACTATGTTCCTATATGACATTTAACTACATCACACAATCTTGACTCTGCTGAGTCCATATGAAGGAACCTTCAGGCTCCTGTTTGTGATTCTTTTTTGACAAATTTATGAAAAAAAAGGTTTATTGCATTCTAAGGATCATTGAGTTACAATTCAGGTGCTGCGTAGAATCAGCTCCCTCGTTTAGTTGATACCTCCCAGAATTGAGCTCCCCCCTTCCAATTGGTATCTCCCAGAGATGAGCTCCCCACAACCAATTGGTATCTCCCAGAGAAGAGAATCTCTCCAGATAATGAAAGTAAAACCTTTGTCCCCGTAATAGTGAGGGAAATCCTCTGATTTGCTAATGACATTTTTTTGAGAAAAGTCTTATATTTTTATCCACTGTCACTTTTTTGTTTTTTTCTGAAACCTGACAGGTTTCCTTTAAAGGAAAACTGTCAGGTCAAAAATCCACATGTAACTGCTACCATTTTCTAATTCCTCAGTCTAAACTGTCTCTAATCGTGTATTTCTTTTATATTTCCCTCCTATCTTCTGTAAACTTCAAATGAAAAGATTCATTCCATCTGTCACTCACAGTGAGTGACACTTAGTTTTCTGCTGTCCACTCCCCACACATGAATATGCATGTCACATATTCACATCACTGCACAGGAGGTCACTGGGGGGGGACTGTATTCTCCTCTCTTTGTCTGCAGCTAAGAAAGAGGTAAAATACAACACAGAAACTGTCACAGCAGGATACCTGCTTACAGAATCAAATGGAGTCTAGATAAGGCAGATTGGCAATAGCTCTCTCCCTCCTTGTCCTCATCAGAACAGAAGCTACTGAAACCTGACACTGCACTGTTAGCAAAGGGAGGAGGGAGGAGAGAGCTGCTGAGAGGAGGAGGGAGGAGAGAGCTGCTGAGAGGGAGGAGGGAGGAGAGAGCTGCTGAGAGGGAGGAGGGAGGAGAGAGCTGCTGAGAGGGAGGAGGGAGGAGAGAGCTGCTGAGATCGAGTGCATAATTACATGACAGTTTTTACAGGCACAGGGTTATTCTTGTTTCGTTATAATGGAGAGGACTAATCCAGGAGCTCCCTGCAGGGTCTGACAATGCTGATAACATGGAAACTACAAACGGTACAATAATAATTGTACATGTTTTTAAAACGTCTGCCCAGGCACTATTCAAGGGTGATATTAGTATCATACTGAAAAATGACCTGACAATGTCCCTTTAAGTCACATAATCTAATCATGAAGGGTACATGCTCACACGAGCTTGAGTTCATACGAAGAAACATTTAGGCTCCTGTTTGTGATTCTCTTTTTGGTAAATTTGTGAAAAAAAAGGTTTATTGTATTTTATGGACAAGTGAGTCAAACAAATAGCATAATAGACCAAGTCCTGCCAGATCTAAGCATTTACCATTCAGACGTTGTGTAGAATGAGCTAAACCCTTCCAGTTGGTAACTCCCAGAGATGAGCTCCCCCCCCCCATTCCAGTTGGTAACTCCCAGAGATGAGCCCCCCCCCCTTTCCAGTTGGTATCTCCCAGAGAAGAGAATCTCTCCAGATAATGAAAGTAAACCTTTGTCCCCATAATACTGAGGGAAATCCTCTGATTTGCTAATGACATACATTTGAGAAAAGTCTTCTATTCTTATCTACTGTCAGTTTTTATGTTTTTCCCATACCCGATAGATCCCCTTTAGATCCCCTTTAAGTCACATAATCTCATCATGAAAGGTTCATGCTAAGCTCTGCTACATTTGACATTTAACTACATCACACAAGCTTGGCTCTGCCGAGTCCATATTTCGGATTTTAAGCAGCCACTAGTGATGGGCGAATCCTAAATTACTCGGAATCGCTTGACTCTAGCGAGTCCGAGCCCAGGACTCGCTACTCGTTGCGAGTCTAGCGAGTCCAATGTTAATGAATGGGGAAGCGAGTAATAGCGAGTAGTGTGAGATTTACAACTCGCAGATGTGTCTCGGAAGCTTCAGCCTGAAGCAATCCTAGTTTTGTCATTTATTTGCATTGCTCGTTTACTTTGTAAGTAATCGCTGACTCGCACAGATAAGATCCTGTCTCCTCTGTGCTGGCTGCCAGCTCCAGGGTCCTAGAGCCTGCCTGCTGCCTGATGTAGCAGTGCTGAGATTGTTCTCAGTCTGCTCAATCCCTGTGTACAGACATGAATGTCTGTGCACAGAGATGATGTAGCAGAGCTGAGATTGTTCTCAGTCTGCTCATTCCCGTGCATAGAGATCTATATCTATACACAGGGGATGTAGCAGAGAGGACATCGCGTTTTGGACTGCGTCGGACGGAAGAGGATTTTTTAAATTAAAGATGGAGTCCCTAATGGCTTTTTTTTTTATTTCTAATAAAAAATTTTCTTTGTGTTGTGTTTTTTTTAAAACAATTTAATAGAAATTCATGGCGGTCATGTCTAATATTGGCGTGACCGCCATAAATTTCGGGCTTAGGGCCAGCTGATAATACAAAGCTGGTATTAACCCCTTTATTACTCAGCGTGCTACCGCCACCAGGGCCGCTGGAAGAGCGGGGTTCAGCGCCAGAGGATGGCGCTTCAATGAACGCGCCATCTTCTGGGGCGGCTGCGGGCTGCAATTTGCAGCGGGGGGTGCCCAGAAAGCTTGGGCATCCCTGCGCTGCGGATTCCAGCCCCCAGCTGCTTAGCTGTACCTGGCTAGACATAGAAATTGCGCGGAGCCCCACGCATTTTTTTTAAATTATTTCATGAAATTCTGAGATTCTGACTCTGACTCTGAGACTCTGACTCTGAAATTCATTAAATAATTTTTAAAAAATGCGTGGGGCTCCGCGCAATTTCTATGTCTAGCCAGGTACAGCTAAGCAGCTGAGGGCTGGAATCCGCAGCGCAGGGATGCCCAAGCTTTCTGGGCACCCCCCGCTGCAAATTGCAGCCCGCAGCCGCCCCAGAAGATGGCGCGTTCATTGAAGCGCCATCCTCTGGCGCTGAACCCCGCTCTTCCAGCGGCCCTGGTGGCGGTAGCACGCTGGGTAATAAAGGGGTTAATACCAGCTTTGTTATACAAGCTGGTATTAAGCCCGAGATTCTTAATGTCAGGCCACGTTTGACCCAGCCACTAAGAATCTCCAATAAAGGGTTAAAAAAACACAGAGAAAATTTTTTATTTGAAATAAAAAAAAAAGCCATTAGGGACTCCATCTTTAATTAAAAAAATCCTCTTCCGTCCGACGTAGTCCAAAACGCGATGTCCTCTCTGCTACATGCACAGGGAATGAGCAGACTGAGAACAATCTCAGCACTGCTACATAATGTCTGTGAGCAGGCGGGCTCTAGGACCCTGGAGCTGCACAGAGAAGACAGCTGGACTCGGCTCGCAAAGAAACAGCAGTTACTTTGCGAGTCTCCCTGCTATCACTGGCACAGTAGCCAGTGATGACTCGCACGAGTCTAATGCAAACAATGGCAATCCTAGTTTTGTCAGTGTTTCTGACAAAACTAGGATTGATATTGATTTGCATTGGACTCGTGCGAGTCATCACTGGGAAACTCGCCGAGTACCGAGTCCTGCGAGTCCCTTACTACTCGCCGAGTAACGAGTCCTAGCGAGTAGATTCGCCCATCCCTAGCAGCCACGTCAATTTGGCTTGACATCGTCCTCAAGGTAGAAGGAGCCAAACCAGAAGGAGTGTGTTATCCGGGACGGATATAATGCTGACATAACATAAACTGATTTCATTCACTAGATAAATATCAGTTTCAGCCCTCAATGATATTCTGCAGTAATTGTGCTCTGGCCCCTGGGTTGGCCGGAGGTCTTCCTGGCAGAGGCACAAGCCTAATTTAACTGTCTCTCCGAACGCGCTGCCAAGTTCCGAACTTCAGCCCTGTTTACCGAAGCCTGAAATGTCATTAAAAGTAGCGGCAGTCAAGTGGGCACATGCGACGGCTCTGCCACGTTAACAATATTAAAGCTGTAATTACAGGCAGCGAAAACCACAGCTGCTGCAGCGCGGCTTAGGGAAGGGTTTTCATGGCTCTAAAAGAGACTTCATGGATTAAGCGAAAAGTTTAAGGGGTCAGCGTGGTTCCATATTTAATTAAGGATTACGTTCTTTCTTCCATTAGCCTGGCAGAAGTTACTTTCTACTTTTAGAATCTTTTATGCGCAACCATTGTGATGGGAGTCGTGAGATTGAAAAGAATTTTCTTTTTGTTCCATAGACAGCGCCACCGTTGCCCACAGTCCATGTCTGGTATTACAGCTCAGCTCTTTTCTCTTTATTATCATAAAAAAATCCATGAAATGGCCCAGTGTTCAGACATATTACAACCAAATGTAAATTACTACATATCCCTAATATATCCTAGTTTCTTGTAAGGGAGACATATTGAACGAGTCCGCTGCATTCGGTACTGTGGATCACCAGCTCCTTGTCTCTATGCTCCGCTCTATTGGGGTTAAGGACACGGCTCTCTCCTGGTTCTCCCTCCTACCTCTCTGACCGCTCTTTCTCTGTATCTTTCGCCGGCTCCTCTTCCTCTCCTCTTCCCCTCACGGTTGGGGTTCCTCAGGGTTCAGTCCTAGGTCTCCTTCTCTTCTCTCTATACACTGCCGTTATTGGACAAACCATCAGTAGATTTGGTTTTCAGCACCATCTCTATGCTGACGACACCCAGTTATACACCTCTCCTGACATCACCTCCACATTACTACAAAATATCAGTGATTGTCTGTCTGCTGTCTCTAACATCATGTCTTCTCTCTACCTTAAACTGAATCTGCCAAAAACTGAACTTCTCGTGTTTCCTCCCTCCTAATCTTCCGAAACCCAATATTGCCATTTCTGTATGTGGTTCTACCATTACTCCTCAGCAGTACGCACGCTGTCTTGGGGATATATTTGACTCAGATCTCTCCTTCACTCCCCACATCCGGTCTCTCACTCGCTCATGTCACCTACACCTCAAAAACATCTCTAGAATTCGACCTTTTCTTACTGTTGATTCTGCAAAAACTCTAACTGTTGCCCTTATTCATTCTTACCTGGATTACTGCAATTCTTTACTAATCGGTCTCCCTCTTACTAAACCCTCTCCTCTATCCAATCCATTCTGAATGCAGCAGCCAAGATCATATTCCTCTCCAACCGCTTCACCGATGCCTCTGTCCTGTGCCTGTCATTGCACTGGTTGACAATCCGCTATAGAGTACAATATAAAATTATCACTCTCACCCACAAAGCCCTCCACAGTTCTGCACCACCCTACATCTCCTCTCTCATCTCTATCCACCTTCACGTGCCCTCCGCTCCGCAAGTGACCTAAGACTGACATCATCTACAATCCGAACCTCCCACTCCCGTCTCCAAGACTTCTCACGAGCTGCACCAATTCTCTGGGACGGATTACCAAGAACAATTCAATTAATTCCCAATACCACTAGATTTAAGTGAGCCTTAAAAACACATCTCTTTAGACTGGCCTAACTATTCCTATCTTCCCTTTTCCACATTTGGCCTCTTGTGTCATCTATCTGCACCTGCAGACTGACTGTCTGTCTGTCTGTCCCCCATGCACTGTATAGCACTTTATCTGTACTTGTACAGATTCCGACCAGTGACCGGTTCATGCAGCGTTATGTGAATCCCCTATTTATTATATTGATGGCTGGACCATATATGACGGCACTTTTTACCATTTACCTTTTGTGCCTCCCCTCATAGACTGTAGCTTGCGAGCAGGATCCTCACTCCTCATGGTTTTTTAATTTTTTTTATTCTGTATTGTCTCATATTGTCTGTAGATGTCCCCTCTGAATTGTAAAGTGTCACTGAATATGTTGGCACTATATAAATAAATTTATTTTATTATTACTATTATTATTATTATTATTAATAATAAATAAGGCTCATATGCACTCTGCCCTTTGTAAAAGATCTAATGCACAAAGGTTTTGGTGGAGCCTAATGATTTTTATGGAATGGGCATACTATCTCATGTACAAGGGCATGCAAATTTTGCTTGGTCTTCCAGACCTTATCTTGACCTCAACTGTTCCTGTTCATTGCTATTTCTTAATTACATTTCGAACTAAGGAAAGGTGAACTTGAAAAATGCTTTCCAATCTTCTTATAGCTTTCTCTTGCTTTGTGGGTCATTAGCATTTCCATTTTCAGAGTGCTCGGCAGCTGTTTAGAAGAACCCATTGCTGGTGTTTTTTGGCACAAGGTTAGAGGAGGCTTGGTTTTTATAAAGCTGTGAAACTTGGATCACCGGGCCTTTCCTAAAGATACAAAGGAAATGTGTTGTCTTCACTTTTATACCTCTTGGAGATCATTTCATCTTCAACTTGCATAACTGTTCACAATAACAGTAAATTTGACCAGGGGTGCCCAAACTTACACAAGCCACTGTATCTATCTATGTATCACAGGTGGCTTATGGGCAGCACGGTGACTCAGTGGTTCGCATTGCAGGACTGGGGTCCTGGGTTTAAATCCCACCGAGGTTTGTACGTTCTCCCCTTGTTCTCGTGGGTTTCCACCACACTCCAAAGACATACTGCTAGGGAATATAGATTGTGAGCCCCAATGGGGACAGGATTGCTGAATTATGTAAAGCGCTGTGGAATTAATGTCACTATATAGTGAATATATATTATACTGGACAGGAGCCTGATTCTATCACATTATGGCGATTCTCTTGGCATAGATTTTGACCAAATTTATGGACTTCTGTATGTTGCAGTTTAACTGTCTTTTGTAATTTACACAATGTCCTATAGGTGGTGCTGTTTTCAGTACAAACTTGCAGACAGGCAGACTAGATAGATCTTTTTGTTTAATAGTTATTACCAGGGGCGTAACTACAATAGGTGCAGGGGTTGTGATCGCACCCGGGCCCTGGAGCCTAGGGGGGCCCCAAAAGTCCCTTTGGCCCATAGAAAAAGACTAATGCTATTAAAGATTTGCAATAATTGGGGGCCCCGTTGGAGCTTTCTCATCGGGGCCCCTAGGCCTGAAGTTACGCCACTGGTTATTACAGTATATATGTATAAGTAAGCCCAAACCAAGTTTGGTTGTGACACTCGCAGATGAGTGTATTTAACCGGGGGGGGGGGCCCCTATGGCAAGGCGCCACAGGGTGGTACTGCACCCCTAACAGAAGGTGTAGTGCCTCCGTAGCCGTGGATATGGAGGACCCTACAGAGTGTGCACCCAGCACCCATACTGTAGGCCACTTTAACACAGGGGACTGGTAATTAGTAGGTCCCAGGGGGTGGAGCCTAGAGAGCGGGAGACAGGGAGTGACAATAGTGTCAGGCAGACGGTGTGAGGCAGCAAGGAAGACAGATGCAGGGGACCCTGCGGCTGTAACAGGAGGGCACCTCTTAGGAGAGGGTGACCCAGATTCTGAAGGGGGTTACTGGTTGGAGCCAGCTGGAGGCCCAGGTCACCACCGGCATACTGGAGCCGAGGCAGCTAGTAAAAGGTCCAACCCTAACTGCAGACCAGCAAGCTGATGGCCCGACGCAAGGGAGCCACAGCACACCTAAAGAAGCCCAACATCGGTCCCGCAGCTGGGTCCATGACACCGACAAGTAAGAGACTTTAGGTAACAGACCCCGAGGAGGACTAGAGACTTGGCTCAAGAGGGAAAGGTAGAGATAGAGGGACAGGACCAGGAACGCCATATTGAAGGCACCACTGGCAGGCTCTGGAAAGTCCTCCAACCCTGTTCAACCAGACTGTACTGTGTACCATAACATCTGCCCGGTACCAGTAAAGAACTGTTCGAGCTAATCTGGACTCTGTCTCAGTTATTTGCGGCCTGGAGGACTTCTACAATACCATCGAGGTGAGAACTACTACTCCCCTCATCCACCCCGCTGCCCTGAGGTTAAACTCCACCTGTGCGAAGCTGTACTACTAAAGCTGCATCACCATCACCTCAGCAGCCGGCTGCAGCACTGGTAGCCCAATTACCAGGTACCACAGGTGGCGTCACATTACCATTCCCCCATCATGATCCCACCACCCCACCATTGAGGATCCAGGGCACGGAACTGGGAACCGACCAGCCGTGATCTCCCCCCACCGAAGTAACCGCCTGTCCCGGTATCAGAGTAGCCCCTACCCTGTCGACCGGCTCATATATATACATGTATGGGCCATGTCACACACACAGATAATTGTGCAGTCATTGTTCGCAGATCTCTGGTTGCAGTGAAATCATGGACACATTGTTACATTTGTATATAGCCACAAGTTTCACTGCAACCAGAGATCTGTGACCAATATCTGCACAATTATCTGTGTGTGTGACGTGGCCCATACATTTATTTATCTATTTGTCTATCCATCTATTATCTATAAATTTACTACAGCATCTCCATGAAATAGAATATTATCAAAAATCTTCATCATATTGCCATGTCTCAGGGAGCCCTGAAACACGTTGACTGAGGCTGCTTTCACATCACAATTTTTGTGGATCCATGGCTATCCATTGTAAAACGGATAGCCACGGAGCCGATTTGGCCCCCATGTATCCCTATGGGCACGGATTGGTCCTGTATGGCCATCCGATTGTGCCCAAATTGTCACGAATTCAATTGTGTCCGATTTTTTGCTGTACCCAGAATTGGAGGCTGCTCTGATTTTGGGCACAGCAGACCAATTCGGACACAATCGAATCTGGCACAGTCTGCGGCAAATAACATGGGGGCCTATGGAGCACGGGTCCGAGAAAACATGGGATCATTTTCCGGACCCAATGTTAGTGTACTGAGCATGCTCAATACACTAAAACTGCTCTTCCCATGGTATTTCACTTTCGCAATGGATATACATACATTGCTGAAGTGAAATCAAACAAAGCGATTGTTGAAAAAAAAAAATCCTCACCTCTCCAGCGTGTGTCCCGCGATGTGCAGCATCTAACTCCGAGGGTTTAAGGACCTGTATCAGCTGACTGGGCGGGGCGGGGCAACCCGATCAGCTGATTAGTCACATGACCCCATCACCGAGGTTTAAATCACCCGCCAGCCGATCGGTTTTGGCAGGCGGGCGATTTAAACCGCTCAGCTGATGCGGTCAGGTGACCGATCAGCTGATTGGGTTGCCCCGCCCGGCCAGCTGATACAGGTCCTGAAGCCCTTGGCGCTCCATGGCGCACATGACGGGACACACGCTGGAGAGGTAAAGATTTTTTTTTTATTTTTAACACTTGCTTCACTTTTGCAATGTATGTATATAAAAAGTGCCCCGTTTGAATGCGTCTTACAGGCTCGGGCTCCTTTCTGCATCCGGATCCGTGAAAATCACAGACCCAGACACAGAAAGGCATCCGGAGGATCTCCACGGACAGGAAAAAATCGCGATGTGAAAGGAGCCTAATAAATCAATATTATATTCACCTTTTGATGTCTCGTGGAATACGGCAGCGCGGTGTTTAACCCTTCATCCTCCCTACTTTAATTTTTTGAAATAATGACCTTTGGGTTTTCATTAATCATCAACATTAACATAAATAAACACTTGTAATAGATCCCTCTGTAGGTAATGACTCTATATAATATATGTGTTTCACTTTATGTATTGAATTATTGAAATAAATTACTTGTTGATGATATTCTAATTCATTGAGATGCTCCTGTATCTATCTATCTATCTATCTATCTATCTATCTATCTATCTATCTATCTATCTATCTATCTATCTATCTATCTATCTATCTATCTATCTATCTATCTGTATCATTTATCTATCTATCTATCTATCTATCTATCTATCTATCTATCTATCTATCTATCTATCTATCTATCTGTATCATCTATCTATCTATCTATCTATCTATCTATCTATCTATCTATCTATCTATCTGTATCTATCTATCTATCTATCTATCTATCTGTCTGTCTGTCTGTCTGTCTGTCTGTCTGTCTGTCTGTCTGTCTGTCTATCTATCTATCTATCTATTTCTACATACCTCTATCCAGATCTATAATGAACAGTACATTTGCTGTGGCGGTTTAGCTGCTCGCTGACATCACTTCTAGTTAGGATGATGTAGTACAGATTATGGCAGTGTGAGCCGCCACATGTTGCCCGGATTTACGGCATGTCTTTAGTTTCTTTCACCAGAGGCAGCTAACAATATTACCAAACTGATTAGTGCGGCGGTGCTAAGGTGTGCAGCCCCGGCCTGTGTTGGGTCTAATATTTCATGTGGCGGGGCGCTATGAGCGGGGTCTTGTTCGGGCAGAATACTGCGTCTGTCTATCACGGTCGGGGACTTCTGGGCAATGTCACATTCTGATCTGTCTATTTACCGCCAACATCCTCCCCTGCCTGATTGATAACCTGATACTAATCACATAAAGATGAATACACAATGTGCTCAGATGGGGGAAGAAAAGCGGCTTATTCCTGCCTGCTGGGGCTTGTAGTCCTGACTGGGTATCACACAGCAAGAAGCTTCATTCATACTCAGATGAAGTGAAATTTCTTTTAGTACCCTTCACGTGTATGTAAAATAACACACGTGTGGCAATGTCCAGTTTGACCATCTGTGTGTTCGTGTGTGCCGTCCATGTACTGTCCATGTGACATCGTACAAAAAAACCCACGGCACTGAAATGAATGCGTTTGATGGATAGATAGATAGATAGATAGATATGATGCACCCCCAGGCTATGGGGTACTCAAGAACCAGGCCAGTGCTGTCTCTAGGGGTCACAGTAGTCGTGACCCGGTCCCGTGGCCTGGGATCAATCCAAAAATGGGTATTTATAGGGGATTTGTCGTGACGCCACCCGGGGTATGTGGTTAGGAGAACCACCGCTGCCGTGTTCCTGCTTGGGAGGGTGACTTGGGGCAGCGTGGATGGTAAGCCCTCCTCGGATAGGGCTGAGGGTCCCCAGGGCAGGTGTATTGTGTTCGGTGCAGTTCACTTACTTTGGCTGGAGGAGCTGCAGCAGCAATGTGTGGAGAAAGCAGTCTCCGGCTCTTCAGGTGGGATTCTGGTGTGAATTACAGGGCAACATGCGCAATTAACAGGCAGACTCACTGTTTTGTAGTTTTCTCAGTCGTTTACTAGAGCAGATGTTATAAGCTTTCCACGGAGTCTGGAGAGCAACTTGGGGTTATTCTCACCCGGCCGGGTCTTTGGTTCCCTTGCTGCACTTGTGATTTGGCTCCTGCACTTGCTTAATCTAGTCTGCCGGCCCTGTCTCGTCCTGCGGGGTACCAGTATAACAGGCAATTTGAGTCCTTCACTTTCTCTACCCTTTTCCTGGGTGTCAGTGTTGCTGGAATCTATACGTTGCTGTCTCTCTGGTACAGTGTAGCTGGAGAATTTGGAATCCCCACTTTCCGGTGTCGACTGCTGGGGCGTGAGACCCTGCACAGTCTCGGACTCTGGTGTCCGTTCTATGCGCTTTTTTTGTTTGACTTCCATGAGCTTGAAGGACTGCATCCATGCGATTCAATAATGATTCATACAATTTATTAATGAAGTCATCAGGAATAGCAAAGAATGCAGTCTTACATGCCTCCCAGAGTTCATCTAGATTCTTTGGTTTTGTCTTCTAAGCTTCCTCTTTCATCCTACCCCAAACATGCTCAATGATGTTCATGTCTGGTGACTGGGCTGGCCAGTCCTTGAGCACCTTGATCTTTTTTGCCTGGAGGAACTTTGCTGTAGAGATGGATGTATGAGATGGAGCACCATCCTGCTGCAGGATTTGACCCCTTTTATGATTTGTAATATAAAAGGTAGCTAATACTTCTTAATAATTTAGGCTATTGATATTACCTTCCACCTTGCAAATGTTTCGCACACACCCATACTGAATGTAACCCCAGACCATGCTCTTTCCACCAGCAAATTTACCGGTAATTGTTTTCTGGGTGTATTTTGGATCCATAAGGGCTCCAGTAGGTCTCCTGCAGTATTTGCGGCGGCTGTGGTGTAATTCTACTGAAGATTCATCAGAGAAAGCCACCTTCTGCCACTTTTCCAGCGTCCATCTGTTTAGCAGGCTGTGGGACTTTGCAAATGCCACACAGTTTTTTATTTGCCTTTTGTTTAGTGCTGGCTTCTTCTGGGCACTGATTCGACTATGGAGGCCATTTCGAGACTGAATCCTACAAACTGTTCTAGTTGACACAGGGACTTAAGGTGACCAGGCCTGTTGGAGCTCTGCTGCAGTGGAAGAGGGGCTTGCTTTGGATTATCTAACCGACAGACGTTCCTTTTGAGCAGTTGTCTTGCGGGGTCTGCCAGACCTGGGCTTGTCATACACATCTCCAGTCTCTTCAAATCTTTTTTTAATACTTTGTACTTGCCACTGAGACACATTAAAGGTGCCAGCCACCTCTGCAGTGGATCTGGTCTTCAGCCTCTTGATAATCAAGGCTTTGGTGGCAGGGTGGATTTTTGGCATGTTGTCAGAGCTCAAGTTACAGTTCAAGTGAAGGTCTGAGGTGCTGGGTTTCTTTTTAGACACACCCACTAATTAACATTTACTGAGCACAGGTGAGGATGTAAACTAGGATTGGGTGCATTATATGACCGGGCGACAAAACTTCTGTCTTGCCAAAATCTGACCATTCTGTGTTCATTAAATGATCAATATTTCAGCATTGAGGCCAATTTATTTTTTTAACCTAAACCACATATGGGAGAGTTTCAGCTTTCAATAGAGAAATTTATACAATCAATGTATGAATTTAACGTCAGGTTATAAGCTTTTATTTACATAACATGGATAAGTGACATAACTTCTGTCAGTGACTGTATTAGATATATAACCTATCTAGACCACTTGGAATGTTAGTTATTAATATATAAATAACATCTCTAGGCCTCCTGGGGAATTAGTTATTAATATATAACATCTCTACGCATCCTGGGGTAATAATTTAGTCTATAACATCTCTAGACCACCTGGGATATTAGTCATTAATATATAAAATCTCTAGACCTCCTGGGGTAATATGTATTAATATATAACTTATCTAGGCCTCCTAGGGTATTAGTAATTAATATATAACATCTCTAGACTTCTTGCTGTATTAGCTATTAATATATAACATCTCTAGATCTCCTGGAATATTAGATATCAACATATAACATCTCTAGACCACCTGGGGTATTAGATATTAATATGTAACATCTCTAGAGCTCCTGGGGTAATCGATATTAATATATAACATCTATAGGCCACCTGTAGTATTAGATATTAATATGTAACATCTCTACAGCTCCTGGGGTAATAGATATTAACATATAACATTTCTAGACCTCCTGGGGTAATAGATATTAACATATAACTTCTCTAGATCTCCTGGGGTATTAGATATTAACATATAACATCTCTAGACCACTTGATGTATTAGCTATTAACATATAACATCTCTAGACCACTTGATGTATTAGCTATTAACATATAACATCTCTAGACCACTTGATGTATTAGCTATTAATATATAACATCTCTAGACCACTTGATGTATTAGATATTAATATATAACATCTCTAGACCACCTGGAATATTAGATATTAATATATAACATCTCTAGACACCTGGAATATTAGCTATTAATATATAACATCTCTAGACCACCTGGGGTATAGAAATTAACATATAAATCTCTAGACCACCTGGGTATTTATATTAATATATAACATCTCTAGATCTCCTGTGGTATTTTATATTAATATATAACATCTATAGTCCACCTGGAATATTAGATATTAATATATAACATCTCTAGACCCTGGGTATTTATATTAATATATAACATCTCTAGACCACTTGATGTATTAGATATTAATATATAACATCTCTAGACCACCTGGAATATTAGATATTAACATATAACATCTCTAGACCACTTGATGTATTAGATATTAATTATATACTGTAACATCTCTAGAGCTCCTGGGGTATTTTATATTAATATATAACATCTCTAGACCACCTGGGATATTAACCTCTAAAGCACTTGGTGTATTATTTTCTGTCATTAACCCCTGAATCATATAGAACATATGACATAGCATATGTAGGATTTAGGAGGGCAGGAGCATTCCTCCATCTCCGCTATGGATACCAAGGGAGGCATCAATATCAGATACAACATGTAAAGCTAATTTTACATTTTTGTAGACTTCCACATCTACAATGAATCCCAGGTTCGCTCACTTTGTTGTTTTATGGCGCATCTATGGGACGTTTCCCTGGATTTTGCATTTTATTAGTGCCGCCATCCTCTTAGTGTGTGATATCACTGGTCAGAGGCTTCTGGTTTGCATCAGGATGACTTTCATCTTCATCTTCATACTGATCACAGCTCCTGGTGGTAAATAAGGAACAAAGGACACGAATGATTATTGTGCATCTGTGCTGGTACTTTCTGTGGAATTAGGAAGGCATCAAGAGATTTACATGAGCCGCCATAGTGCCCCTGAGCACCCGGCTTTGATGTCTTCGCTTTGCTACTGTCTAATAGGTTTCATGAAGAAGGGACATCACTGTCAAATGGGAACATGTGCACAAGAGACGCCAGATTAAAGCTCGGTTTTGTCTATCTTTTCTTTATTCTGCAAGATATAGAGTCCAAGAGGATCATTTAGGGGCCTTTCACATCAGCGTTTACACTGATGTGCAGCCGATCCAGCAGGTGGCGCCACATCTGCCGGATAGGCTGCCTAACGCCCGCACTTGCGGCCAGGATCCGGCAAAAACCATGCATTGTCTACGGGCTTGCGGTTCTGCTGGTACGGTAGATCCGACACTTGCGACCACAAAAAAAAGACCACTGTTTGCAGGGTTTTTTTTTGCGGCCGGAAGTGCCGGATCCGACGTAACCGCACTTGCCGCACCGGACTGCAAGCCCCATAGACAATTCATGGTGTTTGCCGGATCCGGGCCAAAGTGCGGTCGTTAGGTAGCCGATGCGGTGCCACCTACCGCAGGAGTGATGCAAAGCTGTGGTCCTGGGCTGGGAGGAGGGGTATCCAGTGGGTTTCACGAAAATGGGCGCCAGAGGCTGTGCATGTGCAAATTGAGATCTCGGCTAGTCATTGAACCGAGATCTAAATCTGTGCATGTGCCACCTCCGGCACCATTTTCCTGAAGCCCACTGCCAGGAGATTAATTGCTCCGGCATCACACAGCCAACATTTCCTTGAAGATTAACACCAGGAGATTCATGGCTCCTGCTTCACCCTGCTGCGACACTCCCTGCTCCCAGCTCAGGACCCGCAGCATTGCCAAGCTTCCTGCGTCGGGGAGCTGCCTCCTGTGACCCCACTCCACCGTATGCATCGGGTAAGCTACATTCGAACTATAAGCCGCAACCCAATTTTCCTCCCTAGTTTTGGGGGAAAACTTGCGTCTTGTAGTCTGCAAAATACGTTATACTATGTGTACAGTAGATTGTATCTGTAATGCCCTCCAGATTAACCCGCACTATAGTGATATGAAATACTTAATGGTTATCACCTTGACATCTTGTATTTGGTATTAGCCTAATCTTTTGCACATCCTTTTTATGGTGTATTGATTTTATTATACGCAAAATCATTGCTATAGCTGATGTACTTTTATTTTTATACTTTTCTATTTTTTAATTGGATTCACAATGTCTTTGATAAGATTTTATGACATTTTCTGACTATACCTTTTTCCCTTCTTCCTTCCTCCCTTTTCTTGCACCTCTACTTTAATACATCCTCTAAGCCGCACCACTATTGGATTCCTCGTATTGGCCATATACTTACCTTTCATACATAGATTGTCTTTACATACATGTTGAGTACTTTTTCCTGAATCACAGATGGCGCAGGTGTGGCACCCTGCCACCCTGTTGGACACCACAGAATCCTTGGTACGCAAATGGAGTGGAAACAAAACACTTACAACACTTTAGAACACCTGTTTCACCCCGAGCCTCTAGGGGGAGCTCCACTGGTCACTTTGAGCCAGTTCCCCCTATAAATAGGGTCCTGGAGGGAGAAACACCTGAGTGTGCAGACGCTAGGAGAGCTGCAGGAAGTGTGCAGTTACTGGTCCTGGAACCATATAGGCCCAAACCAGTCCACTTAGCACGTGAGAGACCCTTGCAACTGGGGTCAGAGGAAAGAAGAAGAGCACCGCTCGGGAACAGCAGAGTTACCTTAACTCTCCCAAACAATCCGGTTACTGGAACCGAGCTGTGGGAACCACCGTAGAGACCACAGAGAAGCCAGCATTGAACCAGGTGTAACCCCTGTACACCTGAAAGCACCCACGGATGAGAGCCCAGGGAAGAAGCTTGGCCCAGCTGACCCCTTTAACAGTGCCCTCAGTGCAGTTAACCCAGGTGAACATGTTACACTGAACGTACTACCCGGTCCGGCAGGATTCCATATCCACCCGACCCAACCAGAGTATTAGAGAAAGGAAGCCTACACACTGCTTGCTGTGGAAACTCCAGGAGCGACAGCCTCATCACCGGTCCGAGTGTACCTGTTGACAACAGTAAAGGTACCCAAAAGACTTTGATGTGTCTGTGCATTATTTCTGGTCCTGACACGCAGCACTATCGAGCTGCCACACACCATCAAGTGCAGCTCCAGGCCCCGGGGACTCCCGCTCATCCTGTGGGGAGCGTCCCATCTTGCTGCCATACATCCCCCGGAGGCCAAGCAGCGCCGGTGAGATCACCGGAACACCCGCAGGTGTCGTCACGACAAGACTACTAAATCCCTTCCTGTTCAGCCATCCCCAATTGATCTGGACCGCCGAGCCCCACAGCCTCGGGCGCGGAACCGTGACAGGGAGCAGCGACAGCCCGAGACGTGTACCCGCCGGCTACGGTGAGTCACAGTCTTGTGTCTTGGGGTGAGGCATCATGGGTCTCCTTGTGTGATATATTCAGCAACATCCTTCCAATTGTATTCCTTTTAATGGTTTTCTGTTTACCTTTTGCACATACAGTATATTGGCACTGTCAGGCCCAGACTGGCAGACAGGAGAGCAGGGACATCCTCCGGTGGGCCCCTTTGCAGTATTATGTCACTTACCCCGAACATAATCTGTATTTGGCACATTGCAGTTGTTTCACAATGAAGAGATAAAGGAAGCATCTCATCAAACTTCCCCATATATTATTATATAGAACCATAGGTACATTTGTGAATGTAATATTTGCATGTAGTAGATCAGTGGCCCCCAGAGTCAATGTTACTGGAGGGCCCCTGCCGCCCCAGTCTAACACTGGCACAGGATTATTCTTCACTTGCCTGTATTCAGTGTAGGTAGTGCCCTCAGATTTCTACTTTCCATTATTGGAAGCAGCAGTAGAAGTATGGAGGTCGTTATACAGCAGTACTGAGCAGTGTATCTGTGAAAACAGCAAGTAATATAAATTTTCAGCATGGATGTTATTGTACAGCAGCACTGAGCAGTGCAGCTGTGAATACAGCAATATAAAGCTTCAGCATGGATGATATTGTACAGCAGCACTGAGCAGTGCAGCTGTGAATACAGCAATATAAAGCTTCAGCATGGATGATATTGTACAGCAGCACTGAGTAGTGCAGCTGTGAATACAGCAATATAAAGCTACAGCATGGATGATATTGTACAGCAGCACTGAGCAGTGCAGCTGTGAATACAGCAATATAAAGCTTCAGCATGGATGATATTGTACAGCAGCACTGAGCAGTGTAGCTGTGAATACAGCAATACATATAAAGCTGCAGCATGGAGAATATTTTACAGCAGCGTTGAGCAGTGTAGCTGTGGATCCAGCACTTAATATAAAGCAGCAGCATGGAGGATATTATACAGCAGTACTAAGCAGTGTAGCTGTGAAACCAGCACTTAATATAAAGCTACAGCATGGAGGATCTTATACAGCACTACTAAGCAGTGTAGCTGTGAAACCAGCACTTAATATAAAGCTACAGCATAGACGATATTATACAGCAGTACTGAGCAGTGTAGCTGTGAATCCAGCACTTAATATAAAACTGAAGCATGGAGGATTTTATACAGCAGTACTGAGCAGTGTAGCTGTGACTCCAGCACTTAATATAAAGCAGCAGCATGGAGGATATTATACAGCAATACTGAGCAGTGTAGCTGTGGATCCAGCACTTAATATAAAGCTAAAGCATGGAGGATATTATACAGCAGTGTAGCTGTTACTCCAGCACTTAATATAAAGCTGCAGCATGGATTTCATTATACAGCAGTACCGAGCAGCAGGAGCGTAACTACAGCAGGTGCAGGGGCTGCAGTCGCAACCAGACCCTGGAGCGTATGGGAACCCAAAAGTCCCTTTGACCTATGGAAAAAGTCTAATACTATTAAAGACTTCCAATAATTAGGGGCCCCGTTGGAACTTTTGCGTTGGGGCACATGAGCTTCAAGTTACGCCACAGCTGAGCAGTGTAGCTGTGAATCCAGCACTGGGGTGAGCTAAAGATATACTAATGAGCAGCAGCAAGATCTGAGTCTCCATCTCCCTTCTTCAATGACTTCTATAGCAGCCATAAACTGATCCTTGGCAGTGAGGTAGCAGTTCTTCTCTTCTTGTCCAAAGCATATTTAGCAGAGTAATCAGAAGGTGGGGAAGTGAGAAAGAGAAATGGCTCATAAGTGGAGATGAGTGGAGATGAGTGAACCTTTCGAGGTTCGGTTCAGGTGGCCGAACTTCTTGGTGATGAGCAAGCCTGTTCGGGATCCGAGTTCGGGGGCTTTAAATCTCCAAAGCACTGGAGCATTGCATGTGTTTATTTCTGTTAATGTTGATGATTATGGCTTACAGCTGATGAAAACCTCAGAAAATTAAAGTAGGGAGGATGAAGGGTCTGAGAGATAAAATATGGCCTGAATAGGTATCAGAGGCTTCACCTTGTGTGGTTGTGAGAGTCACAACCACTATAAAAGCAGATCACGGCTCCTGCAGTCCCTAGCGTGGTGCATATAGAGTAGGGAGGATGAAGGGTTAAACACAGCGCTGCCGTATTACATTACGAGGATCAAAGTGTAACGTTAACATCCAGTCACCCACAATATCCGTCCAATGCAATATCATTAAAAAAGAAGTAAACTAAAAATGGTCTCGGGGGTTATTTTGTAGGAAGAGGCGCCTCCCGGGAAGATATGAGTCCTCGGAGACCGGGATGATATCAGTGGATACATTTAGGAAGCTGAAATAGCTGAAGTACTTAGAGAGATTAAGCGATTTGGAGTCGTTGTGGTGTCAGCGGCGGCGGCTGAGAGTCACTGATGGCCGTGTTTTATATTCAGAGCCTCTCGTGTTGGTTAAACAGGCAGAAGGCCGGATTCCCACAGGCTTATTGGCTTAGGCGACTATCTGATCCGCCGCATGGACTTATCTTCAGTCATCGCAGTGGGAGCGGAGGAGCCGCCTCTTTACTGGAAGCTGAGATCTGGAAACTCTCAAAGATTAACAAGGTTCAAATGAAGACGACATTGGGGGAAAAATAATGACCTTGAGTCGTCCGGTTCCATCATGTCTTCTTCTAGCAAAGATGAGTGGCCACCTGTCATGCTGATCAAAGGGGGATGTCTGGCTACCGTGCGTAACAGTGGCGTACGGACCAACGATGTACGGCACACTACACAAAACAACAGACCGGGAGACACCAGGTGGACATAGATAATGGGGGAGAGGTGACCTCCTACACTCACCTACGACTGTGTCCTGAACTCTCTACCGTCCCTATATGGGTTCTTTCACCTCATCGCCTTCGCTGGCCCTGATTTTAGCCCTCAATAGGGAAATGGTCGGCAAAAGCACTAGTCCCAACCACTGCAATAAAGAAGACAAGAGGGGAAGATAAGACAGATTGGGCAACCTCACGCCTGCTGCCATTCTCCTTGGCAGCAGACAGCTTAGCAGTAGTCAGCTCTCCAGAGAACCTTCTTCACCTTAGCAAGTTTACCCAGGAATGAGTTTAATCACCAGAAAAGGATGGTGGAACCATGTGACCATATAAAGGGGATGGGAGTGATCACAGAGTAGCCACACCTGGACAAGAACTAGCTAGCTTGCTACGAAACTGAGCTGGCATTATCTCCTCAACTGTCAAAGGAAAGAAACGTATTTAATATGAAGTCTCAAAACAGACATGAGATAGAGGTCTCAAACCAGTCACAAGTCTCTCAGGTAAGAGAGACCATCGTGACACCACCATGATAAAGATACTGCTACATCCTCAGGTCCAACAACAACTTTTAAGTTTCTGGTGGAAGGAGTTGGAGACTTCAAAACGCGTTGTTCGAATAAACCACCATAAACTTTGAAGTTTGCAGGCTTTATCTGCCCCTAAGCAGAGCAGGATAACCACTTTTGTTCCTTTCTACTGTTGTTGTTGGACTCTAAGGGTTGGGGTCCTCAGCAGCTGGGCTAGCGGTCTGGATCACTGTGGCTGTGCCCAGAGCTGTAGCCCTGGCTCACATTAAAAGGGAAGTAAAAATACAGAAAAATAAAAAAAGAGAAAAATAAAGATAGTTTGTGACGCCAGCTGAAGTTTCCAGCCACTAGGTGGCCGGCACTGCAGGTTTATCCTCAGGAGTTAGATGTTGTGGCAGTGAGATGGATAACCCCGTTCAGCTGGGGCAGGCTCCTGAGGAATGAAGTGATGATGGTGGTAGTAGTTGTGGTGAAGTGAGAAGTGCAGGAGGAAGGAAAGCACAGGAGACAGTCTCTTACAGCTCTTTACCTTTTACTATAGCTGTTGCACAGATCCAGGATACATGCATAACCAAGCACATGGTTCAGCCAGTCTGGAAGGAACTGAAGTCCACTCTGCTGGAGTGAGGTATAATGGCCTTCCTGCTGTTTTTGTTATTAAAATTTCTTGCTCGCATGTAACTCTCCTATACTCCTTTACTGCAGTGGATACCCTCCAGCCAGGCAGGTGAATTGGATCCTGCGAGCAACTGCTTCACCTTAGCCCTCTGGTTCTCTTTTCCACTGTGCCCAGATGGGCCCACAAGGGTGGCTACTGGGCATAAAGTCCAGCACCCTCCAGATTCTGCTGCCAGGTCATGGAAACCTGGCAGCCTAGGGCCTAGTGCCCTGCCTGCAGCTTGTCCCTCTGACCAGCCTTCTGGCCACTGAACTCTCCTCTTGCCTACCTCTCCCTCCCTATCCTAACTCCTCCCTCCAACCAGAAGTAGGGGTCTGCCCGGGGTGGGTCTCTTCCACCCTCAACTCTGTGGTTAACCTCATTCTCTTTAGCGCAGGTCTCCGATCCTCTATATTGTTGTGCCCCACAAAGTTCCACTGAAGTGTGGCTACTGGGCATAAACCCAGTAACCTCTAGTTTCTGTTACTGGGCCATGAAAACCCAGCAACCTAGGGCCTGGAACCTTGGACTGCAGCTGGACCCTCTGAGCAGCCTCCCAGCCTGCTGCAGCGTGAACCTCTACTCTTGCCTACCTCAACTCTAAAAAACTCACCAAAATTTGGTCGCTTTTTTCTACCCCTTGCATCTAGCAGGTGGCTGCAAATTCCCCCAGGAGGTAGCACATGCGTCTAGACACCGGTACACAGACCCCTGCAACCTATAACATGGGGGCGGTTTGTAGCAACCAGGCGACCTTTTTGCATTATAATGTTCCTATCCGGATATTTACTGTAGAAAGTGTATAAATATTATATGAGTTATCATATAGCTAGGGACTCGTGAGTGTAAGGGCCCTTGACGGTGGGTCACGAGCTTACGATATTCTGGCGCCATAATACCTCAACTCTACCCTAACTCTTCCCTCCAACCAGAAACTGGGACCGGCCCAGCTTCCTGATTGAAGTTTGGGTTGTGTTGGTGCTCCAATTCTCCCCAGTCATGGTATTAAAATGAATGTAAGAGAAACACCATCTTTGGCTGCCAAAATGCAGGGGCGCCACACCATCATTCCCTCGCTAAACCCCTACACCTGAAATTATTTTCTATGAATCTGTAATGGGTAGCATGACTAACATGTGAGTAGACGACCTACTTAGAAGCCTCGTCCCACTGGCTTTAAAGGTGATTATGCTGATAATGTTGACATCTGATGATGATTACTGATAGCTAATTATTAATGAATGGCTGCAAACTGGCAATTAATGACAGTAGATAACATGACTGGCGGTTAATTAGTGTTGGGAGGCTGGAGGACTGACCCAATAAACAATGGCTAATAGATGATAACAGGATTTATGGCCGATGAGCAATGACTGATAGATGATAAACAATGACTAACAGCTGTTAAAGTGAGATTAGTATTTATTTTTATTATAGCACTATTTATTCCATGGCACTTTTCATGTTAAAAGGGGTATACAGTCAGGGGCGCAGGGATCAGCGCCCGCTCCACATGGCTGTGCGGCACTGCGCGGCAGCATGCTGCACACAGCTATGAGGCCTGTGTGTTAGGGAGAGGAAAGGAGGGGTGGAGAGGAAAGGAGGGGAAGGGTGAAGAGGGGAGCCTCCTGCTTCTTAATGCTGCCGCTCCTCCCCTCTCTTCCTTTTACCACTGCCTGCTTTCCATCTGCGTTCCACTGTGGAACGCATTTAGCAGGCTGGTGCCACTTCCTCCATCTGAGTCTTCTCTTCAGTTTTTGGAGAATGGAGCAACAAGGGAACCAGGAGAGGTAAGTACAGATTTTTTTTTTAATAAGTGAATGCAAGGTGGCCATAGGATTATGGGTGGAGGAGGGGGGGTGCATGATATTATATGGAGAGGCTATGAGGCTACACTAAATGGAGAGCTATGAGGCTGTACTATATGAGGCTGCACTATATGGAGAGTTATAAGGCTGTACTATATGAGGCTGCCCTATATGGAGAGTTATGAGGCTTGCACTATATGGAGAGCTATGAGGCTGCATATACCGTGAGAGGCTGCACTATATGAAGATATAAGGCTGCACTATATGGAGAGTTTTGAGGTCGCACTATATGGAGAACTGAGCCTGCAGTATACTGTATAGAGGGCTATGAGGCTGCATTATACTATGTGGAGAGATATGCGGCTACATTACACTATATGGAGTGATGTGAGGCTGCATTATACTATATGTAGAATAATGGGGGTGCGTTATAATAATTGGATGACTATGGGGGCTAACTTATGAATGGGGGACTATGGGCTGCATTATAATACATAGACGACAATAGGGGTACATTGTAATATATGCAGGAATATGGGGGTGCATTATAATAATTGGAGGACTATGGTGGCGGGAGGAGGAAGACTATATATACCAGGACAGGGGACATATATACTACGATAAGGGCAATATTCAGAAGGAGGACCATAAATTGCAGGATGAGGGACATCAATACATAATAAAGGGGGAGAGGGGTCATTCTGTGAGTCTTTAAAGTATTTAGAACGTCACACGGGGTCCGTACACCTGATCGTCATGTGCACGGAGGAGGCCCAGGTTGAAATTTCCACCGGGGCCCACCAGACTCCAGGTACACCACTGTTTCCATTACATAGACAAGCACAATACTTTTCAACAATACAAGGCTCAAACAGCAAGATAAGAGAGGACCTACCATGAGAGTCACAGTCTACAAAGTATGGGTGAGGATACAGTAGGTGAGGAGAGAGGAACCCTGCCACAAGGGCTCACATTCTACAAGGGATGGGTGAGGAGACAGTAGGTGAGGAGAGAGGACCCTGCCCACGAGGGCTCACAGTCTACAAGGGATGGGTGAGGATACTGTAGGTGAGGAGAGAGGACCCTGCCCACGAGGGCTCACAGTCTACAAGGGATGGGTGAGGATACTGTAGTGAGGAGAGAGGACCCTGCCTGTGTGAGTTACAGTCTACAAGGGATGGGTGAGGATATAGTAGGTGAGAGGAGAGAGGACTCGGCCTGTGAGGCCTCACAGTATACAAGGATGGGTGAGGATACAGTAGGAGAGGAGAGAGGACCTCGCCCAGCGAGGGCTCAGTTTCCATGGGATGGTTGAGGATACAGTAGGTGAGGAGAGAGGACCCTGCCTGCAAGGGCTTACAGTCTACAAGAGATGGTTGAGGATACCATAGGTGAGTAGAGAGGACCTGCCCCGAGGGCTCAGTTTTCAAGGGAAATCTGAAGATACAGTAGTGAGAAGAGATGACCCTGCCCATGAGGCTCACAGTCTACAAGGATGGGTGAGGATGCATAGGACAGGAGAGAGGACCCTGCACACAGGGCTACAGTCTACAAGGATGGTTGAGGATACAGTAGGTGAAAAGAGGACCTCTCTCACAGTGCTCACAGTCTACAAGGGATGGGTGAGGATACAGTAGGTGAAGAGAGAGGACCCTGCTGTGAGGGCTCACAGTCTATAAAGGGATGGGTGAGGATACAATAAGTGAGGTGAGAGGACCTTGCCTGCGAGGGCTCAGTCTCATGAGATGGGTGAGGATACAATAGGTGATGAGAGATGACCCTGCAAACAAGGGCTCACAGTCTACAAGGGATGGGTGAGGATACAGTAGGTGAGGAGAGAGGACCGTGCCGGAGGGCTCAGTCTCAAGGGATATCTGAGGTACAGTCCATAAAGGCTCATAGTACAAGGAATGTGTGAGGATACAGTAGGAGAGTGGAGAGGACGCTGCCCATGAGGGCTCACAGTCTACAAGGGATAGGTGAGGATACAGTAGGTGAGGAGAGAGGAACCTGTCACAAGTGCTCACAGTCTACAAGGGATGGGTGAGGAGACAGTAGGTGAGAAGAGAGGACCCTGTCCACAAGTGCTCACAGTCTACAAGGGATGGGTGAGGATATAGCGGAGGAGGGTAGAGCTGGTTGTGTGATAGAATGAGGCTCACTGCAGGTTGTAGGCTTGTCAGCAGAGGTGCGTCTTCAGTTTCCTTTTTGAAGGCTTCCATAGTTAGCGAGAATCTGATACGTTGAGTTTGAGATTTCCAGATTATGGGGGAAGCACATTAGAAATCTTGTATGCATTTGTGGGAAGAGGAGATAAGATGGGAGGAGAGAAGAAGATCTTGTGATGATTGGAGGTTGTGTTTAGGTAAGTAAGGGGAGACCATGTCACAGATGTACTGAGGAGAAAGGTTGTGGATAACTTTGTATGTCATGGTTAGGGTTTTGAACTGGATTCTTTGGGCAATGGGGAGCCAGTGAAGGGCTTGGCAGGGTGGAGAGACTGGTGAATAGCGGGGAGATAGTGGATTAGTCAGGCAGCAGAGTTTAGGATAGATTGGATCGGTGTAAGAGTGTTAGAAGGGAGGCCAGAAAGCTGGAGGTTGCAGTAGTCGAGGCGGGAGATGATAAGCATGTGCTAGTGTTTTTACAAATTCTTGGTTAAGAAATGTACTGATTCGGGAATTATTTTTGAGTTGGAGTCAGCAGGAGATGGAAAGGGCTTAGACAAGTGGCATGAAAGAGAGGGCAGAGTCGAGGATCACCCCAAGGCACCGAGCATGCGGGACTGGGGAAAGTGAGCAGACATTGACTTTGATGGATAGGTTTGTTGGGGGGGTTTGAGTGATCAACAATGATTAGCATCGGATAAATTATACTGCAACTGATGAATAATTTATTTACACCTGATATATGATTGACATCTGACAAAAATGACTGATAATTTACACATTGATCACTAGAAGAAGCAGTGACTAACAGGAGATACAAGTGATTTACAGCTGATAACAATCATTGTGGTTGCTAAGTGATTATCGATAACTACTAAACAATGATTGACAGTTGACACAGTGGATGGTGGCTGATGAACAATGATTGACAGCTGATAAATGATCGCTCAAAATGGATAAACAATGACTGTAGATAATTGATGACGTCGCTCACACATAATGATTGACAACTGCTGAACAATGACTGACAGTTCATAAAATATTTGACGGCTGATAAGTATTGATAGGTGATAACATTATTTGTGGTTGATAACAATGATAGGCAATGATTGATAGGTCATAAATAATGATTGACAGCTGATAAATAATGACTAATAATAACTGATGTAATGATTGGTGACTCCTAACAATCTTTTAGGTTAGGAAGAAATGATTGACATATTATAAACTCTGATACAAACACATGATGAATGATTAGACAGCTGACAAGCAATGACTGACAGTTGATACCATGATTCATGACTGATAAGAATGATTGACTGATAAATTAATGATTGGTAAATAATGATTGGCAGCTGATAAGCAATGACTGATAGTTGATGCATGATTGATAATTGATAACAAATCAATAAGTGATGATAAGCGATGACTAACAGCTGAAAGACACCGGCTGATGAATAATGATTGACAGCTGAAAGAATGGCTGATGAATAATGATTGACAGCTGAAAGACACTGGCTGATGAATAATGATTGACAGTTGAAAGACGGCTGATGAATAATGATTGACAGCTGATAGAACGGCTGATGAATATTGATTGACAGCTGAAAGAACGGCTGATGAATAATGATTGACAGCTGAAAGAACGGCTGATGAATAATGATTGACAGTGAAAGACCGGCTGATGAATAATGATTGACAGCTGAAAGACATCGGCTGATGAATAATGATTGACAGCTGAAAGAACGCTGATGAATAATGATTGACAGCTGAAAGAACGGCTGATGAATAATGATTGACAGCAGAAAGACCGGCTGATGAATAATGATTGACAGCTGAAAGAACGGCTGATGAATAATGATTGACAGCTGAAAGACCGGCTGATGAATAATGATTGACAGCTGAAAGACATCTGCTGATGAATAATGATTGACAGCTGAAAGAACGGCTGATGAATAATGATTGACAGCTGAAAGACCGGCTGATGAATAATGATTGACAGCTAAAGAACGTCTGATGAATAATGATTGACAGCTGAAAGACACGGCTGATGAATAATGATTGACAGCTGAAAGACACCGGCTGATGAATAATGATTGACAGCTGAAAGACCGGCTGATGAATAATGATTGACAGCTGATAGACATCAGCTGATGAATAATGATTGACAGTAGATAAATGATGACCGACTGTTGATACAGTACACGACAGATGATAAAGTTTGAAACTGATAAATAATTCACACTAATAAATGATTGACAGCTGAGCAGTATTGATTGATGGACCATGTCAATAATTGACAGCAGATAACAAATATCTGACAGCTGAACATTATGATTGACAGCCGACACAATGATTTATGGCTGATAATTGCCATAGATACACAATGACTGACAGATGATGAACGTCCACAGTTTTCCCACATCAACACATCCTAATTGTTTCGGAAGCTAAATCCCGTTGGTATATGTGGCCGTTAATGGGAGCGAGTGTCATTATCCACATCACACCCGGCCCCGCAGCCACCTGTGTGCAAAACAGCTGCCGTAATCCACCAAGGAAATTGAGATCCAGTGTTTGTAGACGAGAGATCCCACGTGTCAGAGTTTACATCAGACATTAAAGGACGGATAGTGCAGGTCCCTTTGACATCTCAAATCGGATTTATTGGGGCTAAGATGGTTAAATTGTAAATTCTGGTAGATTAGGAAAGTGCTGAAAAGAGAATGATAAATAACATATTACTGCTCCATAGTGCTGAGAACCGTGACCATAATCCCCAGACCAGAAGCTACAGAGAAAGTCATTAGAAAACAATGTAAGCCTATAATCAGGAGTTCCCATTACCTCCAATTCTAAGTGCTAATAGGACGTCTAGGAAGAAAAGCTTTAGTACTTTTGCTTTACAGTATAATATTGTATTGTATATAAAATTATAATAAATATTATGAAAAAATTGCACTGATAGTATAATTACTGTCACTAAGTACAAGAATATAACTACTATAATACTGCCTTTATGTACAAGAATATAACTACTATAATACTGCTCCTATGTACAAGAATATAACTACTATAATACTGCCCCTATATACAAGAATATAACTACTATAATACTGCCTATAGTACAAGATATAACTACTATAATACTGCTCTATGTACTATAACTACTATAATACTGCTTATGTACAAGAATATAACTACTATAATACTGCTCCTATGTACAAGAATATAACTACTATAATACTGCTCCTATGTACAAGAATATAACTACTATAATACTGCTCCTATGTACAAGAATATAACTACTATAATACTGCTCCTATGTACAAGAATATAACTACTATAATACTGCCCCTATGTACAAGAATATAACTACTATAATATGCCCTATATACAAGATATAACTACTATAATACTGCCCTATGTACAAGAATATAACTACTATAATACTGCTCCTAGTACAAGAATATAACTACTATAATACTGCTCCTATGTACAAGAATATAACTACTATAATACTGCTCCTATGTACAAGAATATAACTACTATAATACTGCCCTATGTACAAGAATATAACTACTATAATACTGCCCCTATGTACAAGAATATAACTACTATAATACTGCCTCTATGTACAGAATATAACTACTATAATACTGCCCTATTACAAGAATATAACTACTATAATACTGCTCCTATGTACAAGAATATAACTACTATAATACTGCCTATGATACAAGAATATAACTACTATAATACTGCCCTATGTACAAGAATATAACTACTATAATACTGCTCCTATGTACAAGAATATAACTACTATAATACTGCTCCTATGTACAAGAATATAACTACTATAATACTGCCCTATGTACAAGAATATAACTACTATAATACTGCCTCTATGTACAAGAATATAACTACTATAATACTGCCCTATATACAAGAATATAACTACTATAATACTGCTCCTAGTACAAGAATATAACTACTATAATACTGCTCCTATGTACAAGAATATAACTACTATAATACTGCTCCTATGTACAAGAATATAACTACTATAATACTGCCCTATGTACAAGAATATAACTACTATAATACTGCTCCTATGTACAAGAATATAACTACTATAATACTGCTCCTATGTACAAGAATATAACTACTATAATACTGACATACAAGAATATACTCTATAATACTGCCTATGTAAGAATAAACTACTATAATACTGCTCCTATGTACAAGAATATAACTACTATAATACTGCCCTATTACAAGAATATAACTACTATAATACTGCCTCCTATGTACAAGAATATAACTACTATAATACTGCTCCTATGTACAAGAATATAACTACTATAATACTGCCCTATGTACAAGAATATAACTACTATAATACTGCCCCTATGTACAAGAATATAACTACTATAATACTGCCCTATATACAAGAATATAACTACTATAATACTGCCTATGTACAAGATATATAACTACTATAATACTGCTCCTATGTACAAGAATATAACTACTATAATACTGCCCTTGTACAAGAATATAACTACTATAATACTGCTCCTATTACAAAAATATAACTACTATAATACTGCCCTATGTACAAGAATATAACTACTATAATACTGCCCCTATGTACAAGAATATATACTAAACTTATTAATACTGCCCTATGTACAGAATATAACTACTATAAATGCCTATATACAAGAATTAACTATATAATACGTTTTACAGAATTAACACTATAATACTGCTCTATGTACAAGAATATAATACTATAATATGCTCCATGTACAAGAATATAACTACTATAATACTGCCCTATGTACAAGAATATAACTACTATAATACTGCCCTTATTACAAGAATATAACTACTATAATACTGCCCTATGTACAAGAATATAACTACTATAATACTGCTCCTATATACAAGAATATAACTACTATATACTGCTCCTATGTACAAGAATATAACTACTATAATACTGCCCTATGTACAAGAATATAACTACTATAAATACTGCCCCTATTACAAGAATATAACTACTATAATACTGCTCTATGTACAAGAATATAACTACTGTAATACTGCTCCTATTGTACAAAATATAACTACTATAATACTGCCCCTATATACAAGAATTATAACTACTATAATACTGCCTTTATTACAAGAATATAACTACTATAATACTGCCTTATATACAAGAATATAACTACTATAATACTGCTCCTATATACAAGAATATAACTACTATAATACTGCTCCTATGTACAAGAATATAACTACTATAATACTGCCCCTATGTACAAGAATATAACTACTATAATACTGCCCTTATGTACAAGAATATAACTACTATAATACTGCTCCTATATACAAGAGTATAACTACTATAATACTGCTCCTATGTACAAGAATATAACTACTATAATACTGCTGCTATGTACAAGAATATAACTGCTATAATACTGCCCCTATGTACAAGAATATAACTACTATAATACTGCTCCTATGTACAAGAATATAACTACTATATTACTGCCCCTGTACACAAGAATATAACTACTATAATACTGCTCCTATGTACAAGAATATAACTACTATAATACTGCTCCTATGTACAAGAATATAACTACTATAATACTGCCCCTATGTACAAGAATATAACTACTATAATACTGCCCCCTATGTACAAGAATATAACTACTATAATACTGCCCCTATATACAAGAATATAACTACTATAATACTGCCTTTATATACAAGAATATAACTACTATAATACTGCTCCTATGTACAAGAATATAACTACTATAATACTGCTCCTATGTACAAGAATATAACTACTATAATACTGCTCCTATATACAAGAATATAACTACTATAATACTGCCCCTATGTACACAAGAATATAACTACTATAATACTGCCCCTATGTACACAAGAATATAACTACTATAATACTGATTATAATGACACAATGCTCACAATGATTAAGGCGGTGCGACCGCTGAAACGCGTATGATTTTAATGCACTATAAGCCTGTGATTGTCACTGGTAAAAAAACACCCGGTTTTTGTGTCTCTGGATGTAACGATGGATTTTGGACTTATGTGCTTTTAACAAAAATGGAATAAATGTTATATTTTATGGACATCTCCCACGCTGGACATTCGCTTTTCCTACTATAATACTGCCCCTATATACAAGAATATAACTACTATAATACTGCCTTTATATACAAGAATATAACTACTATAATACTGCCCCTATGTACAAGAATATAACTACTATAATACTGCTCCTATATACAAGAATATAACTACTATAATACTGCCTTTACATACAATAATATAACTACTGTCTCAGAACATCTGCAACCAGTAATCTATAGGACACATTGTTGGCTTCATGGTTGAAAAACTAAAGTCAGCTGTGCCTCTCTTATCAGGGTCTGTGCAATTGTTTGCACTAACTAATTACTTTATCTCCTGGATATTACCATGACAGGACTACAATGTCTCACACAGGGCAATCTGACACACCGCCTCCTGTGATTGATACCTGTCTCTGTTGAGAGTCTGGTGTGGGTGGCGGCAGACCTCGAACTAAAACTAAATGCTTTGTTTGTTTGAGAACGGCTGCAGCCAGTAATCTATGTGACACATTGTTGGATTAAGGGTTCACAAAATAAAGTCAACCGGACCTCTCTGATCAGGGCGGTGCAATTGTGTGCATAAACGAATTGCTTTATCACCTTTTATTACCATTGCAGGACTACAATGTCACACACATGGCAGTCCAACACAACCCTCCTGTGATTGATACCTGTCTCTCTTGAGAGCCTGGTGTGGGTGGGGGTAGCTCTCCAACTAAAACTAAATGCTTTGTGTGAGAACGGCTGCAGCCAGTAATCTATGTGACACATCTTTAGATTCAGCGTTAAAATACTAAAGTAATCTGTGCCTCTCTTATCACGGTCTGTGCAATTGTTTGCTTAAGCTAATGGCTTTATCACCTGGTATTACCATTGTAGGACTGGAAACTCACAGGCAGGACAGTCCAACACGCACCCGGCTGTGATTGTCACCTCCCTCTATTGAGAGCCTGATGTAGGTGGAAGCAGCTCTCCAGCTAAAACTAAATGCTTTGATTGTGTGAGAACGGCTAAAGCCAGTAATGTATGTGACACATCATTGGATTCTGGGTTAAGCTATTGTTAACTGTGCCTCACTTTTCAGGGTCTGTGCAATTGTTTGCATAAACTAATAGCTTTATCACCTGGTTCTCACCATTGCAGGACTAGAAATTCACGCACAGGGCAGTCTGACCCAACTGCTCCAGTGATTGATACCTGTCTCTGTTGAGAACCTGGTGTGGGTGAGGGTTGGCTCTCCAGGTAAAACTAAATGCTTTGATTGTGTCAGAACGGCTGCAGCCAGTATTCTATGTGACATATTGTTGGATTCAGGGTTAAAATACTAAAGTCAACTGTGCCTTTTCATCAGGGTCTGCGCAATTGTTTGCATAAACTAATTGCTTTATCACCTGGTTATTACCATTGCAGGACTAGAATCTCACAGGCAGGGCAGTCCAACACTCTGTGTTTCTCTTATAAGGTCCAGTGCTATTGTTTATGTAAACTAAAGGCTTTATCACCTGCTAATTACCATTGCAGGACTACAATGTCCCACACAGGGCAGTCCAACACTCCCCCTGCTGTGATTATCACCTCCCTCTATTGAGAGCCTGGTGTAGGTGGAGGCAGCTCTCCAGCTAAAACTAAATGTTTTGATTGTGTGAGAACAGCTAAAGCCAGTAATGTATGTGACACATCATTGAATTCAGAGTTTCTTTGCCCACATTATGTTGCTGTCAGATGAAATGGCAAAAACCTGCTGACAGATTCTCTTTAAAGGCTTAAACATCTTATATTTCCGTAGACCAGTTATGAGTTAGATAATCTGGATGTTACCCAATGTTTTAGTATTAATGGTGTTGCTCAGATTTCAGGACCTGGCTGTTTGTTGTACACCACATCTACCACTAGAGGGCGCTGCTGTGCTGTGCGTTTGCTTTCAGCGCCATTATAATCATTTTTTATTCTTGTGCAAGAATTACATTTGAGGCCCAACGTGTTATATAACCTCTTGGATTTCTCTGGCTGTTCACCGAAAAATACAAGCAGAAATATTGTTCCCTCCAGTGCGATAAATTAATTTATTCTGTAAGAGAGATTGCCAAGAGAGATTGCCGGGATTGTGAGATATTTTGATTTATATCAGGAATTACATTCATTTATCAAGGGAAACTGAGCGCATATGTTACATTTACTACAAGGTGCGGTCGGGGCTTCCTTGCATTGCAACAATGGCAAAAGCCTTCACCCTGCGGTAGAATATGAGATAATGCGCTCTCCTGACACAATCCCATCATTTACAGTTCAAATATTTGACTTAAATAGTTTAAAAAATATCATCTGATATGTTTTTCATATCCTCACTGCTTATTAATTTTTTATATTTTTTAATTTATTTTTAATATATTTTTTGAAAAAAGAAAATACATTTATTACTATCTGAAAACTGCTGTTAACTGATCTTTATTTAGTACTGGCTGTAGAGCCTGACGTTGCCTGGACATAGTAAGTAACTGGTTTTAGTTATAAGCTGAGTGTACGTGTGTGTGTGTATGTCTCCTATATGCATCAAACCTGCCCAAACCAACCACCACTCCCCCCAAACCTACCCCTCACCCCCCACTCCCAGCCCAAAACTTCCCCTACCTCCAAACTTGCTCTCCCATACCTGCCCCAACCCTAAAAACACTCCCTCCAAACCTATCCCTCACTCCCCCGCTCCCAGCCCAAAACTTCCCCTCCCCCCAAACTTGCTCTCCCAAACCTGCCCCCTACACCTCCCCGACTTAAACCTGTCCCACTCACCCCCACTCCTCACAAACCTATCTCTCACACCCCCGTGTCCCAGCCCAAAACTTCCCCAAACTTGCTCTCCCATACCTGCCCCCCACACCTCCCCCAACCCTAAAAACACTCCCTCCAAATCTATCCCTCACTCCCCGCCCAAAACTTCCCCTACCTCCAAACCTGCTCTCCCATACCTGCCCCCCACACCTCCCCCCAACCCTAAAAACACTCCCTCCAAACCTATCCCTCACTCCCCCGCTTCCAGCCCAAAACGTCCCCTCCCCAGCCCAAAACGTCCCCTCCCCACAAACTTGCTCTCCCAAACCTGCCCCCTACACCTCCCTGACCCAAATCTGTCCCACCCACCCCCACTCCCCCCAAACCTATCTCTCACACCCCCGTGTCTCAGCCCAAAACTTCCCCTCCCCCCCAAACGTGCGCTCTCATACCTGCCCCCCATACCTCACCCCCAACCCTAAATCGCCCCACCCACCCCCACTCCCTCCAAACCTATCCCTCACTCCCCTGCTTCCAGCCCAAAACTTCCCCTCCCCCAAAACTTGCTCTCCCAAACCTGCCCCCCTACACTTCCCCCCAACCCAAACTTGCCCCATCCACCCCCACTCACCCCAAACCTATCCCTCACACCTCTGTGTCCCAGCCCAAAACTTCCCCTCCCCCATAATTTGCCTTCCCACCCCCCCCCCCAAAAAAAAAGCAATTACGCATTTTGTTATTCATGCCACACCCCTCCCGGGCCTTAGGATACTCGGAGTCGGGCGTTCTTGAGGCTTCATCACGGGGATCACAGAGACCGAGACCCGGCTCTGTGACCCTGGCGGTGTCATTAAAAGTTCGGTCTGGGTGGCTCCCTCTCTTACGTATAGGGATCTGGCGTGGAGGATTCAATCTGGGCAGGGATAACTGGACTTGGGGATACTTGTTAATTTACACGTGACGCCACCCACAGGTTGCGGCTATAGCGGGCCGCCGCTGCACAACAGTCCTCCTGGTAGGGAGGCAGCAATGTTTTTAAGCCCTCTACAGGTTGGGCTGACCCCTAAGGTGACCAAAGGTACCTGAGTGAGTTGGTAGTTGTGTTTCTGGTGCTTTTGGCGCGTAAGAAAGTTCACAGACACAGCGGGTTGCAGTCTTCAGGTCTTTTACTCATAGTCATTGTGTAACAGCCCGCTGAGCACTGGGTTCTTGGAGGCCGGGATCCAGCTTCTCCCGGGTAGGAGGATGACACATAACCAGTACCCCTTCTCGGTCCTTTCTCAGCCTCTTCACACTGCGCTTGCCTCGCCTGTCCTGCCCTGCGCTTCTTCACACAGAGCTCTGAGCCAGTAGCTGTAGCCTTTTCTTAGGGGTTAACCTGCAGTGTCTCCCCTTAGCCCTATGGTTGCCACCTTTTCAGCAGATGTGTGCAGTTGTCGACCGTGTCACCTTGGAAGTGCCACATAGTCTACAGGTCTCTAGTTGAGCCTGGTCTGGATTCTCCACTAGTCTTGGGGTTCCCGGTGCCCCTGTTCTTCGGCCTGGTCCCTCCACTGCCTTGCACCTGACAATGGATATGAGTCACACAGGTGGATTGCTCACTTCCCGTGCCTCTGGGACCCGCTCTTCCTCCTGGATCCACTTGAGTATTGTTCTCTCTAGGGTTCGGCCTCAGGACAAGCTATCACTTGCTCCAGTCCTCTGGCGTATATTCTCTAGCTTCCCTCCAACTCGACCTTGGTGTTCAATGACCTCTCCTCAGCTGGTCACTCTCTTCTTCTGTTCAACTGTCTCTTCTCCTACGTTCTAGATGTTTCCTGCTCTATTTATACCCCCTTGTCACGTGTCCCACGTCATCTACGTGTGTTCTTCTTGACCTCACTCCTCCTATGTGCTCCCTCTAACTACTTCCTTCACCACCCGGCCTCGCTACAATGGTTCATAGTGCATGGCCTGAGTGTCGCGGTACTGGTCTGTACCCATCTTACCAGTGAGTGGGATACTACACCCTAACATGGGGGCAGTACCTCTGTGGCGACTGGATCCGCAGGATCGCCACATTCACCATGTTCACTATAAGGGAATACTGACATGTCAGTATGATGCCTTGGGTCGGAACTAGTTCTTTGCTTCTTTCTCCTCTGAGTCACAGAGGGTTCTGTTTATTTCTTAGTCTTATTATCTGTGTTTCATTCCACTTCGCACAAAAGGTGTTTTCATTTGTTAATTTAGTCTGCCCTATCACCTTTCGGGTGTGGCTATTTATACCTTCTCCTAACGGGGCTGGTGATATTCTGTGTGGATTCTTATTGGAGTTACAGCCATACTGCCTTTGGATTTCTGCTGGTCAGATTGAGATCTGCTAGCTTATTTATCTCTGCTGTTTCTTCTATCTGTTGTCACGATTCCTCTGCACAGTGTGTTTGCAACAATAAAAGTTACTGCTGTGTTTTGTATCTGGTGTGCTGAAATGTCAATAGTTAATTGACAGCGCAGGCTTCCATTCTGGTTCTGGGAGGTGCTGGGTTGCTCAGGTGTTCCATCTACCCAGTAATTGCTCTGCTTCTTTACTGAGCAGCCTCTACCGGAATCCTGCCAGTCGTACATTATATTTGAAGTAGTGTTTGGCCTTCACTCTTGTATCTGCCTTGTTCTAATCTTTTATGCAGGATATATTGTAAGTAGGGATGAGCGAATATACTCGCTACTGTTCGGTATTCGCCAAATAGTAGTGGTATTCGGGCTACTCGCTACTTCTCGAGTACTTATGTGTACTCGGGAGTAGCGAGTAGTCTTAATACTTTAGCAGTGTATCTATATACACACTGCGAAAGTAGCCTAAAAGTGAATAAAAGTTGTTAAAAAATAATAAACTTACATACTCACCTTCCGACGCCTGCACCGGGATCGGCAGAGAAAACATCCGATCGCTGGACAAGAATCTGTCACTACCAGCCAATCAGATGGCCGGTAGCGATCTTGCCAATCAGATGGCGCCACATCACAACCACGTGATCGCTAACGGCCGCCTGATTGGCCAATTTGCAAGGTCCTAGATGTACTGTCAGGACCTTGCAAACTGGCCAATCAGGTGGCCGCTATCGATGACGTAGTTGTGACGTGGCGCCATCTGATTGGCCAAATCGCTACCGGCCATCTGATTGGCTGGTAGTGACAGGTCCTTGTCCAGTGATCGGATGTCTTCTCTACCGGTCCCGGTGCAGGCGTCGGAAGGTGAGTATGTAAGTTTATTATTTTTAAACAACTTTTATTCACTTTTAGGGTACTTTCGCAGTGTATCTATAGATACACTGCAAAAGTATTCGTACTCGCTATACTCGCAACGAGTAGCAAGTACCGGTACCTACTCATTGCGAGTATAGCGAGTACGAATATTAAGGTATTCACTCATCCCTAATTGTAAGGAAAAATGGTATCAAAGCCGTGCTGCTGCCAAATAATACAGTTCAAAGCGATTATTGTAGTATATGGTGGTTTATTCTTAAGGCCCAGTCACATGGGGTAACATCGCCGGCAATTACATTGGTGACGTAGGGGCGTGGCCCGATGTCGACGCCGCCGGGTATTCGCCTGGTTTCAGAGCAGTGTTCTGAAACCCGGCAGCCGATCTGGGGCGATGTGCACACATTGCCCCATGTAACCGGCTGCCGGCGACCTGTCAAGTGATGGGAGCCATAGACTCCCATTGTCCTGCATCGCTGCTGGGGTTTTGAGACACCCCAGCGGCGATGCCGCCTGTCAGCTCACCGGTGCGGTGCTGGAGATGTCGCCCCATGTAAATGGGAGACGGCGGAGCACCAAAAACGTGCGCGCACCCGCCAGTTGCAGCCGACATCTCCAGCCCCGTCGCCAGGTGTGACGGGGCCTTAAGCGTTTCAAAGCATAACCCCGCTTCTTCATCAGGAATTGTACACCAAATGAACTGGTGTACCTTTCCTGATAAAGAAGCAGAGTTACGCTTCGAAACGCGTAGAATAAACCACCATATGCTGCAATAATCGCTTTGAACTGTATTACCGTATTTGGCAGCAGCATGGCTTTGATACCATTTTTCCTGATATCCTGCATTATCGACTTGCCTTGTTGCATGTGGTTTCTGCGGCATTTGCCTCTAACGCTTTCATTTGGTTATGGGTCACAGCCATACAAGGTGAGCACTACATCACCTCCCTGCTAATCCTTCCTCTCCCTGGGTAAGACCCTATTGTGCTTTTCTTTTCCACAGTTTATTGCTGTTATTCTAATCTTTATCTGACCCCCTTCTGTTGCTTGATTTCCCTTTTGTCTGCTCCCTGAACTTGTTGCGATCTCCTGGTATTTTGACCCCTGAACATGCCTCAGTTGACTCCCTGAATCCTCTTCTTGCTCTCCTGGAAACCTGACCCTGGACCGTTGTCTGACTAGATCTCTGTCTACTCCCTGAATACTATGAGCTCTCCTGGATCTTCACCTTGGATTACCTGACTTCCTTGCTGTCTATACTACCTGTAAGTAGTGAATGTGTCACACCCTAGCTATTAGTAGTGTCTAGTGCCATACCTGTCCTGCTCCTTTCTGCTTTCTATAGTAGGAGGCATTCCTTTCTTGTAATACTACTTCACTTTTTCCCTTTGTTTCCTTTTTTCTCACTCAGTGATTCTTTTTTTTTATCTCTGCACTCCTTCCTGATTCCTCCAGTTCCTAAGGAGGTACAAGGAACACTTAACGGCCGATTAAGAAGCCAGGTCCGCATTGTCATCTCTTAGTCCTGTGGTTAAGGTTGTTCCAGCCTGCGCAGGGCCCACTAGGGATTGCGCTGCTGGGGACCATAGTCTGTACAGCAAATGGTGAGGCCAGGTGTGTGTGTTCTGAGAGAAGTTCTAGGTTCCCATGTAAGTTACTATGAGTTCATAACAATGGTTTGCACCAAGCTTAGCTGTGGAAGCTCTATTAAAAGCCACCAGGCTTCCATGGACAATGCCACGTGACAGGCACTTTCTTCTAATAATCGCACCACACCTGTACACTCCATTTAAAGCGCTGTGGAAATAATAGCGCTATATAAATGAATAAATATTATTATCATCTCTATATATAATTGCAAAATGGCTCCTCCCTCCTGTCTGGTTGTCCGCCTATATCACTTCCGGCAATAGCGCTATTTTTCTACACATTTAAACTCATAGGTGCATTGCCTCCGTCCCACTCCCAGCAGTCCGCCCAGTCTCCTCCCCCCCTACTTGGTCTCTCCCATTGTCTGGTGTCCGCCGAAACCCTTGCACGTCACCCCCTCCCCCACCCGCACACCTCAGGCCCACTGTGATGGTGGCATATGGTGGGTTATATTTTACTGCATTTTACAAGTGCTGTTCCTATACTGTGTATTCAGCCCTTTCTGTGTACTCATTACACTCCTTGGGGGTCTGACAATTGAATTACTGTGGGCATGTCCTTACTTGGTCATTCTAGTCCTCTTTCTGTAAATGTGTGTACTGCCCCCCGAGGAGTGTTTCAATAGACCTGGGTTGATTATTGGGAGGTGGTTGGAGGAGGAGAGGGAATAAGATTTGAGTCTTTCTAAAGAGAGGCAGTACGATTCTGTCTGTGTGTGTGGGATGCTGAGTTGAGATCAGCTCCACTAAGGGATTTAGAGAAACCTGGTTTACCTGGATACAGTATACTGCTGGATTATTTTATGGATTTACTGATGGATTGTTTTATGGATTTTTATGTTTTCAAGCAATAAAGGTTCTTGGTCTGTTCACGCACCTCTTGCTCTGTTGATTGTGGGATACCGGAGAAGGACACCGTGGCAACTGGTGGCAGCGGTGGGATCAACAGAGCGCAGCCCAATGGACAACCACCCACAGAACGAGTACAGATATTGGACTGTATCCAATCTACAGGAGAGAGCCAGAGACCTGGGCCTGAACTACCAAGGACTGACTAAAGATCCTTTAATTGATCTACTGGTGGGTGCTAGTGACTCACCATAGCTGGGGGTACACGGAGCGGGCGTTGATTCTCTTCCAGTCACAGAACCGCGCCTGCGGTGGTGTAGGCCCTGTGGTCCAGATCAAAAGGGGAAATGGCGGAACAGTAGGGATGATTTGTCTTCGTGACGCCACCTGTGAGAGGTCCGGTAACTGTACCGGCGCTGTTCGGGTCTCCGGGGGATGTTATACAGCAAGATGGGACGCTCCCCACAGGACAAGCGGGAGTCCCCTGGAGCCAGGAGCTGCGCAAGATGTTGTGAGGCAGCTGCGGGATGCTGCGCGCCAAATCCAGGAGTAACGCACAACCACACAAAGTCTCTTTTAGGTACCTTTACTGGGTGGTAACCAGGTACACTCGGACCGGGATAGTGAAGTCGGCACTTCTGGAGGTTCACA
The DNA here is from genome assembly GCA_033576535.1 of Allobates femoralis. Classification (NCBI taxonomy): domain Eukaryota; kingdom Metazoa; phylum Chordata; class Amphibia; order Anura; family Aromobatidae; genus Allobates; species Allobates femoralis. The sequence continues at coordinate 555,423,663 of JARQOC010000005.1, forward strand.
GCAAGCAGTGTTAGGCTTCCTTTCTCTAGTTCTCTGATTATGGTCGGGTGGATGTGGAATCCAGCCGGACCGGGCAGTGTGTTCAATGGAACTTGCTTCACCTGGTTAACAGCACTAAGGGCACTGTAAAAGGGTCTGAGCAGGATCAGTACTCTTCCCTGGGCTCTCGTGGGTAGGTGCATCAGGTGGAACAGGTGGCTAAACCTCCTGTTGATGGTGCTGGTTCTCTGTGGTGGCTGGGTAGCTCTCACAGCTTCGGTTCCAGTAACCGGAGGTGAGGGAAGAGTTGGTGTAACTCTGGTATTCCCTGAGAGGTGCTCCTCCTTTCCTATTATCCCAATTGCAGGGATTTCCTCACTGATAGCTAGGCTGACTAGCCTGGTGTGTGTCTCATAAGCTTGAGATCATCCACAACCTGCAGCTCTTGTAGCGTCTGCACACTCTGAAGTTTCTCCCTCCAAGACTCTATTTATAGGGGGAACTGGCTCAAAGTGACCAGTGGAGCTCCCCCTAGAGGCTCGGGGTGAAACCAGGTGTTCTAAGGTGTTGTTGTGTTGTTTGATGTTTTGTGAGTTTTGCTTTGCTGTTAACTCCAGTCATGCCCTAAGGATTTCTGTGGTGCCCAACAGGTGCCAGGGTGCCACATTCCCCCTTAGTTAATCTCAGTTCTCCCGGCTGAGCAAAAAGTTCTTTTTACAACTTAACACTATACATTTTATAACAGTTATTTACAGAGTCTTAAAGAAAAACACAAAAATCACTAAAAAGGAAGGGAAAAATGTGAAAAGTTGAAAAGCAGTCCATACAGCACTAGTCCATCTGCCGCAGGCTGGAAAAGGTAAGTTCTGGTCACACAAGTCCGGTGACAATTGTCCAAAGTTTTATGAAAAAGGGATAAAGGTAAAGTTCACACATATTTAAACTTTATACATTCCCTACGGGTGTCTCTGCTTGGGAGGCCGGTACTAACCTTCCATACCTTACCAGGCGCTTTCTGTCCCCAACTTGATATACTTGGGACAGAGCCCAGTTCCTCCACCTTCTGTACACTACTTTTTACAGGTTTTGAAAACTGGTTACTATTTACAAACACTTACAGGTAATATGGTTCCACTACATTCTAAACCCATTCTCCAAGTTTATTTGGGGCTTGTCCTAATGTACTACGTGTGGATCTGCGTAGTGTGGGTGTTTCCAAAGCTGTTGGTGTAGTGTACGAAGTGGTTGTTGGTTCTCTACTTCTGCTACGTGTAAGACCATAGTAAGTAACTACTATAATACTGCCCCTATATACAAGAATATAACTACTATAATACTGCTCCTATGTACAAGAATATAACCACTATAATACTGCTCCTATGTGCAAGAATATAACTACTATAATACTGCCCCTATGTACAAGAATATAACAACTATAATGCTGCTCCTATGTACAAGAATATAACTACTATAATACTGCTCCTATGTACAAGAATATAACTACTATAATACTGCCCTGTATATACAAGAATATAACTACTATAATACTGCTCCTATATACAAGAATATAAGTACTATAATACTGCTCCCTATGTACAAGAATATAACTACTATAATACTGCACCTATGTACAAGAATATAACTACTATAATACTGCCCCTATGTACAAGAATATAACTACTATAATACTGTTCTTATGTACAAGAATAAAACTACTATAATACTGCTCCTATGTACAAGAATATAACTACTATAATACTGCTCCTATGTACAAGAATATAACTACTATAATACTGCCTCTATGTACAAGAATATAACTACTATAATACAGCTCCTATATACAAGAATATAACTACTATAATACTGCTCCTATGTACAAGAATATAACTACTATAATACTGCCCCTATGTACAAGAATATAACTACTATAATACTGACCCTATGTACAAGAATATAACTACTATAATACTGCTCCTATGTACAAGAATAGAACTACTATAATACTGCTCCTATGTACAAGAATATAACTACTATGTACCTACTATGTACAAGACTATAACTACTATAATACTGCTCCTATATAAAAGAATATAACTACTATAATACTGCCACTATGTACAAGAATATAACTACTATAATACTGCCCCTATATACAAGAATATAACTACTATAATACTGCTCCTATTTACAAGAATATAACTACTATAATACTGCCCCTATGTACAAGAATATAACTACTATATATACTGCCCCTATGTACAAGAATATAACTACTGTAATACTGCCCCCTATATACAGGAATATAACTACTATAATACTGCTATGTACAAGAATATAACTACTATAATACTGCTCCTATATACAAGAATATAACTACTACGGTATAATACTGCCCCTATGTACAAGAATATAACTACTATAATACTGCTCCTATGTACAAGAATATAACTACTATAATATTCAGTGGAATAACTTCAGGCCCAGAGGCCCCGATGCGAAAGCTCCAACGGGGCCCCCAATTATTGCAACTCTTTAATAGTAAAAGTCTTTTTCTATAGGCCAAAGGGACTTTTTGGGCCCCCCTAGGCTGCAGGGCCCGGGTGCGATCGCAACCCCTGCACCTATTGTAGTTACGCCCCTGATAATATTGCTCCTATGTACAAGAATATAACTACTATAATACTGAACCTATGTACAAGAATATAACTACTATAATACTGCCCCTATGTACAAGAATATAACTACTATAATACTGTTCTTATGTACAAGAATAAAACTACTATAATACTGCTCCTATGTACAAGAATATAACTACTATAATACTGCTTCTATGTACAAGAATATAACTACTATAATACTGCCTCTATGTACAAGAATATAACTACTATAATACAGCTCCTATATACAAGAATATAACTACTATAATACTGCTCCTATGTACAAGAATATAACTACTATAATACTGCCCCTATGTACAAGAATATAACTACTATAATACTGACCCTATGTACAAGAATATAACTACTATAATACTGCTCCTATGTACAAGAATAGAACTACTATAATACTGCTCCTATGTACAAGAATATAACTACTATGTACCTACTATGTACAAGACTATAACTACTATAATACTGCTCCTATATACAAGAATATAACTACTATAATACTGCCACTATGTACAAGAATATAACTACTATAATACTGCCCCTATATACAAGAATATAACTACTATAATACTGCTCCTATTTACAAGAATATAACTACTATAATACTGCCCCTATGTACAAGAATATAACTACTATAATACTGCCCCTATGTACAAGAATATAACTACTATAATACTGCCCCTACGTACAAGAATATAACTACTGTAATACTGCCCCCTATATACAGGAATATAACTACTATAATACTGCTATGTACAAGAATATAACTACTATATAATACTGCTCCTATATACAAGAATATAACTACTACGGTATAATACTGCCCCTATGTACAAGAATATAACTACTATAATACTGCTCCTATGTACAAGAATATAACTACTATAATATTCAGTGGCATAACTTCAGGCCCAGGGGCCCCGATGCGAAAGCTCCAACGGGGCCCCCAATTATTGCAACTCTTTAATAGTAAAAGTCTTTTTCTATAGGCCAAAGGGACTTTTTGGGCCCCCCTAGGCTGCAGGGCCCGGGTGCGATCGCAACCCCTGCACCTATTGTAGTTACGCCCCTGATAATATTGCTCCTATATACAAGAATATATCTACTATAATACTGCCCCTTGTACAAGAACATACCTACTATGTACCTACTATGTACAAGAATATAGCTACTATAATACTGCCCCTATATACAAGAATATAACTACTATAATACTGCTCCTATGTACAAGAATATAACTACTATAATACTGCCCCTATATACAAGAATATAACTACTATAATACTGCTCCTATGTACAAGAATATAATTACTATAATACTGCTCCTACGTACAAGAATATAACTACTGTAATACTGCCCCCTATATACAGGAATATAACTACTATAATACTGCCCCTATATACAAGAATATAACTACTATAATACTGCTCCTATATACAAGAATATAACTACTATAATACTGCCCCTATATACAAGAATATAACTACTATAATACTGCTCCTATGTACAAGAATATAACTACTATAATACTGCTCCTATATACAAGAATATAACTACTACGGTATAATACTGCCCCTATGTACAAGAATATAACTACTATAATACTGCTCCTATGTACAAGAATATAACTACTATAATATTCAGTGGCATAACTTCAGGCCCAGGGGCCCCGATGCGAAAGCTCCAACGGGGCCCCCAATTATTGCAAATCTTTAATAGTAAAAGTCTTTTTCTATAGGCCAAAGGGACTTTTTGGGCCCCCCTAGGCTGCAGGGCCCGGGTGCGATCGCAACCCCTGCACCTATTGTAGTTACGCCCCTGATAATATTGCTCCTATATACAATAATATATCTACTATAATACTGCCCCTTGTACAAGAACATACCTACTATGTACCTACTATGTACAAGAATATAGCTACTATAATACTGCCCCTATATACAAGAATATAACTACTATAATACTGCCCCTATATACAAGAATATAACTACTATATTACTGCCCCTATGTACAAGAATATAACTACTATAATACTGCTCCTATGTACAAGAATATAACTACTATAATACTGCCCCTATATACAAGAATATAACTACTATAATACTGCTCCTATGTACAAGAATATAACTACTATAATACTGCCCCCTATATACAGGAATATAACTACTATAATACTGCCCCTATGTACAAGACTATAACTACTATAATACTACTCCTATGTACAAGAATATAACTACTATTATACTGCTCCTATGTACAAGAATATAACTACTGTAATACTGCCTCTATGTACAATAATATAACTACTATAATACTGCCCCTATGTACAAGAATATAACTACTATAATACTGCCCCTATGTACAAGAATATAACTACTATAATACTGCCCCCTATGTACAAGAATATAACTACTATAATACTGCTCCTATGTACTAGAATATAACTACTATAATACTGCTCCTATGTACAAGAATATAACTACTATAATACTGCCCCTATATACAAGAATATAAATACTATAATACTGCTCCTATGTACAAGAATAGAACTGTCACGGGTGGTATAATGGTCAAGAGAGTAAGGTAGCAGGATGGTAATGATGGGCAAAGGCGATTAGGGAACTAGACTGACTCTTAGGCTGGAATCCCACTGTTCATGTAATATGCGACCAAGTCGGACGTGTCAGGGATTATTAACTTGGAATGGCCTCCCTCCCTGTCAGGACGGGAGTGGGGAGCTGCTTAGAAAAACGAGCAGCTGATGCTCCCTTCCAGAGAGGGGGAGGCCATTCCAAGTTAATAATCCATGACACATCCGACTTAGTCGCATATCACATGGATAGTGTGATTCCAGCCTTAGACTGGGGGTTCCTGACTCACCCTGTTCCCGGAATTCATTCTGAAGATGATGATGTCTAGGCCGTCTCCTTTGCCCTCGCTCCTGATCAGCCTTAGGCTAAAACTCCTGGCAATATCAGCAAGAAGGCTTCAGCACATCTTTGGGGACATCTTACTGTATATAGGATGCTGTAGGGATATCATTATTATTATATATTAATATAGCAGAATTAATTCCATGGTGCTGTACACCATGGAGGAGAGGAGGAGGTCTTGGGAGGATCGAAGATTATGTGAGGGAAGATAGTGGGAGATTAGTTGAGAGATATAGGGAGGAGACAAGTTATGGATGGCCTTGTAGGTCAGTGTTAGAAGCTTGAACTGGATTTGTTGTGGAATTGGGAGCCAGTGAAGAGATTTGTGACTCGCCCAGGGCAGGGTACTCAGGGCTTGGGCTCGGTTTTGGTCCGGGATGTCACGAGTGGCTGCCCGAGACTGTGGCCCTGGGGGTCAGAGAAAAAAGGGGCTATTTACAGGGATTATTTACAGTTTTTGTCTCCGTGACGCCACCTGCTGAGTATGGTGAGGGATCACCAGCGCCGCTACAGTCCTCCGGAGGTCGGTGGGATTTCGGCCGTGATGGTATAGTCCCCGCAGGCAGGACTGGGACCTCCGGGGCAGAGGGGTGAGGTTGGGCAGGATGCAGCATAGCTGGGACGGTTGTGAGGATAGGGAGAGTTTATGGAGGGGTACAGTGAGGGAGCAGAAAGAAGGCAAACACGCAGCAGAAGTCTCTTTACCTTTTACTGATGGAATTCAGGCAAATGGTCCCAAGCACTGACGGGTAGCTGGCTGCACAGTGGGCTCCCATAGCAAGTGGGTGTAAGGCCTCCTTCCCTTTTGTATTCTCTGAAGCACAGTCTATTAAATCAGGACTTGCCTCCACTCTCTTCTCTAATCTGTTTCTCCTTCCCTCCTGTGCGGTCTTTGGGACGACCTTCTCTTGGTTTCTGCTGAGGCCCCTGCACCTGGCTCCCTTGCCTTGACTCTCTCAGGAGACCGGGTAGCTGTAGCTTCCTCGGTGCCCAGGGGTTTTTCCTGTGGGACTTGTAGTTCTCCACTGGTGCGGATCTACAATATCCGGCTTCTCTCTCCTCTCTGGAACAAACTCTCAGGTGGAGCAGCCAGTTCCCTGCTTCTGATTCTGCTTTTAGTCTCCTTGCCTTCAGTCCCACTTAGGTTGGTGGGACGCTGAAGGGCTCTTCTGGGTCTCTGGCCTGTGCCTGCTCGTGGCACCAGCACCAGAACCTTCCTGCAGCTTTTCTAGTGTATGCTACACTCTGACTAACTCCGCCCCCAGCAGCAGTAAATATAGGGGATCTTGCCTAAGTGCAGCAGGTTGAGCTCCCGCTACTGTGCCGGGGAGGAAGGTGTTGTTTGTTGTGGTACCTGCTGTGGAAACCCTGCTGCGCAGCAGAGAGATATGTGGTTACCTGCATTGGCAGGGCGACACATTTGCAGAGAGGAGAAACAGGGGAGTAGCGAGGAGAGAGGTGGATTAGTCGGGCAGCAGAGTTGAAGACAGACTGGAGAGGTACAAGAGTGTTAGCAGGGAGGCCACAGAGGAGGAGGTTGCAGTAGTCGAGGCGGGATGATGAGGGCATGTAGAAGAATTTTAGTAGATTGAGGACTGAAGAAAGGACGGATTCTGGAAATATTTTTGAGTTGGAGGCGACAGGAGGTGGCGAGAGTTTAGATGTGCGGTTTGAAGGACAATGTAGAGTCAAGGGTTACTCCGAGGCAGCGAATTTCAGGGGTGGGAGAGAGCATGATGTCATTTACCATAATAGATAGATCAGGTGGTGAAGATGAAAGATGGGATGGAGGGAAGATGATGAGTTTGGTTTTGTCTACGTTAAGTTTAAGGAAGCCAGAGCAGAAGAAGGAGAATATGGCAGATAGACACTCCAGGATTCTGGACAGCAGATAGTTTTGAGAGAGGGTAAGTAATGTGTATAAAAACGGGGCTTAATTCAATATATTATATATTATTTACATATATTTTTTATATAGAATTCAAAATTCGCACGCCGCGCGGCTCTCCTCAAAGCCCCCCCGCTCCTCCTGACCACGCTCCCGCGGCCCCCGCTCCTCCACAGTAAAAATAAAAATAAAAAAATCCTCAGTGAGGATACTCACCCATCCGCCGGCTCATTCCACCTCCGCCTTCTAGCTCCTACAGGGCTTGAGGACCTGTCGTTTCCTGGGAAACCGATCACCTGGGAGCTACAAGACGGAGATGGAGAAAGCCAGGTCCGCAGGGAGCGGGGGTGCCCGCAGGGAGCCCGGGCAGGAGGAGCGGGGGGCAAGAGTAGCGGAAGGGGCAGGAGGAGCAGAGGGGCCAGGAGGATTGGAGGGGCAAGAGGAGTGGAAGAGGCAGGAGGAGCGGAAGGACAGGAGGAGTGGAGGGGGCAGGAGGAATGCTGACAGGAGGAGAGACAGAGGATCCGGGGGCAGGAGGAATGCGGGGGCAGGAGCACGAGGCAGGAGGAGAGACGGAGGAGCAGGGACATGAGGAGTGGAGGGCAGGAGAAGGGACGGAGGAGGGGTGGTGAAAGGAGGAGAGACGGAGGAGTGGGGACAGGAGGAGCGGTGACAGGAAGAGAGGCAGAGGAGCGGTGACAGGAGGAGCGGGGGGCAGGAGGAATGCGGGGGAGGAGGAGCGGGGGGCAGGAGGAGCACGAGGCTGGAGGATCGTGGGGCAGGAGGGGAGGCAGGGGGCAGGAGAAGGGACGGAGAAGGGGCGGTGAAAGGAGGAGAGACGGAGGAGCGGGGAGAGGACGAGCGCTGACAGGAGGAGAGGCAGAGGAGCGGTGACAGGAGGAGCGGGGGTAGGAGGAACCCTGGGCAGGAGGAGCACGAGGCTCGAGGAGAGACGGAGGAGCGGGGACAGCAAGAGCGGTGACAGGAGGAGTGACGGAGGAGCCGGGACAGGAGGAGAGACGGAGGAGCGGTGACTGGAGGAGAGACGGAGGAGAGGTAACATGAGGAGCGGTGACAGGAAGAGAGATGGAGGAGCGGAGACAGGAGGAGAGACAGAGGAGCGGTGACAGGAGGAGTGAGGACAGGAAGAGAGACGGAGGAGCGGTGACAGGAGGAGCGGTGTAGTTCACTCATGTTGACTGAACAAGTTCTGTCAGTCACAGTATGTCAACTACATACAAGCAGATTCTAGAACACCCTCTAGTACTGTAAATAACCTCTATAAAAATTGCTCTTCTTGCTGCCTCCATTTTACTGAAATGTAATCAAATATGCTAATTTGTGTTACAACCTGGGTTCCGCCAAGTGGCTCAGCGTTCCATTCCACCCACTAGTTTTGCATATCTCCACCTGCTTCATTGGTGATTGACAGCGCTGCCGTGAAAGCTTAGGCAAGCCAGTGCTGTCACTCACCAATGTGTGAGGTGGAGGTGGAGACATGCAAAATTAGTAGGTGGAATGGAACACGGAACCAATTGGCCCTGCCCAGGAGGAACCAAGCACCCTAATTAGCATGTATCTTTAGCAAAGTTGGTGTAATTTAATGAGAACTCTTGCCCACTGTAAAAGACGTAGTTATATTTTTAACTACAGAATCAACACTTTTCTGTACTAAAAATAAAAATAGCATTAAAAATGCTGTATCACATCAACTATAGGGTGAAACGCTTCAAAAACCCAATAATCAGGGAAGATTGTTATGGTGTTTTATGTAAATAAGAAGATAGAAAGCATCAGAAAAGTGCATCATTTACGTTCCATGTGAACACGGCCGTACTGTAGTTAATCCTCCCATAGGTCCTTTGGTATTGGAAATCTTATACTTGGTTTGGCATCCTACCATGTTTGTTCAAAGCAGAGGCGTAACTAGAATAGGTGCAGGAGCTGTGATTGCACCCGATCCCTGGATCCCGGGGGCCCAAAAGTGTTTTATGAAAATACCAATGCTATTAAAGACTTGCAATAATTGGGGGCCCCATTGGAGCTTTTGCATTGGGGCTCATAAGGTTCATGTTACACTTTTGGTCCAATGCCTCATGATCACTGGCTCCGCTTCATCTCTACGTTGCAGATCTCTTTTCACATTGAGGTTGGGCAGCACAGAGTGTCTGCAGAACATTCTTCTGACCTGCAGAGTAATGTGAGCGCTCGGGATAGATGTCGCTCGGTTCCATCATTATGATAATTTTTCTTCTCTCTCAAAAACAGCCATTCATGAAGATCCCAAAAATTTTACACTTGTAATTTTCCAATTGACCTTGCTCATTACAGCGTGACCCGGTGTCACAGTCAGAGAACATGTGCTGTGTTCTGCACACTCTTGGCAGCTGGGGTGCAGCTTGATCCTAACCAGAAACTTGTCACCATCCTGCTTACATGCCCTGTGATTACCAATGGAGGCGTGTGACTGATTACACCACCCGATCCCTACAGCTGCTCCCACTTTACCACTACAAATTGTTATATTATGCTCCAGCATTAATAATCCTACCCCATATCCTGGTAGAATTGTAGGGTCATGTTGGGGGTTGTAGTGTTCCATGTATTGCAGAATTGTACAGTCCTCATGACAGTATATTTCGTTCCATTCACCTTCTAATTCCTTTTCCAACCCCTATCGTACTGACTCACCGTGGGTCGGGGGACTCAGTTCTCATGTGTAGTCTGTAGGTCACGGTTTCGGTGCCCTGGGGCTGTGGGCCCAGTGGTCAATGAAAAAGGGGAAAAGAAAATAATAAAAAGGAATAAAGTTTGTTCGTGACGCCACCTGTAGGTTCCGGTGATGGCATCGGCGCTGCTTGATCCTCCGGGGTGATGGGCGACAGCAAGATGGAGTCGCTCCCTACAGGACGAGCGGGTTCCCAAGAGCTGTGAGTTGTGATGGTGGAATAGGGCAGCTCGGTTGTTTCTGTAAAGCAATGCAAGTGAATGGCGGTTCTGGAATGAAGCTCGGACACGTTGCTCACTCTGAATGGGTATTTACTCGGGTATTCTGCAGCATACAGAGTAACGCAGGTCTTAATTCCAGGTAGTGAACCGGGTGGTTCTTGCAATGAGTAGTGTCTTTCTCTATCTCTGTCTGTCCCTTCTCTTCGCTGCTCTGTATACCCAATTAGGAGCACTGAGGGCATTCGGTTGGGTCGCCGTTTTGCCCTCAAGGTCCCTGGCCTTCACTGGTGGGTGCCCCCAGTATAGCTGCGGTAGTTGGTGTTTTGTGAGTCGAGCTCCTATAAAGGGTACGACCACTCTGGGTTCTGTGGTTCAGGGGTGGACCTGCTGGACCACGTCGGAGCCGGTACTCCGGGTTTTGGACCGGGCTTGGGTCTTGAATCACCCGATCTAACTTTGCCCCTCTCTGTCTCTTCTGGGTCACCAGGTTGAGGTGCCCTCCCTGTTAGCTGTCTCTGTTCTTCTTCTGTTCTTCTCCCACTCTGCTACATCTACTGCACAGCTCTGTGCAGCTCCTGTTCTGTAGCTTCCCTCCTGTCACGATTTGACTGTTGTACTGTTCTCAACCTCCTGGTGTTCTCTCAACTTTTCTGATGTAACTGTTCTCTCTCCTGTTCTAGCTCCTTGCTGCCTTCCCCACTGCTACCGTGTTTCCCCAAATATAAGAAAGTATTCATTTATTAATATTAATTTTACCCCAAAAGTCCCACCCTGTCTTATATTCAGGGTATGACTTATATTAAGAAGAAAAAAAATGACAAAAATGAAAAGTCCCAGCCCCATACAGTATGCCACTGCAGCCCCCAGCACAGTACCGTTAAAACCGCAATTCCGACGCACAGCCGACTTGCGGCACACTTGCGGCAGGTCCCCATACAATGTATGGTACTGTATGGGACACTTGCGGCAAGGTGCGGCAAAGGTGCGGTAACCGCACCTTGCGCAAGTCTCCCATACAGTACCGTACATTGTATGGGGACCTGCCGCAAGTGTGCCGCAAGTGTGCCGCAAGTCGGCTGTGCGGCGGAATTGCGGTTTTAATGGGCAAGTCGGCAAGGAAACATCCTTACTTTTTAGGGTAATGGCGGCCTCGGGCTATGGATTCCTCCGCGGTGCAGGGCGTTGTCCAGATGCTTCTTCATGCAGGAGCTTCTGGCCAATCAGAAGCTCCTGCCGGCAGCGGTGACTTCAGGCCGGGGCGACAGGCGCACAAGATTAACCCTATGCCCTCGGGGTTACCTGCAGCACCTGAGGGCAGAGGGGAGCCCACGGGGGACAGCGGATCTGCGGCTGCACCTGAGGGCAGAGGGGAGCCCACGGAGGACAGCGGGGCCAGTGGGACAGTGGGGACACAGGTAAAACATGCAATGGGCAAAAATGGCACTTTAGCGGTACCCTGTCTTATATTCCCTGAAAATAAGTCACCCTGTCTTATAATCGGGGTATGACTTATATTGGAAAATTCTGCGCCAGCCCTGCCCTGACTTATATTCGGGGGTAACTTATTTTCGGGGAAACAGGGTATATACCCTAGCTTCTCCTCCCACCAGGACCGGTTACCCTGGAAACGGGTGCCTAATTGGTCCTCTAACACTAGGTGTTGCATGTGGTGGATGGAGCATCAGAATTATCCTACTCATTACTAGAACAGAGAATACGACACCTTCAGTCAGGGATGTAGTACCCTCCTGTGACGCACTCTTAGTGGGGCACCACAGTACGGGAAGCCTTGGGAGAAAAGGAGGACAGGAACCTGGCCTCTCAGGCTAGGGGAACCCTGACTTTCCTTAACTCAGGAGTACCCTTGATGGTAGAGAGGCCTGAGTCTCCGACCTGTCCCTTTCTCCTGTCCAGTTATGAGCTGAACCTCCAGCCACCACCCCAGGAGGAGAACCATAATGGAACCCACAGATAAAGACAGACAGGGATAAAGCAAACAGCACCGCACAGCAAACAATCCGGGATATATAATATGTGTGTAGGGAGAGCTCAAGTACAAATAGGGAATGAAAAAACAACAAGGTATACTTCACCAAACACCAAGCAAAGGTTAGAGTTTCAACAGCAACTCCAACACAGGACCAGTATGCAAGAGGCAAGCAAATGCTATAGTCGGCATCCAGGAATGTTTTGAGTCATACTTAATGGGTGGAGGTGTTCCAGCAGCCTCAAACCTTCAATTGACAGCAATCAAAGAGTTAACTCCAGCAGAGCTGAACATCAGAAAACAAACCACAGCGATGCCCTAACACAGGCTGAGCAACAAAGAGGTCTAAGGCTGGACATCACACTCCCCAGTGTGAACTGAGTTTGAACCCGGTGTGACACATCACCCACCCTAATAAAACACAGAATACTTCTATTTTGGATACAATTGGCCACAGCATCCCTTTTATAAATCAGGGCTGTGGAGTCGGAGCAGTGGAGTCAGAGTTGGTGTCCATTTTGGTGGAGTCGGAATTGGATTCAGGGAAACTGAGGAGTTGGAGTTGAAGCCAGACGTTTGGCTTACCGACTGCACACCAGCGCTGTAGAATCGGAGTCGTGGAGTCGGTGTTCATTTTGGTGGAGTCAGAGCCGGAGGTGGAGTCGGTGTTCATTTTGGTGGAGTCAGAGCCGGAGGTGGAGTCGGTGTTCATTTTGGTGGAGTCAGAGCCGGAGTTGGATTCGGGGAAATTGAGGAATCGGAGGTTTGGATTACGACTCCACAGCCCTGATTAACATACAACAATAATAACAAATACATAACTATTTACCGGGGAAACTTGGGGGAGGTTCTTGAAGCTACCAGATCTGAGATCTGTTTCTATTGGGTCATGTTGTAGTGGTTTGTACACATCTGTCACATTGAGCCTCTATGAACTTTCTTACACTTTGGTAAAAAGGAAAGTGCACTAAAAGTCTCCGACCTGCGTCAATGTTAGAGTGCCGCTATTACTCGCTGACGGAAGTCTTAATAGATCTCTTAGGGATGACATATACCTTAAAGTTCTGCCGAAATGTCATCCCTGATTGGAGTATAGGTGATATAACCTGGGAGCCTTGACAAGATAATGCCTGTCCATTTAGACACACCATATTTATTTGAGTAAATTATAACAGCGCGATCTGTAATAACCACTTTATTCTCCTGGAACTTTTACGTTAAAATCTCTGCGATTGACATATTTCGAAATACACACATCACCGCGGACATGACAGCACTTAACTAGATGGGTAAGGAATACAATACCCAAGGTAGCTGCCGGATGACACGCTAATTGCAGGGTTTATATGAATTACAAGACAAACAGGAGGCGGCTGGAAAATGTTCTATTAGTTTGTGGGAATTTAAGTTAAGACCTAATGTTTACAGAATTGGCGCATGCAGACAGCATGTGAAAGGTTTGGCTTTATCATTTGCGATGTGACCTCCTCTGGAGTGGAGTTTGTCATGGGTTGGTCTCCTCTGGGGTGGAGTTTGTCATGGGTTGGTCTCCTCTGGGTGGAGTTTGTCATGGGTTGGTCTCCTCTGGGGTGGAGTTTGTCATGGGTTGGTCTCCTCTGGGTGGAGCTTGTCATGGGTTGGTCTCCTCTGGGGTGGAGTTTGTCATGGGTTGGCCTGCTCTGGGGTGGAGTTTGTCATGGGTTGGTCTCCTCTGGGGTGGAGTTTGTCATGGGTTGGTCTCCTCTGGGGTGGAGTTTGTCATGGGTTGGCCTGCTCTGGGGTGGAGTTTGTCATGGGTTGGCCTTCTCTGGGGTGGAGTTTGTCATGGGTTGGCCTGCTCTGGGGTGGAGTTTGTCATGGGTTGGTCTCCTCTGGGGTGGAGTTTGTCATGGGTTGGCCTGCTCTGGGGTGGAGTTTGTCATGGGTTGGTCTCCTCTGGGGTGGAGTTTGTCATGGGTTGGCCTGCTCTGGGGTGGAGTTTGTCATGGGTTGGTCTCCTCTGGGGTGGAGTTTGTCATGGGTTGGCCTGCTCTGGGGTGGAGTTTGTCATGGGTTGGTCTCCTCTGGGGTGCAGTTTGTCATGGGTTGGCCTGCTCTGGGGTGGAGTTTGTCATGGGTTGGTCTCCTCTGGGGTGGAGTTTGTCATGGGTTGGCCTGCTCTGGGGTGGAGTTTGGTCTACTGTGAGATGGGCTTTGTAATGGGATGGCCTTCGATAGGGTGGGATTGGTTGGAGATTGGTCAGATCTAGAGCAGGGTTTGCCGGGGTAGGGTTTACACTTGGGTAGAGTTTATCAGGATATGGTTTATCTAATTTGGACTTCCTGGTAGGGTATGTAGGAAGAGAGAGAGACAAAGAGGCGCAAATGGGTCTTATTATTTAAATACGATAATTTATCCGTGGGTGTATACGCTCACCTGGTTCGGTTGTGCTAACCTACAACCGGTATGCTCGCCTGGACAGCTGCAGCTGGATCTGCACTTCCACGTTCACAGTGGTGGTGAATTCAAATCCAAAGGAGTAGTGCTTAGATGATCCGCGCTGCCGTCGTGATGAATAACAGGGAACACAAAGCTTCTTAGGATGCTGCTGCTTCTTTCCCTACGCCTTTCGGTGCTGTCCCAGCACCTTCCTCAGTTGCACCCCTGAGTAGTTGCACTACTCCTTTGGACTTCTGATAGGGTGGCCTACCATGGGGTGGGGTTTCTCAAGATTTGATTTGCTCTGGGCTGGAGTTTATCATAGGGAGGCCTATCAATGGGTGAGGTTTGTCAGGATGGGATATACTCAGAGGTTGGACTTGTCATAGTGTGGCCTACAATGAGGCAGTATAATCTATTCTGGGGTGGGGCTCTTCATAGGGTGGACTGCCTTGGGGTGGAGTTTGGAAGGGTTTGTTGGAGTGTGGTCTACTGTGGGGTGGAGGTTTGTAATAGGATTGCCTTCCATCGGGTGGAGTTTACTGAAGATTCGGCCGATTTGGAACAGGGTTTGCTAGGGCAGGGTTTACACTGGGGTAGGATTTGTAATAGGGTAACCTGCCATTGAGATTGGTTTATCATAGGGTGGTCTGTTAAGTGGTGGGGATTTGTTTTTTTCAGTGCGGATGTTGTAATAGGATGACTTGCCATGTGGTGGAGCTTGTTGGTGCTTGGTCTGCTTTGGGATGTGGTTTAAGATATTACAGCTGTTTCGTGCTTGTCCAGCACAGATGATCTGTTGAAGTGCTTGACATGCACGAAACAGCTGTAATCATAATGAGCTGTTAGCGTCTTTTGGATTCCCAATAAAGGACTGTTTTTAGGCACAACGAGTGAGTGCTGTTATTTCTTTCCAAATATAAAAACTGTAGGTCTGTATTTCCTTTTTTTTTTTTTTACAAATGGGTTATGAATGTTATATTTAAATAAATTGGACTTTCTAAAACGATGCCAAATACAGGCGCTGTCATGTATTGAATATCATCAAAAAGTTATTTTTTCAGTAATACAATACATAAGTGAAACACATATATTATATAGATCATTACACACAGAATCTATTTCATGTGTTTATTTCTGTTAATGTTGATGATTATGGCTTACAGCCAATGAAGACCCGAAGGTCATTAGCTCAGAAAAGTAAAGTAGATGAAGGGTTAAAAACTGCGCTGCCGTATTCTACGAGACATCAAAGCATGAATATAATATTGATTTATTAGACAACGCGTTTCAGGGCTCCCAGAAACTGGCGATATGATATTGATTTGTCCTGAGGAAGAGGCCAGGGAGCCCAGAAACGCGTTGACTAATGAATCAATATTATATTCACCCTTTGATCTCTGGTGGAATACGGAAGCTTGGTTTTTAATCCTTCATACTTCCTACTTTAATTTTCTGAGATAATGACCTTTGGGTTTTCATATGCTGTAAGCCGTAATCATCAACATTAATAGAAATAAACACATGAACTAGATCACTCTGTGTGTAATGACTCTATATATGTGTTTAACTCTATGTATTGAATTACTGAAATAAATTAACTTTTTGATGATATTCTAATTCATTGAGATGATTGGTCCATGATTCACATATCCAGTGGCATTGAGGTTTCCATTGATGAAGAATGGCCCCACTATCTTTGTACCCCATACACCACACCATACCATCAATGTCTGTGTTCCCTCAGTCTTGGAGGGATCTATCCACTGTGGGTTAGTGTCAGACCAATAGCGCTGGGTTTTGTTTGGTAACTTCACCGTTCACATAAAGTTTGCCTCCTCCCTCATCTGAAGGTAATTGTCTATGCTGTGAAGATACGAGATGTGCAGCATCTGACACACCGGATCCTGGAGGCCTGTGCTAGCATTTCTTCTGCGGTGTTGCTATCAGGGTGTCAGTGGGAGAAGAGGGTTACATTGACAATCCAACACAATGGGCAGCACTGTGAACACATTTTATAAGTGGCCATAAACTTGTAAATAACTCATGAAATAATAAAGTGACGTTAAAACCAAGCACACCATTGTTTTTCTCATGAAATTCTCGATATGTTTGATGTGTCACATGACCCTATTCCCATTGAAAAAAATAAAGTTGGATCTGTTGGGCCCCACAAGGGTCTGGGGTACTCAGATCTCGGGCGGTCGGGTGAAGGGATGTCATGGGTGGTCAGTGCCGAGTCTGTGCCCTTGGGTGACAACCAAAAAAAAAAGGGGGTATTTACAGGGATTAAAAAGTTTATGGATGAATGTCGTGACGCCACCTGTAGATCCGGTGATGGCATCAGCGCTGCTGTAGACCTCCGGGGAGATGGATGGCAGCTCCCTCTAGGTAGAGCAGGGTTCCCCGGGGCTGTAAGGGAATGATGGTGGAATAGGCTAGCGCAGTAAGAATGGGGCAGTCTCTGCTTCGCGGTGTAGAATTACCTCTGTTCACTAGGAAGAAACACGGACACGTTGCTCACTCTGGATGGGTACTTTACTCCGGTAATCTGCAGCTTACAGGGTATGCAGTTGTTACAGATAGGGTAGTGGACCGGCTGGTCCTGGCAGTAGGCAATGTCCCTCTGAAGATGCAGTGATGTTCCTTCTCTATCTCTTTCTCTGTCCTTCCTCTGTGCACTCCTTCTTCCTCGTGCTGCCCTGCACGAATCCTGCTTGTTTAACCAGGCCTGTCGGGTGAGATGGGACACCTTTCTCTCTCTAAAGGGGCCCAACCCGGTTTGGTGCCTCTGGTAGGGACCGTGCATAGGTCGGGTTGGATCGTGCTCCTAAGAAGCTGTCAACCACACCAATATTTGCAGCTCATGGATTGTCCTCTGTACCACTTCGGAGCCGGTATCCCACTTTGGACTGGTCCAGGTTATTCAGTTATCTCTATCCTCCCCTCTCTGTCTGGGTCACCAGGTTGAGGTGCCCTCCGTTACTTCTCCTCTTTACTGACTCTGCGGTCTTGTCTGTTCTGTTCCTACTAACCTTTTCCCGCTCTTTTCCCACTGACTATATAACCTAGCTTCTCCTCCCACCGGGACCGGTTACCCTGGTAACGGGCATCTGATGGTCTCCTATCACTAGGTGTTTGTGTGTGGTTGTGGAGCTTCAGGCTTCTATTACCCCTACCAGGACAAAGCATACTGCACCTTCTGTTAGGGGTGCAGTACCCTTTTGTAGTGCGCTGACTAGCTACAGATCCAAAATGGCTGAATTCAAAATGGCCGCCATGGTCACCACCCAACTAGAAAAGTTTTCCTCCTCCCATATATTAATGGGCCACAAACAGGAAGTTGATATCACCAACCATTCCCATTTTATTTAGGTGCATCCATATAAATGGCCCACCCTGTAATTTCATATCACCTGGAGAGCCTCTCCAGCAATCAAAGCTTTCAGGGCCTTCTGGGAGTTGTAGTTTTTTAATGGCTAAAGGATCTTAGTAGACAAAGGACATCTAGACACGCTGAGGGTTAGGCTCGGACTGGCCCACGGGGGAGCAGGGAAATCTCCAGGTGGGCCCCTGTGCTGGAGTGAGCCACTTACCCCCCAATATGAGCAGTATTTGGCCCCATTACATTAGATTCACTACGTACAAAGAAAAGCAGCATCTCATTATTCACTCAACCAACTACCCGGTGCATTATTACATAGATTGCAGATAAATGTGTGACCAAGGCTATTGTAATATCTGTATGTAGCTGAACAGTGGGCCCCCAGTCAGTGTTACTGGTGGGCCCTTGGCAGCTCAGTCCAACACTGCTGAGGGGTTGTAGCTTCACAACAGCTGGAGAGCAACAAGTACAGACTACTACAATAGTTGAAGGCTGTGAGGACATGCTGAGAGTTGTAGCTTTAGAATCTGGAAAGCTACAGTTTATAAACCACTCCAGTAGCCTAAGGCCGTCAGGGTATGCTGAGAGTTGTAGTTCTACATAAGCTGGAGGGCTACAGGTTGCAGATTGCTCCAGTAGTCAAGGTCTTTCAGGGCATGCTGAGAGTTGTAGTTAGGGGTGTAACTATAACAGGTGCAGGGGTTGCAATCCCGGGCCCTGGAGCCTAGGGGGCCCCAAAAGTCCTTTTTGGTCTATAGAAAAAGGCTATTGCTATTAAAGATTTGCAATAATGGGGGGCCCCGTTGGAACTTTTGGATTGGGGTCCATGAGCTTCAAGTTACGCCACTGGTTGTAGTCTCACAACAGCTGGAGAGCCAGAGGTTGCAGACCACTCCAAAAGCTCAAGGCTATCAAGGCATGCTGAGAGTAGTGTAGTAGTTTGCAGTAGAGCCGAAGGTTGCAGATGCTCCACTAGACAGGGTCTCTTAGGGCATGCAGAGAGTTGCAGTCTTGCAACAGCTGGCAAGCCACAGGTGGACGTTCACTCCAGTAGCCCAAGGCTATCAAGGCATGCTGAGAGTAGTAGTTCTGCAACTGTTGGAGAGTAAAAGGTTACCAATATGTCTAGTAGTCACAGGCTGTCCGGGCATGCTGAGAGTTGTAGTTTGTCGTAGAGCCAGAGGTTCCAGACAAGATCTCTTAGGGCATGCTGAGAGTTGCAGTTGGACAACAGCTAGAGAGCCGCACCCAGGCAGAAATGCTCTAAATGCCATCTGCTGCCACTTTCCCCCTAAATGAAGCTAAATAGGATGGGACTTTCATGTGACATCTTGTTCTTGTACGTTGCATTGGGGAGACGTAGAGAAATGGAGTCTCCACTCCACACGGCTGCATCTGGCCGGTATTACGCCGCCAGTGTTTCTCATTCTGTACAATCAAACTGAAAGCCGGTAGCGGGCGGGAGTCACTAATGTGGTGGATGATGTTTCACAGTAGCCCCATAGCATATACACAGAAAATGTTTTTGGTTAGGACAGGAATACACTTGGTGGTCTTATTTTAGTCTCTGCCTGACATTTTTCCACTTCAAACTCACCGCAGCCTCTGGCCACAACTGGCGTTCTGAGAAGACGGGGAGTGACGACGGGCCACCGTCTACAGCCGAGCCTCATGGAAACCAGAACTGAATCTCTATATATATATGTACGGTCAGCAAATCCTCATCTTGTTACAGGGGATCACACGAGAGAGGGGCGCCGGTATTTTCGCAAAGGGGGAAAGATTGGGAGAAGCTCCGACAACATGAACTTAACCGAGCCCATAAAAAACCACAGGGTGATTCATGGTGGGAACCCAATCCAGTAAAAGAGCGGCAGGAAGCTTTCTTCTGGTATAAAGAGTCATAAAAACAAACATTATAAGTCTAAAGTTTCCAGTAGCGGAATCCGTCGTTGACTTTAGTAAATCCGGGACAGGCGTGAGGCCTAAATATGGGTTTTGGGGGAAGATGGAGTTCATAAAAGGACTTATTTAGGTTGTCAAGAGTTCCTTTAAGATCACAGTAAGTTAATAATTCGCCTAAAGCAATTGAGAATGAAGGGTATTTCCTTTTCTATTATGTTTTTAAAAGGTTCTTAAAGGGGTTGTCTTACAGGAAGAATGTCATTTAAAATTATTTTTATTCATCTGAACAATCCCTTTAAGCCATCTTCCTAGGTCCTGTTATCAAGGATAACTAGGCTTCACTTATCAAAGCAGTGTGACACTAAAACTGTCTGTTGCCCGTAGCAACTTTAGTAAATCTGGGACAGGCTTGAGGCCTAAATATGGGTTTTGGGGGAGGATGGAGTTCATATTAGGACTTATTTAGGTTTTCAAGAGTTCCTTTAAGATCACGAAAAGTTATTAATTCGCCTTTGGACTAAAGTAAGTGAGAATGAAGAGAATTTCCTTTTTAAGTTATATTTTTAAAAAAGTTCTTAAAGGGATTGTCTGACTCAACAAAGTCTTTTAAAAGTATTTTTATTCATCTGGACAGTCCCTTTAAGTCATTCTTCTAGGTCCAGTTGTCAAGGATAACTAGGCCTCACTTATCAAAGCAGTATAACACTAAAACTCTTTGTTGCCCATAGCAACCAATCAGAGCACAGCTTTCATTTTTCCAAAGGGGTTTAAGAAATGAAAGCTGAGCTCTGATTGGTTGCTGTGGGCAAGAAAGAGAGTTTTACTGTATTACAGATCTGATAATTGAGGCCTATATCTGCATCTGAGAAAATCAATATGGCAACCAATTTGGCTACCGCTCAAAAAATACTTGGCTCTCAGAAGTGTTTATAAACACGAAGTATCTTTTGAGCACCACAAAACAAGAAGTGCCATCTTATATGATCCCTTAACCAATATGGCTACCGTCAGGGGCTGGCTGGCAAATTTCGGCCTGGGGGGCAAGCACACAGCAGAGGCCAATAAGCAGTGAGCTTCAGGGGCAGAGCGGCCACCTAGACCAACATGACAGATGGCTGGGTGGCACCAAAACTGCTCCTTGACCACTGGCCTGGGGGGCATCTGCCCCCTGCCACCTGGGCCAGCCAGCCCCTGGCTACCGTCATAGAGCCACAGGGCTAGTTATCAGTTTTTCAGGCCACTGATTTTGTCTAATTTACCTAGATTTATAATGTTACATCCCCTATTCTACTGTAGTATTTCTTCAGAACTAGATGGGACCTTCAGCTATCTCGACAGTGTCAGACTGGGTGGCGGCCCACAGTAGGCCCACAACATTGACTGTGAGGGGCTCACCAGTAACATTGACTGTGAGGGGCCCACCAGTAACATTGACTGTGAGGGGCCCACCAGTAACATTGACTGTGAGGGGCCCACCAGTAACATTGACTGTGAGGGGCCCACCGTAACATTGACTGTGAGGGGCCCACCAGTAACATTGACTGTGAGGGGCCCACCAGTAACATTGACTGTGAGGGGCCCACCAGTAACATTGACTGTGTGGTGCCCACCAGTAACATTGACTGTGAGGGTCCTACCAGTAACATTGACTGTGAGGGGCCCACCAGTAACATTGACTGTGAGGGACCCCTGATCAACTACATGCAAATATTACATTCACAAATTTTCCTATGCTTCTATGTAATATTATACTGGCAGCGGCATAACTCGAAGCTCATGGGCCTGATTTCAAAGCTCCCAATTATTGCAAATCTTTAATAATAGTACTCTTTTTCCAAAGGCCAAAGAGATTGAAGGGGCCCCCTAGACTCCAGGGTCCAAGTGTGATTGCAACCCTTGCACCTATTGTAGTGATGTACCTATATACTGGGTAGGTTGTAAAATGAATGATGAGATGATTCCTTTATCTCTACATCGTAAAACAAGTGTATTGCGCCAACTACTGATCATGTTTGGTGGGGGGGGTAATAACTACTATAAAGGGGCCGACTGGAGGATTCTACGGTTCTCCTGTGGGCCAGTCCCAGTCTGTATCTAGAGAACGGGGCCATGATGTTGCTCACTGTCGGGGATGGAGGCAAGGATTGGCTCTGTTGAAGGTCTGGCCGTACAGGGCCTAGGTAGTGGCGGGTGAGTCCGGGATGTTTACTACGCATTTTATACCTTTAAATTGTGACAATTTTTTTTCAATGTTGCTTATAACTATATTAATAGAGCAGAAAAATGAGCTGTAAATACTCGAGTCCACTAGGGTTTTCAGGATAGAAATCACCTGGGTATGTCTTCCTTTTTGGCCCACACATGAATACACATCCCTGGCTCTTACCGCTGATAATCCTCCATCCATCATTACTATTCAGGAGCTTAATCCACAAAATACTTTCACTTATTGAGACCTTTCAACGCGTTTCGGACCGATTTTTATTTTCTTGTTGACATTAATTCACATAAATAATACGTATTGAAGACAGGATAGAGGTCTGGACTTCTTAAAGGGCAATTTCTAAAGCTTTCAAATTATTTAATCTTTTACGTTGTATTAAAGAGTGACCATCATTTTTTAATTCAAAATCAAAGAACTTAAAATGATCAACGTTGTAATGTAACCTATTAGAAATATTCTCTTCCTAGACTCATGTTTCTTACTTCAGCGGTAAAATTGGTCTTAGGGTATGTGCCCACTGGACGGTTCTGCATCTTTGCAGACCGTCAGAAAACCGGTAGAGAATTGCAGAAACTGAGTTTTCTGCCCTCAGCAGTGTCCCTCGTTTTTTGATCGTTTTTTGAGCGGTTTTCTAGCGTTTGTACAGCGTTTTATCGGCGGTTTTCGGCGGTTTTTCTTAACGTTTTACAGCCGGTTTTTTGTGCACTTGTAAGCTGGAACCGCTGGAAAAACGATCAAAAGAAGTGACTTGTTCTATCTTTGAAAACCGGTGCAAAACCCGGGGAAGAAAGTGGAAAGGAGACAAATAAAAAGTTCTCATGTGCACAGCGTTTTCTAAATACATTGACTAGCATGTTAATCCAAACGCTGGATTGAATTAACATAAATTTAAATAAAACCTATGATAAAACGTCGACGTTTTTCGCTGATAAAACGACTGTAAAACTTCCAGTGGGCACATACCTTAAAGGGGTTGTCCGGTCTGAAATGATAATTCTGCAGTCACTCTATGTAACCCAGACTTATTAATCCTCCAGTGTCCGCACTGCACTCTGCGAGGATGCGCGGTTTCTAAGCAGACCGCAATTATGCCATATACATGTACCGATTTGCTCATTGATGATATTGGGGGACACTCAAAAAATAGCGGGATTGAGGCAAACAGGCACATTTTTACAGTTCAATGAAGTCCATTCGGTTTATTACATCATAAACCTCATGCATGACACAGTCCATTAACCTCAACGGAACATTCATGACTTTTAGTCTGTTCCAATGGCTGGTACGCACAGCTGGCGGTATTTACATAGTCCCTTTTAGACATACGGTTAACTTCAGGAACTACTCCTAGCTCCATTTACTGACTCCTGCCAGTCCATCATTTAGGTATCTGCCTCGCTGGGATTACCAACACCTGTCAGTTCCAGATCCTCAGCAGGACTGTAGATTTCTGAATATCTCTGTGATCTCCTTGTCATGTACCTTCCAGGATGATGGCCGTTTCCACGCTTCCATACCAGGTGCGTTCCAGGGCAATGGTCGCTCCAAGCACCGAGAGAAAACCCTTACAGGTTCCTTCCAGGGCACTAAAGCAAGAGAGAGGTCCCATGGTCCCTGAACCTCATGCATTTCAAGAAGTCACCTGCTCCTAAGCATGACATTGGGCCTCCTGGTCTTCCAGGGCAGCTCCGGCTGCCAAACTCACAGAGACTTGTTATCTCATTAACACAGAGATTATATCCAGGTGTGTGAAGAATCTGGTTGGCCAGACACACCCCTGTCTTTTAGCTCACCTGCACTTGTTGCATTACCTGAACCAGTGGAACCAAAAGTCCCAGCATAATGCATTACTTAAACTTGCTGAACTTCAACTGCCAGCATACATATGTGCAATGCAGCAAGCCGCTGCATCACACTGACCAGAACCCTCGACTAGTGGATGCAGCCTCACTCAAAACAATTGTATGGAGCTAGGCCGGGTCCACTAGACGGCTGTTCCCACTGGTCGGATACGCCCTCTCCATACACTTGTATTGGGCAAAGTGGTGCCTACTAGGTGGGTTCTGGCTAGGAATATGTATTTTGTATAATTGTAGTCTGTTCCCATCTTAGAAACAAGGAGGATTGATAAATCTACAGTCACATCGAATGACGTTTCAGGGGTCCCTGGCCTCTTCCTCAGGACAAATCAATATCATAATGCCATGTTTCAGGATGTTCCAGGGAGTCCTGAAACGCATTGACTAATAAATCAATATTATATTCACCCTTTGATGTCTCGTGGAATACGGCAGCGCGGTGATTAACGCTTCATCCTCCCTACTCTATATGCACAACGCTGGGGATTGCAGGGGTGTGGGTTAAAAAGGAGGCAAAACCCATTACTGAAACTTTGTGCGTTTTAAGTTTCCATATTGTTGTCAACTTTGTTAGCTTGGCTGTTTGGTCGGTTATAGGTATGATATAAAGGAATTTTCCAGCCAATAAAAATTATTTTTAAGGGCTTACACAGGATTAAAATAATAATAAAAAAATATGATTCCTCAGAGGTCCTGTTCTAAGCATTTACCTAGCCCCCAGCAATCTCTGCTTCTTTGTTCAATCTAAATGCCTGTTCATCCAATTACAGATTAGGGTGTGTCTCCGCTGCATCCATTGATTGGCTGAGTGAGCATTTCTGTTTTTTTTCCTGATTCCTCATGGGCGGGGCCAAGAATTAAAGATTGGCAAGGACATGGGAAGCACCCGATTGGGACTTGCAAGCAATTGATGAAATTAAGTATAATTTAAAATAAAATACTTTTAATTTTCTGGAAACCCCTTTAATTTTATCATATGTTAAGTGTGAAAAGACTAAAATGTACAACACGTAATGATTAACTTATTCCCTCCACTGAGACATAAGGAATAATTACCGTCTTCCTAATGAAAGACCTTATGTTGTGTTGATGTGACGCCCCCCGCAGTATCCTCAGGGTCTGATACCTGCGCACTTCACCGGCCTGTATTAAATAATGGGAGTATATTGTGCGGTAAACACTGGAAATGCGTTGTGTTGTGTACTGTACCTGACGCCTACATGATTGCGATGTTAGGCTCACACTATTATGCGAGCAGATGGACTACGGACAAAGGGAGATGTGAATTTGGGTATAATCAGCTTGTAGGGAGGATATGCAGGAGTCTGGTTACAAACTGCTGGAGTTGAATAGCTCATTGTGCTGCACGCTATTCTTACCGCGCAGGCACAATACGCGAAGGATTGCATTTGTGTCTGGAGATGTGAGCTGTCATTTGCTTCTCCAAATTACCATCACATGTAACAAGGCATTATTCTGTTGTAAAAGACAGAGATTTAATCCGAGGATGATGGATTAAAATTGGTTCCCAAATGAATATTGGACTTGAGAGGGACGGAGACGGGTGCAGGGTCCTGTGCAACATTACTATACCGTTATGTTGGTTGGCAGTGATCAATTTGAAGAGTAATTTATTGTGACCTGGAATATGTCACCTGTAGACCCCCCATAACAGAGCATCATCTACAGATCCCCCATAACAGAGCACATCATCCACAGATCCCCCATAACAGAGCATCATCCACAGATCCCCCATAACAGAGCATCATCCACAGATCCTCCATAACAGAGCATCACCCACAGATCCTCCATAACAGAGCATCATCCACAGATCCCCCATAACAGAGCATCATCCACAGATCCCCCATAACAGAGCGTCACCCACAGATCCCCCATAACAGAGCGTCATCCACAGATCCCCCATAACAGAGCATCATCCACAGATCCCCCATAACAGAGCATCATTTACAGATCCCCGATAATAGAGCATCATCCACAGATCCCCCATAACAGAGCGTCACCCACAGATCCTCCATAACAGAGCATCATCCACAGATCCCCCATAACAGAGCATCATCCACAGATCCCCCATAACAGAGCGTCACCCACAGATCCCCCATAACAGAGCGTCATCCACAGATCCCCCATAACAGAGCATCATCCACAGATCCCCCATAACAGAGCGTCATCCACAGATCCCCCATAACAGAGCATCATCCACAGATCCCCCATAACAGAGCGTCACCCACAGATCCCCCATAACAGAGCGTCATCCACAGATCCCCCATAACAGAGCATCATCCACAGATCCCCCATAACAGAGCATCATTTACAGATCCCCGATAATAGAGCATCATCCACAGATCCCCCATAACAGAGCATCATCCACAGATCCCCCATAACAGAGCATCATCCACAGATCCCCCATAACAGAGCGTCATCCACAGATCCTCCATAACAGAGCGTCACCCACAGATCCCCCATACCAGAGCGTCATCTACAGATCCCCGATAACAGAGCGTCATCCACAGATCCCCCATAACAGAGCATCATCCAAAGATCCCCCATAACAGAGCATCATCCACAGATCCCCCATAACAGAGCGTCATCCACAGATCCCCCATACCAGAGCGTCATCTACAGATCCCCGATAACAGAGCGTCATCCACAGATCCCCCATAACAGAGCATCATCCACAGATCCCCCATAACAGAGCATCATCCACAGATCCCCCATAACAGAGCATCATCTACAGATCCCCGATAACAGAGCGTCATCCACAGATCCCCCATAACAGAGCATCATCTACAGATCCCCCATAACAGAGCGTCACCACAGATCCCCCATAACAGAGCGTCATCCACAGATCCCCCATAACAGAGCGTCATCCACAGATCCCCCATAACAGAGCGTCATCCACAGATCCCCCATAACAGAGCGTCACCCACAGATCCCCCATAACAGAGCGTCACCCACAGATCCCCCATAACAGAGCGTCACCCACAGATCCCCCATAACAGAGCGTCATCCACAGATCCCCCATAACAGAGCGTCACCCACAGATCCCCCATAACAGAGCGTCACCCACAGATCCCCCATAACAGAGCGTCATCCACAGATCCCCCATAACAGAGCGTCATCCACAGATCCCCCATAACAGAGCGTCATCCACAGATTCCCCATAACAGAGCATCATCCACAGATCCCCCATAACAGAGCATCATCCACAGATCCCCCATAACAGAGCATCATCCACAGATCCCCCATAACAGAGCATCATTTACAGATCCCCGATAATAGAGCATCATCCACAGATCCCCGATAACAGAGCACATCATCCACAGATCCCCCATAACAGAGCGTCACCCACAGATCCCCCATAACAGAGCATCATCTACAGATCCCCGATAACAGAGCGTCATCCACAGATCCTCCATAACAGAAAATCATCTACAGATCCCCGATAATAGAGCATCATCCACAGATCCCCCATAACAGAGCCTCATCCGCAGATCCCCCATAACAGAGCGTCATCCACAGATCCCCCATAACAGAAAATCATCTACAGATCCCCCATAACAGAGCGTCATCCACAGATCCCCCATAACAGAGCCTCATCCGCAGATCCCCCATAACAGAGCATCACCACAGATCCCCCATAACAGAGCGTCATCCACAGATCCCCCATAACAGAGCCTCATCCGCAGATCCCCCATAACAGAGCGTCATCCACAGATCCCCATAACAGAGCATCATCCACAGATCCCCCATAACATAACGTCATCCACAGATCCCCCATAACAGAGCGTCATCCACAGATCCCCCATAACAGAGCGTCACCCGCAGATCCCCCATAACAGAGCATCATCCACAGATCCCACATAACAGAACATCATCCGCAGATCCCCCATAACAGAGCGTCATCCACAGATCCCCCATAACAGAGCGTCATCCACAGATCCTCCATAACAGAGCGTCCCCCACAGATCCCCCATAACAGAGCGTCATCCACAGATCCTCCATAACAGAGCGTCACCCACAGATCCCCCATAACAGAGCGTCATCCACAGATCCACATAACAGAGCATCATCCACAGATCCCCCATAACAGAGCGTCATCCGCAGATCCCCCATAACAGAGCATCATCCACAGATCCACATAACAGAGCATCATCCACAGATCCCCCATAACATAACGTCATCCACAGATCCCCCATAACATAACGTCATCCACAGATCCCCCATAACAGAGCGTCATCCACAGATCCCCCATAACAGAACGTCATCCACAGATCCCCCATAACAGAGCATCATCCGCAGATCCCCCATAACAGAGCGTCACCCGCAGATCCCCCATAACAGAGCATCACCACAGATCCCCCATAACAGAGCGTCATCCACAGATCCCCCATAACAGAGCGTCATTCACAGGTCCACATAACAGAGCATCATCTACAGATCCCCCATAACAGAGCGTAACCCACAGATCCCCCATAACAGAACGTCATCCACAGATCCACATAACAGAGCATCATCCACAGATCCCCATAACATAACGTCATCCACAGATCCCCCATAACAGAGCGTCATCCGCAGATCCCCCATAACAGAGCGTCACCCACAGATCCCCCATAACAGAGCGTCACCCACAGATCCCCCATAACAGAGCATCATCCACAGATCCCCCATAACAGAACATCATCCGCATATCCCCCATAACAGAGCGTCATCCACAGATCCCCCATAACAGAGCGTCACCCACAGATCCCCCATAACAGAGCATCATCCACAGATCCCCCATAACAGAGCATCATCCACAGATCCCCCATAACAGAGCATCATCCACAGATCCCCCATAACAGAGCATCATCCACAGATCCCCCATAACAGAGCGTCATCCACAGATCCCCCATAACAGAGCGTCATCCGCATATCCCCCATAACAGAGCGTCATCCGCAGATCCCCCATAACAGAGCATCATCCACAGATCCCCCATAACATAGCGTCATCCACAGATCCTCCATAACAGAGCGTCATCCACAGATCCCCCATAATAGAGCATCATCTACAGATCCCTGATAACAGAGCATCATCCACAGATCCCCCATAACAGAGTATCATCCGCAGATCCCCCATAACAGAGCATCCTCTGCAGATCCCCCATAACAGAGCGTCATCCACAGATCCCCCATAACAGAGCGTCATCCACAGATCCCCCATAACAGAGCATCATCCACAGATCCCCCATAACAGAGCGTCATCCCCAGATCCCCCATAACAGAGCGTCATCCACAGATCCCCCATAACAGAGCGTCATCCACAGATCCCCCATAACAGAGCGTCATCCACAGATCCCCCATAATAGAGGGTCATCTGTGGCGCCCCGCAACGAGTGCGTCACAGGAGTGTATTGCAGCCCAGACTGCAGCTGCAATATTCTCTGACTAAGCGATGACATGGTTAAAACTCAGAGCTCCATACCCTACATGCACATCAGCATAGAGGGCCAATAAGGTCCTGGTGGGCGGAGTGTAGGAGTAGAGTGTTAGAGGAGAAGTTAGTGCAGAAAGGAGTCTGCAATGTAGGAGAAGGAGGAAGGAGCAGAACATGGCCGGGAGGAACGTAGGAGAGGGGGCTCTGCACAGTTCCGTGCAGCCCCTAGGCCACCCCCGGTTGGGCGCCATTACCCGGTGCCTCAACAACCGGACTCTGGGCAAGCATCTACGGGTCAAAATACACCCACGCCCATCTACAACCGGATCACTAGTTCCGAAGCTGGTAGTCGTTTATCACTGCTATGCAAACCAGGAGTGGAGGGACCGCTCTACAGGAGTACCCCACCGCCGCCGCAAACAGAGCCGTCTTGCCAGCGGAGTACCCACCAAAAGGACCCAGACTATCCCTGACACCGGAACGTACACACCGGCAGGACCATTTAAGTAGTCCCTTGTACCCGACCTTGGCACTCAAAGGCGACATCGGCAACTCACTCAGAATAAGTTAGAACGGAGGAACACCGCGAGCTCTGAGAAACATCGGTCATTGCCAAGTCCACCCAGTCCGTTACCTGTATACCATGTATCACCTGCTGGATACAGTAAAATACCCGTTACAGAGACTATCAGTGTCCGTGCCTTTTTCAGAACTGTCCATCTCCGCATGCTAGAAGTACTGCAGCTGCCTCACAACATCTTGTGCAGCTCCTGGCTCCGGGGACTCCCGCTCATCCTGTGGGGAGCGTCCCATCTTGCTGCATTCCATCCCCCGGAGGCCCAAGCAGCGCCGGTGAACTCACCAGAACTCTCACAGGTGGCGTCACGACAGTAAATCAACCCCTTATCTGTTCGGCCAACGTTTTGATCTGGACCACCGGGCCCACACAGCCTCGGGAGCGGTACCGTGACAGGGAGCAGCGACAGCCCGAGATGTGCACAACCCGGCTACGGTGAGTCACATCCACAGATCCCCCATAACAGAGCGTCCTCCACAGATCCCCCAGAACAGAACATCATCCGCAGATCCCCCATAACAGAGCGTCATCCGCAGATCCCCATAACAGAGCGTCATCCACAGATCCCCCATAACAGAGCATCATCCACAGATCCCCCATAACAGAGCGTCATCCACAGATCCCCCATAACAGAGCGTCATCCACAGATCTCCCATAACAGAGCATCATCCGCAGATCCCCCATAACAGATCATCATCC
Source organism: Allobates femoralis (assembly GCA_033576535.1). Taxonomy (NCBI): domain Eukaryota; kingdom Metazoa; phylum Chordata; class Amphibia; order Anura; family Aromobatidae; genus Allobates; species Allobates femoralis. Next base: position 555,454,571 of record JARQOC010000005.1, read on the forward strand.
ACAGATCCTCCATAACAGAGCGTCACCCACAGATCCCCCATAACAGAGCGTCATCCACAGATCCCCCAGAACAGAACGTCATCCACAGATCCCCCATAACAGAGCGTCATCCACAGATCCCCCATAACAGAGCGTCACCCACAGATCCCCCATAACAGAGCATCACCACAGATCCCCCATAACAGAGCGTCACCCACAGATCCCCCATAACAGAGCGTCATCCACAGATCCCCCATAATAGAGGGTCATCCACAGATCCCCCATAACAGTGCGTAAGCACAGATCCTCCATAACCAAGCATCATCCACAGATCCCCCATAACAGAGCGTCATCCACAGATCCCCCATAACAGAGCGTCATCCACAGATCCCCCATAACAGAGCGTCATCCACAGATCCCCCATAACCAAGCATCATCCACAGATCCCCATAACAGAGCGTCATCCACAGATCCTCCATAACAGATCGTCATTCATAGATCCCCCATAACAGAGCGTCATCCGCAGATCCCCCATAACAGAGCGTCACCCACAGATCCCCCATAACAGAGCGTCATCCACAGATCCCCCATAACAGAGCGTCATCCACAGATCCCCGATAACAGAGCACATCATCCACAGATCCCTCATAACAGAGCGTCATTGACAGATTCCCATAACAGAGCATCATCCACAGATCCCCCATAACAGAGCATCATCCACAGATCCCTCATAACAGATCGTCATCCACAGATCCCCCATAACAGAGCGTCACCCACAGATCCCCCATAACAGATCGTCATCCACAGATCCCCCATAACAGAGCATCATCCGCAGATCCCCCATAACAGAGCGTCATCCACAGATCCCCCATAACAGAGCGTCATCCACAGATCCCCCATAACAGAGCGTCACCCACAGATCCCCAGAACAGAACGTCATCCACAGATCCCCCATAACAGAGCGTCATCCACAGATCCCCCATAACAGAGCGTCATCCACAGATCCCCCATAACAGAGCGTCATCCACAGATCCTCCATAACAGAGCATCCTCTGCAGATCCCCCATAACAGAGCGTCATCCACAGATCTCCCATAACAGAGCGTCATCCACAGATCCCCCATAACAGAGCGTCACCCACAGATCCCCCATAACAGAGCGTCATCCACAGATCCCCCATAACAGAGCGTCATCCACAGATCCCCCATAACAGAGTGTCATCCACAGATCCCCCATAACCAAGCATCATCCACAGATCCCCCATAACAGAGCGTCATCCACAGATCCCCCATAACAGAGCGTCATCCACAGATCCCCCATAACAGAGTGTCATCCACAGATCCCCCATAACCAAGCATCATCCACAGATCCCCCATAACAGAGCGTCATCCACAGATCCCCCATAACAGAGCATCATCCACAGATCCCACATAACAGAGCGTCATCCACAGATCCCCCATAACCAAGCATCATCCACAGATCCCCCATAACAGAGCGTCACCCGCAGATCCCCCATAACAGAGCGTCATCCACAGATCCCCCATAACAGAGCGTCATCCACAGATCCTCCATAACAGATCGTCATTCATAGATCCCCCATAACAGAGCGTCATCCACAGATCCTCCATAACAGAGCGTCATCCACAGATCCCCCATAACAGAGCATCATCCACAGATCCCCCATAACAGAGCGTCATCCACAGATCCCCCATAACAGAGCATCATCCACAGATCCCCCATAACAGAGCGTCACCCACAGATCCCCCATAACAGAGCGTCATCCACAGATCCCCCATAACAGAGCGTCACCCACAGATCCCCCATAACAGATCGTCATTCATAGATCCCCCATAACAGAGCGTCATCCGCAGATCCCCCATAACAGATCGTCATTCATAGATCCCTTATAATTGTATTATTTATATATATCCACCTACTATTTGTATCGGCCACTAGTTCTCTGCACTTCTGAAATGGGTTAAGCACAAACTGAAGTTCTTTATAATTCTATAGTTTACAGTTTGTTGCCAACGTAATTCAGAAATGAGCTGGATTACTGGATTTTTTAATGTTGCAGAGGAAAAAGTGTTCTCTGCTAGCAGCACCTGAGAGCACATTTTATCCCCGGGGCGAAACCATCCTGTGGGTCTGAACAGTCAATCATGAGGAATGCACCTGTGGAGCCCACTGGGACGGGGTACTTGGTACCGGACCGGGTTGCTGCTGGGGATGTCACGGAGGGCCTGGTCCGGACCGTGTCCCGGGTTATAAATGTTTGTCGTGACGCCACCCATGGTGTGTGGTCAGTAATGGGACCACCACTGCTGCAGAACCTCCGGGGTGATGTTAGGCAGCTTAGATAGTACTGCTCTCCGTAGGTAGAGGCGGGTTCCCAGGGCAGTGGTAGTTAGAGTCTATGGTGGATATGATAATAAGGGATTGATAGTGGAGACGGGTTGAAGGAACACACACTCACGTTTCTGAAGTTTTACAAAGCTTTACTGCAGATGTTGTAGCAGGTTATTGTCCACTGAGTCTGTACTGGGGCCGGTTTGCTCTCACCCTGTCCGGGTCCTCAGCTTCCTCCTGCTGCGCTGTGTGTGTGTGGCCCTGCTGCTGCTTCTAGCTGAGCTGCTGGCACTGTCTCTCTCCTCACAGGTACCCTTTGGCTAGGCAACTTGAGTCATCCGTGTGCTGCTGACCCCGCCATGTTGCTTCGCTCTGGTACAGTGTCGATCTAGAAACTCCACTATTCCTGGATTTACTGTGCTGTGTGTGTCAGTCACAGTTTCAGATCCGGTGTCCGCTCTGTGCGCTCCTCTGGGGCGAGTGGAAATGGGATTTAGTCTCCCAGATGTGTTTCTCTGTCTTCAGTTCTCCTTCCCCCAGACCCTGGCTAGGCCTGGAATCGATGAGCGGACTGTAGAGAAGCCTGACGCAGCTCCTTTTACACTACAGTCTCCCTCAGTTCTCCCAGGAACTGGACTCTTCACAGTACTACCTCGTACTGGACTTCCTAAGAACTAGACTAACTAACTACTTCCTCTTGACCCGGAGTATATAAAGGAGCTGATTTAGCTCCCCCTCCTGGCCCAGAGGTGCTAGTGTAGGTCAGTGTGTTGTGGGGAGGGAACCCTTGTGATGTTACTGTGGCACATTAACCCCTGGGGTGACACACTTCCCTATGGCTAAGAAGGAAGTCTGGAGATGGGGAATTGGTGCACTTCTAATCCTTTAATACTGGGGACAATAGACCCCTGATTTTCTGATAGTAGGAATCCCATCATCACACCAGTCAAAAATCAGTCCCAGAAAGGAAAGTGTAGTAAAAATGATGAGGTGCTCGGAGAACCTGCCATTGGTCTATGAGTCCATTATGCCCGGGCTTGTCTATTGTAAGAGTTTGTGTTGTGGAACAGTGACGAGATGCCTGATGAGGGATACAAAGTGGAGCTGGGGCACCTTAAGTTTTGTAGGACCCTGATGACTGGTATGACGTGGAGAATTTGTTAGGTCAGTGAGACTGCTGCACTGGGAGTTGCGCCACGTTCATTTTGGGTTATGAGAGGCTCAGCTGTAATGTGACACAAGGCGGTAGTTGTTGGCAAGGTATTCTTCTCCAATGCCCTTGCACTATTGTGCAAGGGCAATGTGGAATTGTGCTATGGTGGCGAAACGCCTGAACAGGCAGCATGATACCGGTGATTTTGACTGGCCAAGACCATCTGGTCCGAAAGTTCAAGAGAAAGACTCAAACATAAGCTGTTTGCTGATCGATGACTTGGTAGGGATTATGTACGGTAGATAGCAGGTGCGTAGTTTCAAAAACGTTTCCTTTACAACACAAACTCTTTACTTCATCGGTTTCCCTTGTCTCCACCTCAACAAATCTCATTTCCTTCCCCACAACCCAGGTCAGTATTACAGTCAAGTTAGTGAAAGTTCTGTTCTCAACCCACAATTCTGCATCTTCTTTCCTCTTAAAGGAATTAGTTTGTCAGTAAGACCGATACTTAGCTTCTCTTCTTCTGATGCATTGGACCTCCCTACTAGGGCACTCTCTTCATTTCATGTTCTTTGTTCCCTCCTGACCTGTTACCTCTATGAGTTACAATTCCCTGAGCCATACCCCTAGGCATCCTGTTCCAGGACCTGTCTCCATCACTCTGTCCTTCGGTCAATTCTCTCTTTACTCAAGATCACGCTCTTCACTATCCCGGTCTCCTCTCATGTCAGGGACACCCACAACATGTGATGCATCTCTGCTCACTGGTCGGACCTTTGGTCTGCTCCCACTGCACTCTGGGCCCTATCTGACCTCCTGACATGAAACTTTCTTTGTCCCTTCACTATAGACCCTCCCACTCAGGGCTAGTGCTAAACCTTAACTCTTACTCTCCCTACTGTCAATAAAACACAATCTGTCACTAATAACATATGTCACAATACACATTCAACATCACAACAATATTCATGTCTTCAAGTGGGAAACGTGGCAGTATGTCCATCTTATCACACAGCCTTAAAAAGTTGGTTAATTTTATCAAACTTTTGCCCATAGGCTCAGTCAGGAATAAAAAGACAAACTGAGCTTTACTTCCTCCATAGAGTCCACCACTGCACCTCCATCACTGCTGAGATCCACATTGATATCGCAGCAGTCAATTACCGAGACCTGCTGATGTATATGGTGTTACCACTTTGTAACTGTGTGTCCCTCCGCTGGCCTGTGTTCATGGACTGTAATGTAATCAGGCCTATGTCAACTTCTCTTGTGCTGCATGTAGTGGGGGATCCCGCCTTTGTTCCTCTCTGCAGGGATCTCCTCCAGTACACATACCTGTAGGCAGGATGGTGTCTGGATTTCTGGAATCTTCTGACTGTAGCCAAATGTGTAATCATTTCCCCAATCCAGGGGCTGATCCAAGGTCAGAGAACACTACCCTCATGATAATTCAGTTGTGTGGTGACTTTGGAAGGGCTGGGAGCTGAGGCTGTGGCCAGATTCTGGTGACTGTCTGTGGAGGGTTAGAAGCTGCCATGTGGGATAGTGTTGTGTCCTTCACCTGCTGGATCCATTGAACTCATCCAAGGACTACTTCTATATTTCCCCGGTGTCGGATTACCGGGTGGCGCCCCTAGACTTGTTTCTGCTGTTGTGGACTCATTACAGACTCTGCAGAATTACCTTTATGTGTTATGTTCCATTTTCCCTGTTTAAATAAATCTCTTCGGATTGTTCATCGGCCTGCTGTCCCTTCCTGCTATGTCACGCACCCTGTCACACACTGAGCATGTGACATACATGGCTTTGCATGTGCTCCTGATTAAATTATAGAGGTCACATACATGTGGATAGGTGAAGCCCCCTGAGACAATAATGTATCAGAAGTAGCGCTCTCTTTGTCTCCAAAAAAAACAGTTTACTGTATCACCGTCTCTAAGTTATATAGATATTTCTTGGGCATACATTGTTTCATCCTTATTGACTTTGGCTCTGATCTAGTGCTTACTTAGGGCTGGCATTATCATATATATATATATGAGAGAAAAAAAACCTTGCAGCACTCAGCTACTACCAATGATGTACATATGCTGACAAGCTGTATATATATATATATATGACAAAAAATTTAAAAACTTACATTTTTTTCAAAAAACTCAAATTCTTTTTTTTTTTTTAAATCTGAAGTTCTTAGTACACACATTGGCCAATGTCTGCTTGCTCATCAACTGCGACAAAGTGACTTCAGGTCCGACGAGTCCTATCGCTGACACCCAAGTCCTCCTTGTCCACCCTACCCCACTACTAAGTGGGCGGACACCATCTAGACCAGGGGTCTCAAACACGCGGCCCGAGGGCCGCATGCGGCCCCTGGGGCTTCACTATGAGGCCCGCGGCACCTTGGACAACTTAATGATGCATCACCCCAGTGCAGGGGGCTGCTGTAGTCCCCGCTGTGTGATGACTTCCGTCTGGGGCACTAAAAAGCTCTGCCACTCAGCAAGATCAATGCAACCTGTCAGCCAATGAGTGGCCCGCAGTTGATGGTGGAATATAACGTCACATGCGGGCCGCTGGCTGGCAGATTGCATTGATCTTGCTAAGCAACAGAGCTTGTCTGAGTGGCGGCTGGAGTAAGTCATAGCACAGCGGAGGCCGTAAGTCAGCAAAGTGGGGACCACGGCGGCCCTCTGCACTGGAATGATGCATCATTAAAGTGAGAAAAGTGTCAGTGTGTGTGTGTGAGAGGGTGTGAGTATGTGAGTGAGGATGGGTTTATAAGAAAGTGTGTGGTGCCCCTGCGTCCAGGAGGCCACAAAGGGAACTGCAGCCAGGCAGGTAGGACATTGTTGCACAACAACACCCTCACAGCCCACACAACCCACGTGTCAGAGAAGGCTACATCCAGCCCCGAGATTAGAAACTATATGAGATCGGAGGGGTGGTGGATCAGAGGAGTGGGTTGGGCACACCAGAGGTCAGGTGACTGACAGTATATAGTGAGGGGGAGGGGTGAAGGAAGTTAGTAGGCCGCAGTAGGCTGAGCTGTTAAGATCAAGAGCAGCAGAGTGAGCTGAGATGAAAAGGCCAGAGAACAGCAGCAGGTTGAGCTGAAGCTGAGCAGTAGAGAGCCACACTGCCTGGAAGAGTGAAGACACACGGAGCGCAGAATCTGTACTGAGCCAGTGTGAGCCAGAGGAGAGAGAAAGCCCATCCAGAGAGTCAGATCCCCAGGAGTGTGAGAGAGCCGAGAGGGACGGTGTAACCCGGGGCCCTAGAACTACAGCTCAAGCAACTAACTGCAGGCGGAGTAGCCCTCCTATAATACCAGAAGGAACAGAGAGAAGGAGCCTGGTAGAGCCTCGTGCTGAGGACTACTGGAGGCTGGGCTAAAGTAGAGTGTCGGCTCTAGAGGGGACCGTAGTTCACTCGGCATCCCCAGACAACACGACGAGGGGTCTGAGTTTCAGATTGGGATCCCTAACCCAAAGGACAGGCAGCTCAGTGACATACTAGGACTCACAGAAGCCCGAGTCACCGCCATACTCTCCGGTGTCGCACAACACAGAGAAAGAGAATGTAACAGCCCGGAAAGGGACACTAAAGACTGTGTGAGGGGTCACAGGGAGAGAGAGGCCTGGCTGCAGAAGAGAAGGGAACCCGGAAAGGGAGAACTGTAACTGTGCTGTAAGAACTGCAAATGACTTGTAACTTGCTGAGAGAGAACAATCAGTGAAGCTTTGGAAACCCTGAATTGCCTCTCTTGTCTGCCTCTATCTGTACACCATCTTCCCTCACACAGATCCAGACTGTCAGCACCAGCCAGGAGGAGAGATCCCTGCAGCCTGCAAAGAAAGTGTGTTACACCTGCACCAGAGACTTAACTCTTACTGCCCCGGGGGATACAGTTCTTCCCACTGGAACTATACCATCTACGCTGCCACTCCATCACCCCCGGAGGTTCTGCAGCAGCGGCGGCCCCATCTATGGCCGCACCAAGTGGGTGGCATCACCTGTGACAATCCCCTTGTCAATATTCCCCTTCATTGCCGAGCCAGGGACACGGTCCGGACCAAGCCACCTGTGACATCCCCACTACCATTCGGTCCGGTACCGAGTACCCCAGTCCCATGGGGCCCGACAAGTGTGTGTGAGGTGTGAGCTTGAGTGTGTGAGTATGAGGATGTGTGTGTGTTTGTGTGTGAGGGTGTGTGTGAGTGTGATAGAGTGTGTATGTGAGTATGTAAAAAGAAGGTAAAAGAGGATGGGGGGCATCACTATAAAAGTAGATCAGGATGGGGGACATACGTAGAAAATGGGATCAAGATGGGGAACATCAGTACAAAAGGGGACCAGGATGCGGGACCTCACTACAATAGGGGTCCGGGATGGGGGCATCACTACTAAGGGGGATCAGTATGGGGACATTACTACAAAAGGGGACCAGGATGGATGGGGGACATCACTATAAAAGGGGATCAGGATGGGGGACATCACTACAAAAAGGGATTAGGATGGGGACATCACTAGAAAAGGGGTTCAGGATGGGGGACATCAGTAGAAAAGGGCATCAGAATTGGGGACATCACTAGAAAAAGGGATCAGGATGGGGATCACCACTAGAAAAGAAGATCAGGATGTGGGACATCTGTAGAAAAGGACATTACTACAAGAAAGGGATCAGGATTTGTACTTTACTAGATTGAGCAAAAAATTCTGGTGTTGCTAAAAATATCACTTAGGCTACGTTCACACACTGCGTCTTTTTATGCAGCTTTTTTACGCGCGTATTTTGTGAAATACGCAGCTCCTTTCACACACTGCGTTTTTTTTCTGCATTTTTTTCTGCATTTTTCTCTGCGCTTTTTCAGAGCCCATTTATCATGGGGGCAATGGAAAAACGCAGAGAAAAACTGCAGAAAGAATTGACATGGTGATTGTTTTTACGCGCGCGTTTTTGCAGTGAAAACTCGCGCGTAAAAAAAAAGCACATACGCAGTGTGTGAATGGATTTTGTCAAAACCCATAAGTTTGGCTGGGCTGCTTATCCAGAATTGTGTTTTCACTGCAAAAAGCGCGCGTTAAAAAACGCAGCAAAAAAACGCAGGTAAATACAGAAAACGCAGTAAAAAAACGCAGAGAAGCAGCAAAATACTTAATGTGTGAACGTAGCCTTAGTCCTACAAGGGATGCGGCCCCCCGCTATAAATATTTTTCTTTGTGCGGCCCACCAACCCAGCCGAGTTTGAGACCCCTGATCTAGACCCTAGATCACCTGTAGGTAACGAGGGTGCACATTGCAGTAATGGAGCCAGCCACTCCACACGATACAAAAGAGAAAAAACTGTACAGCACTCACAGTACTAAGAACTTCAGATTTAAAAAAAATAAGAATTTGAGTTTTTTGAAAAAAACGTAAGTTTTTTATTTTTTTCTCATATATATACAGCTTGTTAGCATGTGTACATCATTGGTAGTAGCTGAGTGCTGCAAGGTTTTTTTCTAGTATATTGACCCAGCATCCCTGCTGGCACCAGTTCACATTGTCTGTGAGTGCTATGCAGTTTTTTTCTCTTTTGTATCGTGTGGAGTGGCTGGCTCCATTACTGCAATGTGCACCCTTATGGCCTGCAGGTGATCTAGGGTCTAGATGGTGTCCGCCCACTTAGTAGTGGGGTAGGGTGGACAAGGAGGACTTAGGTGTCAGCGATAGGACTCATCGGACCTGAAGTCACTTTGTCGCAGTCGATGAGCAAACAGACATTGGCCAATTGTGTGCACTAAGAACTTCAGATTTTAAAAAAAATAAAAAATAAGAATTTTGAGTTTTTTGAAAAAAACGTAAGTTTTTAAATTTTTTCTCATATGTATATAGCTTGTTATCATATGTACATCATTGGTAGTAGCTGAGTGCTGCAAGGTTTTTTTCTAGTATATATATATATATATATATATATATATATATATATATATAATGATATATATATATATATATATATATATATATATATAATGTATATACTGCATATATCTTTTTTTCTAAATGATAGCATTCCATACACCCAGGTGGGTGGGTGCTAAAGTTCTTAAGTTTCACATTCCTCAACTTCTTACTTTTGTTTTTGTTTTTTTAAACAATTTAATCACATGTATTTCTTATTTAACATATATAATCTTTCTCCATTTCACAAGGAGGGATACAGACAAAGAGAAATACAAGCAATCTCAAAATGAAGTATAGATTAAATAAAATAGATCCTGCTCTCACAATTGCATGAGCCACTGAGCTTAGTGATTGGCTGCAGTGCTGTTGACTTGAGTCAGGAGAAGTTGAAGATACCTAGTTAGTAACAAGAACTTGGATTGGTACTGTGAACACCAGCGATACATAGGGTGCACTTTTGCTGCTGAGAGTAGGTAACATTTCTTTAGTGGGTATTTTATGGTCCTAAGGACCTGGACAGAACAATACAAAAGTGAATACGGTATGTTACCAAAAAAGTACTTGCCAAGTAATTAGAGAGAATGTTGTCTTCCCAGGTGGGTGAGATGTTGATCCTGGGCCAGCCATCATCAGGACCTGCCATCCAAACACCATGGGGTGCCCCATTCTAGAGGTATTGCTTGCTAGGGTTGACCCACCATTTACAAATTTGGTATGTTGCGCCACATCTTATAGTTACCCCCATTGCTGAAATTGGTGAAGGATTGATATACAAAGTATGATACAAAGTTGCAGATTTATCTGAGAGGAAACCTATATTGGCCTAGAGGACAGGGAAGAGTCTTTGTAGGCTTCGACTCATGGGCAGGTAATAGAGGGCCAGATGACTCAACTCTATAGACTCCAAAGAGGTTGATCATGGTGACAACCCGAAAGGCTAAGAATTGCTGCTCTAGTGTCTTGCTGGAATATTCCAGTGGGTGGCACAACATAAAGGGTAAAAATGGTGATGGTAAGGGACGGAATGCCATAATGGTAAAGAGAGGGGAAATGAGTCACCACCTGACACTAACCTATATCTAAACCCTGAGCTCCCTAACATCCCTATATTGGTCCTTCCCCATCGCCATCACATGCTTAGTCCCTGAGCTGTCCCTCCACTCTCCCTGAGTAGTGCAAAGGCCGGTGAGTGCACTAGACTTCACTATTGTAGTAATAAGACACAGGGGAAGGTATATATACAGGTGAACATAGAAAAAAGGCTATACATCAAATGCTTCCACAAACTTCTTCCTTGCCTAGTGGTCACTTTAGAAATAATTTTATAACCAGGATCATGTGATGGAACATGTGACTATTTAATGAGAAGAGGAGTGGTCACAAACCAGCTGCAGCTGAGATAGAATCATCTAGGAACTAGCAGCAAAGAAACAGTTATTAACCCTTACTACACCAAAATAAACCCATGGTAATGTGAGATTTAGATCACAAATCTGTCAAGGACGGACTGCAGTAAAAAGTGAGATACTCTGCAGGCTGAAAGATCATAAGCAAGTTGTAAAGGTTTGGCAGAAAGGTGTTTAAATAGTGGAGCTACACACCTCCCCCCACAATGATAGGATTGATGGCGTCACTAGATCTTTTCAGATTGTAAATTTTCTTTTCCGCATCCGGGCCAGGAATAGTCACGCCGTACTCCCTCTGAAAAGACGTTTTGTTCCCCCGATTCTTTACATCTATATGTAACATAGAAAAAAAAAATTATAATTTCATTGTGGGGGAAAAATGGAAGAAAAAAAAGAATAACGAAGATGAAACCTGCAACTATAATTTCTGCATAAAATACGTAACGCTGCTTGTGGGGAGAAGAAAAAGAAGAAATTATGTATTTAAAAAAAAGAATCATAATAAAAGGAAATGTAAATGGAGTCGTCAGGAGTCAGTGCCGTCGGTATATTGGTTCCCTCCTGCTGCCAGACTATAAATCAGCCCATGCTGAGCCACCAGATTAAATGAAAAAACAATTATGAAAGATTTCCTCATAGGATGTGAATAATAAAAGTGCGAGAATAAAGCTCTGCTTGCTGCAATGTTCTAAAGTTCTCCAATACTTCTGCTAATATGCTTAAGTACCACAATTACTAAACTGCCTATTAGCGCCTCTATTTACATAAGAAAGCTTTCATGCCATTACCGCGGGATTACAGGAGTGAAGCCGTACACGACAATGCTCATACAACCAGTATGGTCCCTGAATTAAGCCTGCTCGCAAGACAGATCCATCAAGGCTGCTTAGTTTGCTTCCATCGGAGGGCGCTGTTGTGCGCTCTTAAAGGCAGTCATTGGAGTAAGCAGTAGGACTGATGTTGGCTGTAAACATGTGAAAGGGGCAGGGCTGTTAAGTCAACAACCAACCATCCAAGTCCGACTGTTCAGTTCTCCTGAATCCGACTCCAAGTTCAACTTCAGCAAAATGAACACCAAGTCCGACTCCATCTCCACCAAAATGGACACCAAGTCCGACTCCACCTCCACCAAAATGGACACCAAGTCCGACTCCATCTCCACCGTAATGGAAACCAAGTCCGACTCCATCTCCACCGTAATGGAAACCAAGTCCGACTCCATCTCCACCGTAATGGAAACCAAGTCCGACTCCATCTCCACCGTAATGGAAACCAAGTCCGACTCCATCTCCACCAAAATGGACACCAAGTCCGACTCCATCTCCACCAAAATGGACACCAAGTCCGACTCCATCTCTACCAAAATGGACACCAAGCCCGACTCAATCTCCACAATAATGGACACCAAGTCCGACTCCATCTCTACCAAAATGGACACCAAGTCCGACTCCATCTCCACCAAAATGGACACCAAGTCCGACTCCATCTCCACCGTAATGGAAACCAAGTCCGACTCCATCTCCACCGTAATGGAAACCAAGTCCGACTCCATCTCCACGTAATGGAAACCAAGTCCGACTCCATCTCCACCGTAATGGAAACCAAGTCCGACTCCATCTCCACCAAAATGGACACCAAGTCCGACTCCATCTCCACCAAAATGGACACCAAGTCCGACTCCATCTCTACCAAAATGGACACCAAGTCGACTCCATCTCCACCAAAATGGACCCAAGTCCGACTCCATCTCTACCAAAATGGACACCAAGTCCGACTCCATCTCCACCAAAATGGACCGACTCCATCTCCACCAAATGGACACCAAGTCCGACTCCATCTCCAAACTGGACATCAAGTCCGACTCCATCTCCACCAAAATGGACACAAGTCCGACTCCATCTCCATCAAAATGGACACCAAGTCGACTCCATCTCCACCAAAATGGACACAACTCTGACTCCATCTCCACCAAAATGGACACCAAGTCGACTCCATCTCCATTAAATGGACACCAAGTCCGACTCCATCTCCACCAAATGGACAGCAGGTCCGACTCCATCTCCACCAAAATGGACACAAGTCCAACTCCATCTCCACCAAAATGGACACCAAGTCCGACTCCATCTCCACCAAAATGGACACCAAGTCCGACTCATCTCCACCAAAATGGCGGACTCATCTCCACCAAAATGGACACAAAGTCAACTCCATCTCCACCAAACTGGCACCAAGTCCTACTCCATCTCACCAAAATGAACACCAAGTCCGACTCCATCTCCACCATAATGGACCGACTCCATCTCACCAAAATGGACACCAAGTCCGACTCCATCTCCACCAAAATGGACACCAAATCCGAATCCATCTCCACCAAATGGACACCAAGTCCGACTCCTAATCCGAACTCCATATTCAATTCAGCAAAATGAACACCAAGTCCGACTCCATCTCCACCAAAATGGACACCAAGTCCGACTCCACTCCACCAAAATGGACACCAAGTCCGACTCCATCTCCACCGATAATGGAACACCAAGTCCGACTCCATCTCCACCTAATGGAAACCAAGTCCGACTCCATCTCCACCGAAATGGAACCAAGTCCGACTCCATCTCCACCAAATGGAACCAAGTCCGACTCCATCTCCACCAAAATGGACACCAAGTCCGACTCCATCTCCACCAAAATGGACACCAAGTCCGACTCCATCTCTACCAAAATGGACACTCAATCCCGGACCAATCATCTCACAAAATGGACACCAAGTCCGACTCCATCTCCTACCAAAATGGACACCAAGTCCGACTCCATCTCCACCAAAATGGACACCAAGTCCGACTCCATCTCCACCATAAATGGAAACCAAAGTCCGACTCCATCTCCACCTAATGGAAACCAAGTCCGACTCCATCTCCACCAAGACCGATCAAATGGACAACCAAGTCCGATCCTCTCTCCAATCTCCACCCACGAAATGGAACCAAGTCCGACTCCATCTCCACCAAAATGGACACCAAGTCTCGACTCCATCTCCACCAAAATGGACACCAAGTCCGACTCCATCTCCACCAAATGGACACAAGTGATCATTCACAATCCAAGTCCGACTCCATCTCCCACAAAATGGACACCAAGTCCGACTCCATCTCACCAAAATGGACACTACAATGCCGCACTCCATCTCCACCAAAATGGACCAGTCGACTCCATCTCCACCAAAATGGACACCAAGTCCGACTCCATCTCCACCAAAACTGGCGACTCCAAATGACCAGTCCATCTCCACCACAAATGGACACCAAGTCCGACTCCATCTCCATCAAAATGGCGACCACCACCAAGGTCCGAACTCCATCATCCACCAAAATGGACACCAAGTCGACTCCATCTCCACCAAAATGGACACCAAGTCTGACTCCATCTCCACATCATAAATGGACACCAAGTCCGACTCCATCTCCACCAAAATGGACAGCCAAGTCCGACTCCATCTCCACCAAAATGGACACCAAGTCCAACTCCATCTCCACCAAAATGGACACCAAGTCCGACTCCATCTCCACCAAAAATGGACACCAAGTCCGACTTCATCTCCACCAAAATGGACCAGCGACTCCATCTCCACCAAAATGGACACCAAGTCCAGACTCCATCTCCACCAAACTGGACACCAAGTCCTACTCCATCTCCACCAAAATGGACACCAAGTCCGACTCCATCTCACCATAATGGACACATGACTCCATCTCCACCAAAATGGACACCAAGTCCGACTCCATCTCACCAAAAATGGACATACACACCAAATCGGAATCCATCTCCACCAAAATGGACACCAAGTCCGAACTCCATCTCCACCAAATGGACACCAACTCTGACTTCATCTCCACCAAAATAGACACCAAGTCTGACTCCATCTCCACCAAAATGGACACCAAGTCCAACTCCATTCCACCAAAATGGACACCAAGTCCGACTCCATCTCTACCAAAATGGACACCAAGTCCGACTCCATCTCCACCAAAATGGACACCAAGTCCGACTCCCATCTCCACCAAATATGGACACCAAGTCAGACTTCATCTCCACCAAAAATGGACACCAAGTCCGACTCCATCTCCACCAAAATGGACACCAAGTCCGACTCCATCTCCACAAAAATGGACACCAAGTCCGAACTCCATCTCCACCAAAATGGACACGACTCCATCTTTCCACCAAAATGGACACCAAGTCCAACTCCATCTCCACCAAAATGGACACCAAGTCCGACTCCATCTCCACCAAAATGGACACCAAGTCCGACTCCATCTCCACCAAAATGGAACCCGACTCCATCTCCACCAAAATGGACACACAAAAAGCACGTCCGACTCCATCTCCACCAAAATGAACACCAAGTCCGACTCCATCTCCACCATAATGGACCGATCCGACCCTCCACCAAAATGGACACCAAGTCCGACTCCATCTCCACCAAAATGGACACCAAATCGACTCCATCTCCACCAAAATGGACACCAAGTCCGACTCCATCTCCACCAAAATGGACACCAACTCTGACTTCATCTCCACCAAAAATGGACACCAAGTCCGACTCCATCTCCCACCAAACTGGACACCAAGTCCGACTCCATCTCCACCAAAATGGACACCAAGTCCGACTCCATCTCCACCAAAATGGACACCAAGTCCGACTCCATCTCCACCAAAATGGACACCAAGTCCGACTCCCATCTCCACCAAACTGGACACCAAGTCCGACTCCATCTCCACCAAAATGGACACCAAGTCCAAACTCCATCTCCACCAAAATGGACACCAAGTCCGACTCCATCTCCAACCAAAATGGACCGACTCCATCTCCACCAAAATGGACACAAGTCCAACTCCATCTCCCACCAAACTGGACACCAAGTCTCCGACTCCATCTCCACCAAAATGGACCGACTCCATCTCCACCAAAATGGACACAAAGTCCAACTCCATCTCCACCAAACTGGACACCAAGTCCGACTCCATCTCCACCAAAATGAACACCAAGTCCGACTCCATCTCCACCATAATGGACCGACTCCATCTCCACCAAAATGGACACACCAAGTCCGACTCCATCTCCACCAAAATGGACACCAAATCCGAATCCATCTCCACCAAAATGGACACCAAGTCCGACTCCATCTCCACCAAAATGGACACCAACTCTGACTTCATCTCCACCAAAAATGGACACCAAGTCTGACTCCATCTCCACCAAACTGGACACCAAGTCCGACTCCATCTCACCAAACTGGACACCAAGTCCGACTCCATCTCCACCAAAATGGACACCAAATCCGACTCCATCTCACCAAAATGGACACCAAGTCCGACTCCATCTCCACCAAATGGACACCAAGTCGACTCCATCTCCACCAAACATGGACACCAAGTCCAACTCCATCTCCACCAAATGGACACCAAGTCCGACTCCATCTCCACCAAAATGGACACCAAGTCCGACTCCATCTCCACCAAATGGACACCAAGTCCGACTCCATCTCCACCAAAATGGACACCAAGTCCGACTCCATCTCCACCAAAATGGACACCAAGTCCGACTCCATCTCCACCAAAATGGACACCAAGTCCGACTCCATCTCCACCAAAATGGACACCAAGTCCGACTCCATCTCCACCAAAATGGACACCAAGTCCGACTCCATCTCCACCAAAATGGACACCAAGTCCCACTCCATCTCAACCAAAATGGACACCAAGTCCGAGTCCATCTCCACCAAAATGGACACCAAGTTCGACTCCATCTCCACCAAAATGGACACCAAGTCCGACTCCAACTCCAACTTCTTAACCATGGATGTGAAGTCAGCAGCCAAATATCCGACTCTTCAATTTCTCTGAATTCACCCTTTGATGTCTCACAGAATATGGCTGCATGGTTTTTAACCCTTCATCCTCCCAACTCTATATGCACCATGCTGGGGTGAAGGAGGCGGTCAGGAGGAGAGATCATCGGCGGTCGAAAGGTGATCAGCGGCCGTCAGGGGGAGGAGATCAGCGGCAGTCAGGAGGAGAGATCAGCAGCGGTCGGAAAGTGATCAGCAGTCCAAGAGGTCAGCGGTGGTCAGGATCAGGAGATTAGCGGTGGTCGGGAGGACATCAGCAGCGGTCAGGAGGAGGAGATCAGCGGCGGTCAGGAAGAGAGATCAGTGGCAGTCAAGAGGAGGAGATCAGCGGCGGTCAGGTGAAAATCGGTGGTCAGGAGATCAGAGGCGGTCAGGAGGAGGAGATCAGCGGTTAGGAGGAAAGATCAGCGGTGGTCAGAAGGAGAGATCAGCGGCGGTCGGAAGGTGATCAGCGGCAATCAGGAGGAGGTCACCGGCGGTTGGGAGGAGATCAGCGGCAAGCAGGAGGAGGAGATCAGTGGCGGTCAGGAGGAGGGGATCAGCAGCGGTCAGGAAGAGCGATCAGCGACAGGAGGAGATCAGCGGCGGTCAGGAGGAGATCAGTGGTCAGGAGGAGATCAGCGGCGGTCAGGAGGAGGAGATTGGCGGTCAGGAGGAGGAGATCTGTGACGGTCAGGAAATGATCAGAGAAGGTCAGAAGGAGGAGATCAGCGGCGGTGAGGAGGAGGAGATCAGCGGCCGTCAAGAGAAGAGATCAGTGGCGGTCGGAAGGTGATCAGCGGCGGTCAGGAGGAAGAGATCAGCGGCGGTCAGGAGGAGGAGATTAGCAATGGTCTGGAGGAGATCAGCGGCGGTCAGGAGGACATCAGCGGCAGTCAGGAGGAAGAGATCAGCGGCGGTCAGGAGGAGGAGATTAGCAGTGGTCTGGAGGACATCAGCGGCATTCAGGAGGAGGAGATCAGCGGCAGTCAGGAAGAGAGATCAGCGGCGGTCAAGAGGAGGAGATCAGCGGCGGTCAGGAGAAAATCGGTCAGGAGATCAGTGGCGGTCAGGAGGAGGACATCAGCGGTTAGGAGGAAAGATCAGCGGTGGTCAGGAGGAGAGATCAGTGGCGGTCGGGAGGTGATCAGAGGCGGTCAAAAGGGGGAGATCAGCGGCGGTAAGGAGGAGATCAGTGACGGTAAAAAGGAGAGATCAGCGGCGGTCGGAAGGTGATCAGCGGCAATCAGGAGGAGGTCACCGATCAGCGGTTAGGAGGAGAGATCAACGGCAGTCAGGAGGAGATCAGCGGCGGTCAGGAGGAGGGGATCAGCGGCGGTCTGGAAGAGCGATCAGCGACAGTCAGGAGGAGATCAGCGGCGGTCTGGAGGAGATCGGTGGTCAGGAGGAGATCAGCGGCGGTCAGGAGGAGGAGATTGGCGGTCAGGAGGAGATCAGTGGCGGTCAGGAAATGATCAGAGAATGTCAGAAGGATAAGATCAGCGGTGGTGAGGAGGAGGAGATCAGCGGCGGTCAAGAGAAGAGATCAGTGGCGGTCGGAAGGTGATCAGCGGCAGTCAGGAGGAGGAGATTAGCAGTGGTCTGGAGGATATGAGCGGCGGTCAGGAGGAGGAGATCAGTGGCGGTCAGGAGGAGAGATCAGTGGCGGTCGGGAGATGATCAAGTTTGCTTACATTGGCAACCGGACGGCAGTGCGGCTCCATAGAGCTCTATACATTATTTGTGCGCTGGAGGACGCTTGCGTGTAAAGCTGACATCCTCTGACGCACAAAAATGCAACAAGGTGCGTTTTCAAGGCATCAAGAATCAACGCATCCAAGCACAAACGCATGCGTCCGCAAGCAAATGCAGTTGCCATGTTAAACATAGGGACGCAGAATACATGTGTTTGTGCAATAACTGTTCCGCCTGCCTATGCAAGCGACCCAAACACTAGTGTGAATCCGGACTGATGCATTGAGATGCACCTGTACATTGATCCTTAGCTGTGCTGTTCCACATCCATGACCTTTTATCATCTAGGAGAATGACTTATCAGTTCCGGAACTCTACTTTGTAACAATTATGTGGATGAGACGTGAATCCCATTCACCTGGTAATGGTTAGGATTTTCTTTTCTCCACTTGCTCCGTTAAACATTATTTTCATATCAGGGATGAAATATCACCCCGAGCTCATTGGAATAAGCGATGGGTATCTAGAATAATCTAGAGCCGACCCTGTAAGTATCTGTCAATCAGGAGCCTTAACTCCAAACACGGATGATTGAAATTCATGTAAGCAGCGTGATGAAGCCCCGGCCGGGGGACGGTGGAGATGATAGGGTTACCACCACTCTTGTGTCCAGGCAGCTAAATCAAGAAGAACCTTGATGAAAATAAAATAAAAAATTCCACCAGCGTCTGGGATTTCGCTCTCTCCGTCCCTGCTGGGTTTTTCCTATTATAAATCCGCTATCAAAAATGAGAACTTCACTTGCGGCTTAATTTTCTACAGACGTGAACGCCTTGGTTCCTTCGTCAGGCGTGTCCTCATTCAAATCATCTCCATGGAAAAGTGAAATTTTGGCTTAAAGTGTAAATGTCATTATATTGAATTAAAAAACAAGCGAATCCTGCACTGGTTGTTAATGATGGGTCACATAGCAGCTAAGATGATGCTTTTTTTGTTCCATATGACTTATTTTTTCATATCTTTCTGTGCCCTTTAAAAACTGCATTTTATGGGACGATAGGAGGATACGACACTCCCCTAATCCAGCACATGGCTCCACAGCATGGTGGCCACCATTACATAATTCAATAACACAGTCTTTAGCACACTTGACCCTAGTTAACCGGGGTACTAGATCCTGTTCGTGACGCCAACATGTTTCAGTTGCATTGAGCTCTTTTTAAAACTGCATTTTATGGGACAATAGGAGGATACGACATTCCCCTAGTGCAGCACATGGCTCCACAGCATGGTGGCCACCATTACACAATTCAATAACACAGTCTTTAGCACACTTGACCCTAGTTACTAGATCCTGTTCGTGACGCCAACATGTTTCAGTTGCATTGAGCTCTTTTTAAAACTGCATTTTATGGGACAATAGGAGGATAAGACATTCCCTAGTCCAGCACATGGCTCCACAGCATGGTGGCCACCATTACACAATTCAATAACACAGTCTTTAGCACACTTGATCCTTGTTACTAGATCCTGTTCGTGATGCTAACATGTTTCAGTTGCATTGAGCTCTTTTTAAAACTGCATTTTATGGGACGATAGGAGGATACAACAGTTCCCTAGCCCAGCACATGGCTCCACAGCATTGCGGCCGCCATTACATAATTCAATAACACAGTCTTTAGCACACAGGACCCTGATGAACGGAGGTTCTAGATCCTGTTCATGACGCCAACATGTTGCGGTCGCATTGAGCTCTTTTAAAAGCTGCATTTTATGGGACAATGGGAGGATGCAACAGTCCCCTAGCCCAGAACATGGCTCCACAGCATGGCAGCCGCCATTGCACAGTTCAATAACACAGTCTTTAGCACACAGAACCCTGATTAACGGGGGTTTTAGATCCTGTTGGTGACACCAAGATGTCACGGTCGCATTGAGCTCTTTTAAAAACTCAATTTTATGGCTGAGTGGGTGTGGTCAGCAGCTGATAGGGAGCATTGCAATGTGACAGCAGAGAAAGGGACAAGAGAGATCCTGAGCTGTGCGGAGAGCCAGCAGAAAAGCGGTTAACAGAGATTGTGACAGATCTTTCTTTGACACATAAACATCTGAGGAGTTTGACCTGATCCTGAACTCTGACGGTGCTTAGCAACTGTGCTGTTAGCTCAGCCTAATCTGATACAATGCCTGCTCATCAGCTGCAGTCAGCAATGTAGGCAACGCCCATTTATCCTCATATGGAAACATGCCCCATATTCACTGAAGACAGATGTGAGTGATAATAAACATGTGTCTATTTCACACACAGTGTAGTGGGGACACCTTGTGGAAGGTTTATGAATGGTAACCAAAAAGAATTTTCTAATGAAGTATATTAGAAAGTTTATTAAAATCACTTGCTCTACATTATCATTAAATAAAAACTTAAATTATGGTTACACTTTAAGGTTTTCTCTGGATTTGTTTAGGTCTTTACAGTCATATTTGGAGTGAGAATTTGGATGAAAGCCGCGGTTGTGTGGTCTGAAATAGGGAGGTTTCCTGTAAATAAAGGGGTTTTTATATTAAGACGATGTTCACACTTGTGTTTTGGCTGCAGGGAAAAACTGCTGTCTTGACAGTAAAAAAACTGCTTTGAAGTAACAAGTTGGAGGCTTTTTTATGCATTTTTTCCTACGTTTTTAGTTTAATTTATTATTATTTTTAATAATAATAATAATAATAAATCCAAGAAAGAACAGGCAGCACTCCTTCAGACAGTGAAATGGACACTTTATTTCACCTCATGTGATGCGACGTTTCGGAGTAGTAACTCCTTTCTCAAGCATGGTGCACACACATCCTAAAGAGCTTTATATACACTCAAAGCTCAATTATTAATTATACATATTTCATAAATAAGTGCTATTATAAAAATCCATTATAATTTAACAAGTGCTGAATAGTATCCTCATTATAAAGTGCTCACATAGTGCTCACTAGACTGTAAACAATCTCATTTAACAGTCCTCTACAGTTCAAAAGGTGCATAACAATCAATTATTGATAATATACCATCAGCTGTGTACTTTAAATATGACATAAGTGGTGTCCTATCGCCTACCCCCGCCATCAACTCGTGCAGCTCATCCCCGGCGTCTTCCGGGTTCCTAGTGCACATGCGCATATTGTATCGCGTCATTTGATGCTATAGACCTACTGCGCATGCGCGCACTCACCGCCGCCATTTTCCTCACTGGCAAGCGGCGATTCTGCCCATTCTCTGTATTAATAGCCCGAACTTTTATATAGCGGGCAAGATAACAACTATAGGACCTCCCCATACAAACAAGGGTCCCAACTGAGGGACTGCCAGTTTCCCCCTTAGGGACAACTAACAATCCTTTATGAGCGCCAGCGCAACGGGGCAAGATGATAAATCCAACACCCCTGCCTGACAACTCACAACCAGGAATAGGAACCCCATCATCACATCCACTCTGGTCCTATATAAACATTACAGAGGCCTTAATAATGTGCAAAATGTATTTTTTATTAAGATAGTCATAGAAATAGAGACTGCTTCGGATGGCGATTTTTCAGGGTCGACTACTGGTCCACCACCTATGAAAGGGATATATATAAAAATATATTTAGTTATCTGAAATTATCAAAGCTTTTTCAGATTAAAAATAATTATTAAAGCATATATAAAAATAATAATATTATGCACACCGAATGTACAGGATAGTATATATATATATTTTTCTTTTTATAATAATAATAATTATTCATTTAGATATTAATTCTGTGCAACACTGTCCCCATTGGGGCTCACAATCTAAACATCCTATCAGTATGTCTTTGAAAATTTGTCTATAATACATGTTTAAAAGGAATCTGTCAGCAGGTTTTTGCTATGTAATCTGAGACTCTCATGCTGAAAGGGCTAAAAAACTAAAATCAACTGTGCTTCTCTTATCAGGGTAAGTGCTATTGTGTACTTAAACTAAAAGCCTTATCACCTGGTGATTATCATTACAGGACTAGACTACAATGTCACGTATAGGGCAGTCTGACACCCCACTGCTGTGATTGACACCTCATTGTCAATGTAGAATCTCTATAGAGAACCTGGTATGGGCGGGGTCAGCTCTTCCAGCTCTGCAGTGTCTCTAAAACTAAATTGTTTGATTGTGTGAGAATGGTTGCAGCCAGTAATACATCTGATACATCTTTGGATTCAGGGTCTCTTTGCTGCTCTCAGATAAGTTAGCAAACTGTCTGCAAAAACTCTGAAACTTAAATGTTACTTTTTTGTTACCTTGTCCCCAATATTCAAGACTTCTGCTTGCCGTCAGTGAGTAGAACTACGGCACAGCCCAAAAACATGACAAAGCCATTATTTGCAGCTAGTGGAAGGTTGACAGAGCTCATACCCCAGTTGCTGAGCGCCAGGGGGTATCAAAAGTCTCTGCCAGGGTAATTAGATACAAGACAAGGGCAGAAAATGGAATACATGCACCAAGTATAGGAAAGGTGAACAGATTGGACACATTTTACCAGCATTGATACATTGTAGCAAACTATCAGCATTGGAGAGAGGTTCTGTTCTGCAGATGTTACATTTCCAGAAGCAGAGAACCTGTCACCAGGTAACAAGTGGGCAGTATTTGCTCTTATTTGATTCCCAGGAGGAGGTTATCACGCTAGGTAACACCTAGCATCCAACACCAGACCTGACTCCGAGCCAGAAGGGGGAGCTCTGCACCCGAGTTTTGGGGAGGTGCCCTGGTTCTGGCCAGGAGGAGGGGTTAGAGTCAGTAAGGAGAAGATGTGCAGAGGAGAGCTCTGCAGAGTGGAGCTGCGAGTGAGCTCACCCCAGAGAGCGGCACTAGAATGCCAGAGTCCTTGGGTGCACGGGTACTGTACGTCCCAGCACCTGAATCTGGAGGGCAGGAGGCTGCAAGTCTAATGGGTGCCATGGAAGACCTGGCGGCACCACAGCGTACTAAGAGCCCGGAGCTGGCATCAGCAAGGTGGTATCCGTGATAGGCTCATGCTGTCTGCCACACGGAGTCAGAACCAACCAGCAGGAAGAGGGCTGCAGCATAGCTACAGGCAGCAGCGACCCGAAAGGAGAGCGCAGCAGGAAGGCCTCCAACCCTACTTGGCGGGGTGGATCTCCAAGTGCTTCCAGGCTGACCGGATCCCTCCAAAACCGGGTGACCATTGCCCCAGACTGCACTACAACTCAGCAAGTAATAAGTAAAGAAACTGCAATCCTCATCACTGCCTGTCAATTCCCTCCATCCTGCACCCCATTGATAAGCACACCATCCCTGGGGCCCTGCTCTATCTGTGGGGAGCGATACCACCCCGGCTGTCGCACAATCTTACCCAGCGGTCCTAATCTTCAGCGTCGGCCATCCCTGGCCGAATACCACAGATGGCGTCACAAATTATCCCTTGTAAATATCCCCCTTCACTGCATGGCCAGGGTCACGGAGCCAGATCACAGCCACCGTGACCTCCCTAAGACAGGCGACCGGCCCGGCTATCGAGTACCCCGGCCAGATACACATGTAATGCATGTATCTGCTGAGCAAATGATCAAATGTTTTTATAATCACATAGAAATATCTTAGAGCGCACACTACACACATGCCTCATACACACAATGACATGAAGAGCTGCAGCTAAGAGTACACACCTCCTCCCCCTCCTTTCCGCCCTGCAATCAGACACACAACATACAGACCAGAGGAGGGCAGTGCAGTGATGCATGAATATTCATTCCTTGGGGAGTGTGCAGCAGAGAGCTCACTGTGATTGATAGATGGAATGAATCTTTTATTTTGAGGTTTACACAGGATAGGAGGGAAGTATAAATGATAGAAATACATGAACAGAGAGAGCTTAGAGGGAGGAATTAGAAAATGATAGCAGTTACATATGGAGTTTTGACCTGATAGATTCCCTTTAAGTGGTTGCACTCTTCACTAGACAGTGATTCTGCCGTATGGACATCCATTTGTTACAGTGATTCACAGACCTGTCTGAGGGTCTACTGACCTGAACTTGACAGCCTCAAGTCTGCCTATGAGCACATTGCTTTTTGGGCATGAGACCAATGGCTGGGCTGTACAGTCTGTAACTCATGAATGTATGAGTAGGGTGTACGACTGACAAAACCTTTGAAAATGAACACCCATAGAGTTGTAATTAGTGATGAGTCAAGACTTTAATGCTCGGATGCTCGGTACTCAAAATGAGGAGGCTGAATGATCAGAAGAGCTCAACTCAAGTACCGAGTATAATGGAAATCAATGGGAAACTAGAACATTTTTCCTGAAGAGTCTGCTGGAAAAATGCTTGTGTTTCCCATCAACCCCATGTCACAATAGTGTTCCGACCTGGGGAGACCTCTGACGAATCTGGGACCTGAAGATCACAATGCTTTATTGATCGCAGCTCTATAACTTGTTTTTAAATGTATATGCTTTCTTTTGGTTCTGAGGTGAGTAAGGATTCTTTCCTATCTGGTTGTTCTTTGGAAACCTTAATCTCAGGTGCAGCTTTTTGGTGACCACTCCACTCAGCTGTTAAGTGTCACTTGTTTTATCAGTTGTCGCCGGTGATAGAATCTCATTCTATATGCTGACCACTTAAGATGAAGCCAGTCTCTGGAGAAAGTGGTGATGTCATTACAATTACAGCTGCGGTACCTAATCTCAGGTGTAGTTTTTGGTGACCACTCCCCTCTGCTGTAAAGTATCACATGTTTTATCAGCTGTTGCTGGTGATAGAATCTCAATCCATATGCTTACCACTTTGGAGGAAGCTAGTGTCTGGAGGAAGCTGCGGTGTTGTTACATTGCAGATATGGTGCTTTTCTGCTAGCGTTCTTGCTGGCCTGGGCATGTGTCAGTGATGGGGGAAGGACCTGTATAAAGAAATTAGGGAGCACAGGGTGCAGACACAGGTGAGTGTCAGGAGGTGACCACTCCCTATTGCCAGGGCCGTCCTTCCATACCATCCCCATTGCTCACCCTTGTGTTACGCTGCACACTGGGAGACCGTATAACCCAGTGTGACACTTCTATTATACTCGGTACATGATTCAAGCCTGTTTGAGCATTCAACCTGCTCGTTTCGAGTACCAAACACTCAATTATTAAAGTGCCCGTTCATCACTAGTTCTCAGATAAGAAACTTTTATCACCTTTCCTTAGTAATTGCATAATTGCTGGGGGTCTAAACAAGGAACATAGATGACCTTAATTGATTTAATGGGTTACAGCACTTCAGCAAATACTGTATTCCCTTCATCGTTTACCAGGCACAGCGCCATACTTTTGATAGTGGTGGTGCCTGGTATTGCAGCTTTTATACAGTCTTATGACTGAGTTTAAGGCTCTGTTCACACATCCGTTTTAAGAATAGACAAATGATAAAACATTCACATGTCCAGTCCATGTAACCATCTGTTAGATTGGATCCAGCAGGATCGGTTGTGCAAAAACACGTTATTTGTCCACTATCTGTAGAGCCGGTGTTGCCTTGGTGTAATCCTCACATATGGTTGTAATGCTCAAATAGGGTAATATCACCCATATATGACAATATTGCCCATATATGGTAATGTATGTATGTCTGTGTATGTATTATAGCCCTGCCCCTCCCATTAGCCCTGCGCCTTCATAGCTCCACCCCTACACAGCCCACCCTCCTAGTAGCCTTGCCCATTTAATAGTGTTGCTCTACCCCTTCATAGCTCCGCTTTCCACATAGTACTGGGGGTGGGGCTATGTGTAGGGGGTTGGGATATGTAGAGATGCAGGCTGCAAAGTGGGTGTGGCTATGTGGAGTGGGTGTGGTTATGTGGAGTGGGTGTGACTATGCAGGGTGGGTGTGATTATGTGGAGTGGGTGGGGTTATGTGGAGTGGGCATACCTATGTGGTGTGGGTGTTTTTATGTGGAGTGGGCGTACCTATGTGGAGTGGGCGTGGCTATGTGGAGTGGGTGTGATTATGTGGAGTGGGTGTGGTTATGTGGTGTGGGTGTGGCTATGTGGAGTTGGTGTGACTATGCTGGTAGGTGTGGTTATGTGGAATGGATGTGGTTATGTAGAGTGGGGAGGGCTATGGGGAGTGGGTGTGATTATGTGGAGTGGGCAGGGCTATGAGGAGTGGGTGGGGCTTGCCGCACCCACACATACATACACATATACACTCAGCTTTATATATTAGATTTAGACATAATTGATTTCTGGAGGATCTGTTTTTTTCTGTCTATGGAGAACAGATCCAGTACCTGATCACTATTTATCTTCCATAGAAAACTGATCCAGTAAGAAAAAACAGATCCCTTAGAAATGAAAGAGAAACGGAGGCTAAATAGGGATCAGTTACCGGATCTGTTCTCCATAGACTCCAATGTTAAAAAAAAACATCCTGCAAAAATTATTTTTTTTCTGAACGGATTGTGCTGGATCCGATCTACTGGATGATTACTGGAGGTGTGAACTCAGCCAATGTGATCAGTTATGGAGAGGAAAGCACAGGGCCACATTGGTTATTATGGGCTCCGACTGGATTCTGTTGTTTAGAATAGAAGAAAACGTTGCATAATTGATGTAACTCCTAGAATGGAACCGGCAGTCGGAATATCCGAGCACAATGTGAACAGAGCCGAGCAGTCAGCTGCTTCCACCGATGTCTCCAGTGTGGAGTGCGCCCTCTCTACACTTTGACTTCTTGCCAGGATCCCTGTACTGAATGAACGTGTGAATACAGCTGCTGAAAAGCCAAATCTGATGGATGTAAGAATCCACTGTGAGGATTAATAACGCCACGACATCAAATCCTGAGATGTGAAAAAAATGACAAAACCTCAGGACATCTGATGAAGTTTTGGCTTAAGCAATGAAGTGAAGGAACGAGAGGCTTGTAACAGATCCTTTATTCAATATAATCCCCACCGAGAGCAATACACGTCTTATCCCTCTGCTGAGTGGTGGAGAGTGAGCAGAAAACCTATTCGGTAGCAAATACCTCTTCTTACACCATCAAAACATTCATAGTAGTTATATTCTTGTACATTGGAGCAGTATTATAGTAGTTATATTCTTGTATATAGGGGCAGTATTATAGTAGTTATATTCTTGTATATAGGGGCAGTATTATAGTAGTTATATTCTTGTATATAGGGGCAGTATTATAGTAGTTATATTCTTGTACATAGGGGCAGTATTATAGTAGTTATATTCTTGTACATGGGGCAGTATTATAGTAGTTATATTCTTGTACATAGGAGCAGTATTATAGTAGTTATATTCTTGTATATAGGAGCAGTATTATAGTAGTTATATTCTTGTATATAGGGGCAGTATTATAGTAGTTATATTCTTGTATATAGGGGCAGTATTATAGTAGTATATTCTTGTATATAGGGGCAGTATTATAGTAGTTATATTCTTGTACATAGGAGCAGTATTATAGTATTTATATTCTTGTATATAGGAGCAGTATTATAGTAGTTATATTCTTATACATAGGGGCAGTATTATAGTAGTTATATTCTTGTATATAGGGGCAGTATTATAGTAGTTATATTCTTGTATATAGGGGCAGTATTATAGTAGTTATATTCTTGTATATAGGGGCAGTATTATAGTAGTTATATTCTTGTACATAGGAGCAGTATTATAGTAGTTATATTCTTGTATGTAGGAGCAGTATTATAGTAGTTATATTCTTGTATATAGGGGCAGTATTATAGTAGTTATATTCTTGTATATAGGGGCAGTATTATAGTAGTTATATTCTTGTACATAGGAGCAGTATTATAGTAGTTATATTCTTGTATATAGGGGCAGTATTATAGTAGTTATATTCTTGTACATAGGAGCAGTATTATAGTAGTTATATTCTTGTATATAGGGGCAGTATTATAGTAGTTATATTCTTGTACATAGGGGCAGTATTATAGTAGTTATAATTCTTGTACATAGGGGCAGTATTATAGTAGTTATATTCTTGTACATAAGGGACAGTATTATAGTAGATATATTCTTGTACATAGGAGCAGTATTATAGTAGTTATATTCTTGTACATAGGGGCAGTATTATAGTAGTTATATTCTTGTATATAGGAGCAGTATTATAGTAGTTATATTCTTGTACATAGGGGCAGTATTATAGTAGTTATATTCTTGTACATAGGGGCAGTATTATAGTAGTTATATTCTTGTACATAGGGGCAGTATTATAGTAGTTATATTCTTGTACATAAGGGACAGTATTATAGTAGATATATTCTTGTACATAGGAGCAGTATTATAGTAGTTATATTCTTGTACATAGGAGCAGTATTATAGTAGTTATATTCTTGTACATAGGGGCAGTATTATAGTAGTTATATTCTTGTACATAGGGGCAGTATTATAGTAGTTATATTCTTGTACATAGGGGCAGTATTATAGTAGTTATATTCTTGTACATAGGGGCAGTATTATAGTAGTTATATTCTTGTACATAGGGGACAGTATTATAGTAGATATATTCTTGTACATAGGAGCAGTATTATAGTAGTTATATTCTTGTACATAGGGGCAGTATTATAGTAGTTATATTCTTGTATATAGAGGCAGAATTATAGTAGTTATATTTTTGTACATAGGAGCAGTATTAGAGTAGTTATATTCTTGTACATAGGGGCAGTATTATACTAGTTATAGTCTTGTACATAGGGGCAGTATTATAGTAGTTATATTCTTGTATACACTGGCAGTATTATAGTAGTTGTATTCTTGTACATAGGAGCAGTATTATAGTAGTTATATTCTTGTATATAGAGGCAGTATTATAGTAGTTATATTCTTGTACATAGGAGCAGTATTATAGTAGTTATATTCTTGTACATAGGGGCAGTATTATAGTAGTTATAGTCTTGTACATAGGGGCAGTATTATAGTAGTTATATTCTTGTACATAGGGGCAGTATTATAGTAGTTATATTCTTGTACATAGGGGCAGTATTATAGTAGTTATATTCCTGTATATAGGGGCAGTATTATAGTAGTTATATTCTTGTACATAGGGGCAGTATTATAGTAGTTATATTCTTGTACATAGGGGCAGTATTATAGTAGTTATAGTCTTGTACATAGTGGCAGTATTATAATAGTTATATTCTTGTACAAAGGGGCAGTATTATACCGTGTTTCCCCGATAGTAAGGCCCCCCCGATTGTAAGGCCACCTAGGGGTAAAGGGGGGGCCTGCTAATGTAAGGCTTTCCCCAATTATAAGGCCTTACAACCGGGGGGGCCAATGTAAGGCCCCTAGCGGAGGGGGGGGGGGGGAGCGGGAGCGGGTCGCACGTCACGTGCGCCCGCTCATTACATATACACTGCATCCCCCTGTCAATCAGCGACAGGGGGAGCAGTGCATTATACTGTATATATGGGCCCCCTATTGCTGGCACACTACCCCCCTGTTCTGAGGCCCCCACCGCTGCTGCTGCTGCAGAGATCTTACCCTCCAGGGTCTTCTTGCAGCAGCCAGCGCGTCCGTCCTCTGTCCTCGGCTGTCTTCCGGATCATGTGACCCGTCGCAGCGCATGACGTCATCGCGACTGCGACCGGCCGGTCACATGATCCGGAAGACAGCCGAGGACAGAGGACGGACGCGCTGGCTGCTGCAAGAAGACCCTGGAGGGTAAGATGTCTGCAGCAGCAGCAGCGGTGGGGGCCTCAGAACAGGGGGGTAGTGTGCCAGCAATAGGGGGCCCATATATACAGTATAATGCACTGCTCCCCCTGTCGCTGATTGACAGGGGGATGCAGTGCATATGTAATGAGCGGGCGCACGTGACGTGCGACCCGCTCCCTCAGTGTCCCAGCAGTAGGGGGCCTGTAGGCCACACTGCTGGGGCACCCAATGTAAGGCCCCCCCCGAAAGTAAGACCGGGGGCCACTTTTGGCCCCCAAAAAAATGTAAGACAGGGTCTTACTTTCGGGGAAACACGGTAGTAGTTATATTCTTGTACATAGGGGGCAGTATTATAGTAGTTATATTCTTGTACATAGGGACAGTATTATAGTAGTTATATTCTTGTACATAGGAGCAGTATTATAGTAGTTATATTCTTGTACATAGGAGCAGTATTATAGTAGTTATATTCTTGTACATAGGAGCAGTATTATAGTAGTTATATTCTTGTACATAGGGCAGTATTATAGTAGTTATATTCTTGTACATGGGAGCAGTATTATAGTAGTTATATTCTTGTACATAGGAGCAGTATTATAGTAGTTATATTCTTGTAATATAGGAGCAGTATTATAGTAGTTATATTCTTGTACATAGGGGCAGTATTATAGTAGTTATATTCTTGTACATAGGAGCAGTATTATAGTAGTTATATTCTTGTACATAGGGGCAGTATTATAGTAGTTATATTCTTGTATATAGGGGCAGTATTATAGTAGTTATATTCTTGTACATAGGGGCAGTATTATAGTAGTTATATTCTTGTATATAGGGGCAGTATTATAGTAGTTATATTCTTGTACATAGGAGCAGTATTATAGTAGTTATATTCTTGTACATGGGAGCAGTATTATAGTAGTTACATTTTTGTACATAGGAGCAGTATTATAGTAGTTACATTCTTGTACATAGGGGGCAGTATTATAGTAGTTATATTCTTGTACATAGGGACAGTATTATAGTAGTTATATTCTTGTACATAGGAGCAGTATTATAGTAGTTATATTCTTGTACATCGGAACAGTATTATAGTAGTTATTTTCTTGTACATCGGAGCAGTATTATAGTAGTTATATTCTTGTACATAGGAGCAGTATTATAGTAGTTATATTCTTGTACATAGGAGCAGTATTATAGTAGTTATATTCTTGTATATAGGGGCAGTATTATAGTAGTTATATTCTTGTACATAGGAGCAGTATTATAGTAGTTATATTCTTGTACATGGGAGCAGTATTATAGTAGTTACATTTTTGTACATAGGAGCAGTATTATAGTAGTTACATTCTTGTACATAGGGGGCAGTATTATAGTAGTTATATTCTTGTACATAGGGACAGTATTATAGTAGTTATATTCTTGTACATAGGAGCAGTATTATAGTAGTTATATTCTTGTACATCGGAACAGTATTATAGTAGTTATTTTCTTGTACATCGGAGCAGTATATAGTAGTTATATCTTGTACATAGAGCATATTATTATATATTCTTGTACATAGGGCAGTATTATAGTAGTTATATTCTTGTATATAGGGGCAGTATTATAGTAGTTATATTCTTGTACATAGGAGCAGTATTATAGTAGTTATATTCTTGTACATAGGAGCAGTATTATAGTAGTTATATTCTTCTACATAGGAGCAGTAGTATAGTAGTTATATTCTTGTATATAGGGGGCAGTATTATAGTAGTTATATTCCTGTACATAGGAGCAGTATTATAGTAGTTATATTCCTGTGCATAGGGCAGTATTATAGTAGTTATATTCTTGTATATAGGGGGCAGTATTATAGTAGTTATATTATTGTACATAGGAGCAGTATTATAGTAGTTATATTCTTGTATATAGGAGCAGTATTATAGTAGTTATATTCTTGTATATAGGAGCAGTATTATAGTAGTTATATTCTTTCTATATAGGATGAGTATTAATAGTAGTTTATATTCTTGTATATAGGGCAGTATTATAGTAGTTATATTATTGTACATAGGAGCAGTATTATAGTAGTTATATTCTTGTATATAGGAGCAGTATTATAGTAGTTATATTCTTGTATATAGGAGCAGTATTATAGTAGTTATATTCTTCTATATAGGGGCAGTATTATAGTAGTTATATTCTTGTATATAGGAGCAGCATTATAGGAGTTATATTCTTCTATATAGGGGCAGTATTATAGTAGTTATATTCTTCTATATAGGGGCAGTATTATAGTAGTTATATTCTTGTATATAGGAGCAGCATTATAGGAGTTATATTCTTCTATATAGGGGCAGTATGTATTAGATTATATCTTGTACATAGGAGCAGTATTATAGTAGTATATTCTTGTACATAGGAGCAGTATTATAGTAGCTATATTCTTGTACATAGGAGCAGTATTATAGTAGTTATATTCTTGTAATAGGGGCAGTATTATAGTAGTTATATTCTTGTACATAGGAGCAGTATTATAGTAGTTATATTCTTGTACATAGGGCAGTATTATAGTAGCTATATTCTTGTACATAGAGCAGTATTATAGTAGTTATATTCTTGTACATAGGGCAGTATTATAGTAGCTATATTCTTGTACATAGGAGCAGTATTATAGTAGTTATATTCTTGTACATAGGAGCAGTATTATAGTAGTTATATTCTTGTATATAGGGGCAGTATTATAGTAGTTATATTCTTGTATATAGGAGCAGTATTATAGTAGTTATATTCTTGTACATAGGAGCAGTATTATAGTAGTTATATTCTTGTACATAGGGGCAGTATTATAGTAGTTATATTCTTGTATATAGGAGCAGTATTATAGTAGTTATATTCTTGTATATAGGAGCAGTATTATAGTAGTTATATTCTTGTATATAGGAGCAGTATTATAGTAGTTATATTCTTGTACATAGGGGCAGTATTATAGTAGTTATATTCTTGTACATAGGAGCAGTATTATAGTAGTTATATTCTTGTACATAGGGGGCAGTATTATAGTAGTTATATTCTTGTACACAGGGGCAGTATTATAGTAGTTATATTCTTGTGATAATGGACGCATGAAAGTAACATCATCAAACCTGGATTTAGCATGATTATTATATCAGACAGTGATATTCACTCAATGGTAATAATAATGATTACTTAATGTAATAACTTAAAAACAAATATAACTGTCAGGATTTTTGTAGCTTTATATATTGGAGCAATAGTGTCTGCTTTTCGGTGACAATACACAGGGGTCTGTGGACTGTATGTATTGAGGTGTAAATCCCGTCCCCCGGGGGGCCGCTATAACCAGCGGTGTTGACAGTTCAGCTTCCGTATGGTCACATAAAGTCGAGAATCAGAGAAAGATCACATTTACATTCACAAGGATAAATCTGCCTCTGACACCTGATATATCAAACACCTTCATAAAATACAATGATGAAAGGGGCCAGGCGCGAAAATGTGCAAAACCTAAATAGTAAAGAAAATATACACCCCGCTAATCTGACGGATTATGTGCGGATAATCTGGACAAATATTTGTAAAGTAAAATATTTGTGTTACAATATGGGGCTGAGGTTACTAGAAGAATCAGTATTTATTCTAAAGTCTGTACTTTTTATTCATTTCAATATATGTAAATAAGCGTATTTCTAGATTGTTTTACCTTATATTAAACAGTTAAATAGATGAAGGAAAATGGCGCTCACCACCGACGTTTGGGTAAAAACACGACTTTTGATAATTGTGTATCTAACCCTAAAACACTGGAGCTCCCTTATTATGATTGGCAGCTGTCCGCCCCGGGTGATGCCGGGTGTCTGTATACCCTTTACTTGTTAAAACCGTATTCATATATATCCAATCTCTGTATATATATATATATATATGGGTTAAGCGCACAATCTGGCTAGTGGCTGGAACCTTTCTCTTTTAGTCTATAGATTGTTCTTGGTCTCGGTGTCTATCAATAACACAGTGTATTGGTACAACCCTTTCTCGGGAATTTTATTGAACTTCTTTAAAACAATTTTAAAACAAATAATCACATCTAAAAACAATGATTTTTATAAAGGTTTTTTTAAAACTAGATTTTTTGTGTTATGAGGGATCTTGATACATTATTATGAGTCCCTCCTCCTGGTGCTTCCTCCCGTTGTCCCTCTCTGTATGCCTGTAATATAAATATATGTGTACTACTGTTGTACCCCTTGATTTTTTTGGCTTCCAGTATATGTTAATTTATTTACCTTTGTTATATTTGTTATAAAACTCTCCTACATCCACGACCTCTTCATCACCAATAAATTCAAATTCCTCGGCATCACCGAAACTTGGCTCACCCCCGCCGACACAGCCTCCCCAGCCGCCCTCTCCTACGGCGGACTCACGCTTTCCCACACACCACGCCCTAATAGCACCCGTGGCGGTGGTGTGGGTATACTCTTGTCCGACAGCTGCTCCTTCATCCCAACTACACCGCCTCCCTCCACCTCCTTTCCCTCCTTCGAACTGCACTCTGTTTGTATTTTCTCCCTCTGCAACCTCCAGCTCGGGGTCATATACCGACCCCCGGGACCCACCGCCTCCTTCCTCGACCACTTCAACATTTGGCTTCTCCAGTTCCTCTCCTCCGACATCCTCACCATCATCATGGGCGACTTCAACATCCCCATTGACACCTCCGACCCGGCTACCTCCCGACTCCTATCTCTGACCACCTCCTTTGGCCTCTCCCAATGGTTCTCCTCAGCCACTCACAAAGACGGCCACACGCTTGACCTCATCTTCTCCCACCTCTGGTCCCTCACCGACCTCTCAAACTCACCCCTCTTCCAATCTGACCACAACCTGTTGACCTTCTCCTCCCTCTTTCCCCCTACCTCACTCCCCCTCTCCGGAAACTCAGTCACACGCGCAGAAACCTTAAACTTATCAACTCACTCTCCCACTCCCTCCTCCCTCTCACAGACCTCGGCTCCTCACCCGACGTTAACACTGCTGCCACCCTCTACATCTCCTCACTAACTGCGGCTCTCGACCAGGCTGCCCCCCTCACATACACCAAAACCTGCACATACAGACAACCCTGGCTCACTTCTCTCACAAAAGAATTTCGCCGAACGTCCAGGTTCGCTGAACGGAGATAGAAGAAATCCCACTCCACAGACCACCTCACCACGTACAAGCAATCCCTCTCCAACTTCAAGGACGCACTCACCGCCGCAAAGCAAACCTATTTCTCTTCTTTAATCAACACACTGTCCCGAAACCCCAAACAACTATTCAAAACCTTCAACTCCCTTCTCCGCCCCCCAGCACCTCCTCCTTCCCCCCTCATCTCCGCCGACGACTTCGCCACCTTCTTCAAACACAACATTGATAAAATTAGAGAAAGCTTTGGCCCAACGTCCCCCCAACCCACCACCATTACCGCCCAACTCTCCTCAACCAAAGGAAGCTTCTCCAACATGACTGAAGCCCAGCTCTCCACCCTCCTGTCAAAATCTCACCTCACCACCTGCGCCCTCGACCCACTCCCTACCCATTTCATCCCAAGCCTCACCACTGCCCTCATCCCTGCCCTAACCCACCTCTTCAACCTAAAAAAATAGGGGGGGGAACAAGAGGCGCAATAGTGCCCTATCACTAGTGACACTAATGTATGCGGTGGGTATGAATTCACTCACCTAGCACAGTTGTGAGACCCACAACTGGTGTAAAAGCATTTGGCATTAAATGCAGCTGCTGCAGGACTTCCACCTTCCACATGCACGTGGGAATCATCCAGAAGTTACCTCAGGGGAAATGGTGTATCAGTGTCCGCGCTGCTGAAATCCCAAGAAAACGATCCGGAAACCATATGTAGGTTGCATCAATCATCCATTTATTCCTTTCCTACGCGTTTCAACACTGTCCTAGTGTCTTCCTCAGGGATATCCCTGAGGAAGACACTAGGACAGTGTTGAAACGCGTAGGAAAGGAATAAATGGATGATTGATGCAACCTACATATGGTTTCCGGATCGTTTTCTTGGGATTTCAGCAGCGCGGACACTGATACACCATTTCCCCTGAGGTAACCTCTTCAACCTATCACTCACTACTGGCATCTTTCCCTCATCCTTCAAACACGCCTTAATCTCACCCATCCTCAAAAAACCCTCCCTCGACCCATCATCCGTCGCCAACTACCACCCAATATCCCTTCTCCCTTTCGCTTCCAATCTACTCGAACAACACGTCCACTCTGAACTGTCCTCCTACCTATCCTACCACTCCCTCTTCGACCGCCTGCAATCCGGTTTCTGACCTCACCACTCCACCGAAACAGCCCTTACTAAAGTCACCAATGACCTCCTGACCGCGAAGAGAGAAAAACACTACTCCGTCCTGCTCCTCCTTGACCTATCCGCCACCTTCGACACAGTTGACCACTCCCTCCTACTCCAAATCCTAGAATCCCTTGGAATCACTGACCTCGCCCTCTCCTGGATCACCTCATACCTTACGGACCGCACTTTCAGCGTCACCCACTCCCACACCTCTTCCTCGTCCTACCCCCTTACTGTCGGCGTTCCCCAGGGATCGGTACTTGGACCGCTACTTTTCTCCATCTACACCCTCGGCCTAGGTCAACTCATTGAGTCCCATGGCCTCCAGTACCATCTCTATGCTGACGACACCCAGATCTACCTCTCCGGGCCCGACATCACCTCCCTTCTGTCTAAAACCCCCCAATGCCTGTCCGCCATATCATCTTTCTTCTCTGCTCGCTTCATCAAGTTGAACATGGACAAAACAGAGTTCATTGTCTTCCCCCCCAGCCACCCTCCCCCTCTGCCTGACCTGTCAATCCGAGTCAACGACTCTCCCCAGTCCCCCACGCAAAGTGCCTCGGGGTCACCCTCGACTGCTCCCTCTCCTTCAAGCCCCACATCCAAGCCCTCACCACCTCCTGCCGACTCCAACTCAAGAACATCTCACGTACCCGCCCGTTTCTTAATCAAAGCAATAAAAGAAAAGGAGGGGGAACAAGAGGTGCAATAGTGCCCTATCACTTGTGACACTGAATATCAAGGTGGTGTATAAGAATTTCACTCACCTATGCCAGTTGTGAGACCCACAACTGGTTTGAAGGCATATGGTAATAATGTACTGATGGCTGCTGCTGGACTTCCACCGACCACTCACTCGTGGAGACACATCAAGATGTTGGGAAGAAAGGGTGTGTAACAGTCCACGCTGCCAGGTCCACCTTTACTCCAAAGAACACACGTGTAGGTGATGTTCAAACAGTTTTCCTTTATTTTCTCCGACGCGTTTCGGTGCCCTCCTGGCACCTTCCTCAGAGATCCCTGAGGAAGGTGCCAGGAGGGCACCGAAACGCGTCGGAGAAAATAAAGGAAAACTGTTTGAACATCACCTACACGTGTGTTCTTTGGAGTAAAGGTGGACCTGGCAGCGTGGACTGTTACACACCCTTTCTTCCCAACATCTTGATGTTTCTTAATCATGACACTGCCAAAACTCTCGTCCACGCCCTCATCATCTCCCGCCTTGACTACTGCAACCTACTGCTCACCGGTCTCCCTGCCTCCTCCCTTGCACCCCTCCGCTCTATCCTAAACTCAGCTGTCCGTCTAATCCACCTGCCTCCTCGCTACTCCCTATCTCCCCTCTCCGCATGGCACTTCACTGGCTCCCCACCCCCCAAAGATCTAGATTTAAAATCCGAACCCTGACTTACAAAGCCATCCACAACCTGTCCCCCCCTTACATCTCTGACATGGTCTCCCAATACCAACCTGCACGCAACCTACGCTCCTCACAAGAACTCCTCCACCCCCCTCATCTCATCCTCCCACAACCGCATACAAGACTTCTCCCGTGCCTCCCCTAGACTCTGGAACTCTCTCCCCCAGCACGTCAGACACTCGCCCACCCTCAAGAGCTTCAAAAAGGACCTGAAAACTCATCTATTCCAACAAGCTTACAACCTATGATGAGACCCAGCACCGCTCCACCACACGCTTGGCGCTTTTCCCCCTATCGTGTCCTCCCCCACCCTTGAAGACTGTGAGCCCTTGTGGACAGGATCCTCTCCCGTCGTGTATCAGCAAGCATTGACTGTTCATATGTTCTGTACCTGTCCTTGTTACCCCCACTTCTTATGTAAAGCGCCATGGAACCAATGGCGCTATATAAATAAATAATAATAATAATAATAATATATTGCTGGGGTTTTTTCCTTTTGTAATGATCATCTTCCTTTGTTGCTTCAGTGTCAGCCTGCAATTATTCAATTTGTAATTTACCCTACTTTTTACCAGGATTTGGAATTATTCCTCTTTGTCCTCACCTGTATGGTATAACTGTCTTTTTTGCCTTGGTGCGGTCAGTGTTGTCCTTATTTCTTTCTGTAATCACAATATTGCCTTATCATTCAAGTTATTTCTCTACTGCAGTGGTCATACTCTGATCTTTCTATTCCTTTGTTTTGGATTTCATTCAATGTGGTCTCTCCTCCTCTCCTCCTTCTAGTTTCTATCTCTCTTCTCTGAAATGTACAATATATCTTTCAGTCACTGCTGCTGCTGGCAGCTTAATTCTACCCCTGTTTAGGCACTTACTTGTTGCCTTCTAGTTGGATTCTCCTCTATTTGGCGTTCGGTCTCTCTCCTTGCTGTGGAGGTAGATCTGGGCGCGTGATCAAGACGCCGCTGGGGTTGTTAGACACTCCAGTGGTGACGCTGCCTGTCAGATCGCCGGTGCGTTGCCAGAGATATCGCCGCATGTAAACATGCGACGGCGACGCTGGCGGGGCGCCAAAAACGTGTGCGCTCCCGCAGGTCGCCACCGACATCTCCGGCGACATCACCTGGTGTGACGGCACCTGTCTATCTGTCTGTCTGTCTGTCTGTCTGTCTTTACAAATATAGCTAAACACATGCCTAATATTTACTACAATAATGTAATGCTTGGCATCTAGTTCAATAACACAGAAATCAAAAAAGAAAACAAAAACAACCAAGATTTAAAAAGTAACTAAACTTTCATTTTTTACCCATTATTGTGTCCAGTATGGAAAGTTCTGAAAGTTCATTAACTTTACTGGGCAATGTAATATGGAAGAAACCAAATCACCTGAAAAAGAGAATTATGAATATTCTATTCTGGACACAATAATGTAATAAAAAGAAAATGTATTTGTTTATCATCACAATTTTTTTCTATGGTGCTCATTATGTACAGGCTTTGAGAATGCAATGGCGCAGTAAATATACCTCACTATGGGTATTTATATTACAGAAATAAAGAGCAGCAATAAGAGACAATTACAAAACAGTACGATACACAGTCAGTAATCTACAAAATATAAATGAGATATTTTACATTCAGTTACTTTAGACGCTAAATATATTACCTAACGCTTACCGTAACTTAATCCCGGTTTCTCTAAGGAAAACGTCAGTGTTACCCCAAATCATTACAACTTCCGTTTAGATAGATAATAGATTGATTAGTTTAATTTATTAATGTACAAGGTCTAATGGGACTGTGATACAACCCAGTAAGCCACAAGTCCACTTCAAGTCGACAACCTTCCTTAATTAGTACCGTAAGTCTGGACAAGAAGCAATGGCCCGGCTCACTTGGATCTTCTGTTAAGGCAATATTCGGTCTTCTGTATCAAGTAGTTAAAATTCCGTATTCCGTGCTTGACCTTCGGCATCTATTCATCGGTACTTGACATGCAGAGTCAGGAAAATGGTCTTACTCTGGAACCGGTCAGGGTCTTCCTCCAGGACTGGTCACGGTCTTCCTCCGGGACTGGCCATAGTCTTTTCTCCACAAATGGTTACATTCTTCCACTGGGATTAGTCACGGTCTTCCTCTGGGATTAATAATGGTTTTCCTCATTGAACTGGTCACAGTCTTACTCTGAGATTTGTCATGGTCTTCCACCGGGACTAGTCATGGTCTACATCCAGGAATGGTCACGTTCTTCCTCCAGAACTGGTCATGGTCTTCCTCTGGAATTGATCATGGTCTTCCTCTGAAATTGATCATGGTCTTACTGAAGGTCAGGTCATGGTCTTCCTCTAGGACTGGTCAATGTCTTTCACCGGGACAGGTCATGGTCTACCTCCAGGAATCATCACATTACGTTACATCCAGGAATGGTCACGTTCTTCCTCCAGAATTGGTCATGGTCTTCCTCTGTGACTGGTCACAGTCTTCCCCTGGAATTGGTCATGGTCT
This sequence comes from Allobates femoralis, assembly GCA_033576535.1. Taxonomy (NCBI): domain Eukaryota; kingdom Metazoa; phylum Chordata; class Amphibia; order Anura; family Aromobatidae; genus Allobates; species Allobates femoralis. The sequence continues at coordinate 555,494,981 of JARQOC010000005.1, forward strand.
TACTCTGGGTCAGGTCATGGTCTTCCTCTAGGACTGGTCAATGTCTTTCACCGGGACAGCTCATGGTCTACCTCCAGGAATTGTCACATTACGTTACATCCAGGAATGGTCACGTTCTTCCTCCAGAATTGGTCATGGTCTTCCTCTGTGATTGGTCACAATCTTCCCCTGGAATTCGTCATGGTCTTACTCTGGGTCAGTTCATGGTCTTCCTCTAGGACTGGTCAATGTCTTTCACCGGGACAGCTCATGGTCTACCTCCATGAATCATCACATTCTTCCTCCAGGACTCGTCATGGTCTTCCTCTGGGACTGGTAATGTTCTTTCCCTGGGACAGGTCACTGCCTTCCTCTGGGACTAGTCACATACTTCCTCCAGGACTGGTCATTGTCTTCCTCTGGGACAGGTCCCTCTCGGGTCATGGTCTTCTCTCTGCTCAAGGTGCAGATATTCAGCTATAAACCTGCTCCGCTGCTCACACGACTGCTCTGTTCCCAGTCTTTGTGCTAACTTGTACCCTTCCCTGCCATCCCAGGCTGTTATATTGAGTAATTGCACCACAACTGTCACCTGGCCTAGCATCTCTTCCCTTGAGGGAACACCTGTTTTGTTACTTAGTTCCTAGATATCCTTCTTGACCAACAGATGGCAAAGTTCTCCACAGATACTGCAAGATATTAGCCTTGCTGACACCCCAACTACTCCTTTCTTGATTTTGGTCAGGTTTCCTACCAGTCGCCAAGCTTCCATTACTGGAGGAGACGGCCAGGTGACCGCTGCAGCCAATCACTATCCTAATCTACTTGAACTTGAAAGACCTTAATAGAAACCTTCATCAATCAGTAATACTTTATTGTCTATTTTGCATTAGTTTTTTTTTATTTGATTATTCTTTTGATAATTTAACCTTTATCCTTCTTCTTTTGACTTCCAGGAATTTATGAAGATTTTGTAGGACTGGCAGTGGTTATCATATAGTTATTACGTGGAGTAAAGAACAAGTACAAAGCTAAGAAGTGGGTGAAAGGCCTATTATTCAGCCCTGTAGGGGGGGTCACGATAACATCTGGCTGCAGTAGCTTCACATGAATCAGCTCCCCCCCCCCTTAAAATCAAATTAACCTCTTCACCTCTGGCAGACAGACTGTTAGCTTGATTTGCTCTTGACTTGTAATGACAACCTTGAACGCAGGTGAATTACGAAGACGACGGGAACGGACCTGGGAACTCTTAGACATATGGATGTTGACAGTCAGAACAAGAAAGAGACTATTTCCAAAAGTTGGGTAATCCTCGGTGAGGCTCACCCTAACACCCCCAGGTCTAGAGTTACCTAATATTTTTGGTTTCATGATTCATAGGTGATGCAGCACTTTACGTAGTTAATTCCGCCATGTCTATTCCTCAATCTCGGGTGGAAAAAAAAATCGAAATTATTGAGAAATTTGGTTTCAAGGGATTTGGATGAAATTGCGTAATGTGGAATATCAAGATGATGATGAATATTTCTCAATGTGGATCAGGTTAAGAGAAAAATAATTAGGGTCATTGCCAGCTGAAAGATGACCTCAAAACTGGTATGTGAGGAGTCTTCCAGGATTTAACAGGGTTTTCCAAGATGCATGTGAAAATTTAGAAACCGCCCCCTCTATGTGCTGAATGGAAGAAAATAAATGTTTCCATTTGTTGCCACCAGTTCCATGTCAATCACAGTAATGAGCGAGAAGGACAAAAATCATATTGACTACTATCGGCATAACAAACTACTATCCTCTCCCTATGTACAAGAATATACTACTATAATACTGCTCCTTATACAAGAATATAACTACTATAATACTGCTCCTATGTACAAGAATATAACTACTATAATACTGCCGCTATGTATAAGAATATAACTACTATAATACTGCCCCTATGTACAAGAATATAACTACTATAATACTGCCTTCCTATGTACAAGAATATAACTACTATAATACTGCCCCTATTACAAGAATATAACTACTATAATACTGCTCCTATGTACAAGAATATAACTACTATAATACTGCTCCTATGTACAAGAATATAACTACTATAATACTGCTCCTATGTACAAGAATATAACTACTATAATACTGCTCCTATATACAAGAATATAACTACTATAATACTGCCCTATGTACAAGAATATAACTACTATAATACTGCTCCTATTACAAGAATATAACTACTATAATACTGCTCCTATGTACAAGACTATAACTACTATAATACTGCTACTATGTACCAGAATAAAACTACTATAATACTGCTCCTATGTACAAGAATATAACTACTATAATACTGCTCCTATATCAAGAATATAACTACTATAATACTGCCCCTATACAAGAATATAACTACTATAATACTGCCCCTATATACAAGAATATAACTACTATAATACTGCTCCTATGTACAAGAATAAACCACTATAATACTGCCCCTATATACAAGAATATAACTACTATAATACTGCTGCTATATACAAGAATATAACTACTATAATACTGCTCCTATGTACAAGAATATAACTACTATAATACTGCTCCTATTACAAGAATATAACTACTATAATACTGCTCCTATGTACAAGAATATAACTACTATAATACTGCCCTCTATGTACAAGAATATAATTACTATAATACTGCCCTATGTACAAGAATATAACTACTATAATACTGCTCCTATATACAAGAATATAACTACTATAATACTGCCCCTTTGTACAAGAATATAATTACTATAATACTGCTCCTATATACAAGAATATAACTACTATAATACTGCCCCTATGTACAAGAATATAACTACTATAATACGGCCCTATGTACAAGAATATAACTACTATAATACTGCCCATATACAAGAATATAACTACTATAATACTGCCCCTATGTACAAGAATATAACTACTATAATACTGCTCCTATATACAAGAATATAACTACTATAATACTGCTCCTATGTACAAGAATATAACTACTATAATACTGCCCCATATACAAGAATATAACTACTATAATACTGCCCCTGTATACAAGAATATAACTACTATAATATGGCTCCTATGTACAAGAATATAACTACTATAATACTGCCCCATATACAAGAATATAATACTATAATACTGCCTCTATGTACAAGAATATAATTACTATAATACTGCCCCTATGTACAAGAATATACTACTATAATACTGCTCCTATATACAAGAATATAACTACTATAATACTGCTCCTATGTACAAGAATATAACTACTATAATACGGCTCCTATATAACAAGAATATAACTACTATAATACTGCCTCTATGTACAAGAATATAATACTATAATACTGCCCCTATGTACAAGAATATAACTACTATAATACTGCTCCTATATACAAGAATATAACTACTATAATACTGCCCCTATGTACAAGAATATAACTACTATAATACTGCCCTATATACAAGAATATAACTACTATAATACTGCCCCTGTATACAAGAATATAACTACTATAATATGCTCCTATTTACAAGAATATAACTACTATAATACTGCCCCATATACAAGAATATAAGTACTATAATACTGCCCTCTATGTACAAGAATATAATTACTATAATACTGCCCCTATGTACAAGAATATACCTACTATAATACTGCTCCTATATACAAGAATATAACTACCATAATACTGCTCCTATGTACAAGAATATAACTACTATAATACGGCTCCTATATACAAGAATATAACTACTATAATACTGCTCCTATATACAAGAATATAACTACTATAATACTGCTCCTATGTACAAGAATATAACTACTATAATACTGCCCCATATACAAGAATATAACTACTATAATACTGCCCCTATATACAAGAATATAACTACTATAATACTGCTCCTATGTACAAGAATATAACTACTATAATACTGCCCCTTGTACAAGAATATAACTACTATAATACTGCCCCTATATACAAGAATATAACTACTATAATACTGCCCCTATATACAAGAATATAACTACTATAATACTGCTCCTATGTACAAGAAATAACTACTATAATACTGCCCCTATTACAAGAATATAACTACTATAATACTGCCCCTATATACAAGAATATAACTACTATAATACGCCCCTATGTACAAGAATATAACTACTATAATACTGCCCCTATGTACAAGAATATAACTACTATAATACTGCCCCTATATACAAGAATATAACTACTATAATATGCCCAACAAAAACCTTATCGCCTATACAAGAATATAACTACTATCATGCTACCCCCTATGAATAAGAATATAACTACTATAATACTGAATAAAAAAGCCAAGAAGCCAGCGCTGCCTGTGGTTAGCACACAATACAAAAAATGCATATGCACATGTTCATTTCTCACTGTACTTTAATCTGAGACATTTAGCAAACAATTGATCAATTCTTTGAGCTACCCCGCCACGTCACGGCATTCTCAGATGGGGCAGTCCTACTCTATGTTTTTTTATATGCTCTGTGCCATTACAGCCTCCTGAATGCATTAAAAGCAGGACTTCATTAAATGCACACGTACCTGAAGCATTTCTGAACTACTCCCACGGCGCCAGAGCAAGCGCAAATAAAGGCCAACCAAGTCCGGTTATGACATCCGGACATTATCAGATCTGACCCCCACACTTCCAGACCAGCAACCATGGATGAGGGTGGAACAGGCCCAGACACATGTGCAAAAATCAAGCAGAGCCTATGGGCAGGGTGTGACCGCTGTATGTGTGTGCAGCGGCCTAGATCAGTCACAATAAAGACAGATAGAATGGCATGCATAACCAAGTGCGCACGGCAAAAAGTAGTGGCCAACCACAAACCAATAACAAATAAAAAAAGCCAAGGAGCCAGCGCTGCCTGTGGTTAGCACGCAATACAAAAAGTGCATATGCACATATTAATTTCTAACTGTACTTTAAACTGAGACATTTAGCAAACAATTGATCAATTCTTTGAGCTACCCCGCCACATCACGGCATTCTCAGATGGGGCAGTCCTACTTTATGTTTTTAATACACGATGTGCTATTACGGCCTCCTGAATGCATTAAAAGCAGTACCACATTACATAGACACGTACCTGAAGCATTTCTGAACTACTCAAATGGTGCCAGAACGGCAAGCACAGCTAAAGGCAGACCAGGTCTGGACATGACATCCGGACATTATCAGATCTGACCCCCCCACACTGCCAGACCAACAACCATGGATGAGGGTGGGACAGGCCCAGATACATGTGTAAACATCAAGCAGAGCCTATGGGCAGAGTGTGGCTGCTGTATGTGTGTGCAGTGGCCTAGATCAATCACAATAAAGACAGATAGAATGGCATGCACAACCAAGCGCACACGGCAAAAAGTGGTGGTCAACCACAAACCTATAACAAATAAAAAAGCCAAGAAGCCAACGCTGCCTATGGTTAGCACGCAATCTAAAAAGTGCATGTGCACATATTAATTTCTAACTGTACTTTAAAACTGAGACATTTGGCAAACAATTGATCAATTCTTTGAGCCACCCTGCCACATCACGGCATTCTCAGATGGGGCAGTCCTACTTTGTGTTTTTTATACTGTATATGCTGTGCCATTACGACCTCCTGAATACATTAAAAGCAAGATCACATTAAATGTACAGTACATTGAAGCATTTCTAAACCACTTCCACGGCGCCAGAAGGGCAAGCGCAGACAAAGGCTAACCAGGTCCGGACATGACATTTGGACATTATTAGATCTGACCCCCACACTGCTAGATCAGCAATCATGGATGAGAGTGGAACAGGCCCAGACACATGTGCAACAATCAAGCTGAGCCTATACAGTACAGTTAGAAATTAATATGTGCACATGCACTTTTTGTACTGCGTGTTAACCACAGGCAGTGCTGGCTTCTTGGGTAGCTAGCTTCCCAGATTCCATTAGCCCATCACTGCCATTCTGCTACAACTCTGCTAGTCCACTATTGCCACCGATGGCACCAACTTTAAATTGTACTTCTCAATAACTTTGTCTCTAACTTGTTTGGAGAACTCCTAGGTCTTCACTGTGTTGTTTGGAGATCTTCTTGGTCTTCATGGTGTTGTTTGGAGACCTAAGTGGTCATCATGATGTTGTTGGAGAGTTCCTTGATCTTCACAATGTTGTTTGGAGATCTCTTTGATGTTCATGGTGTTGTTTGGAGATCTCTCTGGTGTTCATGGTGTTGGTTGTAGATTTCCTTGGTCTTCATGGTGTTGGTTGGAGATCTCTTTGGTCTTCATGGTGTTGTTTGGAGATCTCTCTGATGTTCATGGTGTTGTTTGGAGATCTCTTTGTCTTCATGGTGTTCTTTGGAGATCTTCATGGTCTTCATGGTGTTGGTTGGAGATCTCTTTGTCTTCAGTGTTGTTTTGGAGATCTCTTTGGTCTTCACTGTGTTGGTTGTAGATTTCCTTGGTCTTCATGGTGTTGGTTGGAGATCTCTTGGTCTTCACTGTGTTGTTTGGAGATCTTCATGGTCTTCATGGTGTTGTTTGGAGATCTCTCTGGTGTTCATGGTGTTGGTTGTAGATTTCCTTGGTCTTCATGGTGTTGGTTGGAGATCTCTTTGGTCTTCATGGTGTTGTTTGGAGATCTTCATGGTCTTCATGGTGTTGGTTGGAGATCTCTTGGTCTTCATGATGTTGTTTGGAGATCTCTTTGGTCTTCACTGTGTTGGTTGTAGATTTCCTTGGTCTTCATGGTGTTGGTTGGAGATCTCTTTGGTCTTCATGGTGTTGTTTGGAGATCTCTCTGATGTTCATGGTGTTGTTTGGAGATCTCTTTGGTCTTCATGGTGTTGTTTGGAGATCTCTCTGGTGTTCATGGTGTTGGTTGTAGATTTCCTTGGTCTTCATGGTGTTGTTGGAGATCTTTGGTCTTCATGGTGTTGTTTGGAGATCTCTTTGGTCTTCATGGTGTTGTTTGGAGATCTCTCTGATGTTCATGGTGTTGGTTGTAGATTTCCTTGGTCTTCATGGTGTTGTTTGGAGATCTCTTTGGTCTTCATGGTGTTGTTTGGTTAGTAATGCTTCTTCTTAAGGTTGTTGCAGACTCTGTGGCCTTTCAGAAAAGGTGTAAATATACTGAAAGACCATGGCACTTAGATTGCACACAGGTGGACTTAAGTATGTGACTTATGAAGGTAATTGCTTGAACCAGATATTTTGGGTGAATACATATTCTCATGTCAATTTTTATTATTTTTATCCCATAAATTAATTTTTTGCCTATATTTTCCTCACTTTTCTTCTCCAATTTAGAATATTTATTGATGCATCACACAAATCAGAATATGTAAATTATGTAAATATTTTAACACAGGTTGAAATTTAATAAAATAGGTTAAAAGCCAAAGGGGTGAATACTTTCGCAAGACACTGTACATAAATATAGTGGTGTGAAAAAGTGTTTGCTCCTTTCCTGAGATCTTATTCTTTTGCATATTTAGAGATAGAATAACATTTTATTTTATCCAAGATAGAATTATGCCCTTATAGGTAGATGTGATAAGGAGGACCTGTCAAGAAGGGACATAATTTGCTTCTATTTCAAACCTGCTATAGTCTGTTTTTTTTAATCTGACATACAGTTCCAGAGATATTGACTTTTTTGGGCTAATTTTTATGTTTTTTTAACAAGCGGGTGATGGTCACAGGATCCTCTTGGGCGTGTCTTTAGGCTTCTCTGCATAATTACCCTGTGAGCCACACCCTCTAGGTAAAAGTCATACAAATGAGCATTCAAGAGGAAGAAAAGAACCATATCTCTGGAACTATACGGAGGATTGAAAAAAAAAATTGAATACTTAAGGCAGCAGTAGAAAATACAATAATAGCAAGTACGGCCCCCTTTCGAGAAAGGTGATAAGTCTTCTTTAAAGAACATTTAATTGTTTTCTATCTCATTTTAGGAAGCTAAAATAGAGAAATGGAGGTGTTGGAATCCCCTCTATCATCCCTTGGTCTTTAAAATCTGCTGTTTGGTGTACGGCCACACCAATTCTTTCCGTCTACTCTCCACTTCTTTCTTTATTCTAATACCTAATTCCCCTTTATGCAAGCCTTGGCTTTGTCCAGTGTTGGTCAAGATTCAAGAGAACCCATCATGATTCCTCCACTCAGTGTCTTTTGATGCAATGAGTGACAGTTTTGCTGCCCTATGGAATTATGGCCGTGCAGAGCTGTCAGCTTGATGAGTGACAGCTCAGTCGTCCTATCTAATGCTGGGTTGTGCTGAGTTGTCGATATGTTGATCAACAGTTCAGCCGTCCAGTCTGAGACATCCATCTGAGACTGGGAGGTGCTGGGATTCTTCAGGTGATTCCCTCTTTTCTAGGCTTGCCCAACTATTTAGCTGAGCAATTAGTCCCTGATCTCTGCCAGTCATAACATTTGCTCATTGGTGCATTTGGCTTAGTTTATCTGTGCTCTGTCTTTTTATCTAGTGCTGCAGACTTGGACCTTCTCTGCTATCCATTTGCCTTGCCTCTTTGCTCTGATCCGCTATCTACTGTGACCTGACTACACCTTTGTCTATTCTCTTAGTCCACAACATGCTCTCTTGGTATCTGAACCCGGAACATTTGACTACCATGCCTCACAGCTTATCTGTGTAGTGACTAGTGTTATGGTTAATATTTTATATCTTGTTTTGACTATCATTTAAGCAATTTATATATCTTTGATAACTTGTGTTGTACCAGGTCTGTATTAGATCATCAATGACAGCAGAAAAGCAAGGAATCAGAGTATTTAGATTTGTCTTTATGTTTGCTACATTTTATGGCTGGTTCGACTGGACCTTGCCTTTGTTTGACCTGTTTCATCAGTATCCATGTCTTGTTTCCAAACTTGTATGTTTTTGGATAATTGCTAAGCCGTCCTTGACCAACACTGGACCAAGCCAAGGGTTGAAGAAAGGGGTGTTAAGTGTTAGAATAAGGGAAAAAGTGGAGAGTAAATGGAAAGAATTGGGTTGGCCGTTCACGAATATCAAGAAATGTGTGATCTGGCAAAAAAATCATTAGACAAGCCAGACACACTGACATTGACAAGGCTATCTGCGACCAGAACCGGCAGATATAGACATCCCTTGCGTCGCACTCCAAATTAGCTCTCCGTTGAAAGGGGTTTCCACGACACTAGTTTCTGTAGTCTAGTTTTTATTTCTATAAACTTGTCCTCATCATGGACTTGAGGTCTATGTCGATGACCTGGATAGGCAGGGTGTACATATCGTGGTCCCATCTCTTATCTGTAGCTCAATATATCCCAGTCTTCTCGAATACCTTCTTGTAGGTTCTTGTAGGTTTAGTTTTTTAAATATTGATCATTCTCTTCTGTCCGGAAAATGTTTTTGAAAATCGACTCTTTTTGGTCATCGAGTACGTAATATTCCAGGTGTAAAGGCACAGAACTGACAAGCAATTGTTAGAGACTTATTTACTGCATATTTACAGTATTGATCGAAAGGAAACGAAAGTGGCGGTGGGTGAAGGGGAACCGGAGAAATCGACAATAACACTGGTGACGTGCTACGACTTATTTTTGTTTACGCTCAACAAATGTTTCCTCCAGGCTTCGTTCATTGTCGCGACTTGTAGGATCTCATCTCTATAAATACTCTAATCATTGCCTGCAAACAAAAGCGGACCATTGACGTTGACTGGTAAATGAGCAGTTTTGCCGTCCGTTACTTTTTGTATGATTGTGGTTGTTTGACGGACGCATTCTTGTCTTTACAGAGTGGAAAGTTTTGGCTTTAACTCTTTGTTTTGGTTGCACAGAAGACGAAGAGGACGAGGAAATGGTGGAACTGAAAACAGATCACGATGCCGAATTTGAAAACCAAGAGGAGAAGCAAGACTCGAAAGAAGGTAGGCGCTCACCGTGATTGCTTCCATTACAACCTTAGTAGCTGATTAACAACATCAGAAGGATCCTGACCTCATTAAATGTTAAGACGCAGGGTCAGGAGGAAAACTTAATGAGTGACACTATGGAGGATTTAAGACCCATTGAATCAAGGCGCTAATAAAACCTCATCATTCGTGGTGAGTAAGGCTACTTTCACACTAGCGTATGTGTCTGCATGCATCTGGCATACAGAAGCAAACGTTGCCATACTGATGTGAACACAGTGGAGATTCTCCGCATTCGTTCACATAGTATGGTGCCAAGGCACTTAATCAGCGGTCTCAGTGGCGGCCGAGAGACCAGCAGCGGCCGCCGGGAGATCAGTGGTGGTAGCCGCTGAACTCCCGGTGGCCACTACTGATCTCCCAGCGGCTGCCTCTGATCTCTCGGTGGCCTCTGCCAGGAGATCAGTGGCGGTCGCTGGGAGAGATTTCAATGTGATCCGTAGCGTTCTCTTGCGCTGTCATGCGGAGGACACTGCGGATCCATTGACTTCCATGCATTCTTTATGCACTTGCGGACACTTGGTGATTACACAAGCGCCTGCGAATGCACAAAAAATGCAACATGTTGCGTTCAGAGGGCGCGCAAATTATGCACATCCCAACACAACCACAACTGAACACAGCCAAACTCAGGTACCATGCGTTCCTATGTTAAATATAAAACAAAGTATTCACTGATCTCAGGGAGACCAGTTCAAGAAAACACTGCAGGCAGCCGGCTAAAGCGCTCAACACAGTGAATTCCTAGGTCCATTGCCCCCCGGGAATTTAGAATATGCAAATAAAGTCTGTGGAGCCTCGTTTAGGAGTCTCAACACAGGACTAGCCAGATCTTCCTCTAGTGAAGGACCTAGCCATGATAACCACCATATTAAGTGGCCCTTTGAGTCAATATCCAGCTCTTTACAAGCTTAAAGATATGACAAGGGAATACCAAGGCCAGGTATCCATCCCTTGTCATATCTTTAATGGACCTAGGAATTCACTGTGTTGAGCGCTTTAGCCGGCTGCCTGCAGTGTTTTCTTGGACTGGTCTCCCTGAGATCAGTGAATACTTTGCAATCTTGGTCTACTAGGCATTGCTCCCACCTAGCCAGAATCCTACTCCACACTGATGAGGGGCAACACCCCGAAACAGCTGTCTGTGGATGGATACCTGGCCTTGGTATTCCCTTGTCATATCTTTAAGCTTGTAAAGAGCTGGATATTGACTCAAAGGGCCACTTAATATGGTGGTTATCATGGCTAGGTCCTTCACTAGAGGAAGATCTGGCTAGTCCTGTGTTGAGACTCCTAAACGAGGCTCCACAGACTTTATTTGCATATGTTAAATATAGGAACGCAGTGCGCATGCGTTTGGCTGCGTTCGGTACGCTGCGTTCAAAAACGCAAATGTGAAACCGGCCTAAGGGTTCATCAACATTTCCCGATACCAGTCATTAAACGATGGCTGTTCCGCCATATCCATGCCAATCGGAGGTTGTTTAATGCTGTAATTAGACAAGCCTACTTGAATTTTTCACCCAAAAAAATCATTGTTCTCGGCAGCACATCGGCCTACATACTACTGATGTTCTACATGCATAAAATAATAGAGTTAGCATTCACACTATTATTTTATCTATCAGTAGTACACAGGACGATGTGCTGTCGAGAACAATGATTTTCAAAGCCCATTTAGATGAGTGGATAATCATGAATGAGCGTTTATTAGATTGGGAATATTATCTTGTACAATCACCAAGCAAAATGTTAACTCATCTAGTGGTAGAATCATTTGTGCTGTTGATAAAATCATCATCATCATTTTCGGCAGCAGATCTTACCTGTGTAAACAGGACGAAGTGCTGCAGAGAACAATGATTTTCAAAGCCCATTTAGATGAGTCGATAATGAATGAATGAGTATTGATTAGATTGGGAATGTTCATCTTTTGCAATCACCAAACAAAATGTTAACTCATCAAGTGATTGTAACGTTTGTGCCAACGAATAATCATCATTTTCAGTAACATGTCTTACCTGTGTAAACAGGATGAAGTGCTGTCGAGAACAATGATTGTCAAAGCCCATTTAGATGAGTCCATAATCATGAATGAACATTTATTAGATTTGGAATTTTCATCTTTTACAATCACCAAGCAAATTGTTAACTCATTAAGTGCTTGAATTATTTGGGCTGACGATAAAATCATCATTTTCAGCAGCACATCTTACCTGTGTAAACAGGATGATGTCCTGCTGAGAACAATGATAATCTCTGCACACATCACTATAGTGTTAACCATCATTCTGTATGCAGAGAATTTGGATAAAGCTGGGTGGACATCATGTAATGGCTGCGGGGAGCCTTTAAGCATGCCGAGGAAAGAGCATTTTGCTAATTTTTTTGAGTGATAGCCTGTTTAGACAAGCCAATAATCGGGAACGAGCATTCCTAAAATTGCCCATGACAGATTACCAGCCTGTTGAAGTGGGCTTCAATACCTTCCATTAGCTAAAACTGGCTTTCAGGGGTTTCATATAAAAGTTAGGGTGCCTTCACACTGAGGTCAGGTCCGGTCTGGGGCTGTCTGGTATAAACCGGACAGCCCCGGACCGGATGTTGGCCCCATAGCCGGATGGAGCCGGATGGCAGCTATCCGCCATCCGGTTTCCATCTGTCCGAGAGGATCCAGGTGGATCTGGGACAATCCGGCCCTCCCTAACATGGGAGTCTATGGGGCCGGATGGTCCTCCGGTTCTGTGTTTAGATCTGGTCCGGGGCTGTCAGGTTCATCCCTGACTGCCCCGGACCTGACCTGACCGCAGTGTGAAACTGCCCTAAGACAGTCGAGGACCTAACCCATAAATAGAAGGTTTGGTTCCTGGATGGTAAACCTGTATGACCTCCTTCATCACAGTGCTGGGTCACAGAATTAAGCCGGCACAAGGACTTTGCTCCCCCAAACTAGTCTGATCTTTAATTTCATGGATGGGGCCATCAAAAAAGTGAATGAATCAGAACGGTGGATAAGGGCATGATGATGTAAAAAAGTTCGAATGAGAATATGGTGAGCAGGGGCTATAGGCAGGGGCGGAACTACACTGGTGCAGCTGGTGCAGCTGCACCAGGGCCCCGACCGGCTGGGGGCCCCTTCAGGCCTGGAGGGGGCCCCCAGCCGACCCTGCAAGCCGCCGTCCAAGGAGAGGAGGGTCAGGCAAGGGAAGCAGAGAGCTTCCTGCTTTCCCTGCCTGATCCCGCCCCTCCTCTCCTCGCTCCTCCGGCCCCTAGCACACATCCGGCGCGGCTCCCAGGTAGGAGAGCATCGCGCCTGCGGCTCCCAGCAGCACCCACCACCCCCCTTCCCGGGACGCGCCGACGGCCAGCTGCGCCCCTCCCCCCGGGCCGCGCCGACGGCCAGTAGCCCCGCCCCCCGGTCCTCTCCTGCACCAGGCCCCCGGGGTGACGGTCCGCCCCTGGCTATAGGAGAATAGTCAAACAAGCCATCAAGCAAGCAATGTAGGTCCGGCAGTACCAGGCGTAAGATACTGTAAAGAAGACAGTAGCATAAGTGGACAACCAGAGAATCTGAGAAAGGTCAGAAGAAGCCATGTATGGGAGTGTAGTTGAACAATTGGCCAGGCAATTCAGCCAAGCAGAACTGGGTGTGGGGTACCGTAAAAAAAATCCAATATATTTAAAGACATTTCTCGTAATTTACACTCAAAAATCTGAAACTCGACTTAAAGCCCAAATCTCCAAATTATTGTGGCATGTAAACTTGATCACTTGGTTGTCTAACCTTGGACCTTGATCTCCTGCAGAGTCCAATAATGTCAAAGCATTTTATGCCATGAGCAATGTGGGGAATTGTAGCGATGTCCTTTGGGCATCTTACTTCATCTTATTAGTGGCTCGGTTATAGTGAAGAACATAGGAGTTGAGGTTGGAGATCATGCTTGAAGATTGTTACCCACCAAAACTGGCATCTAGACATAGGATGTTACACTAAGGAATCATAAAAAAAACACCCTTTTGAGAAGACCAACTCTGATATGGACCATCTAAATGATCTCATCTATTTCGGTCTTCTTCATTGAGAGGACCAACTTTTTAGAACCCAATTTTACAATGCAACATTTTTCATGTTGGAGAAGTTTTACTATATATGTTCTGGGCAACTTTTTTTGTGAAATCCAAAGTATATGTCACTCTATGATAGAAAGGATCCTGGTTTTTGATCATGAAAACGTAGAATGTTAGGATCCAGGGTAAGGGGTTGCATGGACCTAGCAGAGGTATAGTGAACAACTGGCCAGGTGACTCAGCCAAGCACAACCGGGTGTTGAGTATCATAGAAAAAATCCAGGTCTTGGCAGCAGTGTTCAAAGACAAAGCTTATAACTCACACTCTAAAACCTAAAGCTACTTGAAGCCCAAATCTCCAAATTATTGTTGCATGTGAATTTGATTGCCTGGTTGTCCAATGATCTGCTGCATAATTAAGTGATGTCAAAGCATTTTATGGCATGAACAATGTAGAGAATTGTAGCGATGTACTTTGGGCTTTCCAGCAAATCCTAAACCAGACAGTTCATCTTATTAGTGGCTCGATTATGGTGAAGAGCGTAGAAGGTGAGTTTGGAGATCATGCTCAAAGATTGTTACCCATCAAAAGTGGCATCTAGACAAAGGATGGTACACTAAGGAATCATAGAAAACACCACTTAGCGATGTCCTTTCTAGTAAATCCTAAACCAGACAGTTCATTTTATTAGTGGTTCGATTATGGTAAAGAACGTAGAAGTTGAGGTTGGAGATTATGCTTTACCCACCAGAACTGGCATCCTGGCAGAAGATTGTACACACGCAATGTAAGGAATCATAAAAACCACCACTTTGAGAAGACCATCTCTGATGTGGACCATCTGAGTCAGGGGTGGAGAACTTCTACGGCCGCCAACGGGGAAGGTTTTCAGGATTTCCTTAGTATTGCATGGGTTGTAATTGAATCACCTGCACTGGTGATGATTCCAACCCTTGTGCAATGCTAAGGAAGTCCTGAAAACATCACCTGTTGGCGGCCCTCGAGGCCTGGAGTTCCCCACCCCTGATCTAAGTGATCTCATCTATTTCGGTCGTCTTCATTAAGAGGACCAACTTTGTAGAACCCAATTTTTCAATGCCAAATTTTTCATCTTGAAGTCTTCTGAGCAACTTTTTTGTGGAATCCAAAGTATTGGTGACTCTACGATAGAAAGGATCCTGCTTTTAGATCAGGACCGTGTCAAGAAGACATAGGCGCACCCAAGGGGGGGACCTACGTGTCTGGACCCCCCCCGTTGGACGACCCTGAGAAGTGGTGCAGTACACAAGGAGCTGGGCCCCTATGTCAGGAGACAGGAACAATTACACAGCACCAAGGGCCACAAAAGAGGCTGCTTTTAGGGGGCTTCGCTCCCCCAAACCACCCCACTGGGGCTTTGCCCCTCGGAACCCCGCTGGGGGTGACACCCCCCTTTCAGGGCCGGTGTGTGTTTCTTGGACCCCTACCTTGGGAAATTTCTGGGTGCGCCACTGCAAGAAGACATTGAAGGTTAGGAGGTTGCATCTTAAGTCTCCATCGTTAGAGTTAGTGCATTATATATCAATCCACCCCAAAAGGTACAATGATATCTATCATCTTCACTATTGCACATATAATCTACTTTTTGCAGACATGTTTGACCTATGATGATATAATGCTTTTTTTTGTCATTGATGAAGATCCTCCCAGAGAACTGACTGAGGAAGAAAAACAGCAAGCGGTCCACTCGGAGGAGTTTCTGATCTTCTTCGATAGAACGATCCGTGTTATTGAGCGTGCACTGGCCGAAGACTGTAATATATTCTTTGACTATAGTGGAGGAGATTTGGAAGATAAAGAAGGGTCAGTCTCCTATAAATATTACTGTAAAAATGGCTCCGAATATTAATGAGGATCAATAACTAGAAATATGGCAGGGGGCATGGATGGGTAGTGTGTAGTTGAATGGAGTTTTGAGAGGTTGATAATAATTATATATTATGTTTTATTAGCATACTAGTTATAGAGCCCGCACTGCCCAGGCATAATGTGCATATATGGTTGTAATGCTCATTTATGGTAATATCACCAAAATATGGTGATATATGTATGTGTGTGTATGTATGATAGTCCCACCCCCTTCCAGTAGCCGCGCCGCTTCATAGTGCTGTCCCTACACATAGCCTCACCCCTCGAAGTAGCCCTGCCCTTTTTATAGAGCAGTCCCCACATATAGCCCTGCCCTCCACAGTTCTGAGGTTGGTGCTATATGGAGTGGGTGGGACTATGCAAAGTGGGTGTGGCTATGTGGAGTGGGCATAGCTATACGGGGTGGTGCTTTAAGGGGGTTGTAACTAATGAGGGTGCGTGGCTATGTGGAGTGG
This sequence comes from Allobates femoralis, assembly GCA_033576535.1. Lineage (NCBI taxonomy): Eukaryota > Metazoa > Chordata > Amphibia > Anura > Aromobatidae > Allobates > Allobates femoralis. The sequence continues at coordinate 555,511,434 of JARQOC010000005.1, forward strand.
GCAGGGCTGTGACATGGCTAATAAGGGACGTGGATAATTAAGGGCGTGGCTAGGGGTAGGACATACATACAGACATACATACCCACATACACTCAGCTTTATATATATAGATATAGTTATAGTAGTTATATTCTTGTACATAGGAGCAATATTATAGTAGTTATATTCTTGTATATAGGAGCAGTATTATAGTAGTTATATTCCTGTACATAGGAGCAGTATTATAGTAGTTATATTCTTGTATATAGGGACAGTATTATAGTAGTTATATTCTTGTACATAGGAGCAGTATTATAGTAGTTATATTCTTGTATATAGGGACAGTATTATAGTAGTAATATTCCTGTACATAGGAGCAGTATTATAGTAGTTATATTCTTGTATATAGGGACAGTATTATAGTAGTTATATTCTTGTACATAGGAGCAGTATTATAGTAGTTATATTCTTGTATAATAGGAGCAGTATTATAGTAGTTATATTCTTGTATATAGGGGCAGTATTATAGTAGTTATATTCTTGTACATAGGAGCAGTATTATAGTAGTTATATTCTTGTACATAGGGGCAGTATTATAGTACTTATATTCTTGTATATAGGGGCAGTATTATAGTAGTTATATTCTTGTACATAGGAGCAGTATTATAGTAGTTATATTCTTGTATATAGGGGCAGTATTATAGTAGTTATATTCTTGAACATATGAGCAGTATTATAGTAGTTATATTCTTGTACATAGGAGCAGTATTATAGTAGTTATATTCTTGTACATAGGAGCAGTATTATAGTAGCTATATTCTTGTACATAGGGGCAGTATTATAGTAGTTATAGTCTTGAATATAGGAGCAGTATTATAGTAGTTATATTCTTGTACATAGGAGCAGTATTATAGTAGTTATATTCTTGTACATAGGGGGCAGTATTATAGTAGTTATATTCTTGTACATAGGGGGCAGTATTATAGTAGTTATATTCTTGTATATAGGAGCAGTATTATAGTAGTTATATTCTTGTATATAGGAGCAGTATTATAGTAGTTTATATTCTTGTACATAGGAGCAGTATTATAGTAGTTATATTCTTGTACATAGGGGGCAGTATTATAGTAGTTATATTCTTGTATATAGGAGCAGTATTATAGTAGTTATATTCTTGTATATAGGAGCAGTATTATAGTAGTTATATTCTTGTATATAGGAGCAATTATTATAGTAGTTATATTCTTGTACATAGGAGCAGTATTATAGTAGTTATATTCTTGTACATAGGGGGCAGTATTATAGTAGTTATATTCTTGTACATAGGGGGCAGTATTATAGTAGTTATATTCTTGTATATAGGAGCAGTATTATAGTAGTTATATTCTTGTATATAGGAGCAGTATTATAGTAGTTATATTCTTGTACATAGGAGCAGTATTATAGTAGTTATATTCTTGTACATAGGGGGCAGTATTATAGTAGTTATATTCTTGTATATAGGAGCAGTATTATAGTAGTTATATTCTTGTATATAGGAGCAGTATTATAGTAGTTATATTCTTGTATATAGGAGCAATTATTATAGTAGTTATATTCTTGTACATAGGAGCAGTATTATAGTAGTTATATTCTTGTACATAGGGGCAGTATTATAGTAGTTATATTCTTGTACATAGGGGCAGTATTATAGTAGTTATATTCTTGTACATAGAGGCAGTATTATAGTAGTTATATTCTTGTACATAGGAGCAGTATTATAGTAGTTATATTCTTGTATATAGGAGAAGTATTATAGTAGTTATATTCTTGTACATAGGAGCAGTATTATTGTAGTTATATTCTTGTATATAGGAGAAGTATTATAGTAGTTATATTCTTGTACATAGGGCAGTATTATGAGTTTATATTCTTGTACATTGGGCAGTATTATAGTAGTTATATTCTTGTACATAGGAGCAGTATTATAGTAGTTATATTCTTGTACATAGGGCGTATTATAGAGTAGCTATATTCTTATACATGGGCAGTATTATAGTATTATATTCTTGTACATAGGGCAGTATTATAGTAGTTATATTCTTGTACATAGGGCAGTATTATAGTAGTTATATTCTTGTACATAGGAGCAGTATTATAGTAGTTATATTCTTGTACATAGGAGCAGTATTATAGTAGTTATATTCTTGTACATAGGGCAGTATTATAGTAGTTATATTCTTGTACATAGGGGCAGTATTATAGTAGTTATATTCTTGTACATAGGGCAGTATTATAGTAGTTATATTCTTGTACATAGGAGCAGTATTATAGTAGTTATATTCTTGTACATAGGGGCAGTATTATAGTAGTTATATTCTTGTACATAGGGCAGTATTATAGTAGTTATATTCTTGTACATAGGGCAGTATTATAGTAGTTATATTCTTGTACATAGGAGCAGTATTATAGTAGTTATATTCTTGTACATAGGGCAGTATTATAGTAGTTATATTCTTGTACATAGGGCGTATTATAGTAGTTATATTCTTGTACATAGGGGCAGTATTATAGTAGTTATATTCTTGTACATAGGGCAGTATTATAGTAGTTATATTCTTGTACATAGGAGCAGTATTATAGTAGTTATATTCTTGTACATAGGAGCAGTATTATAGTAGTTATATTCTTGTACATAGGGGCAGTATTATAGTAGTTATATTCTTGTACATATGGGGCAGTATTATAGTAGTTATATTCTTGTACATAGGAGCAGTATTATAGTAGTTATATTCTTGTATATAGGAGCAGTATTATAGTAGCTTATATTCTTGTAATAGGAGCAGTATTATAGTAGTTATATTCTTGTACATAGGGGCAGTATTATAGTAGTTATATTCTTGTACATAGGAGCAGTATTATAGTAGTTATATTCTTGTACATAGGAGCAGTATTATAGTAGTTATATTCTTGTACATAGGGGCAGTATTATAGTAGTTATATTCTTGTACATAGGAGCAGTATTATAGTAGTTATATTCTTGTACATAGGAGCAGTATTATAGTAGTTATATTCTTGTATATAGGGGCAGTATTATAGTAGTTATATTCTTGTAAATAGGAGCAGTATTATAGTAGTTATATTCTTGTACATAGGGGCAGTATTATAGTAGTTATATTCTTGTACATAGGAGCAGTATTATAGTAGTTATATTCTTGTATATAGGAGCAGTATTATAGTAGTTACATTCTTGTACATAGGAGCAGTATTATAGTAGTTATATTCTTGTACATAGGAGCAGTATTATAGTAGTTATATTCTTGTACATAGGGGACAGTATTATAGTAATTATATTCTTGTACATAGGGGCAGTATTATAGTAGTTATATTCTTGTACATAGGAGCAGTATTATAGTAGTTATATTCTTGTATATAGGGGCAGTATTATAGTAGTTATATTCTTGTACATAGGGGCAGTATTATAGTAGTTATATTCTTGTACATAGGAGCAGTATTATAGTAGTTATATTCTTGTACATAGGAGCAGTATTATAGTAGTTATATTCTTGTACATAGGGGCAGTATTATAGTAGTTATTTTCTTGTACATAGGAGCAGTATTATAGTAGTGATATTCTTGTACATAGGAGCAGTATTATAGTAGTTATAGTCTTGTACATATAGGCAGTATTATAGTAGTTATATTCTTGTACATAGGAGCAGTATTATAGTAGTTATATTCTTGTATATAGGGGCAGTATTATAGTATTTATATTCTTGTATATAGGAGCAGTATTATAGTAGTTATATTCTTGTACATAGGGGCAGTATTATAGTAGTTATAGTCTTGTACATATAGGCAGTATTATAGTAGTTATATTCTTGTACATAGGAGCAGTATTATAGTAGTTATATTCTCCTACATAGAGGCAGTATTATAGTAGTTATATTCTTGTACATAGGAGCAGTATTATAGTAGTTATATTCTCCTACATAGGAGCAGTATTATAGTAGTTATATTCTTGTATATAGGGGCAGTATTATAGTAGTTATGTTCTTGTACATAGGATCAGTATTATAGTAGTTATATTCTTCTATATAGGAGCAGTATTATAGTAGTTATATTCTTGTACATAGGGGCAGTATTATAGTAGTTATGTTCTTGTACATGGGGCTGTATTACAGTAGTTATATCCTTCCACTTAGTAGTATTATAGTAGTTAAATCTTTATTCCATACTGAATATATTTTATCATGTAACATATTGTTGTTCATGTGTCATTGATGTCAGTTTTTCCCAGCCATTCTTTTCTCTACAGATTCCTTTAGTTCAGTATCAATGCTGCTACAATTTTTATAAGCTAAGAGTAAATGATAACATTATGTGCAATGATCCCAATGAGATTCGCTTTGTAAACTAATTAGTAAGATGTACGGTCCAGACACATCAGGGATTCCTACCTTCTCCTTCAGGGGCAGAATAATCCGCACTATGCTAATTAGTAAAAAAATAAATGTTTTATCAAAATTAACTCCGTGAAAGGATTAAAAATAACATTGTGTCAGTAATAATATATCATAACCTGGAATAACCCATCAGAGATAGGCATCTAATTAATACATTTGTGACATTTTGCCTGCACAAAATTTTATACATGTGAATGTTACATATTTAGCCTACGGTGCTGCCCTTTAATTAACATTGTGAAAAATTGTGACAGTATCGTTTCTCAGTGATAGTTGTGACATTATCTTTCCTTGTGTGTTGTGACGAATCTAAACGTTTGTAATAATTTATTTTAAGTCACCTTACAGGACCACTCCAGCGTTCTTTTCAGCACTGGGGTGGCACTTTTAATCTACAGTCCCTCTCCCCAGCAATATATTCACATTTCGGTGTCTTCTCCTTTTGCCAGCCCTGCTCTGGTTCTGCAGCGCCATCTTGTGACTGCATCTTTTGACTGTCCGTAAGTCAGAAGATGCATCACAAGCGCTTAATGCATCTCTGTGAGAGCCAGAACTAGGCTAGAATTAGGTCAGAATGAGGTAAAAATGAGGCCATAATGAGGCCAAGACGAGGCAAGAATGAGACAAAAATGAGGTCCGAAGGTGGCCAGAGCGAGGATAGAACAAAGTCAGAACAAGGCCAGAATGAGGTCAGAACAAACTCAGAATAAGGCCAGAACAAGGTCAGAATGAGATCAGAACAAGGCCAGAATGAGGCTAGAATGAGACCAAAGTGAGGCCAGAACAATGCCAGAATGTGATCAGAAAAAGGCGAGAATGAGGCAAAAATTAAGTTAGAAAAAAGTCAGAACAAGGCAAGAAGGAGGCCAGAATGAGATCAGAACGAGGTCAGAAAAACACTAGAATGAGGCCACAATGGGGCCAGGACAAAGTCTGAACAAGGCAATAAAGGGGCCAGAATGATGTCATAACAACATCAGAAAAAGACCACAACAAGGCCAGAATGAGACCAAAATAGGGCCTGAATGAAGCCAGAACAAGGCAAGCAAGAGGCCAGAATAAGGTCAGAACAAGACCAGAATGAGGCCAAAATGAGATCAGAACTAGGCCAGATTGAGGTCAGAATGAGGGCAGAATGAGTCCAGAACAAGGCCAGAACAAAGCCAGAACGAGACCAGAATAAAGCCAAAATGAAGCCAGAACAAGGCCAGAATGAGGCCAGACCAAAGACAGAACAATGCAAGAAGTGTCCAGAATAAGGTCAGAATGAGGTCAGAACTAGGCCAGAATGAGGCCTGGACAAAGTCAGCACAATGCAAGAAAGAGGCCAGAACAAGACCAAAATGAGGCCAGAATAAGGTCAGAATGAGATCAGAACTAGGCCAGAACAAAGGCAGAACAAGATCAGAATGAGACTAGAACAAGGCCAGAACAAAGGCAGAGCGAGGACAGAATGAGGCCAAAATGAGATCAGAATGAGGCCGGAATAAACCCTGAACAAAGATAAAACAATGCAAAAAATATGCCAGAATAAGGTGAGAACGAGGCCACAATGAGGTAACATGAGGACAAAATTAGGCCAAAACTATGCCAGAACGAAACCGGAATGAGGCTAAAATGAGGCCTGAACGAAGTCAGAACAAGGCATGAAAAGAGGCCAGAATGAGGTCAGAATAAAACCAGAATGAGGCCAGAATAAAACCAGAAGGAGGCCAGAATCAGGTCCGAAGTGGGCCAGAATAAGACCAGAATGAGGTCAGAAAGGCCAGAATGAGACCAGAACAAAGCTAGAACAAGGACAGAATGATGCCAAAATAAGGTCAGAATAAGGCCAGAACAAAGGCAGAACAATGCAAGAAAGAGGCTAGAATAAGGTCAGAATGATGAATGAGGCCTCTACGAAGTCAACACAAGCACAAGGCAAGAAAGAGGCAAGAAAGAGGTCAGAACAAAACCAGAATGAGGCGAGAATGAGGTCAGAACAAGACCAGAATGAGGTCAGAACAAGACCAGAATGAGGTCAGAATGAGGTCAGAACAAGACCAGAATGAGGCCAGAACAAGACCAGAATGAGGCCAGAACAAGACCAGAATGAGGTCAGAACAAGACCAGAATGAGGCCAGAATGAGGTCAGAACAAGACCAGAATGAGGTCAGAACAAGACCAGAATGAGGTCAGAACAAGACCAGAATGAGGTCAGAACAAGACCAGAATGAGGCCAGAATGAGGTCAGAACAAGACCAGAATGAGGTCAGAACAAGACCAGAATGAGGCCAGAACAAGACCAGAATGTGATCAGAAACAAGACCAGAATGAGGTCAGAACAAGACCAGAATGAGGCCAGAATGAGATCAGAACAAGACCAGAATGAGGTCAGAACAAGACCAGAATGAGGCCAGAATGAGGTCAGAACAAGACCAGAATGAGGCCAGAATGAGGTCAGAACAAGACCAGAATGAGGCCAGAATGAGATCAGAACAAGACCAGAATGTGATCAGAACAAGACCAGAATGAGGTCAGAACAAGACCAGAATGTGATCAGAACAAGACCAAAATGAGGTCAGAACAAGACCAGAATGTGATCAGAACAAGACCAGAATGAGGTCAGAACAAGACCAGAATGAGGCCAGAATGAGGTCAGAACAAGACCAGAATGAGGCCAGAATGAGGTCAGAACAAGACCAGAATGAGGCCAGAATGAGGTCAGAACAAGACCAGAATGAGGCCAGAATGAGGTCAGAACAAGACCATAATGAGGCCAGAATGAGATCAGAACAAGACCAGAATGAGGTCAGAACAAGACCAGAATGAGGCCAGAATGAGGTCAGAACAAGACCATAATGAGGCCAGAATGAGATCAGAACAAGACTAGAATGAGGCCAGAACAAGACCAGAATGAGGTCAGAACAAGACCAGAATGAGGCCAGAATGAGATCAGAACAAGACCAGAATGAGGTCAGAACAAGACCAGAATGAGGCCAGAATGAGGTCAGAACAAGACCAGAATGAGGCCAGAATGAGATCAGAACAAGACCAGAATGAGGTCAGAACAAGACCAGAATGAAACTAGAACAAGGCCAGAACAAAGTCAGAACGAGGCCAGAATGAGGCCAAAATGAGGTCAGAACGAAGCCAAAACAAATACAGAAAAATGTAAGAAAGAGGCCAGAATAAGGACAGAACGCCATCAGAATGAGGTCAGAATGAGGCCTGAATGAGGTCAGATCAAGACCAGAATGAGGTCAGAACAAGACTAGAATGAGGCCAGAACAAGACCAGAATGAGGTCAGAACAAGACTAGAATGAGGCCAGAATGAGGTCAGAACAAGACCAGAATGAGGTCAGAACAAGACTAGAATGAGGCCAGAACAAGACCAGAATGAGGTCAGAACAAGACTAGAATGAGGCCAGAACAAGACTAGAATGAGGTCAGATGAAGCTCAGAACGAGGCCAGAATAAAGTCAGAAAGAGGCCAGATTGAGACCAGAATAAGACCAGAATGAGGCCAAAATAAGACCAAATTGAGGCTTCCATTGAGGTGTGACCTCTGATGCCTCAATGAAACACTTGAGCTGCCGGCAGGTCAAAAATTGCTGGAGACTGACCAGAGTGACGCTGGAAATAGATGAAGATGCTGGAGGGTGATTATAAGAGTAGGGTCAGGGAACATAGATTTAAAGCAGCACCCCAGCAATAGAATAATACAAAGTAAAAAAACACACTGGAGTGAAAAATTATGCAACCTCGAAAAACCTATCATGTTGTGTACATACAGCCTCTAAAAAGCCTGATCCTGGACAGGAGAAACATAATGGTTCCATCCAGTTTGTATGACAAAACCAGGAGTGTCTCCAAAACTCAGAACAGCTGTCAATCTTTCAATTATAGTTTTTCTCTGCAAGTTCCCCTCCTGGTTTTGGCACACAAACGGATGGACACTGATCAGTGAAAAAACTGCAGTGTGAAACCAGCCTAAGCAATAGAAAATTTAGCTTCATCCGAATGACTGGAAGAAACAGCTGCAGGGAGAATAAAGCTGTTTCCTCCCTGCAGTCGCACTTCCAGTCAGACTTTTTGTATCCTTTGTAGCTGTTTCAAAAATGTTTAACAAAGTTTAGGAATCCCCTAAGGAGTTCATGACCAGACACCCAGTATTTTGTCCTTTTTTTTATTGTGTATGGCACAAATTACTTACCATATGTCATTTTTAGATTCATATTTTCTTCTTTTATTCCCTTTTCTTCTTTCTTTACTTTCATTCTTTCTTCCTTCTTTCTGTCCTTCCATTCTTCATTTTTCTTTGTCTCTTTTGCTCTTTTATTTTCTCTTCCTTTGTTTTTACCTTTTCATTCCTTCTTCCTTCCTTCCTTTTTCTTTCTTTCTTTCTTTCTTTCTTTCTTTCTTTCTTTCTTTCTTTCTTTCTTTCTTTCTTTCTTTCTTTCTCTCCTTCTTACTCTTTCATTTTCTTTTTTCTTCTTCCTTTTTTTCTTTCTTTTTCTTAATTTCTTTAATCTTCTTTCTTTCCTTCCTTTCTATTTCTTTTTTATTTTTATTTACTTTGTTTCTTCCTTTTCCTTTCTTCCTTCCTTCCATCTTTTTTTACCATCCGCTCATTCTTATTCCTCTCTGTCTGCCTTTCTTTCTTTCTTTCTTTCTTTCTTTCTTTCTTTCTTTCTTTCTTTTTCTTTTTCTTCTTCCTTTTTTTCTTTCTTCCTTACTTTTTCGTCATTTCTTTCATCCTCTTTCTTTCCATCCTTTCTCTTTCATTTTTGTTTTTCTAGGTTTTTTTATAATCTTTTTTTCTCTCTTGGCAATTTATTATTTTGTGCAATGCAGTAATCTCCTAATCTCCCCCTACTGGTAAACGCTGGAAACCAGAATGTAATCATTTAAAGGGTAATCCGAGGAGGTGAAACATTTTTGAGTTGTGCCTACACTCATGCACTATAAAGGTGAGATGACCAATACAGTTCTATTATCCTTAGAATTGTTCTACTTCATTTCTACCGTAGCTGCTCCTCCTGTCTGGGATGTTGCATCGCTCTTCATTGTGCAGCTCCATGCTGGATCAGTCAGTCTCCTATAATAGCTGTTCCACAATTCAAAAATGGGATGGGGGGTGTCGTCCCAGAAGTTTCTTGCTGTAACAGTCTCCTGGTATTTGCTTTTATGTGGAGAGGAGGGTGTGTGGCCACATCCCCTCTTCTGACTGCGGGGAAGCAGATACCAGGAGACTGATAATCACAGCAGGCAATTTTTGGGCTGTCACGCCCGCCGTTTTTGCAGCTATTATTAGGAGACTGATACAGCACTGAGTTGCATACTGGTGAGTGATGTAATGTCCCAGATGAGAGTGGTAAGGAGCAGCTACTATATCCTGAATTACAAGAATTCTAAAGATAATAGAATTGTAGTAGGCATCTAATCTTTATAGTGTATAGTGTATGAGTGCAGGAACAGTACAAATATTTTTTTTTATTGGCCTAGAGTACCCCTTGAAGTCTATATGTATGCAGGGGATCTAGATATGTATAAGCAAAACTGAGCTCTGACCACTATAAAGATAGACTCAGAAAGAAATCAGGGCAGAATTTTGGGTATAACTGTTACCTCTAAAAATGATGTCTGCCAATTTTTGGGTTGGCTGGATCCTGAGACCAGGGGCGTAACTACAATAGGTGCAGGGGTTGCAATCGCACCTGGGCCCTGGAGCCTGGGGGGCTCCAAAAGTCCCTTTGGCCTATACAAAAAGACTAATGCTAATAAAGATCTACTATATAATTGTCTAATGGCCACTTCCGTCTGAGGCCGAAATCGCGCGCCGCAGACGGAAGTGGCCAGTATGCAAAAGAGCCGTGCGGCGCGCGACCAATCAGCGACGCGGGATTTCCGTACACAGAAAGAGACAGAACAAAACATGGCGGCCACTAGCGCTGCCACAGCGGACTCCCACCGCAGCCTTATGCACAGTAACCCCATCCTCCATCCTCCCCCACCCCACCGTTTCCTCCTCCTTCATTTGTCCTCCTCCCTTCCACCACTCCATCCTCCGTCCTCCCCTGTATGTCCTGCTCCATCCTCCTCCCCCTGCCGCTCAGTCCTCCCCCTGCCTGTGCCGCTCCATCCTCCCCTACCCTGCTGCTACCTCCTCCGTCCTCCATCCTCCTCCCCCCGCCACTCCATCCTCCATCCTCCTCCCCCCGCCACTCCGTCCTCCCCCTACCTGTGCCGCTCCTTCCTCCTCCCCCCCCTCTTGCCACGCCGTCCTCCCCCCGCTGCTCCGTCCTCAAAGTCCCTCCCTATTCAGCCCTCACAGCCTTCCCCATGCAATCCCTATTTCTATATTCTAGAATACCCAATGCGTTAGAATCAGGCCACTATCTAGTTTACATAATTGGGGGCCCCATTGGAGCTTTCGCGTCGGGGCCCATGAACTTCAATTTACACACTTACCTGAGACCCTTATCAATGGGTCAAAACTCCACTATAAAGTAAATGAGCTGTGAACACTTTCCTTAACTCAGGTCTACCCTTGATGGTAGAGAGGCCTGCGTCTCCAACCTGTTCCTTTTTCCTGTCCAGCCCTGAGCTAAACCCCCACCGCCCACCCCAGGAGGTGAACCGTAATGGAACCCACATTAAAGACAGACAAAGATAAAGTAAGCAACACCACACAACAAACAATCAGTAAGATACAATGTGTGTAGGAAGAAGGCAAATACAAATAGGGAATGAAAAAACAACAAGGTATACTTCACCAGACACCAAGCAAAGATTAAAGTTCTAACAGCAACTGCAACACAGGACCGGTATGCAAGAAGCATGCAAATGCTATAGTCGGCATCTAGGAATGTTCTGAGCCATACTTAAAGAGAGAAGGTGTTCCAGCAGCCTCAACCTTCAACTGACACAATCAAAAAGTTAACCCCTGCAAAGCTGAACATCAGAGAACAAACCACCACAGATGCCTTAACTCAGCCAGAGAAACAAAGAGGTCTAAGGCTGCACATCAGACTCCCCAGTGTGAACAGAGTCTGAAGCCGGCATGACATCCAAAGAATCTTTTCTGTGCCTATGAATCTGAATTTTCCCAATTTCTAAATATGGGGCACACTTTCCTGCACCAATCATGCCCTATTCTTACTGCTGTGCATGGCGCAATCATCGCATTGTCGGCTGATTGGAAGTCAATGCTGATTGCTGATTGGTGGCTGCTGCTCTTTCACTATTGTAAATGAGTAATTAGCAGCGGTAATTATCATTGATACGCTCTCTATGGACGCTTTATAGAATATTCAGCTGCCTGTGAATATCGCCATGCGCTAATCTACACGGGTGCCAGCAGGGCCGCCCCTGACATCCTCGCCAGGTCCTGTCACGTCTGCTCCAGCTCCTTCTGTCATTTGTGATTCATCAAACGCTGGGGAGCAACGTGAGAGCCCGGCCCGGTGATGGATGATGACAGCTGTATTTATAGAACCGCCATAAGCAGAACACATTTGGCCTCATTTATGACATGTAGGCTCCGAGCAAAAATGCTGCGCAGTTGTAAAACTCCTGTCTGTGCTTGTAAATATATACATTTATATGATTTACACTGGAAATGTAATGAATTATAGGGGAATTTACTGATGCGACCATTGTAGAAGAATGGGAAGGAGCCATCGCATGGGGAGAAAAAGTTTCACTGTAAAAATTAAAAGGACCCGGGCCCCAATCACCTCCGGGCCCCTCACAGAAGTCAGAGCAGCCATACCCTGACGGCAGCCCTGATCCTGATACCAGTGAAGTCATGAGAATCCTGAAGTCTCCTGCACATGATAAGTATTCTCTCCTTGTAGATTTGGTGCAGATTTAAGTCTACAGCATGTCAATTCTTTCAGTGTTTTTCTGCAGACGTCACTCATACTACTAATACATAGGGAAAAATCTGCACTGAAAATGCACAAACAATGCTGCAGAAAAGCATGTGTTTTATGATGCTGTTTTTTACCTCCCAGGAAAAGCAAAAATGGTGCAGAAATTTCTATACCAAATATTTAATGTGTGCATAAAGCCTTAGGATTCTCATCTACCCTGGGGGTTCACAGAAAACTGGCAGAGATGAGAGAAAATGATGGTTAACATGATGTTCAGACAGGAATTATGCTGTATATCCTTCTACCCTCTTAAGTCATCCACAGGTCCATTTGTCAGTCCATCATCAATCTATCATAAATCTATCATCCATCGCTTCTTAAATAAATAATCTATTCATCCATCTCTCCTTCTATCATTCATACATCTATTCATTTATCCTTCCATCCATCTATCCATCCATCATTCATCCATCCATCCATCTATTTATCCATCCCTTCATCCATCATTCATCCATCCATCTATGGCGGCCGTCACACGCACAGATTTCTTGCCCGATATCGTTTAAGCGATCTCCTTTTTGATCGCTTAAGCGATATCGGGCTTAAAATCGATGCATGTAATCAAGCGATTTACGATGTGAAATCGCTTGATCGTGACATCGCTGATCTGAGGTCCGGTTCTCAGATCTAGCAATGATCGATGTCACGATCTCCTTCATCGTGGTGTATAACACCACGATGATCCATCTCCCAGCGGCAGAGCCCATGCTGGGAGATGGTAACTATGGTACACGTCGGGTAACTAAGCGACGCGCGGCGCCTAGTAACCCGATGTGTACCATAGTTACCAGCGAGATCGCGGCTCCGCATCGCTGGTGAGTCTGTCTGTGTGACATCTCACCAGCGATGTGAGCGATATTGTAAGCGATTGCGCGTGCACGTGATCGCTTACAATATCGTTATAGATATCTGTGCGTGTGACGGCCACCTATCATTCATCCATCTATTCATCCATCCCTCCATCTATCCATCCATCCATCATTCATCCATCCATCCATCTATCCATCTATTCATCCATCCATCATTCATACATCTATCCATCATTCATCCATCCATCCATCTATCCATCTATTCATCCATCCATCATTCATACATCTATCCATCATTCATCCTTCCATCCATCTATCCATTCCTCCATCCATTATTCATCCATCCATCTATTCATCCATCCATCCCTCCATCATCATTTATCCATACATCCCTCCATCCATCTATCCATCCATCCATCCATCCATCCATCCATCTATCAATCAACCATCTATCCATCCATCATTGATCTATCATCCATCAATCTATCCATACATCATCCATCCATATATCCAACCATCCACCCATTATCCATCCATTCCCCAATCTTACATCTTGTTTGCGATCCTAATTTCCCAAATGAATCATTAATTGATGTCAAACAAGGATAATTCAGTGGGGAAAACAGGATAATTGTTACCACAGCCTGTCCTGGGTGATATAAATCACAGTGGTGAGATCCTGAGAGTACGGTAAGGACCGGAATTCTCCTTGGAGTATCTAGATATCCCAGGGACGTTTGTTTCTTATTCTTTATTATTCAAAATTGTTTATAGGAAAAGATTCACTGAAGCCAAGAGATTCTGTCCCTCTACTAATGGGTTAATTAATTATGCCTTCAATTTGACAAGTCTATCTATCTATGAATCTATCTATCTACTACTGATATCTATTATCTATCTATCTATCTATCTGTCTGTCTGTCTGTCTGTCTGTCTGTCTGTCTATCTATCTATCTATCTATCTATCTACTGAATCTATCTATCTATCTATCTATCTATCTATCTATCTATCTATCTGTCTGTTGTCTGTCTTCTGTCTTTGTCTGTCTATCTGTTGTCTGTCTGTCTGTCTGTCTGTCTGTATGTCTGTCTATCTATCTATCTATCTATATCTATCTATCTATCTATCTATCTATCCTTAGCATTATGTATTACTTATCTATCTCACAATTTTCTTGCTGGCTATCTTTTATCTATCTCATATCGATCTATCCACTTTTTTTCTAAAACCAGGCCCAGCATTGTCTGAAAAAAAAAGTCAACTCACGAGTGATGAGCGAGCATGCCCAGCACTGCTCTGTACTGAATCAAGTATCGCGGGTGCTCAAGCGCCCTATAACAGACAGCCAATAAACATGCATAAATTGCTTCCCATAAACAATAAGGCTGTAGCCATGTTGGCTACTGGCATTACTGTGATTGGCCAGCTGCATTGTGTCATAGGGTCTTATGAGATCCAGGGATGCAATGCTCAGCACAGTGTAGTTCCGGGAGAATTGTTGATTTGGGAGGGAGAGCTTAGAGTAAAGCAGGCATATAGGTTGCAATTGCACTCGGGCCCTGCAGACTAGAGGGCCCCAAAAGCCACTTTGGCCTATAGAAAAAGACTATTGCTATTAAAGATTTGCAATAATTGGATGTCCGATTAGAGCTTTTTTGGGTGGGTTGATGTCAGCCTTGTAATGTCAGCTGGCATCCAACCTAGGGGTTAGTAAAGAAGAGATGTCTGTCAATCACAACCATTACTAACCCAGTAATCAAAAAAATCCACACACAGGAAAGAATATTTTATTTAAATAAAGACTACCCCAAAGTATCCCTGTTTTTCCAATTTATTATCAAAAATGTTTTCACAAAGCTCCTCCATCGTTGTCCACATTCCACACTCCAGTGCCTGTGAATAGCAGTAAAGAAAGGGCCAATTAACTATGGACCTTTCCAGCCTGATAATACCAGCACTAAACTGTCTGCTTTACCTTGGTGTCAGTATTCCAGGTTTTCCAGCCTGCCGTTTGACAATATTTCCCTCAGTCAACATGGAGATCATTGTTTTGTCTTCCCTTCTTCCTGTCTCGTTTGCATAAAGACCTGGCTTAGGTGATCATTAATTGCTTGAGTATACTGGTTCCTGGTCTGCTCCTGCTCAGCTGCTCTCCTTGGTCCACTTACTTCCCTGGAGCTCTGTGAGATCTCTTGTCTTCCTAAAGCTTCCTGCAGTGTGCTCCCGGTAGTGCTGCTTCTATCTTCAGGCTCGGACGTCTCAATTGTGTGTAAGCAACTTCCCGGTTATTACTTTCTGTACTGTTTGCTCTCTGGAACTTTTGTTACGTTTCCTACTCGGGACTGTGTTTGAACTCCTCACCCGGTCACCCGGGTGTGGGGACCTTTTGCCACAGACTATATCTATCGGTCGCTCCGGTACAAGACTTGTGCTATGGACTACATTCATCCGGATTACATACCTTGGACTATTTGTTTATTGGACTATTTCGTAAGGATGCGCTTTGCAGTATTATTGGGGGTCGTGTTATTTTTGTGTACTTTTGCTGTGTACTAAGTTCACATTTTTTCTGTGTGTGTATAAATACTTGCAACCAAGAACCTGTCCTGGCTTTCATTGCCCTTAAGCGATCAGAATCCTCAAACCTATCAATAGTATTACACTTGGCTGGTTATCAAAAATTGGGGGAAACCACGTCATTTTTTAAAATTATTGTTAATTAGTTCCCAGCAGCGACCTGGGGTCCGAGATGGTATCCGGCATCTTCCCATACGGTTACATTCCATTTGAACCCTGTTTCCTTCCATTGCAGCAATTTTCCTGTCCCCCTATTACTCCTAGGAGGGCCTTCCGGAAAAATGCTCGACTTTTCATGACTTCCATAGTCACTTACTCGTGTTAGGTTACTCGAGTTGAGCCCGCCCAAGCACCCAACCTGCTTGATTTGAGTGTCGCGCACCCTGATCCTTCTCTGCTTACATCATGTTTTAGATTTCAGCTTTCAGCAGAATCATCAGTATTCAGACATTGTGAGATCATGAACTAAACATCAGGATATCAATAATTGATTATATATATTTTTTTGATATGCCATAATGGGCCTTGTTTTAGAAAATTAAATGGTAGACCATTCCTTTAAGGTGGAGTCCTAAAACCTAAGGCTGAACTATAAAAGGATTTTTGTGGATCCAGCTCACCCAGTAGCCCATCCATTGCAAGTAAAGCCCGATGAAAGGCGCTGCAGAGCTGATCCTATCCACACTGCCTCCAGTTTCTACGAGTAATGCCTGATCGATTCTTTCAGATCACTTTAAAGTCAGGTTAATATTAATTTCTGTGTGATTGAACCCTGCGTGGTGGATGACATCACTCACCTCCTCTATGTCGCCGATCCATCACCAGTAATGCCATATCAAAGGCGCTGCAGGGCTGATCCTATCCACGTTGCCTCCAGTTTCTACGAGTAATGCCTGATTGATTATTTCAGATCATTTCAAAATGAGGTTAATATTATTTTCTGTGTGATTGAACCCTGCGTGGCAGATGACATCACTCACCTCCTCTATGTCGCCGATCCATCACCAGTAATGCCATATCAAAGGTGCTGCAGGGCCAATCCTATCCACGCTGCCTTTAGCTTCTACGAGTAATGCCTGATCAATACTTTCAGATTACTTCAAAGTCAGGTTAATATTAATTTCTGTGTGATTGAACCCTGCGTGGTGGATGACATCACTCACCTCCGTTATGTCGCCGATCCATCACCAGTAATGCCACATCAAAGGCGCTGCAGGGCTGATCCTATCCACGCTGCCTCCAGTTTCTACGAATAATGCCTGATCGATTCTTTCAGATCATTTCAAAATCAGGTTAATATTAATTTCTGTGTGATTAAACCCTGCGTGGTGGATGACACCACTCACCTCCTCTATGTCGCCGATCCATCACCAGTAATGCCACATTAAAGGCGCTGCAGGGCTGATCCTATCCACGCTGCCTTTAGCTTCTATGAGTAATGCCTGATCGATACTTTCAGATTACTTCAAAGTCAGATTAATATTAATTTCTGTGTGATTGAACCCTGTATGGCAGATGACATCACTCACCTCCGGAATGTTGCTGCACAATCTGTGTTTTATGAGCAGTGATTTATTTTCTATGGAAATGTCGTATTGATGATAGATGTCGGCGTTTATTAATGCCGCAGAACACAGGCTTTGATCTGCTGCTGTGGTTACATAAGGTTTCAATGTAAGGGCCTGTATCATATGTAGAATCCTTAAAATGTCCAATACTGATAAGCAATTAAATCATTCCTGACCTGTTAAGGGCCACATGGATGGTGCATGGTCCCGGGCCTTCTAACCATGCAGGGCCGGCGCTAACACCCAGCAAACCTGGGCATCCGCAAGTGTCCATGGCACATTACTCAGGTCTACATCTGCCACATATGTGCGCACTGTATATATGGAAAGGGTTCAGGAGCTTCACCTGTGCCATACAACATTGTATGTTATCCGAACATTGCAATTGGAACATCTTTTCTTTCTTTCTCTTTCTTTCTTTCTTTCTTTCTTTCTTTCTTTCTTTCTTTCTTTCTTTCTTTCTTTCTTTCTTTCTTTCTTTCTTTCTTTCTTTCTTTCTTTCTTTCTCTTCTTTCTTTCTTCTCTCCCTTATTTATTCATTTACTTACCACTCAATGAGATACACCACTCTTACTGTAAGAACCAGTGACCACATGATCACTGATTCCCCTTGCCATGGGCATACCCAGATCTGCTGTGCATGTGCGGTGCACCACAGAGGGGCTGTTTTCCCCTGTGACTGGGGCTCTTAGACTATGTGCCCATGTAGCCGTTTATTTCTGCACCAAAAATGCATCTCCTGGCAAGCAAAACGCTGCAATTTTAGCATTTTAGTTGCATTTTTTTCCCATGTGTTTCTATCATATGAGAAAAATGCACAAAGAATGAGAATAGGGATGAGTGAGTACCGTAATATTCATACTCGCTATACTCGCAACGAGTAGGTCCCGATACTCGCTACTCATTGCGAGTATAGCGAGTATGAATACTTTCGCAGTGTATCTATAGATACACTGTGAAAGTAGCCTAAAAGTGATTAAAAGTTGTTAAAAATAATAAACTTGCATACTCACCTATCCGACGCCTGCACCAGGACCGTCCCAGAAGACATCCGATCATTGGACGAGGACCTGTGACTACCAGCCAATCAGATGGCCGGTAGCGATCTGGCCAAACAGATGGCGCCACGTCACAACCACATGATCACTAGCGACCACCTGATTGGCCAGATTGCAAGGTCCTAGGTGTACTGTCAGGACCTTGCAATCTGGCCAATCAGGTGGCCGCTAGCGATCACGTGTTTGTGACGTGACGCCATCTGATTGGCCTGATCGCTACCGGCCATCTGATTGGCTGGTAGTCACAGGTCCTTGTCCAGTGATTGGATGTCTTCTGGGACGGTCCCGGTGCAGGCGCCGGACAGGTGAGTATGTAAGTTTATTATTTTCAACAACTTTTGCTCACTTTTAGGGTACTTTCACAGTAGTTTCTATAGATACACTGCGAAAGTATTAGGACTACTTGCTACTCCCGAGTACACATAAGATACTCGGATAGTAGCGAGTAGCCGAATACCGCTACTATTCGGCGAGTACTGAATAGTAGCGAGTATACTCGCTCATCCCTAAATGAGAATGTTGCATCTTTTTCTACACCAAAATCGGCAGGTGAAAAAACCTGATGGTGTGCACAACACTTGAAAATTTTCATTGACTTTGTTGGGATGTGTTTCCCTTTCAGAGAATTTTCAGAGAAATCTGCAAGTAAGAAGCTCATAAAAAAAACACTAGGTGGGCATGTGGCGCCCCTGCGGTCAGGCCACCACAATTGGTACTGCACGTGTTTTTACGTGTGTGGTATTAGGCCCGGTGGTAAGAGGAGAAAACTTTGCTGAAACCCCCAAATACACCCAACATACCTGAACTCTAGGCCAGGGAGGTGCTGGAAGGAAGAAACCCCCATCTAGGGCAGTCCCCATCTACTGGCTGTAGGGAGGAGGTAGGTTAAGAGTGGGTGCAGAAGGAGAAGAGCTCTAGTGAATTCTAGACAAGCAGCCTGTAAAGTAGCATTGAGCGTGGAGTGAAGTGCTAGGGCAAGGGCCTGGAGGATACAAATCTGCTGCCGGCTGTTAAAGCTGGACAGGCGAGCTAGCTGCAGCAGGGCTACTAGCCCCAATATGATTTGGGATACTTCAGGACGAATCGTGAAACTGGAAGTCACTGGGCTTCAGGTACAGTGACTCATCTTGTGGACCCACCCCAGGCTCAAGGGGCCACATAGGGACAGAGGACAAATTGACTGTCCCTCATAGGACCTGCAGCTACCTGCCTGAAGGTACTGGAAACCATGGGACACTTAGGAGAGGACAAGAGGTAGCAAAGGTCAGGACGGGAAAAGGCAGCTGAAAGGCCAAATATACCCTGTGTATTCTGGTGAATACAGTACCCCGGCTGGGTTGTGACTTTGAACCTCAAGTAAAGGGTAAGAACTGCAAGACTGTGTGTTGTTTGGTCCTTCCTGCACCCACTCGGCTCAGAGCTGTCACCCTGCACCACTTCCCGATCCTGACATATACGTCATACTCGTCATCCCTAAATGAAATACATCATTCCCTAGGAAATCCCCACAGCAAAACCTGGTTGTGCACAACCTCAAAATTTGCTCACAATAACTTTATTGTGCTGTTACCCTTCCTAGAATTTTCGGCAGCGCAAGTCTGGAACCCTCATAAAAAGATCACTAGGTGACTGTTGCCCCGCGTGCGTGTAGTCCGTCCTAAAAATTTGCATCTACTTTTCTGGTGAGGTATAGCCAGATGGTAATGAAAAAACTTCAAAACCCAAATACACCAACATACCTAACTCAGGCCAGGGGTTGCTTGGAAGGAAGAAACCCATTAGGAAGTCCCGATTACTGGCATAGGAGAGTAGGTTAAGATGTCAGAAGAAAGTCCTAGTGGATTCTATGACAAGCAGCTGAAAGTTACGCATGTAGCATGGAGTGAGTGCTTGCAAGGCTGGAGATCAAATTGCTCTGGAGGGGCGAGACGTCACCCTCAGGGAGCCGGTGAGTTGGCCCGGGGAGCTGGTTTGCCTTAACCACTGCTTTCTTCCGTACCTTCCTGTGCGCTCTGTCACCGCTGCAGACATTCCGTCTCCGACCCAATGGATGTCTTGCTCATCCTGGCGCTCTGCTACCTGGTGACGCAGATTCTGGGGGTACACATGGAGACGGTGAGAGACTGCTTTCGCCCAGGGCTTTTCGCGATGGGAGGCCCCTCCAGGCTGAAGGGCCTCTATAACGCTATTACGGTGGATGATGCACCGGCTGCACCAAGATAGCCTGAGGGGCGGAGTGTTGAAGTTGCATGGCGAGCTGTGGACGGGTACTAGAAATGATTTGGATACTTCAGGAAAACGATCACTGGGCTTCATACATCTCATCTGTGGAACCACCCAGGCTAAGGGCACATAGGGCATCAGGACAAAGGACTGTCGCTATAACTCTGACTCTCACCTCTCCTGAATACTGGAACCATGGACACTTAGGGGGACCATAGGTAGCAAAGGTCTATACTGCTAAAATGCCTTTAATGCCCATTATACCCCTGTATTCTCGCGTTAATCCTATACCCTCTGTTGTGACTTTACCTCAAGCTTTAAAGGGATACTCAAGATACTGTGATTGTTGGTCCCTGTCTATATATAACCCTTGGAGAGTCCAACACGGGCTTTTCCACTTATGTCAGAACTCGTTGTGCTTAATAATCTGTATCAGCAATCATCCCTTATATTCGTGCTTTTTGATGCTCTTCAAGTCTGGACGCCATGTGACTTGTATGTTAACACTTGGTTTGCTTAAGTATCCGGTCCATATGACATAAATGATATATCATCCGATAGGAAGACACAAATAAGAAGGGACACATACAATACATACGTGATTGAAGCTAAGCCACATAGGTGACCGATAACAGAACCAGCCCTACACACACATTCATTTTAGTTGAAACAAACATAATGTAAACTATTCGTAATAAAAATCTATATCTTACAAAAAATTTATATTTTAGTTAATGTTATTTTTTTATATGTAATTTTGTTAACCAATTGTACTTCAATTTACTATTAAATCAACTATTTTCAATAAAAAACAACGCATGAGAAAAGCACATAGATGTTCAAAAATAGAATGTTAAATAAAAGTGGCGGCATGAAATTGAGTAACGCTATTTTATTCTTAAAGGGACATGCAAGCTGGGGCCAATCTCTCGTATAATCGGCAGTTCTATGATGAACATTGGTCTAAACATCGGGTGGTTACTTGTCTTGACTGGTCGCTGCAGGTACATCAGATAAGTAAATAATATATGTTTGTCTTTCTGAGGGCGCGGACACTTGTTTCCTATTCTGGATATATGGCCTATAAAGTCTAGTGAACCGCTCCTCAGGGGAGGGGACACTGCATGTGTAGCCCAGGTGACATCCATCTATCCAAAATACATCCATCCTTACTTTTTGTCTGCTAAATTTTCCTTCCTTCATTATTTCCTTCTGTACTTTCCATCCCCCCATTCCATCCCTAGGGCTAATTGTTTTCAACCCTGTACACTCAGTAACTTCCCTCCTTTCACCCGACTTTCCTTGTTTATCCTTCTATATTTATATTGTTTCATTCATTCAATTAATTGCATCATTCATATTTTTCTTTCCTCTTCTTTATAACTTTTTTCTATCCAATCACAATAAAAGCAGTCATGCACATCTTTCACTATTACAATGTACCTTCCCTTTCTCTCTTTTTCTTTTCTTTTTTTATTTCATTCTTTTTTTCTTTCTTTCCTTCCCTCTTTCTTTTCTGTCTCTCTCTTTCTCTTTCCTCCTTTCTTTCTCTTTCTTTCTCTGTGTCTCTATTTCTTTCTGTCTTCCTATATCACTTTCTTCCATCCTAACATTCTCTTTCTTTCTTTCTTTTCTTTCTTTCTTTCTTTCTTTCTTTCTTTCTTTCTTTCTTTCTTTCTTTCTTTCTTTCTTTCTTTCTTTCTTTCTTTTCTTTCTTTCTTCTTTCTTCCTTCCTTCCTTTCCATCTGTCCTCCTTCTTCCTTCCTTCCTTCCTTCCTTCCTTCCTTCCTTCTTCTCTTCCTCCTTCCTTCCTTCCTTCCTTTCCTCCTTCCTCTCCTTCCTTTCCATCTGTCCGTCCTTCCTTCCTTCCTTCCTTCCTTCCTTCCTTCCTCCTTCCTTCCTTCCTTCCTTCTTCTTCCTTGCCACAGCTTATGTATACTGTATCTGTTTGCTATTACATCTGTGTTCCAGTATCCAGAACTAATGGTGGCATCTTATAATAATAATGAAGACGCCCCTCATGAACCTGACGGTGTCGCCTTAGTATGGAACATGAAGTTCAAGAAAACCACTCCAGAATATGTATTCCATTGTCAGGTGAGGCCACATTGTGTTATATTGGATGGATGGATGGATAGAAACATTTCTGCTAATGGATCAGTAAAGCCATGGTTTTCACTTAAATGTTTGGAGTGCTGCTTGTTTATGTGGCGCCCCAGGGTCCGGTTGCCACAATATTAAGCTTGGAAGCAAGGAAAGGTGCCCATCTCAGACGAAACATACGCACGCCTTCCAAACTCCATCCAGAAGGGGGAGCTCTACACCCGAGTTCAGGGCAGGTCCCCTATAAATTCTGGTCTGGGAGCGGGTCAGGCAGTTCAGTTCCTAGGAGGACTGTATACGACATACTATGGTCAGGTGCCGTGCTAGGCTGAGGATACTGACTAGCCAGTGTGAGTGACCCGTGGGTGAGGGTCTGAAGAGTAGGTGTGGGAGGTGGAGCAGTACCAGCTCGCTCCAGCACCGAGCACAGAACGGACACCGGAGTCCGAGATCGCCAGGGACTTTATGCCCAGCAACCAACACCGGAGGTCATGTAATTCCAAGTTGCTCGCCCACCAAAAGGCCAGGAGACACAGCCGCACCAAGAGCTTAGGAGACGCAGTGAAGGAGAGTAGCACAGAAAGGGCTCAAGCCACCTGTCATATGGCCAAGATGTGCCACCCCTGCGACAGGGTGGCCACATAGGGAACTGCAGCCAGGCAGAAGGTAGATAGTTTGTGGAACAAACACCCTCAAAGCACACACACCCACAGGAGCACAGCACCCAACTCGGAGCCCGGGACTCTAGGCGGGCAAGGGATGGTGGGGTTTAGAGGAAAGTGGGTGGGAAGGTAGGTCAGGTGGTAGACCAGTACAAAAGGAAGGAAAGAGGAGTGAGTTAGTAGGCCATAGTGAGCTGACCAGAACAGACAAGAACAGACAGAGTGACACATCCTGGAGGGATAGGGCTCCCTGGAGACGCAGAGAGAAAGCTCGTCATTAGCCGGTATCCCAAGGGAGAGTGAGGCAGAGACCGGACCGGTATCACCGGGTCCGAGGAGTACGGCAGCGTTGACCGACTACTGGCGGGGTAGTTTCCCCTGGTTGTATCTGGATAACCACATGGGTAGGAAAGTGCTGGTGATCCCTTGCAAGACAGGGACACCTAAGCTAGGCTAAAACCAGAGTGTCCGCTCTTAGGGGGACTGTTGCTACACGCCGACTCCCCAGACAAACCGGCAGGGAACACAGATTCCAGATCCGTATACCTACCACACGGATTGGAGGCTAAGCAACAATATAGGACCCGGCTTACCGCCCACACATAAAGGGGAAAGCTGCACACAAGGGACCGAGTTGCCGTCATACAATTCACTGAGAAGAGCATAGAGAGAACAAGCCTGAAAGGACACTGAGAGAGTGAAGGGCCTCAGAGCAACAGCCTGGCTGCAGAGGGTTAAGAGTTACCGGAGTTAACTGAACTGTGTTGAGAACTGTGTTGTAAACTGCGTGACTTGGAAGAACTTGCAAGTAAACTCGGTGAACCCTGTTTCAGTCTCCCATGTCTGATTCCAGGTATACAGAACTTTGCATTACACCTTCTTTGTAAGGAGCTGCCCTGACCCGTGGCAGGCTCATCCACCTAGCTGCAGCATCCATCTATTCTCCTGACGGAAGCACACTGCAGCGGTGGTCCCCTTCACTGATCACAACCCGTGGGTGTCGTCACGACAAACTATCCCTGTAAATGCCCCTTTTACTTGTGAGAACCTGGGACACGGTCCGGACCAAGACTGCCGTGATATCCCCAGCAGTACCCCGGTCCGGTACCGAGTACCCCGTCCCAGTTGGCTCCACAAAGACAGAACCGGAGAAGAGAGGGTCTTAACACAGCTTCAAGCAGCCAGGGCCCACAGGGAGCAGCGCAGTAGGGAGGCCTCAGGACTTGCCAAGCATGGAAAATCTGAACTTACTTCCAGGCTCTGGACCCCTAACTCCATTTGTGAACTGTGCCTTGGATGAACCTGCTGCCTGCTTCAGTAAAGGTAAAGGAGACTGTTACCCCTGTGCCTGTCAGTTATTCCATACGCTGAATCCTGCACCCCCAACGAATGTATCATATCCATAGACTTTACGGTGGCCCTGGGGACCTGCTCTTCCCGTGGAGAGCTAAATCCATCACAGCTGCTACTCCCATCATACCCAGAGATCCCGATTGCAGCAGCGGCTATACTGGCCGCATTCCACGGGTGGCGTCACGACAACTTTTATTTTTGTTTTTATTTTATTTTCATCCATTTTTCAATACTCCTTTTTAGTGATCGCCCGATGAGTGGATCACAGACTGGGTTACGCCACTGTGACATCCTGCCGGCCCAGACGACGAGAGGGCCCAATTCTGAGTACCCACGGTCCCCTCCAGGGAACGAGACATTTATTTTCAGATTTCCTATTTTGGAGGTTTGGACATCACCTTAACATGTTTTTTTGCACCCGGCTTCTTTAGGTACTTTTGCCAAATTTTATTTCATTATGATAGATAGATAGATAGATAGATAGATAGATAGATAGATAGATAGATAGATAGATAGTCCAGGAAAAAGGGGATTCAGCACAAAAAAAAAAAAATCGGGTGCAAAATTCCTGAAACGATGTTCAAATGTAATATATAAGTGAAAAAAAACAGGCAGCACATCCAAAAATAAATTCAAAGGGAAACCATTTAATTGAGCCCTCAGTGGTGCAACGTTTCAGCCTACACTGGTCTTTGTCAAGCACTGATGTTTGAAGCTTGGAAGGTGAAAGTGCCTTGTTCACCATGTGGAGGTGTGCTGAGGTTGTGTTGCATGGGGAGAACACTAGGACCTTCGGTAAGAGGTAGGCAGTTGAGGTAAGGGCTCTTACCTTGAGCACTGAAGCCTAGCACGACCTCAGCGTCACAGGTTGGGAACTTAGCAGTTAATTGCTGCGAATCCGTTGGCAACTCAATCCTTGCAGGAAGAGAGCATGAGGGAGCTTCCCGGCTGTTGTAGTTGTCTTCAGTGGGTTTGATGCTCGTGACCCTGATTGTTACCTTGTCTTCCTCTGTAGGTGGCGCGTCATTGACCTTGTTTGCAGGGTAGGGCGCTGTTGACTCAAGGTTGTCGTCATGAAGTCAAAGCAGATTTGGGTTATCAGGTGGTTGTTCTTGCCACCTAGTGTCGTTTGGCTCCTCCTTTACCCAGTAGTGATGTGGGTATGGCAGAAGGGACATGTCGTGGTCGTCTGACGTGATGACGGTTTTGTAAGAAGTGAGGTTGCATGGCTTCTTTGTCTGGTCGCTACAGACGTCACCGATGATGACCCAGCCTAGCTCGAGGCGCTGAGCGTACGGTTTATCAAGTTGACCAAAGATTTGTAGATGCGCCTTGTGCAGTCATATGATGTCTCTGCCGAGGAGAATCAAGATGTCTGTTTTGTTGTCCAGGGCCGGTATCTCGCTGGCTATGTCTTTGAGGTGAGGAAACTGAAGAGCCGCTTCTGGTGTTGGGATTTCTTCCCTGTTGAAGGGTATTTGGTTACTTTCTACGAGTGTGAGAAGTGGTATCTCCTTGGAGCTGAAGGCAGAAGTTATTATGAGGCCGCTGGCCCATCTTCCGGTGGCTTCTGTTACACTGCTGCATGTGCCCAAGGTGTAGGAATAGGTGTTTCCCTTTAAGCTGAGCAACTTGAAAAGTTCTGACTTGGCCAGTGATGTTGCTCTGGTCATCCAGGCTGACGTACACCTTGACTGCTTTCTCTGGATTACCTATGGGATACATGTTTACCAGGCAAATCATTGTGCAGGACTTGTCACGAAGGCTTCCTCCGCAGACCTTGGTGCATGAGGAAGATACTGTGAGATGGTTTGCAGCTTGGCCTGTACTCTCCCCGCCATGGCTTGTGGTGGGAGAAGGTGTAGATATTGAGTCAGGTTGTGACGGATGGAGCGCTTGTATGTGGTCTTCGCTGTCGCACTCTATACAGTTGATGGTGATGACACAGTCTTTAGCAATGTGTTCGGTAGAGGCACAGCACCCGAAGCATACTCCAAACTTCTTCAAGAGCTCCTTTCGCTCTTGAAGTGGTTACTTCCTGAAGCTGATACATTTCTTCAGTAGGATGCGGCAGTTTGTGGATGGGACACTGGCAGTTGGGGTCTTCTACCTTTTCGCTTTCACTGCCTTTGTCTAGCGCTGATGTTGGTGAAGGTGACCTGCACAGGTCGGGGTACTCAGAGCTCGGGCACGGTGTCAAGGGGGACGTTATCACGGGTGGCTGCACCCAAGTCCATGGCCGTGGGGTCGGTGACTAGTTAAAAAGTACAGTTTCTATTAGGATAATTTGTGACGCCACCTGAAGTACCTGGTGAGGGATCACCAGCGCCGCCACAGTCCTCCGGAGGGCGATGGTATTGCGGCAAGGGTGGTATGACTTCCTGCAGGTGAAGCCGGGCCTCCGGGGTAGCATTAACTGAAATAAAAGTTCAATGATGGCAGTACAGAGACACAAAGGCAGTTTCACTCTTCCCAGGTACTTTACTGTAAACACGCATCAGTTGGAATACACGGTTCACAGTGCAGCAAAGATGGAATTCACAGGTGACCTTTTGGGTGGCTGTAAATGGATGTAAGGCGGTTTGGAGGTACCCATAGTATGCCTTAGTTAACGAACCCGTGTCCTTTTTAGCCCTGCCCGGGTAAGTCTCTTCCCAGTCCCGCTGAGGTAGTAATGGAGTTTCTCTGCTCTCTCTCTCCCTCTGCTGCTTGGACCTCAACCTCTTGTGGAACCAGGTGGACCACTCCATGAGTAGCAGGGTGCTGTGGCTGATAAACAGGCCGCAGCAACCGGTTGACGACTTCGGAGGTGGACTCCGGCCGTTTCCTCGGATCCGGCTTTCCGTGGTGGACTGGGGAAGCTCCCCGGAGTATGGTCGCTCCACACTGGGGTTCCCCCTTTCTCTCTCGGACCTAGACCCACGCGTCAGGCACCCTCTTTCAAGGTCCCCTGAGGACCTCCTTTCATCTTCCCTCAGGTCTAGTGTGCAACCCGCCTGTTCTGGCCTTCCGACTCTGATAACCCTTCCCCCAGGGTACCACCCCGGCTTGAGTGTGGGAGTGCTGGAATTGGGTCCCTCCTACCAACCCTGCATCCACTTACAGTTGGGATAATTACACCGCTTTTATGGGTGTAATACCCCGGTGTGACGCCTGACCAACGGGGCACCACAAAGGCAGAACCTCGGTCTTTTTTGCAGACTCCGGACCGCTGCGGTTTTTGTTGTGAGAGTGTGAACTCTCGTACTTAGGAGATGACGCAGAGCAGCTGGGTTCTTCATAACAGAAGCTGGGGTCATTTTTGCACTCTGCAATCTCCTTGATTAAGTTGCAGAAGGAGAAGGAGAGAAGGAGACTTGGTATTGTCTCTTGTAGTTTGATCCTCGTGTGGTCCACTTTTCTTGCATGTTTTAAGGCAACTTGGCGACAATGGGTTTCACCCCATGAGTGGTGTCCAGGTAGCTAAGGCCAGGTAGATGTGTGTCTGTCTTGACCAGGTGGTGCTCGGACAGCAGGTTGCTGAGTACCTGGTACTTTGAAGCATCCTTGCCGGATATTTTGGGAAAGTCGTATAGTTGCTTGAGCAATGCATCTTCGATAGCTTCAGGACTGCCAAAATCTTTCTCTAGTGTGTCCCATGCGGTTGCGTCGTTGGGTCGCTGATGTAAACGGATCTGAGCCTCTTGGTTCTCTCTGTAGACCGTGGGCCTAGCCACCTGAGTAGCAGATCCAGCTCTTCAGCAGCAGTAATGCCGAGATCACTGATTGCGGTTTTGAAGGCACACTTCCACCCTCTAGCTTTCGGTGGTCGTCGAACCTTGTGAGACCGGTGTTGGTGAGTTCTCGGCGAATTCTGTACCTCGCAAAGACGGATATGTCTACTCTTTCTGACCTTGGGGGCACATTTGCTGGCTGAGCAATGCTGTTAGCATGGGCCATAGCTTCTTGACTCTGGAACGTGGGAAGGTACTGAGTGGCATAGGTGTTTTGGCTAGCGACCGGTTTGTTGTGTACTGTTCCTGTTGTATGCGGGACCGGAACTACACAGTTGTCAGTAGTGTAGTACCTTACCGACATGGGTGTCACGGGTGTGTCTGGAGGCACGGATGAGACTGTAGAGGTCACTTGCAGAAGGTCGCAGCGTTTGGCCAAACAGTCCACATCCTAAAGAAAAAATGTCTCTGTTGCTTTAAGAGGCATTTCCCTTTTAGTTAAAACTGGAGGTCACTAAGACCCAGCTGATTCCTTACCTTGGAGCTGCCTATATGTTTCCTTTGACTCCCAGGATGCACTGCTGATTATAGCCTCAGGTGTTCCTGATTAATTCTTGGATCAAAGCAGTGTTCTTGGAGCCTTCTGGTTTGCTGCTTGGATCTGCTAAAGCTAAGTGTATCTCTTCCCCACTTTGTATGTTTCCCTTGTGTGTTTTCTAGTTGATAGCCAGGTTGACTAGTGCTCACCCACCCCACTCTGGGCCCTATGTAGTGGTAGTCCAGGGACAGTCAGGGAATATGCATTCTGGCGTCGACAGTTGAGGAAACTGTATAGGGACGTTAGGGGAGCCAGGTGTCAGCGCTAGTTGTTCTACGGGTCACCATCCCCCCTTTTTGCCCTTAGCATTAGGTACTCCAACCCCCCCCCCACACACACACACACACTGTTGTCGTCCAGCGCTGTGTATCTCCCTACACCCAGCGTCACAGTTGGGTTGCATGTGGACATTGGTATACGGAGGTTGCTGAGGTGCAGGGTCTGGCTGTGCACTGAAGTGTGAAGGTGGTCAGATTTGAATGTCTGGGGTGCATTGGACTGACCTGAGAAGCTGGAAGCTGCAGATCGGCGCCTTGATGCTCTGGAGAAGTGTTGTCGCCAATGGGAATGTTGGTGTCGATCGACGATTCGCTGGCTTGGCTCAGTGCGTATTCTCTTGAGCGCTTAAGGGGGTCTTCCGTGTCGAGTTCATACAAACTGACGCTGCCTTCTTGGCTCCCACCCAGAGCTTGCTCAAAGACCTTTAGCCTGGCCATGGCTTCCGCATGGTCACATTCCTTCTGTAGGGCTTCTATCTCCACCTTCTTTTGCGCAGACTTGGCTTCCGCCTGCGCCTTCTTTCACGCAGACTCAGCTTCCGCCTCCGCCTTCTTTCATGCAGACTCGGCTTCTGCCTCCGCCTTCTTTCGCGCAGACTCTATCATTTCTGCTTCCATGCCTGCTTCCTTCTGGGCAAAGACAGCTTGTACTTTCATCGTTCCTGCTTCAGCACGTGCCTTTACAAGCTGCTCACTGAGAGTAGAGTACCTTGATGAGCCCGATTTGAGTGAGTGCCTTGAGCTCTTAGCGGACCTGGATCTGTGCGAGGCCGCTTCTGACATTTGCACAATCCTTGCTTCAGTCTTGTCCACAATGTCACCCATAGTGCTATCTCGTTCAGCATTGAGCTGTTGGAAGGTTTGAAGTTCCTTTAAGGATTCAGACGTATTTAGTTTTAGCAGGATAGAGATATGTTTTTTACAAATGTCTTTGTAGGACGGGTATGCTAAGTAGAGTTGTTCAAGGGCTTCCTCTGGTGGTAGCTCATGAGCGCCAGGAAGGGGCGTAACTACAACAGGTGCAAAGTTGCAGTTGCACCCGGACTCTGGAGCCTAGGGGGGCCCAAAAGTCCCTTTGGCTTATAGCAAAAGACTAATGCTTTTAAAGATCTGCTTTTGCATTGGGGCCCATGAGCTTCAAGTTACACCACTGGCGCGAGGCACAAATAAAACAGTCACTTGATTTAGCACTCTTTGCCACAGTAATGTTGTATGGCGTACCGATTCACTTTGGATTCTAGGTTCTTTCTGACCTTCCATGTAGGTTTGGTCAATCGCTTAGACTTTTCGCTGCAAGCTGCGAGAAGTTCTATTGCTTCTTGCTGTTTTAGATTAGCCAAGGCATGTGAGATTCTTTTATTTTCAGACATTGCTGCAGAAATACAAGGGTGGGGGCGTTCTGCTCCAGGTTGTCAGGGAGACCGATTACAAAGTATCAGTTCTGTGCTGGGGAGCAGCCTGTGTTTATTGAATCTATGCAAGCTGTATTTGCAAGTCTGTTAAACTGCAGATTGACAATAGTTTAGAGATGATCACTTCTCAGGCAGTATTTACAGTATAACCTGTATACTGTTCTTAGTGACAAGTTATTCTCTTCACTGAACTTACAACAATCTACTTGAGCCTGCAGACAGAAGTAACAGTTATGCTGTGTCTTGTTTAGCAGCTCTTTATGGATAATCCTTTCTCTGGATTGCATGCAGTATATCACCCTGGTAACAGGTTTCCTTTTCACTGTTCTGTCCCCTTCTGATGACTGCAAATCCCAAGCGCTCTAATCACCAGTCCCTTAGATAATTGTATAGATGTAACTTACATCACCAAACGACGGACAGACAGTGTCAACTCAATCGTCACTGCAGCTATAGAAAGACCAGGAGATACACTGTCGTTTTCTTCCAAATCTTGTATTAGTTACAATGGAACGATAGGTGAAAAGGAATAATCTGTACAGAGTTGCACACATGCGTCTTTAGTAATGGCTTCTCTAAACTAAGTGGTGAAGAAGGGAGGGACATCCTGTGCAGCAGAGGTCCCCAAATCCTGGTCTCAAGGGCCGCCAACAGTTCAGGTTTTCAGGATTTCCCTAGTATTGCACAGGGCTTGGAATCATTACCTGTGCAGATGATCACATTAGCACCTGTGCAATACTAAGGAAATCCTGTAAACCTGCTCTGTTGGCGGCCCTTGAGGCCTGGAGTTGGGGACCTCTGCTGTACAGAGACAAACTAAGAGAGGGAGGTAGGGACAAACTTCATACAGTCTACCTAGCAACAACAGGGAATTTCCTGATAGGAGGGAAAATATACAATGCAGGAATAGGCATTACAGGTGTTCCCATTCGTGTGACATAACAGTTCTAAAGGAAAGAGCGGAGAGATCCAACCTGTTAATGTAAATGTTGGAGAAACAGTTCTTCTTCCTGAATATGGAGGAACCAAAGTATTGCTCGATGATAAGGAATACTAATTATTCAGAGATGCTGACATTTTAGGGAACTTCTTGTCTTAACAGCTTTTCATATTTGTTTTCTTCTCCATTCCAAAATCTATTAGATAGATAGATAGATAGATAGATAGATAGATAGATAGATAGATAGATAGATAGATAGATAGATAGATAGATAGATAGATGATATTAAGCAAAAAGACTTGAAAAAGGTGGAGAAATCCACCGAAACATTGCCATCTATGGATCAGTAAAGCCACAATTTTCATCACAAATTTTGTTGGAGTGCTGCCTGCTTTTTTCTTTTTAGATAGATAGATATTAGCTACATTTCAGGGAACCATCTATTACAAGCTCTATTGTTATCTATCTGATCGTGCAGCCTGTGTTGGTTCCAGAGTCTTGGCTTCCTGTTTACACTGCCTCCCGGTTGAAGTTGCTGTTGGTTACCATAGTAACCAGAGGCCTGTGGAGTCTCGTAGATTTTCCAAGCCTCCCTCTTCCCACTCGTACACGCTACATGATTCCAATTCCATCCGTCTCACAGCATTTATGAAAATATTCTAACTTCTAAGCTGCGGGATAGCGTTGGCTATCTACCGCGCACTTGTTCATGATAGCTTTTGTTTTTTGTTTCGCATATAGCGGACATATTGCTACTGTATATTAAATAACTGACCCACAACATGAGCTATCAGAGCCAATACTCATCTTTTCATTCCCATATGAAGCATAATACAAGTCACAGGCCGGAAGAGGATTGCACCCCTGAATATCTATGTGGATGGGATGTGGGCCAGCACCATTTTGTTTCTTCAGAGACCTTAATACAGCCCCCCGGGCCTGCTGACATTGATGGTGCTCTTACTGGCTTGCCAACACTCCTGTTTGTGGTGGGAAAGTTAAAGGGTTCAAAATGTCTCTAAACGTGGATAATTGGGGGCGATGCTGGCCATGCTACTAGGCCTCGGCCCACATATTCATAATTCTACCAGTACATATTGGAACCTATGCTGTGATAGCCCCATCAAGACCAAAACAAAGACCGTGCTTGGATTAGAATTCCCGGTCGGACCACTGGATCATGTTGTATTTAGTGACAGGGAGGAGTGATGTGATCAAGCAATTGGACCGGGCATTCTCTTTTGTGGAGAGAGGGCATGTGAAAATAGCCATGAAGGGCTTGTCCCACGAACAAAGTATATTTTAATTAATAGATCTTGGAATAATTATAAGTTCCACAATTGGATGTGTATACAAAAAATGTTCCGGTGCTGAGATAATCTTCTATATGTGTCCCTGCTATGTACTGTGTAATGGATGTGTCTGACCATACAGGAGCATGGTCTTATCATACCACATCTCCTGTGCTCAGATAACCTTCTACATGTGTCCCTGCTATGTACTGTGTAATAGATGTGTCTGACTATACAGGGACATGGTCTGATCATATCACATCTTCTGTGCTCAGATAATCGTATATTTGTGTCCCTGCTATGTACTGTGTAATGGATGTGTCTGACCATACAGGAACATGGTCTAATCATACCACATCTCCTGTGCTGAGATAATCGTATATATGTGTCCCTGCTATGTACTGTGTAATGGATGTGTCTGACCGTACAGGGACATGGTCTGATCATACCACATCTCCTGTGCTGAGATAATCTTATATATGTGTCCCTGCTATGTACTGTGTAATGGATGTGTCTGACCGTACAGGGACATGGTCTGATCATACCACATCTCCTGTGCTCAGATAATCTTATATATGTGTCCCTGCTATGTACTGTGTAATGGATGTGTCTGATCATACCACATCTCCTGTGCTGAGATAATCTAATATATGTGTCCCTGCTATGTACTCTCTTATTTGCTGTGTTGAACCTTGCAGAGCCGCTCTGGTTCATAGTGGGAGCATGCCACAGCTCCTGGCCAGGAGAGGAAACATAAGAGAGTATACAGACCACACAGCAGGGGCTCATAGCAACCGCTTTATGTGAGGTAACCCATTTCCCTGGCAGTTTTATCAGCGGCGTGAGTGGTTTTTGCTGTGTCTACATCCCTAGTCAGTGACGTAGGAGTTCCAGTGGCCACTGACCTCATCTGTCACTGACTTGATTTATGATGAGCTCACAGGACTGGTGATAGAGAAGAAACACTCGCTCCTGTGATAAAACAGGCAGGGAAATATGTTACCTCACAGAAAGAAGCAGCTGTGAGACCCTGTATATGCTCTTGTGCTTCTTCTCTTAGCCAGGACCCATGGTACACACCAAGCATGAACCGGAAAAGCTCTCGGACACATCAAATAACAGTATGTTGCAGGGGCACATAAGATTATCTCAGCACAGAAATATTTATTTTTAAAATAATCTGAAGATCTGTTCATTAAAATGTGATTTTTTTTATGTGACAACCCCTTTATTGATGATACTCAAGTTTATGGGAATCTCTAGAAGTCATGGCTCCTGGATGTCCACCTCTGTACTACTCCTTAGAGATCAGACATGTCTTGGGCACAGTACGTGGTTGTCTGGGAGTGGTTAATAGGGCTTCTCTGGACAAGCGTAGTCCTTTGCAGTCCATCTATAAGATTCCAGTGGTTGCCTTGGTCTTCAGTCTTGGTTGGGTCTATAGGTAAGCTACGGCCAGTGGAGTGAGCTGACAGAGGGTCGTTAAACAGCCCTGCCAATTCTAGGAGGTTTGAAACAGAATTGTCAGGCTAAAGGCTAGTAGAAAAAAGGTCAGAAATGGGAATCAATCGGGCTGAACAACAGCTGAACTAGTAGGAATGAACCAGAGCAGGTATAAACTATAACTGGCACATCAGAGTTTAAGCAGGGTGAGGTGCTGTCACATTGGCCACAGCAGGGAGCTGATTACTTCAGCTGGACAGCACATACACCTATACTGCCAGACTAGTATCTCTAGCTGTGCCACCCAAAACTTCTGGTCATTATGTCTCCTCCATCACTCTTGGCACCCACATAAGAAATAAGGGGCATGGAGGTGGCCAAGAATTTAGACATGCAAGTCTGATCA
Source organism: Allobates femoralis (assembly GCA_033576535.1). NCBI lineage: Eukaryota > Metazoa > Chordata > Amphibia > Anura > Aromobatidae > Allobates > Allobates femoralis. The sequence continues at coordinate 555,546,214 of JARQOC010000005.1, forward strand.
CCTTGCAACTGCCAAGGGTATTGGATATGATTGTTGCCCTGTTCTCAAAGTATTTGTCATGAAAATGGGTCAATGTCATATGGATGCCAGCATGTGACACAACCTAAGGATAGCAATGGATATAGTGTAGAAGGAAGGCCCTCGCTATAGAGAGAGGGGAGAGTGGTCACCTCCTGGCAATCACCTGAGGCTAAACCTGCACTCCCTAATGCTGCTATACAGGTCCTTCTCTTCGATGCCGCCAAATGCCTAGGCCATTGCTGGCCCTGGGCTCCCCCTGGCTAGAGTGAAGGCCGACTTGTCCCATCACTGAAATAATACAACACAAGGTAAGGGAGACAAACAGAGGGAAACAGACCAAAAGGAAAACACTCCAAACTCCTTCAGCTGCAATTATGATGACTCCTCGGCTTCCTTTAGAGACAAGCTCCTTCCAAAGTGGTCAGCATGGAAAGGGAATCTATAACCGGTGTCAGATGGGAAGACACGTGACTTTTTATAGCGGAGTGAGTGGTCACAAAAGAGCTGCACCTGAGATTAAGGCTACAAAGAGCAACCAGATTGGAAAGAGTTCTTAACCCTTACAGCAATAAAAGTAGATTCACTCAAATACAAGTTGTAGATCTGCTATCAGTAAGGTGTCGTGACCTTCTGGTCCAGACTCGCCAGAGGTCTCTCAGTACTGAACCTGTAGTACAGCTTTCCCAATTAAGGTGGTACAGCACCCTCTTAGATAATCTGAGATCCTCAGAAGTTTCGCCAACTCAAGTTCTTCTATATGATTGCCCTATGATTGATTGGGGAGAGTATGGTGTGACAGGGTATGTGACTGATGAACAATCCAAAGAACATTACTGGGACAGGAAGAATGGAACAGCACACATGAAGGTAATTCCGGAGACTCCATAATGAGTCCACAGCAATAGAATCAAGTCTGGGGGCGCCACCCGTAATCCGACGCCAGGGAAAAGGCAGAAATAGTCCTTGGGTGAGTTTGCTAGATCCAGCCAGCAGGTGAGGGACACAACACAATCCATGTGGCAGCTTCTATCAATCCACACACAGGCACCAGGATCTGGCCACAGCCTCAGATCCTCATCCTCCTAACGTCTCCACCAACTAAACAGCCAAGCACGTGTCTATTGTTCTCTCTCCTTGGATCAGCCCTGGATGGGGCAAGGGCTCACATCCCCCCTTTTAAACAAGTGGCTTCAAGAAGTGCAGACTCTATTCTGTCTACAGGTTTGTGTATTGGAGGCACCCCCTGAATAAAGGCAGAGTCCCCTCACTAGGCCAGGAAACAAAACACTAAAGCAGGTTCCATTACATACAGACGATTACCAGGGTGGGACACACTGTTACATAAGGTATCGGGACCCTCCATGACTCCTCTGATTATTACTCACCCCTCCCCCGCTCTAACCTATTACAGCATAAAATGTCCTTGTAGTACACCGATGACGATATTATTAAAAAGCAGCGGAGCGAGGACTTGAGATCCCGTGAAAGCCTTCAGCGCACATAGTAGGTGTTGATATCCAGCTGAGAACATAGCAGAAATAGGATTACATTTTTTTTTTCTTTTGCCATGAGCCTTGGTGAAGAATTATGTGTGTTTTTATAATGACAAGAGGCTGACTCACTTGTGTGGTTTCTTTGGCGCTGCCCCGACATTTTACATTTCATCGCTTTTTATAGTATTTTTTTTTTCGGTAATATAGGCCCCTTTGCCAAAAGGAGAAGATTTAGGTAATTGAAGCCTGTTTGCCTTGTGTTAGTCCTAGTCAAAAGAGATTAGTTACAGGTGTTCCTTAATTAAGTTGGCAGGGCACCCCCTCGTCCAAGGTCATTGACACCTTCCCTGTAATGTGCGCGGAGGCCGCAGCCGCCACCCTGCCAGAGTCTTAGAGGAGTTTTCCACTTTTGTGTATGGCAGAAAAAGCAAACATCTAAGATACGTCCTGCTTCAACATGTCAACACGTTTATGATTTCTGTTTACTGTCAGTGAAAGGGAATATTACTTTCTTGATCCTATTTGATAGATCATTTGATGAATAATGTAATGTATGTACACAGTGACTGCCCAGCAGAATAGTGAGTGCAGCTCTGGAGTATAATACAGGAGGTAACTCAGGATCAGTAATGTAATGTATGTACACAGTGACTCCGGCAGCAGAATAGTGAGTGCAGCTCTGGAGTATAATACAGGAGGTAACTCAGGATCAGTAATGTAATGTATGTACACAGTGACTGCACCAGCAGAATAGTGAGTGCAGCTCTGGAGTATAATACAGGAGGTGACTCTGGGTCAGTAATGTAATGTATGTACACAGTGACTGCACCAGCAGAGTAGTGAGTGCAGCTCTGGAGTATAATACAGGAGGTGACTCAGGATCAGTAATGTAATGTATGTATACAGTGACTGCACCAGCAGAATAGTGAGTGCAGCTCTGGAGTATAATACAGGAGGTGACTCAGGATCAGTAATGTGATGTATGTACACAGTGACTGCACCAGCAGAATAGTGAGTGCAGCTCTGGAGTATAATACAGGAGGTGACTCAGGATCAGTAATGTAATGTATGTACACAGTGACTGTACCAGCAGAATAGTGAGTGCAGCTCTGGAGTATAATACAGGAGGTGACTCAGGATCAGTAACGTAATGTATGTACACAGTGACTGCACCTGCAGAATAGTGAGTGCAGCTCTGGAGTATAATACAGGAGGTGACTCAGGATCAGTAACGTAATGTATGTACACAGTGACTGCACCAGCAGAATAGTGAGCGCAGCTCTGGAGTATAATACAGGAGGTAACTCAGGATCAGTAATGTAATGTATGTACACAGTGACTGCACCAGCAGAATAGTGAGTGCAGTTCTGGAGTATAATACAGGAGGTAACTCAGGATCAGTAATGTAATGTATGTACACAGTGACTGCACCAGCAGAATAGTGAGTGCAGCTCTGGAGTATAATACAGGATGTAACTTAGGGTCAGTAATGTAATGTATGTACACAGTGACTGCACCAGCAGAATAGTGAGTGCAGCTCTGGAGGATAATACAGGAGGTGACTCAGGATCAGTAATGTAATGTATGCACACAGTGACTGCACCAGCAGAATAGTGAGTGCAGCTCTGGAGTATAATACAGGAGGTGACTCAGGATCAGTAATGTAATGTATGTATACAGTGACTGCACCAGCAGAATAGTGAGTGCAGCTCTGGAGTATAATACAGGAGGTGACTCAGGATCAGTAATGTAATGTATGTACACAGTGACTGCACCAGCAGAATAGTGAGTGCAGCTCTGGAGTATAATACAGGAGGTGACTCAGGGTCAGTAATGTAATGTATGTATACAGTGACTGCACCAGCAGAATAGTGAGTGCAGCTCTGGAGTATAATACAGGAGGTGACTCAGGATCAGTAATGTAATGTATGTACACAGTGACTGCACCAGCAGAATAGTGAGTGCAGCTCTGGAGTATAATACAAGAGGTAACTCAGGATCAGTAATGTAATGTATGTACACAGTGACTGCACCAGCAGAATAGTGAGTGCAGCTCTGGAGTATAATACAGGAGGTAACTCAGGATCAGTAATTTAATGTATGTACACAGTGACTGCACCAGCAGAATAGTGAGTGCAGCTCTGGAGTATAATACAGGATGTAACTCAGGATCAGTAATGTAATGTATGTACACAGTGACTGCACCAGCAGAATAGTGAGTGCAGCTCTGGAGGATAATACAGGAGGTGACTCAGGATCAGTAATGTAATGTATGTACACAGTGACTGCACCAGCAGAATAGTGAGTGCAGCTCTGGAGTATAATACAGGAGGTAACTCAGGATCAGTAATGTAATGTATGTACACAGTGACTGCACCAGCAGAATAGCGAGTGCAGCTCTGGAGTATAATACAGGATGTAACTCAGGATCAGTACAGGTAAGAAATGTAATGTATGTACATATTGCACCCCCACGGGCCGGGGTACTCGGAGCCGAACCGGTCTTTCTCTGGGGTGCCACGGCAGTATGGCCCAACTCCGTGATCACAGGTGCGGCAATGCAAAGAAAGGAGTTTAATAAAGTTTATTGGGATATTTCGTGACACCACTCGTGAGTCGTGGCCAATGTGGCAAGCACTGCCGTGGAATCCGCCAAGGATGATGGTAGTGGCAGCAGCCGGGATGGTGAGCCCTCCACTGGTAGGGCTTGGTCCCCGGGCAGTTATAGAGATGCTGCGTGAATCTTCTCCCCACAGCTCCCCCTTAATAAAGTTTATTGGAATATTTCGTGACACCACCTGTGGGTCGTGGCCAATGTGGCCCACGCTGCCGTGGAATCCGCCGAGGACAATGGTAGTGGTGGATGTTGATCCTTCCACGGGTAGGGCTTGGTTCCCAGGCAGTTATAGATATGCTGCAAGTATCTTCTTCCCGCAGCTCCCCTAGCCACCACGCTCAGGAAGAAAGTGTAGGTGACTCCGCAGCTCTTGAGTTTGCCAGGTATTTTACTCCACTTGTTAACTCAACAGTAACAACTCTAACAGTTCCTTTCTGTTCTTTATTAGGCACCCACAGGCTGTGGGGCACTAGGGGCCGGGCCGGTGCTGTCTCTTTGGGATAGTTGTGACCCTGTCCCGTGGCCTGGTCTCAGTCCAAAAAAGGGGTTATTTACAGGGGATTTGTCATGACGCCACCCGGGGTATGTGGTTAGTAGAACCACCGCTGCTGTATTCCTGCTGGGGACAGTGACTTAGGGCAGGATAGATGGTAAGCCCTCCTCGGGTAGGGCTGAGGGTCCCCAGGGCAGGTGTAGTAGTGGTGGAGGGGCCTGGTGAGGGATTGTGCTCTGTGCAAGACACTTACTTTGCTGCTGCAGCATCTCCAGCCAGTGTGTAGAAATAGCGCTCTGTGGCTCTGTGGCTCTGTGGCACCACTGCAGGGGATTACCACAGGATCCACTGGTGCAAGGAGGGAGTTACACCTTGGTTCGCACAGCACACCACACCTTCCACCCCAGACCTGAAGGGGGAGCTCTACTGGCTGCCTTAAGCCAGTTCCCCTTTAAAACATCCAGGCCTGAGGGGAGGAGTTAGTCAGTCCCAGAAGAGTGTCTGAGGAGAGAGAGCTGGAGTGAGGAGCTGGTCGCTGGGAAGGATCCAGGCTCAGGACCAGGGACCCCTGACCGCTGTGCTGCACCCTAGGGAAAGGGTTGGAGGCAAGTGGAGGAAACAGGGAATCAAGTGAGGGAACCAGTTACTACAGCCCTTTAGTACACCCGGACACCGGAGTACAACGCTGCCAGCATACAGAGCTACAGCAAAAGCCCGGAAGACTCAGGAGGAGTTTATCCCTGAGGAGAACACAGTAAGAGACGCTAAAACTGACCAAGTACAGGATCAGGGGCCATAGGAAGAATAGGGACTCCGCAGAAGGACCTCATTGTCAGTTTAGGACTAAGCCCAGAGAGGGAGAAGAAGCGTGGGTTCAGGCTCAGGCAGGACTTACCCCAAACCACAGAGCACAGAGACAAAGGAGTCCTTATAACTTTCTAACGTGAAAGTCCCAAGTTGCACTGGGGACCTGGTTATTACTCTGGACTGTACCTGTTACTCTGTCACCTGTAAAAGGTACGAAACAACAATCCTGTGTGTCTGTGTGCCTGCTTAACCACCGCAATTCATCACCTTATCTGCAGAGACGCGACTACTACTCCCCTCATCCATCCCCGCTGCCCTGAGGTAAAGCTCCACCTGTGGGGAGCTGTACCACACTCTGCTGCACCCACCATCACCTCAGCGGCCGGCCGCAGCGCTGGTATACCCGTTACCAGGTACCATAGGTGGCGTCACATTAACAATCCCCTTTATCCCCACCGTTCCCCACCATTGAGGGTCCAGGGCACGGGACCGGGGATCGACCTGCCGTGATTCCCCATCAAAGCCACCATCAGCCCCGGTACCCGAGTACCCCCCTGCCCTGTCAACCGCCTCAAATCCTCAGGTGGGACTCTGCCGCGATGCTGGAAAGAAGCAGTCTCAGGCAATGGTGAGCTTACCGGGTACTTTACTTAAAGTTCTTTAGCAGCAATTGCAAGTTACAGTTCACAGTTCTTTCAGTACAGTTCTTTCACTTGTACACTGCTCCGAGTAACTGGGTTTATGCAGCTCAGGCAGCTCCTCTGTGTTGCTTCCCTCAAGTCCTTTCAGGCCCTTTCCTTTCTCTGTCTCCTCACTCACGGGTTTGGTCTGGCCTACATGGGCTCTTGTGAGATGAGTCTCTCTCTCTCAGGGTCACTAGCCCTAGTTTGATGGCTGTGTTCCTAAACCGTGGTGGTAGGTAGGCTGCAGGTCATGGAGTACCTGCCCCACCGGTGTCTCGTGATTAGGGTCTTGAAGTGTCCCCGGTCACTTCTACAGAGCCGGCTCTCTGGCTGTAGCAGTCTAGTCTCCAGTGTCCCAGGTATGGCTGCAGGATTACCAGGCTCCCTCTGTCTCACTGTGGGGTGTCGTTGCTTTTTGGCTTCTTTCCCCTCGTCTCCGGCTATGGAGCGAGCTTTCTCTCCTAGGAATATTGCCTCTAGGATTCTGCGTCCTCCAGGGAACCTCTCCTCCTGGGAATTCTACCTACAACTTGGTGTTCTAACACTCTCTCTTCTTCTCTTAACTGACTGACTGCTGAGTGTTCCCGGGTTTTTCTATTGTTTGTCTCTCCACCCACTTGTTTAGTGCTGCTCTACACTCTACCCACACTTCTCTTAACCCCTGCTACTCATGGGCCCTCAGGCCGTGGGGTACTCAGGGCCGGGCCGGTGCTGTCTCTCTGGGATCATGGTAGTCGTGACCAAGTCCCTGGCCTGGGCTCAGTTGAAAAAGGTGGGGTATTTACAGGGAATTTGTCGTGGTATGTGGTCAGTGGGGATCAGCGCTGCTGCAGAACCTCCGGGGATAATGGATGGCAGTTGGGGATGGAACGGCTCTCCACGGGTAATGCCAATCCCCGTCGCAGTGTGGAATGTCTATGTACAGGGTGCACGGCAACAGGCGCAGAAATAACTGGAGTCCACTGGTCTGTTGTTACTGGTACAGTCCGGAGCACCAGTTTAGATGTTACTGGGGACTCAGGTAGCCTGGAAGCAATCGTGGAATCCACCTAGCCGGATGGGTTGGAGGCCTCTCTTCTGCGCTTGTACTTTGTGGCTCCTGCGGCTGCTTGAAGCTAAGCTGATCGCCCTCTCTTCTCCTGCATGTGCCGTATGGCAGACAGCTTGAGTCCTTCACTTTCTCTACCCTGCTCCCTGGCGTCAGTGTTGCTGAACTCTATGCGCTGTTTTGCCTCCTGACACTGTGGGGCTGGGAAATCTGGAATTCCCCACCCTCTGGTATTGACTGCCGGGATGTGTAACCGTGCACAGTCTCGGACCCGGTGTCCGTTCTATGCGCTTTTCCTCTGGGGAGAGCACAGAGCTGCTTGTCTCCCTCAGGCTTTCCTCTCCTTCCTCCTCGGACTCACTCCATGGCTGTTCTAACTAACTCCTTCCCCGGTCACAAGTTTTATACAGGGAAGCTCCCCTCAAGCTGGGTTCTAAAGCTCCCTCTTCAGGTCTGGAGGCAGGAAAGTGTTGGATGCTGTACCACCTGAATAGGGAACCCCTCTTTTGCTTCCAGGCGTACCATCGGGACCCTGGGGTGCTACAATACCCCTTGCCAAACCTAGAGTCCTAGGGATAGGGTCGGTGTGTGTATCTGTGTGGATGTGTTTTAGTCAACCGTCTCTACCTTACCTGCCTGCAGTTCACTCTGTGGCTGAACTGGTCGCAGAGGCGCCACATTTACACACCGGATTTAGACACAGTTCACGCACCAGCTACAGGTACGGGTTCTCACTGCAGCTGGGATGGTTCCTCAGTGTACCTCTCGGGCCCTCTAGTTCATTCTGTCCTCTCATGTACGGGTTTGGTCACGGACTCCACTGTGAGTCATCCCACGCTCTGGGTCACCAGCCCTACTACGATGGCTTTGTACTACTCCGTACCGGTTGGTGTGTCTTGGGGCATGGCGTTCCCGCACTTCACCGGGTGTCTCTTGGTTAGGGGCTCGATCACATCTACAGAGCCGGCACTCTGTGATCCATGCATTAGTGATCCATGAAGTTTCTTATTATACAATTTTTTATAGAGTTGAACAGTTTGGACTATGGGAAATTTTCCTTTCCTTGTTCGGAGGTGAGATGTGACCTCCATTTCTTCCATATTCTCAGTGTATTTTGCACATTCCATTGATTTTTATGGCTCATTTCCTTTGATAAACAATGACGGCCACTTTGACCAAGACGCCCCACAACACTCGCCCCAGGAACACACTGCAGTAAGGAGGAATCTGGCAGCGTTCCTCCAGCTATCCCCACGCCTCCTTCCGCTGTCTTGCCACAACTTCGATGACAACGTCCCAATTTCTGTTTTCATACATGAAGTCCATGGAAAATGTGGGTTAAGTCAGCAGCCCACGTCTTCTGCACCACAACTTATGGCTTCCTTCCTTTCTCCGAAATGTTTTCTCGTGGCTTCCACACCCGGCCGCGTGTCTGTGCCTGTGAAGAATCAGGGCCGGGTCCAGCTACATGTCCTACACACGGACGGACGGACTGACGGACAGCGCTGTGAGGTTCATTATCTCACTCACCACTTCACACTGCTCAGCTCGTGGGTGGAAGAAAGTCAGCGTCATGATGAAGAATGTACACGAGCTGCTCAACTATATCTGTACATCAGTGTAAAAAAGGAAAGTCTGACTGTCTGCTAATATACACCAAATCCACACCAGGATCAGTAATGTAATGTATGTACACAGTGACTGCACCAGCAGAATAGTGAGTGCAGCTCTGGAGGATAATACAGGAGGTAACTCAGGATCAGTAATGTAATGTATGTACACAGTGACTGCACCAGCAGAATAGTGAGTGCAGCTCTGGAGTATAATACAGGAGGTAACTCAGGATCAGTAATGTAATGTACGTACACAGTGACTGCACCAGCAGAATAGTGAGTGCAGCTCTGGAGTATAATACAGGAGGTGACTCAGGATCAGTAATGTAATGTATGTACATAGTGACTGCACCAGCAGAATAGTGAGTGCAGCTCTGGAGTATTATACAGGAGGTAACTCAGGATCAGTAATGTAATGTATGTACACAGTGACTGCTCCAGCAGAATAGTGAGTGCAGCTCTGTAGTATAATACAGCAGGTAACTCAGGATCAGTAATGTATGTACACAGTGACTGCACCAGTAGAATAGTGAGTGCAGCTCTGGCGTATAATACAGGAGGTAACTCAGGATCAGTAATGTAATGTATGTACACAGTGACTGCACCAGCAGAATAGTGAGTGCAGCTCTGGAGTATAATACAGGAGGTGACTCAGGATCAGTAATGTAATGTATGTATACAGTGACTGCACCAGAAGAATAGTGAGTGCAGCTCTGTTGTATAATACAGGAGGTAACTCAGGATCAGTAATGTACTGTATGTACACAGTGACTGCACCAGCAGAATAGTGAGTGCAGCTCTGGAGTATAATACAGGAGGTAACTCAGGATCAGTAATGTAATGTATGTACACAGTGACTGCACCAGCAGCATAGTGAGTGCAGCTCTGGAGGATAATACAGGAGGTAACTCAGGATCAGTAATGTAATGTATGTACACAGTGACTGCACCAGCAGAATAGTGAGTGCAGCTCTGGAGTATAATACAGGAGGTAACTCCGGATCAGTAATGTAATGTATGTACACAGTGACTGCACCAGCAGAATAGTGAGTGCAGCTCTGGAGTATAATACAGGAGGTAACTCAGGATCAGTAATGTAATGTACGTACACAGTGACTGCACCAGCAGAATAGTGAGTGCAGCTCTGGAGTATAATACAGGAGGTGACTCAGGATCAGTAATGTAATGTATGTACATAGTGACTGCACCAGCAGAATAGTGAGTGCAGCTCTGGAGTATTATACAGGAGGTAACTCAGGATCAGTAATGTAATGTATGTACACAGTGACTGCTCCAGCAGAATAGTGAGTGCAGCTCTGGAGTATAATACAGCAGGTAACTTAGGATCAGTAATGTATGTACACAGTGACTGCACCAGTAGAATAGTGAGTGCAGCTCTGGCGTATAATACAGGAGGTAACTCAGGATCAGTAATGTAATGTATGTACACAGTGACTGCACCAGCAGAATAGTGAGTGCAGCTCTGGAGTATAATACAGGAGGTGACTCAGGATCAGTAATGTAATGTATGTATACAGTGACTGCACCAGAAGAATAGTGAGTGCAGCTCTGTTGTATAATACAGGAGGTAACTCAGGATCAGTAATGTACTGTATGTACACAGTGACTGCACCAGCAGAATAGTGAGTGCAGCTCTGGAGTATAATACAGGAGGTAACTCAGGATCAGTACAGGATCAGTAATGTATGTACATAGTGACTGCACCAGCAGAATAGTGAGTGCAGCTCTGGAGTATAATACAGGAGGTAACTCAGGATCAGTAATGTAATGTATGTACACAGTGACTGCACCAGCAGAATAGTGAGTGCAGCTCTGGAGTATAATAAATATAACATGAATGTGTAGAAATGAACTTACTTTACTTTTACTAGATGCATTTGTATCTTTAACATATATCGCTGCCTCACATGTTAACATTAATCTGCGGGTGATGTCTCTCTTAGACCTAAACCATATTATCATCCTGTGAGTGGTGGAGTCTGCAGGGAGTCTCCTGAGAGGTCGGTTTGGTAGCAGAAGGCTCCCGGGATGTTGGGTTATTTTTGTGCACACATGATCCAGATGTATTATTTTTTGTGTATGAACTAGATATCAGTCACTCAGGAACCTTCCTTCTCCAGTAGCTTACCACCCATTGTCTCAAGTAGTCACAGCACAACGTTCCCCATTTTGTCTCAGTCATTTTTCTAAAATAGTCCCACCAGAACTCTACCCATTCCCTATTAGTCACATCACCACTATGAACATCTCTCTAGTGATCACAGCAGGAACTCTATCACGTCTCCCTGTCCCACACCACCTCCTTATCTCACCCCCTATCTGTCGGTGTCCGCCAAGGCTCAGTTCTAGGACTCTTCTCCATCTACACCTTTAGTCTGGGACAGCTCATAGAGTCCCATGGTCTTCAGTATCATCTCTACACTGATGATACACAGATCTGCCTCTCTGGACCTGACATCACCTCCTTACTGACCAAAATCCCACAATGTCTGTCCGCTATTTCTTGCGTTTCTGCTCTATTTCTAAACCTGAACATGGATAAAACAGAATTCATCATCTTTCCCCATCTCACTCTACCCCTCCATGAGACCTATCCATCGAAGTCAATGTCTGCTCACTTTCCCCAGTCCCGCATGCTCGGTGCCTCAGGGTAATCCTCAACTCTGCCCTCTCTTTCAAGCCACATATCCAAGCCCTTGCCACCTCCTGCCATCTCCAACCCAAAAATATTTCCCGAATCCGTACATTCTTTGACCAAGAAACTGCAAAAATACTCATGCATGCCCTCATCATCTCCCGCCTCGACTATTGCAACTTCCTACTCTCTGGCCTCCCCTCTAGCACTCTTGCATCACTCCAATCTATCCTTAACTCTGCTGCCCGACTAATCCACCTGTCTTCCCACTATTTCCCAGCCTTTCCTCTCTGCCAAGGCCTTCATTGGCTTCCTATTGTCCAGAGGCTCCACTTCAAAACACTAACTATGACATACGAAGCCATCCACAACCTGTCTCCTCCATATATCTGTGACATGGTCTCCCAGTACCTACCGTCACACAAACTGCAATCCTCTCAAGATCTCCTTCTCTACTCCCCTCTTATCTCATCTCCCCACAACTGCATACAAGATATCTCTCATGCTTCCCCCATACTCTGGAACTCTCTACCCCAACACGTCAGACTCTTGTCCGTGGAAACCTTCAAAAGGAACCTTAAGACCCAGCTCTTCCGACAAGTCTACAACCTGCAGTGATCCTCAGTCTACTGAACCACCACAAGACCAGCTCTACCCACTCCTAGTGTATTTTCACCTGTTCCTTGTAGACTGAGAGGCAGGGTCCTCTCTCCTTCTGTACTTATGGGTGCCTTGTTTTGCTCATGTATATTGTACTTGTCTATGTATGCCCCTTTTCACATGTAAAGCTCCATGGAATAAATGGCGCTATAATAATAAATAATAATAATTTATCTAGTGGTCACAGCAGGACCTCCATCCCTTTCCTAGGAGTCACAGTAGGACCTTCATCCTTTCCTTAGTGGTCAGAGCAGGACCTCCATCTTTTCCCTCGTGGTCACAGCAGGATCTCCATCCTTTCCTTAGTAGACACAGCAGGACCTCCATCCTTTACTAGTCATAGCAGGACCTCCTTTCTTGTAGTCACAGCAGAACCTCCATCCCTTCCCTAATGTTCACAGCAGAACCCCCGTCCCTTCCTTAGTAGTCACAGCAGGACCTACTTCCTTTCCTTAGTAGACACAGCAGGACCTCCATCCTTTCACTACTAGTCATAGCAGGACCTCCATCCTTTCACTACTAGTCATAGCAGGACCTCCTTTCTTGTAGTCACAGCAGAACCTCCATCCCTTCCCTAATGTTCACAGCAGAACCCCCGTCCCTTCCTTAGTAGTCACAGCAGGACCTACTTCCTTTCCTTAGTAGTCACAGCAGGACCTCCATCTGTTGTGGTTGGAAGGGCCGGGGTACTCAGTAGCCAGGTAGGCAGTCTGTGTGTATATCACGATGGTGATTGCCCAGCACCGTGGCCCTGGCCAGACATGTGAAAAGGGGATAGGGAATATTTACAGGGGATTAGATTTATACAGTAGTTAATGACACCAGCTGAGTTATATGGCTGGGGATGTCTAGCACTGCTTATGGGGCCCCCAGGGGATAGGTGGTGAAGCAGCAAAGTAGATTACTCCCCTCAGCCTCCTGGGTATTGTAGTGGTAGATTACTCCCTCAGCCTCCTGGGTTATTGTAGTGGTAGATTACTCCCCTCAGCCTCCTGGGTATTGTAGTGGTAGATTACTCCCCTCAGCCTCCTGGGTATTTGAGTGGTAGATTACTCCCCTCAACCTCCTGGGGGGTTGTAGAGGTAGATGATGTTGTAAAAGAAGGATGATGAGGGTTGCAAGGAGTAGAGGTGCATGGTGGTATCAGGTATCTTTACCTTTTTACTTTGTATGGCAGTTCATCAGCAGATCCAGGGTATTGGCTCACTGGGCCGATGGTCTGGTCAGTCTGAGAAGAACTAGGGACTGCTATGATGGATTGGTATATGGCCTACCAGCTGACTTCTCCTTGGAATACGGTTCTAGCTACTTTCCACTTCCCCATATGATTCTTCCGTCCTCTTGGCTACTAGCAGGTAGGCTGGCGACCTAGATTGGTGGAGACCCGGATCCACGCCAGTTCTCTAGCCATTTGACAGTCGCTGTGCCTCTGCATAGTCCCCAGTGTTGCTACAATGCTTGCAGCCCAGCAGTCTCCATTTTACTGCCAGTCATGAAGATCTAACAGCTTGGGGTCCTGGCACCCCTTCTGCAACTCGTGCTCTGCACAGTCCAAAGGCTGTCATCAAACTAACTCTAACTCCTCTTTTGCTCCCCTCCTTACTCCTCACTACAGCTAGGCCCTCCCTCCAACCAGTGTCTTATCACAGCCTAATACAGGCTATTTAGTGCCCAGCCCACTGATCAGAGTTTGGGATCTTTGAGCATGCATGGAAGTCAATCATAGGATACCAGAATTCTCCTCAGATATGGTATTATCACTGGTGACTTTGGTGACCAGACCACAGGGGCGCCACTTATCCTTTCTCTAGTAGTCACACCAGGACCTCCATCCTTTCTCTTGTAGTCACAGCACAACCTCTATTTTTCCCCAGTGGTCACAACACAACCTCCATCCTTTCCTTAATAGTCACAACAGGTCCTCCATCCTTTCTCTAGTAGTCACAGCAGGACCTCCATCCTTTCTTGTAGTCATGGCCTCCATCCATTCCCTAGTAGTCATAGCAGGATTTCCATCCTTTACCTAGTGGTCACAGCAGGACTTTCATCCTTTCCCTAGTGGTAACAGCAGGACCTCCATCCTTTCCCTAGTAGTCACAGCAGGACCTCCATCCTTTCTTGTAGTCATGGCCTCCATCCATTCCCTAGTAGTTATGGCAGGATTTCCATCCTTTACCTAGTGGTCACAGCAGACCTTCATCCTTTCCTTAGTGGTAACAGCAGGACCTCCCTCCTTTCCTATAGTCACAGCGGGACCTCCATCCTTTCTTGTAGTCATGGCCTCCATCCATTCCCTAGTAGTCATAGCAGGATTTCTATCCTTTCCATAGTGGTCACAGCAGGACCACCACCTTTCCTTAGAGGTCACAGCAGGACCTTCATCCTTTCCTAGTGGTAACAGCAGGACCTTCATCTTTCCCTAGTGGTCCATACAGGACTTCCATCCTTTCTCTAGTGGTCACAGCAGGACCTCCATGCTTTCTCTAGTGGTCACAGCAGGACTTCCATCCTTTCACTAGTGGTCACAGCAGGACCTTCATCCTTTCCCTAGTGGTCACAGCAGGATCTCCATCCTTTATCTAGTGATCACAGCAAGACCTTCATCCTTCCCTAGTAGTCACAGCAGGGCCTCCATCCTTTCACTAGTGGTCACAGCAGGACCTCAATCCTTTCCCTAGTGTCACAGCTGGGCCTTCATCCTTTCCCTAGTAGTCACAGCAGGACCTCCATCCATTCTCTAGTGGTCACATCAGAACCTTCATCCTTTCTCTAGTAGTCACAGCAGGACCTCCATCCTTTTACTAGTGGTCACAGCAGGACCTCCATCCTTTCCCTAGTGGTCACAGCTGGACCTTCATCCTTTCCCAAATAGTCACAGCAGGACCTCCATCGTTTTACTAGTGGTCACAGCTGGACCTTCATCCTTTCCCTAGTGGTCCAGCAGGACTCCATCCTTTTATAGTGGTCAGAGCAGACTCCCTCCTCTTCCTAGTAGTGACAGCAGGCACCTCATCCTATATAAAGAAGACTTCACCGGTGAAGATGGACTTCCTCTTCACACTTCTATTACAGTGGAGGGACGGAAATAGAAGACCGGGATATAAGGGGTATGAGAGTTTTCATGATGATGGACATAAATCATACTTGTCAGATCTCCCAAACCGTCCAGGAGGCTCCTGGATTAAGGCAAACATTCGGAATCTTGGAAGAGTTGGCAAAAGAAAGTTGAGTAAAATTTAAAGGGCCGGATACCTGAATATTCAGGAATTTCATTATGGTTCGTCGCTTATTTTTATCAAGTTCATCTTGTCAATAATTGATAAATCTAACAGAATCTAGAGCGGAGGAACATCACAAGCCGGGGATACAGAAGGGAGACATTAGGCACAAGCAGGGCTCAGTACTTTTCCAATAAAATAAATGTAATTTGTGGCCACGTATCAAGAGCTGGCTGGTTTGAAGTTCTAAGTGGAACAATCCAGCTCCTGGCGTTTGAGCAGCCGTGCGGCTGCGCCTGATGCTGCCGCTTTCATGTGGTTTGTGGGGCACATCCAGAAAGCCACAGCATTTCTGAAGACCAGAAACCAGATAGGGTCACATTGCTTCCTTTCTTCTAAAATAAATACTTTGTACTTAACTAATTCATGTCTGGATGTTCCTCTTTACCCTCAAGACTGGATCGAAGCTCCTTGCAAAACCTGACATTCACCCCAGAACCTTTAGTCTTCCGTTTGATGTCACATAATGACCATTTCAACCTCTCAAGTTCAAGTCTTTGGAGGACATCCACTGCCTTAATGGTTGTTGGAGAACCATCACTCTAAACATAGTATGTAACCCGTTCCTAGGATTTGTAGCTCTTGACCTTGCATGCTTGGGTAACATGGCCAGGGGCGATAGTCGTGAGCGAGGACTTCACTCCTCCTCTTGCCCCGGCACGCTACAGGCACCAGGGTGGGGTGGGTGTGGAGGCTACAGGCACAGGGGGTGGGGTGGGAATGGAGACTACAGGCACAGGGGGTGGGTGTGGAGGCTACAGGCACAGGGGTGGGGTGGGGGTGGAGGCTACAGGCACAGGGGGTGGGGTGGGTGTGGAGGCTACAGGTACAGGGGGTGGGGAGGGTGTGGAGGCTACAGGCACAGGGGGTGGGGTGGGTGTGGAGGCTACAGGTACAGGGGGTGGGGAGGGTGTGGAGGCTACAGGCACAGGGGGTGGGGTGGGTGTGGAGGCTACAGGCACCAGGGTGGAGTGGGAGTGGAGGCTACATGCACAGGGGATGGGGTGGGTGTGGAGTCTACAGGAACCAGGGTGGGGTGGGTGTGGAGACTACAGGCACAGGGGGTGGGGAGGGGGTGGAGGCTACAGGCACAGGGGGTGAGGTTGGTGTGGAGGCTACTGGCACAGTGGGTGGGGTGGGTGTGGAGGCTACAGGCACAGGGGGTGGGGTGGGTGTGGAGGCTACAGGCACAGGGGTGGGGTGGGTGTAGAGGCTACAGGCACCAGGGTGGGGTGGGTGTGGAGGCTACAGGCACAGGGGGTGGAGTGGGTGTGGAGGCTACAGGCACAGGGGGTGGGGTGGGTGTGGAGGCTACAGGCACAGGGGGTGGGTGTGCAGGTGTTACCTGATCACAGCAGTTCTTCCTGGTCACCCAACTCAACCTCGTCCAGTTCACACTGTGCGGTTCCACGATCAGAGTTATTAAAGACGAGTCCCCAGCAATTTTAAACTGCACACACCTTACTTAGGACACAGTTCAAACATTGGTTCACTTTGCTAGTGACAGGTTTCACAGTTGTTTCTCACAAGGTATTGACATTTTGAGACAATCCGGCTCTTCCAATACGGTTGTAGACAAGATCACACCACCTGCTAAGAAAGATCGGTGTGGGCCTGACGACTTGCTGTCCCCTGGGTATCCAACCGCACGGGTCAATATGTATTGCTGTGATTGAACTACTCTACTCAGTTATGCTACTTCTTCAGGATTAGACCGACTTCACACCACGATTTTTGGGATCCGGACAGCCCCGGATCCGATTTGGCCCCTATTATATACCTATGGCGCCGGATGGGGCCGGATGGCAGCTATTTGCCATCCTTTTTGCTGTCTGTTCGGCTGGATCCAGGGGATTTCGTTTTTTACCCCGGACACAAAATTGGAGCTTGCAGCATTTTTTGAGTCCAGGGCAAAAATCAGATCCGGTGCGATCCGGCGCCACATAACATGGGAGTCTATGGGAGCCGGATCGCCCCGGTTCCGTGACGCCGGGTGCTGAACGAGCAGTGGCTTTGAAATTCAGGCGGCGCTCGTTTAGCACCAGGACAGTGCGGCTAAAAGAGCCGCCGGCTGAAATTTCAGCACGTGGAGAGCTCCACTGCTGAAATTGCAGCACTTGGACAGCGGCAGCCTCACGCAGGGAGGATTCCGGCACAAAACAGGATCGGAGGGCATATTTGCCCTCCGGTTCTGTTTTGTCAGGGGCTGTCAGGTTCTGTCTGGTGCTTCCTGCAAAACACTGGACAGAACCTGACAGCAAGAAATCGTGGTGTGAAGCCGGCCTAACTCCTAGAGTCTATCATTTGTGTAAGTGACCATCAGACAACACTGAACTCACCACTGTACACACTGTTCATATAAACCCACTCAATGGGATGGGGACTCTCTGGTCCCTCAAGTCTATCTCTTCATAGTTAAGCTGCAATCTGGTCCCGGTCAACTTTACTTTCTCCTCCTGCCCAATACTTGTGTCTTGGATTACTCTTCACACTACACTACAGGTACTTTTGCTTGTCTGAACTCTGTACTCCACTGAACTCCTCCAAAATCAGGACATACCCAACCTTATATCCCCTTCCATTATGGGCCGACTTCTCCGTTAACTCATTTAGCCCTGTCACTAAAGCTGAGACCAAGACTTTCCCTTCTAGCTAGGGATCTAAGGACTGGTGACACCTAATGGTGACTGATAGCTCTGGGCCCATAAATACAGGGAATTTAAACATATTACTACCACTATACATACAAATCCACATTACGCATAAAACAAT
Source organism: Allobates femoralis (assembly GCA_033576535.1). Classification (NCBI taxonomy): domain Eukaryota; kingdom Metazoa; phylum Chordata; class Amphibia; order Anura; family Aromobatidae; genus Allobates; species Allobates femoralis. Next base: position 555,564,354 of record JARQOC010000005.1, read on the forward strand.
GACATCTTCAGGGGGTACGTCATAGACCCCTCTCTTACATTTACAATGCAATTTTTGCAGCTCTCATAGAAATGGGGAGCATGTGCAAGGGGCCTCCTTCAGCTTTCACTATCATACATTCATAGGATACCCTCAGGATATGCTATAAATTTACAAAATAGGTATTCTACTCTAAGTGATAAAATTCTAGTTTTTCGCAGCCACCTCTAGGGGGAGCTGAAGTGGTAACTGTATACTGTTTATACATCGAACTCTATAATAACACAGTGTGCAGTACATTCCTCAGCTCCCTCTAGTGGTGTCAGTGGTGTCTGCAGGCAGCCTAAATGTTATGTTTTTAGTGTATGTCTATTGTCATACGTGTGCCCTGTCCTGCTGTCACCTCTGGGGGACCTGGAGTCAGGAGGTCTCAGCATTTAATCATTCTCAGGCCCTCTGTAGAGCTCACTTGACTGCTGTCTTACAGATGTACTTTCCCTACTATGCTAAAGGGTTTAAGGACCCTTTCCCTGTTGGCTGTGAATACTTTTAGTCGTCATTTCAGCTGCAGCTTGTGGTTATCTTTCCCTTCCACTATATCTACCCGCCCCAGGTCTCACTCCTTGTATATAGAATTTGCATTCTGACCAGTGGAGGATCTCCTTGCTGTAAAGCAGATGTGTCATTCCTTTAGAAGTGCTTGGAGCATTCTTGTGTCTGTGGCCTTGCCTGTGATCCCTGTGTGTTTCCTTGCTCTCTAGCAATTTTATTCCCTTGGGGAAAGGAAGACATCTAGGTGAGTCACATCCAGGAGCCTGGTAAGGTACAAACCTCAGGCATCCCAACCTTCAGGGGTAATTTTGGAGACTGCGCTTTGTCTAGGGATTCCTAATTTGAGCTCTGAGTATAATATAGAGGGTAACTCAGGATCAGTACAGGATCAGTAATGTAATGTATGTACACGGTGACTGCACCAGCAGAATAGTGAGTGCAGCTCTGGAGTATAATACAGGAGGTAACTCAGGATCAGTAATGAAATGTATGTACACAGTGACTGCACCAGCAGAATAGTGAGTGCAGCTCTGGAGTATAATACAAGAGGTAACTCAGGATCAGTAATGTAATGTATGTACACAGTGACTGCACCAGCAGAATAGTGAGTGCAGCTCTGGAGTATAATACAGGAGGTAACTCAGGATCAGTAATGTAATGTATGCACACAGTGACTGCACCAGCAGAATAGTGAGTGCAGCTCTGGGGTATAATACAGGAGGTAACTCAGGATCAGTAATGTAATGTATGTACACAATGACTGCACCAGCAGAATAGTGAATGCAGCTCTAGAGTATAATACAGGAGGTAACTCAGGATCAGTAATGTAATGTATGTACACAGTGACTGCACCAGCAGAATAGTGAGTGCAACTCTGGAGTATAATACAGAAGGTGACTCAGGATCAGTAATGTAATGTATGTACACAGTGACCGCACCAGCAGAATAGTGAGTGCAGCTCTGGAGTATAATGCAGGAGGTAACTCAGGATCAGTAATGTAATGTATGTACACAGTGACTGCACCAGCAGAATAGTGAGTGCAACTCTGGAGTATAATACAGAAGGTGACTCAGGATCAGTAATGTAATGTATGTACACAGTGACTGCACCAGCAGAATAGTGAGTGCAGCTCTGGAGTATAATACAGGAGGTAACTCAGGATAAGTAATGTATGTACACAGTGACGGCACCAGCAGAATAGTGAGTGCAGCTCTGGAGTATAATACAGGAGGTAACTCAGGATCAGTAATGTAATGTATGTACACAGTGACTGCACCAGCAGAATAGTGAGTGCAGCTCTGGAGTATAATACAGGAGGTAACTCAGGATCAGTAATGTAATGTATGTACACAGTGACTGCACCAGCAGAATAGTGAGTGCAGCTCTGGAGTATAATACAGGAGGTAACTCAGGATCAGTAATGTAATGTATGTACACAGTGACTGCACCAGCAGAATAGTGAGTGCAGCTCTGGAGTATAATACAGGAGGTAACTCAGGATCAGTACATTATAAGTAATGTAATGTATGTACAAGGTCCCTGTTTCACCATGAACATCTCCTAATGAGTGTTGATTAGTTGCAGTTTACTCCATAAATGACTAGCTATCCATTGCACTGCCTTGCTTTGTGTACTTCCAGCAGGGCACATCTCTTTTCCCAATAATCTGTCCTACAATGATTTCCATGATATTGTACTAAATTCAGCCTATGGACAAAAGTGGTTTTGCTTTGAAATCCCCTGTGAGTCCTCCACCCATCATGGTGTCCAGTGCACTTGGCACCAGTCAGTGTATGTGATGGAGCAGCTGTGAAGGCCGCCTGCAGCCCCAGGTAGCAAGGATATTGTCATTGAAGGTGGATTAGCCTTACGTGGGTCTGCAGGAATTAGACCTGGGAGTCCCTGTGAGGATACGGCTCTATTAAGACCACATGACGGCCGGGCCGGTTTACAAATGTTTTCATTGTGTTCTATGAGGGTTGCCATGCCTGAGCGCATAACATACTGAGGTAAGGCAGACTGTGGTCATTCTGCATTAGAAGCTTCTTAGCGGGGATCTTATAAAACACGTCTTAACTTACCACTCAAGTGGCTTCGACAACGTCTGCAGAATGAAATAAATGCTGAACAAGGAAAATATACATTTACATCGTATAGATGCTCCGTGGAGACGAGTAAAGGCTAAAGTACAGAACATGTAGTAGCTAAGTGCATAGCAATGATGAAGTGTAAGGGTACCTTTACACGCCGCTAAGGCAGGATGGATGCATCCCGCTACAGGCTACAAATGTAGCTTGTAGCGCCAATATAGCCCGTCGTAGCGGCGTCTGAAGACGTGACGCTACAGCCGGCAACAGATACATCTGTTTACGACCTCTGCTCGAAAACAGAGAGCTACAAAGCCGATGGTAGCAAGATGCATCGGTGTGTAAAGAAGTTACGGAAGGGAACTCGGGACAGCCTGCAATGTAGCTGCAATGTAGCTAAGGCGTGACCCAGGCTCCGTGTTACCACGCCCCATCTGCGATCATTGGTGGAAGATGCTGCATTACTATTGGTAGTCGCTGCATAGGGAGGCATATTTAAGGAGCTGACCAGTCACACTACACAATCGCTCGAGCGTGCTGTATTACTCAGCCTCCTGCGATGCCTGCCCAATCATGATGTTCTTGCGTTGTCCTATCAGCGTACGGACGTCTCGTAATCCACAATTGTGGCACGCCTATGTGCTGTCCCTGCTGCACCAGGTCTGCCCATATTAGCTTGTTGTAGCGGTGTGTAAATAAGGTACGATGAGCTACAGATGGCTACTTGAGACACCCGGCGATGCAGCTAGTTACAGATGTCACGTAGCGTAGCGCACCTTATGGCGGCGTGTAAAGGTGATGCGTTGAGCGTTTGTAACCGTTTGAGCGTGCTCGTGCACGTGAAGTAGCGGGATGCATCCATCCTGCCGTAGCGGCGTGTAAAGGTACCCTCAGAGTGTCAAACCCCGCTGGCTCCAAGACACAAGCCAAGAGTCTTATGGGCGCCATAGTAGTGTATTCACTGCACTGACTCCAACAGCCAATTACAGATGCCCACTCTCCTTGACAGTATCTGTGATTGGCTTTTGCACCTACAACCATTGTGCTGTCATCTGTCATTGGTTGCCATATACATTTGTGTATTGGCGATGAACCTGTCATCATAGATGTGTAAAAATAAATTATTTTTTTTTTAAAAATGCATAAAGGTTCCCCATAGTTTTGATTCCCAGCGCAGATAAAGCAGTCAGCTACATGCTGCCACCCCCAGCTGCCTTGTTTTACCTTGGCTGGCAATCAAAAATACAGGAGAGCCCATTATTATTTTTTTAATTATTTAAATAAATAATTTCAAAAAAGTCTGGTCTCTGCACTATTTTTGATTGCCAGCCAAGATTAAAGCAGGCAGCTGGGGGCCAGTATTCCCAGCATGATGAGGCCCACAGTTATTGGGTCTCCCTTGAAATAATGTAATCACAGATAGCATTTCCTTCTTGCAAATTATATAGGTACAGATAGTACTGCCTCCCTGTTTCTCCCTGTAAATGTTGTAGGCACAGATAGTACTGCCTCCCTGATTCTCCCTGTAAATGATGTAGGCACAGATGGTACTGCCTACCTGTTTCTCCCTGTAAATGATGTAGGTACAGATATTACTGTCTCCCTGTCTCTCCCTGTAAATGATGTAGGCACAGATCATACTGCCTTCCCGTCTCTCTCTTTAAAATGTCATCACAGACAGTATTTTCCTCTTGCAAATGATGTAGGCACAGATAGTACTGCCTTAATGTCTTTTTCTGTTAATGATGTAGTCACATGTGTACCTGCAAATAATGTAGGTATCAATATCACAGCCTCCCAGCTTCTTGAAACTGATTGTACGCCTTCCTGTATTCAATGTAGTTAGCGATAGTACTACCTCCATGCCTCTCCCTGCTGCTGCTTGCCTTTTAGCAGTGTAGTTGGCGGGTGACTGTAGTCCAACTTTTCAAACCTCCAGAAATGAGCAATAGAGGTGTCTGGTCTGGCTCAGTTAATCTATATAGGAGATGTAGGAGCTACAGAAACTCGGACCTGTATTGCTCAAGATCTATAGTATGTGGCCCCTAGTGTTCTCTAATTAACACACCATAAAAGTGAATCATGGTCACTGGCTGCAAAAATGCTTGAAAGAAGCTCTTGTGTGAAAGGTTTTCATGCGGAACCGATGGATCAGACCAAAACGCCTAAACATCCCATGACAAAGCACCTCATTTTTGTCCTTTGCCCTATGAATTTAGGAGATGTAAGGGCTAACAGTCCCCATTGATCCTAACAAAAGGGGTCCCAAAGTCCCTTGTCTGATTTGAGCGTCATTGAGCATGTAACCTCGGTTGCACATGCTCAGTAGCGCTTCATTCATGCAGGGAACTTAGCGCCTGATGTCCTCCAGATTACTGAGGATCCCCGCGGCTATATTCCAGGGGATCATACACTTATCTTGTGCATAAGTGATATATATTGTTTATGGAACAACCCCTTTAAGTACTTTACCCTTTGTTTTACAGTCATCGGTGATGTCAGTCTGTTTTGCTCGTTTTCATCCAAATCTGGTGATTGGTGGGACATACTCTGGACAGATAGTACTATGGGATAACCGCAGTCACAGGAGGACTCCAGTTCAGAGGACGCCGCTGTCTGCTGCCGCGCACACGGTGAGCTTTATATATCGGCCAAACACCCCATTTTGATATTTATTGCCCTCATCACACCGTTGCTGCATTATCCATCCCCTTATTATAGCCTTACTATACAAATGATATCCTATGCAATGCATATGGAATGATTGTGCTGGTCAAAAGGATACAAGAGTATTAGAATTTTTCTATGTATTAGAATAATTGTATTTGGGGTAGAATGGCTGCTGGAGGGGAAATATGTGTCATATAGGGGGGTTATCCTCAGCGATGTAAGCCCAAAAGCAAGATCCAGCACGTATAGTGCTGAGAGTGTACATATGGCATGGTAAGGGCCGAGTTTACAGTCAGAGAGATGAGTGGGACTGGCTGTGTACATACCCCCCTCTGCCCAAAGCTGGGGGGGGGCTTGATAACTTCCACTATCAAACAGTGGACCCTTGTCAGGGCATCTGCTTTACTGGGTAGTTTCCCGGGCCTATGCTCTAAATGGAAGCTATAATCCTAAAGTAGCCACTCGGGTATTATTTTCTTTCTTTTCACTCATATATTTCAGCGGGTAATGGTCTGACGCTAATCTAAATTTCCTGCATAATAGTATCTTAAAATGTCCAACGCCCATATGATGATTAAATACTCCTTCTTCATGATGGAGTAATTCTTCTCACAGAAGGACAGCTTCCTACTCAGGTACATTATTGAGTGTTCTTTGTTGCTCACTTCCTGGCATAAGACAATGCCTAACCCATCACAGGTTGTTCTTGGAAGGCTGTCTCCACTTTTGAAGACCACTTGGTCATTCCTATCTCTGCTATGGTATCCTCACCCCCTGACCAACCCCCTGAAGGAATGAAGTCTGCTATGGCCAAGTGGTCTCCAGAGTGAGTCTCAACTTCTGGACACCACTTGGCCATCCCGAACTTCACCATGGTAGCCACACCCCTGACCGACCCTGTGGTGAATCGTGACCTGAACCTGGCAGCTCCACAGCGCCTCCTGTTAAACCCAGGTCAGTCAGAGAACTGCCTGAGGATAAAGAAGGGCCGCAGCTGCCTTGCCTGTGCTGGTTTATTAAGGCACCTCTCAGTGAGTGTGGTATATGTCTTCTAGCCCGCAGCCAGAAGCACATATAATCTCTTCCACCCCGTCACTGCCAGAGGCCCTGAATAACCCCAAGCACAAATGCTGCCACCAGCTCCTCTTTAATATAAGTCCGGTCCGTGGTCGGGCTTATATTGGGTCAGGAACCAACCCAGGTAGCGTTATATGAGCACACGGACGTGGGGAATCGCGATCAAGATAAAAAGAGCAACTCAAGATTAAATTTATATATTTAATCACCCTAATGGTACACTAGATATTAATATTTACAGTTATTATTCAGATGTTACAAATATTACAGTCAGATATGCCAATAAAAGGAGGAATGGAATACACAGAATTACATACACATGTGAGCAGTTACCTTAGTGCTGATGGCACCACAAGGGCGGCGTGGCACCAATCTGTTCCTGGGTAATCTCTGGCCTTGGTGGAAAAATGCCCATTCAGAAGAAATACAAGGTGGAGATGGAGCAGATGAGTTTTATACATCATGGGCTGCCCCTGTCTCCACCCATCTCGCACCTCTGGGATGTCTCACAACTCCCACCCCTCTGAGGGGAGATATGGACACCCAGATTCCATAATGTTCCCTAGCCGTGTCCATGAGCATCGCAGACAGAAGATAATACTTTCATATTTTTAGTTATGATTTTATCTTCGTCTGGATATGAAACACGCCTGCCTTGAGAACACCCTACCAGCCAATATCCTGTTTACATGGCTTCCAGTCACCCTACATTCATGTGAATACCAGCTCTATTTCCGTCTAGATGTGTGGCATTCATTTTTATATTCGATAGCATCACAGGGTGGACGGCTTATGAGATATTAATGTTATAGTCACGGTGCCTTCTTGTCTGCGCCTGAAAAGGAATTTCCTCTCTTCTGCCATTTGGAAAGTGTCACCTAATTTTACATCTCCTCAGAAGTCCAAGACACCTGGCTAAAATACCTTCCTAGCTGATTGCATATCAAAGTTGAGGATGAGCTCCTTTTGGTGGCCTTGTTGGCTGGCAGCTACGTGCTAATTGATTTGCTGCTTGCCAGGGATGAAAGGCTACCAAGGGTGGGGGGCTCATCTCTGTGAGTGAGATGTGTCAAATCAATTGCTTTCTTGGATGGAATATGGAATATGGGGGATATGGCAATTCCTTACCAATATTCATCACACCTCCCCCTCTTAGACGGCGCTAGGGGATGGCACATTCCTGTGTCTCCCCGTGCGCCCGTCCGCTACCTCCCCTTGGCGGTATAACCCATCAGCGTTACCGTGGTCATGGTCACTCTTGTGGCTAATGGTGAAGTTGAGTTCCTGGAGCGCGCGGCTCCCATGTAACAACCTTCCATTCGTCACGGGGACCGTGTGTAACCGCTGAGGGGGTTGTGGGTCTGTCCCCACGATGGAGTGGCGTCCGCGCAAGTGTGGCTGCAGACGCTGCAGGGCCCACACAATTGCCGGAAACTCCCTTTTCCATCGTGGAGCAGGCCGCCTCCCTCCCTGGATCCCACAGTACCCTCTCTCCTCTGGTGGTGGAGACAGCCGTCTCCGCGAGGTGGCTTGGCACCTCCGGACTGGCACTCGCTGGTAGTGCAGTCTCAAACCCCTGGCTAGGCATAGCCAGAAGCGGTGCAAAGACCTCACTCCCACAGGGACCCTCTGGGAACTGTTCTGGGTCAGACATGGGTTCAGTTATCCCTCAACTGAGTGAGGGCCCAGAGAGCAGTGTACGACCTGCATTCTCGCTCCTCAGTCCAGGGACGACAGCGCCTTGGACAGCTGTCTCCCCGGGGGATAACATCACCTCCCCATCGGCCCTACTGGCCTGTAACAACTCTTTCCTGTCACGCTGATAGGCCAGGGATACAGCTTTTCCATCATCCTGACAGGCCGGGGATACAGCTTTCCCATCATCCTGACAGGCCGGGGATACAGCTTTCCCATCATCCTGACAAGTTAGGGGCAGCCCCTGCCTCTCACCTTGACAGGTCACGGGAAACGCGTCCCCGCCCTTCTGACAGGTGTTGGGCACTGAGGTCCCATCACTCTGACAGACAGGGGGTACCCCTATGGCACCCGGACAGGGTATGGGTACAACTCTCCCATAGTCCTGACCGGTTGTGGGTACCATTTCCCTATCATCAAGACAGGTTATGGGCTTGAGCCACCCATCCCCTTGACTGGCTGTAGGAACACCTGCCCCACTGCCCCAACACGGTATGGGGATCACCTCCCCATCTCCGTGGCAGTGAGTGAGCACAACTGCATGTTGGTCCCTGAGCCACACCTCCGGTGACTCCTGCTGGACCGTTACCTTGCACAGCTGTCCTTGGTCCCAGACCACCTGCTTAAGGCCTGAGTCCAAGGGAGGCTGTGCCACCCGCTCCTTGAGCGCTTTCAGGCTGACGTCAACCCTTGACGCTACCTGACACCCCTGACGAGACGTGGTAAGAGTGGAAGCAACTGCCACGTCCTCCGTCAGTTCCACGGGACCTGTCTCCTGGCCTCCGTGTAGACCTTCCCCACTGCCCTGACAGGTTATGGGGACCGCATCCCCATCCTCCTGGCAGCCAGTGGGTACAACTATCGATCGGTCCTTGGGCCACACCTCCGTTGACCCCTGCTGGACCGTTACCTGGTACAGCCGTCCTTGGTTCCGGACCACCTGCTCGTGGTCAGAGTCCGAGGAAAGATGTGCCATCTGCTCTTGGAGAGCCTCCAGGCGGTCGTCAGCCCCTGACGCCGCCTGACACTCCTGACGAGACGTGGTCAGCGAAGAAGAAACTGCCACGTCCTCTGTCAGTTCCCCGGGACCTGTCTCCTGGCCTCCGTCTGACTCGGCAGCCACTTGGTCTGAAGGGGAGAAGCCTCTGAACCTCCGCGAGGTTCCCTGGGCTCCAGCACCCCCACTCCTGGTGACAGCAGCTATGGCTGCTGTAACCATGGGCAATGCCTGCTTCCCCTCCGCTCCTGACCAAGTTGCCGGTTCAGGCGGACTATCCTGGCCTCCTGACATCCCGGTGGTGGGGGGTTCCTGCCCTGGGATCTCACCTGGTGGCTTCACTTCTCCTGTGACAGCCCCATACTCCCCGACATGTTCCACCCCTTGCAGCTCCTCAGAGCTCAGCGTCTGGGCCTTACCTGGCAGCACCACATTCCCTGTGGGTACTCCGACCTCGACCGCTGACTCCCTGGCTACAATACCTGGCTGATTACAGCAGAGAGCAGTGTCACATCCATCTGTGTCTGCTCCTTCTGCAGCTCTCAGCCCCCTCAGCCCCCTCTGTCTCCCCTCTGAGAACAAAAGGTGAGCTGGCTGATCCTGGCCTAAGGCCATTCTACAATTCTCTTTATCTTCCTCCCCCCTCCCTGTCAGCCCTTTGTGTTCTGTGTTGTGTGGAGTGTCACTGCAAACATCATCAACATCGTCATTAATAACATCATCATTAATAACATCATCCCCATCAACACCCCCAAAATTGGACTGTACACATTCTGGTGGATCAGAACTGGGGAGGTCAGTGGCCACATACTTGGACACTAGCCGCCCCAAGTCTGACCCAAGCAATACATTTGCCGGAATATTAGCAGAGACCCCCACCTCCCTCACTCCCCTCCCCGCACCCCAGTCCAGATAAACCCTGGCAACAGGCAATGCGGGTTCCACGCCTCCAATTCCGGAGACGGCGAGGGACTTTCCGGGGATCAAGTCCTGGGGGGAGACCATCTCTGGTCGCACCAAAGTCATCTCTGCGCCGGTGTCCCGCAGTCCCATGGCCACTGAGCAGCCTATGGTGACGGGTTGGAAATTGTCAAGGGACCTACCACCACCCCCACCCACACACAAAACAGTGGCCGTTTTTGGGGACGGTGTCTTATGGCGCTGAGGACACATGGCCTTGAAGTGTCCTGGTTGGTTGCAGAGGTGACACCGTCTGGGTTCTGCTGCCAACCTGGAGAGGGGAACAGGGGGTAATAGAGGGGCTGCCCCCTGCATTCTGGGGGCTGGGGTCACGGGTGCAGGGTTGGTCTTACCCCCTCTCCAGGTGCTGCTGCTGGTCCTCCTGGTCTCAGGTACTCGGTTGTTGGTGTACTCGTCTGCCAGGACCGCTGTCTCACAGGCCCCCTTCGGTTTCCGGTCGCGGATGAACTGTTGGAGGTCCTCGGGACAGTTCCACAAGAATTGCTCCATCACGAACAACTCCTGGATCTCCTGGGCTGTGCTGCGCTCCAAACCTTTGATCCAGTGGTCAGCTGCTCTCAGGAGGGCCCGCATGTGGTCGGTCCAGGTTTCCTTTGGACCCCTCTGCAGGTTCCGGAACTTCTTGCGGTAGGACTCCGGGGTGAGGTTGAACTGTCGGATCAGGGCCTTCTTGATGCTCGCATAATCCTGCAGCTCCCCGGCAGGGAAGTCCTCCAAGGCTTTCATGGCGTCACCCCTCAGACGGGGGGTCAGGTACTGGGCCCACTGGCCTGAGTCCAGGTTGTACTGCCTGCAGGTCTGCTCAAAGGCCAGCAGAAAAGAATCCAGGTCTCCGCCTGCCTCCAGAAGGGGAAAGTTCTCAGCTCGGACCTTCAGTGGCTTGGGCTCCTGGTTGGCTGGAACGGGCTGCGAGATCCCGAGCTGAGCCAAGGTGAGCTGGTGCTGGCGCGCTGCAGCCTCACGGCGCTCTGTAGCTTCACGCTCTGCAAGTCGTTCTGCAGCTTCACGCTCTGCAAGTCGCTCTGCAGCTTCACGCTCCACAGCCTCACGTCGCTCTGCAGCTTCACGCTCCACAGCCTCACGTCGCTCTGCAGCTTCACGCTCCACAGCCTCACGTCGCTCTGCAGCTTCACGCTCTGCAAGTCGTTCTGCAGCTGCCATGAGGGTCTCGTAGGTGCTCTGGTCTCCAGCTACAAGTCGAGCCAGGGCAGCTTGAAAAAGGGCATCCGAGCCCATCTGGCTGGAGCGACCAGCAGGTGGTGATCTGCCCACTGCGGGGCTGAGGACAGGGGGTATTGGCCCCACTGCAGAGTCGATCACTGAGGATTGGCTCCTTGAGGACCCGGGCATGGGATCCTCCTCGCCTAGACCAACAGTGTCCTCCACCACCTCTTGCATATCAGCTACAGCAAGTGCCCTCTGCAGCGCTTGGCTCCTGGTACCCTGGGCCAGTTTAGCACCTCCTGGTCACTGACACACAGCTGCAACCTGATGCACCCACACACCTTATATTTGCACTCTGACTGTCTAGTGTTGAGTTGATCTTAGGACCCTGACAGCAAAAGCTACTGCCAGCAGTCCTTAGCGTTAGGGAGTTGGGTCCACAACACTAATATCTTGATCCCACCGCTGCCACCACTTGTGGTGAATCGTGACCTGAACCTGGCAGCTCCACAGCGCCTCCTGTTAAACCCAGGTCAGTCAGAGAACTGCCTGAGGATAAAGAAGGGCCGCAGCTGCCTTGCCTGTGCTGGTTTATTAAGGCACCTCTCAGTGAGTGTGGTATATGTCTTCAAGCCCGCAGCCAGAAGCACATATAATCTCTTCCACCCCGTCACTGCCAGAGGCCCTGAATAACCCCAAGCACAAATGCTGCCACCAGCTCCTCTTTAATATAAGTCCGGTCCGTGGTCGGGCTTATATTGGGTCAGGAACCAACCCAGGTAGCGTTATATGAGCACACGGACGTGGGGAATCGCGATCAAGATAAAAAGAGCAACTCAAGATTAAATTTATAATATTTAATCACCCTAATGGTACACTAGATATTAATATTTACAGTTATTATTCAGATGTTACAAATATTACAGTCAGATATGCCAATAAAAGGAGGAATGGAATACACAGAATTACATACACATGTGAGCAGTTACCTTAGTGCTGATGGCACCACAAGGGCGGCGTGGCACCAATCTGTTCCTGGGTAATCTCTGGCCTTGGTGGAAAAATGCCCATTCAGAAGAAATACAAGGTGGAGATGGGGCAGATGAGTTTTATACATTATGGGCTGCCCCTGTCTCCACCCATCTCGCACCTCTGGGATGTCTCACAACTCCCACCCCTCTGAGGGGAGATATGGACACCCAGATTCCATAATGTTCCCTAGCCGTGTCCATGAGCATCGCAGACGGAAGATAATACTTTCATATTTTTAGTTATGATTTTATCTTCGTCTGGATATGAAACACGCCTGCCTTGAGAACACCCTACCAGCCAATATCCTGTTTACATGGCTTCCAGTCACCCTACATTCATGTGAATACCAGCTCTATTTCCGTCTAGATGTGTGGCATTCATTTTTATATTCGATAGCATCACAGGGTGGACGGCTTATGAGATATTAATGTTATAGTCACGGTGCCTTCTTGTCTGCGCCTGAAAAGGAATTTCCTCTCTTCTGCCATTTGGAAAGTGTCACCTAATTTTACATCTCCTCAGAAGTCCAAGACACCTGGCTAAAATACCTTCCTAGCTGATTGCATATCAAAGTTGAGGATGAGCTCCTTTTGGTGGCCTTGTTGGCTGGCAGCTACGTGCTAATTGATTTGCTGCTTGCCAGGGATGAAAGGCTACCAAGGGTGGGGGGCTCATCTCTGTGAGTGAGATGTGTCAAATCAATTGCTTTCTTGGATGGAATATGGAATATGGGGGATATGGCAATTCCTTACCAATATTCATCACAGACCCCTTTAAGGGGACGAAGTTGGCTATGGCTAAGTGGTCCCATGAGTGAGTCTACACTTCTGGAGACCACTTGGCCATCCGGAACTTCACCATGGTAGCCACACCACTGACCGACCCCTTTAAGAAGACGAAGTTGGCTATGGCTAAGTGGTCCCATGAGTGAGTCTACACTTCTGGAGACCACTTGGCCATCCCAAACTTCACCATGGTAGCCACACCCCTGACCGACCCCTTTAAGGGGACGAAGTTGGCTATGGCTAAGTGGTCCCATGAGTGAGTCTACACTTCTGGAGACCACTTGGCCATCCCAAACTTCACCATGGTAGCCACACCACTGACCGACCCCTTTAAGGAGACGAAGTTGGCTATGGCTAAGTGGTCCCATGAGTGAGTCTACACTTCTGGAGACCACTTGGCCATCCCGAACTTCACCATGGTAGCCACACCCCTGACCGACCCCTTTAAGGGGACGAAGTTGGCTATGGCTAAGTGGTTCCATGAGTGAGTCTACACTTCTGGAGACCAATTGGCCATTCCTAACTTCACCATGGTAGCCACACCCCTGACCGACCCCTTGGGGACGAAGTTGGCTATGGCTAAGTGGTCCCATGAGTGAGTCTACACTTCTGGAGACCAATTGGCCATTCCTAACTTCACCATGGTAGCCGCACTGCTGACCGATCTCTTTAAGGGGACGAAGTTGGCTATGGACAAGTGTTCCCCCGAATAAGTCAAGATCTCTACATAAGTAAGAATATAGCTTTTTAATGCCACCACTGAGACCCACCATCGATCCCAAGAATGAAACAATGAAGTGCCCCAATTGACCAAAAGCAAAGGCCATGCAAATGTGCCAACTCCATTTATTGCCTATGTGACTGTATCAGGATATCTCCAGTAGTCCCATAGACAATGAACGGAGGCACTTCAGAGCTTCATTCTTTGGTTGATGGTCTAGCTTTTGTAATGATTTTTTGAGCCAATTTTTGGTCTGCAGAGTTTCGGAGACATATCAGCATACTTCAATGACTCCCTACAACTCTCCATATATTCCATTAGCAAATGACTCCAATATCATAGAGAACTGTTCACATCTATTTCTATGCAATGCAGCATGTCATCTTCCATTCATTTACTATTGGGACCCCTGTGAATGATAATGGCTATCAAAGGCTTATGTGTTTTCCAGCATCCTATCTACTGTGTGAATGTGGTGGGGACGCAGAACGCGCACAACCTTATTACTGTTTCCACTGATGGTAAATTGTGCTCCTGGAGTTTGGACATGCTCTCAGCTCCACAGGTGGGTGTTTATTTTGCTCCATAAGAACCACTCTGCCTAATGCATTAATGGACACGGTCTGCCCATGCCTCAAACAAATGGATATAAGTAGAACCGGTAAACTTTCTGCTAACAGGAAAAACGTATGTTGATGAATGCCTCAGTCAAAACGGTATTTACAGTAGCCAAGAAATTACTGAAAAAGTAAAATTAACATCTACAGGTTCATCTCAATTAGCGGTGGTAGGAAGTTGGGACGAGGTGACGAATGTTTCTATCTTGACTACTTTCGGAAGACTTTTCCAGTTTTTCAATACTTTACCTTTTTGATACTTTCTATCAACTGAAAGGTCTTGGCTCTTCAAGTATTACTTCTTCTTAATGATACTTTCTTGAAACCTTGAATGCTTCTCAAGCCTTGAAATTAGGACCTCCAGGTTCATCTCAAGTAGTGGTGGATAGGAAGTTGAGAAGTGGAAACAAATCCTTCTGTCTTGACTACTTTTTGAAGACTTTTCCAGCTTTTCTAGGGTTACTTTACTTTTTTCATACTTTTTAGAAACTCAAAGGACTTCTTCAGTTCTCCAAGTGTTACTTTTTCTCAATGATTCTCTCTAGTAACACTGAGAACTTCTTGAGCACTGAAAGAAGGACCTCTAGGTTCATCTCAAGTAGTGGTAGATAGAAGTTGGGAAGAGACAAATCCTTCTATGTGGACTACTAATTACTTTCTGAAGACTTTTCCAGCTTTTCGAGACATTTATTGATACTTTCTAGAAACTCTGACAACTTTTTGATACTTTCTAGAAACTCAAAGGACTTTTTCACCTTCACGAATGTTACTCTTTCTTACTGAAACTTTTTTGAAACCTTGAATACTTCTCAAGTTTTTCAATACTTACTTTACCTTTTTGATGCTTGCCAGAAACTGAAAACTTTCTATCAACTGAAAGGTCTTGGCTCTTCAAGTATTACTTCTTCTTAATGATACTTTCTTGAAACCTTGAATACTTCTCAAGACTTGAAATTAGGACCTCCAGGTTCATCTCAAGTAGTGGTGGAAAGGAAGTTGGGAAGAGGAGACAAATCCTTCTATCTTGACTACTTTCTGAAGGCATTTCAAGCTCTTCTAGGGTTATTTGACTATTTTGATACTTTCTAGCAACTCAAGGGACTATTTCACCTTTCCTTGTTTACTTTTTCTTAATGATACTTTCTTGAAACCTTAAATACTTCTCAAGCCTTGAAATTAGGACCTCCAGGTTCATCTCAAGTAGTGGTGGAAAGGAAGTTGGGAAGAGGAGACAAATCCTTCTATCTTGACTACTTTCTGAAGACATTTCCAGCTCTTCTAGGGTTATTTGACTATTTTGATACTTTCTAGAAACTCAAGGGACTATTTCACCTTTCTTAGTGTTACTTTTTCTTAATGATACTTTTTGAAACCTTGAATGCTTCTCAAGCCTTAAAATTAGGACCTCCAGGTTGATCTCAAGTAGTGGTGGATAGAAAGTTGGGAAGAGGAGACAAATCTTTTAATCTTGACTACTTTCTGAAGTCTTTCCAGCTTTTCAAGAGTTGCTTTACTTTTTTGATACTTTCCAGGAACTCAAAGGACTTATTCAGCTCTCGAAGTGTTACTTTTTCTTAATGATACTCTTTAGTAACCTTGAATGCTTCTCAAGCCCTCAAATTAGGACCTCCAGGTTCATCTCAAGTAGTGGTGAACAGGAAGTTGGGAAGAGGAGACAAATCCTTTAATCTTGACTACTTTCTGAAGACCTTTCCAGCTTTTCAAGAGTTACTTTACTTTTTTGATACTTTCTAGAACTCAAAGGTCTTCCTCAGCTCTCCAAGTGTTACTATTTCTAAATGATACTCTTTACTTCTCAAGCCTTGAAATCAGGACCTCCAGGTTCATCTCAAGTAGTGGTGGATAGGAAGTTGGGAAGAGGAGACAAATCCTTCTATGTGGACTACTAATTATTTTCTGAAGATTTTTTCAGCTTTTCAAGAACTTTTTTGATACTTTTTAGAAACTCAAGGGACTTTTTCACTTTTCAAGTGTTACTTTTCTTAATGAGCCTTGCTAGAAACATTGAATACGTCTTGAGCCCTTCAAGTTTTTTTTGTCTTATTGACATTTTCTTTATACTTTCTAGAAATAATGAAGACTTCTCCAGCTGTTCAAGTTACTTCATTTTTTCATACTTTTTTATACTTTTTAGAAATGCTAAAGAATTTTTCTGCTCTTCAAGAGTTATTTTATCTTTTCATTTTTGTTCTTGATACTTATTAGTCATCTTGAAGACTTGTTCAGTTCTAAATCATTTCATCTTATCATCAATGGAACGTTGAGAATCCTTCTATCTTGACTACTAATGTCACAGTTTACTTTCTAGATATCTGTAGACTTTTCCAACTCTTCAAAAGTTACTTTATATTATTGATACTATCAATAGAGGTTTCTGAAGGTACTTGAGTTATTTTTAATACTTATACTTGATTCTTTCTATAACTTCTCAAGTCATTTGCAGCTCTAAGTCCCATTAGTTTCTTGATACCTTGTTGAAATCCTGAATCCTTCTCTAGCTTTCCAATAGTTAACGTATCTTATTGATACTCTCTACAAATCTTGAAGAATTCTCCAACTCTTCAAGTTTTTTAACTTATTTGATATTTTCCTTATACTTCATTCAGACATTCTGAAGACTTAACAAACTGCTTAAGTTAATAAACGTTTCAACACTTTCTAAAAGCACTGAAGACGTTTCCAGCATTTCAAAAGACTTTTTTTCTAACCTTATTCATTCCTCCTTGATACTTTATAGACATTTTGAAGACTTTCCTCAGTTCTTGAAGTGTTATTCTTTCTTCTTGAGTTGTTCTAAAAACCATAAACACTTCTCAGGCTCTCAAAAGGGTTTTTTTTTCTTGAAACTTAGCAAAAATGTTGACTTGACCTATCTCCTTAAGAGTTACATTATTTCGTAGGTACTTTCTAGAAATCCTGAAATCACGTTTATAGTGTTCTTCTTTATTGCACCGCTGGAGTGGCACTTTAAATCTAAGTCCTCTGCCCCTGGTCTTATACTACCTTCCAGTCTTCTTCTGTTTCCAGCATCTCTCCGGTTGGTCTCAGCATTTTGGGTCCTGCCAGCAGCTTCAGTGTTTCACAACTCAATAAAAGTTATGATGGCCTTGTTGTGGCCCTCATAGACTTGCATTGAGAGTTTGAGATGCAGCTTCTGATTCTGGCCAGTGAGATGTTACGATCACAAAATGGCACTGTGGGACTTGAGGCATGTCAAAAAAAAAGTGAAGACGCCAGAGGGTAAGTAAAAGACCATGGGCAGGGGACCTATGTTTAAAGCGTTGCTGGAGTGGTCCTTAACTCTGATGTTCTTTTCAGGTCTACTATACACTTATAATGTTCTGGTAATTTTTTACCGGACGGTGTGATCAGGTCCGGGGCTGTCCAATGTGAATCAGACAGCCCTGGATTGGATTTGCAAACAGAACCGGAGGGCAAATATGCCCTCCTGCCCGGTTTGCAGCCGGATGCCTCTATTCGCAGGGAGCTAGCCACGGTCATGAACTCACAGCAGGGGACAGCCGGTGGTGCTGAAGTTTTGCAGCCCTCGGTTCCCGGATGTTTTAGTCGGACCAGGGTGATCCATGTTAGGGAGCGCCGGATCGCCCCGAATCCGGGAGGATCCAATTTGGGCAGATTTTTGCCCCGGACACAAAAACGCTGCAAGCAACATTTTTGTGCCCGGGAGGAAAATCGAATTCACCCGGATCCTCCCGGACAATGGAAACTATGTGCCATCCGGTTCCATCCGCCCCATAGGGCTGCACAATGTCAAAATCACACCGCGGTGTGAAGCCGGCCTTAAAGTCTTAATTTTTAGCTGATATAAGTGTTCTATTTGAACACCTGTTGCATTATTACACTATATGTGAACATGGTTGCTTCATAAACAAATGAAAAATGAAATAAAAAACTTCAAATTCGGCAATTTTTGACCCAACAGAAGAGCGGGGTTAAAGACTTTTTCAGCCATTCAAGAGTTATTTCTCCCCAATACTTTGTAGAAGGCTTCTTATCTCTTTCTTGTTTCTGAATACCATCACCAACTACAGGTCTCAAAGTTATTTTTGTCTTTTTAATCTTCTTGATACTTTTTGTCATTCCGAAGACTTGTCCGACTCTTGAAGATTTTTCTTTTAACTCCTTCATGTTTTCAAGAAATTCGTAGTCTTATCCCTTTCCTAAAGAGTTTCTTTACATTCCTGATACTGGATATCTAAAAAGTTTTCTAGTATGAGTACAAATATTATCATAGTTTTTTTTTGTATAGATTTCCAAATCTGTTTCTAATTTGGTTGATTTTGTTCTAGGAAAGTATGGAACTGGTCTACAATAAGTCCAAGTCAGTGGCAGTGACCGGGATGGCGTTCCCTACAGGAGACGTGAACAATTTTGTAGTCGGGAGCGAGGAGGGGACGGTTTACGCTGCGTGTCGTCACGGAAGGTTGAGTCATGAGTTCTATTTTCTTATCAGATATAATGTCAAAAATAAATATATCACACGCGGCGATCGATGGCAGGCACGATTTGAGTACCAAGTGTAATGGAAATCAATAGGAAAATTGAGATTTTAATAATAATAATAATAATAATAATAATAATAAAGCTTTATTTATATAGCGCCAACATATTACCGCAGCGCTTTACAATTACAGTGGTTAGAGTACAGAAAATATAATACAGTAAGTAATTACAGTAGAGAACAAATACAGTACAATAATTGGATACAAAACAATAGGCATAGAATCAATGTGAACAAAGAAAATACAATAAATAAAGCAAGAAATGAAGGTGACCCTGCTCAAAAGAGCTTACAATCTACAACGGGATAGGGGTTGCACAAGGTACAGGGGCTTATTGCACTAACGGTCCAGGCATCTTGAGGGAATGGGGATAGAACTAAGCTTACATGGATGGTCATTATACAGTCTTGTAGACCTTTTTGGTTTGGTGGAGTTTGTAGAAGAGTAATGTCCAGAGGGTAGCCCATTCACTGTCTACAGTACAATGGACTTCTATTAGGGAGTATGATAGGCCGCCTTAAAGAGATGTGTTTTTAGGGATCGTCAAAGCCATGCAAGTTGTGGATAGTCCTGATTTCTTGGGGTATTCCAGAGGATTGGTGCAGCTCTGGAGAAGTCTTGGAGCCGGGAATGGGAGGATCGGATTAGTGCAGATGTTAGTCGAAGGTCATTTGAAGAACGTAGAGAACGGGTGGGGTGATAGACAGAGATGAGGGAGGAGAGGTAGGGGGGTGCTGCTCTGTGAAGAGCTTTGTGGATGAGAACAAGCAGTTTGAATTTGATCCTGTAGTTATAGGGCAGCCAGTGCAATGACTGGCACAGAGCAGAGGCATCTGAGTAACGATTGGCCAGATGGGTGATCCTGGCTGCTGCACTAAGGATTGACTGGAGAGGAGAAAGTCTGGTGAGGGGGAGGCCGCTTAATAGAGAATTGCAATAGTCAAGGCGGGAATGGATTAGGGCCACGGTGAGGGTTTTTGTTGTTTCCATGGTGAGAAAGGGGCAGATTCTAAAGATATTCTTCAGGTGTAAGCTACAGGAGCGGACGAGACATTGTGTGTGGGAGGAGAAGGAGAGATCGGTGTCAAACATAACACCCAGACAGCGAGCCTGCTGACTAGGCGTTATCATGGTGCCGCAAACTGAGAGAGAGATGTCAGATTTAGGGAGGTTAGCGAGGGGGGAGCAGAAGGAAGTTCAGTTTTGAAAAGGTTTAGTTTCAGATAGAGAGGGACATGATGTTGGAACTGCAGCTAGACAGTCATTGGTATTCTTTATTAGAGCGGGAGTAAGGTCAGGGGCTGAAGTGTATAGTTGTGTTCATCAGCATAAGATGGTACTGGAGTCAAATCTGCTGATGGTCTGTCCAATCGAGGGCCTGTAGAGAGAGAAGAGGAGAGGACCGAGGAGCATTTTGCCATAAGACTCTTAAGGAAAAATGCTTGAGTTGCCCATTGACTTCCATAATACTCGGTACTGGTGTCGGGCCCATCCGAGTGTCTAAATGCTCGTTTCGAGTACCGAGCACCTGAGCATGGTAGTGCTTACTCATCACTAGTCCTAACCCCACAGACTAGGATGGGTCAGGTAAGCAGCCTATTAGCCCTTTCCTGTGTGTATAACATACGGTTACTGTCCTGCTTTATAGAGCTGTTCAGACCTTTCCCCACCTCTTATAATAATGAGATGACTCTGCTGACTCTGTCTGAGTCTATACCTGCAAACTGAAAAATTGAACTACAAAAAATATGAAGTGCCTGTGTACTGTGTATTGTGTGTGATCCAGTGGAGAAATGAGATATGTTTATCCTATGCAATACATTAAAAAAAACACATAAAAATGGATAAGAAAACCTGATAGAAGATGTTTTTAAAGCAAAAAAACACCACCTTCGGCCAACATGCAAATATAAAACACTGTAACAGTATATTTTTGCGGGGTTCTTTTGCCCCTTTGCTCCTGGGTACTGCAACTCTTGTCTGAGTTGCAGTACCCAAGAACGGCCACTAAACGGTGTGTGGCGCTATATCCAGCGTTCACAGGAGCTGAAAGCACAAGATTGTTGGGGGGTGCCAGATGTCGTAGCCTGACCGATCTGATAGTGTGACTCACTCATCAGTATGTTAAAAACCCCGATAGACCATTTTTTACATTCTGCAAGATTCATTGGAGACTTAATAAATGTCAGATGTTGTGCAGTTAGTAATTGAGCTTTACAATGTGTGTGCAGCAAAGCTGGAATCAGCGAAGTGTTTGAGGGCCACCAGGGGCCAATCACCGGACTCAACTGCCACAGCGCCGTGGGCGCCATCGACTTCTCCCATCTGTTCCTAACTTCATCCTTCGACTGGACGGTCAAACTGTGGACGACTAAGGTGAGTGCAGCCGCTGGATTTTCAAAATGTATTTTTATTTTTTTTTACAAACTTTTCATTTCCTGTTTTTCTTCAAATTTTTAATTCAATTATTTTTTATTACCAACGTTTAATTTTTTTTTCTTAAAAATTTTCAGTTATTTTTTTTTTTACATTTTTCATTTCATTTTGTATTTCTGCCAATTTTTCCATTTCACTTTTTTTCTTAGCAATTTTTTCATTAATTTTTTTCTGAGTTTATTTCATTTTTTTCCAAGTTTTTCATTTTATTTTTTCATCTGAATTTTTTATTTCATTTTTTTCTTCCAAACATTTTTTTCTTTTTTTTATCCCGAATTTTTACTTCATTTTTTTTTTTCTTTCAAATTTTCCCAAATTTTTAATTTGCATTTTTTAATACGAATTTTTTATTTATTTAAACTTTTCATTTCATCTTTTTCTTCAAAATGTTTAATTTCCTTTTTTATTTCCAATTTTTTAATTTCCTATTTTTTTTTTATTTATTTCAATCCATATTTTTTATTTCATTTTTTTATCAGAATTTTTTATTTCATTTTCTTTCTTCCAAATTTTTCTTTTTTTTTCCATAGTTTGCATTTTTGTTTTTTTTTTTTCAAAATTTTTACTTCATTTTTTTCTTTTCAATTTTTCCAAATTTTTCATTTCTTTTCTTTCTTCAAAATATTTATTTCCCTTTTATTTTCTTCCAATTTGTTAATGTAATTTTTTTTATTTAATGTATTTTTTTTCCTTTTTTTCCCATTTTTTAAATTTATTTCTCATCCATATTTTCTTTGTCAAAATATTTAATTTCTCTTTTATTTTGTTCCAATTTTTTTATTTAATTTTTTTATTTAATGTATTTTTTTTTCTTTTTTTTCCCATTTTTTTTAATTTATTTTTCATCCATATTTTACTTCATTTTTTTCTTTCCAATTTTTCCAAATTTTTCATTTCTTTTTTTTTCTTCAAAATATTTAATTTCCCTTTTATTTTTTTCCAATTTTTTTATTTCATTTTTTTTATTTAATGTATTTTTTATCCCTATTTTTCATTTCCTTTTTTTCCCTTTTTTTTTTTATTTATTTTTCATTCATATTTTACTTCATTTTTTTTTATTTCCAATTTTTCCAAATGTTTTCATTTTTTTTTCTTCAAAATGTTTAATTTCCTTTTTTATTTTTTCCAATTTTTTATTTTCCTTTTTTTTCCCAATTTTTTATTAATTTATTTTTCATCCATATTTTTCATTAAATTTTTTTTTTCTTCCAAATTTTTCATTTCGTTTGTTTTCTGTCCAAACATTCTATTTCCTTTTTTTTTTTTCTTATTTGACACCCAAGTTCTCAATCTCCTTTCTTGGTCTCCAGCCAACAAATGTGTGAAAATAATGAAGTTGGGTTTGTATCTTATTTTTTATTAAAGTTTCCCTTTTTTTTACCAGTCCCCATTAATACGGACCATGTGTAAGAGCTATGAAAGTACAGGAGGGGTAATGAGAATATTGTCCGTCCTCGGATCACATTTCGTACATGTGGCAATGTGATACCGTTGACGGAGCGTTACATGAAGATGGCATCTAGTGATCTGACGACTAATTTCTTCAGAATTCGTAAATTTTATTTAAAATATGGAAACCCTAAACTCGTATGAAAGGTTCCGTCCCTCCGTCCACGCAACTGGCTTCTATTAAGTCTCCTAGGTATTTTCAATTACCATTTGGTACCTGCGAGCTTCAGCTTGGAAGAAATGGGAATTCCTGGCCTCCTGCGGAGGAATATAGTTTAGTTTTGTTGGAATGGAGACTTGAGAATGTATCGTCTTCAACTTCAGGGGTGTAACGAGAAATCATTGGGCCCCATTGACTCCGTGAGGAATGCGCCCCTCTTCTTATTCACAGTAGAGTTGCTATAAGTATCAGTAGAGCTTCGAAGCAGAAGTCCACCATCCCCCCCCACAAAAAGTGGCAATTTTTGCATCTTAGTTGGCCATCTCGAAAGTCAACTTTGACGCAACTTATGGCGGTTACTCTCTTCTCTCTACACGGCCCCGATTGGACAGACCATCAGTAGATTTGGCTTCCAGTACCATCTTTATACTGATGACACAAAACTATTACACTTCCTCCCCTGACCTTACCCCCGCTGTATTACAGAACGCCAATGACTGTCTAACCGCAGTCTCCAATATCAGGTCCACTCTCTACGTAAAACTCAAACTTTCCAAAACTGAACTTCTTCTGCTCCCGCCTTCCACTAACCTCCCTAAATCTGACATCTCTCTCTCTCGGTGTGCGGCACCAAGATAACGTCTAGGCAGCAGGCTCGCTGTCTGGGTGTTATGTTTGATGCTGATCTTTCCGTCACTCCTATGTACAATATCTCGCCTGCTTTTGTTGCTTGCACCTGAAGAACATCTCTAGAATTCGCCCCTTTCTCACCATGGAAACAACTAAAACCATCACCGTTGCCCTGATCCACTCCCGCCTTGATTATTGTAATTCTCTTTTAATTGGCCTCCCCCTCTCTAAACTTTCTCATCTCCAGTTCATCCTTAATATAGCAGCCAGGGTCACCTATCTGGAGTTTAAACAGAAATGGTTTCCACGGTCCGCGCTGCTGCTTTAATCAATGTACTCCACAAGGGTTGTTTCCTCCATCACATTCTTTATTCCACCATAGACCAACGCGTTTCGGTGCTGTCCCTGCACCTTCCTCAGGGTCCACGGACCGTGGAGACCATTCCTGTTTAAACTCCTGTTTTTCCTGTGGTTTTTGGCGTGACGGTGGAGGTTGTGCAGCAGCTGCTAAAGCACTTAAACTGGTTGTGGGTGTCACAACCTGAAAAGGTGAGTGGACCCCTTTATGAACCACATACAAACAAAAGTGTCTTTTTGACAATCTGCGCCTCTTGTGTCTCCTATCTGTAGGGTCACCTATCTTGCTAACCGTTACTTAGATGCCTCCACTTTGTGCCAGTCATTGCCTATACACTGTAGGATCCAATTCAAACTGCTTATTCTAACCCACAAAGCCTTTCACAGTGCAGCACCTCCCTACCTCTCTACCCTCATCTCTGTCTATCACCCCACACCCGTTCTCTTCCCTCTGGGAGTGACTTTAGACTCACTTCTGCATTAATCCGAACCTCCCACTCCCGGCTTCAAGACTTTCCCGAGCTGCACCAATTCTCTGGAATGCTCTACCCCAAGAATTTAGGACTTTCCACAACTTAAATAGTTTTAGGCGCTCCCTAAAAGCTCATCTTTTTAGGGCGACCTATCATGATCCCTAGTCAAAGTCATTCAGACATAGGTTATCCACTACTTCCCTGAACATAACTGTCTAACTCCATCACACCCAAAAGCTCTACACAGACTGGCCAGTGGCCACTTATTCCACTCTCATCTATTCCACATTTCCTCAAAACTGCTGGACCATGATTGTAAATAAGCCCCTGTACTTTGTGTCACCCCCACCTTGTTGTAGATTGTAAGCTCTTGCGAGCAGGGTCGTCAGTATTTTTTGCTTAATTATTGTACTTTCCACAACTGTTACTTATGACTGTTTGTATATGAACCTCTGATCTGTAAAGCGCTGCGGAATATGTTGGCGCTATATAAATAAAGATTATTATTATTATTGTTACTATTATTATTATTAAGGCTGGTTTCACACTGCGCCTACATCTATTTTCGGCTCCATTGACTTTCAATGGGGTCGTGGGCACTTGCGGGTGCATCCAGTCCTTCCCAGGTGTCACCGGTTTCGGCACTGAGACCAAAACCTCATTTTGTTGCCATTTTGGAACACCCCGATTAGAGGCACTCCGGGTTGAATTAAAATGTGGCTCTATGTAACCTGGATCCGGCGGATTCCAGATCATGCGGGATCTGGATTGTTGGTCTGCGCATGCGCAGAACACAGTTCTACATTACATGCCCCCAAAGGTGGGTGTTATTTGTCACCAGACCTGGTGGAAATAGGTATAAATAGGTATGAAGCCGGAAGCAACTGAATGCTCCTGCACCAGTATTATCAGTGATCTGTGAGACGTGGTAATGAGTGACCAGTGATAATACTGGGACGAGGGCATCAGTTTTTAGAATTCTGGGAGGGTCCGGGGGAATCCCCCCTGGATTAAGATAGACACCAGTGTGAATCTATCTTAAGGACAGAGACACACTATGCGAGCTGTATGTGAGTATCTCGTATGCATGTCGCATGAGTCACTCGACCCGGTCCCTGCCTCTCTGAACTGGAGCGTGGAGCTCCATAGAAACAGAATCAGCTCCCATTCAGAGAAGCAGCGGCCGGGTGACTCATGCTAGATGCATGCGAGATACTCACATGCAGCTGAGCTCACATAATGTGTCTCTGTCCTTAGACTGAATGGGATAAAGTTTGTCATAGAACGCTTGGTAGAAATTTGTGCACTTTTTCTGATGGAAAGAAGTTGCAAATTTTGGCAAGAATTTGCAACTTTTGCAACTTTCCGCTCCTTTCAATACTCTACTGAAAAGGAGGTGAGGGACTGGAAAATAAGCAAAACGTTATGCCATCTACTTATATAATTGACTTGTGGCGTCTGTCATCGCCTCCTGTGTCCCCATATGGTTGTCCCCATA
This sequence comes from Allobates femoralis, assembly GCA_033576535.1. NCBI lineage: Eukaryota > Metazoa > Chordata > Amphibia > Anura > Aromobatidae > Allobates > Allobates femoralis. The sequence continues at coordinate 555,590,259 of JARQOC010000005.1, forward strand.
TCACAATGGGGTATTATGATGTGGAGCCCACTGGGACGGGGTACTCGTACCGGTCCGGGTTGCTACTGGGGATGTCACGGAGGGCCTGGTGCGGACCGTGTCCTGGGTTCCGCAATTAGAAGGGGGGTATTTACAAGGGTTGAATGTTTGTTGTGATGCCACCCACGGTTTGTGGTCAGTAATGGAACCACCGCTGCTGCAGAACCTCCGGGGATGATGTTGGGCAGCTTAGATGGAACGGCTCTCTGTAGGTAGAGGCTGGTTCCCCGGGGCAGTTGAACTTAGAGTTTATGAAGGGTTGGATGTTGTAGTAAGGGGGTGATAGTGGAGACGGGTTCAAGGAACACACACTCACGTTTCTGAAGTTTTCCAAAACTTTACTGCAGATGTAGTAGCAGAGTTCTGTTGCTCCCACCCTGTCCGGGTCCTCAGCTTCCTCCTGCTGCGCTGTGTGTGTGTGGCCCTGCTGCTGCTTCTAGCTGAGCTGCCGGCACTGTCTCTCTCCTCACAGGTACCCCTTGGCTAGGCAACTTAAGTCTCCCGTGTGCTTCTGACCCTGCCGTGTTGCTTCACTCTGGTACAGTGTCGATGTACAACCTCCACTATCCCGGGATTTACTGAGCTGTGTGTCAGTCACAGTTTCGGATCCGGTATCCGATCTGTGCGCTCCTCTGGGGCGAGTGGTGATGGCACTCAGTCTCCCGGATGTGTTTCTCTATCTTCAGTTCTCCTTCCCTCAGACCCTGGCTAGGCATGGAATCAGTGAGTGGACTGTAGAGAAGCCTGACACAGCTCCTTTACACTACAGTCTCCCTCAGTTCTCCCAGGAACTGGACTCTTCACAGTACTGCTGCGTACTGAACTCTCCTCTAGAACTCAACTACTTCCTCTTGACCCAGAGTATATAAGGGAGCTGGTTTAGCTGCCCCTCCTGGCCCAGAGGTGCTAGTGTAGTGTCAGTGTGTTGTGGGGAGGGAACCCGTGTGATGTTACTGTGGCACATTAACCCCTGACCCCTGGGGTGCCACAATGACATCATAATGAGGTATTATGACATCATAGCAGAGTATTTTGACATTACAATGTGGTATTATGATGTCTTAGCACACGGGGAGAAAGCACAGTGGGGGAGAGAGACCGTGCATGGGAGGGGAGAGAGAGTGGACATAGGGGTGAGTGCACAGGGGGAGAAACAGCCCAATTGCACAGAGCCCGTCCCCATCGTGACATCACCGCCCTGCTGATGTGATAGCATCAGGGCTCCATCTAGTAAATTATAACACAAAGATCTATGCCCAGGGGTCGGGACAGATTTGGCTTTCTGGGGAATGGACAGATAAAAAAGACGCAACGTGGGTCAAAGTCTCCTGATCTGACACATCCTCCACCAGTGCATTCTGCTCATAGACCAGTGTATGCAAGGACAGTCTTATGGGTTACTGCAAAATCATCGTAACGAGTACACTTTATTCACCAGTATGGGTGTTTTCACACTACCGGTTTTAGGAATCTGGGGAAATGCGGGTAAAACCTGTAGCCCCCAGATTCTCCTGCAATTGTAAAACATGATGCAATTTGATGCACCCGTACCGGTATGATCACTGACCGACTCACGGATAAGTGATAATAACAAAGTGGGGGCATCCCATTGCATCATGTTGCATACCTGATTTAGCTGGATCCAGATGTAAATGACTTGCCCCCTAGTGGGTGTGTCATTTAAAACTGGTTCTAGGCATGTTCAGCCCAAAAACCCAGATCTAGCGGGATCCGGATTCCATAGAGCCACATTTTCATTTAACTTGCAGTGCTCCGGATCTGGGTGTTCACAATTTTGAATTCAAAATTGCTACAAAATGCATTTTTGGTGTCAGTGAATAAACCGGTGACACCCGGATCAGGGGGAATCGTAAAGAACTGGATGCCCCTGTAGGTTCCTCGCGGCCCCTTTCAAAGTCAATGGGGCTGAAAACAGAGTGGGAGCATCCAGTTTCAGCAGGATTCACACGGATACCGGGAACCGGTAGTGTGTAACCAGCCTATCTTGCAGAGTAAACCGGCTGCCGATCACCCGATGAATGAGCATAACTTGTTCATCAGTTGTAATGAACTGCACTGCGCAAAATAATCATTGTTCTCTGTGGCGCATTGTCCTGTGAACCGGTCTCACACCGCTGGGAACCATGGCGGCATTACTGTGTTACAGATCACTCAATGCAGATCGCTGACTGTGGTCCTCCGGTGTAAGGCGTTCACACAACCGATCATATCGTGCCACCAATCGTTCCGTGTACATGGATCTTTAGTAAATTTACCCAATTGTCTAGTCTCCAGAGCCAGATTTAGGGCAATGCAAACTGGGCTAGTGTCCCCGACTAGGGGAGCAAACGAAACAAGCCGGTGTTATTTAGGAATTGAGTGGGAAGTATATGGCAGTATTTTGTGAGCCCTTTAGGGAAGTCTTATTTGGATACTGCATGTGATTTGGAAACTTGATCCTGATGGTGATTTTTGACTCTTTTACCTTTGTGAACCCATTGTTGGGTCCCTTCTGTAATGATTGTTTTTATGATATTTATTTGCTTGGAGGTTGGAGCTTTGCTGCTCTTACTGTAAAGAACCCTACTTTATGCTTCATTGCTTTTACAATTTAAATCCCTCCTTACGCTTTACTGCTCTTCCAGTAGGGAACCCTCCTCTATGCTTTGCTCCTCTTACAGTAGTTTTTACTGTAGAAACCCCTCCTCTATGCTTTACTGCTTTTGCAATAGAAAACCTACCTCTGTGCTTTGGTGCTCTTAGAGTAAAGAACCCACTGCTACACTTTACTGCTTTTAAAATAGAAAACCTTCCTCTCTACTTTACAGCTCTTACAGTAGAGAACCCTTCACTATGCTTCACTGCTCTTACAGTAGAGAACCCACATCTATACTTCACTGCTCTTACAATAAAGAGCCCCCCTGTATACTTCATTACTTTTACAATTGAAATCCCACCTTATGTTTTTCTACTCTTCCAGTAGTGAATCCTCCTCTATGTTTTATGTCTCTTACAGAGCAGAACCCTTCTCTATGTTTTGCTGCTCTTACAGTAGATTTTACAGACAAGTAGACAGTAGAAAACCCTCCGCTATGCTTTACTGCTTTTACAATAGAAAAACATTCTCCATGCTTTGGTGCTCTTACAGTAAAGAATCTACTGTTATGCGTTACTGCTTTCATGGTGCAAAATCTTTCTCTCTGCTTTATTGCTCTTTCAGTAGAGCACTTTCCTCTATGCATTACTGATTTTACAGTAGCGAACCCTCATCTGTGCTTTACTTCTCTTACAGTAGAGAACAATCCTTTATATGTTGTTGCTCTTACAGTAGAGAACCATCCTTTATATTTTGTTGCTCTTACAGTAGAGAACCCTCTCCTATTCTTCAGTGCTCTTACACTAAATAAACCACAGCTATGATTCCCTTCTTTTATAGGAGAGAATCATCCTCTCTGCTTTACTGCTCTTACATTAAAGCACTCTCCTTTAATGATTTTAGACTAGAAAACCCCCCACTATGGTTCACTGCTCTTACAGTAGAGAACCCTCCACTATGCTTCACTACTCTTACCATAGAGAACTCTACACTATGCTTCACTGCTCTTACAGTAGAGAATCCTCCACTATGGCTCACTGCTCTTACAGTAGAGAACCCTCCACTATGCTTCACTGCTCTTGCCATAGAGAACTCTACACTATGCTTCACTGCTCTTACAGTAAAGAACCCTCCACTATGCTTCACTGCTCTTACAATAGAGAATCCTCCACTATGGTTCACTGCTCTTGCAATAGAGAACCTTCCACTATGCTTCACTGCTCTTACACTATTATTATTTATTATTATAGTGCCATTAATTCCATGGCTCTTTACATGTGGAAGGGGTATACAAAGACAAGTACGAGATACATGGACAGTAGAGAACCCTCCACTATGCTTCACTGCTCTTACAGTAGAGAACCCTCCACTATGCTTCACTGCTCTTACAGTAGAGAACCCTCCACTATGCTTCACTGCTCTTACAACAGAGAACCCTCCACTATGCTTCACTGCTCTTACAGTAGAGAATACTCCACTATGCTTCACTGCTCTTACAGTAGAGAACCCTCCACTATGCTTCACTGCTCTTACAGTAGAGAACCCTCCACTATGCTTCACTGCTCTTACAGTAGAGAACACTCCACTATGCTTCACTGCTGTCACAGTGAAGAATATTCCCCTACGCACACAGTAAAAACCTACTTTTCTCAAGGAGTAGTGAATGCATCTTCATTAAGCTAAGCCTCATGTTCAAACCCAATACAACTGCTAATACTTTTTGCACTTAAAGACATATAAAATTTTTCTTCTGATTTCATGAAAATATTTACCAACAAATTTGCTCCAAAGATAGAACACAGTGCTTACATGTACACCATATGGTAGCATTAATAAGGTGGAGATGTAGGGGGGGGGACCCTGCCACCATCCAGGGCCCATGCGGTAGCCCTTAGTATTACACATAATCAGACAGGCCCTTGATACATTCATACATACAGTAGCAATCAGGTCTCCACTCACCTTACATAATTTCTTTGCCTTTGCAGCAGCTGCCTGGCACTGGTGGCACACATAGCTCCATTCAGTATCAGCTATATCCAATGTGTGACCATTTAATGCAATCACAGGCGGTATATTAGGGAATTACTATTAGAGCAACTTCCTAATATTTCCCGTATAGCGTAACTCCGAGTTGGAGCCGCTGTAGCGCGTCTTTCATGAAACAAATCACTTTCTTCATCCCATTAATCCTATTAATCTGTCTCACATTCATCGCGCTCCTAAATTGCATTCGCAGGTACACAATACTCATTGTACTCGCTAGACACATGTTCTGAGCCGCTGAAAGAATTTAATAGCAGTTTCAGCTTCTCGCCGGCTGTTTCCGAGGAAATATATAAATTTACTGTTCAATATTTATCCAGAAAAGGTAATTACAGTACGGCGTAACGATCCGACGTGATTTGTATGGAAACACAAAGCAAAAAGAAAAAAACGGAAGCCTATAATTCATCTGCACCAAAGGCTAAAACAGTCCGAGAATTGATTTGTTTGTGTTTTTTGTTTAGTTTCTTAAAATGGTTTTCTTATTTTTTTCCTTCTTTTTCATTTTTTTTAAATAGTAATTCCTGCACTCCCCCTCTTTGTACTTCATAATGGTATATCCCAAAAGAGAGTCCTAATCTGCAGAGTCCTGATTTGACTGTTGTCGAGTCACATGACTTATCTGTTTGCTGACTCCTCCTGCTAATGTTTCTCATTGGAGGTAGTGCTGAATCATAGGCGGGGCTTCAGAGCAGGTCATACTAATGAATTGACCTATACCATTATGCAGTAAAGACAGGGGGGTACTGCCCACTTAAAAGCAGGTTTGAGTGTTATATACCATCTTTTTCAGACTATAAGAAGCACCCAGATTTTAGAGGCGGGAACGGAAAAAAAAATTAAGCAAAAAATGTGGTTATAATGCACTTTTATGGGGGGATCTTCTGCTGAACCATATGAGGGTAATTTTCACATCATGGGCTCCTTTCAGGTAATATATGTCCCCCATCCTGGATATGTTTCCCCCCCCCCATCTCCATCGTGGTGTATAATCCCCATCCTGGATATGGTCCGCTATCCTGGTATATAGCCCCTCCATCCTGGTTTAAAATCCCCATTCTGGATAGGTCCCCCATCCTGGATTATAATCTCCATCCTGGATATGGCCCCCAGCCTGCCATATAGCCCACCCTCATCCTGAATAAGACCCCCACTCTGGTATATAGCCCCCTCATCCTGGATAGGACCTCCAGCCTGGTATATATGTCTCGTCCTGTGGGGGCCGTGGGGTACTCGGAGCTGGGCCTCTCTGGCCTCTCACGGTGGTGTGACCCAGTCCGTGGCCCCAGAGTGGTCAATAAATAGGGAGGAAGTTCAAGGAATAGGGGAAGTTATAGGAATGTAGTGGTGGTTGTCACGACGCCACCCGTGGTATGTGGCTATTAGTGGCCACCGCTGCAGTCCGGGACCTCTGAGGATGATGGGATGGCAGCTGCGATGGTGTCACTCCCTACAGGTGTAGAGTTATTGGGTTTTGGTGGGCCAGCGGGGCTGATCTGGCTGCAGGGAGGGATCGGAGCGTCTCACAGGCGGGTTCCTGCGGCCTGTGTGGTGTTTCAGTCTACCACTCCCCAGCAAGTAATAATAATAATATTTATTCATTTATATAGCGCTATTAATTCCATAGCACTTTACATACATCAGTAATGCTGTCTCTCTTGGGGCTTGCCGCAAGTAAACCGCAAGTGCGGCTGTTATGCGGTAACCGCGGCAGTTGCGTTTTTTTCACCGCAACTGCCGCGATCAGCGATTACCGCTGATGTGAAAGGGGCCTTACTTAGCTTTTCTCTGCGGGCACCACAAGATACAGTTCTGGTACAATCGCGGTCCGGGTAGTCCTTAGCAACCAGGATGGCTTGTCCAGTACACCCCTTCTCTTCTGTGTTCCTTCCCTCTCGGGTTGCTGTCCCTCAACCCTGCCTGCTTGCCTCACTCCTGCACGCACCTACACACACAGTGCCCCAATCCATCAGCCACGGGCCTTGTCAGGCGACCGGCCATGTCCCCTGACCCTAGTACGGCTGCCTTCTCGGCAGATGTGCCAGGAGTTGTCCACAACTCCGCTATATCTCGTCGGCACCGGTTCTGTGGTTGGAGCGTGGAGTCTCCTTGCCACCTTCAGCACTGGGTCCCTGGTGCTCGCTCAGCCCCTCCGCTTTACTTCAGATTCTGAACTGAACTGAACTTACCTCCCACTTCCTGTTGTGTTTCTCTTTTGTGCCCTTTCCTCTTCCTGACTGCTCCTCCTAACTTGCCACCCACCACCTTCCTCTTCCCGCCATCCCACTGGCTGCCTGAGCCGTCCCACTAACTGGGTTCACCCACCATCCTTGGGACCCGGTGTGTTGGGTGTGTTTGTGGGTGTCTGGACTTACCATACTGTTTACTGCAGACAGGAATACCACACCTGTGGATTGGGTGCAGTACCCCTCTGTGGCGACCAGACCGCAGGGGTGCTACATTTAGCCCCCCCCTCATCCTGAATAAGACCCCCAGACTAGTATATAGCCCTCTCATCCTCGATAAGGTTGCCAGGATGGTATATAGCCCCCCTCCATCCTGGTATATGGCCTTCCATCCTGAATATGGCCCCTAAATCCTGGTACTGGCCCCCCCATCCTGGATATAACCCCCTCATTGGAATACATGGTCCCCCATCCTGGATATGGCCTCATACTGACGTATACTTAAAAAAAACAATGTAACGCACCTCTTAGTTGCTCCCTGTCTGCAGCACCACAATGTGTGTGCCAGCATTCGATCATGTGAGCTTCGCAGCACATTAACATCATCGCTCCGCACCCCCCTCACATGATCAGATGCCCGAGACACACAGGAGGGCATCGCGGTGCTGCAGGCTGGGAGCGACGGAGAGGTGCATTACATCATTTATTTTTTTGTGTGTGCGCCAGGATGGGGGGATGAGTACACTTAGGCCCATGTAATGTGCGCCGCTTCCCCCACCCACCTGTCGGTGCTGAGAGGTGAAGAACAGGGGGATGCAGTGCATATTACATGAGCCTAATGAGCGGTCCCATGTGACCAACGGCTGCTTCTGCAGCCTCCTCCAGCCCAACCCAGCACAGCCCCACAGTCAGCACAGTCCCCTTTATAATTAGAATTGATACTTCCAATAGGTGGAGCTAGAGTTCAAGTCCGCTTCCTCTCTGAAGAGGCAATGTGCATATTTAATTACCAAGAGGAGCATTGAACATTGTTTCAGTCTCCTTACCTGACATGCCAGCCATTTCTCAATCCACAAGGAGTAATGTGACCCCTTAAATTTATAATTCCTTTAAGATATAGGAATCTGGTTACTGTCTTAAAGGAATGGCAATACATCAAAGAGAAAGCTGTAACTGTTGCACACCCCCTTCTTCCCCCCGAACGTCATAATGGTATATCCCAAAAATGAGTCTTAATCTGCAGTATTCTGATTTGATTGCTGCAGAGTCCCATGACATCTATTTTCTGACTCCTCCCACTAGTGTTTCCCATTGGACTTAGTGATGAATAGTGGGTGGGGCTTCAGAGCAGGTCATACTAATGAATTGAGCTATACCATTATGCAGTAAAGACAGGGGGGTGCTACCATTTAAAAGTAGGTTTGAAATTAGATAGATTCATTGACAGCTGCTGCATGTTTGCTCTACTATTTTTTACCATATGATCTTGATCTTTAACCTTGTAGAGTACAATCCCGCTGCTAAACATCCTATATATACTGAGCTGGAGAACGGTACAGGATTTCCCAGCATTCCTGGCCATTAGCGGCGTGGTTTATTTAGTCCCTTCCCAACAGTGGGTGTTTCCTGGTATAATTAGGGGAGGAGCTTAACCGGCCCCATAAATATAGACCACTATGCCTATATATGTGTTTTGTGAACTTCCTATGATCCAGCAAATATTAAGCTCTTCCAAGTCCCAGATTATCAGACATACTTGGTAGGACTAGACAATAAAATTATATACCATACATTACTTATATAATTTATCTGAATCAGCATTACCAGATACGCTGTGATCTCCGCCCCATGCTTTACACTGCAGCATTGCTTGCTCAGGTTGACTTCTGCCTATGAATCCTGCACACAGTGCTGGCACCCAGCGTCCCCACACGGACACATAGGGAGCGGCCAAGGGGCATCCTCCTCCCTGCCCCCTGGCCCAGCCCATCTCTGACAACCAGGTACAAGTGTAGCCACCCAGGGGCCCCACACACCCACATGGGGAACGGCCGAGGGGGCATCCTGCCCCCTGGCCCAGCCCGCCCGTGACAACCAGGTATATGTGCTGGTACCCAGCGGCCCCACACAGCCACATGGGGAGCGGCCGAGGGGCATCCTTCTACCTACCCCCTGGCCCAGCCCGCCCCTGGCAATCGGGTACATGTGCTGATACCCAGCAGCCCCACACAGCCACTTGGGGAGCGGCTGAGGGGGCCTCCTCCCACCTGCCCCCTGACCCAGCCCACCCCTGACAATCAGGTACAAGTGCTGGCACTCAGCAGCCCCACACAGCTTTGGCGCCCCTGCGGACCGGTCACCACTAGATGGCGCAGCAGTCGGGATTAGTAAATTGTTCTCCCCACACAAACAGCCAACATACTCCGATCCTAAGTCTAGGGACTCTATGCCCAGCAACGGGATAGTGGGAGGAGCCAGATGGTGGGTGAAAAGTTAGAGAAGGACCCAGTTAGGGGAGGTACTAATGCAACAAATAGGACACACAACACCAAGTTTAAAGAGTTTAGCAGAGTGGAGAGTGGAGTGGAGGAGAAGGAGAGCTGAGACAGCCATGAGACACCTGTCAGCCAGTCAGTAGAAGGAGAGGCGAGGACACCAGACAGGACTGGGAGAACACGGACCTGGCGACCTGTGCCACTATGAGGCTTGCCTGGTTCCAAGGCTGCAGACTGTGGTCAGAGACAGAAGGAGTTCAGGTGTGCTTGACTTAGCAAGGACACTGGTGGACTGGGCCAGAACCAGAGTGCCAGCTCTGCTGAAGTGGCCAGGATGCATCGGCGCGGTGCGGGGTCTTTATGTCGCGAGACCCAACCTGTGGCGCAGTTAAAGGAAGGCCGTCATATTAGGGCTAGGGGATCCGGAAAGTCGCCCACTGAAAGCCCGTGACCGCTGGACCATAGCTAGTGTGCGGACAGACCGAAAAGGCCTGAAAAAGACACGAAAGGGGGAGATGCAGACAAACCATCTCGGCTGCTTAGACTACATAGGAGCTGCTGCTGAACTGTTGTAAATTGTACTTGCTGTGGAGAAAGGAGAGTAAACCCAGTTAAAGCTCGCTACTGTTTGAGACTGCATTTCTTACGCCTGAGGGGAGATAGACTGATTTTGTGATCCGGCAGCCGGAGACTGCCTGTGAATATGAACCCTGCACCCCTGCATATCCAAAGACTACACGGTTGCCCTGAGGACCAGCTCTACCCGTGGAGGGCTCAACATCCTGGCTGCAACTCCCATCATCCCCAGAGGTCCCGACTGCAGTCACGGCTACCCATAGCCGCCCACCGCAGGTGGCGTCACGAAATTCCTATTATTATTTGTCCCCCTGCTTTTTATTGACTGTCCAGGGCCACGACAACCCCCGGCAGGACTGCTGCGCAGTTCGAGTATTCCACGGCCCTGGTGGATGAGTCACAGCCACATGGGGAGCAGCCAAGGGGGCATCCACCTACCTGCCCCCTGGGCCAGCCCGCCCCTGCAGTCACATTTTGGCTGATTTTAGATTAGTTCCCACTGCAGCATGGTAAAAACATACCAGTTGACCCCTCTCTTTCACAGAACCCATTATTCCAAACTTTATCAGACTCTGCAAAATATCAGATATTAGGAGTCAAGGAAGAAAAAAATAGATATTTTACTGCAATCAGCATATCAAGATACTCAGGGGTGGGCTGGTGCACATTGACCCGGGATGCAGTGACATGTTGACAGCCCCAGCAGTAGGTGAGGAGCCGGGGGGGGGTGCTAGCGGAGTTTGAGAGGTGAGGAGCGGGGGGGGTGGAGAGGTGATGACCGGCCCACTTACCACGCTGCCCGGCGGTTCGGCTGCTCTGCTGGTCGGCTGCTGTGGAGTTAGCGGCTGCGGATGAGGCCAATATCACCAGCCTGGGGGGCACTTGCCCCCCTGCCACCTGGGCCAGTCCGTCCCTGAAGATACTGCTCTGTTTCTTCCGCCATGCTTTATACTGCAGCTCTGCTTACTTAGATTGACTACTGTTTATGAACTCTGCAGAAAGTCAGTTAATGAAAAGCCGATTTGATATGTGTTAGGTCTAAAGGGACAGGTTTAATTTCCTATCCTATGGGTTTCCATAATGGTCGCTATTGCCCCCTCTCTTACCCCCGGCCCAATAATATTTATGTATCCCTATCTATACCACCGAAGAATAATACCGAGCCGCAGCTATAACGAGACATGTGGAGATCAGTCATACCTCACGCCTCATCACGCCTCATTACAGCCCAGACATTACCGAGGCAATGCATTGCCGGACCTCATGCTGAACATCACTTCCTAAAACATTCCTTCATCGCTCTCCTGTGTGAGCCGTGTACACTGAAGGATTATAGCGGTGTAATAGTAATGCACCTACTATACTAGACGACTCAGGAAAACTGAAGCCACAAAAATAGTATTTAATAGTTACCCATCCTAGATGGCAGTGTTATAATGGGTAAATTGTTATGATTATAGTAGTTATATTCTTGTATATAGGGGCAGTATTATAGTAGTTATATTCTTGTACATAGGAGCAGTATTATAGTAGTTATATTCTTGTACATAGGGGCAGTATTATAGTAGTTATATTCTTGTACATAGGGGCAGTATTATAGTAGTTATATTCTTGTACATAGGGGCAGTATTATAGTAGTTATATTCTTGTACATAGGGGCAGTATTATAGTAGTTATATTCTTGTATATAGGAGCAGTATTATAGTAGTTATATTCTTGTATATAGGGGCAATATTATAGTAGTTATATTCTTGTACAAAGGGGCAGTATTATAGTAGTTATATTCTTGTACATAGTGGCAGTATTATAGTAGTTATATTCTTGTATATAGGGGCAGTATTATAGTAGTTATATTCTTGTATATAGGAGCAGTATTATAGTAGTTATATTCTTGTATATAGGAGCAGTATTATAGTAGTTATATTCTTGTATATAGGGGCATATTATAGTAGTTATATTCTTGTACAAAGGGGCAGTATTATAGTAGTTATATTCTTGTACATAGTGGCAGTATTATAGTAGTTATATTCTTGTATATAGGGGCAGTATTATAGTAGTTATATTCTTGTATATAGGGGCAGTATTATAGTAGTTATATTCTTGTATATAGGAGCAGTATTATAGTAGTTATATTCTTGTAGATAGGAGCAGTATTATAGTAGTTATATTCTTGTACATAGGGAGCAGTATTATAGTAGTTATATTCTTGTACATAGGAGCAGTATTATAGTAGTTATATTCTTGTATATAGGAGCAGTATTATAGTAGTTATATTCTTGTACATAGGAGCAGATTATAGTAGTTATATTCTTGTACATAGGAGCAGTATTATAGTAGTTATATTCTTGTACATAGAGACAGTATTATAGTAGTTATATTCTTGTACATAGGGGCAGTATATAAGTAGTTATATTCTTGTACATAGGGGCAGTATTATAGTAGTTATATCCTTGTACATAGGGGCAGTATTATAGTAGTTATATTCTTGACATAGGGGCAGTATTATAGTAGTTATATTCTTGTATATAGGGGCAGTATTATAGTAGTTATATTCTTGTACATAGGAGCAGTATTATAGTAGTTATATTCTTGTACATAGGAGCAGTATTATAGTAGTTATATTCTTGTACATAGGGCAGTATTATAGTAGTTATATTCTTGTACATAGGGCAGTATTATAGTAGTTATATTCTTGTACATAGGGCAGTATTATAGTAGTTATATTCTTGTACATAGGGGCAGTATTATAGTAGTTATATTCTTGTATATAGGGGCAGTATTATAGTAGTTATATTCTTGTACATAGAGGCAGTATTATAGTATTTATATTCTTGTACATAGGGTCAGTATTATAGTAGTTATATTCTTGTACATAGGAGCAGTATTATAGTAGTTATATTCTTGTACATAGGATCAGTATTATAGTAGTTATATTCTTGTACTATAGGAGCAGTATTATAGTAGTTATATTCTTGTACATAGGGCAGTATTATAGTAGTTATATTCTTGTACATAGGGGCAGTATTATAGTATTTATATTCGTGTACATAGGGCAGTATTATAGTAGTTATATTCTTGTACATAGGGCAGTATTATAGTAGTTATATTCTTGCACATAGGAGCAGTATTATAGTAGTTATATTCTTGTACATAGGGCAGTATTATAGTAGTTATATTCTTGTACATAGGGCCAGTATTATAGTAATTATATTCTTGTACATAGGAGCAGTATTATAGTAGTTATATTCTTGTACATAGGAGCAGTATTATAGTAGCTATATTCTTATACATAGGAGCAGTATTATAGTAATTATATTCTTGTACATAGGAGCAGTATTATAGTAGTTATATTCTTGTATATAGGGGTAGTATTATAGTAGTTATATTCTTGTATATAGGAGCAGTATTATAGTAGTTATATTCTTGTACATAGGAGCAGTATTATAGTAGTTATATTCTTGTACATAGGAGCAGTATTATAGTAGTTATATTAGGAAAGATCAAGCTTGATATCGGGGAGAGAGTCCATCCACCTTATTATTGAGGAGAGGAACCATCCACCTTGCTATCAAGTACAGGAACCATCCAGCTTGTTATCGGGAAGAGGGACCACCCTGATTTTCATAAAAGAGAAGATCCATCCAGCTTAATATTGAGGAGAGGGTCCATCCACCTTGTTATTGAGGAAAAGGAGCATCCAGCTTGATATCAAGGAGAGGGACCACCCAGCTTGTTATCACAGAGAGGGATCATCCAGCTTCTTTATCAGCATACAGTTCCACATTTCTGATTTTATTGAGGGCCTATTGCAGGGGCAGTTTACACATCAATGCTGAGCATTACATAGAGGTGTTAGAACAACTTCTGCTCCTTCCAGATAATGTCTATTTCAGGGAAGGCCTTGTATATTTCAGCATGACATTGCTAAATCACATCCTGCATCTGTGATGCCCCTGTGGTCTGGTTGCCACAGTGCTGCTGCAGCTATTCCACAGGTGTGGTGTCACTGTTCCCAGGTAAAAGGGGTCACAAACCCGAGACACAAAAATTGCTCACAACACCATCCTGAATTCAGGCAGGGGGGTTTGGGGCGGACCCTTTTTAGGGAGGGCCCCATCTCCTGGCTGGATGAGGGGTTAGCCAGAGTTTGTGAGAGAGTAGAGAGAGGAGAACGTTGGAGGCGTGTGTCCGGAGCAGATGGAAGACGGAGAGCGTCCTAGAGGACACGGCAGTGAAGACACGGAAGTAGGAGATCCAGTCGTGTGCCTTGAATCTGGCCCGACCCGAGTTAGGTAGAGGGACGGGTTGCCTGAGGGGACCGGCCCGCATCTGGTGGAAGTGCTGCACGCCTCAGCCAGGAAAATCAGAGGCCATCACTTCTCCTCAACATTGTTTGTTTTATGCACGGTCTGATGTGACTCACCGTAGCCGGGTTCTGCACGTCGCAGGCATCTGCTTCTCCTTGTCACGGAACCGCGCCTGCGGCTGTGGGGCCCGGTGGTCCAGATCAATGAGGGGATGGCTGAACAGTAAGGAGTTAAATCTTTCGTGACTCCACCTGTGAGTGTTCCGGTGATGACCGCCGTCGCTGCTTGGCCTCCGGGGGATAGAATGCAGCAAGATGGGACACTCGCCACAGGATGAGCGGTAGTCCCCGGGGCCAGGAGCTGCACAAGATGTTGTGAGGCAGCTGCGTAATACTGCTATTAGTTCCAGGAATCAAACGCAGACACATTAAAGTCTTTTGGGTACCTTTACTGGTGGAAAGCAGGTACACTCGGACCGGGATAGTGTGGTTGACACTCCTGGAGGTTCACAGCAAGCAGTTGCGTAGGCTTCCTTTCTCTTTACTTCTAGCTGAGGTCGGGTGGATGTGGAATCCAGCCAGACCAGGTAGTATGTTCAATAGAACGTATTTCACCTGGGTAGCTGCACTGAGGGCACTGTTAAAGAGGTGATGATAATTCTATCTTCTTCCCTGGGCTCTCGTTGGTAGGTGCGGCAGGTGAACAGGGGGCTAAACTCCCTATTGGAAGTGCTGGTTCTCTGTGGTGGCTGGGTAGTTCTCACAGCTCGGTTCCAGTAACCGGAAGATGGGGGAGAGTTAGAATCACTCTGGTGTCCCCGAGAGGTGCTTCTCCTTTCCTATGACCCCAATTGCAAGGGTCTCTCACTG
This sequence comes from Allobates femoralis, assembly GCA_033576535.1. Lineage (NCBI taxonomy): Eukaryota > Metazoa > Chordata > Amphibia > Anura > Aromobatidae > Allobates > Allobates femoralis. The sequence continues at coordinate 555,605,373 of JARQOC010000005.1, forward strand.
GGCAGGTGTGCTGGTTTGGGCCTAGTATAGCTCCAGAACGGGTGGATGCACACGTCCTGCAGCTCTCTTAGCGTCTGCACACTCTGGTGTTTCTCCCTCCAAGACCCTATTTATAGGGGGAACTGGCTCAAAGTGACCAGTGGAGCTCCCCCTAGAGGCCTGGGGTGAAACAGGTGTTAAAGGTATACTAAGGTGTTGTGGTTTGTTTGCGAGTGTTGCTTTGCTGTTACTGCTCCATTCATGTCCCAAGGGTTCTGTGGTGCCCAACAGGGTGCCAGGGTGCCACAGATGTACTAATAAAAGTACCTTATTAAGATTTGGCTAGAACTAGGGTCAAGGGATGTACCAACAAGACCCGCAACCATCAGCCTGGGACCCTGTCCACGAGGTGCTGGAAGGAGGGAGAGTATACAGCACAGGAGAAGAGCAACCAGGAAAGGCTATGAGTGGTGTCTTGGCAGAGTGACCCTGATCACCTGGGGACTAACCTGGCTGCGCTTTAGGGGAGCGCAGCACCCGGCTGAGTGAACTTGACTGATCATCAAGTAAAGGTAACGAACGGCATGAGCTGTATTGCCTTCTTCTTTCTCACCCTGCGGCCTTCAGCATTATCACCACCACCATTGACTGTACACATCATCCCTGGGGCCCAGCTCCACCTGTGGGGAGCTTTACCACCCTGGCTGCACCAGTGGCGGACCTACCGTGGTGCAGCTGGTTCAGCTGCACCAGGGCCCCGACCGGCTAGGGGGCCCCTCAAGTCTGCAGGGGGGCCCCCAGCCGACCCCCATGACCCTGTGCCCTGTATCAGAGGAGAGGGGTTAACCGAGGAAAGCTTCCTGCTTCCCTTGGCTGATCCCGCCCTTACTCTCCTCTGACGCCCCGGCTCCCAGGACACACATCCATCACAACAGCACGGCTCCACAGAAGAATAGTTCGGGGGATGAACCGACCACCTGCAGTTTGAACCTTTCACCAAAATCAATGATTTGGCGCATTATACGACGGAAAATCCGACAAAGACCCCGGTCTGTGGAGCATCGAGAATCCTATATCAGACAAGAATGGGACAATGTTCTCTCCCAAAACACCAGCAATCGTCTCCTCCGGTCCCAAATAGTTATAGACAAAAGATGGCACACTGCATCATGGCGGACGCAGCCGGGGCACAACTGTTCTGAGATCTTTCGGTGCCATTCATTTCTAAACGGAAAAAAGTCCAACCTTCACCTTCAGATCTGTTATATATTCTGTTTTTAATAAAATATGGCAATAAGACATTTCCAGATCGTTACATTCTTGTTTTCTACACATTTTACACGGCGTCCCAACTTTTTTTTGGAAATGGCGTTGTACATATCAAGGAGGTTGTAACCTTACGGTTCAGAATTTTGGATCACATGGATAAATAAATTGCCCCGTACACATCATATTTCTTTTTAGTAGATTTTTAAGGTCCTTTCAGCTTGCCAAATTGTATTGGAATATATTATTATTGCATTTTTGGTCCCTAATTATGCCTTAGCAATGAGAAACCTGTGCACCTCATAAAGTAAAGGTCCTGAGCTTACAGCCTCCACAATTCTGTGATTTTTACAATCTGCGCATATATTTTTTTTTTTTCGCTTTTCCCATTTGGAATGCTCGGCCTGGCCTAATCCTGTGCAGCGTATTACTGTAGCCCGAATCAGATGTTTTTCATTTATTTTTAGAGAAAAACCATTTCATAGAGTAGAAAAATTACAGACATATGGTTTACTCTATGGAAATCAGTAGGATTTCATCACTCAGCAGTGGGACTTGTAATTTATGTAGATAACTTTGGTTGAACTTATTTGGAGAGGAGCTGTACACCCTTGTAGGTGCAGTATATATTAATAGAGCCCCGGCTCACCATCGTTATATGTGTACTCATTAATGCCAAATTTTTTTTAAATAATTAGAAAATGACCCCATTTGCTTGTTTCTGTGGTGATAGTAGCATTGCAATGTAAAGTGAAAAATAGAAGACAGCAGTGGTTATAAACTGGTTTTGTCTTAGCAGTGTGACATTGATTTTTCTGATACTTAGATTTACATTCCTTGTGAAAGGTGTACAGTAGAGTTAAACTGACCCAATTTGCCTTTTTTTGTAGTGGTGGCATTAGTATTGCAATGCAAACTGAAAAATAGAAGACAGCAGTAGTTATAAACTGGTTTTGTATTCACCTTAGGTTCTCAGCTATCTTTATAGCAGTCAGAAGTTGATTTGTCTGATATTTAGATTTACATTTCTTGTAAGGAGTGTATCATAGAGTTAAATTGACCCCATTTGCCTTTTCTTGTGGTGATAGTAGCATTGCAATTTAACCTTAAAAATAGAAGACAGCAGTGGTTATAAACTGGTTTTGTCTTAGCAGTATGACATTGATTTTTCTGATACTTAGATTTACATTCCTTGTGAAAGGTGTACTGTACAGTTAAACTGACTCAATTTGCCTTTTCTAGTGGTGGCATTAGCATTACAATGCAAACTGAAAAATAGAAGACAGCAGTGGTTATAAACTGGTTTTGTATTAGCAGAAAGACGTAGATTTTTCTGATACATAGATTTACATTTCTTGTGAAAGGTGTACTGTAGAGTTAAACTGACCTAATTTACCTTTTCCAGTGGTGGCATTAGCATTGCAATGTAAACTGTAAAATAGAAGACAGCAGTGGTTATAAATTGGTTTCGTCTTAGCAGTAAGATGTTGATTTTTCACAAACTTAGATTTACATTTCTTGTGAAAGGTGTACTGTAGAGTTAAACTGACCAAATATGTTTTTTTTTCTAGTGTTGGCATTAGTATTGCAATGTAAACTGAAAAATAGAAGACAGCAGTGGTTATTTTCTGGTTTTATATTCACCTTACGGTCCCAACTATCTTGATAGCAGTCAGAGATTGATTTGTCTGATATTAAGATTTATATTTCTTGTAAAAAGTGTATCATAGATTTAAATTGACCCCATTTGCCTTTTCCAAAGGTGGCAGTAGCCATTTAAACTTGAAAATAAAAGGCAGCAGTGATTATAAACTGATTTTGTGTTCTCCGTTATGACCCTAACTGTCTTCATAGCAATCAAAGGATTTATATTTCTTGTAAAGGGTGTACTCTGGAGTTAAACTGACCAAATTTGCCTTTTCCAGCGGTGGCATTAGCATTGCAATGTAAACTAAAAAATAGAAGACAGCAGCGGTGATAAACTGGCTATCTTCTCCTTATGGCCCAAACCATCTTTAAAGCAGTCAGATGATTTACATTTCTTGTAAAGGGTGTACTGTAGAATTAAACTGACCCAATTAGCTTTTTCCAGCGGTGGCATTAGCATTGCAATATAAACAAAAAAATAGAAGACAGCAGTGGTTATCAACTGGTTTTGGTTTCTCCTTATGGCCTAAACTATCTTGATAGCAGTCGGAGGTTGAGTTTTCTGATACTTAGATTTCTTATAGAGGGTGAGCTGTAAACTGACCCCATTTGTCCTTTCCAGCGGTGCCATTAGTATTGCAATGTAAACTCAAAAATAGAAGACAGCAGTGGTTATTTTTTAGTTTTGTATTCGCCTTATGGTCCTAACTTTCTGTATAGCAGTAAGAGTATAAAGATTCAGGAAAGGGGAAATGGAAAGCAGCTTACCTCACACACCCTTTGGATCCCAGGCACCTGAAGAGATGGTTGGCGTCCATCCAATGTTATCATGAAAAGAAAGAAAAACTCAGGTGCCTTCAGTCCATATTACGGAGGACTTTATTAAAAAATTCTTAAAATCATTAGCATCCTATGCCGGACACGTTTCGGACAAAAAGCACTTACTCATCGGCGTGCATATACAAAATAAAACCACACATATAAAGAGAAGCTCCAGTCCCTGCTCCCATTAGAATAATGGAATGCAGGTGTCAGGTTAACTCCATAAATGCGGAACACAATTCAACATGATTCAAAGAAAATGTTTGTTTTTTTTTATTGTTAAAAATTTTAATTTCCCAGAGATGCTTAGCACTTGTTGGCCCTTTTGCCTTCACTCTGCGGTCCAGCTCACCCCAAACCATCTCGATTGGGTTCAGGTCTGGTGACGGTGGAGGCCAGGTCATCTGGCGTAGCACCCCATCACCATCACACCTCCTCCTCCATGCTTCACGGTGGGAACCAGGCATGTAGAGTCCATCCGTTCACCTTTTCTGCGTCGCACAAAGACACGGTGGTTGGAACCAAAGATCTCAAATTTGGACTCCTCAGACCAAAGCACAGATTTCCACTGGTCTAATGTCCATTCCTTGTGTTCTTTAGCCCAAACAAGTCTCTTCTGCTTGTTGCCTGTCCTTAGCAGTGGTTTCCAGCTATTTTACCATGAAGGCCTGCTGCACAAAGTCTCCTCTTAACAGTTGTTGTAGAGATGTGTCTGCTGCTAGAACTCTGTGTGGCATTGACCTGGTCTCTAATCTGAGCTGCTGTTAACCTGCGATTTCTGAGGCTGGTGACTTGGATGAACTTATCCTCCGCAGCAGAGGTGACTTTTGGTCTTCCATTCCTGGGATGGTCCTCATGTGAGCCAGTTTCTTTGTAGCACTTGATGGTTTTTGCAACTGCACTTGGGGACACTTTCAAAGTTTTCCCAATTTTTCGGACTGCCTGACCTTCATTTCTTATAGTAATGATGGCCACTCGCTTTTCTTTACTCAGCTGCTTTTTTCTTGCCATAATACAAATTCTAACAGTCTATTCAGTAGGACGATCAGCTGTGTATCCACCAGACGTCTGCACAACACAACTGATGGTCCCAACCCCATTTATAAGGCAAGAAATCCCACTTATTAACCCTGACAGGGCACACCTGTGAAGTGAAGACCATTTCCGGTGACTACCTCTTGAAGCTCATCGAGAGAATGCCAAGAGTGTGCAAAGCAGTCATCAAAGCACAAGGTGGCTACTGTGAAGAACCAAGAATATAAGACATATTTTCAGTTATTTCACACTTTTGTTAAGTATATAATTCCACATGTGATAATTCATAGTTTTGATGCCTTCAGTGTGAATCTACAATTTTCATAGTCATGAAAATACAGAAAACTCTTTGAATGAGAAGGTGTGTCCAAACTTTTGGTCTGTACTGTATATGTGTAAAATTTTTAAAAATTGTTGATTATTTTCTCTTACATGTATGCAATAATACAATAGTGTAAATATATTTGCAAAGAAACAAATTGTTACCTTCATTCCCATCCGAAATGTGGTTAAAAAATGATAAGCACAAGTAGAGGCAGAAAACCCAAGGAAAACATACAGATCGCATGCCACCTCATTGAATCTAAAAAGGAGGAACCACTGCAAAACCTCATGGTATTATAAATCCGGAGGGAAAAGGAAGGATATGTATATTCCCGCTGCTTCCAGAGCCTTATATATAAGTAAAAAAGGGGGGGATGGGAGCAAGAAAAAAAGTGTTCAAATTTGCGATGGTAATAGTGTTGCAATGTTAATCAAAACTACAATGCAAAGGAGGAAAGAAGTCTACAAGACCATAGAAAAAAAGAAGAAAAAGGCAATGGTAATAATGTTACAATGGTGCTATTTGGATGGCAATGCAAAGGAAAAAGGACCAAAAAACAAAGAAGAGAAACGAAGAAAGTAAGAAAGAGAAAGAAAGAAAGAAAGAAAGAAAGAAAGAAACCAGATTTAGGAACCAAATGCAGGGGAAAAGAGGGGAAGAGGAAAAGGGGAAAAGAGGGGGAAAGGAGGGAAATAGACAGATGGAATTTTCACAGGTTTAGGATAAGAAACCTATGCTTCTATATAGATTTTAATAAAAATACTTAAGATCATTTTTAATACCTAATGGATGACGTACATCGAAACGTAAAATCCATAGACTCTCTCTATCCCGTAATTTCCGGTCCCAATTTCCTCCTCTTTCGGGTCTCATGACTCTTTCGATACCCTTTACGCTTAATGATGTTATGTCCCTATTATGGCATTCCCGAAAATGTCTCGATAGTCCTGCAAGGCCCTGTTTATAGGTGGAAGATATGGCGGCTGAGACATGTTCCGCCATTCTTCTTTTGAGGGTTCTGGTGGGGCAACCCACATATGACTTATTGCACACCACACATGTGGCCATATAGACCCCATGTGCGGAGTTGCAATTAATGTATGTACCTATCTATGTACATAATCTATGCGTCTTGCATAGAACGCTAATGATTTTAAAAATTTTTGAATAAAGTACTCCGTAATATGGACTGAAGGCACCGGAGTTTTTCTTTCTTTTCATGATAGCAGCAAGAGGTTGTTTTTCTGATGCTTAGATTTACATTTCTTGTAAAGGGTGTACTGTAGAGTTCAACTGTCCCAATTTGCTTTTTCCAGCGGTGGCATTAGCATTGCAATGTAAACTAAAAAATAGAAGACAGCAGTGGTTATAAACTGGTTTTGTCTTCTCTTTATGGCCCCTGCTGTCTTTATAGCAGTCATAGGATTTACATTTCTTGTAAAGGGTGTACTGTAGAGTTAAACTGACCCAATTTGCCTTTTCAGTGGTAGCAGTAGCATTGCAATGTAAACTGAAAAATATAAGACAGCAGTGGTTATAAACTGACTTTGTCTTCTCCTTATGGTCCAAGCTTTCTTTGTAGCAGTGGGAGGTTGATTTTTCTAATACTTAGGATTTACATTTCTTGTAAAGGGTATACTGTAAAGTTAAATTGACCTCATTAGCCTTTTCCACTGGTAGCAGCAGCATTGCAATGTTAACTGAAAAAAAGAAGGCAGCAGTGGTTATAAACTTTTTCTCTTCTCCTTATGGTTCATACTGTCTTTATACTGTAGCAGTTAGGATTTACATTTTTTGTAAAGGGTGTACTGTGGAGTTAAACTGACCCAATTTGCCTTTTCTAGCGTTGGCATTAACATTGCAATATAAACTGAAAAAAAGAAGACAGCAGTGGTTATAAACCCACTTTTGACTTATTGTTATGGCCCAAACTGTGTTTGTGGCAGTCAGAGGATTTACATTTCTTGTAAAGGGTATACTGTAGAGTTAAACTGACCTAATTTGCCTTTTCTATTGGTGGCAGTAGCATTGAAATATAAACTGAAAAATAGAAGACAGCAGTGGTTATAAACTAGTTTTGTCTTCTCCTTAAGTTCTTAACTGTCTTTATAGCAGTCAGAGATTGATTTTTCTGATACTTAAATTCATATTTTTGTAATGTGTGTACTGTAGAGTTAAACTGACCCCACTGACAACATCTGCAAGGAGTTTGTATGTTCTTCCCGTGTTTGCCTGGGTTACCACCGGGTTCTCTGGTTTCCTCCCACACTTCAAAGACATACTGATATGGACCTTAGATTGTGAGCCCCAATGTCCAGGGTTGTTGATATATGTAAAGTGCTGTGGAATTAATGGCAATTTATATGTGAATATTATTATTATTATTATTATCATTATTATTTAGATTTGTTTTCCATTTCTAGGAGGAGAAAAATTGTGATTTTTTTTCGCTAGTTTTTTTTGTTTCTTTTGCTGTTACCTTGTGTTTTTGTTATATTTTTTATTTATTTTTTTATGATTTTCCATTTCTTAGCAGTAAAACGTCCTTTACACTTGACACAAGTGACTTTTTTCTTGCCTTTATTATATTGTATTGTTGTATTTTATACAGATTTATGATTTTTTTTCTCTACAACTAGCACAAGTCACTTTCCTTATTTATTTTGTCTTTAATATGTCGTATCTTTTGTTATATTTGATATAGATTTTTTTCTCTTATTTTAAAAATGGCAGGTTTTCTTTCTTTTCTTTTCTTACATACATCAGTTTATTTCATGTTTCTTTGGCTTTTTGTTGTATTTATATAAATATAAATTTTATTTCCACCTTTAGGTTTGTTGGCTTGTTCTTTTACACGTCACATTAGCTATTTTTCTTCCCTTTTGTTTTATCACCTTTGTATTTTTGCTGCATTTTTATGGATTTTTTGCACATCTTTCTACATCTATTAACCCCTCCACCACCAGGCGATTTTTTTTTTTTCGTTTCCATTTTTCCCTACCCTTCTTCCAAGAGCCACAACTTGTTTATTTTTTTGTCAATGTAGACATATGAGGACTTGTGTCTTTTGGCACGAGTTGTACTATTAAATTTTAACTTTTATGTTTTCTTTTCTTTCATATTTTGACAAACGTTCTTTTTTTTTACTCTTTTTGTTGATTTTATGGTCCCCCTTAAGGTACCTTCACACGCTGCAACTACAGTGTAGCAACTGAGAGGCAGTCCGGAGTTCCATCACCGTTGCCTTGAAATTGCTACGAAATTGCGGCGTGTAATTGTGGAACCCGTTGGTGATTTTTAAAGTTGCTCCTGGTTGCGGTTTCAGAGCATTGTTCAAAAACCAGATGCAACCCTGAAGCAGAATTGCCCTGTTTTGGTGTGTGAACGGGCGATAGGGATGGAATCTGCGTCGCCTACTGATTTCCCGGAGGCGTGCCACAGCATGCTGGACACCGCGCCCCGTGAGCGATGATTGGTGCGGGCTACTGTGCTTCCATTGGCTGTCCCTTCACAGGGCGACATCTTTGATGAGCTGTCCATTCACACTACACAATTGCAATGGCGTCATGTATTAGCCAGCCTTCCTGCACAGGCTGGCCAATCATGACGTATTGCGTTGTCTAATCAGTGTGTTTGGGGCGCGGAATACACAAGTTTATCATGCCTATGTTCTTGCGGCGCTGATCATGTACACCCACATTCCTTTGGGGATTGCGGCGTCTGAAGCGGCGTCAGGAGTCAACCGGATGTTTCCCAATGTTGGTGTGGGAACTTCCGGGACGATACATCACCTTAGGTTGATGACGCAATTGCGACGTGTACATGCGGCATCGGCGTTCGGAGGCAACCATCAAAAACGTGCACGCGCACATTCGGTTGCCTCCGATTGCCGCCAAAAGTTGCGGCGTGTAGAGGTACCCTTAGAGCACCTTAATCTTGCAGTGTTTAATTGCTTCTACTGTTCAGAGTGATGCTTCAGAATCCCTCTGAATAGCAGAAATGCTGCTGCTCTGTGAATGCCGGCACCAATCCTGCATTCACAGCGACTTTCCTGTTCACAGGAACCGGCATTCACAGTTACAGGGGTCATCATCTGACACTTTGCTGTCATAACCTGTCAGCGCCCAGTGATCATGTCATAGGGTCGCTGAAGTTGGCAGGGAATGCCGAGACCCCCGCCACCGTGTGTAAGATCGCGCTGTCAGAGTTTGACAGTGCAATCTAACGGATTAACAGGCATCTCCGATCCAACCACGCCTGCACATTTCGGCGGATCAATTCACCCGACATATGCAGGATATGATCCGACCTCAGCACGTGAACCCGCATCAATGCATGGAACACAATCAGTGGCGTACTTATACGTCATTGGTCGTGAATGCGTTAATAGCAGGTTTGTGGGGGGGTTTTTTCTTTATACTTGACATAAGTCAGTTTATTTTATTATTTTGCCTTTATTTATTAGTCAGGGCTTTCTTTTTTTTCCTTGCTTTATTGTATATTTTTGTACATTGTACAGATTTTTTAAATTCTCTGTTTGACATTATTTATTAATGTTTGCATTCATTTTTGCTATATTTTATACAGATTTTTTTGTGCAATTTTCCATTTCCATCAGTAGCAGGGTTGTGATTTTTTTCTTCGTGTTTTTAACACTTGACACGAGTCACTTTATTTGATTTTTTATTTAGGGGGATAACAAAAAGTGATAAATATCCACCGGGTTCCCATGTAAATGTTGTGCTTGTCTTGCGGGATCCTGAACTCGCTCCAGAATGGCGGCTGTGAATGAATCCACTTCAGAACACGGTTTGGGACGGAGGCCAAGCTGACGAGGGAGGAGGGTGGGGCGGCCTGTTCAGACAGGAATCCAAGTTCCTCCACTTTACCTCTGGAGCCAGAGGTCTGGCCGCGGCCCAGCCACACCGGGGGAAGATTAAGGCAATTTCTGTGCGAGAAGTTATAGATGTAAACTCAGAGTCAGGTGTTTATTTTCTCCTCTCCGGAAGACGACTTGAAGTTTGTGCCTCGGACTTCAAGTTTTCTCGAACTATCCATAGAAGCATAATCACCAAACAACCCCAAAATGATTAAAATGTGTATTTTGACCATGTAGTGATAGATACCGTGTGTGATGAATGGCCAAGACTGTTATATACGGCTGAACCCAGTCCACAACAAAGGAGGATGAGTCCTACTGAGCAGCTGTTCTCTATGGCTCAAACAAGGGGTATCAGACAGATAGATAGAACAGAGAGATAGGCAGACATAGAGGGATAGATAGAGGGATAGATAGAGGGATAGATAGATAGAGATAGATAGATAGATAGATAGATAGATAGGTAGATAGATAGAAAAACAGAAAAAAAAAAAACTGCACAGAACTCACAAACAAAATGTGAACTGGTGCCAGCAGGGACGCTGGGTCAAATAACTAGAAAAAAGTTCTCTGCAGCACTCAGTTACTACCAATGACATACAATTGCTAATAAGCTATATATATTTGAGAAAAAAGTTTAAAAACTTACGTTTTTTTTAAAAAACTCAAAATCTTATCTTTTTATTTCTGAAGTTCTTAGTACATACATTGGCCAATGTCTGTTTGCTCATCAACTGCGACAGTGACCTCAGGTCTGATGAGTCCTAACGCTGATATCCCTATCCTCCTTGTCCACCCCCCACTTCTCAGTGGGCAGACTCCATCTAGACCCTCGATCACCTGTAGGCGATGAGGGTGCAAATTGCAGCATGGAGCCAGCAACTCCATAAGATACAAAACAGAAAAAACTGCACAGCACTCACAGACATAATGTGAACCGGTGCCAGCAGGGACGCTGGGTCAAATAACTAGAAAAAAATTCTCTGCAGCACTCAGCTATTACCAATGATGTACAAATGCTAACAAGCGGTATATATTTGAGAAAATATATTTTTTTTTCTGTTTTGTATCTTATGGAGTTGCTGGCTCCTTGCTGCAATTTGCACTCTTGTTGACTGCAGGTGATCTAGGGTTGAGATGGTGTCCGCCCACTGAGAAGTGGGGGGTGGACAAGGAGGACAGGGATGTCAGCGTTAGGACTCATCAGACCTGAGGTCACTGTCGCAGTTGATGAGCAAACAGACATTGGCCAATGTGTGTACTAAGAACTTCAGAAATAAAAAGATAAGATTTTGAGTTTTTAAAAAAAAACGTACGTTTTTAAACTTTTTCCTCATATATATATATATAGCTTGTTAGCATTTGTACATCATTGGGAGTAGCTGAGTGCTGCAGAGTACTTTTTTCTAGATAGATAGATAGATAGATAGATATAACAGAGGGATAGACAGATAGAGGGATAGATAAAGAAATAGAGAGAGGGTTAGAGAGATAGAGTGTTATACAGACATATAGCTATAGATAGAGAAAGACAAGGAAGGATAGATAGAGGGATACATAGAGAGACAGAGGGATAGATAGATAATAGATATATATCTGGCCGCTACTGCACGACAGTCCTTCTAGGGGCCGATGGTTGGGAGGCAGCAATGTTCTTAAGCCCTCTACGGGTAGGGATGATGCTCAAGGTGGCCAAAGGTACCTGAGTGAGTTGGTAGTTGTGTTTCTGGTGCTTTAGACACATTAAGAAAGTTCACAGACACAGTGGGTTGCAGGCTTCAGATCTTTTACTCACAGTCTTTGTGCAGGAGCCCGCTGAGCGCTGGGTTCTCAGAGGCAGGGGTCCAGCTACTCCCGGGTAGGAGGATGGCACATAACCGGCACCCCTTCTCTATCCTTTCTCAGCCTCTTTACTCTGCGCTTGCCTCGCCCGTCCTGCCTTGCACCTCGCCACACAGATCTCAGAGTCAGTGACTCTGGGCTTTTCCTAGGGGTTAACCTGCAGTGTTTCCCCTTAGCCCTATGTTTGCCACCTTTTCAGCAGATGTGTGCGGTTGTCGACCGTGGAAGTGTCACACAGTCTCCTGGTCTCTAGCTGAGCCTGGTCTTCTCCACTAGTCTTTGGGTTCCCGGTGCCCCTTGAGGCCTAGTCCCTCCACTTGCCTGCATCTGAGAATGGATGCGAGTCCCATGGGTGGATTGCTCACTTCCTGTGCCTCTGGGAGCCCGTCTTCCTCCCGGAGCCATTTGGGTGATGTTCTTCTTCTAGGGTTCGGCCTTAGGACAAGCTCCCACTTGCTCCAGTCCTCTGGACACTTCTCAGGCGTATATTCTCTAGCTTTCCTCCAACTTGACCTTGGTGTTCAATGGCCTCTCCTCAGCTGGTCACTCTCTTCTTCTGTTCAACTGTCTTCTCATTGTCATCTCCTGCGTTCTAGATGTTTCCTGCTCTATTTATACCCCTTGTCACGTGTCCCACGTCATCTATGTGTGTTCTTCTTGACCTCACTCCTCTCAGTGCTCCCTCTACTTCCTTCACCACCCGGCCCCACTACAATCATTCCTAGTGTGATCTGGGTGTCCCGATAACGGTCTTTACCCCCCTTACCAGTGAGTGGGATACTACACCCTAACAGGGATGCAGTACCTCTGTGGTGACAGGATCCTCAGGGGAGCCACAGATATGGGAGATGATAGAGAGGTAGAGAAAACTAGATAGAGGGACAGATAGATAGATAGATAGACAGATAGATAAAAAAGAGTACGTCATTGGTAGTAGCTGAGTGCTGCAGAGAACTTTTTCTAGATAGATAGATAGATAGATAGATAGATAGATAGATAGATGGTCAGTTGGCTGAGCTCCTCCCAACAGTCTAATGGTGTATTCGCTTCCACCTGCCCTTTAGATTTTTCGGCTTTTTCCCCAGTAGTGGAATCTCTGATACATAGGGTTACGATACTTCCAGAAAGAAATGTCACCTTGTAGATGCCGGTGGGTCATCATGAGTTGGACAATTTGTGCACCAAGTACCTCCATGTCATTAGTATAGTCTATATGGCAATAATGCAGTATATACCTACCGCGCCTTAGAAAAGTATTCACACCCTGTGAACTTTTACACATTTTTTCATGTTAGACCCATAAACCTAAATGTGTTTTATTGGGATTTTATGTGATACCAACACTAAGTTACAAGTATTTGTAAAGTGTAAAGGAAATAATACCTGGTGTTCTAAATATTTAGAAATATATATCTGAACACTGTGATGTGCATTTGTATTCAGACCCCTGAGTCAGTACTTTGTAGGATCACCTTTTGCTGCAGTTACTGCTCCAAGTCTTTTGGGCTCTGTCTCTTGCTTTGCACATCTAGAGGTGACATTTTCACCTCTTCTTCTTTGATCTCGCTCAGTGAGATCGGATAGAGACGTCTGTGATCAGCCATTTTCACATCTTGGCACAGATTCTCACTGGGATTTATGTCTGGACGGTGACTGGACAGTCCACACACATGAATCTACTTTGATCTAAACACTCCATTGTAGCTCTGGCAGGATTTTTAGGCTTGTTGTTCTGCTGGACAGTGAACCTATGCCCCAGTGTTAGGTCTTCTACAGCCTCTACCAGGTTTTCCTCCTTGATTGCCCTGTACTTAGCAACATCCATCTCTCTATCAGTGCCCCTGCTGATGAAAAGTCTCCCCACAGCAGGATGCTGCCGCCACCATGTGTGACGGTGGGGATGGTGTTTTTAGAGTGATGCGCAGTGTTAGTTTCTACCACACATAGGACTTTTGCATTTAGCCCAAAAAAGTTCTACTTTGGTATCATCTGACCAGAGCACCTACTTCCACTTGCAATATAGGGGATACAGCAAGCATTTGGAAGAACTTTTTGGGCTAAATGCAAAATGTTATATGTGGTGGAAACTAACACTGCACATCACTCTGAAAATGCCATGCCCACCGTCACACATGGTGGTGGCAGCATCCTGCTGTGGGGAGACTTTTCTTCAGCAGGGGCAGGGAAGCTGGTCAGAGTTGATGGGAAGATGCATGGAGCTAAATTCAGCGCTATCCTGAAGGAAAACCTGTTAGAGGCTGGAAAATACTTGAGACTGGGGCATAGGTTCACCCTCCAGCAGAACAATGACCCTAAACATCTGCCAGAGCTACAATGGAGGGTTTAGATCAGAGGATATTCATGTGTATGAACAGTCCAGTCACCGTCCATACTGATGGACGGATAGATATATAAATACATGATAAATAGAAATAAGGGCCGCTTTACACACACCAACTTCTGTGTCCAACTTCTGAACAGATCTCTGGTTGCAGTGAAATCATGGACACATTGTTACATTTGTACACAGCAACAAAATGGAACAATGTGTCCATGATTTCACTGCAACCAGAGATCTGTTCAGAAGTTGGTCACAGATATCTGTGTGTGTAAAGTGGCCCTAAGAGAGATACATAGTATTTAAGAGGATCAGATACCAGATATCACACTACAAACTGTTTACATTAGTACATACATATTAGCTCTAATAAGACTGGTGTATTTACTTTGAATATAATAGCTCTATAATCCCGATATTAAGATATTCATATTACGAGTCCAACTGAAGAATTAGAATACTCATGAGTTTCTTTGTATCAAATCTCTGCCACTCTCACAGCCTGACTGACAGCTGCAGCTTGTACTGAGCAGAGTGAGATCTCAGCAGCGGCAGCATGGGAGGTACCCTGAGGAGCTGTTAAACTTTCACAAAGCATTATACAGCCATTCTGACATGAATTTGCGCGATAAATGCATCAATCTCATCAGCACTAAGAGACCTGTATTCAGTTTGTATTGTGAAATTTGGTGAAATATCTGTTTTAAGGGGAATATCAAGGAATATATATTGATGTCCTATATGGTTGAGTGATAAGTTGAGGTCCTAACCTGAACACAAGTCTTCTATGTCATCGATATGTGTGTCTGGAGAAGCACTTAAAGGCTAAAATATCCCTTTGGTGTATAAACAGCGTAATCCATTGTAGAATATGAGACTAGATAAGATAAAACCGATATTTCATCTTCAGGTGGATACAGTTCACTTCCTGGCCACTGGGTGGTGCCATTGTTGCACATGTGTATATTGCCCACGGCTCCTTACTGTGGTCTTCGTGATGTCCTGGAGTAATGATGAATCTGTAGCTCTCTCACATTAGTTTTTACTTCGCGTTCATAGATTACGGTATATTTTTATTTGTATAGCGTGGGAACAAAATAGTCAGATCTCAGCCGCTCTACATGCCAAATGTGGTAACAGCCAACAATGTCGGCATCAAGGTGCAAAATCAAGGCTGAGGTCTGACGACACCTTATATGATGGCTAATGCCGGACTACAGAGGAATACAGCTCTACTATCTATCTATCTATCTATCTATCTATCTATCTATCTATCTATCTATCTATTATACACAAAGCAAAAAAACTGCACAGCACTCAAGACGCAATGTGAATTGGTGCTAGCAGTGACGCTGGGTCAAATACCAAGAAAAAAATGTCTCTGCAGCACTCAGCTACAACCAATATCTTACATATGCTAACAAGCAAAAAAATGAGAAAAAAATTAAAAAACTTAAGTTTTTTTCAAAAAAACTCATTATTCTTAATTTTCATTTTCTGGGGGTCTTAGTACATACATTGGCCAATGTCTGCTTGCTCACCAACCACGTCACGGTGCCCCCAGATCTAACCCAGCGTCACTGCTAGCACCACTAGGGGTTTGTGGACACCTCAGCGGTGAACCTGTAACATGGGAGCCTATAGCTCCCATCGCCTGTAACATTGGCGATCGCCATGTTCCATGGGGCGATGTGTACACATCGCCCCCAGAGTGCTCGCCTGGTTACAGAGCACTGCTGCGAAACCAGGCGACCACTCTAAGGCGATTTGTTGCCTCATCGCCCCCTTTACAGTAGGCGACGCACCGGCGCTGTCACCGGCGATAGACAATGCTCCTGCGTCGCCTGTGAAATCGCCGGTGAAGTGTCCAGGTGTGACGGTCCCCTGAGTGTGGGTCTTTCTGCACACGGCTCATACTCCAGACTGAATGAATCGAGATGTTTGGTTCCATTTTTTCATCGTTTGCAGACAATTACCATTTCCACCCATCCATTCTGTCTAACTGTAGTTGTTAACTTTCCCTTTTACATCCATGTTAAAATTCTTGCTTCCTGCCTTCACCACTAGGGGGAGCTCTCTGTATACAGATTTACAAAGGGAGCCTTGAGCTCAGTAATGCTTGTAATCCTAAACTCCTCTAATACTGATTTCTCACACATCAGATTGTGATGATTCCTTTGGCCAATTATTAATAGCAATGAGTCCTATCAACAAAAATGAAGTTGCACTCCACATAGAAGCATGCCAGCTAAGCCTGGGACACGGCCCTTATTCCCTCTCTGACATCAGAGGGACTTTTTTTTTTTAGACTTTTACTTCTTTTTTTGTATTTATTTTTGAAGTTCAGCCGTGGAGAATGTTTTGCCTTTGAAAGAAACCACAAGAATGTAATCAACGTGTAATCTCCGGACTCAGTCTACTTGTAGATCTGTACAAACACCTACAACAGCGCCCGCATGTTTACACCACAAGTTATGCAGACTGTAGCTTTAAAATGTTACATTTTTTGTGTCAGTGATGCATAAACAGCCCCTGACTTGCTGGGTACAACATACTGTACAAGCCTGTGCGTCTTAAAGGGCTGGTCTAGGTTTATGCAAAATATAGCTTAAAGGGAGTGTCAGAAAATAAAGCACACTTTTCATCAAGTTTTTAAATAAACATATTTCTATTTCCAAATTTGATGTTTATTTTACATTTCCCAAGTTAACATCTATATGAAAAGAATCCTGCAAATTACTGCCCTATAGAGATCACTTCTCCGCTCTGCGGTCACTTCTTGTTCTGTAGAGATCACTTCTCCACTCCATGGTCACTTCTTGTTCTGTAGGGATCTCTTCTCCACTCCGCGGTCTCTTCCTGTCTGTAGGGATCTCTTCTCCACTCCGCGGTCTCTTCCCGTTCTGTAGAGATCTCTTCTCCACTCCGCGGTCTCTTCCCGTTCTGTAGAGATCTCTTCTCCACTCCGCGGTCTCTTCCCGTTCTGTAGAGATCACTTCTCCACTCCATGGTCACTTCCTGTTCTGTAGAGATCACTTCTCCACTCCATGGTCACTTCTTGTTCTGTAGAGATCACTTCTCCACTCCACGGTCACTTCCTGTTCTGTAGAGATCTCTTCTCCACTCCATGGTCACTTCCTGTTCTGTAGAGATCACTTCTCCACTCCATGGTCACTTCTTGTTCTGTAGAGATCACTTCTCCACTCCACGGTCACTTCCTGTTCTGTAGAGATCTCTTCTCCACTCCACGGTCACTTCCTGTTCTGTAGAGATCACTTCTCCACTCCACGGTCACTTCTTGTTCTGTAGAGATCTCTTCTCCACTCCGCAGTCTCTTCCTGTCTGTAGAGATCACTTCTCCGCTCCACGGTCACTTCCTGTTCTATAGAGATCACTTCCTGCTCCGCGGTCTCTTCCCGTTCTGTAGGGATCTCTTCCTGCTCCGCGGTCTCTTCCCGTTCTGTAGAGATCTCTTCTCCACTCCGCAGTCTCTTCCTGTCTGAAGGGATCTCTTCCTGCTCCGCGGTCTCTTCCTGTTCTGTAGAGATCTCTTCTCCACTCCGCAGTCTCTTCCTGTCTGTAGGGATCTCTTCTCCACTCCGTGGTCTCTTCCTGTTCTGTAGAGATCTCTTCCTGCTCTGCGGTCTCTTCCTGTCTGTAGAGATCTCTTCCTGCTCCGCGGTCTCTTCCTGTTCTGTAGAGATCTCTTCCTGCTCCGCGGTCTCTTCCTGTCTGTAGGGATCTCTTCTCCACTCCGCGGTCTCTTCCCGTTCTGTGGAGATCTCTTCCTGCTCCGCGGTCTCTTCCTGTCTGTAGAGATCTCTTCCTGCTCCACGGTCTCTTCCTGTCTGTAGAGATCTCTTCCTGCTCCGCGGTCTCTTCCTGTCTGTAGGGATCTCTTCCTGCTCCGCGGTCTCTTCCTGTCTGTAGGGATCTCTTCCTGCTCCACGGTCTCTTCCTGTTCTGTAGAGATCTCTTCCTGCTCCGCGGTCTCTTCCTGTCTGTAGGGATCTCTTCCTGCTCCGCGGTCTCTTCCTGTCTGTAGGGATCTCTTCCTGCTCCGCGGTCTCTTCCTGTCTGTAGGGATCTCTTCTCCACTCCGCGGTCTCTTCCCGTTCTGTAGAGATCTCTTCTCCACTCCGCGCGTCTCTTCCCATTCTGTAGAGATCTCTTCTCCACTCCGCGGTCTCTTCCCGTTCTGTAGAGATCACTTCTCCACTCCATGGTCACTTCCTGTTCTGTAGAGATCACTTCTCCACTCCATGGTCACTTCTTGTTCTGTAGAGATCACTTCTCCACTCCACGGTCACTTCCTGTTCTGTAGAGATCTCTTCTCCACTCCATGGTCACTTCCTGTTCTGTAGAGATCACTTCTCCACTCCATGGTCACTTCTTGTTCTGTAGAGATCACTTCTCCACTCCACGGTCACTTCCTGTTCTGTAGAGATCACTTCTCCACTCCACGGTCACTTCTTGTTCTGTAGAGATCTCTTCTCCACTCCGCAGTCTCTTCCTGTCTGTAGAGATCACTTCTCCGCTCCACGGTCACTTCCTGTTCTATAGAGATCACTTCCTGCTCCGCGGTCTCTTCCCGTTCTGTAGGGATCTCTTCCTGCTCCGCGGTCTCTTCCCGTTCTGTAGAGATCTCTTCTCCACTCCGCAGTCTCTTCCTGTCTGAAGGGATCTCTTCCTGCTCCGCGGTCTCTTCCTGTTCTGTAGAGATCTCTTCTCCACTCCGCAGTCTCTTCCTGTCTGTAGGGATCTCTTCTCCACTCCGTGGTCTCTTCCTGTTCTGTAGAGATCTCTTCCTGCTCTGCGGTCTCTTCCTGTCTGTAGAGATCTCTTCCTGCTCCGCGGTCTCTTCCTGTTCTGTAGAGATCTCTTCCTGCTCCGCGGTCTCTTCCTGTCTGTAGGGATCTCTTCTCCACTCCGCGGTCTCTTCCCGTTCTGTGGAGATCTCTTCCTGCTCCGTGGTCTCTTCCTGTCTGTAGAGATCTCTTCCTGCTCCACGGTCTCTTCCTGTCTGTAGAGATCTCTTCCTGCTCCGCGGTCTCTTCCTGTCTGTAGGGATCTCTTCCTGCTCTGCGGTCTCTTCCTGTCTGTAGGGATCTCTTCCTGCTCCACGGTCTCTTCCTGTTCTGTAGAGATCTCTTCCTGCTCCGCGGTCTCTTCCTGTCTGTAGGGATCTCTTCCTGCTCCGCGGTCTCTTCCTGTCTGTAGGGATCTCTTCCTGCTCCGCGGTCTCTTCCTGTCTGTAGGGATCTCTTCTCCACTCCGCGGTCTCTTCCCGTTCTGTAGAGATCTCTTCTCCACTCCGCGGTCTCTTCCCATTCTGTAGAGATCTCTTCTCCACTCCGCGGTCTCTTCCCGTTCTGTAGAGATCACTTCTCCACTCCATGGTCACTTCCTGTTCTGTAGAGATCACTTCTCCACTCCATGGTCACTTCTTGTTCTGTAGAGATCACTTCTCCACTCCACGGTCACTTCCTGTTCTGTAGAGATCTCTTCTCCACTCCATGGTCACTTCCTGTTCTGTAGAGATCACTTCTCCACTCCATGGTCACTTCTTGTTCTGTAGAGATCACTTCTCCACTCCACGGTCACTTCCTGTTCTGTAGAGATCACTTCTCCACTCCACGGTCACTTCTTGTTCTGTAGAGATCTCTTCTCCACTCCGCAGTCTCTTCCTGTCTGTAGAGATCACTTCTCCGCTCCACGGTCACTTCCTGTTCTATAGAGATCACTTCCTGCTCCGCGGTCTCTTCCCGTTCTGTAGGGATCTCTTCCTGCTCCGCGGTCTCTTCCCGTTCTGTAGAGATCTCTTCTCCACTCCGCAGTCTCTTCCTGTCTGAAGGGATCTCTTCCTGCTCCGCGGTCTCTTCCTGTTCTGTAGAGATCTCTTCTCCACTCCGCAGTCTCTTCCTGTCTGTAGGGATCTCTTCTCCACTCCGTGGTCTCTTCCTGTTCTGTAGAGATCTCTTCCTGCTCTGCGGTCTCTTCCTGTCTGTAGAGATCTCTTCCTGCTCCGCGGTCTCTTCCTGTTCTGTAGAGATCTCTTCCTGCTCTGCGGTCTCTTCCTGTCTGTAGGGATCTCTTCTCCACTCCGCGGTCTCTTCCCGTTCTGTGGAGATCTCTTCCTGCTCCGCGGTCTCTTCCTGTCTGTAGAGATCTCTTCCTGCTCCACGGTCTCTTCCTGTCTGTAGAGATCTCTTCCTGCTCCGCGGTCTCTTCCTGTCTGTAGGGATCTCTTCCTGCTCC
The DNA here is from genome assembly GCA_033576535.1 of Allobates femoralis. NCBI lineage: Eukaryota > Metazoa > Chordata > Amphibia > Anura > Aromobatidae > Allobates > Allobates femoralis. Next base: position 555,625,764 of record JARQOC010000005.1, read on the forward strand.
GCGGTCTCTTCCTGTCTGTAGGGATCTCTTCCTGCTCCACGGTCTCTTCCTGTTCTGTAGAGATCTCTTCCTGCTCCGCGGTCTCTTCCTGTCTGTAGGGATCTCTTCCTGCTCCGCGGTCTCTTCCTGTCTGTAGGGATCTCTTCCTGCTCCGCGGTCTCTTCCTGTCTGTAGGGATCTCTTCTCCACTCCGCGGTCTCTTCCCGTTCTGTAGAGATCTCTTCTCCACTCCGCGGTCTCTTCCCGTTCTGTAGAGATCTCTTCTCCACTCCGCGGTCTCTTCCCGTTCTGTAGAGATCACTTCTCCACTCCGCGGTCTCTTCCCGTTCTGTAGAGATCACTTCTCCACTCCGCGGTCTCTTCCCGTTCTGTAGAGATCTCTTCTCCACTCCGCGGTCTCTTCCTGTCTGTAGGGATCTCTTCTCCGTTCGACGGTCTCTTCCTGTTCTGTAGAGATCTTTTCCTGCTCCCCGGTCTCTTCCTGTCTGTAGGGATCTCTTCTCCGTTTCGCGGTCTCTTCCTGTTCTGTAGAGATCTCTTCCTGCTCCGCGGTCTCTTCCTGTCTGTAGGGATCTCTTCCTGCTCCACGGTCTCTTCCTGTTCTGTAGAGATCTCTTCCTGCTCCGCGGTCTCTTCCTGTCTGTAGGGATCTCTTCCTGCTCCGCGGTCTCTTCCTGTCTGTAGGGATCTCTTCCTGCTCCGCGGTCTCTTCCTGTCTGTAGGGATCTCTTCTCCACTCCGCGGTCTCTTCCCGTTCTGTAGAGATCTCTTCTCCACTCCGCGGTCTCTTCCCGTTCTGTAGAGATCTCTTCTCCACTCCGCGGTCTCTTCCCGTTCTGTAGAGATCACTTCTCCACTCCATGGTCACTTCCTGTTCTGTAGAGATCACTTCTCCACTCCATGGTCACTTCTTGTTCTGTAGAGATCACTTCTCCACTCCACGGTCACTTCCTGTTCTGTAGAGATCTCTTCTCCACTCCATGGTCACTTCCTGTTCTGTAGAGATCACTTCTCCACTCCATGGTCACTTCTTGTTCTGTAGAGATCACTTCTCCACTCCACGGTCACTTCCTGTTCTGTAGAGATCACTTCTCCACTCCACGGTCACTTCTTGTTCTGTAGAGATCTCTTCTCCACTCCGCAGTCTCTTCCTGTCTGTAGAGTCACTTCTGCTCAGGTCACTTCCTGTTCATAGAATCACTTCCTGCTCGCGGTCTCTTCCCGTTCTGTAGGATCTCTTCCTGCTCCGCGGTCTCTTCCCGTTCTGTGAGATCTCTTCTCCACTCCGCTCTCTTCCTGTCTGAAGGATCTCTTCCGCTCCGCGTCTCTTCCTGTTCTGTAGAGATCTCTTTCCACTCCGCAGTCTCTTCCGTCTGTAGGGATCTCTCTCCTCCGTGGTCTCTTCCTGTTCGTAGAGATCTCTTCCTGCTCTCGGTCTCTTCCTGTCTGTAGGGTCTCTTCTTCTGTCGCGGTCTCTTCCTGTTCTGTAAGATCTCTTCCTGCTCCGCGGTCTCTTCCTTCTGTAGGATCTCTTCTCCTCCGCGGTCTCTTCCGTTCTGTGAGATCTCTCCTGCTCCGCGGTCTCTTCCTTCTGTAGGATCTCTTCCTTTCCAGGTCTCTTCCTGTCTGTAGAGATCTCTTCCTGCTGCCAGCGGTCTCTTCCTGCGGGGTCTCTTCCGTCGCTCCGCGGTCTCTTCCTGTCTGTAGGGATCTCTTCCTCCGCGGTCTCTTCTGTCCTTAGGATCTTCTTCCTCCGCGTCTCTTCCTGTCTGTAGGATCTCTTCCTCCCCCGGTCTCTTCCTGTCTGTAGAGATCTCTTCCTCCGCGTCTCTTCCTTCTGTAGAGATCTCTCCTGCTCCGCGGTCTCTTCCTTCTTAGGATACTCTCTTCCCTCCTCTTTCCGTCTGTAGGATCTCCCCTCCGCCCTCTCCTGTCTGTAGGGATCTCTCCTCCCTCCTTCCTGTCTGTAGGATCTCTTCCTGCTCCGCGGTCTCTTCCTGTCTGTAGGGATCTCTTCCTGCTCCTTCCCGGTCTTTCTTTCTTATCTCTCCTGCTCCGTTCCTGCTGTAGGATCTCTCTCCTCGCGGTCCTTGCTGTAGAGATCTCTTCCTGCTCCACGGTCCTTCCTTCTGTAGAGATCTCTCCCTCCCGGTCTCTTCCTGTCTTAGAGTCTCTTCCTCTCCAGTCTCTTCCTGTCTGTAGGGATTCTTCTCCTCCCGGTCTCTTCCTGTCTAGGATCTCTTCTCCCTCTCCTGGGCCTTCTGTCGCGTCTCCTCTGAGGATCTCTTTCTGCACCTCTCTCGGTCTGTAGAGATCTCTCCGCTCCCAAATCCTTCTGCTGTAGGATCTCTTCTCCACTCTCGCGGTCTCTTCCCGTTCTGTAGAGATCTCTTCCACTCCGCTCTCTTCCTTCTGTAGAGATCTCTTCCCCTCGGTCCTTCTTCCGTCTGTAGGATCACTTCTCTCCGCGTCTCTCCTTCTGTCTGTACACTCCTTCTCCACTGGGTTTTCCTTCCCTTCTGTAGAGATCTCTTCCCTCCGCGGTCTCTCCGGTAGACTCTTCCCTCCCTGTTCTTAGTCTTCAGCTCTCCGTCCTTCCTGTTCTGTAGGATCTCTTCCCGTCTCTTCTGTTCTGTAGAGATCTCTTCCCTCCGCGTCTCTTCCTGTCTGTAGAGATCTCTTCCTGCTCCCGGTCTCTTCCTGTTCTTTAGAGTCCTTCCTCTCCGTCTCTTCCTTCCTGTAGAGTCTCTTCCTGTCTCTGGTCTCTTCCTTTGAGGTCTCTTCCTGTCTCGGTCTCTTCCTGTCTGAGGATCTCTTCTGTCGGGTCTCTTCCTCGTAGATCCTTCTTAGCTCTCCTCTCCGTCTTCGTCTTATCTCCTCTGCCCGGTCTCTTCCGTCTGTAGATCTCTTCTCCCTCCGCGTCTCTCTTCTGTAGGATCTCTTCCTCCCGCGGTCTCTTCCTGTCTGTAGGATCTCTTCCTCTCCGGTCTCTTCCTGTCTGTAGGATCTCTTCTCCTCCGCGTCTCTTCCGTCTGTAGAGATCTCTTCCGCTCCGGTCTCTTCCTGTCTGTAGAGACTCTTCCTGCTCCGGTCTCTTCCTGTCTGTAGGATCTCTTCTCCTCCTGTCTCTTCCTGTCTGTAGGGATCTCTTCCTCCTCCTGCTTCTTCCTGTCTGTAGGGATCTCTTCTCCAGGTCTCTTCCTTCTGTAGAGATCTTCTTTCCTCTCCGCGGTCTCTTCCTGTCTTAGGATCTCTCCTGCTCCGCGGTCTCTTCCTTCTGTAGGATCTCTTCTCGCTCCGCGTCTCTTCCCGTCTGTAGATCTCATTCTCCACTCCGCGGTCTCTTCCCGTTCTGTAGAGATCTTTCTCCACTCCGCGTCTCTTCCTTCTGTAGGGATCTCTTCTCCTTCCCGGTCTCTTCCTGTTCTGTAAGATCTCTTCCTTCCCGGTCCTTCCTGTCTGTAGGATCTCTTTCTCCATCCCGGTCCTCTCTGTCTGTAGAGATCTCTTCCCCTCCGCGGTCCTTCCGTTCTGTAGAGATCTCTTCCTGCTCCCGGTCTCTTCCTGTTCTGTAGAGATCCTCTCCCCTCGTCTCTTCGTAGGATCCTTCCCTCATCCTCTTTCTGTGATCCCCCGGTCTTCTTTCTGTAGATCTCTCCTCCGCTCTCTTCTTAGTTCTCCCCCGTCCTTCTCTTAGAGATCCTTCTCTCGCTCTCTTGTAGATCTCTTCCGTCGCGGTCTTCCTCTGTGGATCTCTCCTCCGCGTCTCTCTGCTGAGGATTCTCCCTCTCTGCTGAGGATCTCTTCCTCGCGCCTCCTGTTGTAGATCTCTTCTCTCGTCTTCCTGTCTGTGGATCTCTTCCGCTCGCTCTCTTCTGTCTGTAGACTTCCGCTCCCGTCTTTCCTGTCTGTAAACTCTTCTTCGGGTCTCTCGCTTGGATCTCTTCCTCCGCGTCTCCGTCTGTGATCTTTCCTCCGCGTCTCTTTGTCTGTAGACTTCTCGGTCTTCGTCTGAGACTCTTCCCTCCCGTCTCTCTTCGTAGGGATCTCTTCCTGCCGCGGTCTCTTGTCTTAGGATTCTCTCATTCCGTCTGTAGAGATCTCTTCTGCTCCGCGTTCTTCCTCTACGCGTCTCTTCCTGTCTGTAGAGATCTCTTCCTGCTCCGCGGTCTCTTCCTGTCTGTAGGGATCTCTTCCTCCACTCCCTTGGTCTCTTCCTGTCTGTAGGGATCTCTTCCTGCTCCGCGTCTCTTCCTGTCTGTAGGGATCTCTTCTCCACTCCGCGGTCCTCTTCCGTTCTGTAGAGATCTCTTCTCCACTCCCCGGTCTCTTCCCGTTCTAGTAGAGATCTCTTCTCCACTCCGCGGTCTCTTCCCGTTCTGTAGAGATCACTTCTCCACTCCGCGGTCTCTTCCTGTTCTGTAGAGATCACTTCTCCACTCCGCGTCTCTTCCGTTCTGTAGAGATCTCTTCTCCACTCCACGGTCTCTTCCTGTCTGTAGGATCTCTTCTCCTCCACGGTCTCTTCCTGTTCTGTAGAGATCTCTTCTGCTCCGCGGTCTCTTCCTGTCTGTAGGGATCTCTTCTCCGTTTCGCGGTCTCTTCCTGTTCTGTAGAGATCTCTTCCTGCTCCCGGTCTCTTCCTGTCTGTAGAGATCTCTTCCTCTCCGCGGTCTCTTCCTGTTCTGTAGAGATCTCTTCCTGCTCTGCGGTCTCTTCCTGTTCTGTAGAGATCGTTTCCTGCTCCGCGGTCTCTTCCTGTCTGTAGAGATCTCTTCCTGCTCCGCGGTCTCTTCCTGTTCTGTAGAGATCTCTTCCTGCTCTGCGGTCTCTTCCTGTTCTGTAGAGATCTCTTCCTGCTCCGCGGTCTCTTCCTGTCTGTAGGGATCTCTTCTCCACTCCGCGGTCTCTTCCCGTTCTGTAGAGATCTCTTCCTGCTCCGCTGTCTCTTCCTGTTCTGTAGAGATCTCTTCTCCGCTCTGCGGTCTCTTCCCGTTCTGTAGGGATCTCTTCCTGCTCCGCGGTCTCTTCCTGTCTGTAGGGATCTCTTCTCCACTCCTCGGTCTCTTCCTGTCTGTAGGGATCTCTTCCTGCTCCGCAGTCTCTTCCTGTTTGTAGAGATCTCTTCCTGCTCCGCGGTCTCTTCCTGTCTGTAGGGATCTCTTCCTGCTCCGCGGTCTCTTCCTGTCTGTAGGGAACTCTTCCTGCTCCGCGGTCTCTTCCTGTCTGTAGAGATCTCTTCCTGCTCCGCGGTCTCTTCCTGTCTGTAGGGATCTCTTCCTGCTCCGCGGTCTCTTCCTGTCTGTAGGGATCTCTTCCTGCTCCGCGGTCTCTTCCTGTCTGTAGGGATCTCTTCTCCACTCCGCGGTCTCTTCCTGTCTGTAGGGATCTCTTCCTGCTCCGCGGTCTCTTCCTGTCTGTAGGGATCTCTTCCTGCTCCGCGGTCTCTTCCTGTCTGTAGGGATCTCTTCTCCACTCCGCGGTCTCTTCCCGTTCTGTAGAGATCACTTCTCTCTGCGGTCTCACAGTTTCCTTATGATGAATTTAGCGTAACAAACTTATTCCGTTGCCTATAAATGGGGAGATATTGATCGATGGCGACTTCAGCTCCATTATTAATGGGTATATGTCTGAGTATTAATGGGATTTTGTAAAATACCCTTAGAATAAATAGTAGAGGAGCCACGACAGTCAGAATAAAGCGGCTCCCACCGGGTAATGAAATGGTCTCATGCAACTCCGTAATGCTACACTATGTATGTGACGAAGTGTAAGTACATGCTGAGACTTGTAGTCCATCACAAAGTAAAAGGAGAGGTTGAGTGAGCGCTGATAAATTACATTTCTTATTACAGTAATATAATATATCTTGGGTAAGGTTCTTATTTTAATATACTATATACCGTAGTAGAGCTGTGTTTGTCACTGAGTTTTCCTTACGTCTGGAGGTGAAGGTAACTTTATCTGAATGCAGAGAGTTAAATGACATGTTCAGCTCTGCTACATCAGTATGTAGAGTGGGTGTAGTCAGACAGGGCTCCCACAGCGCCGGCTGCCTTTACAGCCCCTGCTCAGTACCAGAGGGTAATGTGGTGCCAGGTAGCGAGCGCACAATGTAACTGCCCACGTCGGTGTACGTGGGTGGAGGCCACAATGGCTGCTGTTTGGCTGTTGGTGTGGTTAATGGATTGTGTAGGTGGATGGAAGGGAAGAAAACAAAATAGGAACATGTTGGGTGGATGCAGTCAGCTGGCACCGTTGCGTCACCGTGCACACATTTAGCTCCTGGACACCGTGTATCTAATATCCAATTATATGAGACTCCAGTGAGGACATTGTATCCACCATTATGTCACATTGCTATCCATGGATGTGAGGATGAATGGAGGGAGGACGTCTTAGTAGGGTCAATTTGCCTTTGTCCTACTCATTTCGTAGGGCTGAGGCTACACAGAATCCAAAGCACATGCAATGGCCACACGATGTCACATATTCCTGAACCATTATTATATTGATAAGCATCTGCCATCAGCTGACGCCTCTTATGGGGGAAATTCAGGAGCAGACAACTTAAAGGGGTTTTCCACTTTTAGGAAAGTGGATCCCCACAAAGCAGTAAAATACCTCGAAAACAGAGAGGGTACTCACTCTCCCTTGGTCCAATGGCAACGTCACCACTGTATCCAGGGCCGGCATCAGCACCCAGCGTACCCGGGCTAGTGCCGGGGCCCTGGAGAGCTGGGGGGGGCCCACTGGCCATCAGGGGCAGGCAGCCCTGACAGCCAAAGGCCCATCAGGGAGAGACAGCCCTGACAACGAGGGACCCATCTGTATCCAATCATTGAGCTCAGCTGCTCATGCTGTTTACCTTAGCACAGCCGGTGAGCTCCGTTATTGGCTGCGGTAGGGACCAAAAGGGTTTAAAATCCCTTTAAATTCCAAGTCTGGTTTAATCCCTAGTGAAAGTTAAAATTTCTCAATAAGCAAAATTGGGTAAGGTTACGTGCAAATATACTAATACACATATTGGGTGATACCGCCACTTGGTGCACAGACCTACCGTTTAAAAGTTATCCCACCTTACTGTGCCATATGTTAGCAAAATATCACTTTCATACAAAATACTACCACTGTACACCCACATTCACTACTGTGGTTAGTGACTCATTTGAATCCTCTTAAAGAGAACCTATTATAGCCACAACCCTTTACACGATGGAGTATTCTGGAGTGTCCCTTTAAGCCTCGGCATATGGAGTTGCACTTTAGTTGCATTGTATGTCTTCCTTTCTGAGCTCGGTCACGTCAGGTTGTACTTGCAGGATGTCAGGATTTAGAAATATGATGAATCATCTTCATAACTCCATCTTCAGTGTGTATTTAATACACGTAGACCCACTCCGCCCTTCCATCTAATAAGATCTGTTTATTTTTACAACCTGTCTGGAGGCGCCTCATTGGTGCTGGAGCCTTTCATTGACTGGCATAGATGGGCAGGAATGACGGAGGACAAAATTACAATGTAACATTTAAAAGGCGACATCAGATTCTTAGGATCAGATCAGGTAAAAAATGTTTATACTTTGTTAGTAGATAGAAAAATATTAGAATCTGAGAGTCCTCAGTGATTGATACCTCTAAATGGCTAAAACATCATTGTGAGAAGCGCCCTGTCCTCTCCAGCAGCTGCAGGAACCTTTCCCTGCAAGGTGTAAAACCTCCATCTATAATGACAACGGACAAGATAAGGATTCCTGGGACAGATCAGGACTACAAGATCCCAGGTAACTTCAGTTACACCACAAGCAATGTGGTGTATTTAATCATATGTACTAAATGTCCAACAGGTGGCATGTACATAGGGGAGACCGGGCAAAAATTCAGAACAAGAATGAATTGTCATCGCCACTCAATGAATGAAAAGCGTATGGATCTACCTGTAGCAAAGTTTTTTTTGCAGCCCTGACCACAGGGTAACAGACATGAATCTGCTCATTTAAAAAAGTAACTTCAAATCTCAGAAAGAGAAGAATTTACAAATACAAATTGATAACGACCTTGGACACATTCAAAACAGGATTGAATGTCTCACATGGATTCATGCATTTTTACATCAATTGAAAGGGCATTTGGGGATATCACATCTTCTAACAGACTCCATTTGGAGGACAATGAACTTTTGACACTTCTTACATGAACTGTCTCGCATGGATTTATGGCTTTCTACACTCACTGAGGAATTTTCAGGTTTCCACAGGCCACTCATCATAGAATAATAATACAATCTGTTCCTCTTATCTCGGAATTTTGATTTTTACCTCCCCAGCTCCTCTCGCCCTCCCAAGACTGACTACTATTTTCTGCTTTACGTCACCTGTCGTATTTACTGCATCATCCTACCCTGCATATGTATATCTGTGCTTGTCTTCAGAACTTGTGTTGTGTCATTATTAGCCTGATGAAGAGGCCATAGTGTCTCGAAAGCTTGCTTTGCTCACCACTGAGGACTTTAGGATCAGATCTGGATCAGGTCTAGCATCAGATCAATAGGATAAGTAATATCTTTTTGACTGCTGGTAGTCCGATGGTTGGGCCCCCTCACCGGTCTCTGTAATGGGGCAGTGCAGAGCGCATGCTTGTCCACCACTTCATTTATTCCCTATGCGAGTACCAGAAATTGCTGAGTAGAATAATATAGTGTCAGGTTCAGGGGAGAGGGAATCAGGAAACTAGATGGTGAGGTAGGCGGAGGGATTCAGGAGGAGCTAATCTGACCCTTAAACTGGGGGTCCCTGGCTCATCCTGCTTTTGGAAGTACCTCTGAAGGTGAGGAGGTCCAATTCACCACCCTCCTTCTAAGCTCCTGAAAAGCCCTAGGCTGAGAGCCACAACGTCCATCAGGAATCATCGCTACTCCCAAGGAAAGGAAACTCCAAGAAAGACTTCAGCACAACAGCACATGCGTCCGCACAGCTCAGTGACCAAGAAGAGTCTAACTCTATCAACGGCATCAGATAGAGGAAAGGGAAGGCTATTTAACGGCCAGGGGAGCACAGCTCACAACAAAACTGACATTAACTCATGCAGATCCTAAAGAAGTTCACACACATTCAATTACAGCAGCATCCAACATAGACTACAGAGTTAGCACAAATCAGCCCATGACATATAGCAGGCAGTCCTCTAGAGAATAAATGGAGTGGAGGCATGCATGCTTTCTACAGAGCCCTATTCTCAGGATTGGTGGAGGTGTTCCAGGAAGGGATGGGGCAGTTTTGGGAAGGGTGTGGGCATTCTCCCGAGGGGTAGGGTATTCCCCAAAGTAGTCTGGGTTTCTCAGGAAGGGTTGGAACATTCCCTATAGGGGTAGGGGCATTCTCTAGAGGTGTGGGGGTGTTCTAAGAAGGGGTGGGGTCATTCCCCTAGAAGTTAGGCCATTCTTCAAAGTGGTTGGGGCATTATCAGGAAGGGTTGGAGGATTCTTTGTAGGGCTAGGATCATTATCTAAAGGTGTGGGGGTTGTCTAAGAAGGGGGTAGAGGCATTCTTCAAAGGGGTCAGGGCGTTCTCTGAAAGGGTTGAAGCATTCCCAGTAGGGGTAGGGGCATTCTCTACAGGTGTTGTGGTGTTCTAAGAATTGGTGGGGGCATTACCTGAAGTGGGGGTGGCTGTTCTGGGGAGGAGTAGGGTCGTTCTCAGGAGGGCATGAATCAGGCAGAACTTAAACGCCCCAAAAATGTCAGCTGGGCAGATCCACCCAATCAGATATTACCCATTCATTGATATTTGATAAATTTGAGGACCCTCTTTTGGGACTTTTACCAAGGCAGCGCTTCTTTGAACACTACATCTCCTTAATTTCTGAAGTTATATTGGCTTGTGCCTTTTGTTCATCCTATCCATAGAAAGGTCATCGAATTTATGAAAAACCCCTTTAATTGTTGGTAACAATATTTCAGCCTTGTTAACTCTTTGCACGCTATGGAACGCTGCAGGGATGCGATGGAGCTGTTGCTACGGTTACCATAATGACGATAGAATAGACTGGGTCTTGTAATGTAACGCACCTGAAGACTATTATCGATTTTCGTCAGCCTCCCTATCTTGGATTCTGCAAGTGACGGTGCAACATGTTGCCTAAGGGTACCTTTACACGCGGCTACATTTCTAGGGTGGCTACAGGTAACTTACTGGTTGCAGTGAAATCATGGAGACAAGGTTCTATCTCGTTGCTGTGTACAAATGGAATAATCTCTCCATGATTTCACTGCAGCCAGTAAGTTACCTGTAGCCACCCTAGAAATGTAGCCGTGTGTAAAGGTACCCTAACAATCACCTGACCTCCTGCATAGGTGACCACCATTTGAGTCTTTTAGGGGTAGATGCTCTGGTGCCCTTTGTTTTCTCGTACCTAGTCCTTGTTTCCTCTTGCTTGTGTTCACTGTCTTCATGTCAGAAAGAAAAGGAACCCGGTGGTCCACCATGGGATATCACTAGGAGGAGGGAGTCTTTGGAGACATAGTTACCATAACAAATTTTTGTGAAGATAGTAGCAGACCTAAGCCGTCAAGGTACGGAGCCACGGTGCTAGTGTTAGTCCACTGCTCGGAGAATATCGGCAGGGAGGACTTTAGGATGTAGAGTTGTGAGAAAGTCCCTAATTGGGACTGAGAAGATTGAAGGGACAAGCCCCAAAAATATCCCCTTAAGAGACTGTATCCAAACAAAGCTTGACTTGAACTTTATCTTTTGTCATCCTGTTGGGCATGGATCCGTTTGCCGATGTCAGTCTAAATGGGCACGTTCGTGGCCATTAAGGAAGGGTACTGAGTAAGATGCTGGCATATTTTTTGATGGAGCTGAAGAGCATCTTTAAAATCACTAGTTCAGGTACGCTGTAGCAAAGGGAGATGCATCAGGGACCCAACATAGCACAGGCTGTCCAGTGAAGGTCTGTACTATGAATCTGAAGCTTTAGGTTCATGAACCTTTTGAAAGCTTTGAATCACAAAAGACTGTTATGGTACTGCTCAGGGGTTGGAGTCCCCAGGCCTTCCATTTTGGCTGGTGATTAACCACCAGTGAGTAAAGAAGTTGTAGCAGAAGACTGGTCTTCTCCATCCAGAAGTTTCCAATACCATCGAGCTAATAGTCTCACAACTCCCATAGCAGTGAATGGTCAGAGTACAGGTGTCTCCACCTCTCCACTCACTGGTTGTCGAATGCCAGACAGAATGGGGGATAGGTAAAATACAAAGATATTTCTGAAGTGTTTCTCGTGAGACATCTTGACCTACCTTGGTCTTGGGTCGCAATGCTTTTTGCTCCGTGTTCAGTTTCTTACTGTGCTGGGCCACAGCCTGGTCGGTCTCGGTCCAAATGCTGATGGTTCTTTTATCTTTGCTTCTCCCTTTGGTCTGCGATTTTCAGGTTTCTCACATGCTTAATTTTTTTTCTGTCCTATCACATCCCGGTTGGGGCTATTTATACTCTTCTTTCACCAGCCTTCTCTGCTGCCTGTATTTCTATGTGGATTTCTGCTAAGGAGTTCCAGCTCTGCAGCTAAGGGAGTTTGCCTGTTAGGGCCACTTTACACGTCGCAATATCGTTCCGATATTGCATACGATTTCAATGGAGCGCGCACGTTTTTGGCACTTGTCCAAGATCGCATAGGAGATGTCACACAGGGAGATATCGGCAGGCAATGCAACTACGATGTAGTACGCCCCTTTTCCACGCCGTGTATGAGCAACCCAGGGAACTACCATTTAACATTGGAGTAAATAGGGGAAGTTGCACTCCAAATCGTAGTTGCGCTGTCACACAGCACGATCATGCCACATCGCATATACAATATCGTACGGTTGAAGGGCTTGCACAATCTTCATGCAATATCGTAGTTAGGTTGTTTTCGCGTCGAATTGCCCATTTACACGACACAACGCATGAACGATATCAACTGCAATGGCCGTACCACGTAACTTTTTATTGATGTTGCGCTGCGATATCGGGACATGTAAAGCGGCCCTTAGGCAGAGACCCATGTTGTATTAGTTCTGTGTATTTCTCCTTTGCCTTTCTTACACCAATCTTTTGTTAGGTTTTTAGGAAGTTACTCTTGCTTGCATTCATTTTTTCTTTATCCACTTGTGTATATGCTTTATGTTTGCTCATCTCTGGTTTTTGTCTACCCCTGCACACTTTCCTTATCCTGATTAGTTGTGCGCAGTGACCTCCCCTCTGGTTACTCAGAAGAAATAAGATACTGCTTGATGGCCTTTCAGGCAGACAGGTCTAAGCTGTGTGGCTAGGGACATTCTATTCTGTATAGGCAGGGGCTGGCTGGCAAATTTCAGCCTAGGGGGCAAGCGTACAGCAGTGGCCCATGAGCAGAGAGCGTCAGGAGTAGAGCGGCCTCCCAGTCCAACAGGACAGATGGCCAGGTGGCCCCAAAACTGCTGCTTCCCCACTGGCCTGGGGGGCATCTGCCTCCCTGCCCCCTGGGCCAGCCAGCCCCTGTGTATAGGAACCAGTAGGGAGTGGGCCCAGCTTCATTGGTTTAAGCTTTATTTATCTCTGTACCCATGTGTGAGGGATTACATATATAACGCAACCCTATAACTTGCCAACCTTTTAGCATTTTTGTGCAGGAACAGAAAATATGTGCTTGATTTGTTGCTTTTGCTCTTTTTTTATCGATTTTTTTGTGTTTTTCATACCAGGGAATTTTGCACCATTACACTAAAAAGTTAGAAACAGGTTAGATATACGGTAAATAAAGAGCGTTTTTGATTCTACATAGTTCATGGACCATGTGGGCTGCAATGAAGTATATTTTTCAGAAATTTCATTAGAGGAAACTTCTCATAAGCGCTGTTTTCTAGTTGAGTTAGTAAGATGTGTCATATGCCAGTAGATTCAGGGGCGGACCTACCGTGGTGCAGCTGGTGCAGCTGCACCAGGGCCCCGACCGGCTAGGGGGCCCCTAAAGCCTGCAGGGGGGGCCCCCAGCCGATCCCTGTAATCTGATGTCAGAGGATGGTCAGGTAAGGGAAGCTTCCTGCTTCCCATGCCTGATCCCGGCCCTCTTCTCCTCTGCCCAGGATCCCGGCCCAGCAATGCATGCGCCCGCTCAGCATCGCAGGGCAGGTAGGAGAGCCGTAGGCACCAACCAAACCACGCGCCCCCGGTCCACGCCAGCACCAACACCTACCCCCCCCCCCGGTCCTCGCTGACGGCCGCCAGCACCCCCCCCCGCTTCTCAGTACGGCAGCACCAGGGCCCCCGGGGCCATAGGTCCGCCACTGAGGAGATTTCTAACATCTTTTGGGAGTCAGAGAGTTCTCCCACTTTTACCAGCTATATCCAATGACGTTGCGGCCACTGCATAGAAGTTCCTATTCAAAAGAATGGGAATAGGAGAGGCTCTGTTCTGTAGTACGGCTGATACATATTGGACTGAGCTTCACTTTGCAACTATGCTACATCATTTCAAAATGTTTACATCGGGTGGTCCGCCGAAGCTTGTAGCAGCTGTCGGACCCATCACCAATCTGATATTGAAGACCCATGCCACGGAGAGCCTCCAAAGTTTCTAGGCGCCTCTCCTAACTTTGTTGGCTGATGTTCATGTCCCAGGATGGCACGCCTAAAATTTCAAGTGGAAGAAAAGGACCGGCACGCACAATGCTATGCTCTTTTTAACGTTGTGACGCGTTTCGGACAAGTAACCAGTTACTTGTTTGATGATGGCCACACAGATGAAACGCGTCAGAACGATATGGAATAAAGAGAATTAAAATGAGCATAGAATTGTGAGTCCCTTTCTTTCACTATCCCATGGAGAGGTCATCACCATGATTCGAACAAAATGCTCCATCACAAGGGGAAAAATAAGACCCCGCGCTTAATTATCTGAACCAAATATTACATATTAATTGGAGTTTTCTCCCCATTGACATTCCTTACTCAAGTGTTATATATAAGTTAATGATTTGAAAAAAATCCTTAATTTTTCCTCTTATTTTGTGAATTTTTCTTTTCCCCCCCCAGTTTTTTCTTTCCTTCCCAGGCGGTTTTATATACCTGCCTCGTAACTGTTCCTATAGATCATGTTACAGGGTCACGGTTCTGTACATAATACATTAATTTTATGGCATCCTAATTCACACGCTGTAAATAATCCATTAATTGTACGGTTTGTTTATATGTGTAATGGGAAGGTGGTAAGAAAATTAATGGGAGGTATAATTAAAATAAAATGAATTTCTTATGAAAGCTGGAGGTGAGAGGAATCATGTGCGAACGGTAATAGCACTTTAGAATGGAAGGAAATACATGTAAACAGCCAAGAAATCATTATTATCAGCCCTTAAAGTCACGCGACACCTTTTAATTTACGTTGGCGCTATAGTCGCAACCGGTAACATTTAGCATCTTCGTTATTTTGTTCATTCATTCCTTTGCAGTTTGTTCAGGCTCTTGAATATTTGCAGGATTCTTTTCCTCAATGACAGATTAAAGCTCACCCCCCAAAGATGTTTCCATGGGATTGAGGTCAGGACTCATTGCTGGCCTCCATTTTTGTCTTTCTCCAACCGTTCCTGTGTCTTGCTGGAGGACCCATGATCTTCGACTCAAAAGGAGTTTTCTTACACTGGGTAGGAGATTTTTCTCTAAAATCTCTGATTCCATGATTCCAGTGATACGGTCAAGGCGGCCTCCAGTACCGGATGCAGCACAGCATTATGGATCATCCACCATGCCTAACTGTTGGTAGGGTGTTCTTTTCCTTATAAGCTTCATTGTGCCATATGTAAACAAACTGTTGCTTTGCATTGGCAAAAAGGTCGATTTTTGTTTAATCTGTCCACAGAACATTCTCCCAGAAGGATCGTGGTTTGTCTTTGGCAGAGATCAGTTGTTCCTTTTTATGCCTTTTCTTCAACAATGGTTCCTTCCATGGCCTTTGCCCATAAAGCTTTGCTTGGTTTAGTGGGCGGCATATGGTACTTGTTAAAACCATGATCCGAGACTGTTCCAGGTTGGCCTTCAAGTCTTTGGATGTTTGACATGGTGTTTTTTCCACCATTCGCACCAACCTTCGAAGACAAATCTCCTCTTTCCCCAAAGTCTAGGGAGGATCTTGACGGTTCCACGCTTGGCAATCTTCTTCATAACATTGTGCAGTGTTGAAACTGAAATGCTAAGGTCTTTGGAGATGGCCTTATACACTTTGGAAGTCTTGTATGTGCCAACAATAACAGTTCTGATGTCCTCAGACAGCTGCTTTGTCTTCACCATTTTGACAAAGGAACAGAGCCTAACATGTGGCTTTTTAAAAAGCCTCTTTGTCTTTACCATTGCGACAAAGGAACAGGGCCTAAGGCTGGCTTCACACTTGTGCTCCCTCTGCAGCGTCCTGCGGAGGGGAACCGCAAGCTGAGCGCAGGCACCACAAGTCCCTATGTTTAACTTGGGTGCAGATTGGCGTGCGCACCCTGTGCGCACCCATTCACTGCCATGTATGATTTGAACGCAGGCGGATGCTTGCGCACAAATCATACATGTCGCGTTCAGGGTGCTGACGAGAGTGTGGGATCTGTACGCATACATCTGCATGCGTACAGATCATACTTGGCAGTGAATGGGTGCGCAAGCCAATCTGCACCCGAGTGCAGGCACCTGTGTCCCCATGTTAAACATAGGGATTTGCGGTGCCTGCGCTCAGCTTGCGGTTCCCCTCCGCAGGACGCTGCGGAGGGGACCGCAAATGTGAAGGCAGCCTAACATGTGGCTTTAGCTCGTTTGTCTTTACCATTGTGACAAAGAAACAGGGCCTAACATGTGGCTTTTTAAAACACTGAAGACATCATTCATTGGCTAATTCATGTCACATGGGCACCAACAATTTACCACAGGTGATTCTCATTTGTGATTTACAAGTCAAAATGTGTTTCCATACTACTGTAATGTAAATGTGCCAATACCGGTGTCACAGCGGCTTTAGGGTTTTCTATTTTTCCCTCCCCTTGTTCTTTGTTGTTTACCGTTTGCTCTTTTGTATGTAACACGAGTCTCTAGGCAAAAAAAGTTGTTTCACCTGATTAATTTTTTCCAGAGATTTTCCACATTATGTTCCTAAACTTCATGGGCGCCAGTAACGATGAGCAGGACTGTAATATCCCGGTGTTAATTAATGACAACTCTTTAAAGGTTTTTAAGTTTTTAAGTGTTCTGCATTGTTCTATATCATCAATCCAATCAACATGCTGCTCTTGTCAGATCCAGTATTAATATGGGTTTTTATGTAATATACTCTGATGTCATATTAGTTCCAGGTTTTCATTTTATATTAAATATATGTAAACCAGACAGCCATGGACCGGATTTTGGCCCCATAGTATCCTATGGGGCCGAATGGAGCCGGATGGCAGCTCTCTGCCATCCGGTTTCCATCTCTCCGGAAGAATTCGGGAGAATTGGGATTTTTCTCCCGGACACAAAAATGTTGCTTGCAACATTTTTTTGTCCGGGGAGAAAAATCTCCCCAAATTGCCATCTCCCGGATTCGTCCAGATCCTCCCGGATCCGGGCCAATCCGGCTCTCCCTAACATGGGAGCCTATGGGGCCCGATTGCCCCTGTCCGGGAGGATCCGGGAACTGGACACCTGCGGCTGTACGCCGCTGTTATTTCAGGACCACGGCTAGCTCCCTGTGAGCCACGGTCCTGAATCATCAGCAGCTACAGCTGCATCCGGCTGCCCAACAGACCAGAGGGCATATTTCTGAGTGCTGATCCGGTCAGGCTATATAGAAAGTGCTAAACCCCGATGGAGCTTCCATTACATAGATATGCAGACACAGAATAAATGTTCATCGTTTTACTTTAAATTGGCGTCATGTTTCAGAAATTAGGAAAACCATACAGTGAAGGCCTCTGGTAAAACTGGCCGGCAGAACAAGTGGCCCTTATAGGTTATGACTCACCTCCAGATACGCAGTCTGAATTCAGGTGTTCCTGGGAAGCCGTCAGTATTGTGCAGACAGATCCTGGCGCTCAGTTGGGTTCATAGTGTTGGCTCCGTTCCATTAGATGTAGAGCTGGCTTGGGAGGGGGGCAGACTGGGTAGTTGCCCAGGGCCCCGACCCTCTGAGGGTCTCCTAGCAAACTGCAATGATAGCACAGAACTTATATTATTTCTACTGGTGATAGTACAAGTTTTGTGCTACGGTATCACTGACGTTGCCGCTGTTGTAGAAGGACTTTTGGTGACATCACAGTCATGTGACTCACCAAAGGTCCTTCTCACTGAGCTGCGGGAGTTCTGTGCACAGGACCTGCAGACCCCACTTCTGATTTTCAGCTCCAGGAGGCTCCGGCATGCGATGAGTTAGGAGCTATAGCTGTCGACAGGATGTGGGGGCAGCCTATGGCATAATTATTTCTCGTCTATTATTTCCTGGCTTGGGACTCAACGCAACAGTGTCTCAATGAAAGGGTTAATGCCCCGAGCTGAGGGTGCACACTGATCTTACGTAGGACTGCAAGTCACTGAAGTCCGGGGCTGATTTTACATAGGACTGCAAGTCACTGAAGTCCAGGGTTGATTTTACATAGGACTGCAAGTCACTGAAGTCCCTTCTTTCCCCTTTTAGTTTTTGCTTTCCCCCCTTTTCCCCCTATTATTTTCCCTTTATTTTTTCCTTTTTTCCCTTCTTTCATTTTCCCATTTTTTCCTTTCTTCCCTTCTTCCCTTTTTTATTTTTCCCTTCTTCCCCCCTTTTCCCTTTTCCATTGATATTTTCCTTTCCACCCATCAACTCTTTTAAAAGTTTTCCTTCCCCCCTCTTTTTGTTTTATTTTTCCCCTTTTATGCTTTCCCCCTTTTTCAAAGTTTTCCCCTCTTTCTCCATTTTCTTTTTCCTTTTTTTCCCCTTTTAATGTTACCTTTTTTAATTTTTTTCCCATTATTTCCAGTTTATTGTTCCTGTCCCCCTGTTTCCCCCTTTCCCCGCCTTGTTGTCCTTTTTTCCCCTTTTATTTTTCCCTTCCCCCTTTTCCCCCTCTTTTCCTATCTTTTATTTTTGTTCCCCTTCCCCGATTACCCCCTTATTATAGGTTTTCCCTTTTTCCCCTCCCCCTCTTTTCTCATTTTTTTCCCTTTTTTCCACTTTCCATCTTGCATATTTTATCAATTTGTTTTCGTCTTTATGTTTCTCTTTCTTTCCTTTTATTTTTCCCTTTTCCTCCCCCTTCTTTATGTTGACTTTTTTCCCCTTTTTTCCCCCTTTCCACCCTTTTTCTTCCTGTATCCATGATATCCCTCCAGTGCTGGCCATGGAGCTTGCTTTATTGTATAGGGTTATATAGGGACAGCCGTTAGCGAGCGGTGGCCATAGAGCTATTGTTTAGGGTGCCCACCTCCGTGGCTAGGAAGGGTAATCCATACATAGGGTTTGATTATCCCCCTGTACTGTGCCCTGCAGATTACATTATGGATCTCTGTGGTTCCTTACATGCCTGATTGTAATATATGCAATAAAGATGTGTTTAGATGTTTGTGTTTCCTTTAGGTAGAGATATTTAAGGGCCACAATCAATACTATAATGGTTTTACTACATTCAGACTCCCCCTTGAGTTTAATGGTGACGGGCTCCTTCAATCTGGTGCTACGTGTATAAGCAATGTATGGAGCAATGTGTGGAATAATGTATGGAGTAATGAATGCAGTAATGTATGGAGTAATATATGGAGTAATGTACAGTATAGAGCAATGTATGGAGCAGTGTATGGAGTAATATATAGACTAATGTATGGAGAGCAATGTACATTCTATGGAGCAGTGTATGGAGCCTTATATGGAGCAATGTACAGAGTAATGTATACAGCAATTCATGGAGTAATGTATGGAGCAATGTATGGAGTAATGTACAAAGCAATGTATAGAGCAATGTATAGACTAATATATGGAGCAATGTATAGAGCAATGTGTGAAGTAACGTATGGAGTAATGTATGGAGCAATGTGCATGGTATGAAGTAATGTATGGACTAATGTATGGCGCAATGTAGAGTAATGTATAGATTAATGTAGGGAGCAATATATGGAGTAACGTATGGAACAATATATGGAGCAATGTATGGAGCCATATATGGAGTAATGTATAGAGCAATTTATGGAGCAATGTATGGAGTAATGTATGGAGCAATGTATAGAGCAATGTGTGGAGTAACGTTTGGAACATTGTATAGAGTAATGTATGGAGCAATATATAGAGAAATATATGGAGCAAAGTATGGGGTATTATAAGGAGCATTGCATGGAGTAATGTACAAAGTAATGCATGGAGCAAAGTATGGGATATTGTAAGGAGCAATGTATGGAGCAATGTATGGAGCAATGTATGGAGTAATGTATGGAGCAATGTATGGAGTAATGTATGGAGCAATGTATGGAGCACTGTATGGAGCACTGTATGGAGTAATGTATGGAGTAATGTATGGAGCAATGTATGGAGCACTGTATGGAGTAATGTATGGAGTAATGTATGGAGCAATGTATGGAGCAATGTATGGAGCACTGTATGGAGTAATGTATGGAGCACTGTATGGAGTAATGTATGGAGTAATGTATGGAGCACTGTATGGAGTAATGTATGGAGCAATGTATGGAGTAATGTATGGACTAATGTATGGCGCAATGAAGAGTAATGTATAGATTAATGTATGGAGCAGTATATGGAGTAACGTATGGAACAATATATGGAGCAATGTATGGAGCCATATATGGAGTAATGTATAGAGCAATTTATGGAGCAATGTATGGAGTAATGTATGGAGCAATGTATAGAGCAATGTGTGGAGTAACGTTTGGAACATTGTATAGAGTAATGTATGGAGCAATATATAGAGAAATGTATGGAGCAAAGTATGGGTATTATAAGGAGCATTGCATGGAGTAATGTACAAAGTAATGCATGGAGCAAAGTATGGGATATTGTAAGGAGCAATGTATGGAGTAATGTATGGAACAATATATGGAGTAATGTATGGAGTGATGTACAGAATAATACACAAAGTAATGTATGGAGCCATATAGGGAGTAATGATTAGAACAATTTATGGAATAATGCATGGAGCAATGTATGGGGCCTTATATGGAGTAATGTATTAATGTATAGAGTAATATATGGAGCAATGTATAGAGTAATGTATAGAGTAATGTGTGGAGTAATGTGTGGAGTAATGTATAGAGTAATGTATAGAGTAATATATAGAGCAATGTATAGAGTAATGTATGGTATAATATATAAAGTAATGTACAAAGTAATGTATGGAGCAAAGTATGGGATACTGTAAGGAGTAATGTATAGAGCAATGTATAGAGCATTGTATGGAGTAATGTATGGAGCAATGTATGGAGCACTGTATGGAGTAATGTATGGAGCAATGTATGGAGCACTGTATGGAGCACTGTATGGAGTAATGTAATGGAGTAATGTATGGAGCAATGTATGGAGCACTTGTAATGAGAGTAATGTATGGAGTAATGTATGGGGAATGTATGGAGCAATGTATGGAGCACTGTATGTAGGAGTAATGTAATGGAGCACTGTATGGAGTAATGTATGGAGTAATGTATGGAGCACTGTATGGAGTAATGTATGGGAATGTGAATGTATGGAGTAATGTATGGAGCAATGTATGGAGCCAATGTATGGAGCACGTAATGGAGTAAGTGTATGGAGCAATGTATGGAGTAATGTAATATGGAGCAATGTATGGAGCAATGTATGGAGCACTAGTATGAGCAATGTATATGGAGTTAATGTATGGAGTAATGTATGGAGCAATGTATGGAGTAATGTATGGAGCAATGTATGGAGCAATGTATGGAGCAATGTAAATAGAGTAATGTATGGAGCAATGTATGGAGCAATGTATGGAGCAATGTATGGAGTAATGTATGGAGTAATGTATGGAGCAATGTATGGAGTAATGTATGGAGCAATGTATGGAGCAATGTATGGAGTAATGTATGGAGTAATGTATGGAGTAATGTATGGAGCAATGTATGGAGCAATGTATGGTGTAATGTATGGAGCAATGTATGGATGCAGTGTATGGAGCAATGTAGTGGAGCACTGTATGGAGGAATGTATGGAGTAATGTATGGAGCAATGTATGGAGCAATGTATGGTGTAATGTATGGAGCAATGTATGGAGCAGTGTATGGAGTAGTGTATGGAGCAGTGTATGGAGCAATGTATGGAGCACTGTATGGAGCAATGTAATGGAGTAATGTATGGAGCAATGTATGGAGCAATGTATGGAGTAATGTATGGAGTAATATATGGAGCAATGTATAGAGCAATGTATAGAGCAATGTATAGAGCAATGTGTTTAATGTATAGAGTAATGTATGGAGTAATGTAATAATGTATAGAGTAATGTATAATGTATAGAGCAATGTATGGAGTAATGTATAGAGTAATCTATAGAGCAATGTATAATGTATAGAGCAATGTATAGAGCAATGTATAGAGTAATGTATAGAGTAATGTATAGAGCAATGTATGGAGTAATGTATAGAGCAATGTATGGAGTAATGTATAGAGTAATGTATAATGTATAGAGCAATGTATGGAGTAATGTACAGAGCAATGTATCTAATGTATAGAGTAATGTATGGAGCCTTTTGGTGGTCAGTGTTGCTCTCCAGGTGCTTCCCCCAGCTGCAGTTCCTAGCTGATCACCACTAGATGTCGCTCTCGTTCCGCCGCAGATCCTCCCCTGTGATTATCGCGCTCTCCTGTGCTGAGCGGCGGCTCTCAGTCCAGCAGGGGCCCCGCACTGCGCGCCTCATCCCGGGGCCCCGGTGTAGACCCTCCTCCCTCCCCTGTACGGCACCTTCATGTCTGCCCTGTGTCATGATGTGTGCAGTGTAATGATGGCGCGGGGCTCACTCTGTGTCTCTGCTTCCAGCACAACAAGCCGCTGTACTCCTTTGAAGATAACGCAGACTATGTGTACGACGTCATGTGGTCCCCGCTGCACCCCGCCATCTTCGCCTGTGTGGACGGGATGGGAAGGCTGGACCTGTGGAACCTGAACAGCGACACCGAGGTGAGAGGGCGACAGCCACACTGCCACCATCAGCCACACAACTGTGCCACACTGCCACAATCAGCCACACAACTGTGCAACACTGCCAACATCAGCCACACAACTGTGCCACACTGCCACAATCAGCCACACAACTGTGCCACACTGCCACAATCAGCCACACAACTGTGCCACACTGCCACAATCAGCCACACAACTGTGCGACACTGCCACAATCAGCCACACAACTGTGCCACACTGCCACAATCAGCCACACAACTGTGCAACACTGCCAACATCAGCCACACAACTGTGCCACACTGCCACAATCAGCCACACAACTGTGCCACACTGCCACAATCAGCCACACAACTGTGCGACACTGCCACAATCAGCCACACAACTGTGCCACACTGCCACAATCAGCCACACAACTGTGCCACACTGCCACAATCAGCCACACAACTGTGCCACACTGCCACAATCAGCCACACAACTGTGCCACACTGCCACAATCAGCCACACAACTGTGCCACACTGCCACAATCAGCCACACAACTGTGCCACACTGCCAACATCAGCCACACAACTGTGCCACACTGCCACAATCAGCCACACAACTGTGCGACACTGCCACAATCAGCCACACAACTGTGCAACACTGCCAACATCAGCCACACAACTGTGCCACACTGCCACCATCAGCCACACAACTGTGCCACACTGCCACAATCAGCCACACAACTGTGCCACACTGCCACAATCAGCCACACGACTGTGCCACACTGCCACAATCAGCCACACAACTGTGCGACACTGCCACAATCAGCCACACAACTGTGCGACACTGCCACAATCAGCCACACAACTGTGCGACACTGCCACAATCAGCCACACAACTGTGCCAACACACTGCAGCACAATCAGCCACACAACTGTGCGACACTGCCACAATCAGCCACACTGCCACAATCAGCCACACAACTGTGCGACACTGCCACAATCAGCCACACAACTGTGCGACACTGCCACAATCAGCCACACTGCCACAATCAGCCACACAACTGTGCGACACTGCCACAATCAGCCACACAACTGTGCCACACTGCCACAATCAGCCACACAACTGTGCGACACTGCCACAATCAGCCACACAACTGTGCCACACTGCCACAATCCACACACAACTGTGCGACACTGCCACAATCAGCCACACAACTGTGCGACACTGCCACAATCAGCCACACAACTGTGCGACACTGCCACAATCAGCCACACAACTGTGCCACACTACCACAATCAGCCACACAACTGTGCGACACTGCCACAATCAGCCACACAACTGTGCCAACACTGCCACAATCAGCCACACAACTGTGCCACACTGCCACAATCAGCCACACGACTGTGCCACACTGCCACAATCAGCCACACGACTGTGCGACACTGCCACAATCAGCCACACAACTGTGCGACACTGCCACAATCAGCCACACAACTGTGCGACACTGCCACAATCAGCCACACAACTGTGCCACACTGCCACAATCAGCCACACAACTGTGCCACACTGCCACAATCAGCCACACGACTGTGCCACACTGCCACAATCAGCCACACGACTGTGCCACACTGCCACAATCAGTCCACACATACTGTGCGACACTGCCACAATCAGCCACACTGCCACAATCAGCCACACAACTGTGCGACACTGCCACAATCAGCCACACAACTGTGCGACACTGCCACAATCAGCCACACAACTGTGCCACACTGCCACAATCAGCCACACAACTGTGCCACACTGCCACAATCAGCCATACAACTGTGCGACACTGCACAATCAGCCACACTGCCACAATCAGCCACACTGCCACAATCAACCACACTGCTACAATCAGCAACACTGCCACAATCAGCGACACTGCTACAATCAGCGACACTGCCACAATCAGCGACACTGCTACAATCAGTGACACTGCCACAATCAGCGACACTGCCACAATCAGCGACACTGCCACATCAGCGACACTGCTACAATCAGCGACACTGCTACAATCAGCGACACTGCTACAATCAGTGACACTGCCACAATCAGCCACACTGCCACAATAAGCCACAATAAGCCACACTGCCACAATCAGCCACACTGCCACAATCAGTGACACAACTGTGTGACACTGCCACAATCAGCAACACTGCCACTATCAGCCACACTGCCACAATCAGCCACACTGCCACAATCAGCGACACAACTGTGCGACACTGAGGTCAGAGGCCGCCAGCGACACTGCCACAATCAGCGACACAACTGTGCGACACTGCCACAGTCAGCGACACAACTGTGCGACACTGCCACAATCAGCGACAGTGCCACAATCAGCAACACTGCCACAATCAGCGACACAACTGTGCGACACTGCCACAATCAGCCACACTGCCACAATCAGCCACAATGCCACAATCAGCCACACTGCCACAATCAGCCACACAACTGTGCAACACTGCCACAATCAGTTACACTGCCACAATCAGCGACAATGCCACAATCAGTCATACAACTGTGCGACACTGCCACAATCAGCCACACAACTGTACGACACTGCCAGAATCAGCCACACTGCCACAATCAATGACACAACTGTGCGACACTGTCACAATCAGCCACAATCAGCCACACTGCCACAATCAGCAACATTGCCACATTCAGCAACACTGCCACAATCAGCCACACTGCCACAATCAGCCACACTTCCACAATCAGCCACACTGCCACAATCAGCAACATTGCCACATTCAGCTAAACTGCCACAATCAGCCACACTGCCGCAATCAGCCACACTGCCACAATCAGCGACACAACTGTGCGATACTGCCACAATCAGCCACACTGCCACAATCAGCAACACTGCCTCAATCAGCAACACTGCCACAATCAGCCACACTGCCACTATCAGCAAGACTGCCACAATCAGCAAGACTGCCACAATCAGCCACACTGCCACAATCAGCCACACTGCCTCAATCAGCAACACTGCCACAATCAATCACACTGCCACAATCGGCAACACTGCCACAATCAGCAACACTGCCACAATCAGTGACACTGCCACAATCAGCGACACTGCCACAATCAGTGACATAACTGTGCGACACTGCCACAATCAGCGACACTGCCACAATCAGCGACACTGCCACAATCAGCGACGCTGCCACAATCAGCCACACTGCCACTATCAGCAAGACTGCCACAATCAGCCACACTGCCACACAGCGACACTGCCACCATCAGCCACACTGCCACAATCAGCCACACTGCCACAATCAACGACACTGCCACAATCAGCGACACTGCCACAATCAGTGACACTGCCACAATCAGCCACACTGCCACAATCAGCCACACTGCCCCAATCAACGACACTGCCACACAGCGACACTGCCACAATCAGCCACACTGCCACAACTGTGTGACACTGCCACAATCAGCGACACTGCCACAATCAGCAACACTGCCACAACTGGGCGACACTGCCACAACTATGTGACACTGCCACAACTATGCGACACTGCCACAACTGGGCAACACTGACACAATCAGCGACACTGCCACATTCAGCGACACTGCCACAACCGGGCGTCAGTGACACTGCCACAACTGGGTGACACTGCGACACAGCCACAACTGTGCAACACTGCCACAACTGGGCGACAGCGACACTGCCACAACTGGGCGACAGTCAGCAACAGTGCGACACTGCCACAACGGGGCGACACTGCCACAACTAATCGACACTGCCACAACTGGGCAACACTGACACAATCAGCGACACTGCCACAACCGGGCGTCAGTGACACTGCCACAACCGGGCGTCAGTGACACTGCCACAACTGGGCGACAGTCAGCAACACTGCGACACTGCCACAACGGGCGACAGTGACACTGCCATAACTGGGCGACAGTCAGCAACGCTGCGACACTGCCACAACGGGGCGACAGTGACACTGCCATAACTGGGCGACAGTCAGCAACGCTGCGACACTGCCACAACGGGGCGACAGTGACACTGCCACAACTGGGCGACATTGACACTGCCACAACTGGGTGACACTGCCACACCTGTGACAATCAGCGACACTGCCACAACGGGGCGACAGCGACACTGCCACAACTGGGCGACAGTCAGCAACACTGCGACACTGCCACAACTGGGCGACATTGACACTGCCACAACTGGGCGAAAGTCAGCGACACTGCAACAATCAGTGATACTGCGACAATCAGCGATACTGCGACAATCTTGAACACTGTGACAATCAGCGACACTGCAACAATCAGCGACACTCAGCAACACTGTGACAATCAGTGACAATGCGACAATCAGCAACATTGCAACAATGAGCAATAGTGCCACAACTAGGCGACACTGCGACAATCTTCGACACTGCGACAATCAGCAGGACTGCGACTACTGTGCTACAGTCAGCAACACTGCGACAACTGTGCGACAGCAACACTGCCACAACTGTGCGACAGCAACACTGCCACAACTGTGGGACAAGCAACACTGCCACAACTGTGCAACAATGCGACAATCTGCTACACTGCAACAATCAACGAAACTGCGACAATCAGCGACACTGTGACAATCATTAACCCCTGTGAGACATTCAGCAATACTGTGACAATCGTTAACCCCTGTGCGACAATCTCAGACACTGCAACAATCATTGACACTGTGATAATCATTAACCCCTGCGCGACAATCAGCAACACTGTGACTACTGTGCTGTGCTGTTATTAATATTTTTTTAAATACCGTACTTTTTTTTTTATATTTATATATATTTACTTATTTTAATATATAAATATTTTTTAAATTATACAATTTTATATGTATGAGTAGACTACTAATAAATTAGTCTTTTTTTAAGTTTATTATTTTATATTCATAAATACATCATTTGTATAACACATTATTATGTTATTTGTCTTTTGTGTTGTGATACAACGTGCAATAATGATGTTTTAATGGTACAACTTGTTTGTAAATACGTTTTTATATTGTTACTCATATTATCTTTAATATAAAATAAAAAATAATAATTAAATTTTTTTTAAAAATTACACATATACGGTATATATATATATATGCACACACATTTTTTAAAAAAACATTATTTTTACCATTTCTTCCTTTTACATCAATCACATCCTGTCTTTTCATACCTTATAATTTATTCCTCTTTTCAGTTGTATTACCTTCTGTACATACACATTTTCCTTATTCTCATGGTGCGTCATTTTTGCATTTTTTTAAAAATTCTATTATTTTTATTAACATTTGTGTTATTTATACCATTATTTTGTGTATTAGAGCTGCACTTTATGACTATGACAATATCATTTCTGACTAATGACTTATTTCTGCTGCTGCTGATGATGTTCACGTCTCCTCTCTCTTTTCTTAATTCAAATAATACATACTTTAACTGTATTTAATACGCATTCACAATATATTATTATTAGTATTATTGTTATTATTATTACCATTTTTATATTATTTAGAATATTATTTTTGTTAATATTAATTATTTTTCATAATATTACAATTGTTAATATTACATATATCAGTATTAATAGTATTAATGTTAATATTATTACTTTATTATTTAGAATATTATTATTATTTGTAATTATTATTCAGAATATTACTATTTTTAATAATAATCATTATTATTTATATTTATAATATTGTTCTTGTTCTTATTAATATTACTATTGTTGATATTATTTTGAATATTATTATTTTGATTATTATTCTTAATATTACAATTGTTATAATTAATATTACTTATACTTTTATTATTGATAGTATTAATGTTCATATTATTAATTATTACTTTTCTCAATTACAATATTATTATTTGTAATTATTATTCATAATATTACTATTTTTAATATTATTAATTATTATTTATATTATTTATAATATTGTTCTTATTATTAGCACTATTGTTAATATTATTTAGAATATTATTATTTTGATTATTATTATTATTAATATTACAATTGTTTATTAATATTACTTATATGTTCATATTATTAATTATTATCACTTTTATTATCTAGAATATTATTATTACTATGTTTTATTATTATTCATAATATCACTAATGTTAATATTATGAATTATTATAATATTTATAATATTGGTTTTCTTCTTATTAATACTACTATTGTTAATATTATTTATAATATTATTATTGTTATATTATTATTCAGAATATTGCGATTGTTAATGTTATTAATATTACTTATAATATTATTATTAATAGTATTCATGTTAATATTATTAATTATTACTTTTATCATTATTTAAAATATTATTCATGTTTATTCATAATATTACTATTGTTAATATTAATTATTATTTATATTATTCATAACATTCTCCTTATTATTATTATTTTATTATTATTACTGGATATCCCTTAGCCAATCACCCCTTGCGAGAAACTACCGTATCAGACAACCTTCTCTAGTTTTTGGTCTCTTTCAGGCCCTGTGCACACGCTGCGTTTTTTTAATCTTTTTTTGCTGCATTTCTGTAGAATTTTCAGCAGCAAAACTGGATCCAGTTTTGAAAATAAAAAAAACGCAAAAAAATGAAAAAAAACGGATCACAAAAAAAAACGGATCAAAGACGCGCAATGTGAACATCATTTTAAATCATGTTATAAAAATAGATAAAAAAAATAAATAATAAAATCCTTTAATCGGCATCACTAGACATGAGAACTTCGGCAGATTGACGAAGGTTCCGGGATTATGGATTGGTCGTCTATAAACTGTAGGAGCCTCCTGATTGGTTCTCACTCCTCCATTATCTTCTGATTTTATATCAAAAGCAAATCAGAAACTACCGTAATTCTGGATTATCAGAATCTCTAGTCGTTTAGATGACGGATTGGAGGAATTTTACTAAATCCGTGTCTAAGTTAGCAATCAGTTCAGATCGTTAATGTTTGCTTTCAACAATCTTTCTTTAAATTCCCTCTTTTCTAAAAGAATTCATAATGAAGTTTTTTTTTTTTAAATACATTACGTTTCACATTTTTATCATTTTTTAATCAAAATATTTTTAAATAATTGCATAAAATGTCATAATTTGTTTCATGAAAATATTTTAAAAATTACATAAAATTTCATATTTAAATTTTTTAAAATATATTTTAAATAATTGCATAAAATTTCACATTCTTTTTTATGAAAGTATTAAAAAAATACATAAAATTTCACATTTTATTTTTTTATTAATATATATATATATTTTTTTAATTAATTAAATTTCACATTTTAATTATTTTTTAAATAATTGCATAACATTTCACTTTAATTTTTATGAAAGTATTAAAAAAATACATAACATTTCACATTTTAATGTTTTTATTAAAAAATATATTTTTTTTTAATTAATTATATTTTACATTTTATTTTTTTAAATCTAATAATTTTAAATCTCACATTTTTATCTTTCTTTATGAAAATATTATTTTAAAAAATTGCATAAAATTTCACATTTTAATTTTTTTTATGATTTTTTTTTAAATAAAATTGCATTATATTTCACATTTTTATCTTTCATTTTGAAAATATATATTTTTTTAAATGCATTAAAATTTCACATTTTTATCTTTTTTCAATTAAAATATTTTTTTTAATTGCATTATATTTTTATTTATTTTTATTTTTTTAAATTCCATTTATTTTACATTTTCTGCATTTTTCAATAAAAATATTTTTAAATAATTGCATACAAATTTACATTAATTTTTTATGAAAATATTTAAAAAAAATGTCAAAATTTACATTTTTAGTTTTTCTCATAAAATTTTTTTTTTTTTTTTTTTTTTTTTTTTTTATAGTATTACATTTCACATTCACCTTTTTTGATGAAGATATTTCACATTTTTCTTTTTTTTTTTATTGTTTTAAAAAATTGCTTTAAATTTCACATTTTATCTAAACATTTAAAAAAATGCTAAAATTACAATTTTTATGAATTAAAAAAAAAAATGCATTAAACTCCATATTTTAATGAAAATTTTAAAAAAAATTGAAATAAATGTCACATTTTCATATTAATATTAGTCACTGATCTTCTTTATCCTTGATCTGCAATACTGACCCTATATTAATTATGATGATCAATCTATTAAACCCCATATATATAGAAAATGCAATAAAAAATTCAATTATATTCAAATTAATCAAATTTCCTCTAGAATTTAATTCAAACATTAATACGTTCCGTTTCGGCATTTAGTCGAGAATCTTGACTTTTTTTCTATTATTATTTGAAACGATTGCTTTTATTACATCGGTTTAAAATGTATAAAAGTTTAATCACATATGTAATTAAATGATGAATGAAGCGTTTCAGGGCTGATTGATAATGATATTATAATTCCCTCATTTCTCACCTGTAAGAAGGAGCGGCTCGGGGAATTGAACATCTAATTATTGGCGGAGGAGCTCTGATTTTAAGCTATTGTTAAAAAAAAGAAGAGAGAAATCAGGCAGTGTGACAGTCACCCTTTTCTTAATTTTGGGGGCCTAGAAGATTTTTAAGAATCTGTTTTAAATCATTAACAAATAATTCAAACTTTTTTAAGCTCCCATTGTTGATAATATTTTAAACTCCCTATTGTTGATAATAATAATATTATAAGCTCCCCATTGTTGATAATATTTTAAATCCCCTATTGTTGATAACAATATTATAGGCCCACACTTGTTGATAATATTAACCCATTGTTCATAATAAGATTATAAGCTCCCCATTGTTGATAATATTAGAAGCTCCCCAATGTTGATAATGATGCTATTAAGCTCCCCATTGTTGATGATAATATTATAAGCTCCCCATTGTTGAAATATTATATGTTCCCCATTGTTGATAATAATATTATAAGCTCCCCATTGTTGATAATATTATATGCTCCCCATTGTTGACAATATTATATGTTCCCCATTGTTGATAATAATATTATAAGCTCCCCATTGTTGATAATATTATATGCTCCCATTGTTGATAATATTATAGCTCCCCATTGTTGACAATATTATATGTTTCCCATTGTTGATAATAATATTATAAGCTCCCCATTGTTGATAATATTATATGCTCCCCATTGTTGATAATAGTATTATAAGCTACCCCATTGTTGATAATATTATATGCTCCCCATTGTTGATAATATTATAAGCTCCCATTGTTGATAATATATATGTTCCCCATTGTTGATAATAATATTATAAGCTCCCATTGTATAATATTATATGTCCCATTGTTGATAATAGTATTATAAGCTCCCCATTGTTGATAATATTATACACTCCCATTGTTGATAATATTATAAGCTCCCGATTGTGGATATAATATTATTAAGCTCCCATGTTGATAATATTAAAGCTCTAATTATTGATATATTTATACTCCCCATTGTTGATATATATAAGTCCTATGTTGATAATATGCGCTCCCCATTGTTGATAATAATTTATACGCTCCATTGTTGATATATATTAAAAGCTCCTCATTGTTGATAATAATGGTATAACGCTCCATTGGTTGATAAATATTAGAACTCCCATGTTGTTGATAATATTATAACTTCCCATTGTTGATATATATTATGCACTGCATTGTCTATAATGTATTATAAGCTCCCATTGTTGATAAAATATTAAGGTCTGCATTATTGATAATATTATATCCCATGTTGAAAATATACATCTCCCATATTGATAATAATATTATAAGCTCCCCATTGTTGATAATATTATCGCTCCCCATTGTTGATAATATATCTCTATTGTAATATATTTAAGCTCCCCAGCTCCCTATTGTTGATAACAATATTTGAAGCCCCTCATTGATAAGTAATATTATGATAAAGTGGAAATGTTGAAATGTTTGCATTTTTACTTCATTATTATTTTCTTTTATTTGCAAACTCAGTTTTAGTTTCAATTAAAATCAGATGTTTTTTAACATTTGGAAATACAATAAATCCCTGAACCTGTTTTGTTAAAGAAAAAAAAATATTTTTTTTTTCAATTTTCTGTAATTGGACGGTATTGCCAATTTTGTGGTTTTCGCTCCAGCACTGTCTCGAAACCAGGTAAATGACGGCTACCGTATCTCAAAGGAGAAGCGTTTGAAGTTGTTGGAGCAGGAAGTGCAGCAGCCTTTTTAATTAGGAAGCCGAGTGCTGGAGGATATATAGAAGGGCTGACTGCTTTCCAAAAAAAATTGGGAAAAAATAGTTAAATATGTCCTTTAGGTATTAATAAAAAAATACAAAACGTTTTGAATTACCGAGGAAAAAAGAAATAGAAAAAAATAATAACAATAAAAGGTTTTGGCGCCATAAATTAATCGTTATAACATTCAGATTTATTTACAAAAATTAATTATGTGTAATATGTATAATGACTGAACTTAAGACCATAAATACGGAACACATCATTATTATTTTTTTTTTAATGAGGTACTTAATATCATTAAATACATGTTTTATTATTCATTCATGGCTTCATTTATTGTCTCTTCTTTCGTCTTGCAATAAATGTTTTTAATTTCTAAAGATTATTAATTGAATAGGAGCGGGATTCACAATTATTTTTGAGGAATTTTTAGCATTTTAAGAATTTTTTGTATTGTGATGTCATTCCATCCTGCATAAAAAAAATTCTTAAAATTATATATACATATATACCGTATATAAAAGTGATTTTAAGATTTTTTTTATTGTGATTTTATACTGTGATTAAGTAAAAATGTAATATATATATAATAAGATTTTTTTTCAGTTATGGTATAGCCTCATGATAAAAAAAAATTCCAAATATACATAAAAATAAAATACACATAATGTAATATATATACATTTATATACATATATATGGTAATTTTAAGATTTGTTTTTATTATGATTTCATACCATGATTAAAAAAAATTCTACAATCATATTATATATATATATATGAATATATTTACTTTTTTTATATATATATACATATAGATATATATAACATTAGCACATATATATACGTAATTAAATGTTATGTTTTTTTTTAAAGATTTTTCTTTTTTATTGTGATTTTATACCATGATTAAAAAAATCGTAAGAGATATATTTATATTGATATATATATATATATATATATATATTTATATATATATATATAGGTAATCATATTTACACATACATGTAAAATTGCATATAAAATGTTATGAAATTTTGAAAGATAGCTTTTATTGTGATGTTATACCATGATTAAAAAAAAAAAAAAATCTGACTATATATAATATATATATTTGTATATAACAAATACAATTATATATAAAATGTTATGTATATTGTAAACTTTTTCTATTGTGATGTTATACCATGATTAAAAAAAAATCTTACCATGATGTGTATGTATAGATATATATGTGTACATATATATATATATATATATATATATATATACACCGTATATATGTATTTTATAACATCGTATGATTTTTTTTAACTCATGACAGTATAGCATCACAATAAATTAATGTTACAATTTACAAAATGTAGTGAAAAATGGTTTCACATTCCAGTTGTAATTACCAATGTACCATAATTACTATATATATATTAGATAGATAGATAGATAGATAGATAGATAATCTATCATATATCTGTTATTTATCTATCATTATCTATCTATCTATCTATCTATCATATCTTTTATCACGGTCATCTTTTTTTATTAATAGAATTTCTTAAGACAAGTGTAGTTATTTTCCAGAAGTTGGGGATTTCTCCTAATATTAAAAATATTCCTCATTTTTCTTTCCGGCCACATAAACATATGTTCTTCTTTACGTGATTCTGTTGATTCTGCCGGTGTATTCGACCCATATTTTTCAGTAATGGCGTCTTGAGCCGATGTGGTTTTTCCCCCTGATATTTCAGCCTCTCTTGTAATGTAATAAATGCTCGTCGGTAGGGGAACAGCAGGCGTTGCCAATTGAAATGATATATTTTCTGAAAGGGGGGATGGATACCATAACCATGTGACTGGGGCCATTCATTAAAATGCAAATTTAATGCCATAATTACGATGTAGAACCCGAACGTCATTTTTCACTTTTTCAAATTTTTGAACATTTTTTTTCAAGCAAAAGTCGTTTTTGTTTATTTTTAACGAGACTTTGCGTTTTGTTGGCACCGCCGGGGTTAAGGATTGCCTTTATTTGTACACGGTCCTGGTTACAGGGACCAGCCAACAGCTTAGTCTATGGCATTTACATGAATGTACTTTATCTCCGGAGCTTAAATCACATCCGTCATTTAATAATATGTTAGGAGAGCCCTGCGTGGGGAAATAGAGGGATTCTGCAACCAGTCGAATGTGGCCCAGTACAATAGCATTTGTATTAAATCAAATAGTAGTCTCATCTCTCCCAATTGCTACCCCATACAATTGCTAAAGGACTGTGTCAGTCCAGTAGTTTAACTCACATTGAGAATTGTAGAGTACTCCCGGTTCACCAGTCGGCAGAATTGATGGCTCGCCATGCTGAGTGCTTTTTGTTCCGAGGAACAGAGGTTCACTTTCATAGTCTCCACCGAGGGAGCTGTGACAAAAAGAGACGCTACGAGCATCCAGATATTAACGTGTCAGCCTAAAAAAATATCCTGTATTTAGCCCGGACATTTTTCTGTATTGAGCGGACGAGAATTAGAACAGCTGGCATCCTACATAGAAACCTTCACTACCACCCCCCCCCGTCCAACCCAACTCAATCGTCTTTTTGTTGTTGTTTTTTTATTTCAAGTTGCACAAAAAGGGCAATGAACGACTCGCATCATTTTTCAGGTACAAAATTATATAGACAAATTGCTCAATCAATTTCCTAACTGTAAATATTTTGTATCCGGTGTAATTACATTTTAGAAAATAATATTTATCAAAAGCAACTCGGTGCTTGAAACGAGCAGGTCGGACGCCCGGACGAGCGCAACTCGAGTATCAAGTGTCAGTCGGGAACTACTAATTTGTTCAGGTGCTCGAAATGGCAGGTCGGATACTCGGAGGGCACAACTCGAGTACCGAGTGTAATGAAAGTCAATGAGGAACTCAATCATTTTTCCAGGAGATCACTACCATGCCGAGGTGCTCGAAACGAGCAGGATCGATGCTTGAGACTGGTGAGACTCCAGTGCCAAGCTTCAATGGGGAACTTGAGCATTTTCCCAGAAGATCACTATCATGATCAGTACTTGAAATGAGAAGATTGGACGCTTGGAGGGGCGCAACTCAAGTACCGAGTGTAATGGAAGTCAATTAGAAACTCAACAATTTTTCCGGAAGATCACTACCATGCTCAGATGCTCGAAATGAGTAGGTTGGACACTCGGAGGGGCACAACTCAAGTACCGATTATAATGAAAGTCAATGGGGAATCAAGCATTTTTCCGGGAGATCACTACCATGGTCAGTATTCGAAACGAGCAGATCGGACTCTCGAGTACCCAGTATAATGGAAGTCAATGGAAAACTCGAGCATTTTTCCATAAGATCACTACCAAGTTCGGGTGCTCGGATGGGCACAACCCGAGTACCGAGTATAATGGAAGTCAATGGGAACTTGAGCATTTTTCCACGAGATCACTACCATGCTCGGGTGTCAGTATTCAAAATGAGCAGGGTGGGTGCTCGGAATAAGCGCGACTCAAGTAGCAAGTGTCAATTGGGAGCTCGAACATTTTCCCAGAAAATCACTACCATGTTCAGCGGCTTGGAATGAGCACATTGGACACTTGAAGGGGTGCTACTAAAGAGCCGAGTGTAGTGAATGTCAATGGGAAAATTAACACTTTTTCCGGAAGATCACTACTATGCTCAGGTGCTCGAAACGAACAGGTCAGACTCTTGGACGGGCGCAACTCGAGTACTGAGTATAATGGAAATCAGTGGGAAACGCAACCATTTTTTCGGAAGTTCACCACCATGCTCAGGATCTCAGTACTCGAAACGAACAGGATGAACACTCTGATGGAAGCAACTCAACTTGAGTATTGAGTATCATAGAAGTCAAAGGGAAACAAGCATTTCTCCAGAAGATCACTACGATGTACATTTGCTCAAAACGAGCAGTTCTAATGCTTGGACGGGCGCAATTCGAGTATCAAGTATAATGAAAGTTAATGGGAAATTCAAGCATTTTTGCAAAATATCACTAGCATGCGCAGAGTGCTTGAAACGAGCAGGTTGGGTGCTTGGAGGGGCGCAACTCGAGTACTGGTTCATAATGGAAATCAATGGGAAACTCGAGACGTTTTCCAGAAGATCTCACAGACAAATGCTCGAATTTTCCTATTGACTTCTATTATACTCGATTCTTGAGTCACGCCCGTCCAAACGTCCAACTGCTCATTTGGAGACCCGAGCAGTCGCACATGGTAGTGTTCACTCATCAATAATTACACATCGAAAAAATAAAATCCACCCCCACCGGTTATTAGGTTATTACTGAAACATGTATTTAATAATTTTAAGTTGTTCATTGATTGGATAATTTGTTCTGTTTTGATTGCCTTAATTAAGTGAGGCATATTTTTTAAATTAAATGCAAATAAATAAAAGGCATAAAAGTAACACATCTATGTAAAGATAAAATAGTAAATAAATAAAAAAATCGATAAATTAAGAAAAATTAAAATGACTTTTTTTTAGAAATACACATTAAACTAATCAACACAAAAGAAAATTGTGAGCTGGACCCTAATCATTTTAGTTGGCTTTGAGATTGATTGTATTCTCAGGCCTCGTACACACAAGCCTCTTGAAATGCTGAAATAATAGAGATAATTACAGGGCACGAGTGCAGATGGTCCATGTTTTTCTGCCGTGCTTGGTGTGGACGTGTTTTTTGTGCTTTTTCAGCTGTAGATTCTCCCTTGTAAGTGTCGATCAGAAGACGCACAATTTGGAGCCGTAGACACAATGATGATTCAATGGCTGGAGGGAGTATTCTTGCAGTATTCAGCACTGCTGGCCGTAATCATTGCAAAATTGATGCCCATTTACCTGTTTGTACCAACCTCTCTTACTGATAGCCATAGAAAAAGAATTGTCAATGTTTTGTTTATCATGGGGCCAGGATGACTGTAGACCAGGACAGGGCAATTGTCCCCAGGGGTCACATGAGAGACTGTAATTGCTATGGAGGCCAAATCAATAGCCTGAAAATAATTCTGCCCAAAATTAATATTAACATATCAATTATGTTATTTTATATTGGTATTAATTGTACCACTTAATATTGAGCAGAATTGACATCTCCTTATACAGCACAAGAGCCCACACACAGCCCCCAACATACAGTTTGAGCCCACACACAGCCCCCCTACATACAGTTGGAGCCCACACACAGCCCCCTACATACAGTTGGAGCCCACACACAGCCCCCTACATACAGTATGAGCCCACAAACAGCCTCCTACATACACTATGAGCCCACAAACAGCCCCCTACATACATTATGAGCCCACACACAGCTCCCTACATACAGT
The DNA here is from genome assembly GCA_033576535.1 of Allobates femoralis. Lineage (NCBI taxonomy): Eukaryota > Metazoa > Chordata > Amphibia > Anura > Aromobatidae > Allobates > Allobates femoralis. The sequence goes on from JARQOC010000005.1 coordinate 555,663,505, forward strand.
ATGAGCCTACACACAGCCCCCTACATACAGTATGAGCCCACAAACAGCCTCCTACATACACTATGAGCCCACAAACAGCCCCCTACATACATTATGAGCCCACACACAGCCCCTACATACAGTATGAGCCTACACACAGCCCCCTACATACAGTATGAGCCCACAAACAGCCTCCTACATACATTATGAGCCCACACACAACCCCCTACATACAGTATGAGCCCACACACAGCCCCCTACATACATTATGAGCCCTCACACAGCCCCCTACATACAATATGAGCCCACACACAGCCTCCTACATACAATATGAGCCCACACACAGCTCCCTACATACATTATGAGCCCACACACAGCCTCCTATATAGAGTATGAGCCCCCACACAGCCCTCTACATACAGTATGAGCCCACACACAGCCTCCTGCATACAGTATGAGCCCACACACAATCCTCCTATATACAGTATTTGCCCACACAGCCTTCTGTATATAGTATGAGCCCCCACATAGGCCCTATATGTAGTGTGAGCCCCAGACAGTCCCTACATACAGTATGAGCCCCCACAGAGTCTCCCTATATACAGTATGTGCTTCCACAGCTTTCTATATACAGTGTGAGCCCCAAAACAGTCCCCTACATACAGTATGAGCCCATACCCCCTCTATATACAGTATGAGCCCCCACACAGGCCCCTACATATACAGCATCAGCCCCACACAGCCCCCTATGTACAGTATGATAACCCCTATATACAGTTTGAGCCCCAACACACGCCTCTACATATAGTATGAGCCCACCACAGGCCCCCTATATACAGCATCAGCCACACATAGCCCACCCTTTATACAGTATGAATACCTCTATATACAGTATGAGACACCACACAGACTCCTACTCAGGCCTCCTATATACAGCATCAGTCCCACACAGTCCCCCTATACACAGTATGAGCTGTCATGCAGCCCCCTATATACAATAGGAGTGCCCACACAGTCTCCCTATATATACAGTAGTATAATCCTTCACATAGCCTCTTTATACATAGTATGAGCCCACACTTAGCTTCCTTATACACAGTATAAACCCTCAGACAGCCCATCTATATACAGTATGAGCCCCCAAATAGTCTCCTTACACACAGTATGACCCCCAAGTAACCTCATAAATGCAGTATGATCCCCCAAATGTCATGACATCATCACGTCTGCTGTCTCAGTTGCACACGGTGATTGGCAGTACATAGAGCTGACAGTTCCACCCTTCACCAATGTATTTGCTGCTATCTGCGATATCAGGACGTGGGTGATAGATGGCACAGTGTAGTACCCTGTTGCCCCGAAAGACACCCTTTTCTTTAACTTTTTTGCTCCAAAAATGCACTATGTTTTATTTTCAGGGGATGTCTAATTTTGCCATTATCTAACCCCAAAAATTTAAAATTCCCATGCCGCCCCCAATATCTCCACCATCCCCTTGCAGCACCAAATATACCCATGCAAAGCATCCCCCCACAGGTCCTATTTTTGGGGAAACAGGGTAGGTCCAGACTGGAGCAACCAGAGGGCCGGATGTGGCCTGCGGGCCACACTTTGCCCACCACTGCTGAAGACTAATGACAACACAAGAAATGATTGGACATGTTGACATCCGGTATGCCCAGTCCTCTTTTTCTCCAAACGTTTGAGAGGACAGTAAAAAAGTCACATGGATTGTCAGTGGATTTAGAGGATTTGACCCAAGATTAGTCAAATGTTGGCAGCTTAAAGGGGTTGCTGGCAGGGGTGTAACTACAATAGGTGCAGGAGTTGCAATCGCACCTGGGCCCTGCAGCCTGAGGGGCCCCAAAAGTCCCTTTGGCCCATAGAAAAAGACTAATATTATTAAAGATTTGCAATAATTGGGGGCCCCGTTGGAGCTTTCTCATCGGGGCCCTGGGCCTGAAGTTACACCACTGGTTGCTGGGATCCACAAGGATCAGTTGTAGAGTTGAGCAAAAAGATTTTCAGGACCCTGATCGATAGGTGACTTCAGTGATTCATGGCTGTCAGACTAAACCCTGCCAACATTCTTCTGATAGGTGAGACCGATGCATCACTATCTTTATGGCAAGACACACCCATGATAATTAACTACGCCTACTAATGAGAAGAGGTGGCAGTAGGGACATGAAGACCCGAAGGGCTCTGGACTGGCAAATAATGGATTATATTGTTGCAAATCTTTTTGCTCAACGCAAATAATCTGAGTGTGAACCTAGTTATTTCCCTACAGTGCCTCCACAGGAGGAAAAAGGGATTGCACTGCTCTCATGAAAGTCAATTGGCTGCCCATGATATGTATTGATATGAGCTGGATTAGGCTGTTGAATGGGGACCCCCTTTATTAAATCAGAATTCTCTTATAGGTGGGTTGTCTACACCAGAAAAAAAAACCCTTTAAGAGTTCGGGAGACAAAACATTTGGCTCAAAACCCATAAAAATCTCATCTACTGGTTGGGAAATGTATCTTCTTCATGAGCAGCTGCCATTAATCTGACCGTATCAAACAACACCTCGTAACTCAGCTTTCATGATCCTGGCATTGGGAGTTCAGGGTGAAAGAAGCCACTGCTGAAGTTTTAGGTGAAGTTATATAGAAGATACATCTGGATATTTACCCCTCGAATATTGTGGGAGTTGTAGTACAGGACTGTCGTCCGTTAACCGTACTTTAGTAAAGTTTGACTGTTGTGGTTCCTCAATACTTTTGGGGAATATCATGGAAAAAAGTCTGTGCCATTTATTCATTACTATTTTACTATGGAAAACATACATGACTTTCTATTTTTCTTTACCCTGTGGGGGATGTGATTAGAGAACAATAAATCCTTGTTTTCTGGTGGCAAGAAACGTCTACGGGGAGCGTGCAACTACTGTTCTCTAAGATCGTAGACTTGTTAGGATCGTGGTCCTCGGCTGCCGGAATAACACTTGTTATATTTTCCTTATCCCTCCATGTGGAAGGTCCCAACTGCAAGCACAACCGTGGAAGGAGCGTCTGCGCTCAACCGAGTCCGCTGGGCCCAGAGCGGCCGAGAGGTGGCGGTCGGAGACTCTGAAGGACGGATCTGGATCTACGATGTCGGAGAGGTATGAAGAAAGTCATACATGTACACATTAACGCAAGGGGACCCATCTGGCTGGGGGTATTCCCTTATTGATGGAGAGGATATCTTTTGCATTTACCCAGAGCAAAACATTGGGTAGGAACCAATCTTCTCTTTAGCTAATGAGAATCAAAGTGGTACTTGAATAGGTAACCCCCCAGTAGTTTAATTAGGAGGGAGGTGAGATATGTATGGTAATTATGAACAAGACGAATTAATGGAGAATTACAGTAAAAATTAATGTCTTGTGTTCTGTAGCCACACATCATTAGGGCCCGGGGCTCCCAGTACTCAAGGTTACAGGATGGTTTTGACATCGTGGAAGCTTCTGACTTTTGTTTCTTTGAAATGTTTATTCCACAACAGGTAATGTGTCAGTACAGGCCGTCCCCCGGATGCAAACTAGATAGGTTCTGTAGGTTTGCTGATAACCCAAATTTGTATGTAAACTGAAACAGACCCTCCCCTACCCAAAAAAAAAACTTTATTGCTTACCTCTTTGCCCGCCGCCCTGTCTGTTTGTTCTTCTTCTTCCGCTGCCATGCGTTGCACCTCTCCGGCCTTTTCTCTATAGTCCAGGACTTCTGGCCATATCCAGGCCTCGGAATTCAAAAAGGTCATGGTGCAAGTCTTGACAAAACAAACTAGATAACTTCCGTAGGTCTTTTGATAACCCAAATTTGCCTGAAGTAGGGCAGGCAAAAGAGAAAAACCTACATTGCCCACCTCTGCTGCCCACGCCGATTCCCGCTATTGGCCCCTCTAACTTTCCCTGTTGCACGTTGCATCACCGACCTCTTTTATAGTCTAGGACTTCTGACCGTGTCCAGGCCCCGGAGTTCAAATGATCATGGTGCAGGTCTTCGCAAAATGAACTGAATATGTTCTATAGGTTTCTTGGTAACCCAAATTGCCTTTAGCAGTGCCGGCAAAAGAGAAATAATCTACATTGCCCATCTCGGCTGCCCACGCCGATTCCCGTTGTTGGCTCCTCTTCCTTTCACTGTTGTGTGTAGCACATCCGACCTCTTCCTTATAGTCCAGGAATTATGGCCATGTCCAGATCTCGTTGTTAAAAAGGTCACAAAGAAAATACCTTACAACATGCAATCACCTCCGAGGCCTTGGTGCAACCGGACATCCTGGCCTATAGTGAAGAGGCAGCCAAAGGTAGAGGGAAGAGAACCAACGACGTGTAGAAGAGCGGTCAGGAAAGTGAGCGATTAAGTATTATATTTTGGTTGTTTGATGTCTTACGTCCATAACTGATTTTTATAAGAATAATGATAGGCTCACCACCGTGTGGGTGCTCTAGAAAAACGCCTCAATATATTAAGATTAGCTAGGCACACCAATATTTTGTAATAAATCTTCAAGAAACAATCTCCTCTGTTTTCATAATGTTTTTATTTGTTACTGTATCACATCAAGTATTTGTAAAATGATTGACGTTATCGTTTCGACCTTTTCGGCCTTCTTCAAGAATCTTAATACAAAAATCAAAAGAATACAAAGTATCAATTTTACAGAAAAACAGTTACATGAAATTATATCCAACACAAATCACTTATGTTTAGTAACAAATAGTATATTCCAAAATACCATATATACTCGTGTATAAGCCGACCCGTGTATAAGCCGACCCCCCTACTTTTGCCCCCAAAACCTGGGAAAATCTATTGACTAGCGTATAAGCCGAGGGTGGACCCCAGCACAGGTATACAGCCCCCAGCAGTGGTATACAGGCCCCAGCAGTATGATATACAGCAGCCCCCAGTGGTATATACAGCAGCCCCAGTGGTATTGCAGCCCCTATATACAGCAGCCCCAGTGGTATTGCAGCCCCAGTGGTGTATACAGCAGCCCCTATATACAGCAGCCCCAGTGGTATTGCAGCCCCAGTGGTATTGCAGCCCCTATATACAGCAGCCCCAGTGGTATTGCAGCCCCAGTGGTATTGCAGCCCCTATATACAGCAGCCCCAGTGGTATTGCAGCCCCAGTGGTATTGCAGCCACTATATACAGCAGCCCCAGTGGTATTGCAGCCCCAGTGGTGTATACAGCAGCCCTTATATACAGCAGCCCCAGTGGTATTGCAGCCCCAGTGGTATTGCAGCCCCTATATACAGCAGCCCCAGTGGTATTGCAGCCCCAGTGGTATTGCAGCCCCTATATACAGCAGCCCCAGTGGTATTGCAGCCCCAGTGGTGTATACTGCCCCAGTGGCAGTATATTGCAGCCCCAGCGGTAGTATACAGCAGCCCCCGTAATCCAGGGCCCCCCCAGCCTGACTCCGGTCACCTGTAAGGAAACTATACTTATCACAGTGCCGCTGTCTGTCCGCGCCCGCTCGCACCCGCTCGCAGCTGCCGTACGCGATCCTCCATCTTCATGCCTCTTCTTCCTGTTTCCTGTGCTCGTCGCAGGGAATGACGACATTGCCTGTGATAAGTATAGTTTCCTTTACAGGTGACCGGACCGAGGCTGGGGGGGCCCTGCATTACGGGGGCTGCTGTATACCGATGTATACATCGGTATACAGCACTGACTCGCGTATAAGCCGAGGGGGGTACTTTTCAGCCCAATTTTTGGGCTGAAAAACTCGGCTTATACGCGAGTATATACGGTACATCAGTACACAAAATATGAGATGAGATCTATCTCTGACAAGTTGAAAATGAAAGAAGAAGAAACAAGAAAAATTGCGAAAAAAAGAAAAGAAGAAAATACTGTATGGAATATATAGACAGGTACAGGAAAAATATGTATATGTTACCTATATTCAACTTGTCAGAGATAGATCTTATCTCATATCTTGTGTACTGATGTATTTTGGAATATATTATTTGTTACTAAACAAAAGTGATTTGTGTTGGATATAATTTCATGTAACTGTTTTTCTGTAAAAATGATACTTTGTATTCTTTTGATTTTTGTATTAAGATTCTTGAAGAAGGCCGAAAAGGTCGAAACGTTAACGTCAATCATTTTACAAATACTTGATGTGATACAGTAACAAATAAAAACATTATGAAAACAGAGGAGATTGTTTCTTGAAGATTTATTACAAAATATTGGTGTGCCTAGCTAATCTTACGTCCATAACTGAGACATAAGTCGGTGATTGCCTGTATTGGGGTAACGGTCTTACACAAGCTGAATAAAACATGTGGCACTCTTGAGAGATGTTTGGTGCTCAAGAAGGGTTCTAACCCGTTCAATGTTGAAGATACTTGGCACTCCAATAATGTTGAACAAGAGACTGTTTTATTAAGGCAGTCTAAAACAAAGAAAAGATAACGTTTTGACCCTTAATCACGGGTCTTCATCAGACACAGACTGCTGTGGAATAAATCGGATACAATGAGCACACACTGTGGGTATACGCCGAACTACAGTGCCGTCCTGGATCCAATTTATTCTACAGTCTGTGTCCGATGAAGACCCGTGATTAAAGGTCGAAACGTTATCTTCTCTTTGTTTTGGATTGGCCTTAATAAAAAAATCTTTTGTTCAACATTATTGGAGTGCCAAGTGTCTTCTACATTGTCTTCACGGGTGTCAGATACACAGTCCTGTAACCAGTAAACCGCACCCGGGGCAAGAGTGTTTGAGTACATTAGTAACATTTTTGCCAAAATAGGAGGGAAAAAACATTTAATTCTACAATTTTGGTGCTTTGTCATCACTGATGTCCTGAAGAACAGTTAGTGTCCCAGGCTTGTCTTGTATTAAATTATTCCCTATTCTGGAGCTTCTCATTTTAGAACACTGTAGTATGCTGTTCCTCTGTTATTCTTACTGGAAATTCATAAGTAAATTGCCAATTGGGTGTTACCCCCTGGGGTTGGGTAACTTATACAGCCTGACATTGTCCAATATGTGCAGACAGTGACTGTCGATGTGGAGGCAACCTCCCTTATTAAGGGGAATGGTGACATCTCATTGTCAATATCTATCAGTCGATCCAGCAATCTTGGATTAAGTCTATGATGTTCCACTTATGGTTGAAAACCAGCAAAATCCAAATACTTTATAAAGGTAATTCAAAAGATATAATGAAATTAAATAACGTAATTTAAGCACATCCGGGGGGTCGTAACTGAGTGGTGTCTTTCTTAACTTAAAGGGGTTGTGTCATCATTTTAAATGGGTAAAGTAGCAAACTACTTGTAAAAACTTCTCAAGAATAGAGACATTTATAATTTTGAGTCGTCTTATTGGCCACCACTCCAGTCTACCAGAGGTGTACATCATTTACAAGCTCGTTGCTATACAGCTTGTAAGTGCTGCTCTGATGCGAGTGAGATCACTGGATCATAGCCAAGGTCAACACCCCTTCTATGAAAGCACGCCATACCGGCTAGAAGCACAAAAAAGGGAAATGTCCTCAGAAAACGATGTATTGTTTAAATCAAGTCTTCATGCTAAACATATTTTGGTAAAAAAAAAATCCAAGTGAATAAACTATGAATATTGAAAAAACCTGATATCTTGCAGTTTTCACTTTGGCCATTGAACATTATATTATGCTGACACTTCCTGATCTGTGGAAATCAGATCTTAGTAGCATCATCATCACACGCAGGATTGCAATGACAGACAACACATACTGCAGGTGAAATAAGTATTGACCATATCACCAATTTTCTAAATAAATATATTTCTAAAGATGCTATTGACATGCATTTTTCACCAGATGTTGGTAACAACCTATCCAATCCACACAAGCAAAGAAATCAAACCATAGATGTCCATAAATTTACTGTTGTGTAATAATGAGAAATGACACAGGGAAAAAAGCCTTTGTTGGTGATGAAGCTCCAGACGCCTCCTGTATGGAGACACTACCCCCTGCATTGCTCAGGTGATTTTGGCCCATTCTTCCACACAAACACTCTTCACATCCTGCAGGTCCCGTGGATCCTTCTATGATCTCTGAGCTTTAGTTCCTTCCAGACATTTTCTATTGGATTCAGCTTCAGTGATCAGCTGGGACATTGTAGCAGATTTATATTCTTCAATAACCCATACAGTTCACACAGGCAAAGAAATCAAACCATAGATGTCCATAAATTTAGTGGTGTGTAATGAGAAATGACACAGGGAAAAAGTATTGAACACATGAAGAAAGAGAGGTGCAAAAAGCCATGAAAAGTCATGACACCTGGTGAAATCTATCAGTAATTAGACGGCAATACTGACACTTAGACATCATCAACTCATGGCCTATAAAAAGGAGTCTCATTACCAAGGTGCCACACAAGAAACATCTCATGATGGGTAAAACCAGGGAGCTGTCTCAAGACCTTCACAACCTTATTCTTGCAAAACATAATGATGGCATTGGTTACAGAAACATTTCTAAAGTCCTAGGGTCTCCAGGGAGCTCTGTTGGGGTCATAATCTGGAAGTGATAAGAACATCATTTCACCATAAACCGGCCACAACCAGGTGCTCCCCACAAGATTTCATACAGAGGAGTGAAAAGAATTGTTAGAAGAGTTGTCCAAGGGCCAAGAACCATCTGTGGAGAACTACAGAAAGAGCTGGAATCAAGAGGTTACAGTTGTTTCAAAGAAACTAATAAGTATTGCCCTCCCCCTCCATGACCTGTATGCACCCTCCTGTATGCACGCTCCTGTATGCACGCTCCTGTATGCACGCTCCTGTATGCACGCTCACCACGCAAGACTCCATTGCTGAACAAAAAGAATGTTCAAGAGCATTTAAAGTTTGCTCAACTACATTTAGACAAGTCTGTGAAATCCTGGGAGAATACAGTCTTGTTAGACTGGACCAAAATGTAACTCTTTGGTTGCCATACTACACATCATCTTTTGAGGCCAAAAGGCAAATACCCCCAAAAAGTACCAACAACACGGAAGTGTGGAAGTGAAACATCATGGTGTGGGGCTGATTTTCAGCGTACGGCACTGGCAAACTTCATATGATTGGAGGAAGGATGAATGGACAAATCTAACGAGACATTCCTGATAAAAATCTGCTGCCATCTACGAGGATGATGAAGATGAAATGAGGGCGACATTTCACAAGACAATGATCCCAAACACACAGACACTTTCAGAGAAAAAAAATACATTTTCTAGAATGTCCGAGACGATCACCGGAGCTGAATCCAATAGAAAATGTCTGGTAGGTACTAAAGCTCAGAGATCATAGAAGGATCCACGGGATCTGCAGGATGTGAAGAGTGTTTGTGTGGAAGAATGGCCCAAAATCACTGAGCAATGCAGGGAGTAGTGTCTCCATATAGGAGGCTTCTGGAGCTTCACCAACAAAGGCTTTCTTACTATTACACATAACTTCATTTATGGACATCTATTGTTTGATGTCTTTGCCTGTGAGAATTGGATGGGTTGTTACTGACATCTGCTGAGAAATTCATGTCAATAGCACTGTTAAAAATATATTTACTTAAAAAATTGGTAATGTCTTCAGTACTGATTTCACCCGCTGTGTGCACACATATCACAGGATCCACCAGCTCGCTTCCTCCACTTGTACAATGACTGATAACACCTCTATATACAGTAGATAACACAGGATCCACCATTCACAATAGGTGATATCACAGCTCACCTCCTCCTGTACAATGACTAATAACACCTCTATATACAGTAGATAACACAGGATCCACCATTCACAATAGGTGATATCACAGCTCACCTCCTCCTCCTGTACAATGACTGATAACACCTCTATATACAGTAGATAACACAGATCCACCATTCACAATAGGAGATATCACAGCTCACCTCCTCCTGTACAATGACTGATAACACCTCTATATACAGTAGATAAACAGGATCCACCATTCACAATAGGTGATATCACAGCTCCCACCTCCTGTAAATGATGATAACACCTCTATATACAGTAGTAACACAGGATCCACCATTCACAATAGGTGATACACAGCTTCACCTCTCGTACACGGACAGCCGCGGGGAAGTGTTACAACACTGAGTCCACTGAGGGCTTTCCCGCTGCTGTCAGTGAACTCAGTTGAGCCTGCTTCGGATTAACAGATTGTGGGAATTGTTGGCCCAACAGTTGCACCATCTCGCAGCAGGTTTAACTTAGTTCACACCATGGAAACTACAGCTGTGAGCTCAGTTGAACTACTGCCGGATTGCAGGACAGATGTGCCACCAAATCCGCAGTCCGTTAATCCAGCAGCAGGCTCACTGAGTTGACTGACAGCAGCGGGGAAGCCCTCAGTGACATCCTCTCTGCAGCGGCTGTCAGTGTATCCCAGAAGCTGCAATGAGCGGTCGCGTATTCATCACTTAAGCCTCTGGGATGTAGCAGATCCAGATTCGTCGATCATCTTCGTGTGGATACTTCGGACCTGCAGGGGTGTTTTTGTGGTTAATTAAGAGGTGAAAGAGGGGATGTGTATTTTTTATTGCAAATATAGGATTTTTCTCTGTGTTTGTGTTTATTTCTCTTGATTTACAGGTTAGTGATGGGGGGTCTCAAAGACCCCCTACCTATCACTAACCTAGGGCTTAATGGCAGTTGTGATTTTTGACCAATCACAGCTGTCATTAACCCCTTACGTTACCCCGATTGCCATCAATGCAAAGCAATTGGGATGACCTGGGTAAAGTCCCAGGATTGGTTCATCCAGTGGATCTGTCAAATTCTGGGGGTGGGGGAGTGCAGGCTGCTATATTTAGAATGGGTGGCCGATAACCATGAGCCTCCCCCGGCTGAGAATACCACCTCCCAGCTGTCAGCTTTACTGTGGCTGAGTATCAAAACTGGGGGGAACCCCACACCGTTTTTGCAAATTATGGGATCCTCCGTTTCTATTTTGGAAAACAGCCATGATAAAGCTCACCAGTGAGGGTTGTAGCTGTGTGTAGCTGCGCTTTACCGCATTATATCAAACACAGACAGGAGCCCACGTACTTCTTTTTATTTATTTATTTTTTTTTTACAGTGATGACCGGCCAATCACAGCTATGATATTCTTCACATGGCTTTGATGGGGCCGGAAGTGCCTACACTAGAACATCTTGCTAATTAGTTCTCTGTGGCCCTTCAACAAGCTTTATTGAGATGACAAAACCGAACAAGAAGCGAAATACAGTAAAAACTCAGTTTTTGGATTTAGTACCAGATACAAGGTATTCGGTACGAATCCCAAAATTTACTGTTCGGGTTCGCTCATAATTAAGGATTTTTTGCAATTTGCTTCCTCGCAGGTCTGCTAGCCCTGGAAAAAATGCAAGAACAAGGAAATTCAAATTTTGCCTGATCCGCCCTTCTCTAAAGATTCTGAGCTCATAGTCCAGTTTCTGCAAGAATCAGTAGTCATAACTCAGAATAAAGCAATACCAGGCAATCATTCCCTATGATTTGCACTGATGAGGTTTCCTAGTGTCAGGAGACCCCTTGTCCGTGGTGAGGTCATGTTAGGATTAGTAGTTACTCGATATGATTATAATATAATTGTATAACAGTCATGTCCTATGGTTGGTCTTCTTGGGGGTTGTAGTGCTCTTTGTCCGTTTGGAGCTGCCTGGGTAATTGATTGTAGATGGATATTTGACACTTTTCCTAATTCCTATAGTGCGGACCAACTTTGCTCGTCAAGGTCCCGAGACAACGTACAATCTCTCCAGGCAGTTTCATGACTTTATTTGATATTCTGGAGCTTTACTTACAACATGGGAACACGCCGGGTTACCACGCTAAACAAAATTAAAAACCGTCTCGAGCCTCGAGTAAAGCCGGAGCATTATGGGAGTTCTTAATTGGGGAGAAGAGGGTTATATATAGGAGTCAGTGTTCTAATTGGCCATTACCCAATATGTAGCGCCGCGATCCCGACCTATAACACGAGCCGTGTGTGACGGGTATATAATCTGCTATATGAGCTGACGTCATGCTCCCTCACGGCGTCCTCCGCTTCTCTTATTGACTAAAAAATACGACATGTCTATTATTAGTCTTCAGGGAGGAAAGCGAACGTTCTCTGCCAGTGCAACACACTCATTTACTCGCAGTTCACGAGGTGATGTATGAATTTTTACAACCATGTTATGTTAACAAGATTATTTACTCACTGCCAAAAATATAGAAGCAGCATATGTAAAGGGAGGCACGCTAATTAAGAGCGCTTGTCCGGGCCGTGTACAGCTTTCATCTCGCTGATATCACATCTGCTTATAGCATGCGGAGTCAGATTAACCTCAGGAACCCCAGAGCGCCTGCAGCTCCCGAGCAGAACCAAGTGCAACGTGCGGGAAATATGGGGTTAATGCTTCATGTCTGTTCCAGTTCTTGCCTTAGGAGGGATGACAGACAGACGTCCACTGACATTTACCACCGGCGTCCTACCAGCTATAATCATGAGTTTCCCTTCAATTATTCATGGGCTCTTTGTTCGGTATTTTGAAAAGCCGTAGATGTGAGAAGCTTCCTCGAATCGAGTGCTCATCTCCCCAACGCTCTACAGACCAACGATGACCTCAGTGTCTTCACCTCTCCATACAACACCAATGTCATTAGAAGTACTTGATGTAATAGGGTGTCCTTCTCAGAAAATCATCTATCAACTTTACTGTTTTGGACTAAACTACTTCTTTAAGCAACGTCCTTGGATTCGCCCCTACACCATACATAGAGTAAACACATATGACGTAAAAGAGAACCGTGCTTCCCAATCCGAGGTCCATGGATTTTCATTATCCCAAAGGAAGCCATTAAAGGATTCAACTGCAGACAGAGATCATTTGGAGGATAAAATAGCTGGTATTGGATAGAAAGGTAGTCAAAACATCTCAACCGGAATATATCTGGGGTGGCCCATCCCCAAACCAGGTTTTGTTGAGGTTGGATTGGCAAATTTGGTTTCCTATTTAGCTGGCTATCATTTTTGTTGACCTATCGAGAGCAAAAATAAATTGATAGAGAGCTAATGGGGTTGTCCGGCCTTGTGATGTTCATGACTAGAGTTGGTGTGATTAGAATAATCCTGGTCCAGGAGCCAGTTCAGTAATCTGTGGCTGTAGGATGGGAGTTCTGAGAACCGCCTCTTACCTCCAGTCTACCATGGATGTTCATTTCATTAGCCAGCCTGACGTGATATCTCATGACCATCACACCACACTGATGACGGCAGCCAGGCCAGCTGATCAAAAGAAGAGCTGCATATGCCAGGAGGCCACTGATGCAGGTCCTACAATTCGATTTGTACCAACACCATAGATGGCCTATCCTTTTTGGTGGTTTGACGCCTCGCACCTGCACCAATCAGCTGTTTTTAGCACCAGACTGAAGTAAACTGTGAACGTAGCTGGAAAAGCTTAGTTGGCTTCTTAATGAAACTACCATCAATCATAATCATAATGGATGGACCCCCATCAAACTGAGATGAACTGGCCTTAAGCTGCCAGCAAGGAAAAACGGATATTAATCCTTGCTGGTACAAGAGAAATTAATCACATTAACTGCGATAATTCGCTGGTTGCAGGTTGCCAGGTTTATGATCATGTTCATAAACCTGGCAATCTGCAACCAGCTATTAGGCTGTATGGCGCCGTCTGACACCGCAATAGCGATATTGGCGGCGATCTAGCCTATACCGCACCATTGCTGGGTTGATCCCAGCGAGCCATGGCTGCGCCCACATCGCAGCACCGTCACCGGCAGCATCTGCCTGTGTGACACCAAGGCTGCGATGTCGGAAGCGACCACGCTCCCGCGGCATCGCTTCCGACATCGCAGCCTTGGTTGCTGTGTGTGACGGCCCCTTTAGGCTAGATCTACACTTGCACCCCCGCTAGGGACAATCTTGGGTTGTTTTGACCACTCCCTTGGGTTGCATGACCATTGTGTTGTGGTTTTATTGTGTAGAAACCATGTAGTGAGCTGTGGAAAAGTCTTCCCTACTGGAAGAATTCGAGCATCGTCCTGTTTCATCCATAATCCTGGTTTATGGTGAGGAATCACTGACCACTGTAGCACTCCCATGACTCGATCCCGCTCATTTTGGTTTTACACTTTGCAGTGGAAATCAGCGAAGTAGAATATGGTGGATCCCAATCTACTCAGTTTAGCATCCCATTGGGGTCAATGTAGACAAAAATTGGAGCTCATTAAAATAGCATATAAGTGCCTAACACAATACTCCCAGCTCAGGTTCTAGAGATAGTAGCTATCTACCTGAAAACTCTGCAATGGAAGACCTTTCTATGCAGGCTCCAAGTATCTTAGATGTTCCATCATCCAAATTGACCATTCTAGATCTTCAGGCTTCATTGGAAACTGCATGAGACACCATCAACACTACCGAAAAGCTGGTGGCTTAGGTTGCTGATTGTCAGTAGTAGAGCAGGTGCCCAAAATGGTTTTCATTGTGTTAATCTCAGATGGAGGAGACAAAGGTCACACAAACGCTTTGGATCGCTGTTTTATGACCTTTTCCCTTGCTCCTTTCCATATTTCCATTTTGGGTAAATGAACTTGATAGAGGGCATATTCTCTACCCAAGTCTACTGAAGACGATGATCTACTTCTACACTGGAGGACTTGGCCACCAAAACGTGGCCTGTAGATTACTTTTTGGGATGGTATCATCCAGTTGGGACAATGCCAGTGCTACAGAAACCACACAAATGCTCCATTTGACATTTTTGTTCATTTTTGAAGTTACCTCCACTTGATCCGAATCCACGAACGTTCCTCCGTTAGGTCTCGTAGGGTTTGCACTAACAATTAGGCTCAATGTCTCAGCTTCTGGGTTCCTTACTGATCTGACACAATAAGAAGGAAATGATTCTTGACACAACCATGAATATAAGTGCCAACCGTAAAATAGAGGCAGGAAGAAGAGTCCGCCGTAAAACAAGCAGTCGCTTGGCTCTGGCTGCTGAAGATGCTTCATTGTAATGTCTTTTGACATCGTAGAGAATGAGGCTAACGACTTATTGAGGAGCTCAGCAATCGTGTGCGAGGGAAGGCGAGTCCCCAGCCACAAGGGACGCCAGTACATGAGTCATACTGCAACAATTTCGCCCATCGGCCATGAAATCACAGCGCTTCAGTTACAGCTCTTATTAGATGCAGTTAATGTTTTCCTACTGTACACATCCCTCCACTCTGGATACACGGCCAAAGAGAGTTGATTTATTAACCCCTTGTGATGCGAGTCACTACAGTAATAACTAGTCCCAGAAGGGGAGAGAGAGACTACAATTACAGATACTAATTATATTATAATAATACTTACTGGATAAGTAAAAGAGGGTCACAATTCGAGGTCAGGTCCAGGAAATGGCACAGAACAACAAGGGGTAGTTAGAGATGAAATCCAATTCACGAGCCGGGGTCAGGACAACCAGAAAGACAAGACAGTTTAGAGGGAGCAGGCAAAAGAGTAGTCAGGTCACAGGCAAAGGGTTAAAGTCCAGGTAAGGGAATAAAGTCAGGCACAGAGGGATCAGTCTAACACAGGCAGCAGCAAGTGTACAATTGACACTGAATGGAGGAGCTAGCATGCTTAAGTAGAGGCCTAATCAAGGGAAGTGAACACAGATGATTGCAGCACAGACTCAGCACAACCAAATCAGACTGAGAGCCTCTACACAATAGTAACATAGCAGACAAGGACAGTGTAGAGACCGTGACACCCCTTTAATCCTTTATAGGGTTTGCTTCTGAGCCTGTCCCATACTTATAGTGAAGGATGTCAAAAACATGGGGGGTTCCCAAAAACAGCACCACCTGGGTCCACAAGTTGTATGTAGAATTCCAGCTAACCCCCCCGTGACATCAATACAAATGAGATGCAATATCATTAATGAACTATTGACTGTTTTGGGGGGAAAAAATTCTAAACTTGTTAAACTCATTTTTCTAGGTGCAATGTTATGTGATTACTCATTTATTATGATGACCTTAGCTTTGTATTTCTGGTACATTGATTTATGGGGACAGGTATGCCTCCTCTCTTAGTGTGTTAGTTTAAAAAAGGACAGAGCAATTCAAGTTGTGCAGTAAATGGCTACTTCCGAATCCATAGCATAGATCATAAGAGGAGGGCTCGGCGTTCTGCGGCAGATCCATAGTGTGACATCTGTCTGAGAATGCCAACACAAGAAGGCCAGGCACAAGCCACTCCATTAAGCAGAAGCCCAAAAAACCCTGACACCCTCTAACCCCTATACAGGGATCTGGATTTACATCAGTGTCCAGAGACAGGAACGTCACCAAGCAGGGTCAATAGAGGGAGGTCAGGAGTAGGACATAATCAGGGTCAGATAGTCATGGAGCCAGGTCAAAATCAAGATGGCAGCTAGGTACACAATTATGAAGCAGCAGAAGTATCGAAAAAGCAGGCGGGGGTAACAGGAGAACACTATATAATACAGGAGCCTAGCCAGGGGAGCCAAAAGCTATATCTGGCAGTTTCCAGCAGAAAGCTGAAGATATTAGTAGGGTGTGGTGCTTTCCAATAGGCTGAAGCTAGTAGTTAATGACTTCAGCTGGACAGCACACACACATCTACACTCTCAGTCTGTGAAGCACTGCAGATTCCAGTACCTCTAACCTTAGTGGATGGATGGAGCCTGCGCTCACCAGAGGTTCTGGTTTTGATTTCTCTATCACCAGCACCACCAACAGGGTGCATACAATATGTTGGTGACTGATGGTGTCAGTGGGGCAGATTCTGGTGGGGTGGTGACATATAGACAAGAATGCATTGTTAGTGTGCCTGAATAGCTGCACTCCAGACAGAGTAGCGTTTTCAAATTTGTGGGGGTCCCAGTGGTCAGCCCCAAAGCATTCAGAAAGTTAGTTTATCCTGTGGATAAATATACAATTTAGTAAAAACCCTATAATAACAACACAATTTGCAGAAACCTTCAACCCCCCCCTAGTGGTGGCTACCGGCAGGCAGAATTTTGCTGATTAATCTTGTGTATGCAGAGGCTTTGGAGCTTCATATTAGAAAACAAATGAAACTCTAACCACTGCAAAATTATAGATACATACGGTAATCAGCGAAACGTTTAATTTATTTTACATTAATTGTGCTGTTGAGATTTTCTACCTAAATTGTAGAAGTCACCAATGAGTTCAGTGCAACATATATAAATAAGGGTAATAAATCTTGCAAATGACAAGTTCTATAAGAGGAAGTATTATTCCTTATAATACATACATCACCTGATGCAGAACCTCTTTTTTGATTAGGAATCAGCTGCTTTATAAGAGACATTGAATAAAGAGAATAAAGTGATCTCTAAAATTCTGTACCCCTGTAAAATAAGCACCAAAATCCACACGGATAAGTACTGACAATTTTTGCGATTATGCCTGGGAATTATTTTTTTTTTAACAAACGCTCTATTTACACATTTGCAGCATGATACAGAGGGGAAAACGATGTGACGTGTGGATTTTAAAATACAAAGTGTCTCACCTCTCTGAGCGGATCTCACTCTGCACAATCTTTGGGAAATCATGTGTAGCAAAATCAGCAGTTAAGATGTGAGAAATTTGCAGCAGATTTTGCTGGAAATAGCCTTCAGCAGGCTCAGAATGGCCCACAGGCAAACAGGGCAATCTCCCGGTAAGTCCCTGTGTTGGAGTAACACCCAGGCTCAGACTGGCCCACAAGTGAACAGGGCAATCTCCCGGTAAGTCCCTGTGTTGGAGTAACACCCAGGCTCAGACTGGCACACAAGTGAAAAGGGCAATCTCCTGGTGAGCCACTGTGCTGGAGTAACACCCAGGCTCAGACTGGCCCACAAGTGAACAGCGCAATCTCCCGGTGGGTTCCTGTGTTGGAGTAACACCCAGGCTCAGACTGGCCCACAAGTGAACAGCGCAATCTCCCGGTGGGTTCCTGTGTTGGAGTAACACCCAGGCTCAGACTGGCCCACAAGTGAACAGGGCAATCTCCCGGTAAGTCCCTGTGTTGGAGTAACACCCAGGCTCAGACTGGCCCACAAGTGAACAGGGCAATCTCCCGGTAAGTCCCTGTGTTGGAGTAACACCCAGGCTCAGAATGGCCCACAGGCAAACAGGGCAATCTCCCGGTGGGCCCCTGTGTTTTAGTAACACCCATGCTCAGACTGGCCCACAGGCAAACAGGGCAATCTCCCGGTGGGTTCCTGTGTTGGAGTAACACCCAGGCTCAGACTGGCCCACAAGTGAACAGGGCAATCTCCCGGTAAGCCCCTGTGTTGGAGTAACACCCAGGCTCAGAATGGCCCACAGGCAAACAGGGCAATCTCCCGGTGGGCCTCTGTGTTTTAGTAACACCCAGGCTCAGACTGGCCCACAGGCAAACAGAGCAATCACCTGGTGGTCCACTGTGCTGGAGCGATACGCAGGCTTTGGCTGGCCCACAAGTGAACAGGGCAATTTCCCGGTGGGCCACTGTGCTGGAGTAACACCCAGGCTCATACTGGCCCACAGGCGATCAAGGTAATCTCCCAGTGGGCCCATGTGCAGGAGTGACACCCAGGTTCAGACTGGCCCACAGGCAAACAGGGCAATCTCCCGGTGGGCCCCTGTGTTGGAGTAACACCCAGGCTCAGACTGGCCCACAAGCAAACAGGGCAATCTCCCAGTGGGCCCCTGTGTTGAAGTAACACCCAGGCTCAGACTGGCCTACAAGTGAACAGGGCAATCTCATAGTGGGCCACTGTGCTGGAGTGACACCGATGCTTGTACTGGCCCACAAGTGAACAGGGCAATGTCCCCGTGAACCCATGTGCTGGAGTGACACCCATGCTTGGACTAGCCCACAGGTGAACAGGGCAATCTCCCGGTGGGCCACTGTGTTGGAGTGACACCCAGGCTTGGACTGGCCCACAGGCCAACAGAGCAATCTCCTGGTAGTCCACTGTGCTGGAGCGATACGCAGGTTTTGGCTGGCCCACAAGTGAACAGGGCAATTTCCCGGTGGGCCACTGTGCTGGAGTGACATTCATGCTCATACTGGTCCACAGGCGATCAGGGCAATCTCCCAGTGGGTCCATGTGCAGGAGTGACACCCAGGCTTGGACTGGCCCACAGGTGAAGAGCGCAATCTCCTGGTGATCCACTGTGATGGAGTGACACCTAGGCTCGGACTGACCTCCAGTTTAACAGGGCAATCTCCCGGTGGGCCCCTGTCCTGGAGTGACACCCAGGCTCAGACTGGCCCACAGGCGAACAGGGCAATCTCCTGGTGGGCCCCTGTGCTGGAATGACACCCAGGGTCGGACTGGTCCAAAGGTGAACAGGGCAATCTGCCAGTTGGCCGCTGTGCAGGTTGACACCCAGGCTCGGACTGACCCATAGGTAAAGAGGGCAATCTCCTGGTGGGCCACTGTGTTAGAATGATACCTAGGCTCGGACTTGCCTACAGTTGAACAGGGCAATCTCCCAGTTTGCTGCTGTGCTGGAGTGAGCCACTTACTCCACCTTATAAGCAGTATTTGGCCCCAGTACATTAGATTCACTACGTACAAAGAAAAGCAGCATCTCATCATTCACTCAACAAACTACCCGGTGCATTATTACATAGAATACAGATAAATGTGTGTCTAAGGCTAATGTAATATCTGTATGTAGCTGAACAGTGGACCCCCAGTCAGTGTTACTGGTGGGCCCTTGGCAGCTCAGTCTAACACTGACCTTCAGATATTCTACCACAAAACATCTACATGTACAATCGTCCGATGTACATGGATACATTGCAATTATTTTTATTTATTGATGATGTATAAAAATAGATGACAATACAAACATAATATTGTCCATGAAAATATGACAATTTTTTATACGGTCGTGTGAACTTAGCCATAGAGGAGTAAAAACTATTTTCTGCAAATTTCGAGTTCATGATGGTGTTAATTAGAGGATCGAGCATGACTTATAGATTTAGAACCTACACATTCAATTCCAATGTGACCTGCCCAAGTAGGAAACCAAGAAAAGAATGGAATCTTATACGATGTCGGACAAGAGCAGGACTCCCATTCCCAAATCAATGACTTTCAGATGATTTTTCCAAGACACAAAATTATGAGAAATCCATGAAAAAAATCAGACTTTGCCTTCTGAATGAAAAGAGAATAACAAAAAGTTCCAAGTCCTTGTTATGTTTAAGTGTCGTTAAAGGGTTTTTCATCCTTGGCTCCCAGTAATCTACAAAGAAAACGAAGCGGCGGCTGAACATGTGAAACAAGGCTCCTTAGAGTATGAGCTGTTCTCCGCGGCTTCTCCGTTGCTTTATATCAATGACCCCTTTTGTGTAAATAATTCCTCATCTTCTCGTTAACTGATTTTCAGACAATAAGAGGGGGGAGGTCACCGCAGCCCCCATTATGGGAATCTGGTTAGAAGCCTCTGACTCACAGCTACAGTCATACAACAGAACATTGCCCCCTTTTTGAGGAATAGATACCATCAGTTGTGTGATTTTTGAATATTCACATGGTCGGAGGAGAAACCTTGGAGCCGTCACTGTCCAACGAGAGGAAAGTGTCATGAGATCTTATGTTCCACTGATAAGACAAAGTTGTAACTTTGGGGTTAACTAAAACACTTTGCCCGGTCGTAATCGTCTTTTATGTGGTTTTTGGGGCACGAAAGGACAATGGTAATTTCATCAGGAACAGGGACTTCATTGAAGATCTAACAGAAGCAACCAAAGTCTCAAGAGTGATGGTTTGTGTGACAACTCAGCATCTGGACAGTTGCGCGTGGTGACCTATTCTTAATTATTCCAGATGTACTTTTCCTTTGTTCTGCAAGTCAAGAGCAATTGTTTCATATGAGACAGTCCAATGCCCCTTTTTGTCAGCTAATTTGTGGAACTTCTGCTGATTATGGATTGCATCAGCCCCCTACAGTGTAATAGATTGCATCATTCAGAGGACAATTATAAGGTCAGATTGAAGCAACCAATAAGTCAACAGCCATCTTCCCCCAATCCTGTGGGGCACAATGCCCTGAAATGGGATATAAAAAGGGGCCTGCTCCTGTCACTGGTGTGATTCTACATGGTTCCAGCTGGTGGATTAGAGAAATGCTGCACTGCCCAACACAGAGCAAACACATTTGTTTGGAGAACCAACGTTGGAACAGTCCAGTCACCTGGCCACCTACCTCGCTGTGCTCGGTCAGCTTTTTAAGCTTAACTCTAGTTCTTCCCAATGCGTTTTTGCCTAAATTAGGGTGCTGCTGAGTGGGGTAGACTCCGAAGTTGCAGAGGTTTTGATCCCTGATGAGCCAGTGGAAGGGTGAGACTGTCACATTTAACATCTTGTGTCCTTACTGGGAATGTACTACAGTGGGGGAAAAAAAGGATTTCGTCAGCCACCAATTGTGCAAGTTCTCCCACTTAAAAAGATGAGGTCGGGCTGTAAGTGACATCATAGGTGACCTGGACTATGAGAGACAAAATGAGAGAACAAATCCTGGAAATCGCATTGTCTGGTGGAGAATAAGTATTTGATCAATAACAAAAGTTCATCTCAATCCTTTGTTCTCTCTCCTTTGTTGGTAATGACAGAGGTGAGACGTTTTCTGTAAGTCTTCACAAAGTTGGCATTCACTGGTGCCGGTATGTCGGCCCATTCCTCCATGCAGATCTCCTCTAGAGCAATGAGGTTTTGGGGCTGTCGCTAGACAACATGGACTTTCAACTCCCTCCAAAGGTTTCATATAGGGTTGAGATCTGAAGACTGGCTAGGCCACTCCAGGACCTTGAAATGCTTCTTATGAAGCCACTCCTTCGCTGCCCCGGCGGTGTGCTTGGGATCATTGTCATGCTGAAAGACCAAGCCAAGTTTCATCTTCAATGCCCTTGCTGATGGAAGGAGATTTGCACTCAAAATCACACGATACATGGCCCCATTCATTCTTTCATGTACACGGATCAGTCGTCCTTTGTAGGTGACGAAATACTTATCTTCCACCAAAATTAAAAAAAAAAATGGGGAATGGAGTAGGATAAGCCCCGGCACATGGCGGTCTTTCTAAAGACAACTGGGGCACCAAACGAGAGCACCATGGTTGGTCAATGAGTCTTGTGGATTATGGATAGTGGTGGTGGCAAATGGGCAGTGACCTAGCGCTGGGACTTTTGATGTCACCACACAGGGGTCACTTTTCATTATTAAACTTCATTGATCAAGTGTCAACATCTGGTAGATGACTGTGAAGTCATCTACTCTATTTTCGAGACCTAAAGGGCTATAGGTCCCATTTTTGGAAGGTAAGGATGGGTGATCTGCAATAGTGGTAATTTCACCCATAAGCCTCTATTATTTTGTCCACCTATTTGCTTCAAAATTTTGGGGATAAAAATATTGTTCTCAACTTGAATCTACTAAAAGTGTTACGTTGTTTGATATTTACATTCTCTTCTGCCTATTCCACTATGTTGTGGTCTAATGGGACAGATAAGACAGATAAGATAGAAATTCTTCCATTGGATTGTCAGAATGAGCTCACTAAGGGATTTCCAGTTTCCTCATTCTGCAGCCAGCAATTATAAGGAAGCGTAGAGGCTGTAGAATGCAAACTTTGCAAAAAATTTTAATGTACTTACAAAAATGATTTTTGGCCAACAATACATGCTTTAAGATACAAATGCACTCAAAGCACTCCTCAATTATCCAACCATCAAATTCGAACTGTGCCCAAATGTTAATGGACACTCGCTCATTAGTCTTTGACCTGCATGATCTTTATTTTGCATGTAATTGTGTTGATATTGTTGGTTTAGGACTTCTGAGACCAGGCCTAAAAAGCACCAGTTTTACTATGCATAAGAGAAATGAGGTATGAATTGGCTCTTGCTGTATTTAAGGTGTTGTCCGAGCTGGAGGATGAGGAGTCATGATGTGTGGGCAGCTAGATGCCTATCCTTCTTGATTGACATCCTGGTGGGCATAGCTGGCGTCATCACTACTGCCTGGGATGTCAATCATGGAGGAATGGCCATGATCGAGGCGTCAGGATACTCTGTCCTCTTTTTCTGGATGAATCCTGACATAGAGGGCATCAGCTTGTAACTAATTTTTCTACCACGGAGTAGAACTGATGATTTCAACATGGGTATGTCTAGAAAAGTATTTACAAGCCCTGCAGCCTCAAGGCATTGACTTATTGCCTAAAACGCTGGTGACGGAATCTGTTTAAAGGGGATGATTCATTAGAAAATAAACTATTGTTTCATTAAGAAGTTTATGGTAAACATATTTTTTTCATTATTTTCTGTATCACTGTATTAACAATTCTAGAAATCTTGCAATTTTCACTCTGGCCACTAGGCCTAATACTAAACTACAGTTTCCTTTTCTGTACAAAACACCATTCTAAAGTCTTATTATTATTACCGGCAGGATTACAATGACTGATAACACCTCTATATACAGCAGATAACACAGGATCCACCATTCACAATAGGTGATATCACAGCTCACCTCCTCCTGTACAATGACTGATAACACCTCTATATACAGTAGATAACACAGGATCCACCATTCACAATAGGTGATATCACAGCTCACCTCCTCCTGTACAATGACTGATAACACCTCTATATACAGTAGATAACACAGGATCCACCATTCACAATAGGTGATATCACAGCTCACCTCCTCCTCCTGTACAATGACTGATAACACCTCTATATACAGTAGATAACACAGGATCCACCATTCACAATAGATGATGTCACAGCTCACCTCCTCCTCCTGTACAATGACTGATAACACCTCTATATACAGCAGATAACACAGGATCCACCATTCACAATAGGTGATATCACAGCTCACCTCCTCCTGTACAATGACTGATAACACCTCTATATACAGTAGATAACACAGGATCCACCATTCACAATAGGTGATATCACAGCTCACCTCCTCCAGTACAATGACTGATAACACCTCTATATACAGCAGATAACACAGGATCCACCATTCACAATAGGTGATATCACAGCTCACCTCCTCCTCCTGTACAATGACTGATAACACCTCTATATACAGTAGATAACACAGGATCCACCATTCACAATAGGTGATATCACAGCTCACCTCCTCCTCCTGTACAATGACTGATAACACCTCTATATACAGCAGATAACACAGAATCCACCATTCACAATAGGTGATATCACAGCTCACCTCCTCCTCCTGTACAATGACTGATAACACCTCTATATACAGTAGATAACACAGGATCCACCATTCACAATAGGTGATATCACAGCTCACCTCCTCTTCCTGTACAATGACTGATAACACCTCTATATACAGTAGATAACACAGGATCCACCATTCACAATAGGTGATATCACAGCTCATCTCCTCCTGTACACTGACTGGTAACATCTCTATATACAGTAGATAACACAGGATCCTCCATTCACAATAGATGATATCACAGCTCACCTCCTCCTGTACAATGACTGATAACACCTCTATATACAGTAGATAACACAGGATCCACCATTCACAATAGGTGATATCACAGCTCACCTCCTCCTGTACAATGACTGATAACACCTCTATATACAGTAGATAACACAGGATCCACCATTCACAATAGGTGATATCACAGCTCACCTCCTCCTGCTGTACAATGACTGATAACACCTCTATATACAGTAGATAACACAGGATCCATCATTCACAATAGATGATGTCACAGCTCACCTCCTCCTGTACAATGACTGATAACACCTTTATATACAGTAGATAACACAGTATCCATCATTCACAATAGGTGATATCACAGCTCACCTCCTCCTTTCCTCATATAGATAGATGTTTAATTTTCCATATCACTATCAGAAATTCTTTAATCTCTCTTTAGGATTATGATTTTTCCTTTTTTGAAGTTATTTTCTGATGATATGTGTTTTCTGCTCGAGTCTTTCCTTGTACCATTGTATGACTCCGGCTTTACGTCTCAGCACATTGAGATGATGGGACCCCGCCATTCTCGATACCCCGGTGGAGGAGACCCTTGGGTCGTTCCCGTCGCTCATGGAAGCAGCCGTCCGGCTTTACACAACCATACGAACTCTGCACACGTTTTACTTTTCCAAAATATTTTTATAGCTGCAGAGATTTATGAGAATGATGTTATGGGAAACACATTGTACTTTTTAAGGACGGATTGGTGCATAAAATACTGCCGCCAGTCCTGGCTGTCACCGTTCAGCTTTCCAGTGGTATTTATGGCGTTTTACAGCATAAAACCTCCATTCTGAGCTCATATATACAACCTCACATTAGTGCTGGTTTCTGTAGCTCTGGGAACCTCTATAGTTCTGTATAAAACTAGGTACCACATATTAAATTACAAAAAATGGCCGCCATAATGTCAGCTGGATTATGATTGGTTATTTTTTGGAATAAACATCCCAAGGTGTCCTGTTAAAGGTTGACTGTGGTTGTCTTCTGGCTGGAACTTTATCGCTTTTTTTAGCATCTTTTTGTAGCTTTTCACAACTTTGAACAAAACTGGAAATCTTGTGCCCCAGGGTCCAAAACTTGTCCTTTGTTCTGTATTATTGGGAAAGCCATATTATCTCCTGGACCAGGAATCACTATATGCCATCCACTATGAGGTCCATATGCCTTGTTAGCCCTTTAGGTGCTATTACAGTGTTAACAAGCCAGGCAATTCAGAACAATTCACCCTTGTGCACTCAAGGTACTAAACATCAGCAGAAGACATAGTGACACCTGGACAGCGAGAGTAACCTTTTGCCACCCACTATAACGTCCATATGTCTTGTGCTTGTTACATCGATATTACAGCGTTAACAAGCCATCCAGATAATGCACCCTTGTGTCCTCAAAGTACTAAGCATCATAGGAAGCTTGTTTGTGTAATAATACATTGTGACACCAAAACCTTCAGAGCAGGAACCACATTTTCCTCCTACTATAAAGTCTGTATGTCTTGTTAGCACTGTGGGAGGTATTATAATGTAAAGAGACATGAAGATTGACAGACAGTTCTGAATAATGCACCCCTGGGCTCTCAAGATACTAAGCAACAAGACTTTCAGAGCAGTAGACACTTTTTGCCTCCTACTATAAGGTGTATATTTCTTGCTAGCACTCTAGGACGTACTATAGTATTAAATAGCCATCAAGATTGACAGGCAAGCCAGAATAAAGAACAAAGGATTAAACATTAGGAGAAGCGCATTTGGAAAACATGATGACACCAAATCTGGAACAACCTTTTTGCCCCCTATTATAAGCGTTAGCAAGTCATCAAGATCGACAGACAGTTCAGAATAATGCACCTTAGTGCACTCAGGGTACTAAACACCTTACTAAACACCGTACTAGAAGACCTTCAAAGCAGGAGCCACTTTTGCCTCCTACTGTAAGGTCCATAGGCCTTGTTAGCACTCTAGGTGGTATTAGATGTTGACGAGCCAGAGAGAACAACAGACAATTAAGAACAATGCACTCATGTGCACTCAAAGTACTAAACATTACTGGTTGGTAATACATGGCTAGACCAAAACCTTCAGAGCAAGAGACACTCGCTACATGATCCATATGCCTTGTTAAAAGAGCTATCAAGATTGAAGGACATGTCAGAATAAGGCATTCTTGTTCACTCCAAGCACTACAGGATGACACCAAAACCTTCAAATCCGGAACAACTTTTTGCCACCCACTATAACTTTTAGTAAGCCATCAAGATCGACAGGCATTTCAGAATAATGCACCCTTGTGCACTAAAGGTAATAAACACCAAGATCTTCAGATCAGGACCCACTTTTTGCCTTTTACTATGAGGTCTATATTTCCTGTTAGCACTCTAGGAGGAATTGGTGTTAAAGAACCATCCAGGTTGACAGAAGATTCAGTATAAAGCACCCTTGTGCACTCAGAGAATTAAACTTTAGCAGAAAGGCATTTGGAGTACATGATAACACCAAAACCTTTAAAGCTGGAACAACTTTTTGCCACCCACTATAAATGTTAGCAAGCCATCAAGATCAACAAACAATTCAGAATAATGCACCCTTGTGCACTTAAGGTACTAAACACCAAAACCTTCAGAGCAAGAGTCACTTTTTCCTCCTACTATAAAGTCCATATGCCTTGTTAGCATTCTAGGTGGTAGTACAGTGTAACAAGCCACAAAGATCAACAGACAATTCACAATAATGCACCCTTATGCACTCAAGATACTAAACCCGAAGACCTTCAGAACAGGATACATATTTGCCTCCTACTATGTGGTCTATATGCCTTTGTAACGTTCTAGGTGTTATTACACTGTTAATGAGCCACCAAGATTAACAGAAAATTCAGAACAACGCACTCTTTTGCACTCAAAGTATAACTTTATGTGAATACATGGTTACACCAACCTTATGGTAGGACATTACCATGTAAAGTAGACAGTTGAAATGCACCTTGTGCACTCAATACTACACATTAGCAAGCATTTGTCTTGTAATGAATGAACTTTTGTCGTCGATATACCTCTATTCTAAATGTATTAAGTGTAGTCAGTATGAGTTCCACAGACAATTCAGATCAATCACCTGTGTGCACTCAAAGTACTAACATTAGAAAGCTTGGTTACTACTACCTTCAGAATGATAGACTTTGTCTCGATATACCTTCTGGATTCTAAATGGTATTATAGTGTTAGTAAGCTATGTAGTCCAGTGACAATTCAGATAATACACCTGTGTGACTCAAGTACTAAACATTAGAAGCTTGGTACTAACACCTTCAGAATGAGAACTTTGTCCATCCTCTTGAGGTTCTTGTATTATGTGTTAGTAACTCTATAGTCCACGACAATTAATCAAACACCTTTGTGCACTCAAAGTACTAAGTTGAAGCTTGGTTACAACTCCCAGAGAGAGACTACTACTATAGGGTTAGGATATAGTAGTTAAGCTATGTAGTTCCATGGACAATTCAGATCAATACACCTGTGTGCACTCAAAGTACTAACATTAGAAGCTTGGTTACTACACCTTCAGAATGAGAGACGTCTTGTCGTCGATATACCTTCTTGAGGTTCTAAATGGTATTATAGTGTTAGTAAGCTATAGTCCACAGCAATTCAGATCAATACACCTTTGTGCACTCAAAGTACTAAAATTAGAAGCTTGGTTACAACTCCCACAGAATGAGAACTTTTGTCATCACTTTCATGTCGATATACCTTCTGGGTTTAAATGGTATTATAGTGTTGTAAGCTATGTAGTTCCATGGACAATTCAGATCAATACACCTGTGTGCACTCAAAGTACTAACATTAGAAGCTTGGTTACTACACCTTCAGAATGAGAGACGTCTTGTCGTCGATATACCTTCTTGGGTTCTAAATGGTATTATAGTGTTAGTAAGCTCTATAGTTCCACGGCATTCAGATCAATACACCTTTGTGCACTCAAAGTACTAAAATTAGAAGCTTGGTTACAACTCCCACAGAGAGAGACTTTTTGTCATCCTCTTTAATGTCGATATATCTTCTTGTAGTTCAAAGTATTGTTATAGTGTTAGTGAGCTATCTAGATCCATAGACAGTTCAGGTCAATACACCTTTGTGCACTTAAAGTACTAAGAAAAGATATAAAATGACATATCCATCAACAGCCGCTCGAGGTGTCCATATTGTCCATGAATTAGCAGGTTCGGATGGAGACGCCAAGGGTCGGGCAACAAATCTAATTTTCCTGAGAAATTATTTTGCATATAAAGTTATTTGTACGCTGACTAGGGTCCAGTTTCTTTGATTGAATACCCACCAACAGCAGCTTGTCGATGGTTGCCGATAAGCAGAAAATCTATGTTTTTTCTTTAGCAGAGATTCTGGAGTTGACATTTTCTGAACATAGAGCCAGTATTAATGAAAGGTGGAAATCTAAAAGTTCATATACTTATTAATAGCGTATTTGAAGGTATTTATTAGTATTTTATGCCAAGGATCAGGAAATGGCCTCCGGGGGAACATGACCTAAACGTTTCTACTATAAATTAATGCGGACAAGAACCTGGATAAAGTAGAACAACACCAAACTCTGTTAAATTCTAATGTGAAATCCTTGTTTTCCCTTTGTACTTATAGGGTAATATTTATAAGGCAGAGGCCCAATTACCGCGTATTAAATGAAGGAAACAGTAAATTCCTCCCGTGACTCGAGACCGCGGGTTATGGAAATAAGACTGCAGTGTAATTTCCCAGCCACCATTTTCTATGGGGGGAGACATTTTTCTTTCCCTTTCTTAATTCTGATTATCTGTCAATTGGTGAAAAGCCTTTGCAATTTGCAGAACGGTTAAAATAATGCGAGTCAAAATGTCGAACACTCCCCGGGAGAATATAAAATTAATGAAAATTTGGAGGTTTTTTTTTATTGACTCTGGATTCAAATGTGAACCATCGTGATGGGAAAATGCAAATATTTGACCCCCAAATCTAAGTATATGTAATGTATTTTTACATTTGTACCCATTCCCCCACTGCTAATCTGCATTAATGCCTACTATTCCAATGGTCTTGTTGCCCTAAATCCTTTACTTTACAGGTTAAATGGCTTTTTCAGGGCACATACCTGTGACTTGCCATTCAATCTGTACCTGGGGGATTCCCTCTTGATCATCTTTCTACCAGCACTTTATGTGCTGGAACATTGTTTCCTTCACTTCCCAACATTGCTCCTTCCATTGTTCAATGACTGGCCTGCTGTGAACTGAATTTCTACCTATGTGGGCTCCACCCATACTAGGTCCGACATCAGGTTTCTGGGAGGAGCACTGCAGAAACAGGGAGAGTCACGTATTGGTTTAGGGGATAGAAACGTTTAGGGGCCTGCCTTGGATCTGTGTTAATTTAGAAGGAGTTTGGTTTGGGATTGGCATTAGATTGGAGGGTCTGATTAGATTGCAGGGGGGGAACCTATCTAGAGGAATTGGTCCTGTATTAGTTTAGGGGACTGTTTTCTTAAACAAGTGCTAGTTTATCGGGTTTGCACTTTGTCATGTGCAGACTTGTCAGCAGGTGAAGTGGGTGCCTGCAAGGTTAACTTATCTCCTCTCACTCACTCACCTCTGTTCTAGGCTATAAAGTGACCATAAATCCCAACTCGACACGCTCACACACCCCAGCTACATAACACGTTGCCACCACTCATCAATCACATGGGATGATGGTCCCTGAAATATACTGATGTCTGACAATCAAAAGGGGTCACACACTCTGTAAGGCTATGGATTCTTTAGAGTATACAAGGATCAAACGTATCAAAGTTTTAAGCTTGAATAGAAAAACATACAGTGCTTACAAGAAAATATATAATATAGATAGAAACAACACACTGCGTATCTATACAGAACAGTTGTAAAATAAAAGGAGAAATAACAGAAATGCCAAAATGTTTCAGTCTAAAGTTATCTTCTGCTTTCTTGAGGAAGGAGCAATGAATTATGGAACACAATCAGCATCAACCGCCCCCACATGTGAACAACTTTCTTTAGTGCAATTCAGCTTTTTATATGCTTGACCCTGGGCTCATGCTTCCAGGATGGCATACATTTAAATATTAAAATTGCTATTTTGTAATTGAACTATGGACTAATTGGGCAAGTACCTTGCATATTAACTATCTTGTGCCTCCCCCAGTCCTCTCTATACACTAGATTGGAAATATTCTGGTAGGTTACAGACCATTTTCTAAACTAATGAAGCTTAGAGTCTGGAGCTGAAGTACCAAGTCTGAGACCTCTGACAAAAGACCCTTTGATCTAGCAATTGTCACGCGTGCACTGGATGAGGGCAAGAAAGCAGGATGGTATAACGGGCAAGGAAACCTGGATGTTATTATGGCCCTGGACTGGGTCTCTGGCTAGCCCTGTACCCAGAGGTACCTGAGATGGTGAGGAGGACTGGGCCACCAGCCTTGCCCTCTACTCCCTCTCACCTCCCATCATTGACAGGGATGAACAGCAATTTCTAAAGGAATCTTCAGCACAAAGAATCTTCAGCAGTGGAAAGATTTCTTCAGCTTACTTGGTCAAAGCCAGAGAAACTCTATCAGCGTCGTCTGGAGGAAGGGGAGGCTGTCACCTGACAACCCTACAACTCCCCACCTGCAAATTCACCTACACATGGACAGCAATAGCAGCTTCAGCATTAACCCCGAGTGAACCAAAGAAAACAAACTGTGGTTTCAACTGCATCAGAGCAATTCACGTGGAGCAGCCAACACGTTTACAGCAATATTGGTAAATCCAGTTTGTCCTTTCGTCAGCTGTAACTCTACTGCAGTTATACATCTCCCCTTCAATTATATATTTCCTTCACAGTCACACACTTATTTTGGGATCTGCTTTGAAGTCTATCCACCACTTGTGATTCCAATCCTTAGAATGAAGGCGTGTGTTATACAAATGGGAGGGCATAGAGTAAAAATGTCATGACATCACATCATAAAATGTCTCTGATGTCACATCTGGAAAGTTGGTAACTCTGGGAGGGGCGGGGAGCCTGTGTCCTCGTCCTCCGGTGACTGTGCGTTGCGGCTGCTCCTGACTGCGGGACGTATAAATAACGATGGGAGTTTATTAGCTCTTTATACAGGAGACGTGGCTCCGGAATATCTGTGTATTTACGACTGCACAGAATTCCTTCTTTTGAAATCTGTAAATGTAATGACTTTGTTTTATGAAGGTTGTTAACCGTCCCTGATTATTACTGAACTGGCCCAGTCTTTTAAGTCAGCTGGGCTCGGCAGGGGCAAGGCGCGCTCCGGGCAGCTCCGTCTGACCATTATCATGGTTTTCATTAGAATATCAGTTCCCATATATAAATGTGAGTGGCTGCAGATCATCAGATCCATGTGTTATGTGCACGCCGACCAGATATTAGCAAGATGGGAAGGGTCCTTTTTGCAAAACAAAATGTAAATTTTTCTGGGCAGAAAGTTGGATAAAATGATGAAAAAAATAACTATTTCCACAATATCTTATTTTTTTTTCAATATGTCAATACTAAAAACGTTCTGACGTTTGCAAAAATAAAATTGATTATTAATTATTATATATTGTTGAAGTTTACTTTTTTATTTTTTAAAGGAGCTGACAATTTACCGTAATTGATAATATTTTTGAATACATATAATATATATATATAAAAAATTATATATTATTTTATAAATATTTAAAATTCTTATATTTATATATTTTTTTTATTTATTTTCGCGCTACATTTTTAAAAATATTTTTTGATACATTTTGATACTATTTTTTAGTCTCCCTTAGAGGAATTGAACCTTTGATTGATGTTATGCCAGGAGAACCAGGATGGCAGTGATGGGGGCTTCCAGCAGGCTCCTGTCTGTTATGTCAACCTTTTGGCTCCCTGCGATCTTGGGTCTGAGGACGGTTTACAGCATCCAAGCTCAATAGTTACCTGCTGGTGTCATAGATTGACAGCTCATTTACATTATTGAACTGCAGTGTTCAGAGCTAACTAGGATCAGGTGCCAGCTGTATAGCGCAGCTGGTACGTACCTCAACTCCTGAGCCCGCTCTACCTACCTGCAACCCAATTTAGGACATACCGGTGCGTCTTATGTCAAGAATCGATTAATCAGCGTTAACGGGTTAGGCTACATTTTTTTGGACACCCACGGAAGAATATATTAAATAGATTGTAAAGTATTGTAGAAATAAATATATGCCATCAGGGACTGCTGTAATATAAAAGAAAAAAAATCAAATCTTAAAAAACCCTTTAAATAAATATACAATATGCAATAGAGAAGGAAATACCGGGCATCTACCGGGTTCAGGCTTAGATGTGTTCCTTGGCTTTGAGGAAAGTAATCCTGGGTTACGGTGCCTCTCGGAGCACGGTGTTGGGAGAAATCCAAATATCCGAGAAAGAAAAAGCCAGGCGGCACTCACTGAATCTCTGAGATCCTTTTATTCGTCCAGTTATTCACAAGACAAAATCAAGCGGGGAGAGGGAGTGGGGAGCATGGACGACGGTTGCCGTTTTGCGGAGCAGTGCCGCTTCAACGGGTCCAGTTCACTGGACCAGTTGAAGCGGCACTGCTCCACGAAACAGCCGCCATTGTCCGTGCTCCCGAACTGGACCCATAGAAGCGGCACTGCTCCGTAAAACGGCAGCTGTCGTCCATGCTCCCCACTCCCTCTCCCCGCTTTATTATGTCTTGTGAATAACTGGATGAATAAAAGGATCTCAGAGATTCAGTGAGTGCCGCCTGGCTTTTTCTTTCTCGGATAAATCTACAATAGACCTGATTCACCGAGTAGTTTTCACTAGGCCAAGCATCAACTGTACCCGACCACAGTGATGCTCGCTCCAGTGCTTTGGAAACGAAAAGACCCTGAATTCCGAACCCGAACAGGTTTGCTCAACAGCGGGACGTTCGGTGACCCGAACCTCGAAAGGTTCAATCATCTGTAATGGTGAGGCCAAGGTGGCACCAGAGAGGATCAGTGAATCAGGTAATATGTAAATTATTTATGCCATAGACATACAAACAACGTGTTTTGCCATTGCTGCTCCATTCACTCTTAACGGGAGTGGTGAAGACCAGCGGGATACTGTGCCCATAAATCTCCAGCAGTCCTATAGCCCATTCACACGATCACACAAGCCCTTCTTAGGATATCTTGAGGGTCCAAATGGGTGGGACCCACGGTGACCAAGACATTATCCCCTAACCCTGGGGTAAGACCACAAGGGCCAAAGTGCTGAAAACAGTGGCCTGCGGGCTGCACCTGCCTTCGGCGCCCATTCCAACCCCCCACCCCCCACCCCGTGGTAAATACATTGGGGAGGACAGAGCTGTCAGCTGTTTCCACCAATCACTGTGTGTGACTAAGACAGCAGACACAATGACGTCGTGTCATAGTATCTGCTGGGAGGGAGATGAGTATGTGGTGTGTGTTTTGTATTCATATAAGGGCTATGTGGGATCTCATTATATATAGGGGCTATGTGGGCGCTCATACTGTATATAGGGGATTTGTAGGGGTTCATAATGTATATAGGATCATATGTGTGGGCTCATAATGTGAGGGTCCATACTGCTTATAAGGAGGCTCATACTGTGTATAAGGAAACTATTTGGGGGCTCAATATATATATATATATATATATATACATATCATATTAGGAGACTATGTTAGGGGTCATACAGTATATAGGGAGGCTCATACCTTGTATACAGGGGCTATTTGTGGTCCCATACTGTGTATAAGGAGATTATTTGTGGACTCATAGTGTAAAGAGGGGCTCATACTGTATATTCAGGGGCAATGTGGGGGCTCATACTTTGTATAACGAGGCTATGCGAGGGCACTTATTGTATATAGGAGGACTGCGTGCAGGCTTACACTTTGTACAGAGGAACTGTGTGATGACTTATATTGTATGGCTATGTGGGGGTCTCAAATGATGTATAGGGGCTAATACTGTACATAGGGGGCTATTTGAGGGCTCATCCTGTGTATATTGGGGCTATCTGGGGTTCATTTTACATTAAGGGGGCTAAGTGGGGGTCATACTATGTATAAGGAGACTATTTTGAGGCTCATACTGTATAAAGTTGCTATGTGAGGACTCATACTGTATTATATGGGGATGTGTGAGGGCTCATACTGTATACAGGATGGCTGTGTGATGGCTGATACTGTAAATAGGGGCTATGTGGAGGTTCATACTGTATGCAGGTGCTGTGTGGGGGCTCACAATGTATATAGAGGGAATTTCTGAGGACATATGGGCTGTGAGGGCACATACTGTATATATAACGCTTTGTGGGGGATTATACCGTATATAGGAGGGCTTTGTGGGGCTCATAATGTATATGGGGCTGTGTGGCAGCTCATACTGTATATAGGGGGGCTATGTGAGGGCTCATACTGTACATATAGGGCTGTTGTGGGTAGGCGGCCTATGTAAGCTCATACTATATGTAGGGGCCTGTATGAGGGCTAATATTGTATGTAAGAGAATGTCAGTATACCTAATTCTGCCTAATATTAAGTGATAAAATTAATATCAATATTAATTAAAAATACATGTTAATATTGAGCAAAATTAATTACAGCCTATTGGTTCGGCCCTCCACACCAGTCACAGTCTCCCATGTTGCCCCTCGGGAAAATGAATTGCCCACTTCTACCTTTTGTATCGATAATCATTTATTAATAATAATTTAATAATAAAATTAGATATTATTTTTTAACTTGTTATTGGCTTTTATGTTATTACATATGGAAAGACAAATGTAACATTTTATTGCTAGAGCGGTCTTGATGTGCCACCCCTTGCCGTCCAGGCACGTCTCCCGAGCTCCTCTGCGTACGTTTCGTGTATCCATAATGAGAATTTTGGCATTCACAGCGGCTTATTAACGTTGCAGCGCGATACAAATGTCACATACACTGCCCATCATCCGCGAGCCGATGTGATATATTTCGTGGCCTGATGAGTCAGAGCAAGCGACTCCTTGGTGTCGAAAGGTTGTATGTGAAAGACTTTGCCCTGGAAAATTACATAGCACAACATTCGAGAAGGAAAAATACAAGTGAGCATAAATCTGTCATCATGGCCGTCCGTGCAGAGCGACATAAGACAGACAGAACAGGACGGTGCTGGAGGTGGAAGTCAGATCCCTGATGTAAGTGACGAGGAACCATACGTGTATGTCATGTATATAAAACATGGCCGACATCTGGGAATCGCTGCGGGCCACTGACTTACATCTGCATGGAAATGCAATAATTTATTTGGATTTCCACCTCGGATTTATTGGCGACTGGATTCTCTGCCGCAGCTTCTACCTCTATTTTTCATTAAATCCTGTAATATCAACACAGTGGAAGAAGCAAGAAGAAGTAAAACCAATCACTAAGACCATAAACACGACTAAAGCCACACACTTAATATCAACCATACTGTATATAGAGGTGTTATCAGTCATTGTACAGGAGGAGGAGGTGAGCTGTGATATCACCTATTGTGAATGGTGGATCCTGTGTTATCTACTGTATATAGAGGTGTTATCAGTCATTGTACAGGAGGAGGAGGTGAGCTGTGATATCACCTATTGTGAATGGTAGATCCTGTGTTATCTACTGTATACAGAGGTGTTATCAGTCATTGTACAGGAGGAGGTGAGCTGTGATATCACCTATTGTGAATGGTGGATCCTGTGTTATCTACTGTATATAGAGGTGTTATCAGTCATTGTACAGGAGGAGGTGAGCTGTGATATCACCTATTGTGAATGGTAGATCCTGTGTTATCTACTGTATATAGAGGTGTTATCAGTCATTGAACAGGAGGAGGTGAGCTGTGATATCACCTATTGTGAATGGTGGATCCTGTGTTATCTACTGTATATAGAGGTGTTATCAGTCATTGAACAGGAGGAGGTGAGCTGTGATATCACCTATTGTGAATGGTGGATCCTGTGTTATCTACTGTATATAGAGGTGTTATCAGTCATTGTACAG
The DNA here is from genome assembly GCA_033576535.1 of Allobates femoralis. NCBI lineage: Eukaryota > Metazoa > Chordata > Amphibia > Anura > Aromobatidae > Allobates > Allobates femoralis. The sequence continues at coordinate 555,700,204 of JARQOC010000005.1, forward strand.
GAGGAGGTGAGCTGTGATATCACCTATTGTGAATGGTAGATCCTGTGTTATCTACTGTATATAGAGGTGTTATCAGTCATTGTACAGGAGGAGGAGGTGAGCTGTGATATCACCTATTGTGAATGGTGGATCCTGTGTTATCTACTGTATATAGAGGTGTTATCAGTCATTGTAAAGGAGGAGGAGAGCTGTGATATCACCTATTGTGAATGGTGGATCCTGTGTTATCTACTGTATATAGAGGTGTTATCAGTCATTGTACAGGAGGAGGAGGTGAGCTGTGATATCACCTATTGTGAATGGTGGATCCTGTGTTATCTACTGTATATACAGGTGTTATCAGTCATTGTACAGGAGGTGAGCTGTGATATCACCTATTGTGAATGGTGGATCCTGTGTTATCTACTGTATATAGAGGTGTTATCAGTCATTGTACAGGAGGAGGTGAGCTGTGATATCACCCATTGTGAATGGTGGATCCTGTGTTATCTACTGTATATAGAGGTGTTATCAGTCATTGTACAGGAGGAGGTGAGCTGTGATATCACCTATTGTGAATGGTGGATCCTGTGTTATCTACTGTATATAGAGGTGTTATCAGTCATTGTACAGGAGGAGGAGAGCTGTGATATCACCTATTGTGAATGGTGGATCCTGTGTTATCTACTGTATATAAAGGTGTTATCAGTCATTGTACAGGAGGTGAGCTGTGATATCACCTATTGTGAATGGTGGATCCTGTGTTATCTACTGTATATAGAGGTGTTATCAGTCATTGTACAGGAGGAGGAGAGCTGTGATATCACCTATTGTGAATGGTGGATCCTGTGTTATCTACTGTATATACAGGTGTTATCAGTCATTGTACAGGAGGAGGAGGTGAGCTGTGATATCACCTATTGTGAATGGTGGATCCTGTGTTATCTACTGTATATAGAGGTGTTCTCAGTCATTGTACAGGAGGAGGTGAGCTGTGATATCACCTATTGTGAATGGTGGATCCTGTGTTATCTACTGTATATAGAGGTGTTATCAGTCATTGTACAGGAGGAGGTGAGCTGTGATATCACCTATTGTGAATGGTGGATCCTGTGTTATCTACTGTATATAGAGGTGTTATCAGTCATTGTACAGGAGGAGGTGAGCTGTGATATCACCTATTGTGAATGGTGGATCCTGTGTTATCTACTGTATATACAGGTGTTATCAGTCATTGTACAGGAGGAGGAGGGGAGCTGTGATATCACCTATTGTGAATGGTGGATCCTGTGTTATCTACTGTATATAGATGTGTTATCAGTCATTGTACAGGAGGAGGAGGTGAGCTGTGATATCACCTATTGTGAATGGTGGATCCTGTGTTATCTACTGTATATAGAGGTGTTATCAGTCATTGTACAGGAGGAGGTGAGCTGTGATATCACCTATTGTGAATTGTGGATCCTGTGTTATCTACTGTATATAGAGGTGTTATCAGTCATTGTACAGGAGGAGGAGGGGAGCTGTGATATCACCTATTGTGAATGGTGGATCCTGTGTTATCTACTGTATATAGAGGTGTTATCAGTCATTGTACAGGAGGAGGTGAGCTGTGATATCATCTATTGTGAATGGTGGATCCTGTGTTATCTACTGTATATAGAGGTGTTATCAGTCATTGTACAGGAGGAGGAGGTGAGCTGTGATATCATCTATTGTGAATGGTGGATCCTGTGTTATCTACTGTATATAGAGGTGTTATCAGTCATTGTACAGGAGGAGGTGAGCTGTGATATCACCTATTGTGAATGGTGGATCCTGTGTTATCTACTGTATATAGAGGTGTTATCAGTCATTGTACAGGAGGAGGTGAGCTGTGATATCACCTATTGTGAATGGTGGATCCTGTGTCATCTACTGTATATAGAGGTGTTATCAGTCATTGTACAGGAGGAGGTGAGCTGTGATATCACCTATTGTGAATGGTGGATCCTGTGTTATCTACTGTATATAGAGGTGTTATCAGGCATTGTACAGGAGGAGGAGAGCTGTGATATCACCTATTGTGAATGGTGGATCCTGTGTTATCTACTGTATATAGAGGTGTTATCAGTCATTGTACAGGAGGAGGAGGTGAGCTGTGATATCACCTATTGTGAATGGTGGATCCTGTGTTATCTACTGTATATAGAGGTGTTATCAGTCATTGTACAAGAGGAGGTGAGCTGTGATATCACCTATTATGAATGGTGGATCCTGTGTTATCTACTGTATATAGAGGTGTTATCAGTCATTGTACAGGAGGAGAAGGTGAGCTGTGATATCACCTATTGTGAATGGTGGATACTGTGTTATCTACTGTATATAGATGTGTTATCAGTCATTGTACAGGAGGAGAAGGTGAGCTGTGATATCACCTATTGTGAATGGTGGATACTGTGTTATCTACTGTATATAGAGGTGTTATCAGTCATTGTACAGGAGGAGGAGGTGAGCTGTGATATCACCTATTGTGAATGGTGGATCCTGTGTTATCTACTGTATATAGAGGTGTTATCAGTCATTGTACAGGAGGAGGGGGTGAGCTGTGACATCACCTATTGTGAATGGTGGATCCTGTGTTATCTACTGTATATAGAGGTGATATCAGTCATTGTACAGGAGGAGGAGGTGAGCTGTGACATCACCTATTGTGAATGGTGGATCCTGTGTTATCTACTGTATATAGAGTTGTTATCAGTCATTGTACAGGAGGAGGAGGTGAGCTGTGACATCACCTATTGTGAATGGTGGATCCTGTGTTATGTACTGTATATAGAGGTGTTATCAGTCATTGTACAGGAGGAGGTGAGCTGTAATATCACCTATTGTGAATGGTGGATCCTGTGTTATCTACTGTATATAGAGGTGTTATCAGTCATTGTACAGGAGGAGGAGGTGAGCTGTGATATCACCTATTGTGAATGGTGGATCCTGTGTTATCTACTGTATATAGAGGTGTTATCAGTCATTGTACAGGAGGAGGTGAGCTGTGACATCACCTATTGTGAATGGTGGATCCTGTGTTATCTACTGTATATAGAGGTGTTATCAGTCATTGTACAGGAGGAGGTGAGCTGTGATATCACCTATTGTGAATGGTGGATCCTGTGTTATCTACTGTATATACAGGTGTTATCAGACATTGTACAGGAGGAGGAGGTGAGCTGTGATATCACCTATTGTGAATGGTGGATCCTGTGTTATCTACTGTATATAGAGGTGTTATCAGTCATTGTACAGGAAGAGGAGATGAGCTGTGATATCACCTATTGTGAATGGTGGATCCTATGTTATGTACTGTATATAGAGGTGTTATCAGTCATTGTATAGGAGGAGGAGGTGAGCTGTGATATCACTTATTGTAAATGGTGGATCCTGTGTTATGTACTGTATATAGAGGTGTTCACTTTCATCATAATTATGACAATTCATCTGCATAGTACAGGTTGTATTAGTTTAGTATTAGGCTTAGTGCTCAGTGTAATAACTGCAAGATTTCTGACTTTTAATTAATATGGAAGTCTGAAAACAAGAAATTGACAGTCTTCTCCCATGTACGTACAAGAGGAGAACCATGCTGGGGTTTAGCCAGAGAGATCCCGTCTCCCTATAGTCTCCGGCCAGCTCTTCACACTTAGTTTTCTCTGAAGTGCTGGGGTAGCTGGGCTCTGATTTCCGCTGCCCATGGTAATATCCGGTTGCCATTAAATGCTCTTTCTGACCTTAGATCTGAGCGGAGACTTTGCACACATAGATAGCTGTCAATCATGTAGTAGGACCCGCCCCCTGGACTCCAGGCATGGAAAGAGCAGGATGCTAATGAAACACAAGTTACCCTAATTCTTTGTTTCCTGCTTAATTATATGTCAGGCCCCTCAGCTCCTCCTGTTCTATGCAGATCAGATGCTGTGCTTAGAGACGGGTTCCCTTTAAGGGCGCCATATTGCGGTATAATGCAGAGTGTTGCAGTGCTATAACCTGCGGCTCCTGCTCTGCAGAACTACAGCGCTCAGCATGGGGGTTATAGCTCTGCCCCAGCTGGAGAGCCACAAATTGGGGAACACGGTGTTACTGCAGTTATTTTTAGAGACTATTGCGCTCTTATTATTGGGCACAATGGGGACTATTTCTATTCCATTCGCATTTGCGCTCTTCATAACCACTTGTATATTTTTATGTAGCTCAGACGCTCTTGTAGAGGTAATTTTCCAGATCCGTGTGTCAGAGCGACAATGTCACCCCCGCTGTACTGTCCTAATACACAATATTGCAGGAAGAAAAGGAGGGAGGTTTTTTTTTTACTGCACTTGAAGTTTTATTCTCTAAATGAATCACCGATAATTATCCTGGTAATAAGCCTTAGAATGAAGACTCGGCTTAATTGGCTGGACTGCTTACATCGCCCTAATTATTTAAGTACAGTATGATAGCCATTAGCCGCTATAGCCAAATATTAGGCTGAGCACAATAATTAATGCATTTAGCACATTAGTGCTGGAGATCATTAGGGTTATCCTGCCTGATACCTTCAGTTATTACTTCATATATAACAACTGGTAACATTGATAATATATATGTTCTGTGTCCGTTACCCTGTATGGCACCAAAACCTCCCCAAGTATCCTTATACCATTAACAATAAATTGTGGTCGTTACTTGAAATTGGGAGCAGATATAACTACATGACAAAACTACTATAATACTGCCCCCTATGTACAAGAATATAACTACTATAATACTGCCCTCTATGTACAAGAATATAACTGCTATAATACTGCTCCTATGTACAAAAATATAACTACTATAATACTGCTCCTATGTACAAGAATATAACTACTATAATACTGCCCCTATGTACAAGAATATAACTACTATAATACTGCTCCCTATGTGCAAGAATATAACTACTATAATACTGCTCCTATGTACAAGAATATAACTACTATAATACTGCCCCTATATACAAGAATATAACTACTATAATACTGCGCCTATGTACAAGAATGTAACTACTATAATACTGCCCCTATATACAGGAATATAACTACTATAATACTGCCCCTATGTACAAAAATATAACTACTATAATACTGCTCCTATGTACAAGAATATAACTACTATAATACTGCTCCCTATGTACAAGAATATAACTACTATAATACTGCTCCCTATGTACAAGAATATAACTACTATAATACTGCTCCTATGTACAAGAATATAACTACTATAATACTGCTCCTATGTACAAGAATATAACTACTATAATACTGCCCCTATGTACAAGAATATAACTACTATAATACTGCCCCTATATACAAGAATATAACTACTATAATACTGCCCCTATTTACAAGAATATAACTACTATAATACTGCCCCCTATATACAGGAATATAACTACTATAATACTGCTCCTATGTACAAGAATATAACTACTATAATACTGCTCCTATGTGCAAGAGTATAACTACTATAATACTGCTCCTATGTACAAGAATATAACTACTATAATACTGCTCCTATGTACAAGAATATAACTACTATAATACTGCCCCTATGTACAAGAATATAACTACTATAATACTACCCCTATATACAAGAATATAACTACTATAATACTGCTCCTATGTGCAAGAGTATAACTACTATAATACTGCTCCTATGTACAAGAATATAACTACTATAATACTGCTCCTATGTACAAGAATATAACTACTATAATACTGCCCCTATGTACAAGAATATAACTACTATAATACTGCCCCTATATACAAGAATATAGCTACTATAATACTGCCCCTATGTACAAGAATATAACTACTATAATACTGCCCCCTATATACAGGAATATAACTACTATAATACTGCCCCTATGTACAAGACTATAACTACTATAATACTGCTCCTATGTGCAAGAGTATAACTACTATAATACTGCTCCTATATACAAGAATATAACTACTAGAACACTGCTCTTATATACAAGAATATAACTACTATAATACTGCTCCTATGTACAAGAATATAACTACTATAATACTGCTCCTATGTACAAGAATATAACTACTATAATATAATACTGCCCCATGTACAAGAATATAACTACTATAATACTGCCCCTATATACAATATAGCTACTATAATACTGCTCCTATGTACAAGAATATAACTACTATAATACTGCTCCTATATATAAGAATATAACTACTATAATACTGCTCCTATGTAAAAGAATATAACTACTATAATACTGCCCCTATATACAAAAATATAACTACTATAATACTGCCCCTATATACAAGAATATAACTACTATATTACTGCCCCTACGTACAAGAATATAACTACTATAATACTGCTCCTATGTACAAGAATATAACTACTATAATACTGCCCCCTATATACAAGAATATAACTACTATAATACTGCCCCTATGTACAAGAATATAACTACTATAATACTGCCCCTATGTACAAGACTATAACTACTATAATACTGCCCCTATGTCCAAGAATATAACTACTATAATACTGCCCCTATGTACAAGAATATAACTACTATAATACTGCTCCTATGTACAAGACTATAACTACTATAATACTGCCCCTATGTCCAAGAATATAACTACTATAATACTGCCCCTATGTACAAGAATATAACTACTATAATACTGCTCCTATGTACAAGACTATAACTACTATAATACTGCCCCTATGTCCAAGAATATAACTACTATAATACTGCCCCTATGTACAAGAATATAACTACTATAATACTGCCCCTATGTACAAGACTATAACTACTATAATACTGCCCCTATGTGCAAGACTATAACTACTATAATACTGCCCCAACGTACAAGAATATAACTACTATAATACTGCTCCTATGTACAAGAATATAACTACTATAATACTGCCTCTATGTACAAGAATATAACTACTATAATACTGCCCCTATGTACAAGAATATAACTACTATAATACTGCCCCTATGTACAAGAATATAACTACTATAATACTGCCCCTACGTACAAGAATATAACTACTATAATACTGCTCCTATGTACAAGAATATAACTACTATAATACTGCCTCTATGTACAAGAATATAACTACTATAATACTGCCCCTATGTATAAAAATATAACTACTATAATACTGCCCCTATGTACAAGAATATAACTACTATAATACTGCCCCTATGTACAAGAATATAACTACTATAATACTGCTCCTATGTACAAGAATATAACTACTATAATACTGCTCCTATGTTAAAGAACATAACTAATATTACAATGCTCCCCACCTTTCCTATGTGTTTTCTGCCCTTTTCTCACAGTCTGGTACATTTGTACACATTATAGATATGTAATTCTTTTAATTAGTTCATCAATGTAGCTTATGGTTATCAGGGTGTTTTGAGATTTATACAAGTTCCCTTTTAGTATATTTATAATTTAATGATTTTTTTTTCATCTTTTTGTTTGTGTTTGGGTCCCCTTTGTCCTTAAAAGGGAATCTGTCACCAGGTTTTTGCCACCTAATGTGAGAACAGCACAATGAAGAGACAGAGATTTTGATTCCAACGATGTATCACTTACAGGGCTGCTAAATTTAGTTGTGATAAAATTACTGTTTAATCAGCAGGAGATTATCATTAGAGGACTACTTGGCCTGTTGTCAGGTAGTCAGGCATATTCATAGCTATTTAACCCTGCCCCCACCACTGATTGGCAGCTTTCTGTGTACACTGCATATGGGCAGCCAATCATTCGTGTGGGCGGGGTTATAGAGGTCAACATTCTAATAACTACTAGATCTGTAGGAGAGAAAACAGTGATTTTATGAAAATGACAGCACACAGCCCAGTAAGTGACACATCGCTGGAATCAGTGTCTCTGTCACTACATTATACTGCTGTCAGATGGGGTAGCAAATACTTAGTGACAGATTAACTTTAAGCAAGGTAATTCCATACTTTTGAGACAGGTCACATTGATATAAGAGGTATTATTTCCAGATCCAAGTCAGGCTCTACAGGACCATGGAAGGTCCGGGTCTTAAAATGAGATCCAAAGTCGGCACATTTCGTCTATCTGAATGGGGCTGAAGGCTTGTCTATGCTCAGTGCCATGGCTTCTATCATCTGTATTGGTCACTTTGATCAGAAATTTGTAATTATTACAGGAATTCGGGTATTGAAGTCCAAAATCTCAACTCGCCCATTTCCGTGTCCCTAGATACCCTTGTAGCAGAGCATGACATCCCCTTTGCCTTTGCTCCCCTAATACAGTCTCATGTCCTAATCGGTAAGCCGATCCCTCGCTGGCAGTCGTTCCCTCATTTTTTACGCTATTCACATGTCGCTTCCAATAGTATTTTACATTACGGCAGGATCCTTAATTGCTGTTAAACGTTTGTTTTTATGGTTGGTAATTCCATTCAGTTCTACATCTTACGATTTCACAGCTGTGTTTCCAGAGACTGAAGAACGTGAGAGAGAAAAGGGTGAAATATCACCGAGAAACTCAACTTCACTGCTGCCCTTGTGACGCAGGCGGCGAACAGCAAAATGGGATGTGAAAAAGTCATTCCAAATACATCCTGTAGTGTACTTCAGAGCTGCACTCACTATTCAGTCACTGTGTACATACATCACATTACTGAGCCTGAGTCACCTCCTGTATTATACTTCAGAGCTGCACTCACTATTCAGTCACTGTGTACATACATCACATTACTGAGCCTGAGTCACCTCCTGTATTATACTCCAGAGCTGCACTCACTATTCTGCTGGTGCAGTCACTGTGTACATACATTACATTACTGACCCTGAGTTACCTCCTGTATTATACTCCAGAGCTGCACTCACTATTCAGTCACTGTGTACATACATCACATTACTGAGCCTGAGTCACCTCCTGTATTATACTCCAGAGCTGCACTCACTATTCTGCTGGTGCAGTCACTGTGTACATACATTACATTACTGATCCTGAGTTACCTCCTGTATTATACTCCAGAGCTGCACTCACTATTCTGCTGGTGCAGTCACTGTGTACATACATCACATTACTGATCCTGAGTTACCTCCTGTATTATACTCCAGAGCTGCACTCACTATTCTGCTGGTGCAGTCACTGTGTACATACATTACATTACTGATCCTGAGTTGCCTCCTGTATCATACTCCAGAGCTGCACTCACTATTCTGCTGGTGCAGTCACTGTGTACATATATCACATTACTGATCCTGAGTTCCCTCCTGTATTATACTCCAGAGCTGCACTCACTATTCTGCTGGTGCAGTCACTGTGTACATACATTACATTACTGATCCTGAGTTACCTCCTGTATTATACTCCAGAGCTGCACTCACTATTCTGCTGGTGCAGTCACTGTGTACATACATTACATTACTGATCCTGAGTTACCTCCTGTATTATACTCCAGAGCTGCACTCACTATCCTGCTGGTGCAGTCACTGTGTACATACATTACATTACTGATCCTGAGTTACCTCCTGTATTTTACTCCAGAGCTGCACTCACTATCCTGCTGGTGCAGTCACTGTGTACATACATTACATTACTGATCCTGAGTTACCTCCTGTATTATACTCCAGAGCAGGACTCACTATTCTGCTGGTGCAGTCACTGTGTACATACATTACATTACTGATCCTGAGTTACCTCCTGTATTATACTCCAGAGCTGCACTCACTATTCTGCTGGTGCAGTCACTGTGTACATACATTACATTACTGATCCTGAGTTACCTCCTGTATTATACTCCAGAGCTGCACTCACTATTCTGCTGGTGGAGTCACTGTGTACATACATTACATTACTGATCCTGAGTTACCTCCTGTATTATACTCCAGAGCTGCACTCACTATTCTGCTGGTGCAGTCACTGTGTACATACATTACATTACTGATCCAGAGTGACCTCCTGTATTATACTCCAGAGCTGCACTCACTATTCTGCTGGTGCAGTCACTGTATACATACATTACTGATCCTGAGTTACCTCCTGTATTATACTCCAGAGCTGCACTCACTATTCTGCTGGTGCAGTCACTGTGTATATACATTACATTACTGATCCTGAGTTACCTCCTGTATTATACTCCAGAGCTGCACTCACTATTCTGCTGGTGCAGTCACTGTGTACATACATTACATTACTGATCCTGAGTTACCTCCTGTATTATACTCCAGAGCTGCACTCACTATTCTGTTGGTGCAGTCACCGTGTTCTTACATTACATTACTGATCCTGAGTTACCTCCTGTATTATACTCCAGAGCTGCACTCACTATTCTGCTGGTGCAGTCACTGTGTACATACATTACATTACTGATCCTGAGTTACCTCCCGTATTATACTCCAGAGCTGCACTCACTATTCTGCTGGTGCAGTCACTGTGTACATACATTACATTACTGGTCCTGAGTTACCTCCTGTATTACATTTTATTGCAGCCATTACACCAAGATGTAACTGAGCGCCTGATGTAATATTGTGACGCTCTATATTATCTTATTTGCATCTTAAAAGGACAAATTAAGAGAAGGTTATAAAATATAATTGCCCCATGGAAGAGCAACTCAACATGGAAAAGTGACTTCAGCCCCTTGCAATCCTCCCCATCAGTCACTGGTGCAGCAGAGTCATCGCCATTATTAGCACATTCCTTGGGGGTTGGTGAAATTCGCCCATGGTGGACAATCAATGCCAAAAATGTTTCATGATGATACATAGTTGGGCTGGATGGGTGCGGGCGCCACTCCCGCTCTATAAATAACTTGTGTCATGCCTGAGTTCACCATCCTCCTATCAGGCCTGACCTCAATCTGAGATTAATCGGACCCCAGAGAGCAATAACGAGGGTCCGATCCTCCCACCTGACAACTCGGGTTCTGTACAAATTCTGCGACACTCCGGCCACAACTGTCTCCTCCGACCTAAATGTGTGCAGTGTTGTCATAACATCATCACACTCAGTTTCCCCGAGTCAGTGCTGGCGTCTGACACGGGGTTAATATATCTTGGCCGCCTCCTGAAGTGTGCTTGGCAGGCACGGTCCAACACATATAGAATTAACGATGCGCTTCCTACAAACGATGATCCCATTATATACATACACCCATCGTAGGAAACCCAACCAGACGGAGCGAGTAACGGGGCACTGGTGCAAACTGGGATGTGTATGTCCACAATGTAATGGTTATCTTCTAATGGAAAGTTCCTGTAAAGGGAACGTGCACAACCAAACAAAAATCCACCCTAAACCGTAATATTAAAGGCGTTATCATAAATGGAGCAAATCAGAACTATTTTACATACGACAATGAACTATAAATTATATTAATTTAAAGAGAACTATAGAGCAAACTGCTCGAAGGATAAGGGACAAGCCTTAAAAAAAGTTGTGTAGAACCAGCTAGTGAGATCAAGAGACCATGCTAAATAGAGACTTAGCCCCATCCGGTAATGCCGCCCCAACGCACGTCTCGTGAGAACTTCCTACTGGGTTTTCTTTGACGAATTGCTGCAGGAAGTTCTTTAAGATTTGGTTGACCTGCTCCACATGGTCGTTGGACTGTGGGTGATAGGCCGACAAGAAGTCCAAGGTGATGTGTATTAGCTTACAGGTGGTCTTCTAGAATCGGAACATGAACTGGACACCTCTACCCGACACATTGTAGAGCGGCAGGCGAAAGATGTGCTGGACGAAGTGCTTGGTGAGTACGGGAGCAGATGGAAGACCAGACAGAGGGGTCAAGTGAGCCATTTTGAAGAATCTGTCCATGATTACCCAGATCACGGAGCAACCAGAGGACACCGGCAGGTCCGTGATGAAGTCCATTGAGATACGTTGCCATTCGTAGGAGAATTAGATGCCCAGCGGGCAGCTTCTAAGAGGCTTTGCTGCAGGCGTATGAAGGAGAAGCAAAACGAAGTGCACCATGCTTTTTCACAGGGTTGGCCACTAGTAATGCCGTGAGATGTCCGGTGTGGCCAGCCAACTTATAGGAGTGACCCAACTCCAACACAGGATACCTATCTACCTCTGCAACAAATCGGCAACTGTGAGCATTTTGGAGAGCTCAATGATATGTTGAATCTCTTCCTCCTGGAAAAGCAACTGAAAGGACCTGGAGAAAGCGTCCACATCGATGTTCCTGTTAGCTGGAAATGAGGAACAAAAGTTGAATTGGGCAAAGAACAGTGGCCATCACTTTGGCTCGTATTCAGCCTCTGAGCCGACTGTAGATAGGCCAGGTTGTTGTGTTCAGTGTAGATGACAATGGGATGCACTGCCCCCTACAGGAGATATTGCCACTCCAAAGTCATCTTGATTCCAACATCTCTTGGTCGCCAATTGAATAGTTGTGTTCATATTCAGAGAAGGCTTTGGAAAAGTATATGTAGGTCACCATCTGACTGGTAGCAGACTTCTGGGTGAGCCCCAGAGGAAGAAGCATCCAATTCCAAGAACTGTTTTTTGATCTCCAGCCCAATGAGCGCTGGAGCTGATAAGAAGATCTGCTTGAGGGCAGCAAAAGAACTTCTGCCTAAGGAGTCCACAACTCAGGATTCACCTCCTTGCGGGGCCAGGCCGTGATGGAAAGAACCTGGGAGGAGAAATGTGCAAGGAATTGGGAGTGGTAGTTGGGGAAGTCCATGAACTGCTGAATTGCCTTCACCCAGTTAGAATAAGGCCACTTGAGAACTGCAGACACCTTCTCCAGATAGATTTTTAAACCGGTGTCAGAGATGATGTAGCCCAGGAAAGTGAGGGAAGTCCGCTCACTTCTTTAATTTAGTGTAGAGACGATTCTTGCTCAGCCTCTGCAGAACCTGGCAAACATTTCTCCTATGTGTAGGCAGGTCAGGAGAGAACACCAGAATGTCATCCGGGTATACGACCACACATGAGTAGAGAAGGTCCCGGAAGATATAATTCATGAAATCTAGGAAGACCGCCAGAGCATTGCTTAGCCCGAATGGCATTACTAGATACTCTTAGTGGCCATCATGGGTGTAAAAGGTGGCTTTCCATACCTCACCCAAGCGTATATGGACTAGATTGTAAGTACTTCACAGGTCGAGCTTGGAGAGGATTCTACAGGGTGGGCCATTTATATGGATGCACCTAAATAATATGGGAATGGTTGTGATATCAACTTCCTGTGTGTGGCACATTAGTATATGGGAGGGGAAACTTTTCCAGGTGGGTGGTGACCAAGGCGGCCATTTTGAAGTCAGCCATTTTGGATCCAAGTTTATTTTTTTAATGTTAAGAGGGTCATGTGACACATCAAACCTATTGAGAATTTCATAAGATAACAATGGTGGCTTGGTTTTAACATAACTTTATTCTTTCATGAGTTATTTATAAGTTTATGACCACTTATAAAATGTGTTCACAGTGCTGCCCATTGTGTTGGATTGTCAATGTAACCCTCTTCTCCCACTGACACACTGATAGCAACACCGCAGAAGAAATGCTGCACAGGCTTCCAGGATCCGGTGTCTCAGATGCTGCACATCTCGTATCTTCACAGCATAGACAATTGCCTTCAGATGAGGGAGGAGGAAAACTTTATGTGAATGGTGAAGTTACCAAATAAACCCAGCGCTATTGGTCTGACACTGACCCACAATGGATAGATCCCTCCAAGACTGCTGGAACACAGACATTGATGGTATGGTGTGGTGTATGGGGTACAAAGATAGTGGGGCCATTCTTCATCAATGGAGACCTCAATGCCACTGGAGATCTGAAATTGCTACATGATTCACAAACTGGGAGTTGATATCATCAACCATTCCCATTTTATTTAGGTGCATCCATATAAATGGCCCACCCTGTAAAACCTCTGAGATGGTCAAACAACTCTGGTATAAGCGGCAGCATATAGTTATTTTTCACTGTGATTTGATTGAGGCCTGTATAATCAATACATAACCGAGAACCATCTTTTTTTTTTTTTACAAAGAAGAATCTGGCTCTGGCAGGTGAGAAGGGCTTCCAGATAAATCAACTTGCCAGATTCTTCTTTATGTGTTCAGACATGGCTTGGGTCTCCGCCTGGGACAGAGGATACCGTATATACTCGCGTATAAGCCGAGTTTTTCAGCCCAAAAATTGGGCTGAAAAGTCCCCCCCCTTGGCTTATACGCGAGTCACTGTATACTGTATACAATGTATACAGTATACAGTGCCCCCCATCAGTGTACAGGGCCCCCCCTGCCGCAATCCTGTAAAGGAAGAGATTAGTATACTTATCCTGCCGCTGTCCCGCTGCCGCTGTCCCGCCGCCATCGCGATCCTCCGTCTTCTTCCGGCTTTCTCCGGTGGGCGCAGGCAATGATGTCATTGTCTGCGCGACCGAGGAGGAAGCCGGAAGAAGACGGAGGATCGCGATGGCGGCAGGACAGCAGCAGGGATAAGTATACTAATCTCTTCCTTTACAGGATTGCGGCGGGGGGGGCCTGTATATACCTCTGGGGCATCTGTATACTGCCACTGGGCTGCTGTATACTGATGGGGGGGGCCTGTATATACCTCTGGGGCTTCTGTATACTACCAATGGGGCTGCTGTATACTGATGGGGGGGGGGGGCCTGTATATACCTCTGGGGCATCTGTATACTGCCACTGGGGCTGCTGTATACTGATGGGGGGGGGCCTGTATATACCTCTGGGGCTTCTGTATATACCAATGGGGCTGCTGTATACTGATGGGGGGGGGCCTGTATATACCTCTGGGCATCTGTATACTACACTGGGGCTGCTGTATACTGAAGGGGGGGGCCTGTATATACCTCTGGGGCTTCTGTATATTACCACTGGGGCTGCTGTATATACCTCTAGGGGCTTCTGTATACTACCACTGGGGCTGCTGTATATACCTCTGGGGCTTCTGTATACTACCACTGGGGCTGCTGCTGTATATACCACTGGGGCTGCTGCTGTATACTACCACTGGGGAGGCTGCTGTATACCACACTGCTGGGGGCTGTATACTTGTGCTGGGGTCCACCCTCGGCTTATACACGTGTCAATAGGTTTTCCCAGGTTTTGGGGGCAAAAGGAGGGGGGTTGGCTTATACACAGGTCGGCTTATACACGAGTATATACGGTATATTCAGCCATGGCAAGCTGAGGAACCAGGATGTAAGTGGAGAGGGCATATATACGGCCTTTTTGGTGTCAGATTCGCAGCCTCCTTCTTGTCGAAGGCATCTAAGTAGGACCAGTGGGTGGATGGCCAGCCTGGAACATTGGATGGCATCAGAGGGGGTGGGCTGAATGGATGGGATCGAGACACTTCCCATGGCAAGACTAACCCTATCGGAGTTACCTCCTCTGATCTCCAGTCCTGGACGGCAGCGACGGCAGGCCCAGCAGCAGTGAATGAGAGAGGCCAAGAAGCATATGGAAGGAAATCTCAGAGTACAGCATTCCCATCTGAAGCTCCATATTCTCTGTGATGAATTGGACAGGTTTAGACAGGGTCTTCCATCCACGGATGAATTAGTAATAAGCACTTGAAGTCGCTGGATGGGAATCTGATACTGATCCACTATGGCTTGTTGCACTAAGTTTCTGGCGGGAGGAAAGGCCGGGCTCTGTGAATCGGGAGGAGCCACAGGAGACGGATATTTCTCTTGCACTCACCTAGGGTAGCCTCCCCTATAGACTCTAGGCTTGGAAGTTTTCCTGGTTCACAGGACAGACTTGGATCTGGCGTTTCGGAATTCCACAGTAGAAGCACCCTTGATATGTCAGTCCTCCAGGGGATGTTCACACTATCTTCCTTCATGCATTTGGATTTGGCATTAGGTGGAACGGGCCGTGGCATGATGGGTCTCTGAAAGGTAGGAGCCAGGTGCATTGAACTCTTTGCTTGGTTCAACTCTCTAGAGTGTTGTTGAAACCTGAGATCAATGAAGATGGCAAAGGATACCAGGTGCGGAATCGGACAGCACACTGGCCTATGACTTCCCTGGGAAGTCTAAGGAGTGACGAGGCTGCAAATGAGACTCGACCTGGCTCGCCGAACCCTCGCGGAATGCCTGCAAAAAGATTGGAAGGTTGGAGATGACTTGCTCACTTCTTTCCCAAAGCAGGTTAAACCAAGCCAGACCCTCTCCAGATTTAACATCAGGAAGGCCACCTTGGCCTGATCAGAGGTGAACAGGTGGGGCAGGAGTTCAAAGTTCAATGAGCACTGGTTAATAAAACCTCTGCATTGCTTGGTGTTGCTATCAAACTTTGGAGGACAGATGAGGGCTGGGACATTGAGTTGGAACCAGAGCCGATGCTGCAACCTGGGCCAGTTCAGATAAAATGGCTGCTGCCATGGCATTCAAGTGGAAATCTATGAACTGTAAAAAGGTCAGCATTCAACATTGTAGTTCCTGTTGGTATATCAGTGAGCTGAGTGATGCTTGAGCCAGCAGGATCCATGGCCTGAGGAAGCTGTAATGCTCGCGAGGGGGAGTGGACCCACTGGGCCACAGTACCGATCTCGGCCTGGAGGGACGTAACTAAGCGATTATCTTGTTTTCAAGAGCCTCTGATGGTGAGGTTAGGCGTGTACTGGAAGTATCTGCCAGGTGCTGCTCCAAAGGATCTTGGTAATTCGACATCTGGCCCCAGGGTCAAGGCTGGAGGCACAGTCTTGGTGCAGTCAGGTATAGTCTCTGGTGCAGTTTGATTACAGACTAAATGGCTGGTGCAGCAGGTATGGCAGCTGTAGAAGATACGGCAGCACGGCTGGTTCTGGCTGGTGCAGAGGGTATGGCTACTTAGCTGAAACAGCAGATATAATGGTACGGCAAGTTCAGGCAGTGGGTATAGCGGCACTAGGACAATGACATGGGTTAGGTAGGAAACAGCAAACGGGAACGAGGACCTAACAACTAGCAGCATGTCGCTAGGCAATAGACCACATTGCTCAGGCACCTCCAATAAGGGTAAAGGGTCTTAAATGCTCTGTGCATCTCAGTCATAGGATGTGAAACACTTATGGGTAGGGCGCACTGTCAGAATAAGGGGCGTGTTACGCATACTACCTAAGCACACTCCTTGAAGAACTGTGCGGTGTGCGCAGGGCTCTGGAACCAGAAGCAGGAGACTGAGCCTGGGAAGATGCCACAGGACTGCCGGAGGGGTGAGGACGCTGGTCTCCCTGCTGAGGAGATGTTGGTGTAGCGGCAGTGATGTCAGCAGGCTCTGAGGTTTACAGTCCAACTAGATGGATTACAGGATCCAGTTGGCCACAACCTCCCTGCTAGGCTCCCAGGAGATCGCACAGTTTGGACTAGTAGTCTGCCCATGCTGCCGGGCCAAACTTTCAATCTTCGGGAACATACCGCTCTCAGTAGAACAGCAAGTCAGGGGCCTGGAGCAGTGCACTCCTGAAGATACCAACTTGAGAATATTCCATTAAATATAATTATAAAACACTTTTTGTTGTCTTTACATCTTGAAATGTTTACATTGGTAACTTAGGCTACGTTCTCATGTTCGCTTTTTGGTCAGTTTTTCACATCAGTTTTTGTAAGCCAAAACCAAGAATGGATGCACCCTGCAGAAAAAATATGCAAAAAGATGTATATAATTAATGAGATTCGGTCCATATTTTGCCCTAAATACATAAACTCACATCCCATCTCAAGGGTCCTCATTAACTTTCGAGTCCCGACACTAAACTCAATAGCAAGCTTATCTATAATTGCCAAAATTTGGGCCAATTTCTCAAAAAAGTGCCCTGTTGGCAACCCTGGAGGGCGCAGTTATGTACCACTTTGGGAAGTTAAATATTCAAGTTCTGCCACCTTAGACTTTTAACCATGTAATATACAACGCTTCACGGCTGTGCCTAGCAGTAAAGGCAGGCATGTAGGGGATCATTTTTTACCCCATTTCAGATTTGATTATTTACAGTATACAGAGAACCATGATAAAACCCTTTCCACCATGTAGCGGTTCTTTCCAGGATATCTGACGTTCTCATTTATTTAAACCCAAGTCACTCTCACAGTTTCCGCAATATTTTTATTGTAAACACAAAAAAAATCTTCAAGAGGGTTGACGTTGAAAATTAATTTCAAGGGTGAAACATGACTGATCCTTTCCGCAGAAGGTAAAAGGGATGAGGACGGTGACGTGCGGCCAGACAGCTGGAAGCTGGAAGATTGTTTGGCAAGGTCGCCTCATTTGCAAAGGAGTAATTATGATGAACTAAAAAAAAAAAACGGGGAGAAAAATACCTTTAGGCTACGTCCAAACGTTAAGTATTTGGGGCAAAGATTTCTGCACCATTTCTGAATGTCTTGGCAAGAAAAACACTGCTTGAAACAGGCACGTTTTTGAAGGGGACAAATGGCATCATCCATGGATGATTCTATTCTGCAACAGCTAAGGTGGCTATTCTCTTTGGTAACATACCACTTTCATGTTGGGGGTGTAGCCGGATAATTGCGATAGGCAATGGCATGAATGTCTGCTTAGGCCGTGCATTCCTATAGTCTTGCTTTGGCATCTCTAGTCGATAGACTCCCAACGCCAAGACAAAGTTGTTGGCCATAGCAGTAATGTTTGAAGACTTGATGCTGGTCACTCACTTGCTCTTTTCCCTTTACCTTCCCTCAGAGATCTGGTTCTTCTCATTATGTGATTCACTTTGGTCTTTCATGCTTCAAGTCCACTCAGTTTAGTGAAAAATCTTTTTAATGTTCTTAAAAGTCATCATCAAACCATAGTCATCGATATTTGGTTCTTAATCATTGCATTTATGCTCTTCTCGCTAAGACAACGACATCATAGCTTTCTTACATTTCTTATATGCCAAAAAGAGAGTTACCGTATATACTCGCATATAAGCCGAGTTTTTCAGACCAAAAATTGGGCTGAAAAGTCCCCCCCTCGGCTTATACGCGAGTCACTGTATACTGTATACACTGTATACAGGCCGCCCGCCCCCATCAGTATACAGGCCCCCCTGCCTTGTGCACAATCCTGTAAAGGAAGAGATTAGTATACTTATCACTGTCCCGCTGCCACTGTCCCGCCGCCGTCATCGCGCTCCTCCGTCTTCATCCGGCTTCTTCCGGCTTCCTCCGGTCGGCGCAGGAAATGACGTCATTGTCTGTGCGACCGAGGAGGAAACCGGAAGAAGACGGAGGAGCGCGATGACGGCGGCGGGACAGCGATAAGTATACTAATCTCTTCCTTTACAGGATTGTGCACAAGGCAGGGGGGCCTGTATACTGATGGGGGGGCTGTATACTACCACTGGGGCTGCTGTATACTACCACTGGGGCTGCGTGTATACTACCACTGGGGCTGTATATACCTCTGGGGCTGCTGTATACTACCACTGGGGCTGTATATAACTCTGGGGCTGTATATACTACCACTGGGGCTGTATATACCTCTGGGGCTGCTGTATACTACCACTGAGTCTGCTGTATATACCTCTGGGGCTGCTGTATACTAACTACTGGGGCTGCTGCTGTATATACCACTGGGGCTGCTGCTGTATACTACCACTGGGGCTGGTGTATACCACACTGCTGGGGGCTGTATACCTGTGCTAGGGTCCACCCTCGGCTTATACACGAGTCAATAGGTTTTCCCAGGTTTTGGGGGCAAAAGTAGGGGGGTCGGCTTATACACGGGTCGGCTTATACACGAGTATATACGGTATGTAAATACAAATCGAAAATAATGAAAAAAAACAGCCACAAAAATACATTTTACCCCAGACTCATAAGAGTTGTGAGGATGGACAAAGCCCCATTGCAAACAGCCCTTCATACAGTAGATGGGTGATGATGACAGAGAGAATATAATGCAGGGGTGAGCAATTCATTTTCCCATGAGGCCACATGAGAGACCGTGACTGGTATGGAGGATCAGTCAGTGCATCTGCAGCAAAGTGAATGGGATTTTTGGCTGATGTCTTAGTGGTGCAGAAAGCGGATCCAGAGAATGATGAGCATTTAAATTATTGCAGTTTTTCCGCTAAGCTTTCTGCACCACTAATATCCAATTACTTACCTTCCCTCCCACCGCGATCCCACAGTGAGCCCCGGCGATGTGTTCCTTCTGGGCATCGGCAGGACCTGCGGGTATGGTCCAGACAGGAGCTACCCCTGTGACTGAGCCTGAGAGTCACATGACCAAGGTCCTGAAAGTAACCTTACTACTCACAGGTCCTGCTGATGCCCGAAAGGAAGACATATCCGGGGCACTCCGTGGGATTGTAGGGACGGTAAGAAAGTGCGTCTGTCAATGGCCCCTGAAAACAGAGCAAAAAAGCAACACAAACGGATGATGTTTTTTTTTTATGCCTTTTGCAAAAAGAGGATACATTATTGGCGCAGAAAGTGCACCAAAAAGATGAACAAAAACAGAGCACAAATGTTCTATGTGAATGAGGCCTAATTGGACCACTTAATATTGAGCAGACTTAGGCATGCTGACATCTCCCTACATACCGTATGAGCTCACACACAACCCTCCTATATACAGTAATAACCCTCTTTATACCAAATACGAGCCCCAACATAGTCCCTGTATAAACAGTGTAAGCCCTCACATAGTTTACTTATACACAGTAGCCCCTCAAGTCTCCTTATACATGCTAGTGCATCTCAATCAATTAGAATATCATCAAAAATCAATATCATATTGCCATGTTTCATGGCGTTTCTGGGAGCTCTGAAATGCATTGACTAATAAATCAATATCCTGTTCCCCCTTTGATGTCTCATGGAATACGTCAGCGTGGTTTTTCACCCTTCATCCTCATTACTTTAATTTTCTGAATTGATGACCTTTGGGTTTTCATTGACTGTAAGCCATAATCATCAACATTTACAGAAATAAACACTTGAAATAGATCACTCTGTGTGTAATGACTCTATATTATACATTTGTGGCCAAAAGTATTGACACCCCTGCAATTCTGTCATTTAATACTCAGTTTCTTCCTGAAAATGATTGCAATCACAAATTCTTTGGTATTATTATCTTCATTTAATTTGTCTTCAATTAAAAGAATTGTCCTAAAGCCAAATTAGATCTAATTCCACACCAAACATAAAAAAGGGGGTGGACAAAAGTATTGGCACTGTTAGAAAAATCATGTGATGCTTCCCTAATTTGTGTAATTAACAGCACCTGTAACTTACCTGTGGCACCTAACAGGTGTTGGCAATAACTAAATCACACTTGCAGCCAGTTGACATGGATTAAAGTTGACTCAACCTCTGTCCTGTGTCCTTGTGTGTACCACATTGAGCATGGAGAAAAGAAAGAAGACTAAAGAACTGTCTGAGGACTTGAGAAACCAAATTGTGAGGAAGCATGAGCAATCTCAAGGCTACAAGTCCATCTCCAAAGACCTGAATGTTCCTGTGTCTACCGTGCGCAGTGTCATCAAGAAGTGTAAAGCCCATGGCACTGTGGCTAACCTCCCTAGATGTGGACGAAAAGAAAAATTGACAAGAGATTTCAACGCAAGATTGTGCGGATGGTGGATAAAGAACCTCGACTAACATCCAAACACGTTCAAGCTACCCTGCAGTCCGAGGATACAACAGTGTCAACCCGTACTATCCGTCGGCGTCTGAATGAAAAGGGACTGTATGGTAGGAGACCCAGGAAGACCCCACTTCTTACCCCGAGACATAAAAAAGCCAGGCTGGAGTTTGCCAAAACTTACCTGAGAAAGCCTAAAACGATTTGGAAGAATGTTCTCTGGTCAGATGAGAAAGTAGAGCTTTATGGGCAAAGACATCAACATAGAGTTTAGAGGAGAAAAAAAAGAGGCATTCAAAGAAAAGAACACGGTCCCTACAGTCAAACATGGCGGAGGTTACCTGATGTTTTGGGGTTGCTTTGCTGCTTCTGGCACTGGACTGCTTGACCGTGTGCATGGCATTATCAAGTCTGAAGACTACCAACAAATTTTGCAGCATAATGTAGGGCCCAGTGTGAGAAAGCTGGGTCTCCCTCAGAGGTCATGGGTCTTCCAGCAGGACAATGACCCAAAACACACTTCAAAAAGCACTAGAAAATGGTTTGAGAGAAAGCACTGGAGACTTCTAAGGTGGCCAGCAATGAGTCCAGACCTGAATCCCATAGAACACCTGTGGAGAGATCTAAAAATGGCAGTTTGGAGAAGGCACCCTTCAAATATCAGGGACCTGGAGCAGTTTGCCAAAGAAGAATGGTGTAAAATTCCAGCAGAGCATTGTAAGAAACTCATTGATGGGGGGGCGTGGCCTAGCTGCACATGGAGTAGGTCGCACAGTGCGGGAGCTCCGTGACCAGGACCCGATAACCGGCACACAACGCTGTCCCTGACGTACCTCTGAGCCTCTTCACAAAAGGCACCGATAGCGGAATCCCCGGTGAGTGCATGGGGAAATCTAAAGCCGCCCACCGTGATCCAGCTAGGCGCATTGCCGACTTCTTTGCGGCCCCCTCACAACCCTCTCAAGCAGAGAAAATGGCGCCTGACTCACCCAGAGCAGCCCGCGCTGCTCGCAGAACCTCTCAGCCTGTCATTTCTGCAGCGGCTGCTGCTGTTCACCCGGAGGCCCCTGTAACAGCAGCGCTTCTAAAAACCATGCTGGGAGAGCTGAGAGCGTCCCTCCAGGCTGACATGAGGTCCATGGTGGCTGATCTGAGGGGAGAAGTGGAGGAACTAGGAGGCCGCACCGATAGGCTTGAACGCAAGATGGAGGAACTAGTTGCCTCACACAATGAGTTATGGGACTCCCATGAAGCTCTACATTCCACAGCCTTACAAACACAATCCAAAACCCTGGACCTGGAGGACAGGTCCAGGCGTAATAACGTAAAGCTCAGGGGGATAGACGAAGCAGTGCCTAACTCAGATCTGAAAGCATTCCTTCAGGACTTTATTATGGCAGCTCTTCCTAACACAGACAAGCAGTTTGTGATTATTGACCGCATCCACCGCATCCCTAAACCGGCGAGACTGCCCCCCTCACTCCCCAGAGACGTTCTGGCGAGAGTACATTTCTTTGAACTCAAAAGGAGTTTCTCTCAGCCCTGAGGAGTAACCCCTCTCTGGCAGACAGGTTTGCTAACATTAAAGTCTTCCCTGACTTATCTCCTGGGACTCTGGCTCTCCGTAGGGCGTTCGCCCCGTACACAGCAGTGCTAAGAGACAAAGAAATCCCCTATCGCTGGGGCTTCCCCACAAAGCTTTTAATCCGAAGGGATGGTTCGGTGACCACCTGCCTGACACCATCTTATGCTGCAAAAATCCTATCTCAGTGGGGGCTCAAACCCATCGGTTCGCCTACGACCGCAGACTCCCCAAGATCTGATTCAAGCAAGCGGAACAGACGCCGTGTCAACCCGGAATGGGAGGTCGCCTGAGGGAACTGCTATCTACAGGATCCTGGTCTTTTTTCCCGCTCCATTTTGGTCCGTAGTTTCACTTCTGGACTAATTTTGGACTTTCCTTGGACTTTCCTTGGACTTCCTTGGATGGTCCTCGCCTAACACTGAACTTGTTCAGTTATAGGCCCCGTTGGTGAATTTATTTTGTTTCACCTTTGCATTCAGATTGTCTGAATGGACTGCAATTTTCTTGTTTTTTGTGTGTTTGTCTTGTTCGCCCTTCCCTCCCCTCTCCTGTTTTTTGATTTCAGGCTGCTGTATAATTCATCAAGACTCCTCTTCTTCAGCGCAAGACTCCGAAGACTCTCTATATTCATACGCATGTTGTTGGTAATCTACAATGAGTATATCGTTTTATTCAATTAATGTAAACGGCCTCAATTCGCCTTGTAAGAGATCCCTTGTCTGGCGTCAGCTAGCAAAGTCCCGCCATCAAATAATATGTTTGCAGGAAACACATCTTCTTGAAAGAGACAATGTGAGAATGCAATACGGCTTATACCCCTACCAGTTCTTTGCTAATAATGATTCCAAAAAAGCCGGGGTAGCTATCTTACTCCACAAGTCACTTTCATTCCAAATGGTGCGCTCTATCCCTGACCCCCTGGGTAGATATCTCATAATCCAATGTATTATTAATGAGGTCCCCTACACTATTGCCTCTGTGTATGCCCCCAATACTGCCCAAATTAAATTTCTAAGAAAATTCTTTCAGTCCATGAGTGCAATACAACACGGCTATAAAATTGTCGCTGGAGACTTCAATGTTCCCATGTCTAAATTGATGGACTGTTCAGTTCCCTCATCCTCCAGGAGGGAAGTTGGCCCTCTTGTACACTCATTTGGCCTACATGATGTATGGAGATACATTCACTGCAATGAACGGGACTACACGTATATGTCATCAAGGCATGGTTCCTATAGCAGGATAGACTATGTGTTGGTGGACGACGTGGCCCTCCCTCATTGTACCTCTGCATCTATAGGCAACATTTCCTGGTCCGATCACGCCCCTGTATCGGTGTCTCTGGAAGATCCTCTGGCCATCACTCCCCCGACACAATGGCGCCTTAACGATCATTTACTAGCCGACCAATCCAACTCCTCATTTATTGACAAATCCCTTAAAGAATTTTTTTCCTTTAACGATAACAACGAGACACAGATTGATAATGTTTGGTTCGCTCACAAGGCTGTAATCCGTGGCCTATTCCTTAAGATGGCGTCAACCATCAAGCGGAAGCATGCTAGAGCCCTCCAGGATGCTCTTAACTCATTAGCTGCCCTAGAAGCTAAACATAAACATTCCCCTACACAACAGATTCTCTCTGACCTCACTGCTGTACGATTGAAGATTCGATATCTGTTATTACAGAAATCAGAACATTTTCTCAAGAAATCTAGAGCTAAATTTTATTCCATGGGGGACAGGGCTGGGGCTTTGTTGGCCAGGCGCGTCAAAAAAAAAGAAATTCAGGCAAGGATCCCCTTTCTAACCAAACCAAATTCCTCTAAGATTTTCAACCCCATCCAAATAGCGGACGAGTTTGCATCCTACTACTCCTCTCTTTACAATCTCTCTACTGATCCCTCTATTCCCCAACCATCACAAACCACTATCTCATCCTTCTTAGACAGGGCTAATCTACCCAGAGCTTCAGCAGAACAATTATCATTTCTTAATGCCCCTATTCACGATGCTGAAATTATTCAAATCATCAAAAATTCTAGAAAAAAAACGGCTCCTGGCCCCGACGGGTTCTCGTTCCCTTACTATGCCCAATTTTCAAATATTCTTACCCCATATCTTCGTCGCTTATATAATTATTGGTCGTCCGCCGGTTCCATCAAGTCTGAAGGCCTCCAGGCTTCCATTGCTACTCTTCCCAAACCAGGGAAGCCTCCGACCACCCCAGGCAACTTTAGGCCAATAGCCTTACTCAACACTGATGTTAAAATCTATGCGAAACTCTGGGCTAATAGACTTTTATCGATCCTCCCCTCCCTTATCCACCCCGATCAGGTTGGGTTTGTACCAGGGAGACAAACGAGAGATGGCACGAGACGTCTGATTGACCTGCTGGATGTGGTGGAGAGGGGGCACCTCCCCAGTGTATTCCTGTCCCTTGACGCCGAAAAAGCGTTCGACAGGGTACACTGGGGTTACATTCAGTCCACCTTGGCGAGATTTGGTCTTACGGGCACAATCTCCAAAGCTATTATGGCGCTTTATTCTAACCCTTGCGCCTACGTTCGAGCTTCTGGCTTCAACTCTCGTTCGTTCCAGATAACGAACGGGACCCGCCAAGGCTGCCCCCTCTCCCCCATCGTCTTCGCCTTAGTCATGGAACCTCTCGCTGCCATAGTTAGACAATCTTCCAACATCAGGGGCATTCCTTTGGGTGACTCTGAATACAAAATTGGGTTATATGCGGACGACGTAGTCTTCACCTGCTCTGACCCAATACCCTCATTAGAAGCTATTTCGTCCCTACTACAGGACTTCTCTGCCGCTTCTTATTATAGACTCAACCTGACCAAATCTACTCTGTTCCCGCTATTTCTTTCCCCTCAACTACAAATACAGATCCAATCTCTTTACCCCTTCGTTTGGTCCCCAGGGGGATTTACTTATCTTGGAATAAAGCTGACGCGCCTGGCTGATATAGTCGGCACCAACTCTGATTCGATTATCCTGGAACTAAAAAAGGAGATTGACAACTACTCCAAAGCTCCCCTCTCTTGGATGGCAAGGATTCAAGCCTCCAAAATGCTTCTACTACCTAAACTCATTTATTTATTTAGATGTATCCCATTGTCCTTCCCTACTAAATACCTTTCCCGCTTTCAATCTATTCTGGATAAATTCATCTGGAATGGCAAGCCCCACAGAATAAAACGTCAACTTATGTCATTGCCTTATAATAAAGGGGGTCTAGCCTCGCCAAACATTGCTCTTTACCACAGAGCTGCTTTGCTGGACCCCATTAAAATATGGCAAGAGAGTGTATCTCTACTCCCATGGCACCTAATTGAATCTCATTACGCACCCCGTAAATCCCTAAAGTTATTGCTGGAAACACAACTTCTCCGACCTAATAAATCCTCCCTTCCCCTTCGCACTATAGTAGCTGGCACTGGGATCTGGTCTAGAGAATGCCTTACATCCTTTCCTTCTATTGCGCAATATATCCCTCTAGAAGCCGTTGAATGTGTAATACCTAATTTGTCCCTGGCCTCTTGGGTGTCCTGCGGCATTCTTCGAGTGAAAGATCTCTTCCATATATCAGGCATGAAGTCTTTTTCGGATTTGAGGAGACAATACCTCGTTCCCGAATCAGACTTGTTCAAATACCTACAACTACGCAGCCTTTTAGGGAATCACAATCTCTTCAGAGTACCCCCTGACCTCACGTCATCTCCTGCACAGCAATACTTCAAACCGGGCACCAGTATGCAGCACGGGCTCTCAGTCCTATACAAATCATTACTGTGCGATAGCATTTCACACAAACCCCAATTTATGTCTACTTGGGAGTCATTGTTCTCTTTTGAGGCCCCCATGGAAGACTGGGAATTTGCTATGACCCACGCGTCTAAATTTTCCTCCTGCCTGGGACATCTTGAGCAATCAAAGAAAATTCAGCTTCAGTGGTACCTTACTCCTGTTAAGCTAGCTAAGATCCACCTTTCTTCCTCCCCGCTATGCTGGAAGAATTGCGGCAGTAATGGTACTATTGCCCACGTCTGGTGGGATTGCCCACAAGTGCTTGCCTTCTGGTCCCAAGTTGAAGTGCTGATTACTGAAATCATCCATATACCCTTCAAATTATCAAAACAGCTGGCAGTTCTGGGTGTTTCACTGATAGACTATCCCTCCCCCCTACAACCAATAATTTCCAATATTTTAGTAGCGGCCAGGCAATGCTTAGCTAGTCACTGGAAATTGCAGTCGATCCCTTCCAGAGCAGAGCTTATAGCCAAACTTAATCTTCACTACTGCCATGAGACTACAGCTGCAGACTCCCTATCCAAAAAAAACAAGGTTTTGACGTGGTGGGACCCGTGGGTGTCATCCCCCATCGCAGCTGCTTTACACTTCTCATCATCCTCACCCTGATGACAATACTTGCTTAATGTTATCTTTATTTTCTTGTATGTTATGATATAGAGTTTCTCTTATCTAATGCTACTTTTGTACCACACGGCTCATGTGTAAACCTTTGTTTGTGCTGAACCTTTGATGAACAATCCATACAGCTTAGTTGTCTTGCCTACTCTTTCCCCCCCCCCCCTTTCATTTTCCCCACCACTGTTTATTATTGTTGTTTGAAACTTGACGATGTAACTGCATCTGTATTAATAAAAATTTAAATGGTTAAAAAAAAAAAAGAAACTCATTGATGGTTACCGGAAGCGGTTGATCGCAGTTATTTTGGCTAAAGGTTGTGCAACCAAGTATTAGGCTGAGGGTGCCAATACTTTTGTCTGGCCCATTTTTGGAGTTTTGTGTGAAATGATCAATGTTTTGTTTTTGCTTCATTCTCTTTTGTGTTTTTTCATTGAAGACAAATTAAATGAAGATAATAATAGCAAAGAATTTGTGATTGCAATCATTTTCAGGAAGAAACTGAGTATTATCTGACAGAATTGCAGGGGTGTCAATACTTTTGGTCACAACTGTAAATATGTGTTTCACTTTATGTATTGAATTGCTGAAATAAATTACTTTTTGATGATACTTTAATTGAGAATCTCCTGTAGTATGAGCCCCTATACACAGTGATCCCCCCACGTAGCAATATTAGCCCCCAAATAGTCTTATTTAGTATGAGACACCAAACAGTCTCCTTATATGTAGTATGAGCCTCCATAGGCCGGAATCACACTTGCAAGAGACTCGCACGAGTCACGCATCACACTACACGGCCACCCGCTCTCCAGACTGGAGCGTGCAGTTGTGTCAGGTGATGAGATGCAAGTTTCTTGCAAGTGTGACTCCGGGTCTTATAAAGTGTATAGGCCCTCCTATGTAAATTATTAGCCCCCACAAAGTATGAGTCTCTACACATCCCCTATATATACAGCCACAGGTCAACCAGAAAAAACAACAAAAAACAACACCTATCTCACTCCCATTCCCTAAGCTCTGCACTCTGCTCTGGTCTCTAGTGACATGATGAAATCACATCTGCTGTCTCAGTCGGACACAGTGATTGGTGGAAGACGGAGCTGACAGCTCTGTCCTCCACTAATATACTCACTGATATCACGATATCGGCACCCATGCAGCAGAGGGCATGGTGCTGCCCGTGGGCCAGTGGTTTCAGCCCTTTGGCTGTCTCAGAGGGTGCTTAGCACTTTGCCTACCCCTGTCCTAATGTACAAGTACACGAGAACAGCATCGCCGGATTAACATGGAGTGGTCATGGGATGGGAGCTTTAAGATAAAGAATTGCTGACATTTCACTTTGGTTTTGGGGAAACCTGCTGCTATTATTGAAACTTAACTTGTACAACCACAGGAAATAAAACATTCCTTATATTATCACTTATGGCACTGTGTCCCATATACAGCTCCGGAAAAATTTAAGAGACCACTGCCCTTTCAGTTTCTCAGATTTTTCTCTTTATAGGTATATAATAATGCAAAGAAAACAAGTTCTTATTCATTTAGAAACAACAATACTCATGTTTTAACTCAGGAAGAGTTCAGAAATCAATATTTGGTGGAATAACCATGATTGTAATCACAGCTTTCATATGTCTCGGCATGCTTTCCTCCAGTCTTTCACACTGCTTTTGGGTGACCTTATGGCACAAACATTTATACAGTTCTTCATTGCTTGATATCTTGGGACTGTCTCAAGTCATGTAAAGCTAGAAAAAAAGCCTATCATCAATGAGAAGCAAAGGAGAACCAGGCTGAAGTTTGCCAAAGACCATAAGAATTGGACCATAGAGGACTGGAGTAAGGTAATCTTCTCTGAAGTGTCTAATTTTCAGATTTGCCCAACACCTGGTCAGCTAATGGTTAGACGGAGACCTGGAGAGGCATACTGTGAAATTTGGTTGAGGATCGGTGGTGATCTGGGGATGCTTCAGCAAGGCTGGAATTGGACAGGTTAATCTTTGCAAAGGACAAATGAATCAAGTCTCATACAAGGTTATCCTTCAAAAAAACACTTGTTTCCTTCTGCTCCGGCAATGTTCCCCAACTCTGAAGACTGGTTTTTCCAGCAGAACAATGCCCCATGCCACACAGCTAGGTCAATCAATGTGTGGATGAAGGATCACCACATCAAGACCCTGTCATGGCCAGCCCAATCTCCAGACCTGAACCCCATTGAAAACTTCTGGAATGTAATCAAGAGGAAGATGGAAAGTCACAAGCTATGGAACATAGAAGAACTGCTTATATTTTTGTGCCAGGAACCATAAGGTCACCCAAAAGCAGCGTGAAAGACTGGTGGAAAGCGGCCAAGATGCATGAAAGCTGTGTTTACAAATCATGGTTATTCCACCAAATATTGATTTCTGAACTCTTCCTGAGTTACAAAATTAGAATTGTTGTTTCTAAATATGAACTTACCGTATATACTCGCGTATAAGCCGAGTTTTTCAGCCTAAAAATTGGGCTGAAAAGTCCCCCCCCTCGGCTTATACGCAAGTCACTGTATACTGTATACAGTATACAGTGCCCTCCCATAAGTATACAGGCCCTCCCCCCTTGTTTAGCAATCCTGTAAAGGAAGAGATTAGTATACTTATCCCTCCGCTGTCCCGCTGCCGCTGTCCCGCCACCGCTATCGCGCTCCTCCGTCTTCATCCATCGTCTTCCGTCTTCTTCCGGCTTCCTCCGGTGGGTACAGGCAATGACGCCGGAAGACGCTGGATGAAGACGGAGAAGCGCGATAGCGGCGGCGGGACAGCGGCAGCAGGACAGCGGAGGGATAAGTATACTAATCTCTTCCTTTACAGGATTGTTACCCAAGGGGGGGGCCCTGTATACGGATATGGGGTGGGCTGCTGTATATACCTCTGGGGCTGTATATACCTCTGGGGCTGCTGTATACTACCACTGGGGCTGCTGTATATACCTCTGGGGCTGCTGTATATACCTCTGGGGCTGTATATACCTCTGGAGCTGTATATACCTCTGGGGCTGCTGTATACTACCACTGGGGCTGCTGTATATACCACTGGGGCTGCTGTATACTACCACTGGGGCTGCTGTATATACCTCTGGGGCTGCTGCTGTATATACCACTGGGGCTGCTGCTGTATACTACCACTGGGGCTGCTGCTGTATACTACCACTGGGGCTGCTGCTGTATACTACCACTGGGGCTGCTGTATATACCACTGGGGCTGCTGTATACTACCACTGGGGCTGCTGTATATACCTCTGGGGCAACTGTATACTACCACTGGGGCTGCTGCTGTATACTACCACTGGGGCTGCTGCTGTATACTACCACTGGGGCTGCTGCTGTATACTACCACTGGGGCTGCTGTATATACCACTGGGGCTGCTGTATACTACCACTGGGGCTGCTGTATATACCTCTGGGGCAACTGTATACTACCACTGGGGCTGCTGCTGTATACTACCACTGGGGCTGCTGCTGTATACTACCACTGGGGCTGCTGCTGTATATACCACTGGGGAGGCTGCTGTATGCCACACTGCTGGGGGCTGTATACCTGTGCTGGGGTTAATTTTGATTTACATTGATCATTTTTATCATTTATTGTTCCCAGCACATTCTACTATGTGATGAATAAAGATTTGTGACTGTAATATTTAATTCCTTGAGATGTAGGATGTGGTATTATAGTGTCCTTTGATTTGGTTGACCAGTATATAATCACATTCCTTATCTTAGCTGTAGATATAATCTATGTATGTAAGATTTGGTTATGCACAACCTTTTTCAGATATTTTATATACACGAGTCAATAGGTTTTCCCAGGTTTTGGGGGCAAAAGTAGGGGGGTCGGCTTACACACGGGACGGCTTATACACGAGTATATACTGTATTTTCTTTGCATTATTTGAGGTCTGATGTTTCTTTTTTTCTTATTTTGACGATTTCTCATTTGCTGCAAAAAAAATACAAAATTTTTAGCTTTGACTTTCAGAGACCTGTTGTCAGTAGTTTATAGAATAAAAGACTATACATTTTACTTAAAAATATATCTATAATGAGAAAAATCTGAGAAACTGAAAATTTTGAAGTGATCTCTTCATTTTTTCCGAAGCTGTATATAGAGATAGACCCCAGATCATTGCACTGCCATTCTGCATACCAGTCTTGGTGAAGGGCCCCGCTATAGCAAATTGTGTTTTTTGGATAATTTGGAGCATCTTTTTGCTGCTATGCTCTATGGCAAAAAAAATCATGCCAGGCAGGTGATACATTTCTTTCGGAATTTACATAACTTTTGTGGCGTAAAGAATGATGAGCTTGTTTGACGCTTTCAGCCACGTCCCCTCCTGGCTGAGTTCTGCCCAGTATTCAAAGTATGGCGGTTCTGGTGTAAAAATGTCAAAAGTTTATATATATATATATATATATATATATATATAATATATATATATATATATTCTCCAATATTTTTTAGCAGTCTTACACCAGAAATATAATGAATAAGCACCATTTTATTTTGCTTCCAATTCTGCTACTATGTAGAGGAGCTGTCACTTGCGCAAAAAAATTGTGTAATACCTTGTAAAAATTCCTTAGTTCTCCTGATTCTGAAGCCATCTTCCATTTTCCACTGTCTCACTCCATTGCATTTACATTTAAAAAAATATATATATATTCTGGAGGACAGCATGTGAAATCTCTGCTTCTAATCCGTCTAGGTGTATTACAGTCTTATCTGGAGATGTACACTTTCACTCCTCCCTTCCAGATGCTGACAGTCATATTTCAGCAGCTGATCCAGCAGTCTGAGCCATGATCGGCAGAATCTATAAAGCTTCACATCCCCAGAGAAGATTCTAAACACCCAGTTAGACTAGAATCAGAGATTTCACATACTGCTCTTCAGGCAATTAAAATGTGAATATCTTGGTAATTGAGTGAAACAGCACAGAACGGAAAAGAGCAGCACAAAATCAGGGGATCTCTGAAATGTTTACAAGAGATTTCACTACATTTTTGTGAGCAAGTTTTAACAGAGGTGAGAGGATTAAAGGTGTTGTCCACTAATTGGACTACCCTTTCTCATTCCTTATGTGCACCCCATAAAAATAAAAAAAGCCTATACTCACCTTTGGTGCCGGCGCTGTTCCAGCGGTAGGAGGAGCACTTCACAGGAACTGAGTGGTATAGGTATCAACAGGTGGGGCTCCCTGACAGATGACGTGCGCCCACACTAGGAATTAACATAGAGTTCCGTTTGCCACATGGTGCTGTGGAATCTATAACTTTGATATAGGAACTGAGTGGTAGCCACAGCGCTCACTTCCTGTTAATTATTCCTGTGCCCGAAGGCGGGGAGAAGGAAGTCGGTGCTGATTGGTCACTGTGCTCATGGGTGATACATTCCCGGTACCCACGGGACACTAAGTTCCGACATCTTTGGAACAGCGCCTACACCAGCGGTGTGTATAGGTTGGACCCGTAGAAGCCCGAGTAAGGCGAAACGGTGCGCCCATCATCCTCCTCCGCACCTCCCTAACTGCATGTAACCCACTCCATTGCATGGAATAAAGAAATTGCACGTGAACCAACAACCAGGGCGAGCGCCATCATTTTTTTCTTTCTACCCATGGTGTGTATAGGCCTTTTTATTTTTATGGGGGCAAACATGGGGAATGAGCAAGAGGTTTTCTATTAGACAGGGTAACAGTGTACTAAATGGTTTGGGTCAACGTTTCGAAGAAAAAATATAATTTAAAGAATTTTTATTCTAGTTTCAGGCCTTGTATTCCATGGTTGACTTGAAAGAAGATGTATGAGGTCAATGAACCAAGATTCTACCATCTTCACCTTTCTAAGCCATCCCATTACTGCTCTCCCTGTAGTCACTTCGGTTTCTCATTCTTAATCTCCAGTAAGAGCCATTTTTCCCTCATTGACCTCCAGTAAGAGCCAATTTCTACAAATGGAGAAGGACTCAGACCTGTAATAAACCTTTCCCTCCATTTGTCTTCTTCACAAATCACCATGCAGGAGTAATGAGTCTGTTAGGTGATCTGCAGATCCATCGTACTTCTCCGCGAGATTGAGAGGGGAAGTTGATTTTCCCTATAATGAATGAATGAATGAATGAATAGAACAAACATTGCATGAAAGAGGCAGAAACCGGCAAACAAGTTGACCCTTACACAGGTGAAGGGTAGCCGTAGCCTCTAGGAAAAAAAGCCGAAGAATATATTATTACAATTATTTACACATTATTGGTGAAGACATGCCCAAATGGACATAATGAATGATGATGCATAAAGATCAAATCACTTTCCTTCTCTCCGCAGTTTGCTGTGCCGCACAGTGATGAATGGGGACGTCTTGCCCGTACTTTGGTTGAGATCCGTGCCAATCGAGGTGATGGGGAAGAAGAGGACGTAGAACTCTCAAGCTAATTGCCCAATGTACGTCTCAAGCGGCACAGAATTTGCAACTGAATGTACCAATTGCTCCATTCTTTTTGCTGTGATCCTTTAAAGCTCCACCGGTTCTGCTCCAGCTTCAGCTTATTGTTTAAATAGTGCACAGCCCGGCCGAGACATCCTGTCGTCTCTCTATATTGTGCAGACAATCTCCGCCTCGTCTCCGATCCTTCCCTGGTCTACAAATATTTCCCTGTGTGCCAGTATTTTAATTAAATGAAGTATATCAGAGCCAGCAATCATTATTCATGTACGAAAAAAAAAAAGCATACATTATTATTCATAAGAATTGCTTCAGTAAAGTGACATTCGCTGGTTCGGTTCAGGGCCCAGACGTTAATGTTCTTACGGGAGATGGGAATGAGGGTGCCGGCAAGCACAATATCGCTGGCAATTCTGAGCAACAAGTTGCACATTTTGTTCTAGGTAGGAAGCACCAGAACTCATAGGAAGAAGAACTCTCTGTAAAGTGCCCAAGCACGTTGAAAGAATTCCGGTGAACCCCCTGCCCCCATACCATTGAAAGCTCGTCTTGGCCAAATTTACTTTGGTGGTTTCTGTTGACTTTTTTCCTAATATGTAGGGGCGTCTTTAGTTTGTCAGAGCTGGCTTGTCAGCCATTGTAGTTTGCCTTCTTTCACGCTTTTTGGCAGCTCGTAGGTTCTACAATGATAGATTTAATATATCCTTTCCATTGTTCTTGAGGATCTTAAGCCAGCCATACATACTTGAGGGCTGTAGGTAGAACAATGCTTTGGCCAATCGTTGTGCCGACCGTTATGCCAACTGATTTTCCCATACACGGGAGCAATCGCTTGGCCCTAGTGCTCCTGTGTGGTCTAAAGGTGCCGTCACACGCATCTATCTGATGAACGATTTTGTTAGCAATCACATGCACGCGCGATCGCTAACAAAATCGTTCAGATCGCTGGTGAGCTGTCACACAGGCAGACTCACCAGCGATCAATGGACCAGAGACATCGTGGAAATGATTTAAATATCGTTTCCACAATGTCTTGCTCCTGCTGCCAGGCTGCGATAAGCGGGAGCAGGCTGGTCTCCAAGGTAAACTGCGGGTAACTAGGCAGCGCATGCTGCTTAGATACCCGATGTATATCTTGGTTACCAGCCTTCTCCACTCACCGGCCGTTATCCAAGGTACACAGCGGGTAACTAGAGTCCCTAATTAGTTACCCGCGGTGTAGCTTGGATACCAGCCCGTGAGCAGAGAAAGCTGGTCTCCAAGGAATACATCAGGTATCTAGGTAGAGCGCGTTGCCTAGTTACCTGCAGTTTACCTTGGAGACCAGCTCCCAGCTCTTGCAGAGAGGTACTGGGAGGGAGCTGGCTTATCGGTTGTCTCCCGGTGTCACATGCAGCGAAGCTGCGTGTCCACCGGGCGACCAACGATAGATTTGAAGTCCTGTCCTCAAATAAAACGATGAACGAACAGCTGACTGATGGTTCATCGTTTGTAGTGTCACACGCAACGATGTCGTTTCGACATCGTTTAAGCGTCACAGAACACGTGACTTTTGAACGATATCGTCGACGATATAGTTACGTGTAACGTGGCCTTAAGAGAAAGCGGACGATTAACACGTCAGACAGCTCATCTCCAGAACAATGGGATCAGCAACTTGAAATCAGTCATGTCCAATCAACATCTCTTATGACCATAAGGTGGCTGGTGCCCCCATAAATTTGTCTAGTCTGTTATAGGTCCTTAATATTGACTTATGTTGGTCCGACATCCAAGACCACAATGTAGACCCTGGAGTTGCATTCCTTAAGTGAGTAGGGCCAGCTACAACAAGTAAAACCATTTGTAAAGATCCGCGTGTGAGCCTACGTGAACAATGGTTTGATTGGCAGGATTACACCAACTAAATTTTAATGGCTTATACTAACCATAAGATAGTCCAGTCTAGCATAAAATATTATTTAAAGAGGTTTTCCACCACTAACGACCCCCTTTTTTTTGTCCTAACAATTACACTTTCACAATATACATCTGCTACCTGCCCTGCTTCTGTTAACTTATCTCTGTGTGGCTCGTAAAAAACTTTATGGTTGTTCTAGCTTTGATCCGTCCCATCTGGAGGCCGGAATCGGACCAACTGAGCTGGGCACGTCACTGGTGGGGGCTGAGAGGAGAGTGAAGTGTGATCTGGGCATGCGTGCACAAACTGCTGTCACTCACAGAGAGGCAGCCCCACCCTCACCAGTGATGCGACCTGCTCAGTTGATCCAAATCCATTGTCCAGACCACAAAGATCAAAGCTACAACAATAAACATATTTACAAGCCTCAGAGAGATAAGCTTACAGGAGCAGGGTAGATAGCTGAAGTATATTAGGAAGTAGATGGGAGCCCAAAGCTATTGCATCGGGTGGGCAGTGACATCAAGATGGGGGAGGGCTCTATGGCACTTGAGGCAGCATTCGCCTCTTCCCCCTGTGCAATCTATCTCCTGCCCGCTGCTTGTACCCCCTCGCTTTCTGTCTCCCTAGTGCTGCCTCGTTTCTGCACCCCAGTGCTGCGGGGTGACCATGGTGCGGCTGAGTGAATGCAGGGTGACTGTAGTGCGAGCTGAGGTAGCGTGGGGTGAGTGCGGGGTGACAGTGGTGCGGGATGAGTGAGTTCAGGGTGAGTGTGGGATGACTAGTGCAGGCTGATTGAATGCAGGCTGTGGGGAGTTGTGAGTGAAGGCTGAAAGAAAAGGCTCTGAGGTGCTGTGGGGGTGAGCGAGTGCAGGCTGTGGGGTTAGGTGTGAATAAGTGCAAGCTATGGGGGTGTGAGTGTGGGCTGTGTGACTGCAGGCTGTGGAGGTAAGTGTGGGCTGGGGAGTGAGTGCAGGCTGAGGTGGGGGTGAGTGCAGGCTGGGGGGTGAGTGTGGGCTGTGGGGAGCTGAGTGAAGGCTATGGGAGGGTGCGTGAGTGCGGGCTGTGGGGGGAGAGTGAAGGCTCTGGGGAGGTGTGACAGTGAAGGTTGTGGGGTGGGTGAGTATGTACATGCAGTTAGGGGTGAGCGGGGCCATTGCAGGGTAAGTATGGGGCAGTAGTGGGGGGTGAGCAGGGGTATTATGGGGTTAGCGGGGCATTGCAGGGTGAGCGGGGGCAGTGGGTGGTGAGTGGGGGCACTGGGGGGTGAGCGGGGGCAGTGGTGGTGAGCGAGGGCACTAGGAAGGTGAGTAGGGGCACTGGGGGGTGAGCAGTGGGATGGAGAGGCTCCAGTCCACGTTCCTGTCCTCCCGCCCCAGTCCATTCCCGCACACCCCAGCATTCTTCTTAAATTGACGTCGGAAAGTCAATAGCCGCGGAAGAGAAGTTAACAGAGGGAGCGTCATAATGGGCGTGATCAAGGACACACCCACCATAGCAGGGCAGTGCATCGCCCACGGCCATTGTGAAGACCCCTCTGTTAACTTCGCCCCTGTTGCTAATGACTGAATCAATTCCGCAAGAATAATGCCGAGGTGAGCGGGAGCGTGGAGGGGGGAGCGGGAGGGCGGAGCATGGACTGGAGCATGGAGCGGGTGGCGTGTGGCGGGTTTCTCTTGTCTGCCACAGCCAGCCTGCTCCATATTAGCATACTCATCATTTGGGTATGCTAACATGGCGCTGGCGGAAGTGACATAGGCGGACATCCAGACGGAAGTGAAGCATATATATGTGATAGAAAGGGGTTCATATTACTAGTGGAAAACCTCTTTAAGATGGATGAGAGACAGCTCCACATTCAGTATCATATAGATCCATTAAAAATAATTAGATCAGGATCCCTCCTGACAGTACTTAGACCATCGGACTATAGGGTGATCAAGTCTTAGCCATTTAAGCCTCGAAAAAGCTGAACAGAAGTGAGATAACGGTAAAGTAATGGTCCCCAATCCCCAATACGATGACACCACACTCCCAGCTACCCTTTCCTTTCATCAGAAGACTTGACTTCTCCAGCCATATTCAGCAGAGCTGACGTCAACAGTTTTAGAACTACAAGTCCCATCATGCTCCGGCACTTACAGCCGCCATGGAGAGTTCGCTTGCCTACTGCTGTCCTCTGAATTCAAGCCTAGCAAAGTTATATTAAATCCATGCAGAGTAGGATATGATTGTATACAGATGTGTTTTCCTAAAATTGGACCAGGCTGGAGACCTCAGATGTGGTCTCTCACTTGGGTTTCTTGAAGTCTATATTCATATTCTACGACCGACGCTGCGTCTTATCTATTGCGGTCGGCTTCATGGAACTTATTTATTTGAAATTAATTATAATAAACGATTCTTTACCATGAACATAACGAGTCCGGCCTTATCTGTAATCTTCTGCAAAGACTGTATAATTCACCCCCCCCCCTCCCAAAAAACGGGATTACAATAGGCTGTTTGTACAAGGACTAGGAAGTGGAAGGGAACGGGCTTTCAAGCAGCTATTACTTCAGAGCATCGGAGCTATATTTCTTAAACCGTTTGGGCGCAGTTGATTTCATGGAAGGTTATATTAACAGATTGTGGTCCAAGAACGACACCGGAGAGACCCATAAAACATAGTTAAGAAATGCCTTACAGATCTGACGTTTCCTTCATAGGATAATATACGAGGCTTGGATGGGGTTTTTTTTTTTTCTTAGCCCAACGCACAAGAGCACAGCTCATATACAACATCGGGAAGAGACGGAACTTCAGCCTGCAGCTTGTACAAAAGGAAATACTTAGACCGGCCAAACCTGATTTCAGATGTCGCCAATCATCTGAAGATTTACGGCCTACTAACCAAGCGGCTCCTCTTAAGCAGCAGGAGATAGAGACGGGTTACTTTCTAGACTTATTTAACAGGTAAACCATTGATTTTAGGAAGTGGGAAAATATTAAGTTTGGTTTTGCTTGCCCAGAAATACACAGACGAGCAAAAGTGTAACAATGTTTTGAACGTCTGACTTTCAAGCTCCATGTCTCGCCATACTTTAAAGCTTTGAGCTTCATTTTAAAGACAATCATCTTAGCTATCTCATACATAAATGTGACTTGTAACTATTTAAGGAAGCATATGATTAAATATGCAGATTGTCAGGTCACTGCATTGTTGCTGTTTTGCCCCTGGTGGTTGAATAATCTTTTTCTTCCTGTATACTACGAATTACAACCTGTTCCCCAAAAGCTCAGTGTGTTATTAGGCGGATTGTCAAGCGAAAGGTCACTGGTTCAAATCAAGGAGCAGCCGGGAAGATTTCTCAAGAAAAGGGTAACAGCATCATCCAGCTCATTGATAGCGGTCTCTTCTCTTGGCCAAGAAAATTGCATCATGACAGGTGGAAGAATATGAAATTGAGTCCATAAATCCGTTCAAAAGCCAAGAGGTGACGTTAAAGGGCCTGTCACACGCGTCAATATCGCCTGCACGATCTCGGCTGCACGTGACGTTGCAGCGATATTGACGCGTGTGACATACTGAATCAACCAGCGATAAATCGCTGGTTGATGATCGCCAGGTTTTAGAACCTGCTCTAAAACCTGGCGATTGTTGCCGGGTGGACACGCAGCATCGCTGCGTGTGACAACGGGAGTAGCGATATTCCAGCTCCCAGCGCCTCTCACAAGCGCTGGGAGCTGGTATCCAAGGTAAACTGCGGGTATCTAGGCAGCGCGCGCTGCCTAGATACCCGACGTGTACCTTAGTTACCAGCCTCCTCCGCTCACCGGCTGGTATCTAAGGTACACAGCGGGTAACTAGGGTCCCTAGTTACCCGCTGTGTACCTTAGATACCAGCCGGTGAGCGGAGGAGGCTGGTAACTAAGATACCCGCAGTTTACCTTGGAGACCAGCCTGCTCCCGCTTCCAGCAGGCTGGCAGCGGAAGCAAGACATCATGGAAACGATATTTAAATCGTTTCCACGATGTTTCTGGTCAATTGATCGCTGGCGAGTCTGCCTGTGTGACAGCTCACCAGCGATCAGCCGTCAATGTCGTCAGCGATCATCTCACTGACGACATTGACGCGTGTGACAGGCCCTTAAGGCAAAGTATCGGAGTCAACAAGTCGGCTCATTAAAAGGTCTATCGGATCTGATGATAAATCCAGCAGTGGAGGCGGCTCGTATGCTTCATAATAAGATTACAGACATCCATGCAAGCACTGGGTGACACATTACACAAGTCTGGTGGCCCAAAAAAAGCTGAAGAAGCCTCGACTTTAATATCATCATACAAACAGTGACTGGAGTTTGATAATAGTACAAAAATCGGACAGCTGAAGATTGGAAATGGGTGATTTGGAGCAATGAGATAAAAGTCAATAGATGGGTCTAATGGGGGTAAATAGGTCTGGAACAAACAAGGGAAAAGGAGACAAAAGGATCGAGAAATTGAAGGAACTGTCATTTGGTGGAGGAAGCCTGATGATATGGGGTTGTTTCACAGCCAAAGGTGTTGAATACTTGCCAGGATCAATGGTAGTCTCAATGCTGAGCTACAGTGCCTACAAGTAGTATTCAACCCCCTGCAGATTTAGGTGGTTTGATAAGATGCAAATAAGTTAGAGCCTTCAAACTGCAAACGAGAGTAGGATTTATTAACAGAAGCATAAATCTTACAAACCAAAAAGTTATGTTGCTCAGTTGAATTTTAATAAATTTTA
This sequence comes from Allobates femoralis, assembly GCA_033576535.1. Lineage (NCBI taxonomy): Eukaryota > Metazoa > Chordata > Amphibia > Anura > Aromobatidae > Allobates > Allobates femoralis. Next base: position 555,740,962 of record JARQOC010000005.1, read on the forward strand.
AACATAAAAGTGTGGGTCAATTATTATTCAACCCCTAGGTTTAATATTTTGTGGAATAACCCTTGTTTGCAATTACAGCTAATAATCGTCTTTTATAAGACCTGATCAGGCCGGCACAGGTCTCTGGAGTTATCTTGGCCCACTCCTCCATGCAGATCTTCTCCAAGTTATCTAGGTTCTTTGGGTGTCTCATGTGGACTTTAATGTTGAGCTCCTTCCACAAGTTTTCAATTGGGTTAAGGTCAGGAGACTGACTAGGCCACTCCATCACCTTGATTTTTTCCCTCTTGAACCAGGCCTTGGTTTTCTTGGCTGTGTGCTTTGGGTCGTTGTCTTGTTGGAAGATGAAATTACGACCCATCTTAAGATCCTTGATGGAGGAGCGGAGGTTCTTGGCCAAAATCTCCAGGTAGGCCGTGCTATCCATCTTCCCATGGATGCGGACCAGATGGCCAGGCCCCTTGGCTGAGAAACATCCCCACAGCATGATGCTGCCACCACCATGCTTGACTTTAGGGATGGTATTCTTGGGGTCGTACGCAGTGCCATCCAGTCTCCAAACGTCACGTGTGTGGTTGGCACCAAAGATCTCGATCTTGGTCTCATCAGACCATAGAACCTTGAACCAGTTTGTCTCAGAGTCCTCCAAGTGATCATGAGCAAACTGTAGACGAGCCTTGACATGACGCTTTGAAAGTAAAGGTACCTTACGGGCTCGTCTGGAATGGAGACCATTGCGGTGGAGTACGCTACTTATGGTATTGACTGAAACCAATGTCCCCACTGCCATGAGATCTTCCCAGAGCTCCTTCCTTGTTGTCCTTGGGTTAGCCTTGACTCTTCGGACAAGCCTGGCCTCGGCACGGGAGGAAACTTTCAAAGGCTGTCCAGGCCGTGGAAGGCTAACAGTAGTTCCAATAAGCCTTCCACTTCCGGATGATGCTCCCCACAGTGGAGACAGGTAGGCCCAACTCCTTGGAAAGGGTTTTGTACCCCTTGCCAGCCTTGTGACCCTCCACGATCTTGTCTCTGATGGCCTTGGAATGCTCCTTTGTCTTTCCCATGTTGACCATGTATGAGTGCTGTTCAAGTTTGGGGAGGTCAGAAAAGGCTGGCAAAAGAGATAATTAATCCACACATGTGAAGCTCATTGTTCTTTGTGCCTGAACTACTTCTTAATACTTTAGGGGGACCAAACAGAATTCTGGTGGTTTGAGGGGTTGAATAATAAATGACCCTCTGAATTAACTTTTAACACTTTAAAAAAAAAAATAAATAAATAAAAAAAAAAAATTATTTTTGGCTGCAGTGCATTTCCCACTTCCAGGCTGATCTACAGTCCAAATGTCACAATGCCAAGTTAATTCCGCATGTGTCAACCAGCTAAATCTGCAGGGGGTTGAGTACTACTTGTAGGCACTGTATATGAGAGTGGCCTACAAGACTAGTTACTTTGTACATTTGAGTACTGTTGGTATGAAAAGGATGACTGTGTTCCAGCAAGACAATGACCCGAAGCATTTGTTGAGCTTGGAGGAGAAATAGTTCAATGACAATGAAGATGAGGTGCTGGATTTGCCCCCACAGTCCCCAGATCTCAACCCAATTCAACATTTGTGGGTAGAGTTGAACAAAGAGTTGTACAGATACCCAAGTGAGGTGATCAGTATGACCAACAGTGGGAACGCGTAGAAGAGACCTGTGATCAGATTTCAGTTGAGACATACTTGAATCTGAGCGAGAGTTGCCCAAAAGACAGTGTTGAAAGCCATAAGGGGGATTTACAAAATACTAATTAATAAAATACTTAGATTTTTAGGAGCAAAACAGTAACAATGCAGTGACATGACAAGAATCTACATAAATACTGTAATTATATACTAAATAGCTGCAAGTCACAATTCAGTATGAGATAGCCAAGATGATTGTCTATGAAGGTAGCCTCATGATCAAAGGCCGCCTTCATTATGCAGAATTTTAAAATCTATGTGGATCCTTCAATTTCAAGGACAAGTGGACAGGCACTGATCTGTTCAGATAGCAAATGATGTCCACGGACCATTTTTTTAATGGATCAGTTATCAGTTACCAGAGATAGGAGTGGGGGAAGCTCTATCTTGCTTCTGAGCATGCTCAGTACAGCAAAACAGATCAGTTTAATGGATCCGTTTCTTCACAAATCCGTCTCCATAGAGCTCTATGTTATTTGACATTGATCTGTGTCTGTTGGCGTCAGTGATTTTCAAGGCAGCCCAAAATCGGAACAGTATGGGTACGGACCAATCCTTACCCATAGGAATACACGGGGGTGCCAAAACTGATCCGTGGCCATCCGTGTTAAAACAGGTAGACACGGATCACAAATGATGCAGTGTGAAGGCAGCCAAAGCTGTAGCAAATCGAGAGATATGGAGCCTGTAAGTCAAAAGTTCAAAACATTGTTACCCTTTCGCCTATCAGTGTAACAAGTGAGTGATACAACATGAAGCTGCCTAGAGCAAATGCAATATCTATACCTAGGCCCCCAACTTACCGTGCACCATTTACAAAAATAGTTTCTTCCGTGGTTGTAGGGGTTTTGGTCCCAGGTGCAATTTGCTACCCCTGCACTCCTATCACTACATCGTGGGGTAGACCTGATAGGATCATAACTGAATTATGCCAAGTTTACAATACTTCTATGACCATCAGCAACCATAAAGTCGAAAGTTTCCATCTCCATTTCTGAAGAGTCCTTCTTTCATTGAACTTGGGTATATCTCATATTCCACAACATCTTATAAGAAAATCAACTCTAAAAACACAATTACAAAAATAATTTACCAGTGTCGAACTGGATTTTGAAGTGTCCCAACTCTTGGCAGCGGAGGGGCACAAGTCTTTTCCGATGTTGAGGAACGACCCGAGTATCGATCCATTACTATGGATGCCTTCACTATACTTTGGTTATATTGCCTCAATAAGATAGGGTAGTGCCGGCTGGGTTTTACAACACATATGGAGTAGGTAACCCAATCTCCTATGGAGTCAAATACTGAGGTTGTACCACAAGTCTAATATTCTTCCTGGAATGATGGCCACCATATACCTCAATGTTCGATTTTCTTTAACAATATGTAATGACATAGACTCAAAACCTTAGCTTTAGCATCACATATCCATCATGGTACTGTAGATTTTACTATAAGTAGACATGAGCAGGTCAAACAATGTGTAAACTTAACACCTGACGTTACTGCTTTCTGGCCCCTTAGCCATATCGTTGCCACAATTCCAAACGGTACTGATTATTATTTGCTCATCAAAGGAAGAGGCTCAGGTCAAACAATGAAAAATTGACGAAGACCATTAATTTATAATTAACGTTGTCCAGCTCGAGCTCGAGCCATGGTGACTTGAGGGACGAACACTCTGTAAGAAGATCGATCTTGTGCAGCCTAGATAGAATCAAGCCATTGGGTTGCCGGTCTTTCTCTTCTTCTGACCATGACGTCCTTCTCCAGGCATTGCTCTCTTCGTATGATATGTAGGAAAGTTGTGAACTTGGTGACCCTTGCTTTAACTGACATGTCTGGCTTGAAAATTGGTTTGTTCGTTCTCCTTGCCATCCACGATATTGATAACACCCTTCTCCAGCTTGTAAGTAAATCAAATATCAGCTCACCCCGAGGCATAGTCCCAGTCCTGGACGGGCGCACCGGAATCCCACTGCTGCACAGAGTTGAACCTTGTCAGGACGTAATTAGATCAAGCTCACACGCCGAGGTCTTAAGAAAAATTAATTGAAGCTTCATTTAGAAAAATTTCTTCAAATCAGGATGTCTCGAGCAACAATGCGGATAGAGTAGGGGTTGGTGCATAAAAACCATACGCGTTTCGGACACAGGTTCTTATACACTGGTCACAGTGCCGAATAGCAGATTTAAAATCAAGAAGGTTCTTTCCCTCTGTATTTTCTCAGAGGAGACTGGTTTTTTGGAGGTTTTGTCACCAGTTATCCCCATTAGAATGGACTACCAAAAACTCGACGTCTCCAATCACATTGAAGCTGATTGTGTCGTAGAATGGATAACTTAATGAGCATTTGTGTGCTTGGCTTGCCATCACCTTGCAACCTTTAGTCCAATGCATTCCCGACTTTTTGCAAGATACACGTAATGTTCTTAAAATGTTTTAGAAATTGGTGTCGTAAAAAAAATAATAATAATTTGCATGGCTAACATGTTATGTTTCATCCCCATACACCAGTATACCATAGCATGTGAGAGGCTATCAGTCAGACAAGGAAAAGGTTATAAGGACTAGTTTCAAACATGTTGGGAGACATTTCACTGCTCATCTATAGAGACTCCATAGCCTAAAGGGCCCATTACACGCTACAATATCGTTAACGATATCGTTGGTACGTCACGGCTTTTGGGGCGGTGCTGCGACGTCGTAACAACGTCGTTGCGTGTGACATGTGGATACGACCAATGATAAGTCGTTAGATCGTAGGTTTATGTACATGTTCGCTGTTCATTCAACCTGCAACATCGGTGTGTGACACCTTTCCAACGATCTCGATTACGACTTTGCCTATTCAGAACTGAAGAATGTAGGCGACCAAAAGACCGCAAGTATCGTTCGCTTGTCGCGGAATCGTTGCTGCGTCGTTCAATATATCTGTACGTGTGACACCTCAGCAGCGATCACTAAACGACGTCCCAGCGATCTCGGCCAGATCGGATCGTTGGTGGGATCGCTAGGACATTGAAGCGTGTAACGGGGCCTTTACGCATTCGATAGCAATGAACTTGGTCAATATGGGCATCCTCAGAATGAGAAAGTGAAGGGAGATGAGGCTTGATATAATTTTGGCCGTGTAGCGCAAGGCAAGAGAAACTATCCAGAAAGTGCAGAGTAAATGAGAAGATAAGGAGATTGTCCTCTGTTCCAGTTTATTAGACTCGCATTATGACATGTGACATATATTGCATTGTTAAAAACAAAAATTAAATGACCATTTTCGACGGAGAACACTTAATGATTATCAAACATCTCCCAAAGGCAGACACTCACCCCTAGGAGTTTACTATCGATCACAAGAGACAACCATCATCAGTGATCACCACATTGGTCAATAGCTAAAATGTTCTGGAGGGAACAATTCCTGATGAATTATAAAATCACTGAATAATAAGGCAGACATTACAGTACATTGATTCTTTACGGTTCATTGAAACAACATTTTACAGGAGTACAAAGTTCATTGGTTTGTCTTCACAAAGCCAACGTATTGCAGCGACACATACGGCAGATATCGCTCATATTGTAGAAGTCACCAATCGGAACCATAATTAGTATGTGGCTTCTTGGAAGTGGTCACACCTGATGTTTTCCCAACGTCATGATGTCACCCACAACATTACCTCCGTCCACCATTAGAAAACTAAAAGCCTGGTGGAGCTAGATGGCATTACTGCTTCTGTCTAGGATACCGTTACACGAGGTCATATCACCGGCGGCGATCGGGAGCGCGCACGTTTTTGGCGCCTCCCCCCCCCCCCATCACCCCAGAGTCGCCGTCGCGTGTTCACACGCGGCGATGTTACAGGCGCCATCGCCGCTGGGGTTTCCACAAACCCCAGCGGCGATCCTGTAACATGGGAGCCTATGGCTCCCATCGCCTGTAACATCGGCGATCGCCATGTTATATGGGGCAATGACTACACACCGCCCCAGAGTGCTCGTCTGGTTTCAGAGCAGTGCTGAGAAACCAGACGAACACTCAGAGGCAATATTTAGCGCCGACATCGCCCTTTACATTAGGCGACGCAGCGGCGCTGTCGCCGGCGATAAGCCACGCCCCTGTGTCGCCTATGTAATCGGCGGCATTATAGCCTCGTGTAACGGTACCCTAAGGGGTAAGCTTTTTTCCTCATGGAGAGTGACAGGACAGTAATGAGACTTAAAAGCTGCGATGCTCCTCTAGAAAATAAAATATGCAAATTGTCTCTTTAAAGAGGAAGCTGATGAACTCTTGCGCCACCTATTGGATGTAGAAATCATAAAAGTCAATATTGACCATTTAACAAGCCTTACCATATGATTTGGGATTAAAACCAGATGAGAAACTTAATTTGCAGACACAGCGATTCGAGGTATTGCTCCTCATCAGTGCAAAGTATGAGATCTGATCCTGTTGGATGAGAGGCTAAATGAGGTCTAAAAATTGTGTTTAGTTTTAATCCCAATCATATGGCAAGGTTCATGAAAGGGTCGATATTGACTTTTAGGATTGCTACTTCAAATCAGTTCTCTTCCTCTCTGACGAGACAAATTGTATATTTAATTTCCCAGAGGAGCATTGTCACATTTAAGTCTCCTCATTACTGGGCATGTCACTCTCCACAAGGAGAAACCTTACCCCTTAGACCGCACTGAGCCTCTCATAGAACAAGATCAGATCTCATACTTTGCACTGACATACTGTGTCTGCAAACTGCATTTCTAGTCTGGTTTTAAACCCAAATCACATGACAAGGCTCAATATTGATTTGGGATTGCTACTTCCAATAGGTAACACTAGAGTTCAAGACTACTTCCTCTCTCAAGAGACTATTTGCATATTAGGGTTCTGTTTAAAAACACAAAATAGATTCCTGTACATGCTGCATAGGAGGAATAACGAACAGATTATTGGATTGGCGGCGGTATCCTAATAGTATTGAGATAAAAAACATCATCGCTACAAAGAAATAAAAAGATCAGTAACTCACATGGTCTTTCTTGAGTTACAATATCCTCATGTGAACGTAGTAGCCGAATTCATGGACTAGGAAGTGTCCTTGGCCAGATCCCACCTTGCTCCAAACTTTTAATCACATAACAATTGGAAGTCCATGATGGGTACACCAAATTATTTTCAAATGTTGATTTTGAAGCGATTCTGCACCAAAATCCCCTTTAAAAAGCAATCAGTGTAATGCTTAGTGTTACAAGGGTTCTCTCTCATGAAGAGTTGGGTATTGTTGGCAATTTGTATCCAATTTCGTTATTTGACCAAATCATGAAGGCTATGAATATTGTTCTTACTACAATTAACTTGCTACTCTGCAATTTTTGTAGGGTCCCACATTTACCCACCCAGCGGCTCTCCTCATCTCCTAATGATAAGCTGATGGTGGAACTTTATGTTGTGACTAGTGAAGAGCGAGCACTACCATGCTCGGTACTCAGAACGTGCAGATGGATGCTCAGATAGGTTTGAGCACTGAGTACAATGGAAGTCAATGGGGAACGTGAGCATTTCTCTGGATGAGCAGTTGGATGCTTGGGTGGGCGAGACTCAAATACTGGATTATAATGGAAGTCAATGGGGAACTCGCATTATTCCAGATTAGCAGTTGGATGGTTGGATGGGCGTGACTCCAGTACTCGATTATAATGGAAGTCAATTGCGAACTCGAGCATTTTTTCAGATGAGCAGCTGGATGCTTGGATGGGCGCGACTCAAATACTCGATTATAATGTAAGTCAATGGGGAACGCGAGCATTTTTCGGATGAGCAGTTGGATGCTTGGATAGGCGCAATTCAAGCACTCGATTATAATGGAAGTCAATGGGGAACGCGAGCATTTCTCCGGATGAGCAGTTGGATGCTTGGGTGGGCGCGACTCAAATACTCGATTATAATGGAAGTCAATGGGGAACTTGCATTATTCCAGATGAGCAGTTGGATGCTTGGGTGGGCGCGACTCAAATACTCGATTATAATGGAAGTCAATGGGGAACTTGCATTATTCCAAATGAGCAGTTGGATGCTCAGATGGGCGCGACTCAAATACTCAATTATAATGGAAGTCAATGGGGAACGCGAGCATTTCTCCGGATGAGCAGTTGGATGCTTGGGTGGGCGCGACTCAAATACTCGATTATAATGGAAGTCAATGGGGAACTTGCATTATTCCAAATGAGCAGTTGGATGCTCAGATGGGCGCGACTCAAATACTCAATTATAATGGAAGTCAATGGGGAACGCGAGCATTTCTCCGGATGAGCAGTTGGATGCTTGGGTGGACGCAACTCGAGTACTCGATTATAATATGATTCAATGGAGAACTCGAGCATTTTCCTGGATGAGCAGTTGGATGCTCAGGTGGGCGCGACTCAAATACTTGATAATAATGGAAGTCAGTGGGGAACTCGCGCATTTCTCCGGATGAGCAGTTGGATGCTCAGGTGGGCACGACTCAAATACTCGATTATAGTGAAAATCAATGGGGAACTCGAACATTTTTTCAGATGAGCAGTTGGATGCTTGCTTGGATAGGCGCAATTCCAGCACTCGATTATAATAGAAGTCAGTGGGGAACGTGAGCATTTTTTCAGATGAGCAGTTGGATGCTTGGATGGGCGCGACTCAAATACTTGATAATAATGGTAGTCAATGGGGAACTCGCGCATTTCTCCAGATGAGCAGTTGGATGCTTGGGTGGGCGCGACTCATGTACTCAATTATAATGGAAGTCAATGGGGAACGTTTTTCCAAAATATCTTCCCATTGACTGCCATTATAACCAAGTACTTGAATCGCGCTTATCCAACTGCTCATCCGGAAAAATGATCAAGTTCCCCATAGTCTTCCAATACATTTAATACTCAAGTTGTGCTCATGTGAACGTCCAACCTGCTTGTCTCGGGCACCTGAGCATGGCAGTGCCCGCTCATCACTAGTTATGACTGATTTTGTATTTTTAGACAGAACCCTGTATATAAATGCAATAAAAGCAAAAGTCGATCTCAAATATTTATTTTTTTGTAGTGCTAAATTTGTCAGTTTTCACAGGAATGTAACAGCTTGAATTAAAATAAAATAAAATTAAAGCATTTTTTTTAAACCCTGAAATTTTGTAACACATTGTAGAAAGATGACCTACGGTGGACCGCGGCTCTCCACCCATCTCGGGACTACGGTGTTCAGCATCCTTGTGGAAGTTGTGCCTCGGGATGTGAGGAGCCATGTGTAGTTGGAGCCCTCGCAATAGGATTTGGGCAAAGCAGAACCTGAAAATCGAAGCCTTAGCCGGCTCTCACCACAGTGTTCACCTGCTTCCAAATACACAAACACTGAGGGCGTAAAGTCTCTGATACGATTCGGAGTCTTTGTGCGTTTTTATAATCTTCCACAGCAGAGGAATTTTATGGGGTTTTTTTTATTTACAATTTTGTTATTTCCTATGACGTCCTATGTGCGATTATTGCTAAAAGCAAAAAAAAAAAGTGTCATACTAGATCCCAAGACAACCACCAGCTGTCAGAGGACTACAACAACCAGCATGACCTGCCAGTACAGATCTGGGATGACGGGAGGTGAAATTTGCAAACAGTAAGGTCCACAGGCAGCAGATCTGACAATTAGATCCCTCAGGTTCTCCGGGAAGTTCATTTTTGTCCACATTCGTCATTGCTTGGTGAAGATTGTGGGTAATTTAAACGGGGGATGGGAGTCATTCACTGAAGGTAAGCAGAGGTCTTGGGTATGGTGACTTTGCAAATTCTAGAATGAAAGGTCCAATGATGGCAACAACTGCTCTTAACTGGACGCTGGATACCCCCCGAATGGTCAATAGGCACAGACAGGGAAAGGTCGGGATGACGGGCGCTTCCTAGTGGACAGCAGCATAACACCCATGGTCCTGTGTCCCCCAATGAGGCGAAGGAGAAAAGACTACTGGTACCAGATGAGCGGTGTGATTGCACAGTAATGGATGTCCGTCAAGATTAACATTGCAGATTCGACATCATACATACATATATAAAACTATACAGTGAGGTGAAAGTATTTGCCCCTTTCCTGATTTCCTATTAAAACACAATGTAAATATTATATATAATAATGTTATATACTGTGCCATCACCTTTAACATACTTTCGTTGGGGTTCTTGTAATCCCTTTATATCCCCAGACGTGCCTCTGCATACCTCATGAATCAACTTTTGATGTGTCCCACATGGTATGGTAATGAGTTGTTAAGGGTCTGGATGGGGTGCGGCACACTTCAGTCCGAGCCGCCCCTCCTGTGTATGTATGTAAATGAGATAGGCCATTCACAGATCTCCCGCCAGCATAGTGCCACAGGTCATGGTGCTCTATTGAAGCCACACAGTGCCCAAAGTCTCACAAGATTTGTGAAGTTTCATGCCTTCACAATGGAATCTTGCAAGACTTTAGGCAACATGTGGCTTCAATAGAGCACAGGGACCTGCAGCACAGCGCAGGCGCGACAGCTGTGAATGCCATTGTATGTCATTCACATACATACACAGGAGGGGCGGGTTTTCCAGGTAGCGGGGCGGCTCGGACTGAAGTGTGCCACACCCCATCAGACTCATTACAATTCATTTACATACCACGCGGAACACATTAGAAGTTGATTCATGAGGTATGCAGGGGCACGTCTGGGGATATAAAGGGCTAATGGAACCCCAATTACAGTATGTTTAAGGTGGTGGGCACAGTTTATAATGCCCAAAACAGGCAACAGGTTCACTTTAAGGTCAGGACTGTGACTAGGCCACCACAATTTTGTTTTTCTTTTAAGCCTTTCAGAGGGAGGAGACTTGCTGTTTTGGATCATTGTCTTGGTGAATAACCCAAGTGCTCTTCATCTTGAAGTCATGGACAGACAGCCGGACATTCTCCTTCAAGATTTTTTGGTAGACAGCAAAATTCATGGCTCCATTTACCACAGAATCTTCCAGGTCCTGAAGCAGCAAAACAGCCACAGACCATCATGCGACCTCCACCATACTATACTGTTGGGATGATGTTCCTTTTCTGAAATGCTTCTACACCAGATGTAATGGGACATTCACCTTTAAAAAAGTTCAACTTTTGTCTCGTCAGTCCACAGAGTCTTCTCCCAAAGGTCTTGGGGATCATCAAGATGTTTTCTGGTAATACTGAACCTTTGTTTTTTTGCTCAGCAGGCGTTTTTGCCTTTGATCTCTGCCATGCGGCCATTTTTGCGCAGTCTCTTTCCTATGGAGGAGTCATGAACACTGACCTTAAACTGAGTCAAGTGAGGCCTGAAGATCTATGGATGTTGATGTGGGGTGTTTTGTGACCTCTTGGATGAGCCGTGGCTGTGATCTTGGGGAAGGCTCACCACTGTTCCATGTTTACACCATTTGTGAATAGTGGCTCACACTGTATTATGCTGGAGTTCCAAAGCTTTAGAATAGACCTTATAACCTTTTCCAGACCGATAGATCTCTATTTGTTCCTGGATTTCTTTGGATCGTGGCATGATGTTTGGCTTTTGAGGATCCTTTGGTCTACTTGACTTTGTCAGGCAGGTCCTATCTTGGTGATTTCTTGAGGTAGAACAAGTGTTGGCAGTAATCAGGCCTGGGTGTCGCTGGGGAAATTGATCTCAGCTTCTCAAAGATGTGATAAACCACAGTTCATTATGTTTTACATGGGGGGGGGGGAAAGCAATCACTTTTTCACACAGGGCCCTGAAGGTTTCAATTTCTTTTTCCCTTAATAAAGACCTTCATTTATAAACTGCATTTTGTGATTACTTGTGTTATCTTTGTCTAATATTTACATTTGTTTGGTGATCTGAAACAAGTCACAAACATGCAAAAAAATAAGAAATCAGAAAGAGGACAAATGCTTAACTCAGCACTGTGTAGATATTCTTGCATTTGTGCACAATGTATTGTGGGTTGTGCAAAATTAGGTTGTGACTAAGAAATGCAGCTCAGTCCCATAAAAGAAAAAGAAAAAAAAATAATATGATAACCTATGTTTATCTAAAATCACACATACCCCTCTAAGTGCTTCTGTAACATAGTTGGGTACCAGTAAGCAAAACAGCTTATCAATAATATTAATGTACATAAAGTGACTGCAATCGCATTACATTACTTAATCTGTACTATGAGTTATGTCCTACATTGTACTCCAGAGCTGCACTCACTGTGTACATATATTACATTACTGATCCTGTACTGATCCTGAGTTACATCCTGTATTATACTCCAGAGCTGCACTCACTATTCTGCTGGTGCAGTCACTGTGTACATACATTACATTACTGATCCTGAGTTACCTCCTGTATTATACTCCAGAGCTGCACTCACTATTCTGCTGGTGGAGTCACTGTGTACATACGTTATATTACTGATCCTGAGCTATATCCTGTATAATTTAGAGCTGCACTCACTATTCTGCTTGTGCAGTACAGGATCAGTAATGTATGTATACAGTGACTGCACCAGCAGAATAGTGAGTGCAGCTCTGGAGTATAATACAGGAGGTAACTCAGGATCAGTAATGTAATGTATGTACACAGTGACTGCGCCAGCAGAATAGTGAGTGCAGCTCTGGAATATAATACAGGAGGTAACTCAGGATCAGTAATGTATGTACACAGTGACTGCACCAGTAGAATAGTGAGTGCAGCTCTGGAGTATAATACAGGAGGTAACTCAGGATCAGTAATGTAATGTATGTACACAGTGACTGCACCAGCAGGATAGTGAGTGCAGCTCTGGAGTATAATACAGGATGTAAATTGAGAACAATTGAAGAGAATTACAAATTAACTCAATATTTAAAATTTAGATTCCATATACATAAAATCTCAATTACAGTTACACAAACCCTTTAATTCAATTTTGTCACTGTGTGATCACATTTGTAAATATATATATATATTTTCAATTTAACATTATTTTTTATAGTCACCAAAAATTCAGAGCATCCAAAATCAAATTTCATAATTTGGGTCCCTGTAATATTTGACCTATAGGTTTCATATTTGCTTCTTTATGACCTAATGTACATTCGCGGGGTGTGCAAATCCCAATCCATAGCAAACCTGAGGCTCCCTGACTGCTGCTGACGCTGCATGGGGTGGAGGTTCAGGCATCCACCATAACCCTTTGTTCCCCAGCTTGCCCTGTATAAAGGAGAGAACCACATGAAGAGAATCGCACATGAAAAAAGGCCTAAAGATCTAAAAACTCTCAGGACTGCGGAGTAAGAGGTGCCGATACATTGTAACAGATGATGGCGGTGCATCTCATCACCTCTCTACTCCTCGCCCGATACCGCTAATGGCTTTAGGTGGCTTTGGTAATGGGGGATGATGGCTGAAATCTAGGGAGGTAGAGTCCAAATTTGCTTTCAATTCCTGCAAAAGTCGCCACCGCTAGTTTGTATCCACCGACGTGGTCAGGATTTGGGGCCGGCAGCGTGATGCGGGACTTGGGGACCGGCTCCGAACCGGCATGTTTCCTGGAAAGAAAAACAAAATATCGCTTTAATACTGAGAACACAGAACTTTATATCAGAACTTCCCAAATCTAAACTTGTATTTGGTATTCCACCGAAAAGTAATAGAAAGTCTCCACATTTTTTTTTGCGGGGAGGGGGTTGCTTTTCTTGGGATTTTGGTTTTATGGTATTTCCATATGGTATAAATGATCTGTTCGATTTATTCTGTGAATCCAAATATATGTATTATGTTTACTTTTATAGTTTAATACTTTCAGGAGCCTTGAAGCCATAACCACCCATTGTACACAAGCCCATACCTTCCATGTAAACCCTTAGACACCATAGTCCCTTTTGACCGAGGCATCTAAGGGGTTCAGTAGGCACAAGGTGCAATGGGCCCGATATTTGGAGGATCACTTCATGGTAGTCTAGTAGGGGAGAGGTGGAAGTGAGTCAATCATAACCGTGACCTCAAAGGACTGTGAAGAACTATTTTCTATATTTTTAACCAAATAAGACACAGGGACCCTTCAACCGCAACAACTACAGAGCGGAAATAACCGTCCCTTCACTAAACCTACAAGGTTCGATAATGTTACCCCACGGAGTACGAGGGGCGGCTCCGTGTGAGGATGAACTCAGCGAGGTGGAAACTTCGTAGTTATAAAGATCAATGATCAAAGACCACAGAAGTGCAAACAGAAATGCAAAGAAACAGAGAAGAAAGAAGGAAGTTGATAAAACGAACGAGCGATAAAAGGCAAAAACTTACACTCCGCCAAAATCCACATAGAACCATCGCTGCAATAATTCATAAGTCACCAGAGTCACACCGAACTGGGGAGAAGACCTGAACACACGGGCTGCAAAATGACACAAGACGTGTGAGGAGATAGACAAATCCGAGACCAAACACAACAACGGATGGATGGAAGCCAAGACAGAGAGAGGACCGACTGATACAATGAAGATAGATCATCAATGACCAACTAACTGATCTCCCACCTATTCATTGGATCTCCAATCTGATCTCTAACCAATTCATCTGATCCTCAATCTGATCTCCCACGTTCAGATGCGTCTCACTGAATTAGAATATCATTAGAAAGTTTATTTATTTCAGTAATTCAATACATAAAGTGAAACACATAGATTATATAAAGTCATTACACACAGATGGATCTACTTCAGGTGTTTATTTATGTTAATGTTGATGATTATGGCTTACAGCCAATGAAAACCCAAACGTCATTATCTCAGAAAATTAAAGTAGGGAGGATGAAGGGTCAGAGCTAAAATATGACCTAAATAGATATCAGAGGCTTCAACTTGTGTGGTTGTGAGAGTCACAACCACTATAAAAGCAGATCACGGCTGCTGCCTGGTGCAGGGGCGGACCTACCGTGGCGCAGCTGGTTCAGCTGCACCAGGGCCCCGACCGGCTAGGGGGCCCCTCAAGCCTGCAGGGGGGCCACCGGCCGACCCCCATGACCCTGTGCCAGAGGAAAGGGGGTTAACCAAGGGAAGCTTCCTGCTTCCCCTGGCTAAGCCCGCCCCTCCTCTGGCGCCCCGGCTCCCAGGGCTGCGCAGCAGCACATATTATAGACGTCCACCCCCCCCCCCCCCCCGGCTCGTCGCCGACACCTGATAGCACACCGTAAACTCCCCGCCGACGTCCGATAGCACCCCCCCCCCCCCCCCTGTCCTCACCATCGGCTGCTGCACCAGGGCCCTCTGGTCACAAGGTCCGCCGCTGTACTGGTGCATATAGAGTAGGGAGGATGAAGGGTTAAAAAACACGTTGATGTATTCCATGAAAAACCAAAGGGTGAATATTATATGTATAAAAGGAAAGGAATTCCGGCTGCTCGCTTAGTCTGTACAATAAAAAAATCTTTATTTCGGATTCTCCATAAAAACATCAAGTGTCATAGGTGTAGGTGGGGACCCTGCGTGGTCCAATGACACTTGATGTTTTCATGGAGAATCTGAAATAAAGGTTTTTAAGGGCTAAGCAAGCAGCCGGAATTAGTTTCTCTTTATACTTATGAGGATCAGTGGACGCCAGACACTTTTTCTGGCAGCCAATAGGATCTCGAGTGAAGCAGTTGGGAAGCAGTCTTCCAAATTCCCCTTGCCTACTTTATGTGAATATAATATTGATTAGATTTATTTGTTGAGGTGTTTCAGGGCTCCTTGAAACGCCCTGACACATGGCAATATGATATTGATTTGTCCTGAGGAAGGGGCCAGGGAGGCCTGAAACGTGATGGCCAATAAATCATTATTATAGTCACCCTTTGATGTTTCATGGAATACGGCAGCACGGCTTTTCACCCTTCATCCTCATTACTTTAATTTTGTGAGATAATGACCTTTGGGTTTTCATTGGCTGAAAGCCATAATCAACATCAACAAAAATAAACAATTGAAATAGATCCCTGTGTGTAATGACTCTATACATGTGTTTCACTTTATGTATTGAATTACTGAAATAAATTAACGTTTTGATAATATTCTAATTAATTGAGATGCACTTGTATTTATCTTCTCAATCTGATCTTCCACCTATTCATCTGATCCTCTATCTTATCCCCACCTCTTTATCTGATCCCCTATCTTATTCCCCACCTCTTCATCTGATCCTCTATCTTATCCCCCCACTTCTTCATCTGATCCCCTATCTTATCCCCCACCTCTTCATCTGATCCCCTATCTTATTCCCCACCTCTTCATCTGATCCCCTATCTTATTCCCCACCTCTTCATCTGATCCCCTATCTTATTCCCCACCTCTTCATCTGATCCCCTATCTTATTCCCCACCTCTTCATCTGATCCTCTATCTTATCCCCCACTTCTTCATCTGATCCCCTATCTTATCCCCCACCTCTTCATCTGATCCCCTATCTTATTCCCCACCTCTTCATCTGATCCCCTATCTTATTCCCCACCTCTTCATCTGATCCTCTATCTTATTCCCCACCTCTTCATCTGATCCCCTATCTTATTCCCCACCTCTTTATCTGATCCTCCATCTTATCCCCCACCTCTTCATCTGATCCCCTATCTTATCCCCCACCTCTTCATCTGATCCCCTATCTTATTCCCCACCTCTTCATCTGATCCTCCATCTTATCCCCCACCTCTTCATCTGATCTTCTATCTTATCCCCCACCTCTTCATCTGATCCCCTATCTTATTCCCCACCTCTTCATCTGATCTTCTATCTTATCCCCCCACCTCTTCATCTGATCCCCTATCTTATCCCCCACCTCTTCATCTGATCCCCTATCTTATTCCCCACCTCTTCATCTGATCCCCTATCTTATTCCCCACCTCTTCATCTGATCTTCTATCTTATCCCCCCACCTCTTCATCTGATCCCCTATCTTATCCCCCACCTCTTCATCTGATCCTCTATCTCAGAGGTCCCCAAATCCAGGCCTCAAGGGCCGCCAACAGTGCAGGTTTTCAGGATTTTCTTAGTATTGCACAGGGCTTGGAATCATTACCTGTGCATTTGATCACATTAACACCTGTGCAATACAAAGGAAATCCTGAAAACCTGCACTGTTGGCGGCCCTTGAGGCCTGGAGTTGGGGACCTCTGCTCTATCTTATCCCCCACCTATTCATCTGATCCCCATCTTATCCCCCACCTCTTCATATGATCCCCTATCTTATCCTCCACCTCTTCATCTGATCCCCTATCTTATCCTCCACCTCTTCATCTGATCCCCTATCTTATCCCCCACCTCTTCAACTGATCCCCTATCTTATCCCCCACCTCTTCTTCTGATCCCCTATCTTATCCTCCACCTTTTAATCTGACCCCTATCTTATCCCCCACATCTTCATTTGATTCTCTATCTTATCCCTCACCTATTCATCTGATCCCCTATCTTATCCCCCACCTCTTCATTTGATTCTCTATCTTATCCCTCACCTATTCATCTGATCCCCTATCTTATCCCCCCACCTCTTCATCGGTTCCCCCATTTGATCTCCCACCTATTTATCTGATCTCTTATCTGATCTTCCACCTATTGAATCCCCTTCCTCATCTCCCACCTATTTATCGACTCCCCCCTATCTTTTCTTCCTACCTCATTTCCCACCTATTTATCCGATCCCTTATCTGATCTCTAACGTATTTATCTGATCTAGAAGTAGAATGGTTAACTCATCTGTGCTTCCATACGCATGTGAACACTTTACCTCCAGCGCCTTTCCACAACGCCCGGTGTCCTTCCTCTCGCAGGATTTTACGGAAACAGTCTATGACGCCGGTATAAGTGGTTTGACCGGCTCGTGCTGCGACCTGTAGTCGAGTCTTAATGACATCAGCGGGGGTCACTAGAGAAGCCGCCGGCATACCTGTGGACCACACAACAATCAATATATTGCCCGCAAAATAGAGCAACGCAAAGTAAAAACCTTCTTTGGTTTCCATGAATAATACCCCATAAACTCAAAGGGTACTGCACCATCCAACAGCGGATTGCTTAGGTTTTTCAACCCACAGAAACTTTCATAAGGTTCCACTTGAGACCCCTCCTTTAAAGGGGTACCTACTTTTAATCTACTGTCTCAGTGGCCCCCACCCAATGTGGCCCTGGTTGTGTATGTTACAGAGTGCTCTATTTGGTGACCTTGGTTTGTGACCTATGACCTTCGGTTTCTACCAGTAATAGTGGCCATTGTAGGGTTCATTGTGGTCATTTACTGGCCAGTAACAGAGCGTCATGGTCCGACCCTTTAAAGAGCCTGTACTACATGACCTAGGATTTTAGGACAACCGGTGTTAGCCTTCTGTAGGGTTCTAGTTGACCAAGCTTGGAGAGTCCATTATGGACTTTGAAGAAGCAAAGACAGAAGACGGGATTTTGGCCACAAAGGAATGACAGGGTTAAAGTTGATTTTTATATTAAATACGTGCACTTTCCAAGACGTTTCATAGCCCACTGGTTACTTCATCAGGGTTTCATTTACAGTTACAAGTTATCCAGCACTTATTAGCCAGGCTTATTAAGACAGGTTCTGTTGGACGTGCCTCTATATCACGTAAGTATATCTTGTAATATGCTTCAATGGCATCTGGAGTGTGATGTCTCCAATGGTTCCTTTTCACATGCTTCTGGTACTCCTGGGAGAAGATGCTCAGCAGAGTGGACTGCGATTGACTGTGTCCTCTCACACACACGTGCTGGTACTTACGTGATATAGAGGCACATCCAACAGAACCGGTCTTACGAAACCTGGCTAATAAGTGCTGGATAACTTGTAACTGTAAATGGAGCCCTTATCAAGTAGCCAGTGGGCTATGAAACGCATTGCCAAGTGCACGTATTGAATAAAGAAATCAACTTTAACCCTGTCCTTCCAAAATCCCGTCTTCTCTCAGCTTCTTCACATGATCCCACGGTGATCTGCAGCAGGCCAGGCTTATACCGTGGTTGTGGACCCGCCTTGTAAATCCTTCTGGTGTCCCGCATTTACCACCCTATGTGCGCTCCCTACTTGTCTATATTTTACATCTTAGACTTTGGCATCCGCCAGGAACCAGAACCCAAAAGTTCTGACTGCCCTTGAAGGAGGAGCCAAGGTTGCAAGAGGGTAAGGAGTCTTATGGGGTGTTGTGTGTGGCCATCTCAAGCTCCAGAAGGGACATCTAGAAGGATGTCCATATGTAAAAAGTAAATAAAGATGAGGTCTGAAAGGAACTACAAGAACCTTTCATTATTTAATAGCCAAAAGGCCATTAAATTAAGGTGATGGCGCCAAATAGAGTAAAACTTGTCTTTGATTAGTGTGATATTGTCCCCATGGACATCAGTCCGTGGAAACTTCTGCCCAACAGGCTTTCAAAACCAAACTATTTGGACACCCAAAACTTTCTGCTTGAAGTCTAGTATCACAGCACAACCAAGAAGACTCCCTATCTCAAGGGAGATTTTAGTTTTAAGTTTTAATATTCCAATAGATAAAATAAATAAAATCACAGAATGAGTCTTTATCATTTTTGCCAATAGTATGATCCTAAGGGCAGTGGAGATCACCGAAATAGGACTGAGGTCATGTTTCCCAGCAGGAAATTATCTCATGGTATGAAGTGTGCCATCATCTCGAGGTTTTTTTTTAATCTTTTTTTTAAACCCTAAATTAGAGGCTACGAAAGAATAATAAATTAATTTCTATATCCGCCCCAAGAAATAAAAGCCTCACTATGGATAAGGGATATCTGATGAGACACTATGACCATTACCCTATGGAGGTTATACCATCCTGACAATAAAGGTCCAGCACGTTCTGACAATCTAGGCCCTCTCCGCTTTGGAAGCTTTAACAAATCCAGCTCCACACAATCCCCAACATGTCTGATGATTAAACTCAGATTTTTGGGAGGTGAAAGCTCTTTGGCCTCTTGCTTTTTTTTTTTTCACGCCTCTTTGTGGCTACTGGCAAGGAACACACAGCGAGCTGAAAAGCAAAGTCTTCAAACTCACCACCGCTGCCGCCACCACTTTACCCACAGGCGCGCGCAAGCATGACTGTCTGCCACCACCTTAAATAACCCTATGTAAACTCTGCATCCCTGCAAAGAAACATTTCTGTGCAAAATCAGCAAACCAAAACACAGCTAGGATTTCATGGAGGGAGGGTAGGAGTAAACCCCCCCCAAAACTTTCATCTCTCCCAATGCATTCGCTCTGCACAGCGCAGGCCCCTCGCTCATGGCATACAATATCCATGTAGGTGGGTCGCATTCAGTCTGTATTAGATGGAAATCAAGAACACATGGCCAAGCAGTTGGAAATTAGCATGCAGATCCCAGCACCGGCTGTACGTAACCCTCCTTCCAGTGGTCTACATAAAGTTTGGCGAGCTACTTTACTTTGACCTTAGATTTACTTGGTCAGTAAATGTAACCTTAAGCTTAATCTTGAGCCATGATTACTTGGAAGGATGAACCCTGTATAGAAAGATTGATCTTGTGCAGCCTAGATATTTCCACCATGGTCCTCTCCAAGCCTAAATAGGTCCACCATTATCATGATAGCATCAAGCTACTCGGTCGCTGGTCTTCCTCTTCACCTTGTAGCTTCTGTTCTTCCGACCATGATGCTCTTATCCAGCGATTGCTCTAATCGTATGCTGTGTAGACAAGTCGTAGCTTGGTGATATTTGCTTCCAGTGACATGTCTTGATTTGTTCTTCTTGCCATCCATGGTATTGATAACTTATGACCTTGTAATATGCCCTCGATTTATTTAACCTGAGTATCACCAAGAAGTAGGCTAGTTGCTATATAGATAACTTTAGTCGGGTTATCCAACGCAACTCAAAGTTCACTAGATCCTCATTTCTTTCTGGTAAACTCAATAGCTGGCACAGAAGAAACAGTTTCTTCCTTTATTTCTTGTGGCATAGTTTTCCCTTAAGGTTCTACACCAGGTGGATCTACACAGTGAGATTTATCGAAGAGGCATCTTTCCGAGTCAACCAGAACCCTAACATTGTACTCCCAACTAGCAAAAGCTTCAAACTACTGATTGACGTCTCCGGTTGACCCAAAATCCCAGGTCATGTTGTGCAACTCTATAAAAGGGTTGGACGAGGATTGCAGAGTAGCTACCTACAGACCATGATGAACACAATTTCCTTCCTTTTGGATAGGAGCCATTTTGCATCTCTGGCAACAACTAGGCAGAGGATGTAAAGATTGCCCTGGTCCAACTGCTAAGATGGACCTGACTTGACACTGGATAGGGCTAAATCTACCAAAGACACAAGCTAACAAAGCCAAGGAAATTAGGTAAAAAAACAAGAACTCCCCAAAACAGCAACTTGTTATTGGTTAGATTAAAGGGAACCCATGATCAGAGTATTTCACCTTTAACTAAAGTAAATTGTGTAAAGCCCCTATATTGCTAATTAAATCCTTACCTTTCTTGTAATTTTGGGAGGAAATGGTGAAGAATTCTAGTCTTGAAGATTCGAACAACTGCATCGGCAGTGGGGCGGACACTGAACTGGAAAGCTCTTCTACCTTACTCATTATTTCCCCACCCATTGACGCCATCTGGTTTTTTGTTTGACAGGTCATTCCTCACTTCTTCTCCTGCTTAAGGTTCTGCGCAGTCATCGTAACAGGATTATCTCATCATAGTAGGCAGTGCAATAGTCCAGCTTTTGCAATGTCATCGGTAGCTTACTGCGCATGCGCTACCCCTGTGAGCAGACAATCCCAAGCACTGAAGGAGCCTGCGCAGGATCTTAGGCAAGGAGTCAAGACACTGAAGAAGTGGCGTGTCCAATTAAGACCAGAGAGAAAACAGGGAGAAGAGAGGAAGGAGAGCTGGATGCGCCATGTTCATCCTGCTGCATTTGCAATTTAAACTTCAAGACTGGATTTCTCTTTAATTTCCAAACCAAATACTACAAGCAAGGTATGGATTTAATAAGTATTATAGGACCTTTACCAGTTCCCTTAAATGTTTTCAAACCTGCACAAAAAAAATTAACTGAGAGCTGTAGGAAATTCCCATAAAAGTCAATGGAGACTTGAGCATGCGCCGAGCAATGCCAAGAACTGCCAAGGAATCAGCGCTCCGGTTTTCCATATGGCTGTGTGCACCTCTCAATCGACTTTAATCGAGCGCGTTCGTCCTGAAATAGTGGACGGAGGTCACGTGATCACTGTTCTATCAAGGGAGTTCCTGCAAATTCACGGGAATGCATTGTAGGCAACGTTTGTCCAGTGAGTAAACCGGCAGGCATGGTGGAAACGTCTACTGCTTCTGGATTCTTACTTCGGCTCCAAACTAAACAAGTCTCGAAACGAAACATGGAATCTTTTCTTCTTTCAGCTTATTAAAGTCTGTGAAGGTTTCAGCCAAACCAACATGGTCTGGCTCCTCGTGCTCCAAACAACGGCAGTAAACAGCCGCACACACAGGAGACGATATACATCTGAGGAGGCGCGGAGCGGCGTGAAATAAAAATAGAGAGGCCATCTATAACATGTGGTCATGGGAAAACATGACACGCAACAAATTATCCCGTCATTCCAGCGCCCAAAGTAAACTTGTGAGAAAAGACAGGGACATCTGTGAGCGGTGACCACCTAGATGGGACCAAATATGTCCAAGGGTTGTGTTGGGTATTGCGGCAACATTAAAGTGAATGGGGCCAAGGTACAATAGCACCCACACCCTGTTAAGAGGTGTGGCGCTATCTTGGGGGTTTTTTTTGGAAGAAGCCATATTTTTTCTGAATCCTGCTCAGAATATTTAATAATTTGATGCACATCAGTTCCCACTGACGCTGGAGTAAAAGGGTTTTTAATCGATCCTTGGGTTCCTCTTCCTTCCTTTCCTCAGTCTTGAGGAGCAGACATCAGTCAGGTTGACAAGGCAAGGAAAGACATATTACATTACAATAAAAGACCAAGAAAGACGGGAAAAAAAAGCAACTTCCTTCTTCCCTGCCTGCAGAATCTGAATGTATTGTATGATATCTGTAGATGTGTTCGCTGCACCCGAACGTAGATTTCGCAGCGTTTGTAGATCGCTCGGCTGACATAAATGAAAGAATAAAAGCCGCCTGTGAGACTGAACTTCAAAAGGGGGAATTATCTTGGTCTGCGATCACATCAGCAGCTTTCAAAAGGGGGACGGCTGAATCTCAGAAATTGTTTGGCTTGTCGATGTACGCTTGCATTTCACGTCGGTGCGAAGCTTCCATGTTAAAGGCTTGTTTTGTTCCAACCAAACAGGTTAGGAGTAGCCGGAGTCTAAAGACATTTGTATCTGATCAAGTCGTTGGGAATAGGAAACGCTTTATGGCTACCCCAGGGCTTTGAAATGGAAGCCTCAGGACAAAAAGAAAAAGGTTCTAGAGTTTTACTTGCAACTATTTATGGTCTCAAATATTGTTGACTTAGTCCCTGTAGAACTTTACCTTCTATATGTATGTTTTTATGACCGTATGATAAAAAAGTGCCGCAATGCTTTACTGGCAAGAAGGTGGTGGGACTTAATGGAGCGAGTAGGAGATGATCAGGTGGAATCAGATCATGTGTCCTTCCAAGAACAGTTTCCAGAGTGGTCAAGTCTCGGCCTCCTGAAATGCTGAATATTTTAGAAAGTTTCGGCTAAAAGTGGCAGCGCTGTTTCCTTAAGTTCTGGCAATTTTAGAGAATAGTGGAGATATCATTTAGTCACAGTCACCCAAGCTCCACCACAGTGCACGGCAGCCTATTATTTTTTTTGAAGCCTCCCACTTTTTTAGTAGTCAGGGTGTCAACCTGTTACACAGTAAAGGCTCCATTACAAACATGGACGCTTTTAGCAGGATCAACTGACCACATGTTATGTGCAGGGATCCTGTCCTCCACCCAGACTCACCCCTAATGTCAAGGAAGAAAGGGATCAAGCAAGATGAAATGTTAGTCCTAACACATCTATGTATTCTCTGATGAGATTAGCCGCTTATATATCCAGGCATGGGAGCTGTCAGATGAGCGTTCACCCGTATGGGGGGAGGGCAATTATGGGTGGAATCAGGAGAGGTGGCCATTCGAATACAGGGCATTGGGAATGGGGGCTGTCGGATGAACATTCACCTGTATGGGGTGTGGCAGTTATGGGGGGAGTCAGGAGAGGTGGTTGTTGTCTGATTGTTCTTGCATACAAGGGAGTTGGGAATAGGGAATGTCAGAAAAGCGTTCTCCTGTATAAGATGTTGCACTTATGTAAGGGTTTTTCAGGAGCGGTGGCAGTGGGAGATCGCTCGTGCATACAGGAGAGTTAAGAATGGGGACTGCCAGATGAGCATTCACCTGGATGGAGTTGGCACTTATGGGGGGATTGGAGTTAGGAGAGTTGGCCGTTAGCGGATTGTGCATACAGAGGAGTTGGAAAGTCATCAGAGGTGGCCATTGGTTAATCGTTCATGTATTCAGGGGACTTGGGAATGGGGACTGCCGGATGAGTGTTCACCTGTATGGGTGATGGGGGGGTGTCATAAGAGGTGGCCATTGGCTGATCGTTCGTGAATAAAAGGGAGTAAAGCCGGCATCACACACGTCAATGTCGTCAGTGATCTGATCGCTGGTGACATTGACGGCTAATCGCTGGTGAGCTGTCACACAGGCAGACTCACCAGCGATCATTGGACCAGCGACATCGTGGAAATGATTTAAATATCGTATCCACGATGTCTGCAGGCTGGTATCCAGGGTAAACTGCAGGTAACTAGGCAGCGCGCGCTGCCTAGATACCCGATGTATACCTTGGTTACCAGCATTCTCTCCGCTCACCGGCTGGTATCCAAGGTACACAGCGGGTAACCCGTGAATAAAAGGGAGTAAAGCCGGCATCACACACGTCAATGTCATCAGTGATCTGATCGCTGGCGACATTGACGGCTGATCGCTGGTGAGCTGTCACACAGGCAGACTCACCAGCGATCATTGGACCAGCGACATCGTGGAAATGATTTAAATATCGTATCCACGATGTCTGCAGCTGGTATCCAGGGTAAACTGCAGGTAACTAGGCAGCGCGCGCTGCCTAGATACCCGATGTATACCTTGGTTACCAGCATTCTCCGCTCACCGGCTGGTATCCAAGGTACACAGCGGGTAACCCGTGAATAAAAGGGAGTAAAGCCGGCATCACACACGTCAATGTCATCAGTGATCTGATCGCTGGCGACATTGACGGCTGATCGCTGGTGAGCTGTCACACAGGCAGACTCACCAGCGATCATTGGACCAGCGACATCGTGGAAATGATTTAAATATCGTATCCACGATGTCTGCAGGCTGGTATCCAGGGTAAACTGCAGGTAACTAGGCAGCGCGCGCTGCCTAGATACCCGATGTATACCTTGGATACCAGCCTTCTCCGCTCACCGGCTGGTATCCAAGGTACACAGCGGGTAACCCGTGAATAAAAGGGAGTAAAGCCGGAATCACACACATCAATGTCGTCAGTGATCTGATCGCTGGCGACATTGACGGCTGATCGCTGGTGAGCTGTCACACAGGCAGACTCACCAGCGATCATTGGACCAGCGACATCGTGGAAATGATTTAAATATCGTATCCACGATGTCTGCAGGCTGGTATCCAGGGTAAACTGCAGGTAACTAGGCAGCGCGCGCTGCCTAGTTACCTGCAGTTTACCCTGGGTACCAGCTCCCTGCGCTTGCTGAGAGGCGCTGGGAGCTGGCTGATCGCGACTCCCGGTGTCACACGCAGCAATGCTGCTCCTACACCGGGCGACCATCACCAGGGTTTCGGTCCAGTCCGAAAACCTGGCGACCATCAACCAGCGATTTATCACTGGTTGATGCGCCCTGTCACATGCATCAATATCGCTGCAACGTCACGTGAAGCAGCGATATTGACAGCGATATTGACGCGTGTGACGGCCCCTTAGGAATGGGGGCTACTGCACGAGCGTTAAGTGCATGCTGGTAGGACAGGAGAGGAAGGGGTCTGTTTGATGATCGTTCATGTGTATAGAGGAGTAGGAGTTGGGGTCTATTGGCCAAGTGTTCGTGCATAGCAGGGTGATTAGCAGTGGGGGAGTCGGAAGAGGGATCCATTGGCATATCATTCAGAACTGTAGGGAAGTCAAGAGTGGAGACCATTGGAACAGCGTTCACACATACAGGGAAGTCAGAGGGGTCTGTTGGCCAAGTGTTCATGCACAAAAGAGTTTTGAGAAGGGGCTGTTGGCCGAACAATCAATCAATTGGCCAACAGACATCAGCTGTGGGTCTACAACCCTGAGTATGGACAGTCACACACACAGATTAACTAATTCAAGGTGCACTTTTTTTCAGCTGAGTCATTTATTCTCTTGGTGACCCCCTGATAATTACATGGGGCTGTGTTCTCTGGAGAAGTCACCTTTTCATTTACTAGAACTCACTATAGGATGAAACTACATAGACTATACACACAGATATGGAAAAATGGAGTTGGCTAGGCACATGTTGAGAATTTGCAGCTCATTTTTCTCTACCAAAATCACATTTTTACATGCTTTTTTTTTTTTCATATTAAAAGCCAAGTTATTCTCAAGTTGCAGATTTGACAAAAAAAAAAATTGCATTAAATGTTAAAAAGCAAGCTGCAGGTGAATGAGATTTCGGAAATCTCAATCATTTTGTTGATATTATAAGGCGTCTTTCTGCACATTTTTCAAGGCTAAAAACACACAACATGTGGACAATTTCAAGGACATTAAGTTAAAAAAAACAACTAAAAATTATGTTCTTTTTAATTTCTAAAACTCGTTATTTAATTTGAATATTTTTGTATTGGGGTTAAGTATCTGATTTTGCTGCTTTGATTGAAAAGACAGATGATAAAGTGTGGTTTACAGGGCGCATAGAACCAAACTCCATCCCTGGAGTACAGACGTCAGAACTCTGAGTGCGGGGGGAGCAGTCTCTTAATAATGTGTGTGCAGTCTCTTCATACATAGCAGTCACACCTAGAGCCTTGTGCAGGAGCAGGGACCCCAGAACGCATGTAGGAAGAGAAGACAGATGGTGTGTTTTCACGGGGACAAGTAAGGCTGTAGTGTGCTCTTTCCCATAGCGGGGTGTACAGAGAAAAACATACGAAAGCAGTGCAGCTCCTGCACATCCCTCACTGTGACTGCACGCTCACTATGAAGCTCTTGCACTTTTGTCACTGTGAAAGCGTGCACACTATGAAAACCATGCACTTTCCTCACTGTGCCTGTGTGCATACTATGATGCTCCTGCACTTCCCTCACTGTCTGTGTGCACTATGAAGCTCCTGCCTGCGCTTCCCTCACTGTGACTGTGTGCACGCTATGAAGCTCCTGCACTTCCCTCACTGTCTGTGTGCACTATGAAGCTCCTGCCTGCGCTTCCCTCACTGTGACTGTGTGCACGCTATGAAGCTCCTGCACATCCCTCACTGACTGCATGCACACTATGAAGCTCTTGCACTTTCGTAAGTGTGACAGTGTGCATGCTATGAAACCCATGCACTTTCAACATGGAATGTGTGCATACTATGGAGCTCCTGCACTTCCCTCACTGACTGTGTGCATACACTATGAAGCTCCTGCACTTCCCTCACTGTGACTGTGCATACTATGAAGCTCCTGCACTTCCCTCACTGTGACTGTGCATACTATGAAGCTCCTGCACTTCCCTCACTGTGACTAGATGCACACAATGAAGTCCCTGCACTTCCCTGTGACTATGTGCACACTATGAAACTCTTGCTCTTCTCTCAATGTGAATGTGTTCACATTATGAAGCTCCTGCACTTCCCTCACTGTGACTAGATGCACACAATGAAGTCCCTGCACTTCCCTGTGACTATGTGCACACTATGAAACTCTTGCTCTTCTCTCAATGTGAATGTGTTCACATTATGAAGCTCCTGCACTTCCCAAACTCATAGTTGCAAGATCTGAACTCCAGAACTGGAGAACGGGTCTATATACATGTTTGCATTAATTTTCTCAGTGAAGGAAGCAAAATAAAGTGACTGACCTATTTAGAAAAAGTATTCTTGTTTTTTGTCTTGTTTATAAATCTTAAAAAAAAAAAAAAAAAAGTCTAGTCCATCTTTAAGGAAGGCAAAAGTGATGGATCGGTCTGAACTTCTCTGCTTTAAGGGATGTATGTGAGAAGTCATCACTTTGCAGTTGAGCAGCCGCTCCTCTGGTTGCACTCTGCACCTAATCAGGACATTTTCCAGCTCCATTAGTCTCTTCGGATCTGATGATTTTCTGCAAGAGTGACGGGTGTGAACTCTGTACTCCATCAACTTTAATTTTAGGAGGTTTTCTGTGTCTAATGCACAAATGGGGTCAGACTATTTGCTCTAGTGGCATTCCCATGTAAAGTTACATTAAGGACTTTCATAAAATATAAGGTTTATTTATAATTTAGGGATAAGTCAAAGGTGTTAAACTAATCCAAAAATCCTGGGCAGTGGAAGAGTTAACTTTCCATGACTATATAGCATTAAATACCGGACCCTGGTAGCTGCTGCACCTTTCTGTATCCCGATAAGGCCCCCCATCACTACATTTATCACTGCAGATCCAGATAAGGGAGCCATGTAAACTCCAAAGCGTATTTTGTGTTGCTCCAGTAAAAATCTATCAAAATATGTGAAGAATGCAAGAGGAGACCACCCATTACTGCGGTGTATCCACACGAATCAGCCGTCGCCTACAGCAGCCGGGGGAACACTGCCTGCCGGGTGTGAAGACTGACAGTCCTGGAGGATGGAGAGAACCTCATCTGGAGCCTGAACCGGCCACGAGAGCCAAATGTGGTCGCTGAGAGCGCAAAGTAGTGAGAGATGAGGGGGGGATACATTTTATCACCTTCGTTAAGGGGGTTTTCCAAGATCGGAATCATTTGTCCAAAGGGATGGGCTGGCGGTGTGTCTACTAACTGCAGCCACTATGACGCAAAACTGCCCTAAAATGCCCAAGAGTATAAAGCGATGGGTCACAATGCACCAGGTGTCTACATAGTATGTGTTTGGCTGCAGTGGTCACATTTATTTAAGGGTAGCATGGCTGCGGCACAGTAATCGCGAAGGCGGAACATGGGGGATAAATTAGGTAAGCGGTGCCAATAGCGTCATGATTCCACACACCTGCCGAAATGTGTGCACGATGCACTTATAGCGGGAGATTGTAATAACAGTTACTTTTTTTTTTATATCTTTATATTTAATTTCATATTTTACCCCTTCAATAAGATCTCAAGCTTTAGAGGTTTTCCACTACTAATTTCACCCCCTTTCTTTTATCCCAACTATTCCTAACTAACACTTTGCCAATATACAGGGTGGGCCATTTATATGGATGCACCTAAATAATATGGGAATGGTTGGTGATATCAACTTCCTGTGTGTTGCACATTAGTATATGGGAGGGGGAAACTTTTCCAGATGGGTGGTGACCATGGCGGCCATTCTGAAGTCGGCCATTTTGGATCCAAGTTTATTTTTTCAATGGGAAGAGGGTCATGTGACACATCAAACGTATTGAGAATTTCAGAATAAAAAAAGAGAATTTTGTTTACGTACCGTAAATTCTTTTTTCTTGAATCATCAATGGGAGACCCAGACAATGGGGTTTAGGGCGCTGCCCTCCGGAGGTCACACTAGGTACTACAAATTTGTAGCACCGCCTCCTCCGCTTATAAACCCCCACCGTAGGAGACATCCTCAGTTTAGTCCATAAGCTGCGAGGAGAAATAAACCACACCCGAAACATCGGGAAGAATGCCGTGCACAGACGGTGTAACAACCCGGAAACACTGTCTCAACAGAGAACAGATCAAATGCAAACATGCAACAGAACAACTGGGTGGGTGCTGGGTCTCCCATTGATGATTCAAGAAAAAAGAATTTACGGTACGTAAACAAAATTCTCTTTTTTCTGATCATCATAATGGGAGACCCAGACAATGGGGATGTCCTAAAGCAATACCCCAGGGCGGGAAGAGTTCCTCAACAAGACGGATAACACATGGTTCCCCTTTAAAGGTGGGCAACCGCCGCCTGGAGAACCCGCCTGCCCAAACTCGCATCCGCAGAGGCATGGGCATGCACCATATAGTGCTTAGAGAAAGTGTGCAGGCTGGACCAAGTGGCCGCTTGACACACCTGTAGAGCAGAAGCTCGATGTCGCAAGGCCCAAGAGGCACCTACAGCTCTAGTAGAGTGTGCCTTCAAACCCACCGGGAGAGGCAAACCAGAAGACCGGTAAGCCTCCTGAATGGGAGCCTTGATCCATCTGGCCAAGGTCGACTTTGAAGCCGCGGACCCCTTACAGCGACCCATCGTGAGGACAAATAAGGAATCCGAACTCCTAAAGGAGGCGGTCCTGGACACATAAATGCGTACAGCTCTCACGAGGTCCAGAGTATGGAGGTCGCGCTCAACCTGATGAACGGGAGCGGGGCAAAATGATGGGAGAACAATCTCCTGGTTCAAGTGGAATGTTGAAACCACCTTCGGCAAAAATTCAGGCCGTGGGCGCAACACCACCTTGTCCTGGTGAACCACCAGAAAGGGTGACTTGCACGAGAGTGCAGCCAATTCTGAGACCCTTCTCAGAGACGTAATCGCCACCAGAAAGACCACCTTCTGGGACAGACGAGATAGAGAGACGTCTCTCAGTGGCTCAAACGGCGGTTTCTGCAGTGTCGTCAGGACCATGTTTAGGTCCCAAGGGTCCAGAGGTCGCCTATAGGGCGGGACCACCCGCGACACCCCCTGCAGGAATTGACGTACCTTCGGGAGGAGCGCCAAGCGCCTGTCAAACAACACTGAAAGTGCTGATACTTGACCTTTCAGAGAGCCAAGGGATAATCCCAACTCCAACCCCGACTGTAGGAAGGCCAGCAATGTCGGGATAGACAAAGGCCACGGTGAGCGGCCACCAGAGGCACACCAGGTAAAAAAGATTTTCCACGTTCTGTGGTATATCTTCCTGGAAACAGGTTTCCTTGCCCGATTCATAGTGGCAACCACTGTAGGAGAGAAACCTCTGGATGTCAGCAGCCAGGCCTCAAGAGCCATGCAGTCAATCTGAGAGCCCTGGAATTGAGGTGGAAGAATGGCCCTTGCGCGAGTAGATCTGCGCGTTCTGGAAGAGCCCACCTGTGTCCGCCTGACAGTTGCCACAGGTCCGGGTACCAAGACCTCCTGGGCCAATCTGGAGCCACTAGAATGGCCACTCTGCATTCTGTCCTGATCTTCCACAGGACCCTGGGAATCAGAGCCAGAGGCGGAAACACATATGGCAGCTGGAATCTGGACCAGCTCAGAATCAGGGCGTCCGCCCCCAGAGACTGGGGATCCCAAGATCTTGCCATGTATTGGGGCACCTGATGATTCAGCCGTGAGGCCATCAGATCCACGTCCGGAGTGCCCCACCTGCCGCAGATGTCCCGGAAGACGTCTGGATGTAGAGACCACTCTCCGGCGTCCATCCCCTGTCGGCTCAGATAGTCGGCCTCCCAGTTCTCGACCCCTGGGATGTGAACTGCGGAGATCAGGCAGCCGTTTTCCTCCACCCAGAGTAGAATGCGGTGGACTTCGGCGAGGGCCTGAGCACTTCTGGTCCCTCCCTGATGATTTATGTAGGCGACGGCCGTCGCATTGTCGGACTGTACCCGAATGGGCTGTCCTGACAGGAATTTCTGAAACGCCAGTAGCGCCAGATAGACCGCCTTGATCTCCAGCACGTTGATCTGCAACGCCGACTCCGACTGAGTCCAGAGGCCTTGAGCCCTGTGGTGCAAGAACACCGCCCCCCAGCCCTTCAGACTGGCGTCGGTGGTCACCACTAACCATGACGGTTTTAGGAAGGGCCGGCCCCGTGACAGGTGAAGTGGCATGAGCCACCACTGTAGAGAGTCCCTGGTTGGTTGTGACAGTGTCACCAGCCGATTCAGAGAGATCGTCCTCTTGTCCCATCTGCGAAGAATCTCCAGCTGGAGAGGACGGAGGCGAAACTGTGCGAACGGCACCGCCTCTATCGCCGCTACCATGCGACCCACCAGTCTCATCAATACCCGTAGGGATGACTGTGGAGACAGGAGGACATTCTGCACTCCTGATTGGATCGCAAGCTGCTTGGCTTGAGGTAGGGACACCAGGGCCGAGTCCGTGTGGAAGTCCATGCCCAGATATGTCAATGACTGGGTCGGAACCAGGGTCGACTTCTGAATGTTGATAAGCCACCCGAACCGTTCCAGGGACTTCATGGTCACCTCCAGGCTTACCCGACAAAGGTCTTCCGATGGCGCCCTGACCAACAGGTCGTCCAAATAGGGTATGACGGCGTGTCCCTGCGCATGCAGGAGAGCCATCATGGAGGCCATCACCTTTGTGAACACCCGTGGTGCTGAGGCTAGCCCGAATGGCAGTGCCACAAATTGGAAGTGCTCTTCCCCCACTGCGAATCTCAACCAGCGCTGATGAGCTGGTGCAATGGGGACGTGAAGGTAAGCGTCCCTGATATCGATGGACGCTAGGAAGTCTCCCTGTGACACAGCCGCGATCACTGAGCGCAGGGATTCCATGCGGAACTTCCGAACCAACACGTGACGGTTGAACAACTTGAGGTCCAAAACCGGGCGAAAAGAGCCGTCCTTTTTTGGGACAATAAAGAGGTTGGAGTAAAAACCCCTGAACCTCTCTTCCGTGGGCACAGGGACCACCACTCCGTCTCTGCGGAGTCCCTCCAACACCAGGTAAAAAGCCTGAGCCTTTTCTGGAGATGGAACCGACCGATGGAATCGGTGTATTGGTTGTGACGTCAGCTCTATCCTGTAACCTCTTGAGACTACGTCTCGAACCCACTGATCTTGAATGTGAAGAAGCCACGTGTCCTGAAAGCGGGACAGGCGGCCCCCCACCTGTGGGGAGGCAGGATGAGATAGCGAGTCATGTCGAGGCGGGCTTGGGGGTGGCAGCTGCTGCCCCCGCCGGCTTCTTCTGACGACCCTTGGAACGCCACTGAGTAGCAGGCTTGCCCCCTCGGTCTGAGCGAGTGGACGCCGTTGATGACTGTGAACCGGAGCGAAAGGACCACTGCTTAGGGTTCCTTTTCACGGTATACCGTGGCTTAGGCTTATTCTGCGGTATCTTAGACTCAGCAGAATCCTTTATCAATTTATCCAGTTCGGTGCCAAAAAGCCTGTCACCAGCGAACGGAAGATTTTGTAAAATCTTCTTAGATGTGGCATCTGAGTCCCAGAGACGCAGCCACAATAGCCTGCGGATCGCAATTGCATTGGCCGAGGCCACAGCAGAGCGAGTGGCAGTTTCCAAAGATGCCGTCCTGGCATAGTCCGCATAGGCCCTTGCTCTCTCAGTGAGAGCCAGGACCTCTGGACTGGACCTAGCTAGATCAGTGATACCATCCAAACAGATAGTGATCGCTTGTAGGGTCCAGACTGCGGCAAAATTAGGGGCAAACGAAGACCCCACAGCCTCATAGGAAGACTTGGCGAGTTGCTCGACCTGTCTATCAGTAGCATCCTTCAACGAGGAGCTATCAGAGGCAGAAAACAAGGAGCGCGCAGCAATCCTAGTCATGGAAGCATCCACCTTGGGAGACTGCGACCATTCCTGGAGCGCCTCCTGGGGAAAGGGAAAGCGATTGTCCTTAGTTTTACGGACATAACGCCGCCCAGGATGCAACCTGGGAGCTTTAATCACCCTTCCGAAATTAGTGTGGTCCATGAAGGAGCCACTTGGTCTAGCCTCTGGCCGCAGCCATTGATAGATCTCCTTGGGGTGTACAGTCACCTCCTCAGGAGGAGTGACAAGACGCAATGTCTCATTGATGGAGGACACCAGATCCTCCACCCCATCTGGAGGTTCAGACATAGACCCAAGAGTAGAACCCCCATCCTCTTCCTCACCATCAGAGGAACGCTCCTCCTCAGAGAGAGTCTGGAGCTCAGGAGAAGCCTCACGGGCTCGCTTAGGGAGTCTTACAGCAGAAGTAAGAGACACCCGGGGGTAACTAGGAGGAGTAGCTGGGTTTTCCAGTCTCCTATGCAGTGCCTCCAGGGTTTGCGACATGGAGGACATCTGGGACAGCAGAGATTCATTGATCTTATTCTGCGTTTCCCATGGCCCTGGGATCACCTGAACCTCAGGGTATAATCCCGGATTTGCAGACTCAATAGTAGCAGATCGGGCCTCTGGGCGTCCGCAGTTATTGCAGGACCCCTCCACCAGTGTCCCGTTGCATGTAGTACAGACAATGGTGGCCACCGCCGCCTTAGCAGCATGCTTCCCAGCTGAGGACATCTCCACAGTGAGGGGAATATAAGCCAAAGTCACAAAC
This sequence comes from Allobates femoralis, assembly GCA_033576535.1. Classification (NCBI taxonomy): domain Eukaryota; kingdom Metazoa; phylum Chordata; class Amphibia; order Anura; family Aromobatidae; genus Allobates; species Allobates femoralis. The sequence goes on from JARQOC010000005.1 coordinate 555,775,138, forward strand.
AAACCGGGAATCCCGGTGGCTTACCGACCGCAGTAAGCGGTAGGAGGAAGCGGTGTGTGTGTGTGACCTCCGCGAGTTCCGGTCTCCCTTGCAAGTGCAGACACGCGCTGCCGTTCAGATCCCAGCCGGGAAGTGAGGGAGAAGATGGCCGCCGACAGTGAAGATGTGGGCGGAGCCAGGAACACGCGGGAAGAACACACAACACCGCCCAGCGGTGATGTCACCATAAGGGCTGCCTCCTCCTCCTCCAGACTGCCTCAGCAATGGAGGTGCCGGAGCCCGCAGCGCGGGAAACGAGAGTGATATCACCACACACACTCTCAGACTGCATGTACACATAAAAACACCCGCAGTCTACAGCCTCAGCCCCTGTGAAACACAGGGCGGTCAGCCAGGGAGACCCCAGCACAGGGTCACCGCCAGAACCGCGGACCCAAGGGTAACCGCGCGGTCTGAGTGTCATGACACCACAGTGACAGACACTACCCCCAGGCACACAGGAGACACACCAGGTGCCTCAGTGCCGGTCCGGTCTGTAAGCACCTTTAGGGAGGCCTCGGACGGGGGTACAGCACCAGTCCGGAGTGTAAGCACCATTTAGGGAGGCCTCGGACTGGGCTGGCTCCGTCCGGTCTGTAAGCACCATTTAGGGAGGCCTCGGACGGAGCGGAGCTGTGCAAGGCTCCAGGCTCCCCCTATCCAGAGCCTCCATGGAGGGATGGAAAGGAAGGGAGCACGACAGCGTACCGGGAGAACACTAAAGTGTCCAGGCTAAAAGCCCTCCGGTACCTCCACCAGCGTGTTCCACCAGGGTGAGCGGGGAGGCTGTCGAGGATCCCGAATGGGACCATTTTACCTTGTCTTCATACGCCATCACGTAAGTTGTGAGAATGCAGTGAAGTGCAAGCAAAGCGTGATCCTCCGAGCACACTAAGTTTAAAACTGAGGATGTCTCCTACGGTGGGGGTTTATAAGCGGAGGAGGCGGTGCTACAAATTTGTAGTACCTAGTGTGACCTCCGGAGGGCAGCGCCCTAAACCCCATTGTCTGGGTCTCCCATTATGATGATCAGAAAACAATGGTGGCTTGGGTTAACGTCACTTTTTTCATGAGTTATTTACAAGTTTATGACCACTTATAAAATGTATTCAAAGTGCTGCCCATTGTGTTGGATTGTCAATACAACCCTCTTCTCCCACTGACACAGTGATAGCAACACCGCAGAAGAAATGCTGCACAGGCCTCCAGTATTGTTGTGTCAGATGCTGCACATCTCATATCTTCACAGCATAGACAATTACCTTCAGATGAGGGATGAGGCAAACTTTGTGAATGGTGAAGTTACCAAACAAAACCCAGCGCTATTGGTCTGACACTAACCCACAGTGGACAGATCCCTCCAAGACTGCTGGAACACAGACATTGATGGTATGGTGTGGTGTATGGGGTACAAAGATAGTGGGGCCATTCTTCATCAATGGAAACCTCAATGCCACTGGATATGTGAAATTGCTACATGATTCACATATCCAGTGGCATTGAGGTCTCCATTGATGAAGAATGGCCCCACTATCTTTGTACCCCATACACCACACCATACCATCAATGTCTGTGTTCCAGCAGTCTTGGAGGGATCTGTCCACTGTGGGTTAGTGTCAGACCAATAGCGCTGGGTTTTGTTTGGTAACTTCACCATTCACAAAGTTTGCCTCATCCCTCATCTGAAGGCAATTGTCTATGCTGTGAAGATACGAGATGTGCAGCATCTGACACAGCGGATCCTGGAAGCCTGTGCAGCATTTCTTCTGCGGTGTGGATATCAGTGTGTCAGTGGGAGAAGAGGGTTACATTGACAATCCAACACAATGGGCAGCACTTTGAACACATTTTATAAGTGGCCATAAACTTGTAAATAACTCATAAAAGAATAAAATTACCGTATATACTCGTGTATAAGCCGGGTTTTTCAGCCCAAAAATTGGGCTGAAAAGTCCCCCCCCTCGGCTTATACATGGGTCAATACGGTAATGGCCCCCAAATGCTGGCACTCGCACCCCCTGTGTGGTAAGGGCCCCCCCCCCCCCCCCGCTGCTTAACTAACCATCCCGGTCTTCTGTGCTCCGTCCTCCATGCTCCCGTCCGGCTGCATCTGGGATCCCCGGCCGTCGCACGATGACGTCATCGTAACTGCGACGGCCGGGGATCCCGGATGTAGCCGGACGGGAGCATGGAGGACGGAGCACAGAAGACCGGCACAGTGCAGTGCAGAAGACCAGGGATGGTTAGTTAAGCAGCAGGGGGGGGGCCCTTACCACACAGGGGGGGTGAGTGCCAGCATTTGGGGGCCTGTATACCCCTGGGGCTGCTATATACCCCTGGGGCTGCTATATACCCCTGGGGCTGCTATATACCCCTGGGGCTGCTATATACCACACCACTGGGGCTGCTATATACCCCTGGGCTGCTATATACCCCTGGGGCTGCTATATACCCCTGGGGCTGCTATATACCCCTGGGGCTGCTATATACCCCTGGGGCTGCTATATACCCCTGGGGCTGCTATATACCCCTGGGGCTGCTATATACCACACCACTGGGGCTGTTATATACCACACCACTGGGGCTGCTATATACCACACCACTGGGGCTGCTATATACCACTGGGGCTGTTATATACCCCTGGGGCTGCTATATACCACACCACTGGGGCTGCTATATACCACTGGGGCTGTTACAGTGCCTACAAGTAGTATTCAACCCCCTGCAGATTTAGGTGGTTTGATAAGATGCAAATAAGTTAGAGCCTTCAAACTGCAAATGAGAGTAGGATTTATTAACAGAAGCATAAATCTTACAAACCAAAAAGTTATGTTGCTCAGTTGAATTTTTATAAATTTTAAACATAAAAGTGTGGGTCAATTATTATTCAACCCCTAGGTTTAATATTTTGTGGAATAACCCTTGTTTGCAATTACAGCTAATAATCGTCTTTTATAAGACCTGATCAGGCCGGCACAGGTCTCTGGAGTTATCTTGGCCCACTCCTCCATGCAGATCTTCTCCAAGTTATCTAGGTTCTTTGGGTGTCTCATGTGGACTTTAATCTTGAGCTCCTTCCACAAGTTTTCAATTGGGTTAAGGTCAGGAGACTGACTAGGCCACTCCAACACCTTGATTTTTTCCCTCTTGAACCAGGCCTTGGTTTTCTTGGCTGTGTGCTTTGGGTCGTTGTCTTGATGGAAGATGAAATTACGACCCATCTTAAGATCCTTGCTGGAGGAGCGGAGGTTCTTGGCCAAAATCTCCAGGTAGGCCGTGCTATCCATCTTCCCATGGATGCGGACCAGATGGCCAGGCCCCTTGGCTGAGAAACAGCCCCACAGCATGATGCTGCCACCACCATGCTTGACTGTAGGGATGGTATTCTTGGGGTCGTATGCAGTGCCATCCAGTCCCCAAACGTCACGTGTGTGGTTGGCACCAAAGATCTCGATCTTGGTCTCATCAGACCATAGAACCTTGAACCAGTCTGTCTCAGAGTCCTCAAAGTGACCATGAGCAAACTGTAGACGAGCCTTGACATGACGCTTTGAAAGTAAAGGTACCTTACGGGCTCGTCTGGAACGGAGACCATTGCGGTGGAGTACGTTACTTATGTTATTGACTGAAACCAATGTCCCCACTGCCATGAGACCTTCCCGGAGCTCCTTCCTTGTTGTCCTTGGGTTAGCCTTGACTCTTCGGACAAGCCTGGCCTCGGCACGGGAGGAAACTTTCAAAGGCTGTCCAGGCCGTGGAAGGCTAACAGTAGTTCCATAAGCCTTCCACTTCCGGATGATGCTCCCAACAGTGGAGACAGGTAGGCCCAACTCCTTGGAAAGGGTTTTGTACCCCTTGCCAGCCTTGTGACCCTCCACGATCTTGTCTCTGATGGCTCTGGAATGCTCCTTTGTCTTTCCCATGTTGACCATGTATGAGTGCTGTTCACAAGTTTGGGGAGGGTCTTAAATAGTCAGAAAAGGCTGGCAAAAGAGATAATTAATCCACACATGTGAAGCTCATTGTTCTTTGTGCCTGAACTACTTCTTAATACTTTAGGGGGACCAAACAGAATGCCGGTGGTTTGAGGGGTTGAATAATAATTGACCCACACTTTATTGTTTAAAATGTATTAAAATTCAACTGAGCAACATAACTTTTTGGTTTGTAAGATTTATGCTTCTGTTAATAAATCCTATATACCACTGGGGCTGCTATATACCACTGGGGCTGCTGTATATACTGCTGGGGCCTGTATACCACTGGGGCTGCTGTATATACTGGTGGGGTCTGTATATACCACTGGGGAGGCTGCTGTAATACTGCTGGGGCCTGTATATACCACTGGGGAGGCTGCTGTAATACTGCTGGGGCCTGTATATACCACTGGGGAGGCTGCTGTATACTACCACTGGGGAGGCTGCTGTATACTACCACTGGGGGGGCCTGTATACCACACTGCTGGGGGCTGTATACCTGTGCAGGGGTCCACCCTCGGCTTATACACGAGTCAATAGGTTTTCCCAGGTTTTGGGGCAAAAGTAGGGGGGTCGGCTTATACACGGGTCGGCTTATACACGAGTATATACGATACATTAAAACCAAGCCACCATTGTTTTTCTTATGAAACTCTTAATAGGTTTGATGTGTCACATGACCCTCTTCCAATTGAAAAAAATAAAGTTGGATCCAAAAGGACCAACTTCAAAATTGCCGCCATGGTCACCATCCATCTGGAAAAGTTTCCTTCCCCCCCATATACTAATGTACCACAAATAGGAAGTTGATATCACCAACCATTCCCATTTTATTTAGGTGCAGCCATATAAATGACCAACCCTGTACTTCTACCTACCCAGCTCCTGTAAGCCGATCTCCCTAAAGGTACCGTTAACGATATCGCTAATACGTCACGGGTTTGGAGTAGTTTCAGCGACATCGTTAGGACGTCGTTGCGTGTAACACTGAGATTCAACAACGATAAGTTGTTGGATCGTTGATCGCAGGTTTGAGAACATGTTCTCAAACCTTACGATCAACGATCCGCCGACCTGCTATATTGTTGTGGGTGATACTGCGATAACGATGTCGTTGACGACTTCGCCCATTCAAAGCAAGGAGCAGGGATCGTTCGCGGGGTTTGCGAACAATACCTGCTCACATCATCATTGGTGCGTTTTCCACGATATCTAGACGTGTGCCATCGCACCAACGGTGTCAATACGATGTCTGCAACGACCGTGCGCCCACAAGGTCGTTGCAGTGATCATTCCAGTGTCATGCCGTGTAACGGTACCTTAAGGCTCATAAATACCTTTATTGATATTCTAGTTTTGAAAGAGGTTTTCTACTAAATTCACTTATTTTCTTTTGTCCTAACTGTTCATAGCTAACACTTTCCCACTATACTTATACTACCTACCCAGATACTGTAAACTAATCTCTCTCTCTGAGGCTTGCAAATTCCTTTATTGATGTTCCAGAATGATCCTTCCAGTCGGAAGACTGGAATCGGACCAACAGAGCAGGTGACATCAGTGTTGGGGGCGGTGATGCCTCTCTGTGAGTGACAGCAGTCTGGAAATGCATGCCAAGATCTCACTTCACGCTTCTCTCAGGCACCACCAGTGACGTGCCCTGCTCAGTTGGTCCAATTCTGGTCTCCAGACACTTCCTAACACTTTCCTAATATACTTCAGCTATCTACCCTGCTCTTGTAAACTTCTCTCTGACGCTCGTAAATATCTTTACTGTTGTAGCTTTGATCCTTCTGGTCTAAAGATCAGATGTTCCAGATTGATCCTTCCAGTCTGAAGACCGGAATCAGACCAAGAGATCAGAGCACATAACTGGTGGGGCAGTGCTGCCTCTATGTGAGTAACAGCAGTCTGGAAACAGATGCGCAGATCACACTTCACTCTCCTCTCAGCCCCCACCAGTGACGTGCCCTGCTTAGTTGGTCCAATTATGGTCTCCAGACCCAGAAGGATCAAAGCAAGAAGAATAATAAAAAGTATTTACGAGCCTTGAAGAGATCGGCTTACAGGTCAGGATAGGTAGAAGTAGAATTTTGGGAAAGTGTTAGTTAAGACAAAAGAAAAGGGTCACATTAGTAGTGGAAAACCTCTTTAAGTGACATTTCAACATTACAATCCTTTTTATTGATCACTCATGGACAACACGTTCCCCGAGACTGCAGTAGTAAGCAGCATTGCCACTCCCTGAAATTAAAGGGGTTGTGTAGGATTAGAAAAACAATTTATTACTGTCAGAAAGAGGGTCATGTCTGGTTCTGCAACTCTGCCCCACTTAATACAGCTTAGCTGTAATACCACACACAACCCATGGTCAGGGGTAGCACTGTTCCAGAAAGAAAGCAGTTATGTTTTCTCTAATAATGCAGAGCCCCTGTAATACATGGCACTCATCGGGCACTTTGATTGGGAATAGGGAGATGGTAATAAGTAGAGGGCCAGCTCTCCTCTCCTACAGATATAGATACATTTCAGCAAAGTCATATGTGGATCAGCAGAACAAAATGAATCTGGGAAAGTGGTTAAAAGAAGATATACATCATCCTCTAAGTCTCCTTTTCATCCCTTATGTAAATGTGTAGGCAATTCCTTCACACCCCTAAACCATAGATATAAAAGGGACAGGAGGGGATGAAGCTGCAGCTTTTTTTGCATTGTGCTGCCAGGGTGTTGACAAATAGGAAGACATCTGATTGGCTGAAAATGAATCACAAGACAAGTGAAAGAAAACAATGCCAAAAACATCTGAAAAATGTTGTGCATAACCAAGTCTTACATACATAGATATATATCTACAGCGAAGATAAGGAATGTGATTATGTACTGCTCAATCGAATCAAAGGACACTATAATACCACATCCTACATCTCAAGGAATTAAATATTCCAGTTGCAAATCTTTATTCATCACAGTGGAATGTGCTGGGAACAATAAATGATAAAAGTGATCAATGTAATTCAAAATTAATATCTGATGGAGGTCTGGAGATGGAATGATGCAATCAAAGTGGAAAATCAGATTACAGGGTGATCCGACTTCTGTGGAAATGTCTCAAGACAAGGAAATGAGGCTCAGTATTGTGTGTGACCTCTGCGTGCGTGTGTGGCCTCCCTACAATGCCTGGGCATGCTTCTGATGAGGCTCAGTAGTGTGTGTGTGTGTGTGTGGCCTATATGTGTCTGTACATACTCCTGATGAGGCTCAGTAGTGTGTGTGGACTCCAGGTGCCTGTATGACCTCCCTAAAATGCCTGGGCATACTCCTGATGAGGCTCAGTAGTGTGTGTGTGTGTGTGTGTGTGTGTGTGTGTGTGGCCTACATGTACCTGTACATACTCCTGATGAGGATGCTTAGTAGTATGTGTGTGGCCTCTACATGCCTGTATGACCTCCCTACAATGTCTGGGCATGCTCCTGATTAGGCTTAGTAGTGTGACCTCTACATGCCTGTATGACCTCCCTACAATGCCTGGGCATAATCCTGATGAAGCTCAGTGTGTGGCCTTCATGTGCCCATATGACTTCCCTACAATGTGTGGGCATGCTCCTGATGAGGCTCAGTAGTGTTTGTGGCCTCCATGTGCCTGTACGACCTCCCTACAATGCCTGTACATACTCTTGATGAGGCTCAGTAGTGTGTGTGACTTCTGCGTGCCTGTATGACCTCCCTTCAATGCCTGTACATACTCTTGATGAGGCTCAGTAGTGTGTGTTACTTCTGCGTGCCTGCATGACCTCCCTACAACGTCTGGAAATGCTCCTGATGAGGCAAAGTAGTGTGTGTGGCCTCCACGTGCCTGTATGACCTCCCTACATAGCTTAGGCATGCTTCTGATGAGGCTCAGCCGTGTGCATGGCCTCCACGTGCCAGTATAAACCCCCTACAATGCCTGGGTATTCTCCTGATGAGGCTCAGTAGTGTGTGTGGCCTTCATGTGCCCGTATGACCTTCCTACAATGCCTGGGCAAGCTCCTGATGAGGCTCAGTAGTGTGTGTGGCCTCTATGTGCCTTTATGACCTCTACAATGCCTGGGCATGCTTCTGATGAGGTTCCGTAGTGTGTGTGGCCGCCACGTGCCTGTATGAGCTCTACAATGCCTTTGCGTGCTCCTGATGTGGTGGCGGATGTTCTCCTGAGGGATCACCTCCCAGACCTGGTTTAAAGCATCAATCAACTCCTGGACAGTCTGTGATGTAGCGTGGCATTGGTGGATGGAATGAGACAGTATGTTCCAGATGTGCTTGACTTGGATTCAGGTCTGGGGAACAGGCAGGCCAGTCCATTGCATCAATGCCTTCATCATGGGTGGACCTGCTGACACACTTCAGTCACATGAGGCCTAGCATTGTCATGTATCAGAAGGAATCCAGGGCCCCTTGCACCTGCATATGTTCTCACAATGGGTCTGAGGAGCTCATTCTGGTGCCTAATGGCAGTCAGGGTACCTCGGGCTAGCACATTGAGGGCTGTACCTCCCTCCAAAGAAATGCCACCCCACACCATTACTGACCCATTGTGGTCATACTGGAGGGCGTCGTGGCGAGGTATCTCCTGACTGTCACATCTGTCACATGTGCTCAGTGTGAACTTGCTCTCATCTGATAAGAGCACAGGGCGCCAATGTACAATCTGCCAATCTTGGTGTTCTCTGGCAAATGTCAATCGCTCTGCATGGTGTTGGGCTGTAAGAATAACGCCCAATTGTGGATGTCAGGCCTCGTAACAACCTCTTGGAGACAGTAGTTGATAGTAGACACTGCCTGCCTCAGGCTAGTGTCTGAGGCAAGTGACCAAAACAACAGCCAAAAAGGATAAGAACAGAGAAATGGTTTGTCGTCACCACCGGCATCACTGCCGGGGGGTGGGGATGGGGACCTTGCTCCGATCATCTCTACCTGGTGTCTGTGCCATCTGTACAACAGCAGGAGACATTGATATACAATCAGTGTAGCTTCATCACTGGACAGATGATTTCACAGAAGTGTGATGGGCTGGAGTCACATTGTGTTATGTAAGTAGGCGCTCTTATTTTCTTGAGCAGTGTATAATGTATAATATATAATATATGTAATATATATTTATATTATATACAGTACAGACCAAATGTTTGGACGCACCTTCTCATTCAAAGAGTTTTCTTTATTTTCATGACTATGAAAATTGTAGATTCACACTGAAGGCATCTAAAATATGAATTATCACATGTGGAATTATATACTTAATAAAAGTGTGAAACAACGGAAAATATGTCTTATATTCTAGGTTCTTCACAGTAGACACCTTTTGCTATGATGACGGCTTTGCACACTCTTGGCATTCTCTTGATGAGCTTCAAGAGGTAGTCACCGGAAATGGTCTTCCAACAGTCTTTAAGGAGTTCCCAGAGATGCTTAGCACTTGTTGGGCCCTTTTGCCTTCACTCTGCGGTCCAGCTCACCCCAAACCATCTCGATTGGGTTCAGGTTCGGTGACTGTGGAGGCCAGGTCATCTGGCGCAACACCCCATCACACTCCATAGCCCTTACACAGCCTGGAGGTGTGTTTGAGGTCATTGTTCTGTTGAAAAATATATGATGGTCCAACTAAACGCAATCCGGATGGAATAGCATGCTGCTGCAAGATGCTGTGGTAGCCATGGTGGTTCAGTATGCCTTCAATTTTTAATAAATCCCCAACAGTATCACCAGCCAAGCCCCCCCACTCGATCACAGCTCCCCCTCCATGCTTCACGGTGGGAACCAGGTATGTAGAGTCCATCCGTTCACCTTTTCTGCGTCGCACAAAGACACGGTGGTTGGAACCAAAGATCTCAAATTTGGACTCCTCAGACCAAAGCACAGATTTCCACTGGTCTAATGTCCATTCCTTGTGTTCTTTAGCCCAAACAAGTCTCTTCTGCTTGTTGCCTGTCCTTAGCAGCGGTTTCCTAGCAGCTATTTGCTGCCATGAAGGCCTGCTGCACAAAGTCTCCTCTTAACAGTTGTTGTAGAGATGTGTCTGCTGCTAGAACTCTGTGTGGCATTGAACTGGTGTCTAATCTGAGCTGCTGTTAACCTGCGATTTCTGAGGCTGGTGACTCGGATGAACTTATCCTCTGCAGCAGAGGTGACTCTTGGTCTTCCTTTCCTGGGGCGGTCCTCATGTCAGACAGTTTCTTTGTAGCACTTGATGGTTTTTGCAACTGCACTTGGGGACACTTTCAAAGTTTTCCCAATTTTTCGGACTGACTGACCTTCATTTCTTATAGTCATGATGGACACTCGTTTTTCTTTACTTAGCTGCTTTTTTCTTGCCATAATACAAATTCTAACAGTCTATTCAGTAGGACGATCAGCTGTGTATCCACCAGACTTCTGCACAACACAACTGATGGTCCCAACCCCATTTATAAGGCAAGAAATCCCACTTATTAAACCTGACAGGGCACCTGTGAAGTGAAGACCATTTCCGGTGACTACCTCTTGAAGCTCATGAAGAGGAGAAGGCCAAGAGTGTGCAAAGCAGTCATCAAAGCAAAAGGTGGCTACTGTGAAGAACCTAGAATATAAGACATATTTTCAGCTGTTTAACACTTTTTTGTTAAATATATAATTCCACATGTGATAATTCATAGTCTTGATGCCTTCAGTGTGAATCTACAATTTTCATAGTCATGTATGTTCTGGGACATAATCAACGAAGCATGAAATAAGAGACTGGCGAGAGACCGTGCAGCATCAGCTGGATCAGTAAGGATTGCTTATTTATGTCATTAACTCCTTACAAGGTTTTAAATGATTAATTTATGTTATGAAAGTGGACAACCCCTTTAAATGAGCACAAACAGGTTCACTTACCGGCGATGGCTCCAGCTAAGAGAAGATACCCGGGGCTGACTCTGCCATCTTCTCCAGCGAAGCTGCTTTTCATGTGCGCATAACAGGGAAGTATATGGCTGAAAAGGGGATATCCCGGAGAAAGCAGGCCTTGGCGCCCTGTGTGAGAGACAAAGCCAGACGTTCACGAACAGATCTCGGGCAATGCTACAGTTGTCTGCTATGCGGAGGACAGACTCAGCTTTAACGTTCTGCCCTTATATATGGCAGCCAATAAAGAAGACCAATAGGGAGGCGAGCCGCCATTAGAGCTGTGTGGCAGGAGCTTACCCCAATATTCCCAGTTTGAAAACATTTTGAAGCATACTGTATATGGGCAATTATGGAGAAATACTTATCAGAACAGGCTCTATCATGGACAGCGAAAGAGTGTGGTCAACCCAGCGATCGGGGGGCCAACCCGGCCATCGTAAGGCCACCTCAGCCCATCATACGTGTACAGGCCCAACGCCAGAGCTGCCCCATTAAACACCCCCCTCCCTGACCCTAAAATGCCATTTTATCCTGCAACCCTATTAAAACCCCCCACTGACCCTCAGATACCAATTTTTCCGGTCGTCTCATTAAACCCCATTCTGACCATAACAATTTATCCTGCCTCAATTAAATCCCCCCCCCCCCCCCCGACTCCCGTTACCAATTTATCTGCCACCCCAATAAACTCCTTCCCTGACCCCCAATGCCTATTTATCCTGCTGCCACATTAAAACACCCCTCCTTGACCCCCCCATACCAATTGATCCCTCCAACCCATTAAACCAGCTCTCCCCTGACCCTCGCAAACAATTTATCCATGCCATCCCATTAAACCCCCCCTCTTTTCCCTATTACCAATTTATCCTGCCATCCCATTAAACCCCCCTCTTTTCCCTATTACCAATTTATCCTGCCGTCCCATTAAACCCCCTTCCCTAACCCCGATGCAAATTTATACTGCCGCCCCTATTAAACTCCCCTCTGACCCTCTATACCAATTTATCCTGTCACCCGAATAAACCCCAATTCCCTGACCCCCCCATGACAATTTATCCTGCCTCCCCACTAAACCCCTCATTCCCTGACCCCCCCATGCCAATTTATCCTGCTGCTACATTAAACCTCCTCCTTGACCCCCCATATCAATTTATCCCTCCGACCCATTAAACCTGCCTTTTTCTGACCCCCTGATACCAATTTATCCTGCCACTCTAATAAACCCCTTCCCTGACCCCCGATGCCAATTTATCCTGCTGCCACAATAAACCCCCCTCCTTGACCCCCCATACCAATTTATTCCTCCGACCCATAAAACCTCTCTCCCCCTGACTCCGATACCAATTTATCCAGTCATCCCATTCAACACCCCTCTGTCCTCCATTTCCAATTTATCGTGCAGTCCTATTAAACCCGCTATCCCCCTGACCCCAGATGCCAATTTATCCTGATGCCCCATTACACCCCCTTCCCTGACCCCTGATGCCAATTTACCCTGTCACCCCATTAAACTCCCCTCTGGCCCCCGATACCAATTTATCCTGCAGCTACATTAAACCTCCTCCTTGACCCCCCATACCAATTTATCCCTTCGACCCATTAAACCTGCCCTCTTCTGACCCCCTGATACCAATTTATCCCTCCACCCCATTAAACCCCCCTCGCTGACCCCCATACCAGTTTCTCCTGCGCTTGGCACAAAGAATGCACCATCACTTACCTCTCAATGGAGCCATGATTCCGCCCTCCCCCCTCTGTATGTGGACACAAAACTGTTTATTTTTCATTACCGCGGGTAAAGCTAAATGCATAAATGCAAACTATTCACTGGCGAGGTATTATCTCAATTACTGATATAATAGCAAAAAATAAAAAATAAAATAAAATGCAAATACAAACTGGGTCGACTGTGGTTCCGGGCCGTCACGTCAGGTGTCGCCCATTGTGTTACACTGAGTTACGTTCCCTCTCCTGTCGGGAGATGACGAATGTCCAGCTAACAGGTCATTTATTAGGATGATGTATAAAGTCGCGTTTAACTCCTTGCTGCTCCAGGTAGAGTCCCACGTGGGATGGCCGAGGGGACCCACTAGGACTTCTTTAGCATGCTAATTCTTGCATATCCCAGAAGCAGCGTACCTGCGAGCAGAGGTCTAAAAAACAGCCATTCCTACAACAAGGGGAGAGTAATTACGCTCACAAAGGCACCTCTGTGTCGGGTAGGGCAGAAGGAGCCAGCACGTCTGGGAGACGCAGGCTTAGCCCGGTCTCCTGCAGTGAATGCACATTGTCTCGTGCAAGGGGGAAAATGCCAGACGGGGAGGGAGAGACCTTCATCTATAGAAGACAGAGGTGCACCTTGTCTGCTGGGGTTATTTAATGCTCCTGGCACCTGTATAGGCTCCCACCCCCTCAAGGACTTTTTTTTTTTTTCTCCTTTTCCTTATACCTTGCAGGTCTACAAGTGATTTGGCCTCTGTAATTGTGACTTGGAGTCAATGGCTGCAAACAATAGGTAGCAACTTACTGTTTCATTCCCCAACATCGTCCACCTCCCCCGGCAAATTCAGGGACCTGCGCCGGGTGCAAGAGGGCGATAGATGGGTCACTATGTCCCGACAGTTGTGCCTTACATATTGGTTATTGGTTTAATATAGAGAAAGTGGAAACCACTATGGTGCCAACAATAATAATAAAAGTAATAATAATAATAACATGGAAACAAATACTATAAATACTAATAAAACAAAGTAAAAAACTACTACTATTATATATATACACACACACACATACTATATATTTTTTTTTTTTTTTTTCTCTTTTTTTTTCTCTTTTTTTCTCTTTTTTGTATCATGCTGCAATTGCACCCTCATTGACCACAGGTGATCTAGGGTCAAGATGGAGTCTGCCCACTGAGAGGTGGGGGGTGGACAAGGAGGACAGGGATGTCAGCGATAGGACTTATCAGACCTGAAGTCACTTTGTCGCAGTTGATGAGCAAGCAGACATTGGCCAATGTATGTACCAAGAACTTCAGAAATAAAAAAATAAGATTTTTGAGTTTTTTGAAAAAACGTAAGTTTTTAAACTTTTTCTTATATACATATAGCTTGTTAGCATTTGTACGTCATTGGTAGTAACTGAGTGCTGCAGAGAACTTTTTCTAGTTAGATATAGATATATATATATAGAGAGAGAGAGAGAGAGAGAACTAATCATACTACTAAATATAATTTTAAAAATAATATATAATAAAAATACTACTACAAGTATAATACAAAAAACACTACTGATGAGACTTAAAACACTACTATTAAAAATAATAAAAATAATGATAAATAAAAATACTACTACAATTAAAATACTAAAAATACTCCTAAGATTAAAATTAATAATACTATAAAAATTAAATATAATAATGAAATAACACTACTAAAAAATAATAGAAATGCTAAAAATAATAAAATACAAAATACTTTAAAAAAAAAAAACCAAAACAAACAATAATAGTAATAATAATAGTAACAGTAATAACAATAGAAATAATACAGTAAATCTTTTTCACTTCGACATCCAACAATTCAAAGCCTGATAATCCGTCACACACACAAAAAGAAAAATATTCATAGAAGAGATTGAGACACAAGTTTGGAGGTTTGACTAATTAAAAAGATCTTAAATGAATAGATTGATGTAGGATTTAAAGGGGTATTACCTCGTCTTCATAGACAGACACTTTAAAGATAGTTTTTGAAACAAAGTATTTCTGCAATTTGCTGCTACTTAAAAATTGCAGCCATTCTGGAGATACTAATACTTTTGTTTACACGTCGTTGTCAAGGAAACAGAACACCGATACCATCAAACTTGTGAGTGCTAAACAGGATTAGGAGGCGACAGTAAGCGCCTGGGTTCCCGGCCAGCTTCACAATAGAGCTTACAAGCTGAAGGTAGAGAGTTTGTAAGCGCTGAGCATGTTCTGCTCTTTAGACCGCGGCAGTCTGTCTCCAAGATAAAGGAGGCGTAAACAAAACAAAAAAGTCAAAATCTCAAGAAAATTACAAGTGTGTTTGTATTTACAAATACTATGCAACAATATCCATATACGCAGATGGATAAAACCCTATAACAGTAGGCCCTATGTTGGGTACAGGGGTATGGGGCCAACATCTTGGTGCTTTAAGAAACCAGATATTAAATGACTGCAAGTCTAAAAATAAGTGTTTTAAAAAACATATTTTAGCTTTTTAGTCAACTGGGTGTGGCCATGATAGAAACACTTAATGGAAAGAGTTGAAGGCCACTCCCAGTTGGCTACAAAGGCTAGAGTTACATACAGGGAAAAAGAGGCCGTATCTCAGGAAGGGAAAGGTGCATGGACAAAAGGAAAACATCGCCGGATTCAGGAGAACAGCCACATTCACAACAGGTAAAAGGGATACATTTTTGACTAATCACAGTTCAGCTTAAATAAGCTTTTTTTAATGGACGTCATTGTTGCATTCAAAACACAATGTTTCAATACTATGCATTTCATTGGTGCCATATTCTGTAACAGAGTAGATCCACTAGAAGGAATCCTAGTACCGTTCATCTTCCTTTCGGGGGTCCACCATACTTTTAGTCGCATACAAGACAGACGGAAGTTACAGGTTGCACCGACCCCATCAATATCTACTTCTTTTCTTACAGTCTTGGGTGCTAATATGTGAACATTAATGTGGACAGTGATGTGAACCTTCACCAGGATATTAAATGAAACATTCTAAAAATCTTCCTCCTTCCCAAGGCTGGAATCATCACAGATAAAGTGATGCATTAATGAACTAGAAGCAGGAGACACCGGGCGGCTGGATACCTGTGCACAACCTGAGCCAACAATTCCCACGAGAAGACAGCAGGGGGCTTTATCGCTCCTCACCTGAGCGTTCCCCTCTATACTACAAAGTAATAAGACCTGAATATCATATTTTTAGGATTCTCTAGTTTCTCCGATTTTGCTGCCATCGGTTTGGAAAGGAACCAACTAATAGTAAAGGAAGAACCCAATATGGATTCCATACTTCAGAACTCAATGGAGACAAACGAGGCAGACCTGTAATGTGGACTTGTAAGATGAGATTTCCAATGTATTACACATAATAACAAAGGATGACGAGCGTTTACCTTATAAAGTCCGAAAAAGCCCAGATCTCGTAGAACGCTCAGAGCGCTGACACGGGGGCCAGTGGTGATTTCTCCTGCAACTTGCAATCGGATCTTCACAATTTCCAGGGGATTGGTGAATATTACTTGTGAGCCGCCAGCCTAAATACAAGACAGGATTATATTGTGTATACAGGAATATTATAATACTGTCTCTATGTACAAGAATATAATGTAACATAAAAAATGTAGAGTAGGACTGCCCCATCTAAGAATGCTGTGATGTGGCAGGGTAGCTCAAAGACTTGATCAATTGTTTGCTAAATGTCTCAGTTTAAAGAACAGTTAGAAATTAATATGTGCACATGCACTTTTTGCATTGTGTGCTAACCACAGGCAGCGCTGGCTTCTTGGCTTTATTTACTATAACACTGCCCTATGTACAAGAATATAACTACTATAATACTGCCCCTGTGTACAATAATATAACTACTACCGTATATACTGCCCCTATGTACAAGAATATAACTACTATAATACTGCTCCTATGTACAAGAATATAACTACTATAATACTGCTCCTATGTACAAGAATATAACTACTATAATACTGCCCCTATGTACAAGAATATAACTACTATATATACTGCCCCTGATGTACAATAATATAACTACTACCGTATATTACTGCCCTATGTACAAGAATATAACTACTATAATACTGCTCCTATGTACAAGAATATAACTACTATAATACTGCCTATATAAATACACTATAATACTGCCTATACAAATAACTACTATAATACGCCCCTATGTACAAGAATATAACTACTATAATACTGCCCCTATGTACAAGAATATAACTACTATAATATCCCCCTATGTACAAGAATATAACTACTATAATGACTGCTCCTATATACAAGAATATAACTACTATAATACTGCTCCTATGTACAAGAATATAACTACTATAATACTGCCCTATGTACAAGAATATAACTACTAGAATGCGCTCCTATATACGAGAATATAACTACTATAATACTGCTCCTATGTACAAGAATATAACTACTATAATACTGCCCCCTATGTACAAGAATATAACTACTATAATACTGCCCCTATATACAAGAATATAACTACTATAATACTGCTCCCTATGTACAAGAATATAACTACTATAATACTGCCCTATGTACAAGAATATAATTACTATAAATATGTTAAGAATGACAAGAAGCGGCTGAAAGTGTGGAAAGGAATTTTACGCAATGAGGAATACCGACTGGTAGGAGCAGATTAGTTGAGCACTTCACAAGTTGTGACCGGCACTGCCATGTTGTGCAGAGGGAGGAAGGAGGAAAAAAATCAAATGTGTTGAGCGTTTCATCTTGGTGTGTGCGGCGGAGCACTCAGAAGTTCGGCCAAGTTGCAGAACAACCCACTTGACTGACAATACAAAGGCACTGACATCCCAGACTCATGTTCAGCCAGCATGGCCTGTAATGCAGCTCTTTGTAAAAAAGGGGGAGGGGGGGGGGGGGGAACAACTGAAAAAGGGGGAACCTCGGCTCCCATCCCTCAAAATATTGAATTGGGTTTAAGGAAAATGACTCATTAGTAAAGCAGATTGTATATAAATATTTTTTCCCCACTATACAAAAAAAAATGCAATTTTCAAATTGGCGACTAGACCCAATATTAGACTAATACATCACCTAATGTGGTGGATCATGTGCTATCTACTGTATATAGAGATGTTATCAGTCATTGTACAGGAGGAGGTGAGCTGTGATATCACCTATTGTGAATGGTGGATCCTGTGTTATCTACTGTATATAGAGGTGTTATCAGTCATTGTACAGGAGGAGGTGAGCTGTGACATCACCTATTGTGAATGGTGGATCCTGTGTTATCTACTGTATATAGAGGTGTTATCAGTCATTGTACAGGAGGAGGAGGTGAGCTGTGATATCACCTATTGTGAATGGTGGATCCTGTGGTATCTACTGTATATAGAGGTGTTATCAGACATTGTACAGGAGGAGGTGAGCTGTGATATCACCTATTGTGAATGGTGGATCCTGTGTTATCTACTGTATATAGAGGTGTTATCAGACATTGTACAGGAGGAGGTGAGCTGTGATATCACCTATTGTGAATGGTGGATCCTGTGTTATCTACTGTATATAGAGGTGTTATCAGTCATACAGGAGGAGGAGGTGAGCCTGTGATATCACCTATTGTGAATAGTGGATCCTGTTATCTACTGTATATAGAGGTGTTATCAGTCATTGTACAGGAGGAGGAGGTGAGCTGTGATATCACCTATTGTGAATGGTGGATCCTGTGTTATCTACTGTATATAGAGATGTTATCAGTCATTGTACAGGAGGAGGTGAGCTGTGATATCACCCATTGTGAATGGCGGATCCTGTTTTATCTACTGTATATAGAGGTGTTATCAGTTATTGTACAGGAGGAGAGGTGAGCTGTGATATCACTTATTGTGAATGGTGGATCCTGTGTTATCTACTGTATATAGAGGTGTTATCAGTCATTGTACAGGAGGAGGAGGAGGTGAGCTGTGATATTACCTATTGTGAATGGTGGATCCTGTGTTATCTACTGTATATAGAGGTGTTATCAGTCATTGTACAGGAGGAGGAGGTGAGCTGTGATATCATCTATTGTGAATGGCGGATCCTGTATTATCTACTGTATATAGGGGGTGTTATCAGTCATTGTACAGGAGGAGGTGAGCTGTGACATCACCTATTGTGAATGGTGGATCCTGTGTTATCTACTGTATATAGAGGTGTTATCACTCATTGTAATCCAGCTTGTAATAGTGAAACTGTTGAACAATTAGTATGAGTCCAATATAGGGCTTAGCGTCATAGCACGTAAACTGGAAGATCAAAAATTACAAATAACGACACAGGTGATATTCTGACATCATATTCCCTTTAACAAGTCTTGCTTAAAATTGCCGGTTATGCCTTCCCCATAAGCTCCGGCTAAGGAGTTTATGTTTAGACTTTTAGAGGATTTAGTTTTCCTATTACAGAGTTATCCTAACGCGTTTCACTCCAGCATACAACAGATGCATTTTTTACATCCAGGTGCATAGGTGACATCTCCACTGTCAATCAAGCTGACAAGGCCAGGAGGGGAAAAAGTGGATGCATCAATGTGGCCACCCCAACCTCTTCTCATTGTAGTACAATATGGATAAAAGATTGATTTTTCAGCAATTTCTATAGGTGCATAAGGAACAATTCTGGAGTTCAGAGCTGGGATTAAGGGATGGGTTAAAATGGACACAATAATTATAGATCACGTCGGTGGTATTTTTGACGAGTCTAGGAACGAACTGCTCTTCAGCTCAGATGCAAAAATGTAGACTACGTCGAGGTTCGGGTTTGAGGATTTCGGCTTTGTTTACTGCTCTGGATGACGTCTCGTGTCTCTGGTTTCATCGCCGGGGGTTGAAATAAGAGGCTCGCCCGAGGGTCAAACCGGCGGGGCGTCAAGTCTCTCTTTCTGGCCTTCTAAGTTACACTTTTGCAAAATTAAATATAACTTGCCGGCAACTAATAACGATATCTCTCTCCGCCACAATCCGGTCTTCCTCCTTAGCGTTGACCTTCGAGCCTTTGTTTGTGTGTTCTCGGCACAAAGACCCGACACATTTTACTGCGTCTTGTTTAATGCGATGAAAGCGGCTAAAAAGCTGTTCGCTGATCCGAGGGGTCACGAGGCTCAGGGGGTTTTAAAAAGGGGGGTGTGGAGGGAATCAAATTTACAAAACAGAAAATTGCACAATGGAGAAGTGGACAAAATTAGCCATGCGTACTAATTCCCAGTAATTACCATGCAAGGTGAACTCCGCGGGGTCTCGGGAGTCGGCACCCGGTGACGCTCGACTGGAGAGTAAAGTGGAGAGGATCATGTGACACGGACCCCGGGAGAGGCCGCCGAATGTTATCAATGGGCACAAAGGTTTACTGAGTGGCACGGATCGTGAGGTTGGCATGGATCATAGTAATTACAGGCAGAGAGTGCGTAGCAACCAAGTTCTCAGTAAGCGCCATCGCCCGCATATGGCAGGTAGAAGATTCACAATACATAGGAGATCACGTAAAGGAGGTACAGAGGGAAGGCGACAGCATGGGGACTTCTGAAACAGCGAAATGTGCTGTATACTACATGGAGTAAAGTACAAGGACACGTCTCAGTTAGTAAACTTCAGTTGTTTAATTCAGTCCCTTTGCCCAGTGTTATAACCTCCAATTCCTCACCGCATATATAACATCCCGCCCCTCGCCCTGATGTATAACCTCCAATCCCTCACCCCCATGTATAACATCCGGCCCTTCACCCTGGTGTATAACCTCCAATGCCTCACCCCCATGTATAATATCCAGCCCTTCACCCTGGTGTATAACCTCCAATTCTTCGCCCCAAGTATAACATCCGGCCCTTCACCCTGGTGTATAACCTCCAATTCTTCACCCCCATGTATAACATCCCGCCCCTCGTCCTGATGTATAACCTCCAATTCTACACCCCCATGTATAACATCCGGCCCTTCACCCTGGTGTATAACCTCCAATCCCTCACCCCCATGTATAACATCCGGCCCTTCACCCTGGTGTATAACCTCCAATCCCTCACCCCTATGTATAACATCCGGCCCGTCACCCTGGTGTATAACCTCCAATTCTGCACCCCCATGAATAACATCTGGACCCTCGCCCCGGTGTATATAACCTTTAATCCCTCACCCTCATGTATAACATCCAGCCCTTCACCCTGGTGTATAACCTCCAATCCCTCACCCCTATGTATAACATCCGGCCCGTCACCCTGGTGTATAACCTCCAATTCTGCACCCCCATGAATAACATCTGGACCCTCGCCCCGGTGTATATAACCTTTAATCCCTCACCCTCATGTATAACATCCGAACCCTTGCCCTGGTATATAACCTCCGATCCCTCACCTTACTGTATAACATCCAGACCCTCGCCCTGGTGTATAACCTCTAGTCCTTCACACCCATTTATAACATCTGTACCCTCGCGCTGCTGTATAACCTCCGATCCCTCACCCCCATGTATAACATCCGGCCCTTCTCCCTGGTGTATAACCTCTGATGCTTCACCTCATGTATGAATTCCGGCCCTCCGCCCTGTTGTATAACCTCCGATCCCTCACCCGTATGTGTAACATCCAGCTTCTCGCCCGGGGTATAGCCTCCAATTTCTTACCCTCATGTATAACATGCATCCCCTCCCCCTGGTGTATAATCTCTGCTCACCCCCATGTATATCACCCCATTCCCAGTGTACAACTTATGACTCCCCACCTTACTGTCTACAATTACTAACATGTGACAGATTGGCTGGTGGTGCAGAGCTCACTGATACCAACGTGTCCTGTAATAGAAGACACTGGGGTAACAAATCTACTCCTAAATCTTCCCCATCACCTGTGATTGATATGATTGAGAAATGAAAGAAACCGCAGCAACTGAGACCCCGTAACGTTACAGAGCGGGGATGGCCGAGTGCTGAGGAGCAGAGGGCAGAAAAGACCCCACCGCTCTGCTGACCTCATAACTGCAGAGTCCAGACCTCCTCTGGTAACATCAGCACAAACACTGCACCCGCCGGAGCTTCATGACCGAGCAGCTGCAGCCATACATCACCAATGCCGAGTGTCGGATTGAGCCGTTTAAAGCCATACATTACGAGGTACAATGCAGAGCGTCTGATAAGGTGGTGTAAAGATCACCAAGCACAATGCCGAGTGTCAGATGGAGCAGTGTAAAGCCGTATATCACCAAGCACAATGCTGAGTGTCAGATGGAGCGGTGTAAAGCCGTATATCACCAAGCACAATGCCGAGCATCGGATGAAGCGGTGTAAAGCTGTACATCACCAAGCACAATGCAGAGTGTCGTATGGAGCGGTGCAAAGCCACCACAACTGGACTCTGGAGGAGACGTGTTCTGTGCAGTGATGGGTCACACTGCTCTATCTGCTGATGGAGGAGTCTGGGTCTGGTGATTCCAGAACGTTCCTCTATGACTGCATTATGCTCCCCTGTACAGATGGTGGAGGAGGATAATACTTTGGGCTGTTATCAAACTTCTGCGTCAGTTCTAGTGAAGGGAAATCTTAATTCTTCAGCACAAGACATTGTGGACAGTTGTAGCTTCCAGCTTTGTGGTAACACTTTGGGGAAGACCCTTTTCTGTTCCCCATGACTGTGCCCAGTGCACAAGATCCATACAGACAGGAGGGGGGAGACCAAGACAGGCCGCACAGAGGCTGGACTTAAGCCCCATCCAACACTTATAATGGAGATTTTGAGCCCGGCCTCTGCTCAACATCAGTGTATGTCCTCTTCTGCCTAGATTCTGCCAAACTCTTGTAGGAAATCTACCGGTGCCGTTCTATCTGTAGAGCGATGACTCCATATCAATGCCTATGGATGCCGAATGGAACATCAGAAAAACTCCCGGGAGGTTAATGTGATGTGGAGGAGGCACATAATTTTGTCCAAATAGTGTAAATTTCTACTTACAAAAGTCCAATAGTCATCAAAATTGAGAAACTGGTTGAGGCCCGAGGTGAAACCTACGAACATAGAATTGATCTCATCATTGCCTCCAGTGAAAATGAGGATGGGCCTGAATCATTTTGATTGGTGCCCATTCAGGGAAAGGATCTCTGGTCCAAATAATTTCCAAAACGTGGAAAAAAAAACAAACAATTTGTGATCCATTGTTCCAGATCACACCATTGTTGCAATCGAGAGATTCCGTGTATCAATGACCTTTCCCATATTGTAGCCCTGGATAATCCCTTTAATTTTGAAGCCCAATCTCCTGGATGAACATGACCTCAGTCTATACCATGTGCTTCTCTGTGGCTTATCAGACAACAGGCCCCCTCCAATCGATGGGCATAACAGGGTTGCGATTACCATATTGTAAGTCATCAGATGGACCGTGACGAGGAGGCTCGTTCTGCAGGAGCCGGGACACTTTAATTATTCTGCCTCTTTATTTTCAGAAAATGTAATAAAGACCTTGGATATATTTTTTTTATGATCCCGCTTTCAAGATGAATCACGGCAGTTGCAGAACAAGGGACAGTACCTGGAATTTAGAGCAAGGTCAGCGATCAAATAAAGCAACGCCTGACGTCTCCGGAGAACAAACATGAGGTGGACAGAAGTTCCCGGCAGCTCTGTGCCTTGTGCCTGTCAGGTCGCTCCATGGAGGGGAGGACGAGCCTGCGATATAGAGGTCATCCCGCCTCTACTGGAGAAAAGCAAGAAGCACAGCGAGGTGGTCAGACGCGGCTGATCACAGAGGGGCCGCTTATTAGGAGACTTCGTGAAGAATTAAGTGCATTGATCTTCCAACAAGGGGTGACGTGACCTCGCGAACGTGCTTTATTAGTAACAGCTCAGTTTGAGCAGAACACCTCCAGATTCCCACCGGTAGACATAAAAATTTATATTTTTGGGGGGGGGGGGGGTAGTCGGGAGTCTGATTTTATATAACTAAAGCCTAAGGTCTACAATGCCCTAGACTTCTTTTTTTTTAATCCCAGTTTTCGATCATGCACTGTGTCATTATGGCTGAATCAGTGGCAAGCACAAGACGAACACAAGAGAACAGAATTCTCCTGTACACGAACGCGCGCATTCAGAGAGCACAGGAGTCGGCACATACGCAGACCGAGAGCACATGGGGACAGACGCGCGCACAGAGGGCGCGGGATTCGGCACATACGCATAGTCGGGAATCGGCACATACGCAGACAAGAGATGGGAACTGTCACACGCAGACAGAGCGTATGAGCCGGCGCGGCGCAGACAGAAAGCACGGGAGCCGGCGCAGAGCGGGAGCCAGCACATACGCATACAGAGTGTGGGCAACAGCGTGTGTGCACACGGAGCGCAGGAGCTGGCGCAAGCTCAGAGAGCGCGCGCGGACAGAGAACACGGGAGCCAGCGCGCGCGCGGACAGAGAACACGGGAGCCAGCGCGCGCGCGGACAGAGAACACGGGAGCCAGCGCGCGCGCGGACAGAGAACACGGGAGCCAGCGCGCGCGCGGACAGAGAACACGGGAGCCAGCGCGCGCGCGGACAGAGAACACGGGAGCCAGCGCGCGCGCGGACAGAGAACACGGGAGCCAGCGCGCGCGCGGACAGAGAACAAGGGAGCCAGCGCGCGCAAGGACAGAGAACACGGGAGCCAGCGCGTGCGCGGACAGAGAACACGGGAGCCAGCGCGCGCGAGGACAGAGAACACGGGAGCCAGCGCGCGCGGGACAGAGAACACGGGAGCCAGCGCACGCGCGGACAGAGAACACGGGAGCCAGCGCACGCGCGGACAGAGAACACGGGAGCCAGCGCACGCGTGGACAGAGAACACGGGAGCCAGCGCACGCGCGGACAGAGAACACGGGAGCCAGCGCACGCGCGGACAGAGAACACGGGAGCCAGCGCGCGCGGACAGAGAACACGGGAGCCAGCCCATGCACGGCACAGAGAACACGGGAGCTAGCGCACGCACGGACAGAGAACACGGGAGCCAGCGCACGCACGGACAGAGAACACGGGAGCCAGCGCACGCACAGACAGAGAACACGGGAGCCAGCGCACGCACGGACAGAGAACACGGGAGCCAGCGCACGCACGGACAGAGAACACGGGAGCCAGCGCACGCACGGACAGAGAAATACGGGAGCCAGCGCACGCACGGACAGAGAACACGGAGCCAGCGCACGCACGGACAGAGAGCCAATGTCAGGGATGTGCCAGGCACACTAACTATTGTATTGATAGAACAGTGTTTTATGGACATTAAAGGCAAGAATACAATACAGATAGGCCTTGTAAATTTATGGCCCTAAGCGGTTACGCCTCAGTAGTCCCCCCGCATACACACACACAGAAAAAAAAAAAGAAAGATGTTCTGTATTTTTCGGACCATAAAACACTTTAGAGGAGGAAAGTAGGATTAAAAAATGTGAAGCAAAAATATGTGGTCATGATGCATTTGTATGGGAGGGGCTGCTGCTGTCACTGTTATGGGGGTAATGTCCCCCATTTCTATACTAATGCCCCATCTTGGTATATATGGCCCTTATCCTGAGCCCAAATCTGGTGAATGTAGCTCCCATCAGGCCATAGACATAAAATATATAAACAATTCTACCCACCTCTCCTCCACTCCCCGGTGCACGGTATCAGCATGTCCTCAGCTTGTAAGCGGCGCCTGACAAGATGTCACTGCCATGTGCGCCTGCTTACACCGAAATCAGCTGCTGGGATATTTGCTGCTCCCCTCCCGGGACTATAGGTGTGAGGAGCAGTTAATATGCACTGTGCCTCTGCAGTCTTACTGTCTTCAATAAAATGATGCTGGTGGTGCATGTACAGACCGCGATTTCAGCTGCAATTCTATTGAAGACAGTCTGTAGATTCCTCAGGTCTTTACAAAAATGGCGTTGACTACAGAGCATGCGTGATCGCATCATAGTCTCAGCCTTAAAGATACAACTGTGCACGCGCTGCCGTTTTGGTAGAGACATGAGAAGTCTACAGACTGTCTTCAATAAAATGGCACCGGAACATTTGACGCCATTTTTTTTTTTAAGACAGTCAAACCACAGAAGGATAATGCATATTCACTGCTTCTCACGCCCATATTCCCCACTCACCTCTCGGCGCCAACTTTGGTGTAAATAGGTGGGCGGGATTATGGGTGTAGGGAGTAGTGAATATTCATATCCTTAAGTAGCCAGCACAGGTGTTAGCCGTTGGCCACCCACAGCTGGGTACATCCACCAAACTATAGATGCACCTCTAATTTCCTCCAAAATGTTGAAAAATATAGTACATAAATAATAATAATAATAATAATAATAATAATAATATTATCATCAACAACATCTTACATAATTATAATTGTAATAAAATAAGTATAATGCAATAATCTAAAATAATAAATTATAATATTTAATAAAACCAAAAATTGGAATATAAGCAATACACTTTAAATAGAAAACAATAAAACCAATAAATTAGAATATAAAAGTAATAAATATTGTAACAAAATATTCTAGTATAATAAAAAATAAAAACAAAATTAGAATTAATATAAACTTAAAAACAATAAAATACAATAAAATAATAAAATTAAATATAATAATAGCATATAATATTAGTAAATAATAGTAAATAAATAATAATAATAATATGTATGCAGAACTTACACATGCACCGGCGAGGATCTCAGCCGCTAATGGAATGGAGCCATCTCTAATTGTGAATTTATCTCTTACAAAGTCGTTTACCTGAAACACAATTAATAGAAATGTCGGATATTGATCATTTCATACAGGACGCTGGGACAGGACGGCCGTATGCTTCAGCCTCATTCAACCCCTCCCGTTATTGACCTGAAAATTCACTGGTTTATGAAATGCAATGTTCCATCCTCTGCCATCCTTGTTCATAGCGCTCTAAATTCTGGCTCACCCACACGACCTTTGTCAGCTCCTCTGTGCTGCTGTGGCCAATGCAAGCAAGGATAAAGGCGTTCTTCTAAATGAGCCCATGCATGTAGGGATCCAGGAGAGCGGTAACTGACACTGTGCAGGGTATCCCTTCCAATTTTACAGATTTTATCCTTAACACCTTAATGCAGTGATAGCAATTGTGTGCTTTATATGTTTACTTTATTAATTATTAATGGAGAAAAGGGGGTGATGAGAAATTAAAAGCATTCTTTGACATCTATATTATTTGAAAGACCCCTTAGGGGACTTGAACCTGCAATCATTCAACCACTTGCACTATGCACGGCAGTGCTTTAGCACTGCTATGTATAGCAAAAATCATGGTCTGTTACAGGCTGGCTTCACAGGAGTACAGTAATGACAACTATTGGGGTCTTGAGCAGACCCCTGGGAAGAGGGTCATGTGACACACCAAACTTATTGAGAACTTTCATAAGAAAAACAATGGTGTGCTTGGTTTAACATACTGTATTCTTTCATGAGTTATTTACAAGTTTTTCTTTGTTTACAGCCATTGACATAGTCGCAGAGGTTGACACGTGAGGAGCGGATAGAGATTGTGTTGATGTCTGATGAATGCAGTACCCGGGTTATTGCAGCAGATTTCAATGCAAGACACCCTACGAGACCACCCATCTCCCATGCTACAGTTTGTAAACTGCTTGCCAAATTTCATGAAACAGGTTCAGTGTTGGATTTGCCAAAATGTGAACGCAAGAAAACATTCACTAATGAAGAATCATCAGTGTCTGTCCGAGCTTCATTCAGTACAGCCTCCAGCGTAGCCCTCGCCGCATGTCACTGGAGAGCGGCATCAGTCCAACATCCCTTCGGTGGATATTAACTACTCACAAATGGCCCCGTACAAATCCAGCTGCTGCAGCATCTCCACCAGGATGACCCAGATCACCGCACTGAATCTGCAGAATGGGCAAACAAAACTGGAACAGGACCCTCAGTTTACACAGAACATTGTGTGCCGTGATGGAGGGAAACTTTTTTGTAAATGGTGAAGTTAAACTAAACCCAGCGCTATTGGTCTGACACTAACCCACAGTGGATAGATCCCAACAAGACTGCTGGACACAGACATTGATGGTATGGTGTGGTGTATGGGGTACAAAGATAGTGGGGCCATTCTTCATCAATGGAAACCTCAATGCCACTGGACGATCTGAAATTGCATCATGATGATGTGTTGCCTCTTTATGCCTGAAGATGGCATGTTCCCTGGTTTTTTTTCAACAAAATGGTCACCACCACATTATGGGGGTCAGGTCCGAGCATTCCTACATGAACAGATTCCTGGAAAGTGGATTGGTCGTCATGGGCCAGGTGAATGGCCACCAAGGTCTCTCAATGTGACCCCCTTAGACTTTTATCTTTGGGGTCATCTGAAGCAATGGTCTGTGCTGTGAAGATACGAGATGTGCAGCATCTGACACACCGGATCCGGAAGCCTGTGCAGCATTTCTTCTGTGTGTTGCTATCAGTGTGTCAGTGGAGAAGTAGGGTTACATTGGCAATCCAACACAATGGGCAGCACTTGAACACATTTTATAAGTGGTCATAAACTTGTAAATAACTCATGAAAGAATAAAGTGACGTTAAAACCAAGCACACCATTGTTTTTATTATGAAATTCTCAATAAGTTTGATTGTCACATGACCCTCTTCCCATTGAGAAAAATACAGTTGGATCCAAAATGGCCAACTTCAAAATGGCCGCCATGGTCACCACCCATCTAGAAAGTTTTCCCCCTCCCATATACTAATGTGCCACAAACAGGAGGTTGATATCACAACCATTCCCATTTTATTTAGGTGTATCCATATAAATGGCCCACCCTGTAGTCAGATCCTGTCCTCTCACTGCACCCCCATCCTTCCTTATTTAACAGAATAAGAGAGATGGGAAAAGGAAAACTAAGGCCAGCTTCACACTGCGCATGATCCGGTCCGGGGCTGTCCGGGATGACCCAGACAGCCGCGGACTGGATCAGCACACAGGACTGGGGGGCTAATATGCCCTCCGGTCCGGCGTGCAGCGCACGCAGTTCCCGCTGCTGATAAGTCAGGACTGTGGGCGACGCGGTCCTGACCTGTCAGCGGCTGCAGCTGCGTGCGCTGCACACCGGACGGAGGGCATATTAGCCCCCCCAGTCCTGTGTGCTGATCCGGTCATGCAGCTGTCTGGGTTATTCCGCACAGGACCGGATCACGCCGCAGTGGAAGCCAGCCTAAGACTTCAGGGTCAGGTTTAGGAATCAAGCAAGTATGATAGTCTTTGAAGGGTGAAAATTAAGCATATTCATGAGTCCAAGACTTACTGTAAGTTTAATGGCTTTTTCTGGTGCAACTCCCAGTAGTTGAGGAAGAAGACCTGTCAAGATAAAGAAAAGTTTTTTTTTTCATCATTTAAAGGGGGTATCCTGCTAACAAGAATCCACACGCCTAGATACATAGGGGGCCAACCACCGAGACCCTCCAACCCAACCGATCACAGTCCATCGCTCCATTCATGGGACTTTCCACTTAATAAAGCTGTTCAGATCGACTTTTAATTCACAAAAATGTATTAATTTTGCAAGCATCACACTGACCGGTGAGGGATGACACATCTGTGCACAATACCAGGGAGGTGAGAAAAATCATATTTCCATGTTCGGCCTGGGAGCCCACTCACTGGGAGCGGAGCCCAATTTCCAGTGATGGCCACACATCCCCCCCTTCTGTGCCGCGCTGCGTGATTCCGGAGGCGAGCGGCGGATCTCCTACACCCGGCGGTGTCAGCAGTTCAGGAGAGTGGTGGGAGGAAGGGTGTGACGTACAAACTTTCCTCCATTTCATTTTATCTCTTTCTTTTCCCCTGTTCAGAAAAATAAATACTAATAAAACTTCTTAAACGTGTTGTGTCTGAACAACCGTACATTTTAATTAATAGATATTATTTTTATTCAAGTTCCAAAATGGATAAATGTTCCTGTTCCGAGATATTCTTATAAAAGTGTCCCTTATACCACAGCTCCAGGACTAGGGAAGAGAGAGAGTATACAGACATTACAGCCGGGATCACAGAATATAAGAGTATACAGACATTACAGCCGGGATCACAGAATATAAGAGTATACAGACTTTACAGCCGGGATCACAGAATATAAGAGTATACAGACATTACAGCCGGGATCACAGAATATAAGAGTATACAGACATTACAGCCGGGATCACAGAATATAAGAGTATACAGACATTACAGCCGGGGATCACAGAATATAAGAGTATACAGAAATTACAACCGGGATCACAGAATATAAGAGTATACAGACATTACAGCCGGGATCACAGAATGTAAGGTATACAGACATTACAGCAGGATCACAGAATATAAGTGTACACAGACATTACAGCTGGGGATCACACAGTATAAGAGTATACAGACATTACAGCCGGGGATCACACAGACAGATACCCTCGTCGTATCACAAGCATGACTGCCATGTTACTGTACCTGTCGTTGTTACCCCTCTTCTATGTAAAGCGCCAGGACAATGCAATATAAATAATAATAATAAGAGTATACAGACATTACAGCCGGGGATCACAGAATATAAGAAGTATACAGACATTACAGCCAGGGATCACAGAATATAAGAGTATACAGACATTACAGCCGGGGATCATAGAATATAAGAGTATACAGACATTACAGCCAGGGATCACAGAATATAAGAGTATACAGACATTAAGCCGGGATCATAGAATATAAAGTATAAGACATACAGCCGGGATCACAGAAATAGAGTATACGACTATATTCTGTGATCACCTCCGTAATAATGATACAGATATACAGCCAGATCACAGAATATAAGAGTATACGACATACAGCTGGGATCACAGATTAGATTATACAGACATACAGCAGGATCCTACTATTCTTCTGATCATTCTTGTCATTAACAACTTTCTTAATACGCTTATATTCGGTGATCCCCGGCTGTAATGTCTGTATGCTCTTATATTATATGATCCCCAGCTGTAATGTCTGTATACTCTTATATCTGTGATGCCCAGCTGCAATGTCTGTATACTCTTTTACCCAGGAGCTGTGGTATATGTGACCTGTTCCTGTACAGTCAGACACATTCCATTACACAGGGGCACATTTATAAGAATATCTTGGGGACATTAACATTGTTTTAACATCCAATGTGGAACTTATTTTTAATTTCATATCTTTTAAATAAAATGTACAATTGTTGTGGCACAACCAAAAATGGGGCAAAGGAGGGTGAATTGAACTTGTGTTTTTTTTTTTTTTTTTTTTGCATATTTTTAAAACCCTTATACTTTTTATTGATTTACTAATCCCCTTAGAGGACATAAAGCTGTGAACATCCAATTGCTTGTACTATACACAACAGTGCATCAGTACTGCTATGCATAGCGAAAGCCATGGTCTCCTAAAAAATGTCATCAGCGGACATGACAATCTATCAGCACCCCGCAATCACGACATGGGAACGGGACGTGGTAAATCTCGATGCAGAGACTGACAGCAGGATTTAACTGATCTCCAATCCCCCGGGCTGTCAGAGTCAGATAGCGGCTGATTAAATCAGCCATCATGTGCGGAGGGAAAACGCAGGCTCGGTGCGCAAGCCTGTAACTAGGCAGGGACATGACATACGACGTAAACATTAGTCTACGGTCATAAAAGGGTTAAACATCCAATTGTGGAACTTGAAATTAATCCAAATTCTATTGAATAAATGAACTTGGTTGTGCATCGTCTGAGGCTTTCTTGCACGGCACTGTATACGCACACAGACCAGCACTGTATATCCGCACACACTATACAAAAGCCCCCGTAATCAGTGTCCAAACAATAAAATAAAGATTACGGGATTGGCCCGTGAACCTTAAATGGTTCAGGAAGCAAGAAAGTGAAACATTTAGCAAAGGAAATCCCATCATCTTCATAATCCGGACAATTTGGCAAGAAGGACAGATCATGAATAAACAAGCCGTAAATCAGCCGAACGGAGACCCCCGCCCCCCCCCCCGTCTGATGTCATTTCCTTTTTACCGCTATTTTCTATTTAGCTTTCATTAGTTTTTTTTTGTTGCTTATTTAATTTACATTCACAGATATATATATTTTTTTGCTGGGATTTACAGGTCGACGTAAGGCGAATATTTACGATCTTGGGTCGATTCCATTTTCCTCTTTTTTTGTGACTGGGTGGAGAATTTTCATATAATTTCTGCAGTTGTATTACGTCACATCTTGTAAAGTTTCCTTAAATGTGGGCGTCTGCGGATTTCACCCATCGCCGCCACCTTGGATTTTTTTTTTATTTAGATTAGATCACCCCAATTAAAAGAGCTCATCGTATACCGAATCCGTAGGTCACATCCCTTTAATAAAAAGTAACAGGGGACTCGTAACCTGCTGTGAGGGCATCCATTTAAAGTGACCTTTCGTTTTTTAAAGAGTTTTCTTATTTTTTGGGGGAAAGACATTAAAAGGGATTTTCTCATCTTCTCTCTTTGGGAGCATGCAGCTTATATGGCCTCCTGGCTCCCTGGTGCCCAGGAGGTAGGGTGCTCCCAAATAGTGACTGGTTTATTTGAACCTTTGGTCCAAACTGTGCAGGCTCCCAGATGAAGCTTTACTCTGCAACATCGCTAAACGCTGGGCTTCTGGTTTGTTTGAGCCTCTGGTCCGAACTGTGCAGGCTCCCAGATGAAACTTTACTCCAGCAACATCAGTGAAACGCGGGAACTGGTTTTGAGCCTTGTCTAAACTGTATACACTCCCAGTGAAGCTTTGCTCCAGCAACATGGTGAAATGCAGAGATACTGGTTTTGAGCTTTGTGCTGAACCGTAAACTCCAGTGAAGTTTGCTCCAGCAACATTAGCGAAACACAGAGATGCTGAACGGCCGAATCTAGAGATTCCGGCCGTCTTCAGAGCAGCAATTATAATGTAAACAGAAGATCCCAAGCGCTGCATTCTCGCCTAGAACCCCAACCACCTCTGTAGATAGCAGAAGCAGATGGTAACCTAGGGAACTACAAAAACCTCCTGTTTCGAGAAAAGAGGATTCTTAATACAAGATAAAAATATTATTGTGTTGAAATAGCTCCTTAAAAAAAACTGACCAGTTTATATGAGCCTCTGGTCTGAGCTGTGCATGCTCCAGATGAAGCTTTGCTCCAGAGACATCGGTGAAACGCGGGGATGCTAAATCCACAGAACAGCCGACTTTAGAGCTGCACTACAAGCTGTTACGCAGAGAGATTCCAAGCGCTGCCCTTGTCACCTAGAATCCTGACCACATCTGGTAGACTGCAGCGGTGACAGATAACATGACCTGTTGTGGCCCTGAGACTCGAGTTGGCGAAACACGGCTAGGTTTTCAGGATTCCTTAGTATTGCAAAGGTGTTGGAGTCATCACCAATGCAGGATTAAATTATCACCTGTGCAATACCAAGGATATCCTAAAAACATGCACTGTTCGTGGGCCTTGAGGACTGGAGTTGGGGAAACTCTGATCTAGGGAACAAGCAGTGACCTATACAAACCTGCAGTCTCGAGATCAGAGAGGATTCTTAATATAAGACAAAAATTTAATTATTATATTGAGATAACCCCTTTAAAAAAATTGACCAGTTAGTTTGAGCCTCTGGTCTGAGCTGTGCATGCTCCCAGGTGAAGCTTTGCTCCAGAAACATCGGTGAAACACATGGACGCTGAATCCACAGAACCAGTCGTCTTCAGAGGAGCTCTTACAAGCTGTAAAGCAGAGAGATCCCAAGTGAGGCGCTTCTCACCTAGAATTTTGACCACTTCTGGTAGTCTGCAGGGGCAGACGGTAACCTAGGCAATGAGCAGTGAACTATGCAAACCTCCGCTCTCGAGATCAGAGAGGATTTTTAATAGAATGCAAAAATGAATTATTGTTTTGAGATTAAAAAAAAACTTGACCAGTTTATTTGAGCTTCTGGAATTTTGTACGCTCCCAGATGAAGCTTTAGTCCAGAAACACCGGCGAAACGCGAGGACGCTAAATCCAGAGAAACGGCTGTCTTTAGAGCAGCGCTTACAAGCTGAAAAGCAGAGAGGTTCAAAGCACTGCACTTCTCGCCTAGAACTTCAACCACTTCTGGTTGACTGCAACCTAGTAAACTACACAAACCTCTGTTCTAGAGATCAGAGAGGATGCTTAATAAAAGGCAAAAATTACCCTTGGGTTGAGATGATCCCTTTAAAAGTACATTTCTGAAATGGATTTTTCCCCAGCACACTGCAACTGGATATTAATAAAGTAGATGGGGGGAATATCCTACTCTTGGAAAAGAAATACTAGAGGAATAGGAGTCAACTTTTTACTCAGAACTCTTACAAGATGTGACCCCCCCATTCTCCATATCAGAGAGGATTCTTAAAGGGACACTGTCAGGTACGATACTATTATTATTCTTGAACAGTGCCTGGGCAGATCTTTTAAAAACATAAAAAATCATTACTGTACCATTTGTAGTTTCCTTACTATATGCATTTTCACACCCTGCAGGGTGCTGCTGCATTAGTCCTCTCCATTATATTCACAGCCAAATAGTCCGGCTGCTGTATAAATGTTAAAGCGAACCAGTCACCTCCCACCGGACATCAAAAGCTATAATAGCCACCTTCTGCAGCACTAAGGCTGCATTCAGAGAAGGTGGCTATAGGCTTTTGATGCCCTTTATACTATGAAATATGCAGTTAGGTAAATGCTAACACTTCTGAAGACCAAAGACCGGGAGGCGGGGTTTCACGCTCCTCTGACCCGCCCCCTCTTGTCCATCATGGTGCTCGCCTGCTGCTGCCTCCCCTGACTGTGTAAAATGAACGCGCGTCTCCGTTCTCCTGTATGGAGCCACGCATGCGCTGTGCGCGCTGCCCGACGACTTCCTGGACACCGGGCGCACAGCGCATGCGCGGCACCGTGCAGGAGAATGGAGGCGCGCGTTCATTTTACACAGTCAGGGGAGTCAGCAGCAGGCGAGCACCATGGTGGACAAGAGGGGGCGGGTCGGAGGAGCATGAAATCCCGCCTCCCGGTGTTTGGTCTTCAGAAGTGTGAGCATTTACCTAACTGCATATTTCATAGTATAAAGGGCATCAAAAGCCTATAGCCACCTTCTCAGAATGCAGCCTTAGTGCTGCAGAAGGTGGCTATTTTAGCTTTTGATGCCGGGGGGGATGGTGACAGGTACGCTTTAAATATCCACGCCTACCCAAGCTGGTGTTCTGTCCCTCCCCTCTGTGCTGGGAGGGTGGGTGTTTTGTCCTGCACTGTGCTATCTGTAAAATTTTCTATTATATAAAGGTTGGTTTTCCTGCAAATAAGTCATGTGTGTATCTGCTGAGCAAATGATCAAATATTTTTATAATCATATAGAAATATCTCAGAGCACACATTACAACACGTGCCTCAGATACACACAATGAAGATCTCTAAGAGCACAAACCCCCTCCTTTCTGAACTGTCTGCGGTCAGAGAGCATAAATCCCAGAGGGCAGGACAGTATAGTGATACATGAATATTCATTCCTTGGGGAGTGGACAACAGAGAGCTCACTGTGATTGACAGATGGAATTAATCTTTTATTTTGCAGTGTACAGAGGATAGGAGGGAAGCATAAATAATAGAAATACATGAATAGAGAGCTTAGAGAAACGGATTAGAAAATGATATCAGTTACATATGGATTATTGACCTGACAGATTCCCTTTAATAAATGGCAAAACGTACCCATTGGGTTAGAATAACCCCTTTAAAAAAGAAAAATGTAAGGATTTTCCCCCTGCATAGTGCAACTGGGTACTAATATTGGAGAAGATGCTAACATTTAACCCTTGAAAAATAAATACTAGGGAAAAAGAAGTCAACTTTTCACCCAGAACTCTTATAGGACCCCATTGGGAAACTAAGTTTAGTCATTAACCCACCTATTAGATAAGGGTTTCTGGATGTCTGAGAACTAACCCGTACCTACCCGAATGGAGCAGGGGGTAGCCGCGGCCGTTCCTCCAGCCCTTATAGAGTTAGGATAGGGGATGACTTACAAACCTGGAGACAATCCCT
This sequence comes from Allobates femoralis, assembly GCA_033576535.1. Classification (NCBI taxonomy): domain Eukaryota; kingdom Metazoa; phylum Chordata; class Amphibia; order Anura; family Aromobatidae; genus Allobates; species Allobates femoralis. Next base: position 555,810,965 of record JARQOC010000005.1, read on the forward strand.
TTAAACAATGGTGGCCAAGAACCGTCCTAAAAAGGAAGCGCGGCTTACGCAAGAGCAATGGCCGGTCAATATTAGTGTAGGAGAAGGATACGTAAGTGGGGGCTTTGACTGACCTCTGTAAAGTCCAAAAAAGCCTTCGTACCGCAATACTTTCTTAAAGCAGTCGAAGCTGTTCTTGTACATGAGTTCCCCTACGAAGGATCCAGTAGATCTCTGGTTCTGCATCCTTGTTTTCACCAGGTCGATGGGGTAGACGGCTGTGGCGCCAACGGCTTATTGGGGAGCAAAAAAAAAAAAAAAAGTAATAATTCAGTGGTTACAAGATACAATTATGTTAAGTGCACGTGTTTCATAAGACTTAATGAAGTTACATTAAAACACTCCTCCAATCAATGGAGAAGAACTGACTGTTTTATTAAACTTTATAAACTTGTTTCGGGACAAGTCATCGGTACAACCCACAACCCTACGACAGCCACGAAGTACAATGGACGGTGCACATACTCCTGACAGGGGCGGTGACCCGTGAAGACAAGCTTCTGAGGGAAGAGACAGGGAGAGCATTGTGCGCCCCATACAGGGGAGGCGGAGGGCGATCACAGAGATAAGATGGCTACAGTCAACCATGACTAACCTCCAGCGATTGAACCAAGAGCAAATCTGTACGCCGACTCGGCCACTTGGACAAGGATAGTACGAGACACTTCTCCTGAGCCTTGATGCTTGAAAGAAAAAGGACAACATAAGACACCTGCTATTGTGAGACAGACACAGCGGGGCACAGATCGGTTACCTGAGACTGTACTCACAAGAACCTATATGTGAAGGGAAAACGGGGAATATGGTATAGAGATAGAGAAGAGAGAAAAAAGTAAAGAAAAAAATAGAAAAGAAAGTGGGGAGAGAGAGGGGGAAAGAGTGAGAAATAACAGAGCAAAAGTGAAGAGCGGGCGCCCAAAAGCAGAGCGCGGGCGCCCAAAAGCAGAGCGCGGGCCCAAAAGCAGAGCGAGGGCGCGCAAAAACAGAGCGAGGGCGCGCAAAAACAGAGCGAGGGCGCGCAAAAACAGAGCGAGGGCGCGCAAAACAGAGCGAGGGCGCCAAAAACAGAGCAGAGGGCGTGCAAAAACAGAGCGAGGGCGCGCAAAAACAGAGCGAGGGCGCGCAAAAACAGAGCGAGGGCGCGCAAAACAGAGCGAGGGGCGCAAAAACAGAGCGAGGGAGCGCAAAAACAGAGAGGGCGCGCAAAACAGAGCGAGGGCGCGCAAAAACAGAGCGAGGGCGCGCAAAAACAGAGCGAGGGCGCGCAAAAACAGAGCGAGGGCGTGCAAAAACAGAGCGAGGGCGCGCAAAAACAGAGCGAGGCGTACAAAAACAGAGTATTCACGCCAAGAAAAAGATTAAAAGGTAAAGTAAAAAAAGCTGTAGTAATAATACTACCTAAAAAAAAAAAAAAAGACAACCCCAAGAGCCACACATGAAGCAGTATAAAGGCATTCAGAAATGTAGGGTGGACATGTCGTGTGTTACCATGCCCCATCCTTCTGGTCTCAAACAAGAGGAGCGTCAGCCTGAGACATCCGATGCTCCTCAGACATAGGTGATCTGAGCAGATCTTTGGCCATCGTCTATCCCACCCACCATATACACGTGCCGTCACCAGGCATGAAAGAGACCCCAGACTGCAGCTCATCTCCAGGAGACATAGAACGATCTGTGCTGGAAGGATCTGGCTCATCATCGAGTCACTTCGCTTTATCCTGCATTGTAAGACCTAACACTACAGCAGACATCTTCCTTTCACAGGACAGCTGTTCATTGGAGATTACACCTTGGACCTGTTGTCATAGTCCGGGGTCAGTGCTATTTTTTGCTTTTACAATCATTTAATTGAAATCTTATTGCCCCCCACCACAAAAATACAGCAACATGCACAGAACGTACAATGACACTGAAGCACGGGCAGGCGGCTTACATGGGACTGCAAAGGTTTCTCCACCTTCCATATTATGCGCTAATCTTATAGATCTGGGACAAATGCCCAAACCTTGACACCAAGGTGCTCGCAATGTGGACAGCGGGCAAAGGAGCTGCAGACACGGACTGGGGCGTCCCCATCACCAGATATTCTGCTTACTGGCTCCGGTCTGGAATGGAGACGCCATAGAGGATTTGGGTTTGGGCTGCATAAATAAAGAGATAGAAATACAGGGACCAGCACAGGGAACGGGCACTGTGCCCTATAGAGCGGCCCTGTGAGCTGGTATAAAGGATGAAGAAGAATATTGAGGCTTTGTCTCTGCATATGAACAACCGCACAGTCTAAGAAAGCAACCAAGAAACGGATGTAATCATCAACCCATGCAACACACAAGGCTGCAAGTGCTGTATGTAATATGTCCACCAGCACACTGTACACTGAACATTAATCTACAGCACATACAGTACAGACCTAATGTTTGGACACAGCTTCTCATTCAAAGAGTTTTCTGTATTTTCATGACTATGAAAATTGTAGATTCACACTGAAGGCATCAAAACTATGAATTATCACATGGTGAATTATATACTTAACAAAAAGTGTGAAACAACTGAAAATATCTACTATATAATTGTCTAAGGGTTTTTTGCGTGTGTCTGTCGCCGATATCGCGTGCCAGACACAGGCCGCTCAGACTATGCAAATAGGCGCGAGAATTCAAAGTTCGAATTTCTCGCCTATTTGCAGCCCCTCCCCCTGCCACCACCATCATCCTGCCCAACCCCTCCATCCTGCACCCACCCCCCCCACCGGCTCCATCTGCCCCCCCCCACCCTCGACACCAGCTCCGTCCTGCCCCCCCCGACACCAGCTCCATCCTGCCCCCCTAGCCCCCCCGCCAGCTCCATCCTGCCCCACAACCATCCTGCTCCCCCGCTCGCCTCCATCCTGCCCCCCCTTCCCCGCCAGCTTCATTCTGCCCCGACAGCTCCATCCTGTCCCCCGCCACCATCCTACCCCGCTCACTCCATCCTGCCCCGCTCGCCACCATCCTGCTCCTCCGGATCCATCCAGCCCCACTCGCTCCATCTGCCCACTCGCCACCATCCTGCCCCACTCGCCACCATCCTGCCCCACTCGCCACCATCCTGCCCCACTCGCCACCATCTGCCCACTCGCACCATCCTGCCCCCTCGCCACCATCCTGCCCCACTCCCACCATTGTGCTCCTCGCTCCATCCTGCCCCGCTCCCACATCCTGCCCCGCTCCCTCATTTCCCCGCTGTTCTTGCTCCCCCTCCTCCATCCTGCCCCCCCTCCGCCTAAATCCTGCCCCGCCTCCATCCTGCTCCCCCGGCTCCATCCTGCCCCCCCAACACAATCCTTACCCCCCTTTCCCTCCCCCATCCCCGTCACCATCCTGCCCCCCTGCTCCATCCTGCCCCCCCGGCAGTTAGCGGTCATGTGACCAATCAGCTGATCGGTTTCCCAGGAACGACAGTTCCTAAAGGCCTGAAGGACCTAGAAGACGGAAGTGGAGCGAGACGGCGGACAGGTGAGTATCCTCACTGAGGATTTTTTTACTTTTACTGTGGAGGAGAGGGGGGCCGTTTGGAGCAGAGTATCGCCATATACTATAGTGTTGCTATACATGTACTGTAATGTAGCGCCATATGCTATAGTGCTGCTATACATGTTTGTAATGTACCGACATATACCACAGTGCTGCTATACATGTACTGTATGTACCGCCATATACCATAGTGCTGCTATACATGTACTGTAATGTACTGCCATATGCCATAGTGCTGCTAAACATGTTTTGTAATGTACCGCCATATACCATAGTGCTGCTATACATGTACTGTAATTTACCGCCATATACTATAGTGCTGCTATACATGTACTATACATATGTACCGCCATATACTATAGTGTTGCTATATATGTACTGTAATGTACCGCCATATCCCATAGCGCTGCTACACATGTACTGCTATATACTATAGCGCTGCTATACATGTACTGTAATGTACCGCCATATATCATAGCGCTGCTATACATGTAATGTACCGCCATATACCATAGTGCTGATTATAATAATATATATATATATATATTATATATATATATATATATATATATATATATATACATATATATATATATACACACACACTCACATACATACACACACACACAGATATATTAGAACTTGTTCAGTCAACGTGAGTGAACTGTCAGTCACAGCATGTCAACTACATACATATTCTAGAATACCCGATGCGTTAGAATCGGGCCACCATCTAGTGTCTTATATTCTTGGTTCTTCAAAGTAGCCACCTTTTGCTTTGATTACTGCTTTGCACACTCTTGGCATTCTCTTGATGAGCTTCAACAGGTAGTCACCAGAAATGGCTTTCACTTCACAGGTGTGCCCTGTCAGGTTTAATAAGTGGGATTTCTTGCCTTATAAATGGGATTGGGACCATCAGTTGTGCTGTGCAGAAGTCTGGTGGATACACAGCTGATCGTCCTACTGAATAGACGGCTAGAATTTGTATTATGGCAAGAAAAAAGCAGCTAAGTAAAGAAAAACGAGTGGCCATCATTACTACAAGAAATGAAGGTCAGTCAGTCTGAAAAATTGGGAAAACTTTGAAAGTGTCCCCAAGTGCAGTTGCAAAAACCATCAAGTGCTACAAAGAAAGTGGCTCACATGAGGACCGCCCCAGGAAAAGAAGACCAAGAGTCACCTCTGCTGTGGAGGATAAGTTCATCCGAGTCACCAGCCTCAGAAATCGCAGGTTAACAGCAGCTCAGATTAGAGACCAGGTCATGTCACCAGAGTCTAGCACAGACACATCTCTAAACAACTTTAGAGAGACTTGTCACAGCTTAGGTAAAATAGCTCGAACCATGCAAGACAGGGAACAACAAGACTTGTTGTCTAAAGAACACAGATGACATTAGACATGAACTGGCTTTGTCGATGGTCCAAATTGAGATCTTTGTTCCACCCCGTTCTTGTGCGAGAGAAAGGTGAACGGATGGCTCTAATGCTGTTCCACTGAAGCATGAGAGGTGTGATGTGATGGGGTGCTACACCAGATGACCTGGCCTCCACCGTCACCAGACCTGAACCCAATCGAGATGTTTGGGGACTGACGTAAGTGAAGGCAAAAGGGCCAACAAGTGCTAAGCATCTCTGGGAACTCCTTAAGACTGTTGGAAGACCATTTCCGGTGACTACCTCTTGAAGCTCATCAAGAGAATGCCAAGAGTGTGCAAAGCAGTAATCAAAGAAAAAGGTGGTTACTTTGAAGAACCTAGAATATAAGACATCTTTTCAGTTGTTTCACACTTTTTTATTAAGTCTATATAATTCCACATGTGTTAATTCACAGTCTTGATGCCTTCAGTGTGAATCTACAGTTTTCATAGGCATAAAAATAAAGAAAACTCTTTGAGAAGGTGTGTCCAAACTTTTGGTCTGTACTGTATATAATGTGCAATACACATTCTTATCTTGTATTATACTCCAGAGCTGCACTCACTATTCTGCTGGTGCAGTCACTGTGTACATACATTACTGATCCTGTACTGATCTACATATGGAAGATAAAACAAGCTGCTATAAGCCAACACATTGACTTTTTTTTTTGCACATCATATAGCAAATCGTACACAGCAACGAAGGCAGCAAATTAATTGCAGAACAAGCGCGCCATCACATCTCAGTGGACACACCTGGTTTGGCTCTTGTGCATCCCTGCTCTTCTTGGAGCGGCAGCCGCCTGCTATATGGAGACATCAGGTCAGAAACCGGGGAGTACAAAAAGCAGAATGAAGTAATAATGCTCCCCCCAAACCACACATCAAATCCTGGGGACGGAGGTCTGGATTGCCGCCCGCCTGCCAAAATGTAGCTTGTATGAAGCCTCTGTGGTCTCCAGCAGGCGTCTCAGCACAGACTTGGCCGCCGCACTTGTGGTTTTATCATAAAAATTTGATTAAAAAATAAAAGTGATATAAAATGTATCTGCAATAAATATAAATACAAACACCAAAATCAATGGTGAAGGAATAGGAGGGACTCCAAATATGTGATGTGGCTGAGAACAGGACAGACACTAGATTCTCAGAAGGCCGAGGGATTCCTGCTACCCCCAGACAGCTGAGAGGTCCCAACTGCTTTCCAGACGGCCGAGGGGTCCCAAGTGCTCCTCAGGAAGCCAAGGGGTCCCAACTGCCCCCTAGTAAGCCGAGAGGTCCAAATGCCCACCAAGACAGATCAAGGGGTCCCAACTGCTTCTATGGAAGAGGGATTCTAACTACGGTACTCCCTAGAAGGCCGAAGGGTCCCAAACTGCTCCCCAGGCAGATGAGGGGTCCAAACTGCCCTTCCATTCCACCCCTCCCAAGACAGATCGAGGGGTCACAACTGCCCCCAGGAAGTAGTGAGGTCCCAACTGCTCCCCAGTAAGCCGATGGGGTCCTAACTGCTTCCCAGGAAACCGAGAGGTCCAAACTGCCCTCACCCATCCCCAAGACAGATCGAGGGTTCCCAACTGCCCCCCAGGCAGCCGTGTGGTACCAATTGACCCCCCTCACTCCAGATAGATATAGGGGGTCTTAACTGCTTCCTATGCGGCCAAGGGATTCCGACTACTCCCTACATGCCCCAGGGGTCCCAACTGCTTTCTAGATGGTCAAAGAGTCCCAACTGTTCCCCAGAAGGCCAAGGGGTCGGAACTGGCCTCCAGACGGACGATGAATCCCAACGGCCTCTTAGGGTACCGTCACACCTGGCGACGGCACCAGCCGATTTCTTAGGCGACGTAGGGGCGTGGCCTATCGGGGCCGATATTGCCCATGCGTCGCCTAATGTAAAGGGGTGACGTCGGCGCTAATTATCGCCCCTGAGTGGTCGCCTGGTTTCACATCAGTGCTCTGAAACCAGGCGAGCACTCTGGGGCGATGTGTACACATCGCCCCATGTAACAGGGGGACAGCGATCTGACAGGCGATGGGAGCCAAAGGCTCCCATGTAACAGCATCGCGCTGGGGTTTTTAAACACCCCAGTGCATTGCCTCTTGTCAGATCGCCGTGCGTTGCCGGAGGTGTCGCTGCATGTAAACATGTGACAGCGACGCTGATGGAGCACAAAAAACAAGCGCGCCCCTAAGCGTCACCGGCGATATCTCCGATGCCGTTGCCATGTCTTACGGTACTCTGAAGGGCCACAACTGTCCTTAGACATCCAATCGGTCCAAACTGACCCCCAAAGGGCCGAGGGGTACCAGCTCATGGCTGAGGGTTCCCCAACAACTCCCCCAGACACATGTGGAGACTTCCACTGAAAACAAAACAATCAGCTGATGAAATGGCCCCATTTACACTCGATCGTTAGCTTATCACACCCAAATTATTAGGTTCAGACAGTTTAGGTAAGGTCCTAGCGTTTCCCTTATTTCCTTAAATCACCCGTTTGTGTTAAAGAAGTTGTTCAGGACTTTGGATCAATAATTGACATCAGTTTCGTGGGGATTTGACAACTCTGCATTTACTAATGGAAGATATTGCTGGAATTAAGGAACAAATCAATGGAGCAAAATATAGGATACTGCCCCGCCCGTGCTCCAATATAGCCCCGTAATATTTAAATATTAGACTGGTGTCCAACCCCCGACATCCCCACCAGCAAGCTGACGGAAGGCTGCAGCACCTGGGACCTGCGGAGTAAGAAGAGCTGCAGTACCTCTTAACAGCCACTACACAATGTATGGCGCTGTGATGTTCTGGATGATCCCCCGCCTCTGGGGAACCTACAAACAAAATGACTGTTGGGGGGCACCAGGTCAGAGCCCCACCAATCTGATAACTCATTAATAGTCAAATCCTGGACAACCCCTTTAAAATGTTTTTCCATTTAATACGTTTCACATCCAGCACTTGCTTTAAAGGACATGATGTCCTACCAGATAAAACCTCCAGTAATCTGGAACGCTCCATTCTCTTGATATATGCCAGATTATCAGGATATTGCACACCACTTTTATGGTTCTACTGCTAAAAGCTCAATTAATTTATAATTTCTGCACAAATTATTTTCTAGTTACCATATTTTTTGGACTATAAGACATGTCCCTCATCCTGGTATATGTTCCCCATCTTGATATACATGTCCTCCATCCGGGTATATATGGCTTATGTCCTGGTATATGATCCTCACCTGGTATTAATGATCCCCTGTACTGGTAACATGGCCCCATCTGGTATATGGGCCCCTTTATGTTAAATGATCCTCCACCCTGGTATTTGGCTCCCATCCTGTTATATATGTCCCCCAGGATTGGGGCAATTTACAAGGGTGGGGGACATGTATACCAGAATGGGGGATCATATATATACCAGATTGGGGGATCATATATATACCAGAATGGGAGATCATATATATACCAGAATGGGGGATCATATATAACCAGAATGGGGGATCATATATAGACCAGAATGGGAGGTCATATATAGACCAGAATGGAGGATCATATATAGACCAGAATGGGAGATCCTATATATATACCAGAATGGGAGATCATATATATAATTATATATATACCAGAATGGGAGCAGAATGGGGGATCATGTATATATCAGAATGGGGATCATATACATACAGAATGGGGGGTCATATATATAAATATATATAAGAATGGGGGGTCATATATATACCAGAATGGGGGGTCATATATATATACCAGAATGGGGGTCATAATATATACCAGAATGGGGGTCATATATATACCAGAATGGGGGGATCATATATATACCAGAAAGGGGGATCATGTATATATCAGAATTGGGGATCATTTAATACAGAATGGGGGATCATATATATACCAGAATGGGGGATCATATATATACCAGAATGGGGGATCATATATATATACCAGAATGGGGGATCAAATATATACCAGAATGGAGGATCATATATATACCAGAATGGGGGATCATATATATACCAGATGGGGATCATATATATACCAGGATGGGGGATCATATATATACCAGGATAGGAGATCATATATATACCAGGATGGAGATCATATATATTAGGCTGGGAGAATCATACATAGTAGGGTGGGGGATCATATATACCAGGGTGGGGGACATATATACCAGAATGAGGGCTATATACCAGGATGGGATATCATGTACACCAGGATTTGATGCATAAAACCTGTAGGGGCCCAGAAAGAGGGACATTAGTAGAGAATTGGGGGACATTACCCCCAACCATAACAGTGTCGGCAGCAGGTCTCCTTTATAACAATGCGTAATCGCCACATTTTTTGCTTCAAAATTATTTTTATCATTTTCCTCCTCTACAACCTAGGTGCGTTTTATAGTCCGAAAAATATGGCATACAAAACAATACAATGATTTCTAATAATAATAATGATAATAATAATATTGTTTCTTATATTGTTTTATATAAAATATAATATACCGTATATACTCGCGTATAAGCCGAGTTTTTCAGCCCAAAAATTGGGCTGAAAAGTACCCCTCTCGGCTTATACGCAAGTCAGTGACGGCTTGTGTATACAGGAGCCCCAGCAGCCTCAGTAATCCAGGGCCCCCCCTCCCTCGCGCTCCGAAACCTGTAAAGTAAAATCTTTATACTTATCACTTTCCCTGCCGCCCGCCGCTGCCGACATCACAATGACGTCATTGCTTGCGACGAACAGGAAGCCGGAAGACGACGGACGGATGAAGCCGGGGATCGTGATGTCGGCAGTGGCGGACGGCAGGGAAAGTGATAAGTATAAAGATTTTACTTTACAGGTTTCCGGAGCGCGAGGGGGGGATGCCCTGGATTACTGAGGCTGCTGGGGCTCCTGTATACTACCACTGGGGCTGCTGGGGCTCCTGTATACTACCACTGGGCTGCTGGGGCTCCTGTATACTACCACTGGGGCTGCTGTATACTACCACTGGGGCTGCTGGGGCTGCTGTATACTACCACTGGGGAGGCCTGTATACCACACTGCTGGGGGCTGTATACCTGTGCTGGGGTCCACCCTTGGCTTATACACGAGTCAATAGGTTTTCCCAGATTTTGGGGGCAAAAGTAGGGGGGTCGGCTTATACACGGGCCGGCTTATACACGAGTATATACGGTATATAAAATGTATATAATAAAAACATATAATATATATAAATAAAAAATGGACTCCATATAAAAAAAACAATATACAAGAATAAATACAAATAAATATAAAATAAAGATAAAAAAAAATCCAATGGATGCCAGCAAAATAGATAATTGCATAATACTAGAATGTTGAATAAACGTCAAGAACCCTTTCCTGACAATACAACAAGATAAGCCATCAAGGATAAAAAAAAAATAATCATGCATTTTTAGGTAAAAAAAAAGAAAGTAAAGATGATGTTCCTGGCAGCTATATGCGCCACTCATGAAAATGTTAAAAATACGGCCTGTGTCCCTTTAATGGGTATAATTAAAGTGATGTATGTATAATTGCCCTGCTTTCAAATGAAAAAGACGTGGCCCTTGAAGATAATTGCGCGCAGTGAGAAATGGCTTCCTAGGGAGCAGAGAGCCTTAAACACGGCGCGGAGGGGCGAGGGAACAGACTAATGACATGAATGAAACATGTATGAAGCCTCAGCGAGGACGGAGTTAAACACGGTCAGGGGGAGATCAAACGCTGCCTGGAATACAGAAATGGGGGGGGGGGACGGTGACCTGAAGCCTGGATGTAAATGCAGGAGCTGAGCCTTTCGGTAGTTTTCTCCCCTCCACCTTACCCGAGATGGGCCAAAGCCTTTCAAATGCTGTCAGCTGTTACGTGGAGATCTATAGGGGCCAATCTGACCCATCGGGGCCAGGACGAGGTGGGGGCACCCAGACTATAGGGAGACAGGAGACAGGATGCTTTTTTTGCAGCTATTATTGATGGAACTACAAGTCCCAGCAATCCCAAACATCAGGGCGCCCCTGCACCAGGACTGAGGGCGGTTTTCACATTAACGGAGTTCCCTGTTTATTCCACATTTATGATCGATATTTAATCAGAAATCCAACATGGATGGATTCTGATTGATGACTACTTAAAGGAAATAAAAGGAGATTTCATATATTTCTTAATATAAAAATTAATTATATATATATATAATAGTCAGTTATATAATTTTTTTTTATTTTTGTTAATATATATATAAAATATTAAAAAATTCTATTATATATCTAAAATATACCTACCTTAATATATACTTTATATATTGTATTATATATTAACTCCGTAGCACTTTACATACATCACTAATGCTGTCCCCATTGAGGCGCACAATCTAAACATCCTATCAGTAGGTCTTTGAATATATAATAATAAAATATTATATTATATATCTAATATTTCTCCATTCGCCTTCCACGACAGCATTGGAGGATGTCGTCCACGCCCTATTGGGGGACAGGAACACAGAGAGGTTAAAAGCCCCTCCCCTTCCTCCGCACTCCAGTGTCTTCCTGTCCCCCTTGGGGCATGGAGAGGTTCCAGTGCTGTCAGGCCGGCAGAGGCAGCATTGGGTGTACTTACAGCCGGGCCAGGGATGGACGTCGGGGGCGGCCTCCTCCTCCTTCTCAGGGCTCCCGTGGTGGGACCATCCGGCCTTCCTGCGTCCTACGGGGCAAAGCAGGCCGTGTATTGCAACGCCGGAGGCCTGTTCAGCTCTCCGGCGTCTCCCTCCTCCAGCTGCGGTCCCTGGGGCATGCATCAGAGGTGCCGCGGAGGCACTTCCGGTTCCGGGTTGGTACTTCCGGTTTCGGGTGTGGCACTTCCGGTTCCGGGATGGCACTTCCGGTTTCGGGCGGCGGCCTCCTGTAAGGGCTGTGCAGGCTGGGCGCGGCTCCAGGGAACCCAGCAGGACTTTCGCGCGCTACTGCCCGCGGCCGTGACCAGGAGGAGGGAGGGAACAGGTGTTCCTCGTTGGGGGCACGGTACTTCTGGATAAGTACCCGCCGGAAGCTACACCCAGGTAAGGCTGATCCCTGAAACATGGAGGGTGATAGGCTTCCATCTCTGCTTCTGCAGAGCCCAGCGTTCCCCCAGCTCATGTAAGTGTTTCTGGGGGTGGTCACAAGGGGTCGAGTTATTTAAGCCCTGCACTCACACTGGGACCCCCTTCTCTTCCCTTTTTGTCTATAGGAGACAAGGGCCGTCTGTGAAAGGGAGCAATAATGTGGCTGCGGCACAAAATTTCCCTCTTCCTACAACAAGGTGTCGGCCATGACTGACAGGGTTGTCAGGATGGACTCCCCATCCTTGCTTGAGGAGCTCCAATCCGTTAGGGAAGAGGTGCAGGCTTCTATCTCGCACTGCGGGGGTTTGCTGCAGCGTCCGGGCCTTCCCCTCCGTAAGAGAGGAAGCTCCAGGATTGTGACTCTGTGGATCTCATGGAGGCTGGCCAGAGCTCAGCGTTAGAGGACGGCGAGGATATTGCCGCTGTTGCCTCTGTCCAGACACGAGAATCTGGACACTACTATTTTTCCACGGAGTCCATGGTGCATTGGTGGACACTGTCCATTGTACCATGGGAGTAGAGGTGGTGGAATCCCCTTCTTCTGTGCAGGACTAAATGTTCAGAGGCCTGACGGCTAAGCGGCTCACCCCATCCGAGTGGATTGGAGGGTGGTGACTTTGTCTGGGAGGTCCCGAAGGTGGACATCCAGGTGGCCAGGGTAGTAGCAATCAGCTGCTATTGTAAACCCATTGTGCATGCCCTTGACACACTGTTGAAGCTAAGCAGCAGGAGCCTCAGTCACAGGCTGGATGGGAGACCTCATGAGAGACCCAATGGGAATCTCTATGGAAGTCTCTATAAAGAGGCGCCAGGTGCGCAGTGTTGGCTAACACAGCTCGCAGGGCAGTGTGGCTTACAAGGTGGAATGGGGAGGTCACGTCTAAGCTCCAGCTGTGTGGCCTCCCCTTGCAAAGGACATTGGATGACATCCTGGAAAAGGTGTCAGACCGGAAAAGGTGTCTCCCGAACAGGAGCCCTTTCGGAGGCAGTCCTTTTGGCCTGAGCGCAGCCAACCCTCCCAGTCTAAAGGGAAGGGTAAGTCTGGTCGCTGGGCATTCCAGTACGGAACAAGACCCGTAATATCTTGCTCCTCCAGCAGCGGCATCACCAGCCGCCCCTAAACAAGGTCGCCTTCCCCATTGCGGGGCGGCTCCTGCGGGTTTCTGCCACAGTGGCAAGCAATCTCCTTGTGCCCTTGGATCCTCTCGACCAATTGGGAGGGTCTCCGCTTGGCATTCGAGAGCCAGCCCCTCCGTGTCTTCGAGTCCTCTCCCTTCCTCAGGGGACTCTCGCACGGTTTTTCTTGTTGGGTCTGCGACACCTGTTGGATTCGGGTGTGGGGTCCCCGGTTCCTCCTGGAGAGGAGGGCCAGGGGCGCTACTCCAGTTGTTGTGGACCTCCAGAACGCGTATTCTCATGTCCCCATTCACCCGTCCCACAAGCGCTTTCTGCGATTCACGATCTCCGGGCAGGCGGGACGGTCCATTCACAGCTTAATGTGCTGCCCTTTGGGATTTCGTCGGCCCCAGAGGTTACCAAACTCATGGGGGAAGCGATCACATTCATCCAGACCCAGGGGATATGTATGCTTCCCTATTTAGACGACATGTTGGTGGTGGCTCCTTCGGCAGTGCTTCTGCGCACAAAGGACTCCCAACACATTGGAGATTCTTCAGTTCCTGGGATGGGTACCCAATCTTCGGGAATCGGAACGGGTGCTTGCAACCCGACGTCAATTTTTGGGAGTCTTGCTGGCCTCCTCCAGACAGACCTCGTTCCTTCCTGCGGCATATCAGCTTTTGCGCCGCGTGAATCTGACCTGCTTCCGGGCAGGGAGGTCGCCCTCCTTGCGGGAAGCAATGTCCCTGTTAGGAGCCATGATGGCCTGCATTCAGTCAGTAACATGGGCTCAGGCTCCTTCCCGACTGCTCCAGGAACACATACTGAGTTCCTGGGACAGACGTCAGGATTCCTTAAACTCGCGGGTCCGGACCCCGGGGCGGGTGGTAACCTCGCTTTCCTGGGGATGAATCCCAGACACCTTCCTGTGACCTCCGTTCCCACTGATGCCAGCGGTTTTCGGTTGGGGCACGATGGTAGTTCGCACACCGTTCCAGGGGATTTGGAGTCGCTCGGTCAGTCGCCAGTCTTCAAACTTCTGGCAGTGGAGGAAGCGCTTCTTGCTGCAGCTCACGTTCTCCGGGGTCATCATGTCAAGGTACTGTCAGACAATGTGACTACGGTTGCTTTCTTGCGGTACCAAGGCGGTACTCGTGGCTTACACTTGCAGGGGCTGGCAAGACTGTTCTTTTTGTGGGCAGTACGCCATCTTCTCTCCTCCTAGGCAGTACATCTGAAGAGAATGGCCAATGTACAGGCAGATTCTTGAGCCGCACGGAGGTCCACCCAGGAGAATGGTGCTTCCATCCGGAAGTATTTCGCTCTCTTACGGACAGGTGGGGTGTCCTTTCGATCGACCTGTTCGCTTCGGGCTCGAATACAAAGGTGCCAACCTTTTTCTCCCTGACGCGGTTGGACCATCCTCGGGGGCTGGACGCTTTTGCCCATCCCTGGGACTTCCGGTTGGTGTATGCATTTCCTCCAATCCCGCCACTTCCCAAGACGTTGCAACGGATTCGGCGCGAGGGGGTGACACTATCCTGGTGGCTCCCCTGGGCCCAAACTGGCGTGGTACGACGCCATCCGAGACCTGGGCCTGGAGGGACCGATTATGTTAGCCCAGTCTCAACCTACTGTCCCAGGGTCCTCTGTTTCACCCGGGCCCTCAGTGGCTCATTCGGGCGGCCTGGCTGTTGCGGCCGGGATCCTGAGGACCAAGGGTCTCTCCCAGGCAGTGATCCGCACGCTTCAGCAGAGCAGGAAGCCTGTGACAAACGCTATTTACGGGAGGGCTGGAATCGGTTCCTGTCCTGGTGTGCTCCTTCCATCCCGACCATGCATCATCCTAATGTGGCCCAACTCTTGGATTTTTGCAGCGTAGCTTGGATTTGGGGCTTCGGCCGAGCACTCTTTATGTCCAGAGGTCGGCACTTGGGGCGGTTTTTGCCCAGGATCTTGCTTCCCATCCATGGCTCAAGCAGTTTTTTACTTCTGCTTGGGGTGGCGTCCCCGGATTCGGCCTTCTGTCCCTCCCTGGGATTTGATGCTTGTTCTCCAAGGGCTTGCTCGAAGTCCCTTTGCACCCTTGTCTGCTGCATCCCTTACGTCTCTCTCTCACAAGGCGGCGTTTTTTGGTGGCCATCACTTCTGCTCCCAGAGTTGGAGAACTGCAGGCACTCTCTTTCCAGGCTCCGTGCCTCGTGGTGTCCGTTGTTCGCATTACGCTTCGGTTGCATTCATCTTTTTTTCTGGAAGTTGTCGGCTTTCCATCGGTCCCAGAGATGTGGTTCTGCCTTCAATTTGTCAATCTCCTGCTAATGCGGCTGAGGCCGTGTTTCACTCCTTGGATGTTCGTCGGACTGTCCTCCTCTATCTCCGAGAGTCTGCTTCCTGGAGGTTAGATCAGAACCTGTTTGTTCGGCTTTTGGGAATTATACAGGGAAGAAGACTTCCCAGGGTACCATCACTTCCTGGATCAAGAAGGTGATCTGTGAGGTCTACGTCGCTCCGGTCCTTGCTCCTCCGGTGGGGTTGAAGGCTCCTTCAACTCGGGCTGCTGCTACTCCCTGGACGGAGCAGGCTGGAGCTTCATCGGAGCTGATTTGCAGTGCGGCTACGTGGTAGTCTCTCCTCACTTTTTCTCGCCTCTATAGGTTAGATCTGTCCTTCAGTCGGGATCTGTCCTTTGGTAGGAAAGTCCTACAGGCAATAGTCCCACCCTGAGGAGTATCGGTGGTATTCCTCCAATGCTGTCGTGGAAGGCGAATGGAGAAAACTGAATTAGTCCTTACCGGTAATTCCTTTTCTTGGAGCCTTCCACGACAGCATCAGTTCCCCCCTTGTTGGTGTTTGGTTCCGGTTTGTATCAGATAATCCATGGCTAAGGGTGATCTTGGTAAACACTGGAGTGCGGAGGAAGGGGAGGGGCTTTTAACCTCTCTGTGTTCCTGTCCCCCAATAGGGCGTGGACGACATCCTCCAATGCTGTCGTGGAAGGCTCCAAGAAAAGGAATTACCGGTAAGGACTAATTCAGTTATACTAACCTAGTGGTGTCTGTCCCCAACTTCCATCTGTATGAGGCCGTATCCCAGAAGCCACCGCGACGCTGGCAGCCAATTGTGACACCCAAGTGATAAGTGTCCCAATATGACACCCACTGGAGGCACCACCAGCGGGACACCGCCAAGCGGCACATAGGAGTCAGGAAAGAAATAGGGTACAGGTGCCCTCTGGTGGCTACATATAGAAAAGAAAACCAGTGCCACACCTGTCTACAGGTGGTGAGTGGTATTGTAGCTCAGATCAAGTCACATATTTCTGGCTAAGTGGGTTAATTTTTTCTTTCTGTTCTTCTACACAGCTGTAGGATATTGTTTATTTTGTAGTTTTCAATAGTACCGTATATACTCGTGTATAAGCCGAGTTTTTCAGCCCAAAAATTGGGCTGAAAAGTCCCCCCCTCGGCTTATACACGAGTCACTATACGGGGTGAGTGGGTGGGGCTCTGTCCGGGTGCTGGGGAGGCAGGAGGAGGCGGGTGGAGGCTGCTGTATGAGCGGCCCCGTCACGTGGGGCCGCTCATTACATATGCACTGCATCCCCCTGTCAATCAGCGCCAGGGGGAGCAGTGCATATAGGTAGATAAAGCCCCACATAAATGCTGGCACACGTCCCCCCTGTTGTAAGGCCCCCCCTGCTGAATACTTACCATCCCTGGTCTTCAGCAGCACCCCGGCGCCGGTCCTCTGTGCTCCGGTCCTCCGCGATCCCGTCCTCTGTGCTCCGTTCCCCGGCTGTATCATGTGACCAGCCGCGTCGCAGACGCGATGACGTCATTGCTTCTGCGACGCGCGGGGAACCCGGATGCAGCCGTGGAGCGGAGCACAGAGGACGGGATCGCGGAGGACCGGAGCACAGAGGACCGGCGCCGGGGTGCTGCTGAAGACCAGGGATGGTAAGTAATCAGCAGGGGGGGGCCTTACAACAGGAGGGGACGTGTGCCAGCATTTGTGTGGGGCTGCTGTATATAGGGGCTGCAATACCACTGGGGCTGCAATACCACTGGGGCTGCTGTATACTGGGGCTGCAATACCACTGGGGCTGCTGTATATAGGGGCTGTATACACCACTGGGGCTGCAATACCACTGGGGCTGCTGTATATAGGGGCTGTATACACCACTGGGGCTGCAATACCACTGGGCTGCTGTATATAGGGGCTGTATACACCACTGGGGCTGCAATACCACTGGGGCTGCTGTATATAGGGGCTGTATACACCACTGGGGCTGCAATACCACTGGGGCTGCTGTATATAGGGGTTGTATACACCACTGGGGCTGCAATACCACTGGGGCTGCTGTATATAGGGGCTGTATACACCACTGGGCTGCAATACCACTGGGGCTGCTGTATATAGGGCGGCTGTATACACCACTGGGGCTGCAATACCACTGGGGCTGCTGTATATAGGGGCTGCTGTATACACCACTGGGGCTGCAATACCACTGGGCTGCTGTATATAGGGGCTGCTGTATACACCACTGGGGCTGCAATACCACTGGGGCTGCTGTATATAGGGGCTGCTGTATACACCACTGGGGCTGCAATACCACTGGGGCTGCTGTATATAGGGGCTGCAATACCACTGGGCTGCTGTATATAGGGGCTGCTGTATACACCACTGGGGCTGCAATACCACTGGGGCTGCTGTATATAGGGGCTGCTGTATACACCACTGGGGCTGCAATACCACTGGGGCTGCTGTATACACCACTGGGCTGCAATACCACTGGGGCTGCTGTATATAGGGGCTGCTGTATACACCACTGGGGCTGCAATACCACTGGGCTGCTGTATATAGGGCTGCAATACCACTGGGGCTGCTGTATATAGGGGCTGCTGTATACACCACTGGGGCTACAATACCACTGGGGCTGCTGTATATAGGGGCTGCTGTATACACCACTGGGGATGTAATACCACTGGGCTGCTGTATATAGGGGCTGCAATACCACTGGGGCTGCAATACCACTGGGGCTGCTGTATACACCACTGGGGCTGCAATACCACTGGGGCTACTGTATATAGGGAGTGCAATACCACTAGGGCTGCTGTATATACCACTGGGGCTGCTGTATATACCACTGGGGGCTGCTGTATATCATACTGCTGGGGCCTGTATACCACTGCTGGGGGCTGTATACCTGTGCTGGGGTCCACCCTCGGCTTATACGCGAGTCAATAGATTTTCCCAGGTTTTGGGGGCAAAAGTAGGGGGGTCGGCTTATACACGAGTATATATGGTACTTTACTATACAGAAAAAATAAATTTCAATGACCTATGTAGCCTGACCATGTCGTATCACTGACCGTGGTATTGAAGGTGTTAAAAGCAGTGATTGGAGCTTTTGGAGCCGTTATTGATGGTGCAATAATCTAGTGATATCAGCAGCTTTTCGTCCCGCAGTACCCCATACTGTCCATTGGGTGGTGTCGTATGTTCCCAATAATACATTTCTTTTTTACCTGTCTCTGAGCTTCTGCCAGGTTGTAAGGCAACGCACCCTCTTCTAAAGGAGCGATCCGTTCAATATCCGCCATCGTCATTCGCCTGGTAACCAAAACCGTGACACCGATTACTGAGCCGCAGATGCGATACACCGTATATAATACACAAATATGAGATATTAAGAATGTATATTTACTAAAAAGAAAAAGCCACATAATTAAGGTCATTGTTTTCCTTCTGCTTGTAAACCGATGCGGCAGCGTCTTACCCCCGCGACTCGTATAAATCCGCTAACTGGAACAATATGTCGACTTCCATGGGAGTAACCTGTCCAAATCTCTGAGCGGCCAACACAAACTCCTCTGTAAGAGACAGGATAGAGAACACGATAAATAATGATCTTTACACTTAAAAGGCAAGAAAAATAGGTACAGAATAAGGAATAATACAAGACACCTGTTTCTGTACTGATCCTGAGTTACCTCCTGTATTATACTCCAGAGCTGCACTCACTATTCTGCTGGTGAATTCACTGTGGTCCGGCACAGGGGCCCGCCCCCTTGCTGCCCGGCACAGGGGCCCGCCCCCTTGCTGCCCGGCACAGGGGCCCGCCCCCTTGCTGCCCGGCACAGGGGCCCGCCCCCTTGCTGCCCGGCACAGGGGCCCGCCCCCTTGCTGCCCGGCACAGGGGCCCGCCCCCTTGCTGCCCGGCACAGGGGCCCGCCCCCTTGCTGCCCGGCACAGGGGCCCGCCCCCTTGCTGCCCGGCACAGGGGCCCGCCCCCTTGCTGCCCGGCACAGGGGCCCGCCCCCTTGCTGCCCGGCACAGGGGCCCGCCCCCTTGCTGCCCGGCACAGGGGCCCGCCCCCTTGCTGCCAGGCACAGGGGCCCGCCCCCTTGCTGCCAGGCACAGGGGCCCGCCCCCTTGCTGCCAGGCACAGGGGCCCACCCCCTTGCTGCCAGGCACAGGGGCCCGCCCCCTTGCTGCCCGGCAAATCTTACTTTTTGCAGATGAACAAATATAAATTTAGATTTGTAGTCATCGTCATCTATGGGATCAAAATAACATGACTGACCTTTGGTGACCTCGACGTCTTTTCTATTGCCGGCCAAGGTACTGTAGATCTTCCTAATAAGCTCCATGTTGTTAAGCAAGGAATTAAATCCATTAAAGTAGGAGAAGCTGACCTGATGAGATATGGTCCCACCAGCGGCCTGCAACCAAACATGGGGGAAAGCGGAAGGAACGGTGAGCGCAACATTTGGATTTAAAAAAAGAAAAGAACACGAGCACAAGATTTATGTGGACAACAACGTGATCTGTCAAAGAAAATACTTCTCTCCTGCTAATAAACTCCATGAAAGCACGAGCCGAGGACCTAAACAAATACATATGGCGGCGGATTACACCGGCCCGGCCCACGCTGATTTACAAGGCTGAAGTCCCAATATTCCTGGGGTCAGAAATGTTTTACAAGTCTATTTATTCCAGGTAATGAATGTAGAAGCATCACAATATAATGCACCCTGAAGGAAACGATAAAGCAGAGCCCAGCCATTATCATGAAATGTCAGAGGATAGACACGGCAAGGGCCATTACTTATATATAGATACAGAAATTAAATTATATGGTTTATTATAACGGCATACTTTTACAACAAGCGGCAGGAAGTTGCGGGGCGTAAGCGGCTCAGGTGAGGGGCGTGGTTTGTCATCGGGGGGTGTGGCTAGGTGGTTTCTTCTACGAAACGAACGAGTGTTCATTTTTAAGTCCATGCAGTTTTGGAGGTGAATATAATAGAAGCGGGGGTCTGGGGGTGAGATGCCCAGACAGGTGGGGGGTGCAGGGGGAGAAGCATACTTTAAATGTATTAGTGGGAGTCCCCAATTCAGTTAGTAGGTGTGGCGGCCTTCTGTTAGCTATAATGGATTATGCAAGGGGGGCTTAGCCCCCCCCACCTCCGGGGTCTTACCCCCTGGCCCTAGCTTCTATTATAATCACCTCCATGTCCGTGTGGACTTAAAAATTAACCTTAGTTCCCTCAAAGAAACACCAAACCACACCCACCATTAGGCAGCTCACGCCCTGCAATGTCTATCTGCTTGCTGTAAAAGAATGCCATTATACCTTACTTCATTAGCTGTCATTGCTGAATACAATGACATGAGCTTGCCAAGACATGTCACAGCTCACCTCATCCTCCTGTACAACTGATAACACCTCTATATACAGTAGATAACACAGGATCCACCATTCACAATAGGTGATATCACAGCTCACCTCATCCTCCTGTACAACTGATAACACCTCTATATACAGTAGATAACACAGGATCCACCATTCACAATAGATGATATCACAGCTCACCTCCTCCTCCTGTACAATGACTGATAACACCTCTATATACAGTAGATAACACAGGATCCACCATTCACAATAGATGATATCACAGCTCACCTCATCCTCCTGTACAACTGATAACACCTCTATATACAGTAGATAACACAGGATCCACCATTCACAATAGGTGATATCACAGCTCACCTCATCCTCCTGTACAACTGATAACACCTCTATATACAGTAGATAACACAGGATCCACCATTCACAATAGGTGATATCACAGCTCACCTCCTCCTGTACAATGACTGATAACACTTCTATATACAGTAGATAACACAGGATCCACCATTCACAATAGGTGATATCACAGCTCATCTCCTCCTGTACAATGACTGATAACACCTCTATATACAGTAGATAACACAGGATCCACCATTCACAATAGGTGATATCACAGCTCACCTTCTCCTGTACAATGACTGATAACACCTCTATATACAGTAGATAACACAGGATCCACCATTCACAATAGATGATATCACAGCTCACCTCCTCCTGTACAATGACTGATAACACCTCTATATACAGTAGATAACACAGGATCCACCATTCACAATAGGTGATATCACAGCTCACCTCCTCCTCCTGTACAATGACTGATAACACCACTATATACAGTAGATAACACAGGATCCACCATTCACAATAGGTGATATCACAGCTCACCTCCTCCTGTACAATGACTGATAACACCTCTATAACAGTAGATAACACAGGATCCACCATTCACAATAGGTGATATCACAGCTCACCTCCTCCTCCTGTACAATGACTGATAACACCACTATATACAGTAGATAACACAGGATCCACCATTCACAAAAATTTACTTACAGCCACCAAGCACTGCTCCACAAAGTGTTGAGAACATGCGGCCGGATGGTCACCATGATGTCCCTGAAGTCCATGGCATTGATAGTCCCAGTGTGGTCCGTGTCACGTTGCACAAACGCTTGTCTGGCATGTTCCAGCTGGATTTCCTACAATGTAAGAAAATGGCAATGGTGTGGTTAAAACTCCCAATCAAAGGATAAAAGGATCGGCAGTCTGAAATCAGGTCCTTAAAGGGAATCTTTCAGCAGGTTTTGCAATATAATCTCGAAGGAACATAAAGTAGGACAGAGAATCGGATTGTCACTGTGAGCAATAGAATCAATACAATTGGTGTTTTATCAGCAGAAGATTATCATTGCTAGGCTGGGTGTAGTGTGCCAGGCAGTCAGGCTAATCTGCGTTTCAACATCCCCACCACTGATTGGCAGATTCCAGTGTACACTGTCAGCAAGCTGCCAATCAGAGGTGTGGGCGGGATTATACAGAGCATGGCTACACCTACAGCAGATAAAACCGGGATGTAATCAAAACTGCAACAAGCAAGTCTAGTAAGTGAAAAAAAAAAATCACTGGAATCAGGGTTTATGCCTCTGCTGCTCTCAGACTAAATGACAACACATTCCCTTTAAGTCTATATCGGCTGACGATAGTCTAAGATGTATTGGGGCCTTAACATTGGGCTCCTGGGTGTCCAGATGTGCACACATCAGACCGGTACTTCTTCTGACACAGCTGTATGTAATCAGTCATGTCACTGCACTGGAGTCTGAACTTCCCTTTTAATTTCAGAATAAAGATAATTAACCAATTAAAGGGATTTTCCCTCCAAAGCAATTTATGGTCACATGCCATCCTTGTGGATGTGACCACTAGGACCTCCCCCCCCCCCCCCCCTTCCAAGTGGTTTATTCAGTAATCAGGTATCATTGATCAGTGGTGATCCAACATCCGACACCTCCACAGATCATCAGGTCATGTGGTCTGAAGCACCACAGCACCATGCTCTGTGTAGTGGCCGTTCTCAGGTACTTCACTTAATGCATAGCTGAGCTGCACTAACGAGAATGGCCACTACACAGTGTGTGGCGCTCTGGACTCGGTTTAGTTCCAGGATCCGGCCAGCAATATAAGTCCTGCTCTTACTGTAATTTCCCTACAGTGCCTTGTGAATACTGGAATACAATTACACCCCGGACCAATTTGCAATTGCTGCAATATTTTGTCACCTAAGAGAATGGGGGAAAAAAAAAAAGAGTGGATACCAGCAGATTTACCAACACTCTGAGTGAGTTTCTCCATCTGTGGACCTTTGAGTGTTGCAAAACTACATCTCCCAGCATTCCCATGGTAGTTTTGCAGCAGCTGGAGAGCCACAAGCTGTATAATAAACCAATGAATGAAGAAGGAAAAGTAAGATTCAGTAATTCCATCCATTCGATTAAAATTCCAGTTTTAAATGGACTAAATATAAGCTGAATTTTAATCGACTGGAAGTGCTAAATATTAAGCCTGAAACTCTTAGTATGATTTAGAATGCATATCGTGCTCAAAACCAGGGCTGTGGAGTCATGGAGTCAGAGTCGTGGAGTCGGTGTCCATTTTGGGTGGAGTCAGATTCAGGGAAATTGAGGTGTGACAGTCGGATGTTTGGCTTACTGACTTCACAGCCACGGTTGTAAAGTTGGAGTCGGTGGCAATTTTAGTGGAGTAACTCAGGGAAATTGAAAGGTCATGATTGCGGAGTCGTGGAGCCGAAGTCGTGGAGCCGGAGTCGTGGAGCCGGAGTCGTGGAGCTGGAGTCGTGGAGCCCCAGTCGTGGAGCCCCAGTCGTGGAGCCCCAGTCGTGGAGCCCCAGTCGTGGAGCCCCAGTCGTGGAGCCCCAGTCGTGGAGCCCCAGTCGTGGAGCCCCAGTCGTGGAGCCCAAGCCCATTTTGAGAGGAGGCGGACTGACGAGAACGAGTCGATGTTTGGCTTACCGACTCCACAGTCGTGCTTGAAACGAGTCAGGTTTTAATTTCTCAGGATTAAAATAAAAGCTGAATCTTAATCAACCTGGATTGACATGCTGAACATTACTTTTCCTTCTCCGTTACTGCTGTTCTCCACCGGCTCTCGTTATCTCTGGCTTATCCGGATTGGCAGGTGAGTGAGCTCTATTTTCTTTCCTTTGCATTGATAATTCTAAATTTCACTGTTCAGACTTTTCGGATTGATGACATTCACTGTGCCCAGAAGAACATTAATGATCCACGAGGAGTCCTCGAGGAGAAGGGTGGAGGTTTATGGATTGGCAGATTTATAGAAGTGCTCGGCGTTCCGGCTTTCATGTGGCCGCACATCTTTCAGGAAATCAGATCCGGGATGTTTCAGCTTCCTCCTCGGGAGTCCTGACCACAGCGCGCCGTCAGGAGGAAATGTTAGTGCCGCTGATGCAACGCGCCGGCTCCTCGCTCGCGGTGGCTTTCAAGCTTGGACCCGCGCACGGAAGGAGAACATAAAAATGCGTTCGGGTCCCATCTGGTCCCGGTTAAGGGGGCGACATGAAAAGAAAGTGAAGTTAAACAAGCGTCTCCTCGTACGCTGGGGTCTAGACATTGTAACGAGAGCATAACTCATGCACAGAGCTGCAGATTCCTGGCCCGGTACAGAATGAAGAAGCCTGCAGAATCCATTCAGGCAATACACTGCCGATAGGAGGAATTTGTGAACCCCCCTTCCAAAGGAAAAAAAAACTACAATAGCTTTTTCTTTTTTTCAGAAGAGGCCATAAAATGAAGAGTTAGGATGGAACTAGTAAAAAAAGCTTTTCTATTCCATGGAGACCCAACAGAAGGACAAATATACATTTTTACATATTATATATATATATATATATATATATATATATATATATATATATATATATATATATATATATATACACATTTTTACATTATATATATATATATATATATATATATATATATATATATATATATATATATATATATATATATATATATATATATATATATATATATATAAATACACACATAGCTGTGGCAAAAATTGAGAGACCGCTGCAAATTTTTCTAAAAATCATGTTTGAATCAAGCCGCATACAAGGTTATCCTAGAAAAACACTTCCTTCCTTCTGCTCAGGCAATGCTCGCCAACTCTGAGGACTGGTTTTTCCAGCAGGACAATACCCCATGCCACACAGTTAGGTCAATCAATGCTTGCATGGATGAAGGAGCACCACAACAAGACCCAGTCATGACCATTCCAATCTCCAGACCTGAGCGCACACACACACACAGGATCCGTACGATTATGTTCCAAATTAGTCGGATCTTATTTAGCAATTTTTGTGCATATGGTAAATTAAAGTGTAACCATCATTTTAATGACATAACTCAATAATACATATGTAAATGAGAAACTCTGTAATATATCTGATCAGATAAATCTGCTCCTTTCTCTGCCATTACAGAGATAGATGGCAGCTGTTACTGATGAGATTCTATGTAGACAGAAGGAAAAGGGGAGCTGACTCTCCAACCTCCCTCTACCTCTTCCCTTTACCCCTATTTCCACCCCCTGACTCTCGCACCTCCCTCTACCGCTTCCCCTTCATTTACCCTTAGTTCTTTGCCCTGACTTTCCCACCTCCCTCTGACTCTCACATCTCCCTCTGGGTCTCTTACCTCCATCTATTCCTTTTACCTATAGTTCTTCCCCGACTCTCCCACCTCCCTCCGTATATTGCATCTCCCTCTTCCTTTACCCCTAGTTCCTTCCCCGACTCTCGCACCTCCCTGTAGCTCTTCCCATTACCCCTAGTTCCTCCCTGACCCTTCCACTTCCCTCTACCTCTTCCCTTTACCACTCTAGTTCCTCCCCCTTACTCTTCCCTTTTCCCCC
This sequence comes from Allobates femoralis, assembly GCA_033576535.1. Lineage (NCBI taxonomy): Eukaryota > Metazoa > Chordata > Amphibia > Anura > Aromobatidae > Allobates > Allobates femoralis. The sequence goes on from JARQOC010000005.1 coordinate 555,836,828, forward strand.
AGTTCTTCCCCTGACTCTCCCACTTGCTCTACCTCTTCCTTTACCCCTAGTTCTTCCTCTTAACTCTCCCACCTCCCTCTAGCTCTTCCCTTTACCCCTAGTTCCTCCATCTGACTCTCCCACCTCCTTCTGACTCTCATACCTCCCTCTACCTCTTCCCTTTACCCCTACCTCCTCCCCTCTATTCTAGAACCTCCCTCTACCTCTTCTCTTTACCCCTAGTTCCTTCCCCTGACGCTCAAACCTCCTTCTACCTCTTCCCTTTACTCCTAGTTTTACTTTTAGTTCCTCCCTCTAAATCTCACACCTCCCTCTGACTCTTCCCTTTACCTCTAGTTCCTCCCTCTGACTCGTGCACCTCCCTCTACCCTTAGTTCTTCCCCATGCCCCTTTACCCCTAGTTCCCCCACTAACTCTCCCACCTCCCCCTCTCTGTCTTTAGCACCTCTCTCTAGCTCCTCCCTCTGCCTTAAGCTGCTCCCTCTTCTATCCACATATATCTCTTCAGTAACAGCTGCCATCTCCTATCTCAGGGATGGGAAAGTCTTCCTGAATACAGATTTTACCCCGGAATTGAGACTATTGATCATGACTGATCATTTGTGGCAGAGAAAAAAAAATAGATTTGTCTGATAAGATTTACTATAATATAAAGTTACTTATTTTCATGTGTACTATTGATTTACAAAATAAAAATTAAAACAACAGATACACTTTAATGGTTTTACCAATTTTAAGTCTGGCACCAAAACTGTTTTCACGTGAGGCAAAAAATTTCCATTCTTACCTCTTTTTTTCCCATTTTAAAGTAGAAAAAGTGTGTGTGTGTGGGGGGGGGGGGGGGGGGGGGGGGGGGAGTACCGTAAAATGTCATTTTTATTTTATTGTCGATTTTCCAAATTTAAAAGTGAATTTGCTCGGCTTGTTTTGGAGCAGGTTATCTAGGTTTCTAGCAAGAGAGGGGGTGATAGCAAAATTTTGGATCGTGTTTTGTTTTTGTATGCTATAATTTAAGTATATTTTTTACAAAATAAGTCCGTACCCTTCTCCTAATCCTTACCTGTGGATGACGGACCGGCCGCTCCTCTTTACCATAACCAGAAGTGATGGCATCATCATTCACTTGTTACATGAACGCTGCGGCCTGTGATTGGCTGCAGCAGTCTGGTGACATGAACAGCATGGCATCAGAGGGGCATCCAATGATGCACTAATAAAAGTCACCTGACCCCTGCAGCCAATCACAGGTAAACTGTGACGTCATAAGTTCTGATGCTGGTACAGACCTCGGAGAAATTAGGATCATACGTGTGATAGTGAGTAAATATGGAGGAATCATATCTGCAGATACTTCAAGATTGTACTTCTCTAAGAGTGCTTTCACATCAGCGGTAATGCAATTTCGCAGAAGATCCGGCAGATGTCGCCACACCTGCTGAATCTACCATGTAATGGCCAACTTGTGGCACTGATCCGTCAAGCCCCATTCATTCTCTATGGGGCTTTCGGTTGGGAGTGGTAAGTGTGGCATTGCCAAATCCGGCACTTGGGGCGCTTGTGGTACTGCAAAAAAATGCTGCTAGCAGATTCGGCAATACTGCACTTGCGCGCACCCTACCGCAAGCCCTGTAGAGAATGAATGGGGCTTGCCAGATCGCTCCCACAAGTCGGCCATTACGCGGTAGATCCAGCAGGTGTGGCGACATCTGCTGGATCTACCACAAAATTGCAATACCGCTGATATGAAAGGAGCCTTAAACAACTAATTTTGCAGTTTCCCCATAGATGGGGCATATAGTACTCACCAGCAAAAACTGAGTGAATTCCGCATAGGGTAAAAGCCTCTTTCGGTCTTTGCCGAAGTGCAGCTGGATGAATTCACAGTTCCAGTTGAATGGTATGCGCTGGTGAATGGTGGTCTGGCCAAAAACTTGCTTTACATCCTCTAAAAGCAAAAGGAAGAACAAAAGTCACTGCTGAACTTTGAGATGGAACATACATATTAGAAACCAACAGAACCTGCGGCTCAGACTTATAACCACTACAGTGGCAGGCATGAGCTATACCTGTGAGTCGCAGGCTCTTGTTTTTTAAGCTCTTTTTGTGAGTGCTCCTGGATCTTGAACTGACAACCTCTACAGTGGTAGGAAGGAGCTGACCTGTGGCTCACATGTCTAGGTCATGCCTGGCACTGTAGAGGTTGTCCGTTTAAGTTCCCGGGGCCCTCACAAACAAATAGAGAGAGCCTGTGGCTCAAATGTTTAGTTCCTGCCTGCAACTGTACAGGTTTTCTGTTCAAGTTGCAGGGACAATCACACAAAAGAAAGAGCCTGTGGCTCACAGGTTTACCTCCTGCCTGCAGCTGTAGAGGTTGAAATGGTAGAGACCATGTAGAACTCGACCATTGCCTTCTATGTAGACAGTAACAAAGCATGACGGACATTGATGGTCTAATGCCTAGCACAACAGACACAAAAGGCAGCCCCCTTCATTGTTTATAAGACACAGCATCATCCCTATGTAGTGCATACTTACTGGAAATATACAGACTAAGCCCAACCTAACATTTTTTGTCTTTTTTAGCTCCATCTGCATCTCTCTCCATTAAGATTCATGTAGCCTATTGTGACAGTTCGGTGGGTAGGATCCTTAGGCACATGGTGGGAAATGGAACATTACTGGCTAGAATGGAGACGGGTAGATTCCGGCTGAACTCTCAAATTCCCAACAGTAGATATGTTATAGCAAGTATGGAAAAAAAAATCAAAGAGTGGAGAGGGGGGGGAGGACAGGTTTCACTAGATATACCTCAACTTGGCATGATCTTAGGCTGCCTGAAATGCTCCATTTGCAGAATATTGGTCAGTGGAGGACAGGACCATGATACATGTTGCATGTTGAATGGTGAAACGGTGAAATCATTTGAAGAATTGGGGAAGGAGTTTCCCTTAGACCGTACCATGTTCTACCAATATCTCCAGGTGCGACATGCATTCTTTCAACAAAACAGACAGTTGCAGATACGGGTTCAGGCAGATAGTGTATTGGCCAAACTTAGGTCACAGCGTGGCACAAGAGGACTCATCACCTTGCTGTATCGGGGCCTATTAGAGACTCTTCTGGAAAGACACCCACTGACGGCAAGACTAAAATGGACCGAAGACCTAGGGCCTATTTCAGACGCACAATGGGAGGATACTCTGGAGTACATCCCCAAGACATCCATGAGTGAGTCTGGACGAATGGCGCAACTATTTACGGTACACCGAGTGTATAGGACTCCGGTCTGGATGTATAGAGCTGCATTAAGGGATGACTCTGGATGTCCTCGGTGTGGGACGGAGAAGTCGGGTACTATCCATATGCTTTGGTCTTGTCCTCGACTGTAAGCATTTTGGATAATTGTTTTAAACCTCATTCAAGGGGTGATGGGGGTGAACATTACCCAAGCCGTTAACTTGCATCCTGGGACATATGGAGACACATGCTGATGGATGAGTGGGGAAAGCTGGCAATTGCGAGGATACTGTATATGGCTCGAAAGACGAGCGCCCTGCACTGGCTTGATGGGGCAATCCCCCGACTAGAAAGGAGTTTATCTGTAAGGGAAGTTATACAATTTTAATGGAACGTAACACTTACATTAAGCGGGGTAACCTGAGGATATATGAACACATCAGGGGGACCTGGCTTGATTACCCAGGGCTGGCGTCCTTTGAGTTATTAAGGCACAGGATATTAGGACTGTAATTTGTAAGGAGTGAGGGGTTGGTCAATTATATATACGGAAACAAAGGTAGTTCGGTTAGCTTGGATACGCACATCCTAGAGTTAGCGCGTGGGTTTATGGGGGGGGGAGGCGAGGTAGATGCTTTACATGTTGGGGTATTAATGGAAAATGTTGATGTCCTGTACTGAATACTTTTGGTCATGTCTGATCTGTGACAAATAAAAAATACTTAAAAAGATTCACGTAGCCTAACAGAAGAATTTTATTTTTTTCAGCAAAAAACATGTTTTTCAGCAGCACCCTGCTTCTCCTCAGGGCTGCAGGACCCCCTTTCAATATGTGAGTTTGAGAAACCCACCTCTCATGAGCTGAATCAGATCTGTGCTGGAAGCTGGCTGACTGATGAATGTGTAAAGCTTCCAACATAGCTCGGCTACACAGTTTTCACTTAGCGGCATCCACTATAGATATCTGGCAGATCATCAAGCAAATCTATGGTTAGAATACACTATTCTTCTGAACACTTTGGGAGCTTGTAGATTAATTTGCCAAACCTTTTATCTTCTTCTGTCATACACAACAATATAGTTGCATGTGAGTTTTTATCTCATTGCTCTGTTAGCTGGTTTCTAGCAGAGATCAACACTTCTGCAATCCGCTGTACTCTGCCTTTACTATGAAGATGGAGATTGGCATTGTGGATATTTATAACATACCAGAGCTGTGGAGTCAGAGTCATGAAGTGGGGTCGATATCCATTTTGGTGGAGTCAGATTCAGGGCAATTGAGGAGCCTGAGTTGGGGGTTTGTCTTACCGACTGCACACCAGGGCTGTGGAGTTGGTTGGAGTCATGGAATCGGAGTCGGTGTCCATTTTGGTAGAGTCGGATTAAGAGACATTGAGCAATAAGAGTTGGTGTTCTAGCATACCGACTCCACAGGCAAAGTAAAAGCTCCATACTGCTGTCAAAGTGTACAACTGTTGATTTCTGCTGGAAACCAGCTAGCAGACCAATGATGTAAATGTATGAGTTTATCAATCTTAGGTGACTTTTCCAAATTATAGGTCATGGAGTCTGTGTTCATTTTGGTGGAGTCATAGTTGGAGTAGGAGTAAGATTCAGGGAAACTGAGCACTTGGACTTGGAGGTTTGTCTTACTGGCTGCATACCAGGGCTGTGGACTCTTATGGTGGGTTTACACACACCAACTTATCTATCCAACCTCTGACCAACTTGCTGGTTGCAGTGAAATCATGGACACATTGCTCCATTGTACACAGTCACAAAATATAACAATGTGTCCATGATTTCACTGCAACCAGCAAGTTGGTCAGAAGTTGGACAGATAAGTTGGTGTGTGTAAAGTGGCCCTTAGTCCATTTTGGTGGAGTCGGAGTTGAAGTTGGATTTAGGGTACTCAGGAGGTTTGACTTACGGACTCCACAGCCCTGGTCTCTATAGCAAATAGTCTGAAGCAGCAGCAGCAGGGAGGTAATTATACAGTAGTACTGAGCAGTGTAACAGTGAATCCAGTACTGTGGTGAGATAAACCTTTACTAGAAAGCCACATTACAATCTGCACGCCCTTCCTTCCTTACTCCCGTTTCCCCTACCCTCTCAGACTTTTACAGGCCACTCTAATCTTATTTCTAAGTGTGCTGGTAGGCCATGACTGATTATAGCTGTTTGTCAAAGTGCAGGAAGAGATGTCTCATATTTTTCTTAGCAGACATGACAAGGTTTCTTCTGCACTGTTGATTTATGCAATGTTTGTGGAAACAGCAGTGACCATTAGGGTACCGTTACACGTCGCAACATTGCATGAAATTTAACAGGTAATTTGCTGGTTGCAGTGAAATCATGGACACATTGTTCTATTTTGTTGCTGTGTACAAATGTAACAATGTCTCCATGATTTCATTGCAACCAGTAAATTGCCAGTGAAATTGCATGCAATGTTGCGACGTGTAACGGTACCCTTAAAGTTATAAAAGTTTTTTATTCACAGGCTGCAGAGATTGTGATAACGGTAGGGACTGCATCCACACTAAATAAGAGCAACAAAAAGTCAGAGGGCCATTTTTGCATCCAAAATATCCTTTCCTGTTCATATAGATACATAGGAAATGTTCAACAATACTTTTTTGCATTGGATAAATTGGGTTTTTGAGATTTTTTTTTTCATAAATTCCTATTTGGAAGTAGCTGAGGACAATTAGTGGATCTTATTTACATGAGCGCTGTACATTGCCGAGGTTTTATATTTATTTTTTGCATTTCGTGTGGGAAGATCACATTTATATACCGCTAAGGAAATTGCCCTAGTGTTGTTCTATTCAGTGTGACACATCTCTCCGCGGCTTGACACTGACTGGAGAGAATTATACACGTATATGAAGCTGTTTGCAAAGGTTTCCTACACAAAGTTCTCAGCAAAAAGTACAGCCGAACCCATAAAGACAATTACTGAAGTCTGAACGCCTCTCCGAGTCACTAACTTTGTGACTTAGTAATAAGAAAAAATACATATATTTCTACTGTTCACATAACCCTCACATGAGGTTTACAGTTTACTTAAAGGGAACAAGTCCCTTGGGCAGTCTTCTCTTCATATTACTGACAACATAAGGGTTTCTATTAGATATTATCTTCACCAGAGCTTAAAAGACCAAACGTATTCATATGGAACTGAACATCTGAAAAATGGCCCATACAGGTGATTGGAGTAAGTTTGTGTGCGACTACTAATATTCTCAATCGTATAGATGAAACGGAAAATAAAAAACCCTCCCCATATGTGACCATAAGAGAACAAATCTACAGATCTGCATAAGGGGTGATAACTGGAAACAAAGTTCCTGCAAGAGTAAGAAATGATGACATGAAGAAAAGTTCCGGTTTCACATTATGGGTGACTTGAGGCTATACAGGGTCAGTGGTCTGTGATAGGTAGCAATGGGTAGGATGTGATGACACAAGGAAAAGTTCCGGTTTCACTATATGGGTGACTTGAGGCTATACAGGGTCAGTGGTCTGTGATAGGTAGCAATGGGTAGGATGTGATGACACAAGGAAAAGTTCCGGTTTCACCTTCTTGGCTGACTTGAGGCTATACAGGGTCAGTGGTCTGCGATAGGTAGCGATGGGTAGGATGTGATGACACAAGGAAAAGTTACGGTTTCACGTTATGTGTGACTTGAGGCTATACAGGGCCAAAGGTCTGTGATAGGTAGCGATGGGTAGAAGGAGATGAGATGAGGAACTGTCCCAGTTTCACCTTTTTTGCTAACTTAAGCTATACTGGGTCAGAGGGGTGCGATAGGTAGTGATGGGTAAGAGGTGATGACATGAGGAAAAGTCTGAGATTCACCTTTTTGGCTGACTTGAGGCTATACAAGGTAAGAGATCTGTAATAGGTAGAGATTGGTAGGATGTGATGTCATGAGGAAAGGTCCTCGTTTTACTTTCTTGGGTGAATTGAGGCTATATGGGGTCAGAGGTCCGTTCTATGTAGCAATGGGTAGGATGTGATGATATGAGAAGTCGTCACTTCACCTTCTTGGGTGACTTGAGGCTCTACAGAGTAGAAGTCTGTGATAGGTAGCAATATGTAGGAGATGATGACAAAGAAAAGTCCCCGTTTCACCTTGGGTGACTTGAGGCTATACAGGGTCAGGTCTGTGATATATAGAGGGCTGGGAAGTGATGACATGAAGAAAAGTTCCTGTGTACCTCCTATGGTGTCAATGGAGACTGTACAGATAAGTGGAGTGTTAACATAAGAACAAGTTCTTGTATCCTTCCCACACCACCACAAAGGGTCACAGGGAGAAAGATTTTAGTATCTGACTGACTTATAAAAGGGGTCATAACATGATGAAAAGTTGAAATAGACCTTCATCTTTCTTCCTGTGCCTACTTGCTCCCCCATTCCTACTCCCTTATACAACACCGAAACATTTTGTCATAACTTTTTTTGTAGAGAAAAGTAATTAGTATCTTACTTTCAGCAGTTCCTCTTGAAATTAAAGTGCTTGTCCTGGTCTCTAAATAACGGGAGCAGCTCACAACCTTACTTACACCTAAGTAACTGGACTAAAGGAGTAGTGGCAGGAGATAAGAGGATGTTTGTACTCACCGTAAAGTCTTTCCAGGAGCCTTCATTGGGGGACACAGGAGACCATGGTCTTTGGTGTCCCCCAATGAAGCGATAGAGAAAAGAGGATTTTTGTACTCACCGTAAAGTCTCTTTCTCGGAGCCTTCATTGGGGCACAGCAAAACATGGTCTTCTGCGTCCTCCAATGCCAATGAAGGCTCCGAGAATGAGATTTTACGGCGAGTGCAAAAATCCTCTTTTCTCTATTGCTTCATTGGGGGACACCATAGACCATTGTCATCTCCTGTGTCCCCAAATAAAGCGATAGAGAAAAGAAGATGCCCTGTTTTTGGTTTTCTTTCTTTTTTCTTGGGCTATTTTTGAACAAATAAAAATAATTTAAAAAAAAAAAAAACTCGGGAACTACTTTGGGGGCTACTCTGAACAGTAGAGGGAGGTCACGAGGAGGGGACCGCCTCTCTGTAATATCCATATGCTCTTGTAAGAGTTGACTCGATTATACAAACATGGACAATCTCAATATCACCTGCGGTGAAGCTGCAGGCAAATTAACCTTTTAAATACTTGGTCGTTAATGCCCATTTCCAATGAGGAACTTTTTTTTCCCGTAAATACAGTTTTCAAAAAAAAAAATATATATATATTTAGATTTCTTTACTAGTTTGGATTTTTCAGAAAATTTTTAATTCTCTCTCTCACAAAACATGGGGTCTAATTTTTATATTTTTTCACTCTTTTTGTATTGCTATAACAGCGATATGGATATGCAGCGGCTTTTAATTTTTTTTTACTTTTTTATTTATGTTATATATATATATATATATATATATATATATATATATATATATATATATATATATATATATATATATATATATATATATATTATATATATATATAATTTAGCCTATTTTATTTTTCAAATAATTTTTCTTATTGTTTTGTATATGTACACAATCTGATTTCCCCTGTAACTAGGGCTGGTAGATTAGCCACAGTTACAGGGGAATTTCAGCCTTCTGCCTACAAGGGGACACTGTTTGGTTTATTGTAAAGAGACCATTCTAACACATGGGGATTTATATAGGAGAATTTACCATACAGGAGTCATAAACCCGAGGATACTTTAAGGACTTTATTATTGTATCTAATACGTTCAAGTCATAATTATCGTAATCATACAGGAATACTATCTTATTTTGTGTCAAAATTTTTTTTTTTTTTACAAAAATCTAATAAAATAACCACATTGCCTTAGTTATGTAGGTCGGCAAGAGCAAAAATTCATACATACACAATGCACACTTTCCTGTATTGCTGCAAATTGTGGACAGTTGCGCTTTAAGGCCATATTGAAAAGAATCCTGATGGACAGGGGAAAAGCGATTTTTACTTACCGTATTTTTCAGATTATAAGACTCACCTCCCACTAAATTTTGGGGGAAAGTGGGGTGTGTGTCTTATAATACGAGACTACTAGCTGTGCTGCAGAGGGTGGGGTGGCTCTAGAGTAGTGTCCGGAGGCTGGCGTGGGCTGCAGCTGGGGCCTGTGGTCACGTGGGCCTGCTCAATAGGCTCATGTAATATTCACTGCATCCCCTGTCCATCACTGGCGGAGGGAGCAGCGCATATTACATGAACGGGTGCCCAGATCAGCGGCTGCAGCCTGTGTCAATAGTCAGCGATTTCCACGCATCTTTGGTTGCATGGAAAGCGCTGACTATCCCGGCGATGGAGGTTAATACTACCCTGTCTCCATACTGCTCCCTGCAGCTGCTGCCATCCCCGCTGTCTGTGCTGTCCCAACATCCAGTCATGTGAACAGCACAGTCATCACTGTGCGCTTTTCACATGACCGGATACTGGCACAGCTCAAACAATGGGGATGGCGGCAGCTGCAGGGAGCAGTATGGAGAAAGGGGAGTATGATCTTTTATTATTATTTAAGTGGGTGCCACAATGGGGGCCATATCCTGGATGAAGGGCTTTGTACCAGCTTGGGGAGCTGTGTACCAGCATGAGGGGCCGTGTGCCAGCATGTGGGGCTATGTATCAACATGAGGGGCGCCTTGTGTACTAGCATGGGGTGCGCCTTATATACTGATTGTAAGACAGACACTAATTTCAGATTTTCTTTCATGGGAGCGTCTCTCCCAGTAACATAGGCTGGATGTGAGGTCTCTGTGTGTCCCAGTAATATAGGCTGGATGTGAGGTCTGTGTCTCTCCCCAGTAATATAGGCTGGATGTGAGGGCTGTGTGTCTCTCCAGTAATATAGGCTGGATGTGAGGTCTGTGTCTCTCCAGTAATATAGGCTGGATGTCAGGTCAGTGTGTCTCCTAGTAATATAGGCTGGATGTCAGGTCAGTGCGTCTCCTAGTAATATAGGCTGGGTGTGAGGTCTGTGTGTCTCTCCAGTAATATAGGCTGGATGTGAGGTATGTGTCTCTCCCAGTAATATAGCCTGGATATGAGGTCTGTGCATCTCCTCTAGTAATATAGGCTGGATGTGAGGTCTGTGGGTCCCTCACAGTAATATAGGCTGGATGTGAGGTCTGTGTGTCTCTCCAGTAATATAGGCTGGATGTGAGGGCTGTGTGTCTCTCCAGTAATATAGGCTGGATATGAGGTCTGTGTGTCCCTTAGGGTACCGTAAACGTGGCGACGGTACCACCGATTTGTTAGGCGATGCAGGGGCGTGGCCTATCGGCACTGATATCGCCCCTGCATCGCCTAATGTAATTGGGCGATGGCGACGCCTTTTACTGGTCGCCTGGTTTCAGAGCACTGCTCTGAAACCAGGCGGCCGATCTGGGGCAATGTGTACACATCGCCCCATGTAATCGGCCGCCGTCGACCTGACAGGCAATGGGAGCCATATGCTCCCATTGTTCTGCATCGCCGCTGGGGTTTTGAGACACCCATGCGGCGATGCTGCCTGTCAGCTCGCCAGTGCATCACCAGAGGTGTCTCCCTGTGTAAACCGGGGGGCGGCGACGCTGGCGGGGCGCCAAAAGCGTGCGCGCTCCCGCCAGTCGCCGCCGACATCTCCGGCGAGGTGGCACCGTGTGACGGGCCCCTTAAACTAATATAGGCTGGATGTGAAGTCTGTGTGCATTCCCCACTCTGAACATTGCAGGAATCTTTGTTAAACCCGTTCCTGCTGCTGACTTACACACAAAGAAGGGAAGAGGGAGCAAAAAGAGACCTGGTACACCATTCTGAATTCCTCTATGATACAGAGCCACTGACAGTCAGCAGATCATGTGTTAAATGGACCTCGGTCTGTCCGACGGTCTGCTCATGCAAAGAATGGGTCCTGATTATGATGCAGTTTTGTTCTTTGGAACCTCCGAAAACTTTGCCTGCCATTACTGGGGTTCATAGCACCAGTCTATGAAAATATAAGATATCCCCACAAGTAAAGTCTCTACATACAGGAGACATTCTAGCTACAGACTTCACTTTTACATTCAAATCCTCAGCACGATTTATAAAGCACATTAATAAAGGTCTGTTCTTTATTCCCATTCAATAATCACACACTCCCTTAAGGGATAGCAAATGTAATATATAAACAGAAAAATCATTTACCAAAAGTTACTTCTCCTTTCCCCGTTTTGTCAAAGAGTTGAAAAGCCACCATAAATAAAGCATCGGGAGCACAGAGGACAGACTCGAACGCCACAAACTCCTGGAAGGAGATTAACCTGGAAAAATAAGGAAAAGGTTAGAATACGAGACAGAATGGAGGAGCTCTCCGGACAAGAAACATAGCTCTGCTGGTGCAATCACTGTGTACATACATTACTGATCCTGAGTTACCTCCTGTATTATACTCCAGAGCTGCACTCACTATTCAGCAGGTGCAGTCACTGTGGACATACATACATTCCATTACTGATGCTGAGTTACCTCCTGTATTATACTCCAGAGCTGCACTCACTATTCTGCTGGTGCAGTCACTGTGTACATACATTCATTACTGATGCTGAGTTACCTCCTGTATTATACTCCAGAGTTGCATTCACTATTCTGCTGGTGCAGTCACAGTGTACATACATTACTGATCCTGAGTTACCTCCTGTATTATACTCCAGAGCTGCACTCACTATTCTGCTGGTGCAGTCATTGTGTACATACATTACTGATCCTGAGTAACCTGCTGTATTATACTCCAGAGCTGCACTCACTATTCTGCTGGTGCAGTAACTGTGTATATACATTACATTACTGACCCTGAGTTACCTCCAGTATTATACTCCAGAGCTGCACTCACTATTCAGCAGGTGCAGTCACTGTGTACATACATTGCATTACTGATCCTGAGTAACCTGCTGTATTATACTCCAGAGCTGCACTCACTATTCTGCTGGTGCAGTCACTGTGTACATACATTACATTACTGATCCTGAGTTACCTCCTGTATTATACTCCAGAGCTGCAGTCACTATTCTACTGGTGCAGTCACTGTGTACATACATTACATTACTGATCCTGAGTTACATCCTGTATTATACTCCAGTGCTGCACTCACTGTTCTGCTGGTGCAGTCACATGTGTACATACATTACTGATCCTGAGTTACCTCCTGTATTATACTCCAGAGCTGCACTCACTATTCTGCTGGTGCAGTCACTATGTACATACATTACATTACTGATCCTGAGTTCCCTCCTGTATTATACTCCAGAGCTGCACTCACTATTCTGCTGGTGCAGTCACTGTGTACATACATACATTACTGATCCTGAGTTCCCTCCTGTATTATACTCCAGAGCTGCACTCACTATTCTGCTGGTGCAGTCACTGTGTACATACATTACTGATCCTGAGTTACCTCCTGTATTATACTCCAGAGCTGCACTCACTATTCTGCTAGTGCAGTCACTATGTACATACATTACATTACTGATCCTGAGTTACCTCCTGTATTATACTCCAGAGCTGCACTCACTATTCTGCTGGTGCAGTCACTGTATACATACATTACTGATCCTGAGTCACCTCCTGTATTATACTCCAGAGCTGCACTCACTATTCTGCTGGTGCAGTCACTATGTACATACATTACATTACTGATCCTGAGTTACCTCCTGTATTGTACTCCAGAGCTGCTCTCACTATTCTGCTGGTGCAGTCACTGTGTACATACATTACATTACTGATCCTGAGTTACCTCCTGTATTATACTCCGGAGCTGCACTCACTATTCTGCTGGTGCAGTCACGGTGTATAGACACTACTGATCCTGAGTTGCCTCCTGTATTATACTCCAGAGCTGCACTAACTATTCTGCTGGTGCACTCACTGTGTGTAGTCCTGAGTTACAGCCGAACTATACTTTTTTTATTCTGTTTCCATGAATCAGAATGTTTGATTGATATATATTATTTTTATTCTAATTATATATATATCTATTATATAATTACGAATGGATTTCGCGCACCAAACTCGCATGCGACACCATGCGACAATGTCGTCATGTGAATACGAAAAATGCATTGGCCGCGCAGCGGCCAATGCGACCAGTTGTAAGGCGACTCGCTATGCCCGCGTAGCGGGCATGGCGAGTCGCCTTAGCACCGCGAAGCATTGGCCGCGAAGCGGCCATTGCGAGCAGTTCTAAGGCGACTCGCTATGCCCGCGCAGCGGGCATGGCGAGTCGCCTTAGCACCGCGAAGCATTGGCCGCGAAGCGGCCATTGCGAGTCGCAGACTCGCTCTACTAGAATCCCGATGCATTGTGCATCGGGCACCCATCTAGTATATATATATTCACATACAATGATGAAACATTGATTTTTAAATATTATAGATCCTTCCCTATAAATGAATGACATGAAAATAAATGGAAATAATAATAAATAAAAGTTTCTAAATCATATTGGTAGCAATAGGTTAAAGCATCGTTTAGGAATTAACTCAGTACAAGTCACAGTAATGAAAGCTGCATTTCACGTCTTTTGTTTAAATGCTGCTCACGCACTTGGAGATTTCTCAAAAGGTTAATGGAGAGATTAAAAAAGGAGCATGGATACAAAAAGGAGCAATTTCATTGACTTGAGAACAGCCAAGGATTAGATCCTATGAATAAATGCATTCCCAATGATGGCGTAAAGAACAAAAGATAGGGCTTAAAAAAAATACAAGCATTACATACACATATCTATATCTATATTATATATATATATATATATATATATATATATATATATATATATTATATATATATATATATATATATATATATATATAATCTTTTACACATAATATTATATTATATATTGTATACACACTTTTTTTGTATATATATGTAGATATATACGGTAGTTTAATAGATTTTATCTATATATAGATAGAGATATATGTATCATATATGAAAACTACATCATATATATATATATATATATATGGATAAGTTACACAAAAATATCAAAGCTAGAAAATATTTAAATCGAGAAACAGTCTTTAGATTTGCTTTAAGTTTTCTTTTTCCATTTACCTTTCTAATATGTATATGACAATGATATGAAATTAAGAATAAAATGTTAAATATATTTATATATATTATACCTATATATCAAGTAATTTTCTTACAATATTAATGTTGCATATACATATATAAAAATATATATATTTTAAAATCTCATGTATGTGTGTGTAAAATAAAATGGGTACAAAGTGTGTGTATATATATATATATATATATATATATATATATATATATATATATATATATATATATATATATATATATATATATATATATATATATATATATATAGACACACACACACACACGTATACTTACATACTGTGCATGTGTGTATTATGTATCAACATATGTATGTTGAGATATTATATACGATGCAAAATGTATATATATATGTATATATATCATTCTGCAGGTTGTCTTCCAGCTTTAATCAGATGAGGAGGGCAGTGCTGTGATTATCCCGTCCACATTGTTCCTCGGAGGGCTCTCCATTATCTGGGGTAAGTTATCCGGCAGATAATATATTCGGCCCTCCGGAGGATGAACACCTGTTTTTCCCGCACATGAAAAGAATTGGTTGTAAGTCGTATGTTGAAGTTCATATTTAAATTTTATTTAATGACACCTAATGATGTGCAATCAGGAGGAGGGGCAGGGAACGGGGGAGGCGCTGGGCTAATCCCGAAAAGAGAGCTTGTTGCCATGGTAACTGCCCTCCGCCGCGCCGGCGGTGCTGAGAACACGGACGCTGCGCTCCGCATTATTTAGGCTTCTCTGGACATAAAGAACTCGGCATGTAATTGACTGTGTAAAATTGATGCTCAGTTACTTCATTGTACGGGTCATAATTGGAGTAAGTGAATACGTCACCGTTATTAGGGAGTAAATCTGTTGTGATTTACCACCGCCGCTGCGGCCGGCCCCGAGTATCACGGGCCGGAATACAATAAGGCCAAAATAGCCGGTTTAATTAACTTGTAAAAATTGGGTTAATTTCAATGCAGCTGCTGCCGCAGATCCCCGGATCGGTGATCGGATTAAAGCCTGACATTTACATCGGAGGGTTTATTTAATAAGGCTCGGCACACACTTTCATTTACTTTTGGTATGTTTTTTATTTTACATTTTTAGCATTCGTATATACACGCAAGCATGAAAACACAGGACCATGCCGGAGTTTCAAGGCAGGTGCCAAAGAAATAGTATTAATCATGTATGCTTTACAAAGAAAAACAGATGTGTTAATGCAAAAGGGAATGAACACGAGATCTAAACCCCATCGATATTTGCACAAAGTCAGTGAATTAGTAAGATTATGGTCAGATGGTGTTTAAGTAACCAAACAGATTATTATATTATTATTATCATCATTTTCATACATTTGAGTTAATGACTGTGTTGGAACAACCAAACAAACACTTGTGTAGGAGGCTTAAAACTGGGTGAGGTACAGCCAAAGTCTGCAACCAAAGGTGAGGTTGTGGAAGACAGCTTCCTGTCACACGTCACAGCCCCGAAGGTATGACTAAGAACAGCAACAAGACACAAGGTAGTTATACTGCATCAGCCAGGAGTCATTAGGATAACATTTCAAAGCAAAACTGGGTTTTCACCATGTGCTGTTCAAGCTCTTTTGCAGATACACCAAGACGGGCAACATGAGGGATCATGGAAGCAGTGGTTAGCCAAGGAGGATGAAAGACACATTGAGCTTACTTTCCGTCTAAATCTGAAGATGTCTAGCAGTGACATCAGCTCAGATCTAAAAGTAACCAGCGGGACCAAAGTGCATCCATCCATTGTTCATGGAAGTCAGGACAGAAGAGGCCTTCATGGAAGAATGGTGGCCAAAAAACCCATACCTTCTGTAAAGAGACTCAACTATGCACAAAAACATATGAACTGGGGGGGGGGGGGGGGGAAGAAAAATGCCAAGGGGTGCTCAGGACTGATTAGGTAAAATGTGAAACATTTGGCTGTAACAAAAGTAGTTTGTTTGCACAAGGGCTGGAAACCAGCACAGTAATGAGGGCCGGTGTTCCAATGAAGCACCGTTGAGGGTCCTGGTTGCATGTCAGCATATGGAGTTGTGGATTTTGACAGGATTAATGGTGTCTTCAATGCTTAGAAAATACAGTAGATACTTATCCATCATATAATCCCATCAGGGAGGCGTGTGATAGGCTCCAAATTTATTCTGCACCAGGACAAGGACCCCAGACACCAAACATCCAGCCCAGGTCAGTAAAAACTATATTTATTGTAAGGAAGAACAAGGAGGAGTCCTAGAGGTGTATGACCCGGCCCCCACAGAGCTCTGATCTCACATCAATCTGTCTGGGATCACATGAAGAGATAGAATTACCGGTATCCACATAAGCCTCATACACAGGGGGTCAGGTCTCCAAGATGTTAGAAAACCCTGAATGCAAGTGCATCTAGAAGACCTGATGAAAGCACATGGCGGTCACACCAAACACTGATGTGATTTAGGTTTGGTGTGAGGAGGGGAAAAAGGGAGATGATTGTGAATCTACAAAACTGATAAGAGCCTAGTCAGGAGATGATAGGGAGGTGAGCAGATAGAAATCAATGGACTGGAGACAGGTGGCTGGTATGTTAGGAGTTATCTCCCTTCCTGAAATCTAACTACTGAGGCCTATAGGCCAGGTTCTGGTGGCTGAGCTACTTGGAACAAAGCTGTACACTATGTAAGATAAAAGCTCATATGGCAGCAGACAGCACGAGAATAAGCAAGTTTGCAATTAAGTTGCTTTTCTTTTTTGGTCTGAAGCACCAGAGCCCTGGGAACTTCCACCTACTTACGAACGTCCCTAAAGCCGCAATATCACGCACGTGTCATATGAATGATGATTACTAATCAGAAAAGGCTCTGGGGAACCTAGAGGGCTCTATTATGGCAGCCATGAATTACCGGAAGAGGCAGTGACCAAGGTCTTGTGAATCTTTTTGCTCAACTATAATCTACATTGTTGAGGGAGCATACAACATGCAGATCTCCAAGCTTGCTTGCAACTATATGAATAAAAATTGTTGCAAATGAGGGAGATTTGGTGCACCCTTGGTGTGGCCAAAAGTTTAGTGCAATGTTACACCCCCTCAATTCGCTTACAGAGATCTGTCACATCTTGATTGACCACACTCAAGCAAATGCAGCTTGACTAACTTTAGGCAGCACTCGTTTGAGCATAATCACTTAAGATGTGACAGATCTCTAAGCGAATTGAAGGGGTGTACTGTGGCACTGAGCTTTTGGCCACACCAAGGGTGCACCGAATCTGCCTCATTTGCTAACATTTTTTCATAGATGAAAGCCAACAAGGGTGCACAGAACCACACAAAATAGGCTTTTTCAACTAAACAACTAAAATCTAAACTACGGATATTGTTTATAGGGGCTATGTACCAGTACGAGTGGTCTAATAACAGTTATAGGGGCTACAGACTGCCTTTAAATTGCTCATGCCAGCCTTTAAACCATTGGACCCATGCAAGAAACAAGCTAGAATCGATTTATATGTAGTGTGACAGGTGTCCGAGACCTGGTACTCCATCAAACAGGTATCGATCAGTTAACGAAACAATTCTATGAGAGAATACTCCCTATACCATGTAGATGAACTATGCCCACCAGGCAGTTTCCTATGCCCACCAGGAAGTTTCCTATGCCCACCAGGCCACACACGATGACCACCAAATTACTATGCCCACCAGGCAACACACCCCCATGCCCACCAGGCAACACACCCCCATGCCCACCAGGCAACACACCCCATGCCCACCAGGCAACACACTCCCATGCCCACCAAACATATTAGTACACACAGGGCCAACAGAAGATGGAAGATCCAGATTAGAGGTTGTCCCTTTATTACCACCCTGGACATTATTTCATCCGTCACCCATTCCCATTAGCTTTAAACGAATCCCAAAAAACCCAACCTCGTGCAAAATACATTAAAAAAATAATCTATTTTCAATGCCGCCGTTTATTTAAGATGATCACGCCTGCGAATGACAGCGTTGCGTCCCCAGGTCTTGCGGCCGATATTACGGAGAATGTCATTTTCTCCGAAGACT
Organism: Allobates femoralis; assembly: GCA_033576535.1. NCBI lineage: Eukaryota > Metazoa > Chordata > Amphibia > Anura > Aromobatidae > Allobates > Allobates femoralis. Next base: position 555,855,277 of record JARQOC010000005.1, read on the forward strand.
ATTATTATTTTTCAAAAATCTCGTCCAGAAAGAGAGAAATATTTTGCCCAAATGACGAATAATTGTAAGTCGCACAATAGACTGTACGTGGGGCTGGGAGCGTGTCACGCCTTGACTCCTAATGCCTTTCAAAAGTAGCTTTCTATGTGTCTTTCTATTATATAATGTCATCTTTTAGTGCATCCGTGGAAGCTTCGGAGCGCAGGGTTGCCCGGCAACAAGAGAATTATGTGTCAGCGAACAATTAACGGAGCTGACACCCGGAGCCCAGCAACCATTTTCAGAGCCGAGTCTACATCAGGAAATCTTCCCGTACATCCTTCTTCCCACTCCCTCCAGCCCCGTCCTCCGCTCTTACAGAATTTTTTTTTTTTTCCGAAGGGTTAAATAAATATCACATATTGCGGAGATTAACATGTTGCTGTAACTATGAAATAAAAATGGGATTTGGACAAAATGAAATGGGGTCAGTTGAAAAAAAAATACATTTCCAAGGAGGCCGGCACGCACGTCAGAGGCCGAGGCAATTATGCCTGCAATTTGATTCTTTTCAATGCATAGAAAATCCTGGAGGAAACGCCTTCAATGCACAGAAACTTCCCGTCTGCCCAAGCAACCAGAATCCATATCAACCAAATTCCTCCATCTTCCACTCTTGAGGTGGTCATCCAATGGCGTTACCATCAAACCTGTAGAGACCAGTAGTTTCCCAAGTCATCACTGACTTGCCCCAGGAAGAAGCTAGTGTGCGAAACTCAAGATCAGGCAGAAGCTGGCACATGGGACCATTACTTGAGTTAATATCAGGGTGGTCAACCAATGGTGTTGCCATGAATCCTGCAGACAAACAGTTTCGTAAATGATCAATGGCTTGTCCAAGGAAGAAGCCAACAAGTGAAACTCCAGGTAGGGTTATAAGCTGTGAAACTAGACATTTTTTAAGTTAATATTGGTGTGGTCATCCAATGGTGTTGCCATCAGTCTTGCAGAGACCAGTAGTTTTGCAAGACATTACTGGCTTGCCCCAGGAAGAAGCTGATAAGTGAAACCTAAGGTCAGGCAGACGCATGTGACATTTTTAGTTAACATTAGTGTGGTCATCCAATGGTGTTGCAATCAGTTCTGCAGAAACCGGTAGTTTCTTAAATCATCACCAGCCGGCCCCAGGAAGTTGCAGATAAGCGAAACTTAAGATCAGCCAGAAGTTGATGCTATGACATTTTATGAGTTCATATCGGATTGGTCATCCAATGGTGTTGCCATCAGACCTGCAGAGACCAGTAGTTTCACAAGGGATCACCAGCTTGCCCCAGGAAGAAGCTAACAAGTGAAACTCTAGGTTGGGAAAAAGCTGAGGTGTGACTTTTTTAAGCTTAATTGATATTGGTTTGGTCATCCAATGAGGTTTTCATGTGTACTGCAGACCAGCAGTTTCACAAGTCATCACCAACCTGCCCCAGGAAGAAGTTGACAAGCAAAACTCAAGGTTGGGCAGAAGCAAGCACGTGTGACATATTTTGAGTTAATATTGGTGTATGGTATTGCCATTAGTCCTGCAGAGAACTGCAATATGGCAAGTCACCACCGACTTGCCCCAGGAAGAAGTTGACAAGTGAAACTCGAGGTTGGGTAGAAGCTGAAGCTTGTGACATTTTCTGAGTTAATAGTGTGATTATCCAATACTCTTGCCATCAGTCCTCTAAGGACCATTAGTTTTGCAAGTGATCACCGGACTTAACCCAGGAAGCAGCTGATAAGCGAAACTCATTGTTGGGCAGACAGTATGACATTTTGAGTTAACATAGGTGTGGTTATCTGATGGTATTGCCATCAGGTCTGCAGACACCAGTAGTTTCACAAGTGATCACCGGCTTGCCCCAGGAAGAAGCCAACAAGCGAAACTCAAGGTCGAGCAGAAGCTGGTGTGCGTGACCTTTTTTTTTTTTTTTTAAAGTGTTTATTCATTTAATTCCTGAAAGTTAATACTTGGACTGGTCTGGCCTAAGTCCAGTTGATTTTGAAGGGAAACAGCAGTATTTTTTGAGGCAATTGCTTGTGTAATTACTGGTCTTAGCAGGACTGATAGAAAAATCAATGGATGAATTTACAGACGGTGGAAGTGTATCGGAAAAGATTCAGGGTGATGAGGGTTTTGCTATAAAGAACGTTAATGCGACAAAGTTGTATTAAATGGAGGATCTGAGAAGAATCTAAAAAGAGGGAGAATCTGAGGTGTGTCTGAAAGGGGGAAGGGTGATTGAGGAAAACCCAAAAGGGCCAGGAGAATCCAAAGTGAGGAGGGAGATCCCCAAAAACCTAAAGGAGGGAATCCATAGTGGAAACAGGGTATCTGAAGGTGTAATTTGAGGGTATTCCAAAAGGGTAAGGAGGGGGAACCCATAGTTTAACCCAAATGGGAAGGGGGAATCAGTAAGGAATTTGAAGAGTTGTGGTAGGGGTGGAAGAAGATTCTGTGGGGAATCAGGGAGATTGAAGGGAGTCAAAGACAACAGCTAATGCCAAGGACAGAATTGGACCACGTTTGCTGAAATGTATTTAATAGTTTGTATAAAAGCCTTTATTGGTGATGAAGCTCCAGACCCCTCCTGTATGGAGACACTACTCCCTGCATTGCTCAGGTGATTTTGGCCCATTCTTCCACACAAACACTCTTCACATCCTGCAGATCCCGTGGATCCTTCTATGATGTCTGAGCTTTAGTTCCTTCCAGACATTTTCTATTGGATTCAGCTCCGGTGATCGGCTCGGACATTCTAGCAGATCTATTTGTTTTCTCTGAAACCAATTGAGAGTTTCCTTGCTCGTGTGTTTGGGATCATTGTCTGGTGATATGTCCGTCCTCGTTTCATTATCATGATCCTGGAAGATGGCAGCAGATTTTTATCAGGAATGTCTTGGTACATTTGTCCATTCATCCTTCTTTCAATCTTATGACGTTTGCCAGTGTCATATGCTGAAAAACAGCCACACACCATGATGTTCCTACCTCCACACTTCACTGCTGGTGGTGTTTTTGACGTGATTGGCCTTTAGGTCTTCAAACATGATGTGTATTATGGCACCAAAGAGTTCAATATTGATCTCATCTGACCAGACTATATTCTCCTAGTATTTCACAGCCTTGTCTAAATGTAGTTGAGTAAACTTTAAATGCTCTTGAACCTGCTTTATGTTCAGCAATGGAGTCTTGCGTGGTGAACATGCATACAGGAGCGTGCATACAGGTCATGGAGGAGGATGGTATAACTTACTGTTTTCTATGAAACAACTGTACCTCTTGATTCCAGCTCTTTCTGTAGTTCTCTACAGGTGGGTCTTGACTCTTGGACAACTCTTCTAACAATTCTTTTCACTTCTCTGTGTGAAATCTTGCGGGGAGCACCTGGTCATGGCCGGTTTATAGTGAAATTCATGTTTTTTCCCACTTCCAGATCATGGCCCCAATAGAGCTTACTGGAGCCTTCAGTAGTTTAGAAATCCTTCTGTAACCGATACCATCAGTATGTTTTACAACAATAATGTTGTGAAGCTCTTGAGACAGCTCACTGGTTTTACCCATCATGAGATGTTTCTTGTGTGGCACCTTGGTAATGAGATGCCTTTTTTTAGATTATCAGTTGAACCAGCTGATATTATTTATCACTAAGTAGCAGGATTGCTTTCTAATTACTGATAGATTTCAGCTGGTGTCATGACTTTCAATAGCTTTTTGTACCTCTCTTCCTTCATGCAATCAATACTTTTTTCCTGTGTCATTTCTCATTATTATGCATCACTAGGTTTATGGAGACCTATGGTTTGATTTCTTTGCCTGTGTGAATTGGATGGGTTGTTACTGATATCTGGGGATAAATTCGTGTTATACCCTACTGACTTGTGCAGAGGTTATCTAGCCCATTTTAGTGTCAGTCCTATGATGGAGAAAGCATTGAGGACAGGCTATGCCTTCATAACAATGCTGGCACCGAACAGCGATGTCTTGAGCAATGATGGTTATGTAACAAAAGGCAAAATTCACCACCAAGAACAAAAGCACAATAGGGCAATCAAAGGTCTTATAGCCTTTATAATGAAAAGTATATTGACTTTTTGGAGATCATTTTGTTAAAGAGGATATCCAGTACATGTTTTTGTCTATCCGTGGAATATCCCTCGGCACGGCCCCGATTAGCTGTCTGCAGGTCCGGCTGGATGTAATCAATGTGCAACAAGGACACAACGGGCCCATGCACTGTGTATTGGCCGTTCTCAGATTCTGCAGCTCAGGCTACGTTCACTTCAGTGCATTGAGCTGGACACTACAGTGTACAGAGATCTGCTAGATTTCTGACCCATTTACTTCCAACCACTTTGGGACCTCTGAAGAGCTGAATGATGAAGGATGTGGAGACACAAGGGTCAAGGATGCTCTCGTCCGCTAGTCTGGCAGTCTTTAGAAATACCGCCCAGGACCAGTGACTGGCTATACTCTTCATTCCACTGAACGGCCGTACTACTTTCCCGTGGTCAGAGTACTACTCAGACAACACAGGGTGAAGGTACCACACTCCAGTAAGACTTTATTGGGTCAACGGCATATAGTACATTCCCAGCAAGGTCACAAGATGGTCAATAATGAATAAAGTTCCATGTGGTCTTGCAGATTTATCCCATGGGCTGAGGAAATAACCTCAAAATGAACAGCAAACTCAAGTTAACAGTACAAACAAGGAGGCAAAGAGTTTTTTCTGCTTTACAAAAAGTGATGAAATTTATTCATCATTTATAGTGCAACCCAATTTAAAATAGGTGCAAAATGGCTGAATAGATACAATGGATACACATTAGCATAGCAATATATCATAATGGGCACCAGAACATATTGCACATATTCCCAACAAAGAGATGACCAACCATATACAGCAGCATATGGGGTCCTGCATGAAGGGTCCTCACTGGAGGGGTTCTCTACCCCCAGTACTAGCATATGCTAAACAGTGACCACTAGGTAATGCACAGCCCTTAGGTGTGATTTGTGATTTCCTCCCTCCATGCATAGTGATTGATAATGTATTATGTTGACATGTAAATGCTGCTGTATATGGGGGGGGGGGGGGGTCATCTCTTTGTTGGGAATATGTGCAATATGTTCTGGTGCCCACTGTGATGTATTGCTAAGCTAATATGCTAATGTGTATCCATTGTATCTATTCAGCCATTTTGCTCCTATTTTAAATTGGGTTGCACTATAACAAATTTCATCACTTTTTGTAAAGCAGAAAAAAACTCTATTGTCTCCTTGTTTGTAAGGTCACAAGATGGTGCATGGGACAAAGTCTCACCTTTCCGCTGGTTCGTCAAGGATCAAAACCTCCACGAGTTCGGAGGATCCCTTTTTGTTGGTCACCCCAATAAGTGGAGGTAGCGCCAAGCTTAGGATGCGGACCGAGCACAGTGAATTATGTGGCCAGGTGACCGGATTATCCCATATGGCATTCTCCAAAAAATGGGTGGTCTCAGTGTTGGGCAGTGGTTGTAAGCCACCAGTTGGAACCATGATCCATATGCTGAATTTCTGTATAACAACACCTGGTGACAGGAGCAGCCTCTTTTTAGATCCCTCTGCTCCTATTTGAGCAAAATAGAAAAAGATGTATGTCAACTCACCCTTAAGAAGGAGTCCTCCATGAATCCTTCGCCGGGTGGTATGTGCAGACCCGAAGTAGGCTGCAAGATGGACAAAAACAAATGCCACGACCTCTTCGGTGGGATTCCCCAAGAGGCCCTTGAGTCTGTTCCTGGTCATATCTGAGAGCTGCTTCGGTCTCCAGTATGGTCACTGACCGCACTCACCAGTGTGGAGCCTGCTGTTTTGGATATGGTATGTCGGTGGACCCCCTCAGAATCACAGGAGACGCACGGAAACTAGCAATGCCATAGTAGAAAAGCTTCAGAGACAAATTCAAGAAAAGGAAATTCTAGCGTCCAGAGGAGAAGTATTTAAAAAATTAAAGTGTTTATTGTTAAACCATTAAAGAGTCCATCTCCCAGCAAGATGATGTTACGGGTACAGACACATCGTTCCAACACGTGTCGGCAAGAATTACCTTAGTCATGGAACTCCTATTTTAGGGCATTGTGTCCCACAGGAGTGAAGGAAGATAATCATTGCTATTCCCTCAGTTGCTAGTTCAGTTGCCCTCCAGACTAGTATACCACAGGGGGTTGATGCAATCCACAATCAGCAGACATACAAAATGAGTACCGGACACTCCCAAATGAAACAATAGCACATGTCCCTTGACTTGCAGAATAAAAAGGAATGATATTTCTGGTATAATGAAGAATAGTTAACCCCCGCACAAGTGGCCAAATATTCCTTATTGACGCCGAGTTGTCACACCGGATCCCAACTGATCATGCAATGCTGACCTATCATAAGGTCTCCTGTAACAACTATACAGTAAATTAAGAAATAAAAAGACATCTGGAAGACAAGAGGCTTCAACTAGTCTAATGCTCAAGTCTTATGTCTGGGCAGGAAGAAAGAACAAATAAAAAAAAAAAAAAAAAAGAGGAAAAAAAGAAGAAGAGGACCGTGTTGCCTCCCGTTAAACCCCCTGGAATTCAAATATTAAACAGAAATAGTAAAATGGAATATGCATGGACTCACCCATCTTTAGTCTGATCCACCACGCCCGCCAGAAGCTGGATGGTTTTGGGGTTTGGTTCTCCATCTCCTGTGAAGTTCAGGTAACGTCTGACAAAGTCAATTGGTGACATAAATCGTTCTCCATTTTTTTCCACGCTGGCATACTACAAGAAAAAAAATTGTACATGATTTTTCAGGGCAAACATTAGTAATCCATTGTCTAGTTTATCAGAAATGAAGAAACTCCATAATTGACTTGCTATTAAAATTGTGTTCCTGTGCAGTCATAGGTGGTGAAGTGACCGCCAGCTCCTTACTTCCTGTTAGTCCGTAAAGCACAGAGTACAGACTTCCGGTCTGTGCTTTGTCTGACTACACCAGCAACTCTGATGCGTGATGTCGGGGTAGGGGGGAGGGACATGGCCTGTTGCTACACAAGCTTAGATTAAGTAGGTATTGAGGTTGAGGGAGCTCTACCATGCTTGTAATGAGCGGTTGATTCTCAGAAGGGCGTGACTGAAGTATCCAAATTTAATGGAAGTCAATGGGGAACTTCAAAATTCTGGAAAAATGTTTGAGTATACTCTGTAGACGAGTCGCACCCATCCGAGCATCGAACTGCTCCTTACGAGTACCGAGCACCCGAGTATGATAGCGCTCGCTCATCACTAGTGAGGGTATGTACAGGGAGGGAGAAGACAATGCAGGCGCCACAAGAACAAGTAATCTAGCAACTTTCTTACTTTAGCCAAAAGGGATGGTGCTAGATTACTTCATAACAAATGTTCATTGCTCATTGCAAGAGTCGCCAAGAGTAAAATAACTGACTGCAGAAGATTCTCAAGAGAAATGTGAGGAAAGAGAAACTGCAGTGATATATCCACCTTGAGCCTGTCTTGGAGTCTCAGGATGGTGCTTTGTCGGTGGAAGGGGCGATAATGAGAGCTCTCCCTTTGGGAAACATAGTCAGAAAAGATGGAAACAATTGCAGGCCACAAGTATGGCTGCAGGGGGCTAAAGGAAAGGAAATTTGGGGATTCAAACGAACATCCAGAACGTTTTTGAGGGCTTTTTTGTGATGGAAATAAGAGCATTTTACGGTCTGCAACATAAAAAGCCCTTCTACCCTTACCTTGACGAATATAGATTTCAGCTCAGCTGGGTCAGCTCTCTTGGTCAATGCTACCTGGAAATGTGAAAAAAAGATGCATATATCAAAATTCATGGTGAAAAACATGTCTATGAGCTACAAGTTATATGTAAAGTTGGCTAATAACTACCAGTCAATATAGGGTATACGCCAGACATGTTGGAATCCATGCCAAGAATTGTGCCGATCCTGAGAACGCAGACCCTGCAGAGCTGCTCCCTTAGCCATCACCAACTACCACTGGCCAAAAGGTATCATAACAAGTGAATGGGCTGTCATCTTAAACATTCATAAGAGTAGGATCCTTCTGTCACATCCCCATCAACTTCTGCACCATAAACTTCTGTTTCTGTCACCAGGCATCACCGTTATTCAGTCTGTAGGTACTGACTTCACAGTCTGACAGAGTGGAGGTGTGTGTGTGTGTGTGTGTGTGTGTGTGTGTGTGTGTGTGTGTGCTGTCCAGCTGCAGTCATTAACTACTAGCTTCATCCTATGGGAAAGCAATACACCCTACTAATATCTTCAGCTTATTGCTGGAAGCTGCCAGAAATAGCTTTTGGTTTCCCTGGCTAGTCTCGTCTGGTATTGTTTTTCCTGTTCTACCCCAGCTTGTGTTTTGGACACTTCTGTGTAAAAAATCAGTGCAAAAAATCCGCACAGGAAAAAATATACGCAAGCTGCCTCACCTCTTTGCAAAAAACGTACAGACCAATAGCCCTGTTTTTGATACTTTTTTGATAGCACTCGCTACAAACTGGAAAAAATACTTATTATAAACAGAGAGATTTTTGTGTGATTCCTGTGCGGATTTTTTGCACTGATTTTTTGCAGATTTTCTGGTGGTGGATGAATGCGGTTACTAATCGCATTCATCAGTGTGCACTACTCATTATTGTTTGGTGAATGTATTTCTCCTGTTCGCAGGAAAGGGAAGTGACCCACCCTTCCCCTATGAGTAGTCCACACACAAGCTGCTTCACAGGTAAAAAGCCCACAGAGTGGAGTCCTGGCTGGAGCCTGGATGGAGGTATGTTCACACACTCAGGTTTTAAATGCACACATCAGCTAGGGACTGCCTCGTTAGGGCAACCGTGACGAGGTGAGGCAGCTTGCGTATATTTTTTGCAAAAAACGTACAGACCAATAGCCCTGTTTTTGATACTTTTTTGATAGCACTCGCTACAAACTGGAAAAAATACTTTGTATAAACAGAGAGCTTTTTGTGTGATTCCTGTGCGGATTTTTTGCAGATTTTCTGGTGGTGGATGAATGCGGTTACTAATCGCATTAATCAGTGTTGGACTACTCATTATTGTTTGGTGAAAACACTTCTGTGTCCCAAATGTGTACCTTGCTGCAGTCTTGGTTTTGACCCAGCACCTTTAGGACTAACTAATCCCGATTTTGTCCTTTCACTTTGACACCGCTTGGTGACTTTTCTGTAGACTGAAGCCCTTCCATACGCTGTTGTAAATCCAGATCCCCGTCTAGGGGTTAAAGGGTATAGAACACAAAGATGGTCTGCAGCACCTACATAGGGACAATCAGGGACATACTTTACCCCATTTGGGGTGCATGGAGCCAACTTGGTAACCATAACATCTAGTAAATCAAGGGACAGCGCCTTAAGTTGATGGTGAATCATGCAAACTTCTTCTATTCCGCCATGAATGCAACGTATCGATCCCATACAGACTGGATCTTTATCAAGCGTTAGAAAGATCCAGTCTGTAAGGGACCAAAACGTTTCATTCACGGCGGAATAAAGAAGTTTTCTTGATTCACCATCAACGTGAGGCACGGTCCCTTGATTTACTGTATGTTAGGGGGTTAAAGAGTGTCAGGGTTTTTCGAGGTTCTGACTAGTCTGTCTGAGATGGCCCTTTTAGCCTCGGACGGACGTCACACTTTGCTTGTGGCGGCTCCCTGGAGACTTTATGATTTTTAAAAGTTGCTCCTAAGTTTAGTTTTGGTTGTAAAATTGGCATTGAATTTGATTTTTGGAAACCTGATCGCCTTGGTCTTGAATTAAGCTGGAATGGACAGATACAATCTGATCTCGAGACCAGCGCCAACATGTCACTAAAAAGCAAATCCGATGCCAATTTTACAAGTGGAACTTAATAAAGAGCAACTTGTAAAAAAAATAAAGTATCCGCTGTATACAGAATGTCAGCGGTTCAGAAATAATTTTATTTGCTCTTTAACAAAAAACTATATCTGAAATGTTAGCGGCAAGAAAAGAGCAGGCTGATAGGCAAAGTAAATGACCGATTAATGAGCTCTTCAGTCGCCGCGGCGGTAACATACGTCAATTATATTTACAACTATTGAGAGGAAACAGAGTTTTAATGTTCTCCCCTATGATTACAGATACCTTACACAAATTCCCTTCCACTGCAATCATTCAGTTTGAGATGTTAACAATCGAAAAAGGAACGGCAGCAGCCACCGTGAAACGTGCAGAAAATCCATTCCTGAGGAGCCGACGTGGTGGAGCCTACAGCTCGCCTGGAAAATTGTTTCGAGCAGGCTTGAAAAATCAAAATCATTCAGAGTGACATTATCCTGCGTTCCTATGCAAAAACATTTATTTTTCACCTACTTTCAGAAATTACTTTAAGTGCAAGTGTAACCGGCGGTGCAGAAAGCCAGCAGAAAAAAAGAAGACATAACTGAAATGTTCCAGGTAAACAAATACCCGACAGGGGAAAAATACTTTGAGAACAATCCCTCCCGAAAATGCTCTACACCTTGTAAAAGTCCAAGAATAAACAGGACTCCACAACAATAGATTGTTGGTTGGGTGGTGGGATCCAACTGCTGGAATCACGATAACAGGGGGCAACAAAGTCCAATGTGTACAATACTACCTAACCCCAGGTTAGAAGATAACTCAATGATCATTGGGGGGGTCCCGCAAAGATCCAAGAATTTGGTTTTAAATGATGGGTGAGTAGGAGGTAAGACCCAAGTCTATTGAGTTCAACCTATAATCTAGCCATGGCTGTGGAGTCAGTAAGTCAAACATTTGACTCAAACTCTTCAAGTTCCCTGAATCTGACTCCAACTTTACCTAGGATGGGCACAGACTTAAACTCAGACTCCACAGCCCAGACTCTAACTTGCATATATCTTATAGGCTAGGATATAATGATTGTTGAGGGGTCCCGCAACAATTCAAGAACCTGGGAAGCGGTCTTGAATGATGGGTTTCAAACTTGTTGGGTTGAAAGAAGACCCAAGTCTACTGAGATCAACCCAAAATACAACTTGCATATATCCCACACGCTAAGAAATAACACAATCATTGGGGGTCCCGCAAAGATCCAAGAATCTGGGAACCAGTCTTAAATGATGGTTTGCATACTTGAGATTGAGATTCAAAAAAGAGAATAAAGAAAGGTGGCACTCACCGTATAGGCTGGTGGAAGGGTGTTTTAAATCCAGGAAAATCAATCCATTAAAACATTGTTAGTGCGGTGGGGAGAGGGAGTGAGAGGCCGTCGGAACGACGGTACCGTTTCGTATCGTGTAGTGATACTTCTGCGGGTTCCAGTAGAACCCGCAGAAGTATCACTACACGATACGAAACGGTACCGTCGTTCCGACGGCCTCTCACTCCCTCTCCCCACCGCACTAACAATGTTTTAATGGATTGATTTTCCTGGATTAAAACACCCTTCCACCAGCCTATACGGTGAGTGCCACCTTTCTTTATTCTCTTTTTTAAATCTCTGATTATTCATTTAAGGCTGTGCAACACCAGGCACCGGGGATAGCCGACAGGCTTTTAGCAGACTTCCACAGGTGTAGTGCCCGGTCATTGGACTCTTTTTCTGCATACTTGTGAGATTGAAAGACGACCCAAGTCTATTGAGTTCATCCTATACTCTAACTTGAATATATCTTATAGGGTAGGAGATAATGATGTTGAGGGTTCCCGCAACAATCCGAGAACTTGGGCACTGGTCTTAAAGGGATCCCGTCACCTCCAAAACACCACCTAAGCTAACAAAACATGTCCCTGCAGCATCCTATCACTAATCTCACACTCCTTTTGTCTCCTAAAAGCATGCTGTGAAAGTGCATAAAAACGTTTTAATACTCACTCATTATGGATTATAATTAGCAGGGGCTATCTTCTTTAGCCCTTAGGGCGTGTTGTTTTGTAGGCTTCAGGATCCACCCTCTCTGTCTGTGCTGCTTTGCTCGTGCAGGCTTTGCCCTCCCCCTCTCTCTCACTCACAGAATGCAAATCATTAATCCTGCCTTCAGCTCCACATCACAACAGTACAGACAGAGAGGGTGGATCCTGGAGCCTGCAAAACAACACGCCCTAAGGGCTAAAGAACATAGCCCCTGCTAATTATAATCCCTAATGAGTATTAAAACATTTTTATGCACTTTCACAGGATGCTATTAGGAGACAAAAGGAGTGTGAGATTAGTGATGGGATGCTGCAGGGACATGTTTTGGTAGCTTAGGTGGCATTTTGGAGGTGACAGGATCCCTTTAAATGATGGGTTTCATACTGTTGAGGTTGAAAGATGACAAATCCATTGAGTTCAACCTATAATCTAACTTGCATATATCCCATAGTCTAGGAGATAACCCAAAGATCGTTGGGGAGTACCACAGATATCCAAGAACCTAGGAACCAGTCTTAAATGAGGGGTTTCATCCTGTTGAGGTTGAAAGACGACCCAAGTCCATTGATATCAACCCTGTAATCTAACTTGCATACACCCCATAGGCTAGGAGATAACTAAATGATCGTTGGGGGTCCCGCAAAGATCCAAGAATCTGGGAACCGGTCTTAAATGAAGGTTTGCATACTTGTGAGATTGAAAGAACACACAAGTCTATCGAGTTCAACCTATAATCAAACTTGCATATACAGTGCATTGTGAAAGTATTTGGCCCCTTGAACTTTTCAACCTTTTGCCACATTTCAGGCTTCAAAGATATAAATGCTAATTTTTTTGTGAAGAATCAACAACAAGTTGGACACAATCGTGAATTCGAATGAAATTTATTGCATATTGTAAACTTTAACAAATAATAAACTGAGGCGTGGGGCGTGCAATATTATTCGTCCCTTTACTTTCAGTGCAGCAAACTCACTCCAGAAGTTCAGTGAGGATCTCTGAATGATCCAATGTTGTCCTCAATGACTGGTAATGATAAATAGAATCCACCTGTGTGTAATCAAGTCTCCGTATAAATGCACCTGCTCTGTGATAGTCTCAGGGGTCTGTTTCAAGTGTGGAGAGCATCATGAAGACCAAGGAACACACCAGGCAGGTCCGAGATACTGTTATGGGGACGTTTAAAGCCGGATTTGGATACACAAACATTCCCAAGTATTAAACATCTCAAGGAGTGCTGTGCAAGTGATCATATTGAAATGGAAGAAGTATCAGACCACTGAAAATCTAGCAAGACACGGCCGTTCCTCTAAACTTTCATCTCAAACAAGGAGAAGACTGATCAGAGATGAGGCCAAAAGGCCCATGATCACTCTGGATGAACTGCAGAGATCTACAGCTGAGGTGGGAGAGTCTGTCCATAGGACAACAATCAGTCGTACACTGCACAAATCTGGCCTTTATGGAAGATTGGCAAGAAGAAGCCATTTCTCAAAGATATCCATAAAAAGTCTCGTTTGAAGTTTGCCACAAGCCTCCTGGGAGACACCAAACATGTGGAATAAGGGGCTCTGCTCAGAGGAAACCAAAATCAAACTTTTTGGCCACAATGAAAAACTATATGTTTGGCGTAAAAGCAACAAAGCTCATCACCCTCAAAACACCATCCCCACTGTCACACATGGTGGTGGCAGCATCATGGTTTGGGCCTGATTTTCTTCAGCAGGGACAGGGAAGATGGTTAAAATTGATGGGAAAATGGAAGGAGCCAAATACAGGACCATTCTGGAAGACAACCTGCTGGAGTCTGCAAAAGACCCGAGACTGGGACGGAGATTCATCTTCCAACAAGACAATGATCCCAAACATAAAGCATAATCTACAATGGAATGGTTCAAAAATACACGTATCCAGGTGTTAGAATGGCCAAGTCACATCCAGACCTGAATCCAATGGAGAATCTGTGGAAAGAGCTGAAAACTGCTGATCACAAACGCCTCAATCCAACCTCACTGAGCTCCAGCTGTTCTGCAAGGAAGAATGGGCAAGAGTTTCACTGATAGAGACAAACCCCAAGAGACTGCAGCTGTAATCGCAGCAAAAGCGGGCGCTACAAAGTATTAACTCAAGGGGACGAATAACATTGCACGCCCCACTTTTCAGTTTTAATTTTTTTTTAAAGTTTAAAATATCCAAAACATTTTGTTCCATGTCACGATTGTGTCCCACTTGTTGATTCGTCACAAAAAAAATGACTTCAAGATTTTGTCCCAAGTCATGTATCCCCCATACTCTGGGACAACTCGGGAATCTCTCCCGATAGCCATCATTTGACCCCCCCACTTAATCTACAAAATGCCTCCACCCACAAACACACTCCTGCTGCCATACTACATAGGAACAGCTTCAACGCTCATCTACCGGCCCCTTCCCTCATCCCTTTTGGATTGGCCAAAGATCGAACAATTGTTCCCGAACATCAGCTGGTATCAAAATGCTGCCCATCACCCAACTATCAAGAAAAACGCATGTTCTTCAGATAATGGATAATTCATGCCGGCTTCTAAATCATCGTTTTAGGCAGCAAACCACCCGGTATTAAAGGAGGCATGTGCTGCTGACAATATGGTGCTATATGGTTACAACCACAGTTTAAGCCAGTCAGTGAAAGTCAATACCGGTAGTATAGTCACATATAGTAATTTCACGTTCATAAAAGGGCTAAAATCAGTCAGAATAAAATTTTAAATGAAAGAGGGAATTCACTTTTTTATACTGTACCTGGTCAATCAGGGAACTAGGAATTCACCTGTACTGTAGCCTAGCCGGTAGGGACACACACAAGCGAAGAGGGCATTGGCACCCCTCAATGCCTAGGCCGCCAGCGAAGAGGGCATTGGCACCCCTCAATGCCTAGGCCGCCAGGGAAGAGGGCATCAACCCCTCCATGCCTAGGCTGCCAAGGAAGAAGGCATTACCCAATATGCCTAGACCACAAGGGCACTGACCAAAACGTGCCTAGGCCATGAAGGAAGAGGGTCTTGACCCATCCGTGCCAAGGCTGCGAGAGAAGAGAGCATTGACCACTCCATGCCAAGGATGTAAGGGAATTGACCAATCAATAGCTAGGCCACGAGGGAAGAGGACATTTTCCCCTGCATACCTAGGCCGCAAGAGAAGAGGGCATTCACTGACCCACGCCTACAGCGTTTGGGAAAAGAGCATTCACCACTTCAAGAGTGTTCCTTTCTTGTTTTCTGTGTATTCTTGGACACATCCAATATTGCAATAACCGGCCCCACAGGACTTTCATGCTAATGGGGAAGAGATTGTTCGTTTATATAGGACACAAATCTTAGAAGATTATGATATAATATTATTCTTGAGTTCGGTCATTTCAGGGGCAAGAAATAAACAAAAAAAAAAAAACAAAACCTTCTATCTGATCTTGCAAATTCCTCTCCACAACTTAAATACTTAAAGTAAGAAGCCTTTAAGTAATAATCTGTTAAAGAGAAACCACCAGGTGAAGAAATATTGGGAAAGTTGGCACGGTAATCCGTTTGTGGAAGCCACTTACCCCAGACATAAAGAGTTTCAATTACCAAACCATTGAGAGACTCCTCGGGTGTCGGGGAGAGGGAGCGTGACATGGAACACTTGAAATTCAAGAGAATTGGAAAATCTCAAAAGAAGTCTTAAATCTGGATCAATGCGATATCCGGAGGTGCCGGCGGTGCGGCAGGTGGGGGGTGTAAGTGTTTCGTTCCTCATAAAGCTAATGGACAGAAAACTGGGAGTAAAATTGCTTTTCAGGCGACATCGGGGGAAAGGATAAAGATGTAGAATGTATTTTAAGAAGCATTTTACGGAAAAAGATGCTACAATCTTTTAAGAGTATTTATTTATTTTTTATTCCTGGCTGAACTATAATCTCTCTACTGGGACATTCAATATAGATAATGCAACGAGAACGTGATAGAAGCGCGGATCTATAGGTGCGAAGTCAAACAACTAGAAATCCTTACAAGACTGGGAAAAAAAGAACCCAAACTAAGTTCCGTGAACTAGATTTAAACATTGTGTTTTTTGCAGCATTTTTCATGAGTTTTATAAAAATTAAAAGATGCTTTTTACAGTACAAGTAAAAGTTATGAGATTTCCATGCACATTGTGACGAACCACATCTGATATCTCCAATACGTCAGGGGTAATGCAATACGGTCTCGTCAGTTTCGCGAACATGTGACGTTCTGCACCTCCAGGGGTTATGTAAGGTTAGATTGGCACAGGTTTACACTGACATCCCCTGTCCACATGGGTGATCCACGTAATATCTGTTGTGGCACCACACTTGCTGGCAACCCTGACAGGCTGGATGACCCTTTTCACTAGTCAGAGTGGAATAGAGTCATGCCAGCCCAGTGTACTGCCACCGGTTCCTCGTTCGATATAAACTAAGTCCGTTAATAGGATCATATCCATCCAGAAACCTCAGGTAGCACGTAAAATTAAACAGAGAACACTTGACGTGGGAATTTGTGGTTCGGGGGATGATCCTTGGTGTCCATGTGATGGATGGCTGACTGGGTCCTTCCACCTGGGTTGCTGAACGGTGGCCCATAGTTGGGACCGTTGGTCCTCCAAGAGATGTTGGCCAACCTCCACATCCTCGATGGTTGCACTCGCTCTAACCTGAGTGAGCATATCCAGGAGGATCTCCACCTCTCACTCTTCTGTCAGGTTGCACATGGAAAGGGCGCACTCCTATCGCTCAGGATGTGCCTTCATCATGTTCACATGAAATGCCTTACACCTTCAATGGGCATGGGTCAGGGTGACCAGGTACATTACAGCGTTGAGCCGCTCGTGCACGAGGAACAGGCCTTCCCAGGCCACCTGAAGCTTATCCTGGGATACGAGGACCAGTACCCACACCTTTTGACCCTCCTGGTAGGTGCTCAAACAAGCAATCTGTTCGTACTAATTGTTCTGGTCGGCATGGGATTGCGCTATATTATTATGCAGCAGTTGCATCAAAACCTGCATCCTGTGCCAAAAGTGTATTAAATACTCAATGACTGACACTCCAGGAGTGGCCAAGTCCCCTCTTCCCAAGCTTCTTTCCTCAGAACCAGAGACCTCTGCACACATTGCTGGTACAGGAGCTCAAAAGGAGAACACCTTTGAGGTCTGTGGAATCTCCTAGTAGGCACAAAGCAGGTGTGAGAGGTAGCGCTTGCACTCATGCCCATGGGAGTCGACCAACATCTTAAGCATCTGATTTAGATACCTGTTTGAACAGCTCAATGGCTATTTTGCCTGTGGGTGGTACAGGCTGGTCACCAGATGTTACACCTGTAATTGCTTACAGAGGAACTCCATCAGCTGCAACATGAATTGGGCCCACCTGGTCAGTAAGCATTTCCAGGTGAAAACACACTAGAAAGAAAACCTCCAGTAGGGGAGTGGCCACCTTGTTGGCCAAAATGAGCAACAAGGGGAGGTCACGGAACAAAAGTCTTAATCTTGACCATTTGTTTCCCCACTACACTTGGGCGGTGAATAGGGAGAAGCCAGGTGAGTCTAGCTGGCATATGAGGTTTCTGCACAGATCTTAGTTGTTCCCAGCACTGCGGGTTCAGATATTGCTCCTGGGATCTTTTGCAGCCATTTTTCCAGTTTAGTGGTCACTGCTCCGAGTGCTCCCATCACCACTGGCATCACAGTTGCCTTAGACTTCCACATCTTCTCCAGGTCTTCTTTCTGGTATTTCTCCAGCATCTCATATTCCTTCTTTCTGCCACATCTGTTATCATTGCCGTATTCTGATCCTTGTCTACTATCCCGATATCAGGTTGGTTGGCCAACACCTGCTTATCCGCCTGGATCTTGAAGTCCCACAGGATTTTAGCTCTTTCATTCTGCACCACTTTTTCTGGGGTCTCATACCTGGACCTGGGGAATTTAGCCCATACGCTGTACAGATGTTCCCGTGTATACAACTCCCACTACTTGGTTGCGGCGTTCAGTGTATGCTATTCCTGCATTTTGCATCCTGCCAATGTGTTGGACTGTCTCCGAGGTTTCTTTACATAGTCTTCCCCATGGGTCTTGTCTGATGTGGTAGATCCCCGCTTCTATGGATCTTGTACTCAGCGCCTGCTCTTGTGCTGCTATGATTAGTGCCTCTGTGCTGTCTTGGAGTCCAGCTTTCTCCAGACATTGGTATGATTTGTCCATGATGGTGGCTTGGACGCCTATCAAGCCTCGACTACCCTCCTTTCTGTTGGTATACAATCTTTGGGTGTTAGACTTGGAGTGGAGACCTCCATGGATTGTAAGGAGCTTCCGGTTCTTCACATCTGCAGCTTCCATTTCTTCTTATGGCCAACACTCTATGCCAGTAGGGTATCTGATGATTGGCAGGGCGTATGTATTGATAGCTCAATGGGAAGAGTAGTATACACGCTGACTCTTCAGGACCTGTCTTACCCTTTTGATGGTATTTGGATATTACTGTGTTCCTTGCCTCCTCATCATGGTTCCCATATCCCTGTGGAATGCTGAGGTACTTGTAGCAGGTCTGTACATCTGTTATGTGCCCTATTGGTAGTTCTACTCCATCAGTCTTCACTACCTTGCCTCTCTTTATTAACAACCGGCTGCACTTCTACAGTCCAAAAGACACCTGAATGTCTTCACTGTAGACCCTTGACAGGTGGATCAGTGAACTTGTGTCTCTTTCATTTGTTGCCTACAGCTTGATGTCATCCATGTAGCCGAAGTGGCTAATGGTGTATTCACTCTTGAACTTGTAGCCATAGCCTCACTCTATAATTATCTGATTGAGGAGGTACAAGCAGAACAGCAATGGGGACAATGCATCACCTTGGTATATGCCGCATTTGATGGACATCGTGCTAGTTGTCTTGAGAGGACTTCCAGTGTTGACCTCTATTGCCCCATTGAGTTGCTGAGGGAGGTTCTTAATTTTCTGTTGCCATTGTAGAGTGACAGACATTCACAGATCCATGTGTGGCTTTCCTGTAGTTAATCCAGGCTATGCTGAGGTTGGTGTGTCTGGGTCTTGAGTCTGGAGCGACTGCTTTAGAGCCTCTGGTGTTGTTTGCAATGCCTTTCTGAGCTGGATTCATGTACTGATTCATGTGGTTCTGTATCTGTGTGGCTATGATGCCTAACAGTAGCTTTCATGCCATTGTGAGACAGGTTATTGGGCAGTAGATGGATGGAATTGTTCCTTTGTAGGGATCCATCATGATCAGCATTGTTCTTCCTTGTATTAGTCAAGCAGGGTGGCTGCCTGCTTCTAGCAAATGGTCAATCTGTTTTGCCAAGCGTTACTGCATCGCTGTTAATTCCTTTAGCCAGTTACGTGTGTGGATTCATGTTCGGGTTCATGGTGGTGGTCCAGCTCTTCATGTTCTTGGTGTGTTTCATGTCTGGGTCAGGAGCTGTCCAGCTCTTCATGTTCTTCACACCGTGTGGGCTCCTACTTCTGTAATGGTGACTGGTGATACATACATACACTGCTCAAAAAACAAAGGGAACACTTAAAAACATTTAACTCCCAGTCAAATCACACGTCTGTGAAATCCACCTGTCAAGTTATGAAGCAACACGGATTGTGAATCAATTTCTCCTACTGTTATGCAAATGTCACAGTCAACAGGGAGAAATGATCGGCAATTAGCAGAACACCCCTATAAAGGAGCGGTTCTGCAGGAGGTGACCACAGACCATTTCTCTGTTCTTATCCTTTATGGCTGTTGGTTTGGTCACTTTTGAATTTTGTCATTGCTCTCACCCCTAGAGGCAACATGAGGCGCTGTTTACAACCCACAGAAGTAGCTCAGGTAGCATAGCTCATCCATGATAGCACATCAATGTGAGTTGTGGAGAGAAAGCTGTCTCTGTCAGCACAGTGTCCAGAGCATGGAGAAGATACCAGGAGACAGACCAGTACACCAGGAGATGTGGAGTGGGCCGAAGGAGTGCAACAACTCAGCAGCAGGACTACAACCTCCTCCATTACACATTGTGAGGCAGTGACCGGTGTGACCTATGAAGGTCGGTATGTATCCCCCAGAATGTGCTCTAAAACCTTATAAGATCCGTTGGACTGTGTTGTACTCACAGTCGGTACTGAGTGCAACACAGAAATAAAGGAATGTGAACTGGGTCATGATAGGTGACTCAGGTTTTTCAGGAAAACCAGAGATGGGCCTTTATTTGGGAGAATCTGTAGGATCGGGTGGGATGGATTCTCCCTCCATTCCGGGTCTTCCAACATCCCCATGTCCAGGATTGTGTTTTAAACCGGGTTTGTAGCACAGGGCAGGGTTCGCAGTGCGGAGCCAAGTGTCAGAGCAGCAGGTGCCATGTGGAGCTCTGTGTGGCCTGGCTGTGTGCCGTTTAACACAGCCTGTTCAAAGGGAAATGGTGTCAACAGTCCGCACTGCTGCTTCAATAAATGTACTCAAAAGGCATTGCTTTCTCCATCTCATTCTTTATTCCTCCATTATAGTTTAACACAGCCTGGCAGCGTGGACTTGGTCCTTTCAAGGGGACCCCACTAAGACAGAACCTAGAAGCAGCGCAGAGACTTTGCATCGCTGTTTGAATGCTGTTGTACCGGCTGCGTTCCAGAGTCCTGACAGAAGTTATGTCGCTCATTCAGGTTATGTAAATAAAAGCTTATAACCTGACATTAAATTCATCCATTGGTCTTATAAATTACTCTTTTGAAAGTTGAAACCCCCGAAATGTGGGTTAGGTTATGAAAATAAATTGACCTCAATGCTGAAATATTGATCATTTAATGAACACAGAATGGTCAGATTTTAGCAAGACAAAAGTGTTGTCGCCTGTCATATAATGCCCCCAATCCTAGTTTACATCCTCACCTGTGCTCAGTAAATGATCGGTTAATTAGTGGGGGCGTCTAAAAAGAAACCCAGCACCCCAGACCTTCACTTGAACTGCAACTTGAGCTCTGACAACATGCCAAAAATCCAAAGCCTTGATTATCAAGAAGCTGAAGACCAGATCCACTGCCGAGGTGGCTGGAAGCTTTAATATGTCTCAGCGTCAAGTACAAAGAATTAAAAAAAAAAGATTTGAAGAGACTGGAAATGTGTTGGACAAGCCCAGGTCCGGCAGACCCCGCAAGACAACTGCTCAGGAGGAACATTTGTTGGTTAGAAAATCCAAAGCAAGCCCCTCTTCCACTACAGCAGAGCTCCAACAGGCGTGGTCACCTCAAGTCCCTGTGTCAACTAAAACAGTTTGTAGGATTCTGTCTCAAAATGGCCTCCATGGTTGAATCAGTGCCCAGAAGCCAGCACTAAACAAAAGGCAAATAAAAAAACGTGTGGCATTTGCAAGGTCCCACAGCCTGCTAAACAGATGGATGCTGGAAAAGTGACAGAAGGTGGATTTGATGAATCTTCAGTAGAATTACACCACAGCCGCCGCAAATACTGCAGGAGACCTACTGGAGCCCGTACGGGTCCAAAATACACCCAGAAAACAGTTAAATTTGGTAGTGGAAAGATCATGGTCTGGGGTTAGCTACTTATTACGGTATATTCAAATCATAAAAGGGGTCATATTCTGCAGCAGGATGGTGCTCCATCTCATACATCCATCTCTACAACAAAGTTCCTCCAGGCAAAAAAGATCAAGGTGCTCAAGGACTGGCCAGCCCAGTCACCAGACATTAACATCACTGAGCATGTTTGGGACAGGATGAAAAAAGAAGCTAGGAAGACAAAACCAAAGAATCTAGATGAACTCTAGGAGGCATGTAAGACTGCATTCTTTGCTATTTCTGATGACTTCATTAATAAATTGTATGAATCATTGTTGAACCACATGGATGCAGTCCTTCAAGCTCATGGAAGTCACACAAAATTTCAAATATGACTAATAACACCACAACTTCATTCACCAATGTTATGCAACATATACCATATATACCCGTGTATAAGCCGAGTTTTTCAGCCCAAGATTTGGGCTGAAAAGTCTCCCCTCGGCTTATACACGAGTCAATACGGGTGGGGGCTGTGGAGACTGCAGGAGGCGGGGGGAGCTGCTGTATGAGCGGCCCCGTCACGTGGGGCCGCTCATTAAATATGCACTGCTTCCCCCTGTCAATCAGCGGCAGGGGGAAGCAGTGCATATAGCCCCCAAATGCTGGCACTTGCCCCCCCTTGTAAGGGCTCCCCCCCACTGGTTATATTACCATCCCGGTCTTCTGATCAGCGCCGCTCCTCGGTGCTCCGTCCGTCCGTCCTGCTACATCTGGGATCTCCGGCCGTCGCAGGCATATGACGTCATCGCGCGCCGGCCGGGGATCCCGGATGTAGCAGGACGGGAGCAGCGAGGACGGAGCGCCGAGGAGCAGCGCTGATCAGAAGACCGGGATGGTAAGAGAAGCGGGGGGGGGGGGGCCCTGGCAAGGGGGGGCGAGTGCCAGCATTTGGGGGCTGCTGGGCACCCCCAGGGGGCTGCTATATGTACCCTGGCTGCTGATACTACCGCTGGGGCTGCTGCATACTACCGCTGGGGCTGCTGCATACTACCGCTGGGGCTGCTGCATACTACCGCTGGGGCTGCTGCATACTACCGCTGGGGCTGCTGCATACTACCGCTGGGGCTGCTGCATACTACCGCTGGGGCTGCTGCATACTACCGCTGGGGCTGCTGCATACTACCGCTGGGGCTGCTGCATACTACCGCTGGGGCTGCTGTATACTACCGCTGGGGCTGCTGTATACTACCGCTGGGGCTGCTGTATACTACCGCTGGGGCTGCTGTATACTACCACTGGGGAGGCCTGTATACCGCTGGGGGGGGCCTGTATACCACACTGCTGGGGGCTGTATACCTTGTGCTGGGGTCCACCCTCGGCTTATACACGAGTCAATAGGTTTTTCCAGATTTTTGGGGCAAAAGTAGGGGGGGGGGGGTCGGCTTATACACGAGTATATACGGTATGTGTATTTTAAGTTATTTGTTTGAATATCACATTACTTTCTGTGCGCGACAAAACTTTTGTCTTGCCAAAATCTGACCATTCTGTGTTCATTAAATGATGAATATTTCAGCATTGATGCCAATTTATTTTCTCAACCTAAACCACATTTCGGAGGATTTCAGCTTTCAAAAGAGTAATTTATACAACCAATGGATGAATTTAACATCAGGTTATAAGCTTTTATTTACATAACATGGATAAGCGTCATAACTTCAGTCGGGGAGTATAAACATATATACATAGTTGTTTATATATATATATATATATATATATATATATATATATATGGGCATGTGGGCCCGAAATGTCGCCATTTTGTCTGAAGCTGGAATGAAGAGCACATTGATACTACCACAGGAGTGCTGCGATTTTTCTCATATATTACACACACAATTATTTTATATAACTGCATAATTTAGTATTAAAAAATAAAAAGTTAGAATTTATTAACAAAAAAAAACAAGGTTGAGAAGGCTCATTACACCTGAGATAACCTGGCCTGCACATTGAAATCATTTACTAATCTTGGCCACGTGCCTGCGATCCTAAACAAACACAGGACACGGAGCAGGTAGCAAAATAAAGCCGCCCGGCATGCACATGGCATGTGATTTCATACACGGCGGGTCGGCGACCGCGTGCAACATTGCACAATGAAACATGATTGCAGATAACGAGGACTTTATAGACAGGCCATTAGCCAGCAGAAGCCTCCGATATGGAGACGAGCGGAGACTTACTACAAACTTAAAAACGTTACAGGTGATTCAGCCTGGGGAACAGAGTCCAGCATCATCAACATCAGAGAACTCATTATAGGGGCAGGTCCTTCATTTAGGGCCGTGAGGAGAAGGGGCTCTTGTTGTGGAAGACTTGACATAGCCAATGTATTGATTTCAATAGCCACGGTGTAAGACTATGATCACACTGGACGTTTTTGATCCGTTTTTTTTTTTTAATTAAATTTCACGAAAAACAGATACGTCACGACGTCTGTCAGCAAATTGAGTGGCATTTGCAGCGTTTTTGACTGCTGCGTTAGTGATGCAGAAAGCATCATGAAAGTCTGTGCCTTCCTGACCTGTGACGCCTACATGGCGTCATGGTTTGATGAGGCTCCTGCGGCTCCGGTGCAGAGCTTGGAAGGGAAGGAGTGCCATTTCACTTTTTGGATAGAAAATTAGCTCCAAAAGTCAAATGGCGCTCCTTCCCTTCTGAGCCCTGCCGTGCGCCCAAACAGTGGTTTATGATCACATATGAGGTATCGATATACTCAGGAGAAATTGCACAAAAAATTTTAGGATCCATTTTATCCTGCTCGCCATGTGAAAATGAAAAAAAATTGAGGCTAAAACCATTTTTGTTGGAAAAATTAAAATGTCAATTTTTCCCTTCCACGCTGCTTTAGTTTCTGTGAAGCTCCTGAAGGGTTAATAATCTTCTTGAAGGTAGTTTTGAGTAGCTTGAGGGGTGCAGTTTTTGGAATGGTGTCACTTTTGAGTGTTTTCTGTCATGTACGCCCCTCAAAAGGGACTTCAAATGTGATGTGGTCACTACAAAAAATGGTTTTGTAAATTGTGCTGGAAAAATGAGAAATTTCGGATGAACTTTGAACACTTATAACTACCGAACAAAAAAAATTATTTTTTCAAAATTGTGCTGATGTAAAGTAGACATGTGAGAAATGCTATTTATTAACTATTTTGTGTCGTATAACTCTCTGGTATAGCAGAATAAAAATTCAAAGCTTTAACATTGCAAAATTTTTGCACAATTTGGCTTCAAAAAAGTATCTGAAACTCCAACACAAAACCGGAGTAAAAATCAGCATCTAACATATTTGTCAATGATTTCAGCTGCCGGCATCGTCAAGGGGTGAAGTCCACAATCAATTTCGTACAAAGATTTGACTCGCTGGACTTATTAAAATTTGGACATCCCGTCCCTGTCTTCATGGAGAGATTTCACAATATGTAGTGGAGATTTCACTGGATTCTGCTGCAAATTTGCCACAAGCAGAAAACTACGGTATATGAAGTGGATGAGTCCTGTGTGGACTGAAGAGATCGGTCCCCAGCGCCCGACACTGCACGGCCCTATGGATAAAACTGCAAGCGAAGGTTCGTTCTTACAGCACCTTTGATAAATGACCCCTCCCTACCAAAAAAAAAAAGCCATAATACACAGGGGTAATAACTCCTCTCTATTTTCCATGCTCTCTCCTGATGGCGGTGACACATTCCTGGAATCAGTAAGTTGATTTCCATTTGTTACAATGTTGCTCACAAATAAAAACAATTTAGTAGTTTTTCCTGCTCATTGTATCTGCCCGCTGATTATTGCCGTCACATTGGATCAGAGTCAGGTAATTGCTACAAATAACAAACGTGGAACAAAAAAAGAAAACAAGCAAATGGTATAAACTTTCAGTAGAGACAGAGCAGAGTCAGGAGCGCCAATCATGCAGATGCCTTGATTATCCGGATAGAATCGGCCTGTAGACCCCTGGAGGATGTGGTCAGTCTGATCAGGGTCAGTGAAGAGCCAGTTGAAATTAAAGGGTGAAAGGTTGAAGGGGTTAAAACTTAACCTTTATTGTCATCTCTTAAAAATGACTATAGAGTCAATAAAATATAAAAAAAAACTACAAATAGTGCAAGATAGCACTGTGACTGTCACCAGTGTCAGTGATATAAAAAACTATCCCTGTATAGTCACAGGGTCATAGTGTATAGGGTTACCAACCTCGCACCTTCTATTTAACACTACCAGAGGTATACCCCTATATCTCTTACTACCTAGATCAAAGTCCCACTATCTCTTGTGGTCCTTAGGTGAAAGAGATATGTAACGAGAGCACAGTAACCCCATACTTCCCAAATTAGAAAGATCTCACCGGGTTGTCTCTTGTCGTTACCACTTGAGTCTTCCCAACTCCATATGGTCCTATGACTTTTTCGACCAACGGGTTGCCGACTCAACAATAGTTCATTTCATACATGCCACCACGTCCTTCCTCCCGACGCGTTTCGTGTCAAACTCTCATCAGGGGAGTCATGGTTTTCTGGAAGCAGGGACCGCTACACCGCTGCAGATCCCCCTTGTGGTCTATGGCAAAGTTTTGATGCCTGAAGCAGTGCAAAACGTTTACACGACGCGAAACAACACGTGACTGCTATGGAAGCAGTCATAAATAGCGGGAAATGACCGCGGCGGGTTGTTCAAACCACAGATGCCATGCACAGCTAGGCTGGGTAAGTGTTACCAGTGGTGAGGGCATGGAGGGTGGTGTAACTACAATTGGGAAACAGGATTGAGCATTGTTGCAGTGTAACCAGTGTACTAATGTAAACTTTTTGCACTGCTTCAGGCATCAAAACATTGCCATAGACCACAAGGGGGATCTGCAGCGGTTGTAGCGGTCCCTGCTTCCAGAAAACCATGACTCCCCTGATGAGAGTTTGACACGAAACGCGTCGGGAGGAAGGAAGTGGTGGCATGTATGAAATGAACTATTGTTGAGTCGGCAACCCGTTGGTCGAAAAAGTCATAGGACCATATGGAGTTGGGAAGACTCAAGTGGTAACGACAAGAGACAACCCGGTGAGATCTTTCTAATTTGGGAAGTGTGGGGTTACTGTGCTCTCGTTACATATCTCTTTCACCTAAGGACCACAAGAGATAGTGGGACTTTGATCTAGGTAGTAAGAGATATAGGGGTATACCTCTGGTACTGTTAAATAGAAGGTGCGAGGTTGGTAACCCTATACACTATGACCCTGTGACTATACAGGGATAGTTTTTTATATCACTGACACTGGTGACAGTCACAGTGCTATCTTGCACTATTTGTAGTTTTTTTATATTTTATTGACTCTATAGTCATTTTTAAGAGATGACAATAAAGGTTAAGTTTTAACCCCTTCAACCTTTCACCCTTTAATTTCAATATATTATTGGGCAGTTGCTTCAATCTATTGTTGTAGTAAGCCCTATACCCTGCTATCATTATTATCAGTGAAGAGCCGGAAGCCAAACACCACACAGGGCTTTTTCCTGACCCCCAGATGAGACAGCAGCCCTCTCCTCCGAGGTCAAAGCACCCCCAAACTGACCCGAGGGCCCCTGATCCGAGCTCCCCAGCAACCAAGTGCCCCGACCTGACCCAATCCACCCTGGGGGGGGCTGAAAGACCTGACCTGACCTAAACCACCCCACCCTGGGGGGCCTACAGCCACTGACCTGACCCGAACCACCCCAGGGGGATAAGAGCCCCGAACCTGACTACAACCAAACCCCTCCGATTCTCCCCCCGGGGGCCAAGAACCCCTGACCTGACTGGAACCACTCAAGGGCCAAAAGCCCCCGACCTGACCTGAGCCCCCCGGGGGCCAAGAACTCCTGACCTTCCCTATATACACTATTGCAGAAACACCTGACATCAGATCTATACTCCAATTGCATGACATTGCAGGACCCTGTAGTCTCCCAGGAAGTAATGCAGCCATAATATGGAAACAGGACATCCCCCTTACCTCTTAAAGGGGGTTATCCAGCCACTCTCACACCAGATATCACGAACATGTCCTCTCCTAACAAGACACGTGCAGGACACCTGCTAATTGTGCGCAACACAAGAACCACATCGGCATCTCTCCTCCCAATGTAGACAGGAGAGCTGCTGGTATTGCCCTCTTTAAAGGACTTGTCCACCATTGGAGCATTTTTTCTACTTAAATGAATGTATTTGGGGCTAAAAATCATTTTTACAATTGGGATTCATTAAAAATGTTGCACCATTCGCTCTCTACATCCTGTGTGTTGTAAGGCCGGTGGTTAAATGAGTTATCTGAGAACCAACCAGTGAGCTCAGTGTCATGGGAGAATTTCCTCCTATCTGTCTGTTTCTGAGCTCCTCTCAGCTGATTTAGGGCTACAGACCACACCAAAGTTGAATGTGCCGAGAAACAAAAAGTGCAAAATCAAATGCAAAACTTAATCCTTGTAATGGGAGGACCAAATTCAAAAGACTGCTGGGAGAACTACTCTTTAATGGAGAGACGACATGGAAAGCCGTCACCTGTGTTACAGGACTATCACCGTCATCACAAGCTGCTCTCAAGGGGTGTACCACCTTACCCTGGAGCCTGAGACTTAATGAGTATAGTACCGCCCTACGTAAACTGAATTTCAGTACAAGATGTTATAAACTCCTACTAAGGGAAGCACTATCACTGGGAGTACTGCCTGCCCTATCCACATATCAATAGGATCTAAGGGTACCCCTGTTTAATAGAGGGCTGTTCACATAGAAATTGAATGCTTTAAGTTAGTAAAAATGGACCAGCAGAGAGTACCACCTGTCCCTAAAGGATAGCGTTTAGCTGGTGGTCACAGTCATATACACTACAGGCGCTGTACTTGCCTGGATGTCTCCTGTTACATGGGAGTACCTCCCATACTTAGGAGTCCTGCTATATATGATTGATAACCTTCAGTGTAAATAATATCTGCCAGGAGAACAATATTTTATAGAACGGACGACATTCAACCATATGACACAGGACTAATGCAGAGCTGGAGGACAACTGTAAGCTGCTTGTGATGGGAGCACCTTATGTGGACAAAGATTTTAATATCAGAGTTGGGAGTACCGCCCTTTCATTTGGGCTACAATGCTGGTATTATGGAGGAGATGAGTGCTTTCACTTGTATGTTACAGGACTACTACCCCCAACTGCCTGTGATGGGAGGACCGCCTGTCCTGTGAGGGGAGTACCACCTGCTACTGGAGGACTCTCAGCTGACTAGGATGGGAGCACCGCCTGTCCTGTGAAGGTAGTACTGCCCGCCCCTGGAGGACTCTCAGCTGACTAGGATGGGAGCACCGCCTGTCCTGTGACGGGAGAACCAGCGTGTAGCATATGTGTCTTGTCATGTGATGGGAGTGCCGCCTGTCCTGTCATGGAGCAGTACCGCCCTGTAGTATTTATGACCTTTCCTGCGGAGCAGTACCGCCCTGTAGTATATATGACCTGTCCTGCGGAGCAGTACCCTCCTGTAGTATATATGACCTGTCCTGCGGAGCAGTACCCTCCTGTAGTATATATGTCTTGTAAGGTGGAGCAGTACCTCCTGTAGTATACATGTCTTGTAAGGTGGAGCAGTACCTCCTGTAGTATATATGTCCTGTGCTGTGGTATATATGAGCTGTCAGCACCTCCTGTAGTATATATGACCTGGGCTGTGGTATACATGTCCTGTGCTGTGGTATATATGAGCTGTCAGCACCTCGTGCAGTATACATGACCTGTGCTGTGGTATATATGACCAGTCAACAACTCCTGTAGTATATATGTCCTGTGCTGTGGTATATATCAGCTGTCAGCACCTCCTGCAGTATATATGTCCTGTACTGTGGTATATATGAGCTGTCAGCACCTCCTGTAGCCGCTTTACCTTGTCAGGCTCCCTCTGACCCCTCACACAAGGACAGGCTCTAGGTCACAGGTATACCGGCTTGTCCCGGCGCTGCCCCTGTCACACGGTGCGGCCTCCGTCCCCCTGCGCTGTCCCCCGGTGTCCTCTGTCCCCTGCCCCCCGGTCCCCTCTCTCCTCCCCCGGTCTCCTCTCCTCTTACCTTGGCGGCCATGCTGTACACAACTCACACACACTTCCCATCCGACGCGTCCCCGTGACGTCACCGCCGCCCCGCCCACACTGGCCGGAGCGCGCCCGCCGATTGGCTGCCGTGTCGTCTTGCCCCGCCCTCTGTGCTGTCACGTGGTCAGACGTCCTTCGCCGGTCAGAGTAGAGGGGAGTGAGTGCACCGTGACCGCAGCGTGTGACCGCAGCGTGTGACCGGGAGAGAAGCGGGGAAATACCGCACATAGGCTCGTCTGCAGCTCCCACTGTCACACACTGTACTGTAGGGATGATGGCCCTCTGTTACTTCTACACCTGATAGACCGGGACAAACATCTTCCAATAGTTCGGCTTCAGTCTACAGTTTTCTTGTGACTTTCTGATCCCTGAGGTCTCTCTAGGACCCCACACACTCTGACACTAATGATCACTGCTAGGCATGGGCGAACCCCACAATGTTTGGGTTCGGAACCGAACTTGATCCGAACCTGGGCCCAAACCCCCTACCTCGGGCTTTAAAATGATAAAGGGCGATCAGTGTGATCCCAGAGACTGCAGGGAGAGGACGCTTGTTCCATAGCTGCAGCCTCTGGATGAAGCAGAGCCACGGTCCAGTGTTTTGTGGGATATCGCTGTGGATTACTATCAGAGGGTATGTTTGGGGTTAATAAATGGTAAGATGAGGGTTGTCTGCGCGTTTTAATACATCCTTTCTTTGATTCAACATAGGGTTACAGCAGAAGAAATTTACATAGACAAAAACCCTTTACAGCCTTGCAAACTCACTAGAAAAATACAATATAAAAACTATAGTGCACAGTAAGAGAAGCGGGAAGGAAGATACAGGCCCTGTATACTGTTCTCCCTCCTCACCCCTATCTAACAGCAGAGGTCGGCACCCTAATCAGCGATATGGGTATAGGGACAGGCTTAGGCAAAAGCCATCGAGAGTGGGGGTGCCATAACGCACTTCCAGGGTGCCAACCCCCACGATTGGTAGGGCTGAAAATTAAGAGTCATCCAGCCCCCTTTTTAAACCACTTTGTGCACGGTATCTACCTGTGGTGACGTTTTGTATATAGCATAAACATGGCCCCTGGGGCACATTGGAGTAGTATGCATTGTTTCTGACTCACAAGGTCAGCCAAGGGCTAACGTAGGGAAAGACACCGTTGAGTGGGGGCGCCATATCGCTGATTAGGGTCCTGACCTCCGCTGTTAGATAGGGGTGAGGAGGGAGAACAGTATACAACACCCGTAGCTTCCTTCGCCTTTCTCTTACTGTTCACTATAGTTTCTACGTTTTATTTTTCTATTGAGTTTGCCGTTGTAAAGGGTTTTTGTATATGTAAATTTGTCTGTGTTTTATTTCAAATAAATGATTTTTCTCTGTGTGTTGTATTTTTTTTAACTATTTGCTCACTGACAGACACCGCCTATTTACTCAAACTTGATTTATTGATAATGGACGGGTCTCATAGTAACCTGAACATTATCAATCTGGGTTTAATGACAAGCTGTCAATACTCAGCTGTCAGTAACCCCTTCAATGACCCTAATGTCACAATACCAGGGCATTGGGAAGAGTCAGGTAAAGCATCAAAAACTGGCGCTTCTAATGAATACACCAATTCCTGGGGTGGCTGCGGGCTGCTATTCTGTAGCCTGGGGGATCCCAATAACTATAGGCCTCACCACACTGAGAATACTAAACCTCAACTGCCTGATTTCACCTTGGCTGGCAATCATAAATAGAGCAAAGCCCACACATTTAACTAAATTATTTATTAAAAAATAGACTCCCCCTGTATTTTTGATTGCCAGCCAAGGTAAAGCCTGGGAGCTGGGAGCTGTCTGCTTTATTTGCACTGAGAATAAAAAATATAACAAAGTGCTACATCAATTTTTCAAATTATTTCTTTCTTTTTACACTACTGATGGCAGGTTCATTGCCAATGGCACCCAATCACAGGTGCCGCTACAGTGGGAGAGGGGTGCAACAGCCAATCACAGACACTGTCACAGTGAGTCTGTTTTCAGGAAGTTAATAAGTGGTCTGGAAGTACAAGCGTGTGGTCGGTCCTCGGTGAGTATATGCTGCTGATTTTACTTATTTTTACAGCCAAACCCGAACAGTAACACAGACTTCTCAGGAAAGTCCATGTACGGGATCTGTGCCCAAACATTAGGTGTTAGGTGTCTATGACCACTCCTACACAGTATCTTTCACTGACTCCTCTCCCCTTCTTATCACGGTTGGGGTTCCTCAGGGTTCAGTCCTAGGTCCCCTCCTCTTACTGTCAGGGTTCCTCAGGGATCAGTCCTAGGTCTCCTCCTCTTACTGTCAGGGTTCAGTCCTAGGTCCCTTCCTCTTACTGTCAGGGTTCAGTCCTAGGTCCCCTCCTCTTACTGTCAGGGTTCCTCAGGGTTCAGTCCTAGGTCCCCTCCTCTTACTGTCAGGGTTCAGTCCTAGGTCCCTTCCTCTTACTGTCAGGGTTCAGTCCTAGGTCCCCTCCTCTTACTGTCAGGGTTCAGTCCTAGGTCCCTTCCTCTTACTGTCAGGGTTCAGTACTAGGTCCCCTCCTCTTACTGTCAGGGTTCAGTCCTAGGTCCCTTCCTCTTATGGTCAGGGTTCCTCAGGGCTCAGTCCTAGGTCTCCTCCTCCTCTTACTGTTGGGGTTCCTCAGGGTTCAGACCTAGGTCTCCTCCTTTTACTGTCAGGGTTCCTCAGGGTTTAGTCCTACGTTGCCTTCTCTTACTGGTGGGCCTTCTCAGGGATCAGTCCTAGGTTCCCTCCTCTTAAGGTCAGGGTTCCTCAGGGCTCAGTCCTAGGCCCTCTCCTCTTACTGTCGGGGTTCCTCAGGGTTTAGTCCTTGGTCTCCTTCTCTTACTGTCAGGGCTCAGTCCTGGGTCCCCTCCTCTTACTGTCAGGGTTCAGTCCTAGGTCTCCTCCTCTTACTGTCAGGGTTCAGTCCTAGGTCCCTTCCTCTTACTGTCAGGGTTCAGTCCTAGGTCCCCTCCTCTTACTGTCAGGGTTCCTCAGGGTTCAGTCCTAGGTCCCCTCCTCTTACTGTCAGGGTTCAGTCCTAGGTCCCTTCCTCTTACTGTCAGGGTTCAGTCCTAGGTCCCCTCCTCTTACTGTCAGGGTTCAGTCCTAGGTCCCTTCCTCTTACTGTCAGGGTTCAGTACTAGGTCCCCTCCTCTTACTGTCAGGGTTCAGTCCTAGGTCCCTTCCTCTTATGGTCAGGGTTCCTCAGGGCTCAGTCCTAGGTCTCCTCCTCCTCTTACTGTTGGGGTTCCTCAGGGTTCAGACCTAGGTCTCCTCCTTTTACTGTCAGGGTTCCTCAGGGTTTAGTCCTACGTTGCCTTCTCTTACTGGTGGGCCTTCTCAGGGATCAGTCCTAGGTTCCCTCCTCTTAAGGTCAGGGTTCCTCAGGGCTCAGTCCTAGGCCCTCTCCTCTTACTGTCGGGGTTCCTCAGGGTTTAGTCCTTGGTCTCCTTCTCTTACTGTCAGGGCTCAGTCCTGGGTCCCCTCCTCTTACTGTCAGGGTTCAGTCCTAGGTCTCCTCCTCTTACTGTCAGGGTTCAGTCCTAGGTCCCTTCCTCTTACTGTCAGGGTTCAGTCCTAGGTCCCCTCCTCTTACTGTCAGGGTTCCTCAGGGTTCAGTCCTAGGTCCCCTCCTCTTACTGTCAGGGTTCAGTCCTAGGTCCCTTCCTCTTACTGTCAGGGTTCAGTCCTAGGTCCCCTCCTCTTACTGTCAGGGTTCAGTCCTAGGTCCCTTCCTCTTACTGTCAGGGTTCAGTACTAGGTCCCCTCCTCTTACTGTCAGGGTTCAGTCCTAGGTCCCTTCCTCTTATGGTCAGGGTTCCTCAGGGCTCAGTCCTAGGTCTCCTCCTCCTCTTACTGTTGGGGTTCCTCAGGGTTCAGACCTAGGTCTCCTCCTTTTACTGTCAGGGTTCCTCAGGGTTTAGTCCTACGTTGCCTTCTCTTACTGGTGGGCCTTCTCAGGGATCAGTCCTAGGTTCCCTCCTCTTAAGGTCAGGGTTCCTCAGGGCTCAGTCCTAGGCCCTCTCCTCTTACTGTCGGGGTTCCTCAGGGTTTAGTCCTTGGTCTCCTTCTCTTACTGAAGTCCTGGTCCTGACAGACTCCTGTATAGAGGTATGTTTACACATAAACAGGTTTTAAATGCATATATTAGTTAGGACTGCTTCTGTAAGGGCGACCGTGGTGTGGTGAAGCAGCTTACATATATTTTTTGCAAAAACGTACAAACTAAAAGCCCTGTTTTTGAAACTTTTTTTGACAGCACTTGCTGCAGACTAGAATTTATATTACAACAGAGTGCTTTTTGAGTGATTGTTGTGCTGATTTTTTGCACTCAGTCTATCTTCTTCTCTTACTGTTGGGGTTCCTCAGGGTTCAGACCTAGGTCTCCTCTTTTTACTGTCAGGGTTCCTAAGAGTTCAGTCCTAGGTCTCCTCCTCTTACTGTTGGGTTTCCTAAGGGTTCAGGCCTAGGTATCGACCTCTTACTTTCGGGGTTCCTCAGGGTTCAATCCTAGGTATCCTCCTTTTACTGTCAGGGTTCCTCAGGGTTTAGTCCTAGGTCACCTTCTCTTACTGTCAGGGTTCCTCAGGGTTCAGTTCTAGGTCTCCTCCTCTTACTGTTGGGTTTCCTAAGGGTTCAGGCCTAGGTATCGACCTCTTACTTTCGGGGTTCCTCAGGGTTCAGTCCTAGGTATCCTCCTTTTACTGTCAGGGTTCCTCAGGGTTTAGTCCTAGGTCGCCTTCTCTTACTGGTGGACCTTCTCAGGGATCAGTCCTAGGTCCCCTCCTCTTATGGTCAGGCTTCCTCAGGGCTCAGTCCTGGGTCCCCTCCTCTTACTGTCAGAGTTCCTAAGGGATCAGTCCTAGGTTCCCTCCTCTTACTACCAGGATTCCTCAGGGCTCAGTCCTAGGTCCCGTTCTCTTACTGTCGGGGTTCCTCAGGGTTTAGTCCTATGTCCCCTTCTCTTACTGTTGGAGCTCCTCAGGGTTCAGTTCTAGGTCCCCTCTTACTGTCATGGTTCCTCAGGGTCCAGTCCTAGGCCCCCTCTTACTGTCGGTGTTCCTCAGTGTTTAGTCCTAGATCTTCTCTTACAGTTGGGGTTCCTCAGGGTTCAGTCCTAGGTCCCCTTTTCTTCTCTCTATACACTGCCCCCATTGGACAAACCATCAGTAGATTTGGTTTTCAGCACCATCTCTATGCTGATGACACCCAGTTATACACATCTTCTCCTGACATCACCTCCACATTACTACAAAATACCAGTGATTGTCTGTCTGCTGTCTCTAACATCATGTCTTCTCTCTACCCTAAACTGAATCTGTCAAAAACTGAACTTCTCCTCCATCTACTAATCTTCCGAAACCTAATATTGCCATTTCTGTATCTGGTTCTACCATTACTCCCCAGCAGCCGCCCGCTGTCTTGGGGTTATATTTGACTCGGATCTCTCCTTACAGCCGATCACGCGCTCGTGTCACCTAAACCCCATAAACATCTCTAGAATTAAACCTTTTCTCACCTCACAGCTTAAAAATTCTCATACTGTTGCTCTCATTCTTGTCTGGACTACTGTAACTCTTTACAGACTGCTCCCCCTCTTACTAAACTCTCCCCTCTCCAATCCGTCCTGAATGTGATAGCCAGGGTCATATTTCTGTCCAGCAGCTTCACCAATGCCTCCACCCTGTGCCAGTCATTGCACCGGTTGCCCATTTGCTACAGAGTCCAATAGAAACGTATCACTCTCCTACACAACGTTCTCCACACTTCTGCACATTTACATCTCCTCCCTCATCTCTGTCTATTATCCTATATGTGCTTTCCATTCTGAAATTGATCCAAGGGCCACGTCACACACACAGATAATTGTGCAGAGATTGTTCACAGATCTCTGGTTGCAGCGAAATCATGGACACATTGTTCCATTTTGTGGCTGTGTACAAATGAACAATGTGTCCATGATTCCACTGCAACCAGAGATCTGTGAACAATCTCTGCACTATTATCTGTGTGTGTGACGTCGCCCTAAGACTGACATCCTCCATAATATGAACCCTGCACCTCCATCTCCAAGACTTCTCTTGCGCTGCATCATTTTTCTGGAATGCACTACCCCAGACAATCCGGCTAATTTCTAGCCCCCATGTTTTTAAGCATGCTTTAAAATCACATCTTTGTAGACAGGCCTATCACCTTCCAACACTAATCTAACACTCTCCTGTTCTCTTATTCTAATTTTTCTGTAGAATCTACTACCTCCTATTCAAAGCATCATCCTCACTTTGTCCTGGAAGATGGGAGAAGTAGCTCTTTGATGATTATTAGATCTCATCCTTTATTCCTGGCCATGTTCTTAGGTATAATGGTGAGTGATCCCCTTCATGGACGAGAAGCCCCCACATATGAATGGTCTCTGGAGGCTTTACTGTTGGCAGACACAGGACTCATGGTGGCGCTCACATCTTCTTCTCCGGACTTTCATTCTACTACATGGCCCAAATAGTCTGAAGGGGGCTTCATCAGAGAAAATAACTTTGCAGAAAGTATAAGGCTTGGACTGCAGAGGACAGGGGTGTTAGTTATTTTCTTAATGACTCTACTTTCCTCCTCAACTACCGTGTTTTCCCGATAGTAAGACCGCCCCGAAAGTAACACAGGGTGGGGGGGGACGGGGGTCTGCTTATGTAAGACCCCCCCCCCCGAATGTAAGGCAGGGTAGGGGGGAGGGGGGGATCTTACTATCGGGGAAACACGGGGGGGGGTTTACATACATACATACACATGTACAGACACATGCATACACATATATACACACCATACACACCACACACACACATAGCACCGCTTCTTACCGGGTCCGTGTTCCGGTGCCGTTTTGCACCGGTATTGCCAGTCCTAGGCTCCATGGTTCCTGCTCTTCCGGAGTTCAGGCCGCAGCTCCGCCCAGGTCATAGTGTGGGCCAATCAGCATAGCGGCGCTCACGTCAGAGGCAAGCGCCCGATGACGCTTGCTTGAGCGCCGCTATGCTGATTGGCCCACACTATGACCTGGGCGGAGCTGCGGCCTGAACTCCGGAAGAAGAGGGACCATGGAGCCTAGGACCGGCAATACCGGTGCAAAACGGCACCGGAACATGGCGGACGGCAGCGGATCATCTCGGGGACCGGACCGGAGCACAGAGGACGGCACAGGACCATCGGGGACCCCACACCGGACCCGGCAAGAAGCGGTGCTATGTGTGTGTGTGGTGTGTGTGGTGTGTATGGTGTGTGTATATGTGTATATATGTGTATGCATGTGCCTGTCTGTATGTGTGGGAATGTGTGGATGGATGGCTGCAGTGTGTGCATGGATGGATGGATGGTGGGGCCTCCAATGTAAGGCCCCCCCCCCGAAAGTAAGACAGGGGGCCACTTTTGGCCACAAAAAGAATGTAAGACCCTGTCTTACTTTCGGGAAAACACGGTATGTCACAAGGCAAATGTGATTACGGAGTGCCTCTGTGAGAACAACGCTGTCATTTTGGGTCCATGGACCAGAAGCTCCAGAGATCTCAAGCCACTGAGAATCTATGGTCAATCCTCTTAGGTAAGAACGGGTCATCTTGACTAGTGATGAGATGAATGGACTGAAGACAGCAGTATACCAGACACACTTGGCACAAGCCGCCACTCTTATGCACATCCCTTGAAGGCTAGGGTACTCTTCACCCGTTCCCGCTAAAGGGAGGTGGACTTTTTCAGAGCCCTTCCCAGGTGCCAATAGCACGGTAACAAAGTTGGGTCAACTACATCAGTAACCTGAAAAGGTAAGCCAATGGAGAACCTAACTGATGAACAAGGAAGGCTAGGGAGCAAAAGTCAAGAACATAAGAAGCAGAGGTAGAGATTAACCAGAGAAACACCAAAGACCTACGGTACTAACCATACCACTGAAGCACAACTTAATAACTAGCGGTGAACAAAAGGATATAGTGGAGTCACACCGCGGACAAGGGAGCATCCAGATACAGTTCATGACAGTGTGGGGAAACACAGGGGGGGACAAATACAGGTGGGCCCTGCTCGTACAGAATGGGGGAAAAGACACCTTCTGCACTCACCTGTTCTGATCGCCCTACCATCCCGTTCTATTACCCCGACGCTAAGCAGGATACCTAGGCCTTCGCTGGTCCTGATATTAACCCTCAATAGGGAGATGGCCAGCGGGAGCACTAGTCCCAACCACTGCAATGAAATCAAAAAGAGGGGAAGGAAAGACCGGAGAATTACAAGACAACTTAATGCCTGCTGTAGCAGTACGAGAAACAATCCAGGACCATCCCTGGACATCTTGGTAACAGGTGGCAAATTACTCAACAACAATATGCAAAAACCAAAGAACAAGAGTGTTCAAGAGCCCTCAGTACATTGTTGGCACCACTTAAATGTCCACACAGTGTTACTATGCAAGATTAAAGTTTATTCATTACAGTGGATTACAAAAATGTGGAGTCAAAAGTCAGGCTAAATAACTTATCAACAAAGAGAAGGCAGTGAGGAGGGAGATTAATGACAGGCGAAGGATAAAGGAGGAAAAGTAAAAAGGCAGGAGGGGTAACATTGACCCTGAAAGTGCAAGCTTCTTAGTAATATTTCAGGCAGGATTAGGTAGCTCAGGGAAATCCCTTTTATGCCTCAACCCTGTAGACCCTGAGTAAAGTGCAAGTAAATGTCACAATCAAGGTGAGGACTTACCCATTAGCTGGTAACAAAGATTTCCTCCCTTCCAATGCCTGTCAAAGTAGCCCCAAAACGTGTTTCGCATCGCTGCTTCAGGGGGCTTGTGAGATTTACTTGCACTTTACTCAGGACACTCAACTCCGTGCTCACCCCAGAGGAAAGTGCAGAGAGCGGACACCGGAGTCCAAGACAGTGCAGGGTCTCACATCCCGGCAGTCAATACCGGACAGTGGGGGGTCCAGATTCCCAGCCACACTAACCAAAGACACAGCAACGTATAGATTCCAGAAACACTGACACCCGGGAACAGGGTATAAGTAAATGACTCGAATTGCCTGTCATACCAGTACCTCAAAGGACAAGACAGGGCTGGCAGCCAAGCTTAAGCAGCAGCAGGAGCCAAATTGCAAGCCAAAAAACCCGGCTGAGTGAGAATTACCCTAAGTTGCTCTCAAGACTCCGTGGACAGCATTTACCATCTGCTCCAGTAAAGGACTGAGAAACTACAAAACAGTGAGTCTGCCTATTCCTTGCGTCTGTTGCCCTGCATCTCACACATAGACTATTTACACCATCCCTGGGGACACACAGCCCTACCCAAGGAGGGCTTACATCCACGCTGCCCTAAGTCACCATCCCCAGCAGGAATATGGCAGCGGTGGTCCCCACTGACCGCATACCCCAGGTGGCGTCACAACAAAATCCCCTGTAAATAACCCCTTCCTTATTGGACTGAACCCAGGCCACAGGACCAGGTCACGACTACCGTGATCCCAAAGAGAGACAGCACTGGCCCGGCCCTGAGTACCCCACGGCCTGGGGGCGCCTCAGATACACTCTTAGGAAGGCAATCCACAAAGGCGTCTCTCCGGACCCCAGTACCCCCTTCCTTGGGGTACACAGTACCTTCCCAAGCCCCTCCTCCTGGAATGATGCCTAGAGCCACATTCAGTCCAAGGCATGGTCAGACCATTCCCCCCCTCCCCTGGCAAACTCTGTACCAACTTACCTGGAGATGTAGGAGTAGGTGTAACCAACACGGCAGAGACAGTAGTACCCATGCAATTAACTGCACTGGAATTACCCCAGCTAATTTTCTAGCCCGCCAGTCAATCACTGGATTATGTCTTTCCTGCCAAGGAAGGCCCAAGATGATGGCGTTGGGTTAATTCTCCAAGATGTGGTAGGATAGGAACTCCTAGTGAAGAGTTCCTATACACAAATTGACATTATGGACAACTTGGGAAAGAACCTTCTGGATGAGCGGAACTGAGTCAATGGTGGAGATGGGAATGGGTCTCGCTTATAAGTCAGTGGCGGACCGTTACCCCAGGGGCCCTGGTGCAGCCACGCAGCCGTTTTGAGGAGCGGGGGGGTGCTGGTGGCCATTGGCGCGGTCCGGTGAGGGGGAGGGTGCGTTGTGGCGCTTGCGGAGAGGAGTTTGCGGCGACTCCTACCTGGCCTGGTGAGCCGCGCCGAGTGCGCTCCAGGGTGCCGGAGGGGCAGAGGAGAGGAGGGGCGGGATCAGGCAGGGGAAGCGGGAAGCTTCCTGCTTCCCTTGCCCGACACTTCTCTCCTCTAACAACTGACAACGGCTTACGGGGGTCGGCTGCAGGGGCCCTGGTGCAGCTGCACCACGGTATTTCCGCCCCTGTTATAAATTATAGAAGAGACCATGAGTCTGAGCAAAGTGAGACCCATAAGAACACGAGCGGTTACTCCACCCAACTGCATAGGTTCACCAAGCCCAACACATGGAGACTCCTCAATAGTGATGGCTACAGGGGACAAATTAGGTCTCAATCTCTCCCTGAGACGTCTGTCTACCTGATGGCAAGGGCCATCACAGACTCCAATGACTCTGGAGTAGCATGCTGAGCTAGAGTGTCCTGAAGTCTAGCAGACACACGCAGGCAGACTTGACTCCTGAGTACAGGGTCGTTCCACTGGGTGTCAGTCACCCATCTCCAAAACTCCTACAGTACTCCCTAACGGGAGGTGTCGCCTGCTTGAGTTTGCGAAGGTTAAACTCAGTGACACTCTGTCAGGTTCACCGTACACCTGAGCCAAGGCAGCGAGAAACCCGTCCACCGACCACAAAGATGGACAGTCGGCCGGGAGGGAGAAGGCCCAGGTCTGGGGATCATTCTTACGAAGGGCGGTTATAATCCCCTCTGGCTCCACCTCACTCCCAGGTGAACAAGGGTGAAGCCTGAAATATAGTTTATAGGCTCTAAACACAAAAACCTCATCTCTCCCTCCTGAAAACCTGTCCGGGAGAGATACATTGGGTTCTGGTGCAGCCTGGGTGTGAGTCATGGCCAGATACCCCACAACTTGCTGCAGCTGCAGCACAACCTGAGTATGCAGACCAGTAACCTCCTTAAAGATGGTCTGCATCAATTGCGCAAAGGGATCAGCTGCAATTACCAGACATAGTGACTCAGGGACATAGTGGTGCGGTTTCTGATAATATCATGCGTGTAGCAGATGAGGGAAAGGAAGCAGGATGGTATAATGGGCAAGGGCACCTGGGAAGCAAGTCTGGCCCTGGTC
The DNA here is from genome assembly GCA_033576535.1 of Allobates femoralis. Classification (NCBI taxonomy): domain Eukaryota; kingdom Metazoa; phylum Chordata; class Amphibia; order Anura; family Aromobatidae; genus Allobates; species Allobates femoralis. Next base: position 555,896,266 of record JARQOC010000005.1, read on the forward strand.
TGGGGTCCCTGTACCCAGAGGTACTCCAGACGGCGAGGAGGTCTGTGCCACCACCCTTGCCCTCTACTTTGCAACCAGCCCTGTGTTACTCTCTCTCACCTCCCACAATGGAAAGTGATAAACAGCAACTTCCAAAAGGAAAAGCGCAAAGGATCTTCAGGAGAGCAGAGACGTCTTCAGCTTACTTGGTCAAAGGCAGAGAAACTCTGGTTTAAACTGCAGCAGAGCAATTCACCTGGACTATGATGCAGTCACCGCATGACAGGGACCAACCGCTGGGACTTGCAGCAATCCCAAAAATGGGGCTAAGATCCAGCAGTAATTTTATGCATGAGAGTAAGGTATAAAAAGTTTGCACCCCTACAAAGTTTTGCACAATTGCCCCTGCCCCCCTCCCCATGCCGCTGACCTCCTTTCCAGTTTGCTGTTTGAGTCGCAATATTACCTGCAAGGGATTTTTCTGCAAATATTTAGCAATTTTTTCCTTTTATTTTCGCCTGTTGCCCTCAGCAAAAGGGCAAAGCCAGACATCGCGTGACACAGTCACTATATTGTGCCAGAAAACTATCGTGAGCCGGAGCTGACAATTATGCCAACTCAGCTGGCACAGAGGTCATTTTTTTTTGGCAGACGACATCCATAATAATTCACGAATGACGCAAGAGATGAAAAAAAACGCAGCATTTTACACAAATAGACAGATGTGTGAATGATCACCGCGGCTGTGGACCTCCCCACTAAACGTGTGTTCACATTTGTCAGTTTTTGTGCAGATATTGGTGCAGATTTTATGCCCAAATCCACTTCTTGTCCATTTAAGTAAAGCTGCTACATCCATGTTAATGTGCAAAAGTACAGGTGAATTTTCTGAGATGATGACCTTTGGGTTTTCATTGGCTGTAGGCCATAATCATCAACATTAACATAAATAAACACTTGAAATAGATCACTCTGTGTGTGTGACTACATATACAGCGGGTAAGGAAAGTATTCAGACCTCTTTACATTTTTCACTCTTTGTTTCATTGCAGCCATTTGGTGAATTCAAAAACAAAACAAAACATTTTTTTCTCATCAATGCACCTCATCTAGACTGAAAAAATAAAACAAATGTAGAAATTTTTTGCAAATTTATTAAAAAAGAAAAACTGAAATCTCACATGGTTATAAGTATTCAGCCCCCTTGCTCAGACACTCATATTTAAGTCCCATGCTGTCCATTTCCTTGTGATCCTCCTTGAGATGGTTCTACTCCTTCATTGGAGTCCATCTGTGTTTAATTACACTGATAGGACTTGATTTGGAAAGGCACACACCTGTCTATATAAGACCTCACAGCTCACAGTGCATGTCAGACCAAATGAGAAACATGAGGTCAAAGGAACTGCCCAAGAAGCTCAGAGACAGAATTGTGGCAAGGCACAGATCTGGCCAAGGTTACAAAAGAATTTCTGCAGTACTCGAGGTTCCTAAGAGCATAGTGGCCTCCATAATCCTTACATGGAGGAAGTTTAGGACATCAGAGTCTTCCTAGACCTGGCCGTCCAGCCAAACTGAGCAATCGTGGGAGAAGAGCCTTGGTGAGAGAGAGGTAAAGATGAACCCCGAGATCACTGTGGCTGAGCTCCAGAGATGCAGTAGGAAGATGGGAGAAAGATCCACAAAGTCACCTATCACTGACAGGACGGAGGCAGCGGAGGGAGGATAATACATACAGGGGGCGTGAAATTGCCCTGTGAAGAAAAGTGGCTCCAGCCATTACACCCACCTCTTTGGCTCCACATTGTAAGATTTTAAATTCAATTATCTTGGGGTACAGGGGGGCTCAAGGGATGGGGGACGCCTTGCCTGAATGCAGCAGATATGCTGCATTCAGTGCTGCAATTAGATCAGCATGTATGGGGTGGGGGTGACATGTCCTCTTTAAATGTGCAAATGATGAAAAAACGGCAACAAAGTTTACAAAACGTCTCGATGCATTCAGTCTAAAGTATGAGCTACGTGCAGAAATACCCACACTTACAGCCTCGACTGCTACCACTAAGATCATTAATGACTGTCTGTAGAAGGTTTTGCTGCTGAGTGCACTCGGGTAAATCATCAGAATTCACTGCTGGAAGCTGCTATGTAATCACCAACCAATGATATCCCAGATGTGGTCAATGGGTGACGAGTTGGGAGATTCTGCAGCCATAGGAGACAAGTCTGCAAACACTGCAGCCATGGGAGAGAAGTCTGGAAATTCTGCAGCCATGGGAGACAAGTCCAGAGATGCTGCAGCCACTAGAGACAAGTCTGGAGATGCTGCAGCCATGGGAGACAAGTCCAGAGATGCTGCAGCCACAAGAGACAAGTCTGGAGATGCTGCAGCCATGGGAGACAAGTCTGGAGATGCTACTGCCATGGGAGACAAGTCTGGAGATGCTGCAGCCATGGGAGACAAGTCTGGAGATGCTGCAGCCATGGAAGACAAGTTCAGAGATGCTGCAGCCATGGGAGACAAGTCCAGAGATGCTGCAGCCATGGGAGACAAGTCCAGAGATGCTGCAGCCACAAGAGACATGTCTGGAGACTCTGTGTCACACTTACGGGGGAGAGAGAATCAGGAACTGGATAGTGAGGTGGGCAAGGAAATTCCAGGGAGGCTAATCTGACCCTGTTACTGGGGTCTCTGGCTCACATTGTTCTCGAAGATACCTCTAATGGTGAGCAGGTCTGAGTCACCATCCTTTCTCCTAAGCTCCTGAGAAAGCCCTGGGCACAAAGCCCATACCTCCACTCACAGACTAGGAAAACCTAGCAGTCTCAAATAAAGGGGATATCAGCAGCTCCAGTGAAACGTCTGCACACAACAGGTCTCAGATCAGGAATGAACTGACTCAGCGACATCTGGTGGAAGGAAGCTGAATTATTTATGGCTGAGGGGTGGAGAGCAGGAGGCTCAGACAGACCCCTCAGCTCACCTGAGCTGAGTCCCTTCTACCAAATATTCAGCATCTTCCACCTGCAGAGCTGCAGTGACTGAGTCAAAAAAAAGACTTAGTTTAAGCTACAGCAGCACCACCTGTTGACTGTAGGCAGTCAATACATGACACATGACACTGCAGCCGTGGGAGACAAGTCTGGAGATGCTGCAGTCATGAGAGACAAGTCTGGAGATGCTGCAATCATAGGAGACAAGTCTGGAGACACTGCAGCCATGGGAGACAAGTTTGGAGATGCTGCAGCCATGGGGAGACAAGTTCAGAGGTGCTGCAGCTGTGGGAGACAAGTCTGGAGATGCTGCAGCCATGGAGAGACAAGTTCAGAGATGCTGCAGTCATGGGAGACAGGTCTGGAGACCCTGGAGCCATGGGAGACAAGTCTGGAGACGCTGCAGTCATGGGAGACAAGTCTGGAGATGCTGCAGTCATGGGAGACAAGTCTGGAGATGCTGCAGTCATGGGAGACAAGTCTGGAGATGCTGCAGTCATGGGAGACAAGTCTGGAGACGCTGTAGCCATGGGAGACAAGACTGGAGATGTTGCAGCCATGAAAGACAAGTCTGGAGATGCTGCAGCCATGGGAGACAAGTCTGGAGACACGACAGTCATGGGAGACAAATCTGGAGACGCTGCAGCCATAGGAGACAAGTCCAGAGATGCTGCAGCCCGGGTAGACAAGTCTGGAGATGCTGCAGCCATGGGAGACAAGTTTGGAGATGCTGCAGCCATGGGAGACAAGTCTGGAGACGCTGCAGTCATGGGAGACAAGTCCAAAGACTCTTCAGCCATGGGAAGCAGATCTGGAGATCCTGCAGTCATGATAGACAAGCCTGGAGATACTACAGCCACAGGTTAGACCACTGGTTCCACTATGAAGTCAATGTAACATCTGGCTATTAAGTGTATTTGAAGAGAATACTAGATGGCTGTGACTACCAGACATTATGCACCCCACACTACAGATAAGCCCAAGAGTAGGACCGGTGTGATGTTCCCTCATCAAAGCCTTTTCATAGCATCTCCCATGTAATCTCCTGACTAATTTCTGTCCATGCTTCTAAAACAAACATGGGATTCATCACTGAAGAGGACAGACTTCGATTCCAGCCTTCATTGCTTCACTCCAGACTCGGGTCTTCAACTGGAGAACATGTGGTCAACAGCATACAAAGGCCTTCGTGGGGGAACACCAAAATTGCAATTTCAATGTTGAAGAGGGTACAGTATATCTCTATGTGCCAGTTCATTATTATTCTATTTCTTTTAATATTATATTTTAAATGAAAAAAAAAAAGAAAACCTAAGCTTTTCTCAAAATTATTATTTAGAAAGAATAAATATACCGTATATATAAGATGCTGGAGAAGGATGTTATCAATATCATGGATGGTAAGAAGAACAAACAAATCAATATTAGAACAAATCAAGCCAGACATGTCACTGGAAGCAAAGATCACCAAGCTATAACATGTCTACAAATGATACGATGAGAGCAATCACTGGAGAAGGACATCATGGTCGGAAGAATCGAAGGTGCAAGGTGAAGAGGAAGATCAGCAACCCAATGGCTTGACACTAACAAAGTAAACGCAGAGAAGACCCTGGTGGACCCATCTAGGTTTAGAGAAGACCCTGGTGGATCAATCTAGGCTTGGAGAAGAAACTAGTGGACCAACCTAGGCTTGGAGAAGACCCTGGTGGTCCTATCTAGACTTGGAGAAGACCATGGTGGACCCATCTAGGTTTAGAGAAGACCCTGGTGGATCAATCTAGGCTTGGAGAAGAAACTAGTGGACCAACCTAGGCTTGGAGAAGACCCTGGTGGTCCTATCTAGACTTGGAGAAGACCCTGGTGTGTCTATCTAGGCTTGGAGAAGACCTTGGTGGACCCATCTAGGCTTGAAGAAAACCCTGATGGATCTATCTAGGCTTGGAGAAGACCTTAGTGGATATATCTAGGCTTGGAGAAGATCCTGGTAGACCTATCTACGCTTGGAAAATACCTTAGTGGACCTATCTAGGATTGGAGAAGACCCTAGTGGACCTATCCAGGCCTGGAGAAGACCCTGATTGACCTATCTAGACTTATAGAAGACCTTGGTGGACCTATTTAGGACTTGGAAAAGACCCTGGTGGAGCTATCTAGGCTTGGAGAAGACCCTGGTAGACCTATCTATGCTTGGAAAAGATACTAGTGGACATATCTAGGCCTGTAGAAGACCCTGCTGGACCTATCTAGGCTTGAAGGTGACTCAGGTGGGCCTATCTAGACCTGGAGAAGACCTTGGTAGACCTATGTAGGCCTGGACGAGACCTTGGTGGACCTATCTAGACTTGGAGAAGACCCTGGTAGACCTATATAGGCTTGGAGAAGACCCTGCTAGCACCACTAGCATATTCAAACACCTTAAATAGGCCTGTGTGTGTGCATCTAGGACTACGGAGAAACCGTAATTAAACTTCACCACTAACAAACAAACAGTCAAACGTCCGATATTGCAAGTAAAACCTTATTTTATTAGAGTCAAGTATCCAAAAGAGAGCTTTAAAGTGCAGACGCAGTAACAGTAGCACCACACTGACCATGTCATCATTCAGTATTAAATACTGTATACATGCATACAGATACATAGCATGGTGAATATATCATATACAATATAATATCCACGGTGCAAGACATCATAAGAGACATTGTCAGACTAAAATGTCATTGTCACCATCAATGTAGTGTTAGCAACTTTAACCCCATCCAAGGTACTTAATGTACGAAACCTCTTTGAATACACCACCAAAATTTACCACTATTGTAGCTTTGTAGCTGGTGTTACTCAGGCTATTGAATATCAACAAATGTTGCCGTAGCGTACAAGTGTATGTAACTGTGGCTGAAGTTGCTCAGGCTAATGGGTTTCAGACAATGTTATACAAGTGCACTGGTATGAATGAACCTGCCGCTAGTATAGCTGAAATGTTCAGGTTATAGATGTCAAGCAGTATTGAAGCAGTGTCAAAGTATAGGCACATGGTTCACATACCAGTTAAAAGATAATTAGGACCTGGACAGGGACAAAACCCGCTGTGTTTCAGCAGCAAAGGAAGCAGCTCACGCAGCACAGGGTCGCTGACTGAATCTCGAGGCAAGGCAGTCTGTCCGAAAAAGTATAAAATAAAACACTTGGCAGTATGGCTGGAATTCCAAGCAGGATCCACATGGGAATATAACCAGCACTGAAGACCAGCAAGTGGAAGGTATAAATAGCTTCCTCCGCCATGTGATAAGACAGACTTAAGTGAGCAAGTGAAAGGGCAGACTTAAAAGATCAGATGAAAACACCTGCTGACCAAAATAGAATGAAATAAAGGTAAAAGATAACCAGGAACTGGGCAGGGACAGAACCTGCTGTGTTTCAGCAGAGAAGGAAGCAGATCACACAGCACAGAGTCGCCAGATTGAATCTCGAGACAAAACAGTCTTCCAGGCGTAAACACTTGGTTGTATGGCTGGAACTCCAATCAGGATCCATTTGGGAATATAACCAGCACTGAAGACCATCAAGTGGAAGGTATAAATAGCTTCCTCCGCCATGTGATAAGATAGACTTAAGTGAGCAAATGAAAACACATTCTGACCGAAAAAGTATAAAATAAAGGTAAAAGATGATCAGGATTTGAACAGGGGCAGAACCTGCTGTGGTTCAGTGGAGAAGGAAGCAGATCACACAGTGCAAAGTCGCCAGATTGGATCTCGAGGCAAGACAGACTGCCAAGCATTAAACACTTGGCAGTATGGCTGGAAATCCAAGCAGGATACACATGGGAATATAACCAGCAAGATGAGTAGAGGGAAGGTATAAATAGCTTTCCCTGCAATGTAATAGGTCAAACTTAAAAGAGCAAATGAAAACACCTGCTGACCAAAAAAAATGAAATAAAGGTAAAAGATAATCAGGAACTGGACAGGGACAGAACCTGATGTGTTTCAGCAGAGAAGGAAGCAGATCACACAGCACAGGGTCGCCAGATTGAATCTTGAGGCAAGACAGTCTGCCAGGCATAAACACTTGGCAGTATGGCTGGAACTCCAAGCAGGATCCACATGGGAATATAACCAGCACTGAAGACGAGCAAGTGGAAGGTATAAATAGCTTCCCCGCCATGTGATAAGGCAGACTTAAGTGAGCAAATGAAAACACCTGCTAACTAAAAAAAAATAAAATAAAGGTAAAAGATTATCAGGATTTGAACAGGGGCAGAACTTGCTGTGGTTAAGCGGAGAAGGAGGAGAAGGAAGCAGATCACACAGCACAAAGTCGCCAGATTGAATCTCGAGGCAAGACAGACTGCCAAGCATTAAACACTTGGCAGTATAGCTGGAAATCCAAGCAGGATCCACATGGGAATATAACCAGCACAGAAGACCAGCAAGTGGAAGGTATAAATAGCTTCCTCCGCCATGTGATAAGATAGACTTAAGTGAGTAAATGAAAACACCTGCTAACTGAAAAAGTATAAAATAAAGGTAAAAGATGATCAGGATTTGAACAGGGGCAGAACTTGCTGTGGTTCAGTGGAGAAGGAAGCAGATCACACAGCACAAAGTCGCCAGATTGAATCTCGAAGGCAAGACAGACTGCCAAGCATTAAACACTTGGCATTATGGCTGGAACTACAAGCAGGATACACATGGGAATATAACCAGCAAGATGAGTAGAGGGAAGGTATAAATAGCTTTCCCTGCAATGTAATAGGTCAAACTTAAAAGAGCAAATGAAAACACCTGCTGACCAAAAAAAATGAAATAAAGGTAAAAGATAATCAGGAACTGGACAGGGACAGAACCTGCTGTGTTTCAGCAGAGAAGGAAGCAGATCACACAGTACAGGGTCGCCAGATTGAATCTTGAGGCAAGACAGTCTGCCAGGCATAAACACTTGGCAGTATGGCTGAAACTCCAAGCAGGATCCACATGGGAATATAACCAGCACTGAAGACCAGCAAGTGGAAGGTATAAATAGCTTCTTCCGCCATGTGATAAGATAGACTTAAGTGAGCAAATGAAAACACCTGCTAACAAAAAAAAATAAAGGTAAAAGATGATCAGGATTTGAACAGGGGCAGAACTTGCTGTGGTTCAGCGGAGAAGGAAGCAGATCACACAGCACAGGGTCGCCAGATTGAATCTCAAGCAGCATTGAAGATGAGTAAGGGGAAGGTATGGATAGCTTCCACCACAATGTGATAGGACAGACTTAAATGAGCAAATTAAAAAACCTGCTGACTGAAAAGTAATGAAATAAAGGTAAAAGATAATCAGGACTTGAACAGGGACAGAACTTGCTGTGGTTCAGCAGAGAAGGAGGCCGATCACACAGCACAGGGTCGCCAGATTGAATCTCGAGACAAGACAGTCTGCCAGGCATAAACACTTGGTTGTATGGATGGAACTCCAATCAGGATCCATTTGGGAATATAACCAGCACTGAAGACCAGCAAGGGGAAGGTATAAACAGCTTGCCAATTTTTTTTATTGTAGTAGGTGGGGTCACTTGGCCCCAAACCAATAATACATTACAATATACTACAAATATCTTGGTGAAACACGTCCTTATGGGAATGCTATTTTTGTCATCGTGATCTCATTTAGTAGATGTCTCTGAATCGTTTAATTAAAGTTTGCAACAGTTTATTAAAGCGTTAAATGACAGTGCCCGTTATTGTTACCCGTCTGACTGTGATGTCTCCTGGCACCCAAAAAAAGGACTACAAAAAGGAAGAGTTTAGAAGAAGCTTTTTTTTATTTTTTTATATTTTTTGTCACATTTAAATCCGGTGACAGAAAGCGGCGCATGTGGTCATGACAGCTGCATAGTAATTTCTGAGGGTGGAAGACATGAGTCTACCTCCCTCTATGGACCCCTGTGGATATGGATTATAGAGAAGCTGCGTTTCCTATGAAGGGTATTATGTTTCTTCATGGGTGGAAATGATTCCTGTGTACCACATGCATGAGTAAGCCGCTCACTACCTTTTTATACCCTGACAGAAATATAATCACTGCCCATGTGTAACAGAATTGTTTATTCTGGAAAAAAAAAATCGTTGCAGATGATTAATCACCGGGGTGTTAAAGAGGGGAGCGATAGCTGGGAGGTGTTTTTTTATTATTCCTCTGCAGCTGTCAATTCAGGGTCTGTCATCTTTGTATATTCCGGTCTTTGTTTTTAGCCCAAGGCAAACAATATAGTGGGCAAAACTACATATAATAGAAAAATGTACCATAAAGGCACAAACTGCAAAGAACAGGCATAAAAATCAGGGGCAGACCTACCGTGGTGCAGCTGGTTCAGCTGCACCAGGGCCCTGACCGGCTAGGGGGCCCCTCAAGCCTGCAGGATGGCCCCCAGCCGACCCCCGTAACCCGATGTCAGAGGAGAGGAGGGTCAGGCAAGGGAAGCAGGAAGCTTCCTGCTTCCCTTGCCTGATCCTGCCCCTCCACTCCTCTGCCGCACTCTGCATGCACACCCGGCGCGGCTCAGCAGGTGGGAGAGCAGCATCTCCAATAACCGCCTCCCCCCCGCACCTCGCTGACGGCCGCCAGCACCCCCCCCGCTCCTCACCGATGGCTGCCACCACCCCCAGCACCCCCCTCACACTCCTCACCGACGGCCGCCAGCACCCCCCCCTCCCCGCTTCTTGCCATGGCTGCACCAGGACACTCTGGGCTCAAGGACCGCCACTGCAAAATCATAGTTTACTGCTTGAGCTTTAATTGTAAGGCTAAGTTCAGACAGAGCGTTTGTGCTCCGTTTTTTATTGAAACTGCACCGAAACCGGATCCTCTTTTTGCAAAAAAGGCATCTGACACATGGCGAGCCAGGGCCATGGGGTACTCGGAACTGGATCGGACAGTTTTTTGGGGAGGTAACAGGGCTGTGACCGGTCTCCATGGCCCTGGCCATGTCATAAACTGGGGGCTAATTTATAAGGGATTGAGTTGTGACGCCACCCGTGGTATTTGGCAAGGGATGGCCATCGCTGCAGTTCAGGACCACTGGGGCAGTTGGTGACGCAGCAAAGATGGTACAGCTCCCCAAGGGTGGAGCGGAGGCCCAGGGTGGTTGGTACAGTTTATGAAGGGGTAGTGAATGTTGGGGTGCAGGACTGAGGACGTGGAAAATGACCGGATAACACAGGGATGGTGGTTTCCTTTACCTTTTATTTCATAGTTGATGGTGCAGACCAGGACACTGGTGATAGGTGATAATGGACATCCGGGCAGCCTGGAACCAATTGGGGATCTACCGTGCCAGGTGGGTTCGGAGGTCTTCCTTCTGCACTGTCCTCTTTGGTCCCTGCTTCCTAAAGGTATGCTGCGACCCTCTTCCTGAGTGCTGGTTACTCACCCGTATGGCAGCTTGAGGCTATTGCAGGTGTCGCTTCTCTGTTGGCAGCTCCCTCCGGGCTCTAGTATGCTGGTGTGCCGTCGGGCGCTTGGTGTGGCCAGGAGACTTGCAATCTCCTGCACTCCAGATTTAGCTGCCTGGACTTCAATACCCGTACAACCACGGACTCCGGTGTCCTGTTTCTAGCGTTCTGCACTGGGGTGAGCTCAGTCACAGCTCCACTCCCCAGACTTTCCTCAACATTTCTCCTCTTCCCTCTCACTCACTCTCCACAGCCCTGGAACGAGCCTCTCCGTGGCTCAAGTCCCCAGGAAGTCTCTCTGACTTGCTTCTGAACTTCCTACCTGATGTTCTCCTTGACTTTCTGTCTGACTTTCTGTATAACCCCACCCCCGGGCCAGAATTTATAGGGAAGCTCCCCTGAATCTGGGTGCAGAGCTCCTCCTTCTGCCCTGGAGTCAGGAAGCGTGTTAGATGCTGGTGTTACTTAGCAAGAGAACCTCTTCTTGCTTCCAGGCATGACATCCCCCCCTGGGAGGGAGAAAATACCACTGTGGCAACCGGACTCCTGGGGTGCCACACATCACAATCGCATGCTGCTTTTTTGCAGCATTTTGAGGGGGACACAAACAGACAGACAAACAAGCAAGGCACACAGAGACACACACACATTCTTACCCTCCCCGTGTTCCCACGGTGACCTCTGGTGATGTCTTCCTCCTGGGCACCAGCAGGTCCTGTTTGTGAGTAGTCAGTTCTATTAGCTGGTGTCGCTGATAGAGTTTTTTTCTCTGCAAAGAATGTGAGCTGTATTCATGCCAAGTGCTCTTGTGCTGTAGCTTCCTTACTGTGTAGCTTCGTGGAGATTGCCACCTTGCTGGGAGTTGCTGTGCTTATTCTGGGCCCTGGGTGGATGTGAGGGGATTATAGCCTAGGGCTGGTCAGGGGCAGGGCAAGGGTGGCGGCCCAGATATCCTCACCTTTAAAGGTACTTATGGGAATAGGGTCAGTTAGGGACCCCCAGTCTAAGGGTCAGACTAGAACCCCTAATCACCTTTTGCCTATCACTGCCATCCTGCTGCCATATCCCCATGTCCGTTACTTTCACTCATGACAACAGTCCTGAGCGTCTTGAATGTGCTGCCTGAGATCTACCCCCAGAGCTCTAACCAGTACCCCCTCACTAAGAATCCTGACTGCATTTTCATCTTTCAACTTAGGGACAAAGCTATGAGACAAAGCATCAGCCTCAACATTCTTTGATTCAGGGAGATAAGTAACGACAAAATCAAACTGAGGAAAAAAAAGGGACCACTGAGCCTGTCTAGTGTTTAAGCACCTAGCAGCATCAATATCCTATAGGTTATGATTGGTAAAGACAGCCACCTTATGTGTTGCCCCCTCCATCCTTTGTCTCCACTCCTCAAATTCAGAGGATTCTGCTTGAGTGAACACTTCTGGGAGTAAAAAGCACAAGAATGTAGATGGCCACTTTTGCTTTGTGAAATTAGCTCCCATCCCAACAGAAGAAGTATCTGCCTCGACAAAGAAAGGCAAATTGACCTCAGGTTGACTGAGAACAGGAGCCTTAGACAAGGCTTTCTTGAAAACCGAAAAAGTATTTACCGCCTCAGTTGACCAAGAATAAAAATCTGTTCCCTTCTTAGTCATAAGTCATGAGTCAATGAGTCTTGGTCATTAAAGGCTTGGCTATGACCCAAAAGTTCTTAATCAACTTCCAATGAAAACTAGCAAAGCCAAGAAATCTCTGCATTGCTTTCAGGTTACTTGGTTGAAGCCAATCATGCACTCCTTGCACCTTAATGGAGTCCATCCAAAACCCAGAATGCAGAATCCAACTGTCCTAAAAACTGGGTCTGCTGTACCCTAAATTGCCACTTTTCTAATTTTGCAAATAAGCAAACATGGAGAACCTGTCTGACATTCTCATGACGTTCCTCCTGAGTGCGCGAGAAATATATGTTATGCAGATAAATAACCACAAATCTACCCACCAGAGAGCAATAAATGTTATTAATGGAATTTTTAAAAACTGCCAGAGCATTGGCTGAACCGAACGGCATAACCAGATTTTCACAATGACCTTCAGGAGTATTGAATGCAGTATTCCATTCGTCATCCTGACGTCGTATACCCCTCTCAGGTTAAATTTGGAAAACCATTTACCGTAGTTCCAGATAATTGGTTAAAAAGATCAGGTACAAGGCGCAAAGGGTAAGGATTGTGAAACATCATTTTATTGAGCTCTCTAAAATCCAAGTACAGACACAAGCTGCCATCTTTCTGTTAAACAATAAAACCCCATGGTGACTGGAGAGGTGGACAGCAATATATCACTCTTAGTCAAGCTTTTTTGAGTATACTCTTTCAAGGTCTCTCTCTTAGGAAGAAAAAGGTTAAACAGATGAGATTTAGGCATTGTAGCTCCTGGTATTGTAATATCTCTGCCAGCGGGACCCTTGTCCAGGGCACAGGGAGATCGGGTCCTATCTTGCTGCAGGCATCCCCCTCTGTCCCCGGCACTCTTACTCACCCGGTCCGCACTCCCACGATGTCCCTTCAAGCTACAGCTCCTTCACCAACCCATCTTCTCCGCCTCCTGTCACTTACGGTTTGCGCTTAAGGAGCGTGTGCTGTTGTCAGAAATTATTTAAAGGGCCAGCGCACCCTTTTTTAGTAATCAACTCTCAGCTAATCGCTGAGAGGCTTGTGTGTATATGAAGCCCTCACTTCCTTAGGGAGGTGCCTGGTCAACTTTGCGCTTATGATCTAATGTTGCTGCGCTCATGTCCCCGGATCAGCACTTGCTCGCTATAGCGTTGCCTCTGTTCCGTTATTAACATCTGGTGTTTTGTTCTAGTGCTGGTGTACCTGTCCTGGTCATATGGCTGCCTGGAGTCTCGCCATCCTAACCACCTACCCTGTTGTCTCAGTCAGTACCTTCCGGACCCCCTGGACCATCCTTCAGCGACATATCTGCTCAGGAGGGGCGAGTACGTTGCGAGCATCAGTCTCCCAGTTGTGGAAACACCGGTGCCAGGGCAGGTGCTACACTAAAGACAGATAACTGAGTAGCCAAAGGTGATACATGTAATTCCAAATGGTATACATGTTTTCTAGTGTTTTGGACACTTGCTGGTAGGGTGCTATGATGGGCTCTCTTACTTTGTGGACTTGTGACAGGTTTGGGACCTCTCTCTCTCTCTTCTGTATTGAGACTTCATTTTAAATGTGTTTCTTTCCTTTGGCAGTGTTAGACTTAATGTCAGTTCCAGTTGTTACCAAGCTCCCTAGTTCTCTTCCATGTGTGGCTACTTTGTGATCAATCCCATCTCTTTTACTGTATATGGTCACATGATCCAGCATTCCTTGCTGGCAATTGAACTTCATTCCTAGCCAAGCTTCCTGAGGTGAAGAAGTTTCTCTGGAGAGCTGATCCTTGCTAAGTTATCTGCTGCCTAGGAGAGTAGCAGCAGGCGTGAAGTTGTCTTGTTTTCCCTGTCTCCCCTTCCCTCTTGTCATTTTTATTGCAGTGGTTTGGACTAGTAAACCCTCAATAGAGAGATGGCCGGTGGGAGCACATCAGGGCTAACAAGGGACTAGGTATCCTTCTCAGCGATGGGGTGAAAGAACCCGTATAGGGATGGTAGGGAGATCAGGACACAGTTGCAGGTGAGCACACGAGTTGTCATATTCCACTATTCCCAATGAGCTGGGCCCTCCATTGTATTTGTTCCCCCAGTTGTTGTGGGCAGTGTGCCGGGCATCATTGCTCACGCACCGTATCGGGATACTCCCAAGTCCGCAGAGTGACATAGGGTCGAGGTAGGTTATGGACAAGTGTCACCGAATATGTCTTGACATACCTCCGAACAATTTCTCAGTCTGGTTTAGTATTTAAGGTCCTTGGTAGCTTGTAGAATTCTCCTATTGGTGCCAAATACGTGGTTCTGATTTCTTCCGATTGTGTGTGATAATTAGAGTGGTGTCTGTGCGCGGCGGTGATACACGTTGAGACTTCAGAATGTTATTTTGTATAAGTAGCGGTATCACCTGTTTGTTGTTTTTTTTTGTCGTTTCACAGCCAAGAAGCAAATAATTTCTACAAAAACTGTTATCTGGAAAATGGAGGCTGATAATTTGGCCAGTGACCCGCACGCGGCTGCATACATTTTACGGCTGTCAATCATCCTGACAGCATCATAACACATGCTTATTGCTAGATGGAATAATGGATGTGCTTTACAAATGCAGCCATAAATTTGTTAGTCTCACACTGAAATGTCAATTACTGTATATTATTTAGGATTTGCAAACACATGGCGTGCCTATTCTCTGCACTTTATTCCAGGTTTTATTGTGCTTTCTTTTACATAGACGGCATTTATCAGAGATGTGGAATAGGAGGTGCGGCATACATTGGCTGCCTGACACTTCTCTGTAGCGGGCGTAGGGAAAACCCCGCTTGCCATCTAAAGGTGGCCATTTACAAGATTGGCGCTTGTTTAATGGCCAACGTATGTGCGCATACGACGTAAACCATGTTGGGACGCAATCGTTGTTAATATATCGTGTGTCCTTGAAGGCATTCGCTGGCCATTGCAGTTAATGTGGGGCTACGCAGGCAACGATGATTGTGATCCAATCAGCTGTCGAACCAGTGGTTTGCTATTGTCATGGGGTGGTATAATGGTCAAGGGAGTAAGGTAGCAGGATGAAATGATGGGCAAAAGGCAATCAGGGGAACTAGTCTGACCCTTAGGGACTGGTGGGGTCTGGCTCACCCTGTTCCCAAAATGACCTTTGAAGGTGAGGATGTCTGAGCCACCACCCTTTTGTCATGGGGAGCTTTGGGAGAAAAGGAGGAAATCAACCTGGGCCCCTGATCTGCTCCTCAGGCTAGGGGAACCCTAACTTTCCTTAACTCAGGGTACCCTTGATAGTAGAGAGGCCTGAGTCTCTGACCTTGCCCTTTCTCCTGTCCAGCACCCCCACCCCAGGAGGTGAACCATAATGGAACCCACAGATAAAGATAGGCAGGGATAAAGTAGGTGAACAACACAGCAAACAATTAGGAAGATATGATATGTGTGTATGGAGAGCACAAATACAAATAGGGAATGAAAAAATAACAAGGTATAGTTCACCAAACACCAAGCAAAGGTTAGAGTTTCAACAGCAACTCCAACACAGGACCAGTATGCAAGAGGCATGCAAATGCTATAGTCGGCATCCAGGAATGTTCTGAGCCATACTTAAAGAGAGAAGGTGTTCTAGCAGCCCACCTTCATTTAACACTAAACAGTTAACTTCTGCAAAGCTAAACATCAGTGAACAAACCACTGCCAACGCTGAAACTCGGCCAGAGCAACACGGAGGTCTAAAGGCTGGGTTACACGCTGCGATGTCCCAGCGATTCGACCAACGATCGGGATCTCTGGGACATTGCTATATGATCACTGGTGAGCTGTCACACAGGCAGACTCACCAGCGACCAGCGAGAATGCTGGTAACCAGGGTACACCTCGGTAACTAAGCATAGAGCTACGCTTAGTTACCCGACGTTTACCCTGGATACCATGTCCCAGCGCTTGCTGTGCGGCGCTGGGCATCGGCCGGGAGGTCGTTGATCGCTGGTCTCCCGCTGTCACACACGCCGATGCTGGCTGCCCAGCGGGAGACCAACCATCAAAAAACGGCCCTGGCCATTCCGCAACAATCAGTGATCAGCGAGCCCTCAGGGTGGATTACCAGTGTTTGTGCAGCATGTACATATATAACATTTTTGCACCATGGTGAAGAGGAGTGGAGCAGTAAACCGTTAGGAAGCTGGAGGATTAGAAAAGGAGATAAAGGAATACAATGAATACAGTGGATTCAACTGAGCAGTTAATAAGGCTCAGCAATGTGGCAGGGCAGAAGATGTCCTGAGTAGCACTGACCAGCGATGTAGCAGAAAAATGTTGGCCAGGGAACTTCACTACAGTGAAAATTCTAAGTCCAGCAATGTAGCAGAGTTGAGTAGGTCAAGACACTCATGGAAATGATTTAGCAGAGCCCAATGGAGTGACTGTCATCGGGCCTGATAGTCAAGAGCTAGGGGTCGATAAAGGGGTACCTGTGGTACGCACTCGTCCAAAATAGAATATTAGACTCCCCATGATGCTGATATATGACCAGATGGGGCAAGGCACTGAAGTTCCTAGAGTAGTCAGGGGGATGAGGAGCGGGGGGAGGTGGTGCTATCACTGGCGGCCGCAGATGGGTGGGTGATACCTTGCTGCACTGCAGCCGGCAGCCATGAGTCTGGAAGCTGCTGTGTAATGCTTGCGCCGCCCCCTTCACCACTGTCACTCCTCCTGCCTCCTTGACGCCTGAGCCTGAAGGCTCAGGCTGTCCACTGGACGGTGCGGCCCTGAGGGTGGTACACCCCATCCCAACTATGTATGGTCTTATTTCTACTCTACAGCTATGTGACCTGTGAGGAATTTGGGTTAAACTGGTTGTGGTGGTAGTCAAGATCGTTTATCACAACATTTTCTTCCAGGTGGTGAGTCCTCATTTTGTGCTTGGGAGCATACAGGAACTCAGCAGGGATAAGAGTGCAGCACCTGCTGTGGAAGCTATGTATAGAGTGCCACACACATTCACCTCTACAGATGATTCTTTTGCTGCACTGCAGAGAACTACATATCCCAAGGTGCTTTGCTCATCTCAGCAATCTTGGGGAGGAGGAGCAACAACTGAGAACAGGACAGATTGTTTGAGCTTGCTGAAGAAGGAAGGAAGGAGTGAATTGTACTGAGGTGTGTTAAGGAATTCAGCCATATTGGAGACATGATAAGCCTATGCAAATTCCTGAAACTGCCGCTCTGTGTGAGGAGAGACTGATTCCTAAAGCTACAGGGAAACAGTTGATAGAAGCTGCTTTCCTCCTCCAGATTTCTCATTTAGAAGAAGGATTTTGCCTATCTTTCCCTCACAACTGGACCCTGAAGCTCCAGTCTGGAACTCTGGGAGAACAAAGATCTACTGCAAAATGGAGTGAATAGTGTCGAGCCCCAGGCTCTGGGGTACTCGGGTATCAGGCTCGGTGGGTGTTCTCACGGGGATGTCACAGGTGGCAGCGCCTGAGCCCGTGGCCTGGGTGACACTTCAATAAGGGGTGTATATACAGGGGATTAGAGTTTGTCATGTGACGCCACCTGTAGTATCTAGTGATGGGTCACCAGCACCGTCACAGTCCTCCGGAGGTTGATGGTAATGCGGCTGAGATGGCAAAGCTCCCTACAGGTGGAGCTGGGCCTCCAGGGCAGCGTTGTGTAATGGGGCAGCTTGGAGTGGACCTGTACGTCGAGACAGAGAGTGATGGAGCAGTCTATAAGGGGCACCGGGAGCAGAGAGGAATGACGCACACACACTGTCAAAAGTCTCTTTTACCTTTTTACTGGAGGTATGAGCAGGTAAAGACATCCAAGGCACTGTCGGGTGACCAGGTGCACAGTGAGCTTCCACAGCAAGTGGGTATAAGGCCTCCTCAGTTTCTCTACAGTTCCTGAAGCCCTGTCTGCTTGCAGCCAGACTGGCCTCCTTCCCTCTCGTGTCCTCTCTCTCCTCCTGCGCGGTCCACGGGTTACCCTCTGTGATCACTGCTGTATTACACTGCGGTGTCTGGCACCCTTTCTTTGGGTACACAGGCGGACCGGGTGACTGAAGTCTCCACGGTATGACGGGGTTTTCTGCATTCTTGAAGTAATCCTGCAGGTGCGGATCCCCAAAGTCTGGTACGCCTTTGGGTGAACTTCCACTAGTTCCTCGCTCCCTTTGCTCTGCTCCTTGCCTTCTGTCCCCACTCTTAGGCTTGCGGGATGGCAGAAGGGCCACTCCGGGTCTCTGGTTTGGCCTAACCATGGCACCGATCATTAGGACGTCTTTGCAGCTCTCCTAGCATCTGCACACTCCTCCCCCAGCAGCAGTATTTATAGGGGACCTCACTTAAAGTCAGTGAGTCTAGCTCCCCCTACTGTGCTGGGGTGGAAGGTGTTGCATGTAGTAGATACCTGCTGTGGAAACCCAGCTGTGCATTAGGGAAGTCTGTGGCCACCTGCATGAGCAGGGCGCTACATAGCCCCCTAGGTAATTTCAGTACTCCTGGACTGAGCAATTTTTGTGTTTAAACAAAAGGGATATCAATTATTAACAATAATAACAGGTAACATATTTACAAAGTCTCAAAATATAAAAATTTACAAAAACCACTGAAAACTATTGGAAAAATAGAAAACAGGTAAGTCCATACGGTGCTAGTCCATTCACCGCAGGCTTTAAAAAAGAAAAAGAAGTTTGTTGTTGCACCAGTCCTGTAACCATGGTCCTTTTAAATTGTAATCTGGGAAAAAAGTTCAACACGTCCTTACAGGTAAAGTCTCTGTAGGCTCAACAGTTCAAAAATACACAACATCTACTACGGGTATTTTCGGCATAGGAGTCCTAGGTACTATTGAGGCCTCTACCGGTCATAAGTGCTGTAGGCCTCCTGGCCCTGGGGTCACCTATTGGCCAAGTTGTTGCTCTCCCTAGACAGCTTCTTACGCCAACTCCACTCACCCCTCTCTTGGTGTTGTGTACCTGGTGTTCTTTGTTTCTGGCCTACGCTTTACCCTTTTGTACACTACTATTTACATTATCATTTTACAACTGCTGCTATTTACGTATTATTTTTCAGTTTTACTCTACCTTACACTTACTGTGCCCACTCTCCATACCTAGACGGGGGTTGACCTTGTGTGCTTCTCTGTGCTCTACGCACTACAGGTGTCACTGTCTGAGGTGATGTTTCTAGTGAAGGGCCTGATGCAGGTATGTCAGGTAGGCGTCTGCGTGGCCTTAGTCTTACTAGAGGGCTAGCAGGTGTACCGATTGCAGCATCCTCGGATTCTCTGGCAACGGATATTTTTCCTGATTCCTTTGTACCATCTCTTTGGGTTGGCAGAAATTCAGTACAGGCTCTAGGATGGCTCCATCTTGCTGAAGCCAATCTTCCGGGAAATCTCCTAGGATGGTTGAGACTACCTTCTCCTTTGGTTCTTCACTTGGATTTAGCTCTTGTACTGGTTCTGACTCTTGTATTGGTTGAGTTGGGGGATTTTGGTTTTCCCATTCAGTTGGACACTTTTTGATGTGGTTTCTTGACACAGTTTGAGTGGTCTTTCCTCCATTCTTGCTGATGAGACATACTTTGTCATTGTCATATCCAGAATCCAATAGAACGTAGGGTTCTTGTTCCCACTGATTATCCAATGTGTGTTGGGTTCTCTTCCTCTTTAATACAATACTTCCAGGTGTAATAGGTTCTGCTGGAGCATGTTTGTTATAGTCCCTTTCTTGCTTTTCACGGGCTTTCTCCAGATTGTCTTTGACAAAGGCTTGAACCATTTTGTATTGTTCGAGGCGATTTTCATTCCAGTTGGGTATTAGTCATCTGCTTTGGGATCGACTACTCCGAGTTCCAAGTGTATGGGTAACTTTCCTGTATGGGTTCTCATCAGGTAAGCTGGTGTACAGTTGGTAGAACTTACTGGAATGTGGTTGTACATATCAACCAAGTCTGGTAGTTTCTCCGGCCGTTGGTTTCTTTCCTCCAAGGTTAACATCTTCAACATGTCAATAATGATACCATTCATCTTCTTACATTATCCGTTGGTTTGGGGATGATATGGGGTCGTTCTTATCTTTTTGCACCCATACATGTCATAGAACTCTTGGAAGATCTCCGCTTTGAAAGCTGATCCTTGGTCTGTAAGGACCTGTTCTGGATAACCCAATGGTCTGCAGAATACGTTCTGGAATGTTCTGGTAGCGGTGGCAGCTGTCAAGTCTTTCACGGGGGCAACCATCAGAAATCTCGAGTAATGGTCTACCATGGTCAACGCATATGTGTAGCCAGATCTACTTGGAGTCAGTTTTACATGGTCCAGGGCTACAATTTCCAGGGGCTGCTTCATCACGATGGGCTCAAGTGGTGCTTTCTGGCTCTGTAATTCCTTTCTTCTCAGGCTGCAGGGTCCACAGTTCTTACACCACCTCTCAATGGATCCACGCATGCCGACCCAAAAGTACCTATCTTTCAGTAGCATTTCCAGCTTCTTCCACCCAAAGTGATCAGTCTGATTGTGGTAGGCATTCAAGACCATCTGGACTTCTGACTTTGGCACGATGGCTTGCTTCGCTCTCATCCAGGGTACATGCTCCGGGCTGTCAGCAAGTTGAATCAGCGGTTGAGGTCGGGGCTGGGGTCTTGGCGCTGGCTGCTGACTTTGCTGCAGCTGTAGAGCTTCCATCAATTTTGTTATGTGTTTGCTCATCTGGCGCATTTCAGCACACATCTCAGCTCTCAGGGAATCGTGTTTGTCAGGCTGAGCAGATTGTACTTTGTGCTTGGCTGCAGACAAGGGTAATGGTTTCGGGGTAGCCTGGGTCTCACCACTGCACCACCTTTTAATGGCAGCTTCATGGGTCTCTACCAGCCGCAACCCTTTGATGGCCATGTCCTTCAGGGTGTTAAAGTCAGCTTCCGGGTTGCTCAGTGACAACCAACGTACAGTGTTACTGTCCTCGGGGGATAGCAGTCCCCGAGTGAATTGTTCAATGAAGAGCTGTGTAAGGGCGCGCAATGCTTCTTCCAGACGCCAGGCATAAGCTCTTATATCATCTCCCGGCCTCTGGTAGCAGTGATGAAAGCGCATGCGTATATCAGCCTCATTGAACTCCTCAAAGGTAGCTCTCAATTTGTCAAATATAGTGGCCGCTGATCTCCGTTCAGCAGCAGACCAGGACTCACTCTCTTTCTCTGCTGCGTCAGTTAACTCTCCGAGTACCACAGCGGCGCGCTGCTGACCGATCATCGCATACATATCCAGGACACTAGTGATTTTTCTCCTAAAAGCATCCAATGTATCAGGGCGACCGTCATACTGAGGCAACCACTTAGCCCCCAGAATGTATGGGATTGAGATCGGCATAATCAGGGCGACTGCGCCCGGCGCGCTGATGGCGCTGCTGGAGGCATCCATGGGCGCTTTGGGGTAATTCCTAGGATCAGCGAATGTGCTGTCACGTCGCTGGAGGAGGCTGACATGTTGGAGGCCCCTCTAATGAATTACAGTCAGTTTTAAAACAGTTAAACAGTTCGGGAGTTTCCAGACTAGGCTGCGGTGCTCGGGAATGCTCGGCTGAGCGAGAGGCGGGCTTCAGTTTCGCGCTCTACAGGCCAACACACCCCATTTCTTGCCGCTCTTCAGTGCAGTAATAGCGGTGTAGTTTTAGCAGTCACTCAATACAGTTGAAATCACGGCACATAGTACCTGGTAATACCGGACATGGGATCCTGTTCATGACGCCAGAAAGATATGTCGAGCCCCAGGCCCTGGGGTACTCGGATATCAGGCTCAGTGAGTGTTCTCACAGGAATGTCACGGGTGGCAGCGCCTGAGCCCGTGGCCTGGGTGACACTTCAATAAGGGGTGTATGTACAGGGGATTAGAATTTGTCATGTGACGCCACCTGTGATGGGTCACCAGCGCCGCCACAGTCCTCCGGAGGTCGATGGTAATGCGGCTGAGATGGCAACGCTCCCTACAGGTGGAGCTGGGCCTCCAGGGCAGCGTTGTGTAAAGGGGCAGCTTGGAGTGGAACTTTAGGTCGGGATAGGGAGTGATGGAGCAGTCTATAAGGGGCACCGGGAGCGAAAAGGAATGACGCACACACACTGTAGAAAGTCTATTTTACCTTTTTACTGGTGGTATTCGCAGGTAAAGACGTCCAGGGCACTGTCGGGTGACCCGGTGCACAGTGAGTCACCACAGCAAGTGGGTATAAGGCCTCCTCAGTTTCTCTATGGTTCCTGAAGCCCTGTCTGCTTGCAGCCAGACTGGCCTCCTTCCCTCTCGGGTCCTCTCTCTCCTCCTGCGCGGTCCACGGGTTACCCTCTCTGATCACTGCTGTAGTACACTGCGGTGTCTGGCTCCCTTTCTTTCGGTACGCAGGGGAACCGGGTGACTGAAGTCTCCACGGTATGACGGGGTTTTCTGCAGTCCTGAAGTAATCCTGCAGGTACAGATCCCCGAAGCCCGGTACGTCTTTGGGTGAACTTCCACTAGTTCCTCTGCTCGCTTTAGGCTGTCTGCTCCTTGCCTTCTGTCCCCACTTAGGCTTGTTGGATGGCAGAAGGGCCACTCGTGGTCTCTGGTTCAGCCTAATCGCGGCACCGACCACCAGGACGTCTTTGCAGCTCTCCTAGCGTCTGCACACTCTACCTAACTCCTCCCCCAGCAGCAGTATTTATAGGGGATCTCACCTAAAGTCAGTGAGTAGAGCTCCCCCTACTGTGCCGGGGTGGAAGATGTTGTATGAAGTCGGTACCTGCTGTGGAAACCCAGCTGTGCATTGGGAAAGTCTGTGGCTACTGAATTTATCTATAAGGGAGCATGGCTGAGAGTTATAGTTCTACCGTTTGAGAAGAATGCTGAAGCTAATTACATTTTGATTGCACTAACTAGGAGTTTCCATAGGATCAACCCTGGAAGGATTATTGCTTTCATTACTTTAAGTGCACCAACGTACAACAAGTGCACCAATATTCGTGACAAATGGGGCCCCAATTTGGGACTGGGTTATATGCAAAGCTGCAGCCATTTGTTAGTTAATTGTAATTACCGTATATACTCGTGTATAAGCCGACCCGTGTATAAGCCGACTCCCCTACTTTTGCCCCCAAAAACGGGAAAACCTATTGACTCGTGTATAAGCCGAGGGTGGACCCCAGCACAGGTATACAGCCCCCAGCAGTGTGGTATACAGGCCCCCCAGTGGTATACAGGCCTCCCCAGTGGTAGTATACAGCAGCCTCCCCAGTGGTGGTATACAGCAGCCTCCCCAGTGGTATATACAGGCCCCAGCAGTGTTACAGCAGCCTCCCCAGTGGTATATACAGCAGCAGCCCCAGTGGTAGTATACAGCAGCAGCCCCAGTGGAAGTATACAGCAGCAGCCCCAGTGGAAGTATACAGCAGCAGCCCCAGTGGAAGTATACATACAGGCCCCCCCCATCGGTATACAGGGCCCCCCCTTGCTGCCGCAAACCTGTAAAGTAATACATCATTATACTTATCCCTGTGGTCGCCGCCGCCGCCATCGCGCTCCTCCGGCTTCATCCGGCTTCTTCCGGCTTCCTCCTCTGGCGCACAGACAATGACGTCATTGCCTGCGCCCACCGGAGGAAGAAGCCGGAGGAGCGCGATGGCAGCGGCGGCGACCACAGGGATAAGTATAATGATGTATTACTTTACAGGTTTGCGGCAGCAAGGGGGGGCCCTGTATACCGATGGGGGGGGGGTGCCTGTATACTGATGGGGGAGGGGCGCATGTAGTCAATGATATGACTCGCGTATAAGCCGAGTGGGGTACTTTTCAGCCCAATTTTTGGGCTGAAAAACTCGGCTTATACGCGAGTATATACAGTAGTTAGGAGTGTGCGTTGTAAGTTGAAGGGGAAGCATCACCCCTAACTTTTAAGGTCTATTGCAAAGCACCTCTTATACTTTTGTAGAATACTCCATAACATTAACAGTTTGCTATCACTTGCTATTCCCCCTGTAATTGCCATTTCTCATCTGTAAATAAACCTGTTAAGACTTCAATCCTCCTCTCTTATGTTTATGCAGCGTGGACAGGGGTTTTCTGAGTTGATCCCTAGCAGAAGGCAAATAAATACCCCTTCTATATTCCTGTAGAGCTCCAAGCAAGATTCGGGTGGATACACTGCACCATATGAATGTGAGAACTAGATAGCTGTTGTTGTTTGTCAGCTGATGTGGTTGTCTACTCCCCCAACCTTTAAATATTCTTATTTTCATTCAGGTGGTGTCGCTGAAAGAGTTCAGTCTCTACTCTGACCTTGTGCTGTTTAGTTGCTGTGTAGCTTTGCTGGAGTCATCCAGAAGCCTTACCCTTTGAGAGAATCATCTTGTGGGAGCTGCTGTTTCTATCCCAATCCCGGGTGGAGGTAAGGGGCTGATCAGAAGCAGTGCAAAGGTGGCGGCCAGACTTCCTCACCTTTAGATGTAATTCTTGGATCAGGGACAGCTAGGGACCCCCAGTCTACAGGATCAGACTAGCTTTCCAAATTCCCTTTGCCTATCACTGCCATCCTGCTACTATTCCCCCAGTTCACTATAGCCACCCATGACAAGAGCCCAATGATGTAGGAGAATTGACTTTATAATACAAACACTGTATACAAGTTAGCTCCTGAGCTCCCCCTGGTGGTGGCTCCAGGATGATTCATTATTGTACTTTCTCTATTTGCAGAATTTGGAGCTTTTGATCAGAAAAAAAATGGAAAAATGTCATGATTAAAATAACTGGACAACATTTTGGACTAAACTAAATTAAAACTCCAAAAATTATGTTCCAACTATGTTCAAGGATGAGGCCTTAAATCATCTGGTCTTGGTATGAATAGTGTATTTCCTGCCAGGTCAAGGTCTATACCTTGCATAGTTTTCTAAATTACTTCATAGGAAAGGTACACCATATTATACGCTATAGTCTATGCCTATGTGTGTAATGGCAATGCCCAGGGCAGCGGATTAGAGGGGTGTTATACAGAACTTTATTAATCAGTAGATTTCTCTGCAATGACTATGCAAAACTACTCAATGTTGCAGAGTTGACTAGTACAGGAGACTCATGGAAATGATGTAGCAGAGTCCAACAATGTAGCAGAATTGACTACAACAGAAGACTAATGTAAATTATGTAACAGAGTCCAGCAATGTAGCAGAATTGACTAGGACAGGAGACTAATGTAAATGATGTAGCAGAGTCCAGCAATGTAGCAGGACTGACTAGGACAGGAGACTAATGTAAATGATGTAACAGAGTCCAGCAATGTAGCAGAATTGACTAGGACAGGAGACTAATGTAAATGATGTAACAGAGTCCAGCAATGTAGCAGGACTGACTAGGAAAGGAGATTAATGTAAATGATGTAACAGAGTCCAACAATGTAGCAGAATTGACTAGGACAGGGGACTAATGTAATTGATGTAACATAGTCCAACAATGTAGCAGAATTGACTAGGACAGGACACTAATATAAATGATGTAGCAGAGTCCAGCAATGTAGCAGGACTGACTAGGACAGGAGACTAATGTAAATGATGTAACAGAGTCCAGCAATGTAGCAGAATTGACTATGACAGGAGACTAATGTAAATGATGTAGCAGAGTCCAGCAATGTAGCAGGACTGACTAGGACAGGAGACTAATGTAAATGATGTAACAGAGTCCAGCAATGTAGCAGAATTGACTAGGACAGGACACTAATGTAAATGATGTAACAGAGTCCAGTAATGTAGCAGGGCTGACTAGGACAGGAGATTTATGTAAATGATGTAACAGACTCCAACAATGTAGCAGAATTGACTAGGACAGAAGACTAATGTAAATGATGTAACAAAGTCCAACAATGTAGCAGGACTGACTAGGACAGGATACTTCTGGAAATGATGTAACAGAGTCCAGCAATGTAGCAGGACTGACTAGGACAGGGGACTAATGTAAATGATATAACAGAGTCCAACAATGTAGCAGAATTGACTAGGACAGGAGATTTCTGGAAATGATGTAACAGAGTCCAGCAATGTAGCAGAATTGACTAGGACAGGAGACTAATGTAAATGATATAACAGAGTCCAGCAATGTAGCAGAATTGACTAGGACAGGAGACTAATGTAAATGATATAACAGAGTTCAGCAATGTAGCAGAATTGACTAGGACAGGAGACTAATGTAAATGATATAACAGAGTCCAACAATGTAGCAGGACTGACTAGGACAGGAGACTAATGTAAATGATGTAACAGAGTCCAACGATATAGCAGGACTGACTAGGACAGGAGACTAATGTAAATGATGTAACAGAGTCCAACAATGTAGCAGAATTGACTAGGACAGGAGACTAATGTAAATGATATAACACAGTCCAGCAATGTAGCAGAATTGACTAGGACAGGAGACTAATGTAAATGATATAACAGAGTCCAACAATGTAGCAGGACTGACTAGGACAGGAGACTAATGTAAATGATGTAACAGAGTCCAACAATGTAGCAGAATTGACTAGGACAGAAGACTAATGTAAATGATGTAACAAAGTCCAACAATGTAGCAGAATTGACTAGGACAGGATACTTCTGGAAATGATGTAACAGAGTCCAGCAATGTAGCAGAATTGACTAGGACAGGAGACTAATGTAAATGATATAACAGAATCCAACAATGTAGCAGGACTGACTAGGACAGAAGACTAATGTAAATGATGTAACAAAGTCCAACAATGTAGCAGGACTGACTAGGACAGGAGACTAATGTAAATGATGTAACAGAGTCCAACACTGTAACAGGACTGACTAGGACGGGAGACTTCTGGAAATGATGTAACAGAGTCCAACACTGTAACAGGACTGACTAGGACAGGACACTAATGTAAATGATGTAACAGAGTCCAGCAATGTAGCGGAATTGACTAGGACAGGACACTAATGTAAATGATATAACACAGTCCAGCAATGTAGCAGAATTGACTAGGACAGGAGACTAATGTAAATGATATAACAGAGTCCAACAATGTAGCAGGACTGACTAGGACAGGAGACTAATGTAAATGATGTAACAGAGTCCAACAATGTAGCAGAATTGACTAGGACAGAAGACTAATGTAAATGATGTAACAAAGTCCAACAATGTAGCAGAATTGACTAGGACAGGATACTTCTGGAAATGATGTAACAGAGTCCAGCAATGTAGCAGAATTGACTAGGACAGGAGACTAATGTAAATGATATAACAGAATCCAACAATGTAGCAGGACTGACTAGGACAGGAGACTAATGTAAATGATGTAACAGAATCCAACAATGTAGCAGAATTGACTAGGACAGAAGACTAATGTAAATGATGTAACAAAGTCCAACAATGTAGCAGAATTGACTAGGACAGGATACTTCTGGAAATGATGTAACAGAGTCCAGCAATGTAGCAGAATTGACTAGGACAGGAGACTAATGTAAATGATATAACAGAATCCAACAATGTAGCAGGACTGACTAGGACAGGAGACTAATGTAAATGATGTAACAGAATCCAACAATGTAGCAGAATTGACTAGGACAGGAGACTAATGTAAATGATGTAACAGAGTCCAACACTGTAACAGGACTGACTAGGACGGGAGACTTCTGAAATGATGTAACAGAGTCCAACACTGTAACAGGACTGACTAGGACAGGACACTAATGTAAATGATGTAACAGAGTCCAGCAATGTAGCGGAATGACTAGGACAGGACACTAATGTAAATGATGTAACAGAGTCCAGCAATGTAGCGGAATTGACTAGGACAGGACACTAATGTAAATGATGTAACAGAGTCCAGCAATGTAGCAGAATTGACTAGACAGGAGACTAATGAAATGATGTAACAGAGTCCAACACTGTAACAGGACTGACTAGGACAGGAGACTAATGTAAATGATGTAACAGAGTCCAGCAATGTAGCAGAATTGACTAGGACAGGGGACTAATGTAAATGATGTAACAGAGTCCAACAATGTATCAGAATTGACTAGGACAGGGGACTATGTAAATGATGTAACAGAGTCCAACAATGTATCAGAATTGACTAGGACAGGGACTAATGTAAATGATGTAACAGAGTCCAACAATGTAGCAGAATGCTAGGACAGGACTAATGTAATGATGACAGGTCAACAGTAGCAGATGACTAGGACATGAAGTAAATGATGTAACAGAGTCCAACAATGTAGCAGAATTGACTTTATAATACAAACACTGTATGCAGTTAGCTCCTGAGCTCCCCCTTGTGGTGGCTCCAGGAAGATTCATCATTTTACTTTATTTGCAGAATTTGGTTCTTTGGATCAGAAAAAAATGGAAACCTTTTGGACTAAAACTAAATTAAAACTCCAAAAATGATGTTCCAGGATGAGCCCTTAAATGGTCTTGGTCTTGCTATGAATAGTGTATTTCTAACCAGGTCAAGGTCTTGCATAGTTTTCTATATTACTTGATAGGAAAGGTAGGCATAGACTCTAGCGAATAATACGGCGTATGTGTGTAACGGCAAGGTTACATGACACGCACCAGCGCTCCACATACAGCCCTGAATGCACGGCGTTGTGATCATTTTCCAAGTGTCGGTATGTGCTCAAGGGCAGCTGAACACTAGTTAAATGAAGTGAAGGAGAAGAAACGTGTGTGATTGAAGTCTTGCTCCGGTAGGTCGGCCGCGGAGACGACTCGCTGTGTTTTTTCCCGCTGTAGCCTGGTAACAGTCTATTTTTTTTGCACCCATCTGTTTTAGAGACAGAACCGGACAAGCTGAGCGGCCGGGTAGAGCGGAGAATGCAATCAAGGCATTTCTGGTGTCCGCTGTTGAGGCATGCACCTCCAGAGAGGCCGCCATTGATCTGACATCACCGTGGATGTACCCAACGCTGATTTACACACATCTCAAGAGCCTTGTCTTCGGCTCTGACTTTTTTTTTTGAAGATTAAGCGCCGTGGCTCGAGGTTATCATGGGCTTAAGAGATTTCAGACATACCTTTTATAGATTTTCCAAAGGAATTAAAGGATAAATCTATAGCTAAGAGGTTCTTTCAAATATTAAACTCCCCGAGGCTATAGAACCAGGTAAACATGTCTAACATGGGAAGACTCACAGGTCACCGCGTCTGCGGAGCACAGAGACAATGACAACATCCTTATGTCCCCCTCCCCGGACTCTTGCAGGTGTTGTATTGGGCGGCATTGATTATGTGTCTACCGGCACCACCCATGGCTATGCCAATGATATTAGCAGCTTCAAGCTCCAATATGGAAACTCCAATGGGGCCCTTAATCCTTAATAGCAATAGTCTTTTTCTGTAGGCTAAAGAAGGCTAAAGAGACTTTTGGGGGCCCCCTAGGCTCCAGGGACCGGCTGTGATGCAGATGTTGTAATCCATATGCAAAAATTTGGGACCGTATCCTGTCTACTGGCACCACCCATAGCTATGCCAATGGCATTACTTGAAGCTCCAATGCCAAAGCTCCAATTATTGCAAATCCTTAATAGCAATAGTCTTTTTTTATAGGCCAAAGGGACTTTTGGGACCCCAAGGACCTGGGTGCCATTGCAATCCCTGCACCTGTGTTGTAGTTAGGCCCAGGGACGTAACTGCAATAAGTGCAGGGGTTGCAATCACACTTGGGTCCGGGAGCCCCAGGGGGCCCCTTTTGCCTGTATGAAATAATCAACACTAATAAGACAATAAATTTGGGGCCCCATTGGAGCTTTTGCATTGGGGCCCATGAACTTCAAGTTACGCTACTGGATATTAGCCTATAAATGTAGAGAAACCCAGGGACGTAGCTACAATTGGTGCAGGGGTTGCAATCACACTTGGGCCCTGGAGCCCCAGGGGGCCCCTTTTGCCTATATGAAATAATCAATACTAATAAGACAATAATTTGGGGCCCCATTGGAGCTTTTGCATTGGGGCCCATAAACCTCAAGTTACCCACTGGATATTAGCCTATAAATGTAGAGAAACCCAGGGACGTAACTACAATAGATGCAGGGGTCGAGATCACACTTGGGTCCGGGAGCCCCAGAGGGCCCCTTTTGCCTATATGAAGTAATCAATACTAATAAGACAATAATTTGGGGCCCCATTGGAGCTTTTGCATTGGGGCCCATGAACTTCAAGTTACCCCATTGGATATTAGCCTATAAATGTAGAGAAACGACTGTGCAAACGTTTTACTTCTTGCAGTGTAGTAACATCATCAGTCCTGTAGGTGGTAATGTTGGTCTTGGTGTAGTTGAAGATGTTTCCTCTATTTGTAAACAGCGGTAATGATCGTCATCGGTGTCTATAGGAGCATTGACCTATATGTATTCTATCCCGAAAGTAGAGGAAGATCATACTTATCATCGGGGTTGGCTCTACTGCCGGCGGAGTGTTCTGTGTCTGGTAAAGGGTTACTGGATTTGTTAATTGGAACCTCACCAATTATAGGGGGGTCCTGTTTCTAGTGACATGTCCTAAAATGGTAAACGAAAAAGGTGTTAGTGGGGAAACAATATAAGTGGAGATGAGCGAACCCTTCAAGGTTCGGTTCAGGTGGCCAAACTTCCCAGTGTTGAGCAAACCTGTTCAGGTTCGGAGTTTGGGGTCTTTGTGTTTCCATAGCGCTGGAGCATCGCGGTGCTCGGGTACCGTTGGTGCTTGGTCGTGTGCAGTGTTTGATCGGCTCGCACTGGGTTTAACGGCACATTTGTTGGGTGTAGTGTGTCCAAAATTAACTTAAGAGATAAAAAAATGCCCTCCCACTCCCGGGAGTGTTTTACCTATGGCTGGCTGTAATCAGTGACTTCCATTGAGGTTCGGGTCAAGTTCAGGCCCCCGTTGCTGCCAATCCTGCTGAAGGTCCCCATTGCTGCTAGTCCTGCAGTAGATCCCCGTTGCTGCCAATCTGCTGAAGGTCCCCATTGCTGCCAATCCTGCTGAAGGCCCCATTGCTGCTAGTCCTGCAGTAGATCTCGTTGCTGCCAGTCTTACTGAAGGCCTCCATTGCTGCCAATCCTGCTGAAGGCCTCCATTGCTGCCAATCCTGCTGAAGGTCCCATTACTGCTAGTCATGCTGAAGGCCCCTGCGGCGCCCCTGCAGACCGGTCACCACTAGATGCTGCAGCAGCCGGGATTGGAAAGTTGGTCTCCCCACACACACCCCCAACACACTCCTGATCCTAAGTCTAGGGACTCTATGCCCAGCAACGGGATAGTGGGAGGAACCAGGCAGTGGATGGAAAGTTAGAGAGAAACCCAGTGAGGACAGTTAATAAAAGGACACAGATAAACGAACACAACACCCAAGTTCAGGGCGACAAGACTGAGAGTAGAGTGGAGTAGAGGAGTCAGCCGAGAGACCCCAGACCAGTCAAGTTCAGTCAGAAGGAGAGGCGAGACCATCATACAGGTCTGAGAGACACGGACCCGGCGGCCTGTGCTACTATGGGGCTTGCCCGGATCCAAGGCTGTAGACTGTGGTGAATGACAGAAAGAGTCTAGGTGTATCTGGGTTAGCGGGGACACTGAGGGACTGGGTCGGAACCAAAGTGCCGGCTCTGCTGTAATGGCCATGACGCTGTATGCTCCAACCACGAACCCCCGCGGGGTGCGGGGTCTTTATGTCCCGAGACCCAACCTTTGGTGCAGTAAAGATAAGGCTGTCTTAGTAGGGCTAGGAGACTCGGAAAGTCACCCACTGAAAGCCTGTGACCGCTGGATCGTAACTAGCGTGCGGACAGACCAAAAAGGCCCAAAACAGACACGAAAGGGGGTGACGCAGATGAACCATCCCGGCTGCTTAGACCACACCGGAGCCTCTGCTGAACTGTTGTCAGCTGTATCATCTGTTGAGAAAAGAGAGTAAAACCTGTTAAAGCTCTTTGAGTGGCTCCGTATTGTGAACACACAGCCTAAGACTTAATTCCTACGTTGAGTATTTGGTGCATTTCTGATGTTGCATATTGCACTTATGCAAAAATCGCAGCATCTTATACTTCCAGCAAAGTGGATGGGATTTATATCAATCTCCTGTCCATTGTGCTTTCTATGTTACTCAGTGTAAACCGACCTGCGGTGTGTTGTTGAAATCTGCAACATGTCAATTTTTCTTGCAGTAAGGGTGCCTTCACACTGGCGTTCCCCTCTGCAGCGTTCTGCGAGGGGAATCGCCATGTGACCGCAGCGGCCGCCAGCTCCTGTCTTTAGAATGGGAGCGCACGGTGCTGCGCTTGACAGCGCAGGACCGTGCGCACCCATTCACCCCCATATGTGATCTGTGCGCAGGCGGATGCCTGTGCACAAATCACACACTCCCGCCCGCACCAGGGACGCGACATGTTGCATTTCTGGTGCGGGCGGGAGTGTGTGATTTGTGCACAGGCATCCGCCTGCGCACAGATCACATACGGGAGTGAATGGGTGCGCACGGTCATGCGCTGTCAAGAGCAGCACCGTGCGCTCCCATTATAAAGATAGGAGCTGGCGGCCGCTGTGGTCACATGGCGATTCCCCTCCGCAGAACGCTGCGGAGGGGAACGCCAGTGTGAAGGCGCCCTAAATTTGTGTTTTCCTTGCAGATTTCCCTAATAGAGAAAATGAGGAAAATCTGCAGGTAAAAAATGTATATGTGTTTTAAGTGCGCTGTGCAGCGGAGGCGCAGTGTAAAACATGTGTAATCCACTCATGACTGCAGCAAAATACATTTTATCAAGGTCAAGTAATAGGAAGTTTCCAAAACAAAGTAGCTTTATTTAAAACATGACATAAAACAAAAAAAATAAAAAATGCAACTAACCCCTTCACGACCAGAGGCCTGTGTCCCTCCCCTCATGCGAGCTTATGCGCTGAGCTCACATCATTCCCAACACATCTTAGATGATCCGATCAGCTGACATGATGAGTGATCAGCGATCCGATCGGTGCTGTTAACCCTTTGGATTGTGCTGTCAATAACTGACAGTGCGATCCAAAGCACCGTGATTGGAGGTCCTGTGATGCGATCACTAGACCTCCATCTATTATACGGACAGCCCGGGGTGCTGTGATGACCCCAGATACTCTCTGCAATCACTTCTTGTGGATGGCTGGCGAGCGCCGGCATCCACATGAAGTGATCATTTCTGCTATATAGAGATATGCAGCAGCATGTCTCTACATAGCAGAAGCGATCAGACTCTGCAGCACTGAGGCCCCTAGGAGGCAGTGTAAATTACAGAAAAAATGAAAAAAAAATGTTCAAATAACCCCCCTTTTGCCCCATTGAAAATAAAACTATTAAAAAATTACACATATTTGGTATCACCGCATTCAGAATCGCCCGATCTACAAGATATAAAATCAGTTAATCAGATCTGTAAACTGCGGAACGGAAAAAAATCCAAACGACAAAATTAAGTTTTTTTGGTTGCAGCAACATTGCAATAAAATGCCATAACGGACGATCAATACATCGCATCTGCCCAAACATGGTATCATTGGAATCGACAGCTCAAGACGCAAAAAATAAGCCGTCACACAGCCCCAGATCCCGAAAATCAGAACGTTACGGGGTGCGGAACCTGCAATTTTTAATTTATTTATTTTTTAAAACTTCTCAATTGTTTAATTGTTTCTCACCACTTAGACACCAGTAAAAGTATACATGTTTGGTATCTACGAACTCGTACTGACCTGAGGCATCACACCGATATGTCAGTTTTACCATATAGTGAAGATGGTAAATAAAAAACCCAAAAAACCAAAGTATAATTGCACTGTTTTTGCATTTTCACCGAAGTTGGATTTTTTCCCATTTTATATGATAAAATAAATGACTTCATCTGAAGGTACAACTCGTCCTGCAAAAAACAAGCCGTCATGTGTCTGTATTGACGGAAAAATAAAAAAGTAATGGATCTTGGAAAAAGGGGAGGGAAAAAGAAAAACCAAAAACGGGAAATCGCCCGGGGGTGAAGTGGTTAAAAAATGCAAATAACCTAATTTAGCTAATTGATGCAGAAAATCTGCAACATCGAAAACGCAGCAGATTTTCATTGTGGGAACTAAGCCTAAAGGTTTGGCAGTTTTGTGAACGATGAAAATTTAGAATCATCAGAGTAAATACAATCAGTAATAGAGTAACAAAAAATGTTAATAAAATAAATAGATCTTACTACTATAATATAACAGTCAATATTAATATGCCAATAACATATATCAATGATATAAAATAGTAATAATCTGTGCTCTGCTAAGCAGGGAGATCAGCGCCCACCGCAGAGCTCCACTAATTCTGCTTACCATGTCCATTGGTCCATGCGGCCATCTGCTTCCTTCTCTGCTAGGAGCCTGCATCCTCATGGCAGGTCTCCTGGGAATCAACCCCTTCACAACCAGGGGACTGTGTCCCTCCCCTTGATGCGAGCTCATGTGCTGAGCTCCCATCATCCCAGGTGATCTGATCAGCTGACATGATAAGTGATCAGGGATCTGATCGGTGCTGTTAACCCTTTGTCAATCACTGACAGCGCAATCCAAAGCACCGCGGCAGGGATCGTGCCGATTGGAGGTCCTGTGGTGCAATCACGGGACCTCCATCTGTCATGATGCCAGAAGCTGTCTGCAATCACTTCTTGTGGATGGGTGGAAAGCACCGACATCCACATGAAGTGACCATTTCTGCTATATAGAGATAAGCAACAGCATGTCTCTACATAGGGGAAGCGATCGGACTGTGCAGCACTGAGGCCCCTAGGCAGCAGTGTAAACTAAAGGAAAAAATGAAAAAAAAAAAAGGCTTTACAAATATGAAAAATAAACACAAAAGTTCAAATGACTTCCTTTTGCCCCATTGAAAGTAAACCTATGTCCTCTTGGCAGGTCTCCTGGAAATGCTCTTAGGATGCACGCGCCGCTTCCTACACATACTTAATGGAGCAATACACCTGTTCCCTATTAGGACTCTGAACTGCTCTGTGCCTAAAAGACATCCTCCCTCTATAGGAGGTGCCTGGGCAACTACTTCACTCAGCGTTTTTTGCTGATTGCGGCAGATCCGGCAGATTTACCGCATCTGCCACATCTGACGCCTAACCGCCACACTTGCGGCAAGCCTGATGCATTGTCTATAGGGATTGCGGTCAGGTGTGGCAAGTGCGGTTCTGCCGGATGCGGCGGCAAAAAAAATGCTGCTGAATTTGCCGGATTGCGGCAATACTGCACCTGCCACAACTCCCATAGACAATGAATGGGGCTTGCTGCAAGTGTAGCGCAAGTGTGGCAGCTACGCAGCAGATGCTGTAAATCTACCGGATCTGACTCAATCAGCGAAAAACGCTGATGTGAAAGGGGCCTTATCTTGCTTTTTTCTAATACCTCTGTCTCCACCGAATCCTCTACTGGCAGTTCCTTTTCCTGGATCCCTCTGGACACAGGATACCTCTACCAGCTGGATCAGCCTTTCCGGAATTACACGGGGATCCCAGGATCCTCTCCACTGATAGAGCCAGTGTTCCGCAGTCTCTCCATATCCACTGTCTGGTCTGTACGCGTCGCCCCTCTGGTCTGGGATTTGTGGCATTTAGGCCTCCTGGTGTTGTGGCGGGTGTATCCCTCTATGGGGTGTTAACCTTTGCCGGTGCTTCTCCACGTGGTACAGTGTCGCAATACAGAGGGTCCTCCCCCTTTTGTTAACCCTTCCTTGGTTTTACTATAGTCACTCTCCGGTCTGTTGAGTATCGGGTATACAGCTGCACTGCGCCATCAGTGGTCTAGTGAGTCCACTATACGTCATCACGGCCCGTGGGCGCAACAAAGGCTTCAAAGTAGAGCGAGAAAACAGAGATCTGGGCCGTTCTACAGACCGAGGGAGAGCGTGTAAATCCAGCAGCGCTGAGATCTCTGGGCGACTTTGAAGGGATAACAATTAATGAACTGTATGACGTTTTTATTGCTGGTTAACAGACTTATACATCTCTAATTAATTGTTATTAAGTGGGTGAGAAGTTTATTAGAGCAGGTTAGCACAATATCACTCTCCCGCTCGCTGGTGACAGGAGAACGCCCTCATTTAAATAATATATCTTTATTTATAAACAAATCATCTTGTTCCATCGAAGAAGTTGTAGGTCGGAATCTCCAGGTTTCTGTACAGTAAATCTGACGTCTGTAAGTTTATCTAGTTTCTCAGTTAATACACAGTAAACGAAATGCATTTTATTTTCATTACAGATATACCGGTACATTTTTTTCAATATTTTGATTTTTTTTCTATTTTAATTTTAATGACTCCTATTTTCAAAGTAATAATTTTTCATTTTTTGTATACAGGAGATTATAATTAGAGATGAGCGGAATGTTTCAATGTCGCCGGATTCAACAAACTTTGCCCAAAAATTTGATTTGCATCGAAGCTTGTAAATGCTTGGAAAATACACATGGAGAGAGAGATAGAGGACCCGCTGATCTTAAGAGCTTACACTCTATAGGAGAGAAAGAGAGAGAGAGAGGACCCACTGATCTTAAGAGCTTACACTCTATAGGAGAGAAAGAGAGAGAGGAGGACCCACTGATCTTAAGAGCTTACGCTCTATAGAGAGAAGAAAGAGAGAAGATAGAGGAGAAAGAGAAGAGTCAGATAGACTCTCCGCTGCCAGGCTGCGGTAAGCAAGAGCAGGCTGGTCTCCAATGTAAATGCGGGTAACTAGGCAGCGCACGCTGCCTAGATACCCGATGTATACCTTGGTTACCAGCTTTCTCGCTCACAGAGAAGGCTGGTAATCAAGGTATACATCGGGTAACTAGGCAGCGTGCGCTGCCTAGTTACCCGCAATTTACCTTGGAGACCAGCCTGCTCTCGCTTACCGCAGCCTGGCAGCGGGAGCAAGACATCGTGGAAATGATATTTAAATCATTTCCACGATGTCTCTGGTCCACTGATCGCTGGTGAGTCTGCCTGTGTGACAGCTCTCCAGCCATCTAAATGATATTGTTAGCGATCGCGCGTGCATGTGATTGCTAACAAAATCGTTCATCAATTGATG
This sequence comes from Allobates femoralis, assembly GCA_033576535.1. Taxonomy (NCBI): domain Eukaryota; kingdom Metazoa; phylum Chordata; class Amphibia; order Anura; family Aromobatidae; genus Allobates; species Allobates femoralis. The sequence goes on from JARQOC010000005.1 coordinate 555,933,390, forward strand.
CGTGTGACGGCATCATGAGCCTATCACAGAGCAGGTGCATTTATACGGAGACTTGATTACACACAGGTGGATTCTGTTGATCATTACCAGTCATTAGGACAACATGGATCATTCAGAGATCCTCACTGACTTCTGGAGGGAGTTTGCTGCACTGAAAGTAAAGGGGACGAATAATATTGCACCCCCACGCCTCAGTGTTTTATTTGTTAAAAAAGTTTAAAATATCCAATAAATTTGGTTCCACTTCACGATTGTGTCCCACTTGTTGTTGATAAATTAGAATTTATATCTTTATGTTTGAAGCCTGAAATGTGGCAAAAGGTTGAAAAGTTCAAGGGGCCGAATACTTTCACAAGGCACTGTATATAGGGGGCTGAATACTTTCACAAGGCACAGTATATAGGGGGCTGAATACTTTCACAAGGCACTGTATATAGGGGGCTGAATACTTTCACAAGGCACTGTATATAGGGGGCCGAATACTTTCACAAGGCACTGTATATAGGGGGCTGAATACTTTCACAAGGCACTGTATATAGGGGGCTGAATACTTTCACAAGGCACTGTATATAGGGGGCTGAATACTTTCACAAGGCACTGTATATAGGGGGCTGAATACTTTCACAATGCACTGTATATAGGGGGCCGAATACTTTCACAAGGCTCTGTATATAGGGGGCTGAATACTTTCACAAGGCACTGTAGATCTTCCATGTTAAAGAATGGATCTGATCTGTTTTGTGATCTTGATTCTTCACATCCTCCTCTGATCTGTTTCATGAGCTTGATTCTTTGCATCTTCTTCTGATCTGTTTTGTGAACTTGATTCTTCACATCCTCTTCTAATCTCTTTCATGAGCTCAATTTTCACATTCTCCACTGATTTATTTTGTGAGCTCGAGTCTGGTGAACATTGAGTCTTGATGAACGTTCTGTGGAAGATCGATCTTGTGCAGCCTAGATAGATCAACAAGGTCTTCTCCAAGCCAAGATAGGTCCACCAGGGTCTTCTCCAAGCCAACATAGTCCACCAGGGTCTTCAAGCCTTGATAGGTCCACCAGGGTCTTCACCAAGCCTAGATAGGTCCACCAGGGTCTTTTCCAAGCCAACATACTGTAGGTCGACCAGGGTCTTCTCAAAGTCTAGATAGGTTCACAGGGTCTTCTCCAAGCCTAGATAGGTTCACAGGGTCTTTTCCAAGCCAACATTGGTCCACCAGGGTCTTTTCCAAGCCAATATGGGTCCACCAGTGTCTTCTCCAAGCCCAGATAGATCCATCAGGGTCTTCTCCACCTTTATGTTGATTGGATAAAGCCATCTGGTTCCTGGTCTTCCTCTACATCTTGTTACTTCTGTTCTTCCAATCATGATGTCCTTCTCCAGTGATTTCTCTCTTCGTATGATGTGTAGACAAGTCGTATCTTGGTGATCTTTGCTTCCAGTGACATGTCTGGCTTGATTTGTTCCAATATTGATTTATTTGTTCTTCTTGCCATCCATGGTATTGATAACATCTCTCTCCAGCTCCACATTTCAAAGGCGATGACACTTCTGTCTTGTTTCCTTATAATCCAGTTTTCTCATCCATATGTTACTACAGAATAGACCAGACTATGTACGAGCCGTGTCTTCATCACCAGTGAAATGTCCCTTGATGTGAAGACCTCGTCCAGTGACTTCATTGTTGATTTGCCCATAGCTTTTCTCCTATGGACTTCCGGTTTCGTCGCTGCCTCTTAAGTGATCATTGATCCGAGTAGGTTGAAGTCCAGCTCTTCGCCGTCCATCTCACATGTGTCCCGGTCGTACCCGGCAGTAGTCAGTATCTCTGTCTTCTTTGTGTTGAGTCGGTGTCCCATGTTGACTCTCCGTCCTTCCACGCTTGTTGCTATCATTGTTGCATCGTCTATGTGTAGTTTAGCGCCATCCAATTTTACCAATACTTTAATGGGCTAAAAGTCAATCAACTATGCTCTTCTGAAGAATTGTAAGAATCGAATATTAATTGGACATGTTCAGTGTAGTTAATGTGGAAACGTCTGTATTTGCAGACAGTGAGATCCAAGCAGAAGTTAATAAATTACTCTGATCCCCTTGATGAAGTCTACAGCAATAACGAGTATTGGTCGCGGCCTAATTAAAGACCTACTCGTATTTCTTACCTGTTCCCTGGGTGCATAATTATTTGTGTACACTGAAGGCATGTAACACAATGAGCCCTGGGGGACGGCGGCCTCCCTTTTATAGCACCTTTACTGTCTGATATTTTGTGTGAATCAATCATAATAAAAGCTTTACAGGTAGAGGGTTTGTTTTATTTTTGTATTTCATTATTTTGCTCCCTTGGGCTGAGAAACCAAAAAAAAATGCATTGTTATTTATTACAGACGCTAGTTTATTGCAGGGGAGCAATAGTAGATGTGGAAGGTGGTTAAACGAGTCCTAACTGGAAGAAATAGAGGACTGAATACCATGGGCTAAAGTGATATAATCAATTCTACAATGCCCCAAAATACCCCCAATACTGCCATCTTTGGGTGGGGTTAGTGTAAACTGGTCTCTTTTCAGTCTGTTGGAATGTGCTGGCAAAATTAGGCCGACAAGCAGGGTCGGTCTGGCCTGCCGGGGTACCGGGTAAACCCCCGGTGGGCCCTTGTTGTCTTACTTGCCTTAGTCAGGGCCCCCCTCCCTGTCCTGACACTTAGCAACCATTCAAAACAGACGCCCCCCAGCTGGGTAAAGGAGCACTCACTGCACAGTAAATCACCAGAAGTGCGGCTCATCTGAGGTCAGGGCTGCAGCCGCAGGTGATTTACTATCAAGCATGTGATGAGCTGTATTGGTGCGGTGCGTGGTTATCATTTGAGCACTAGTGGGTAATCTAGCTGGCTGTCTTAACCTGGGGCATCTGATATATAGCCTCATTAACTCTTTACCCCTGTGTGATGCACCATCATTGTGGGTATAGCAAGCAGGCTCAGTAGCTGAGACCGCTAAATACATGGCAGAATGGATGCCAGCTATGTCACTAACAGCAGCACCTAGAGCGAGCGGCAATCCCTGCAACCAATCTCTTAAATGCCACTGTTAATCTTTGACAACCACAATCAAGGCGTGCAGTCAATGGGTACAATGGCTTGTCAGGGTCTTGCTGATGGCCCCTGTTTATGTCAGTCCTGCTGAAGACCCCCATTACTGCCAGTCCTGCTGAAGATACATGTTCCTGGTAATCCTGCTGAAGGCCGCTGTTGCTGCCAGTCCTGGTGAAGGCCCTTGTTGCTGCCAGTCCTGCTGAAGCCCGCCATTGCTGCCAGTCCTGATGAAGACCCCCGTTGCTGCCAGTCCTGCTTAAGGCCCCCGTTGCTGCCAGTCCTGCTTAAGGCCCTCGTTGCTACCAGTCCTGCTGAAGGCTCCCGCAGCTGCTAGTCCTGGTGAAGGCTCCCGTTGCTGCTAGTCCTGGTAAAGGCCCCCGTTGCTGCCAATCCTGCTGAAGGCCGCCGTTGCTGCTAGTCCTGCTGAAGGCCCCTGTTTCTGCTAGTCCTGCTGAAGGCCGCCGTTGCTGCCAGTATTGGTGAAGGCCCCTGTTGCGGCTAGTCCTGCTGAAGGCCCCCGTTGCTGCCAGTCCTGCTGAAGGCCCCCGTTGCTGCCATAGGGTAGACTTCATAGAAGACCATAATTTTATCTACTTACTGCAATGTTGTGTGGTATTGAGATCAAAAGGTTGCCGGTTCAAGTACCTTAAGGGGACAAAGAAATACAATTAAAAATAAAAAAAATGTTATTGGTGAATATGTGAAAGTCAAATCTATAAAAAATTAAAACCAAATGGTAAATGCCGTAAAGTAGAAAAAAATAAAAATCAGTGGAGACCTCCCCTCAGTTCACCATGCAAAAAAGATGTATTTCAGCTTCATGAAGGGGAACGAGGCTGCAGGTGGCACAGACCAGTCAGTTCTTCTTTTCCAAATTTTTTCACCATTTAATTATACAAAAAAAAAACAATTTTACACGTTCAGAATCGCTAAATCGCTGCGTCCTACAAACCTGAGAAATCATATGATCAGCGCATGATGAACGCTGTTAACCCCTTACCGACATCCATCATACATAAAATAATAAGAACAGTGAAAAAGAAACAAAACCTTAAAAAAAATGTGAAAAAAAAATGTAAAAAAAGCCTTAAAGGTCAAATCACCCCACTATTTATCCTATTAAAGGTCAACTGTAGAGCCCGGCATTGCCCAGACATAGTAACTATCTGTTCTGTTATAGCTGATGTTATTGTCCACTATACCAAGCTCTGCCAGTGCCTATATGGAGTATAGGAAGGCTATGTGGATATACATATGTGAGGTGGATCATGAAGCGGGCAAACCGAGCTATTCGGCTGGCTAAAGCGGCAGCCGGCTATTGAGGTGAGCTATGAACGGGCAAGCAGCTAATGTGAGGGGAGATGAAGGGCGTATGTGAGGTGGAGCTATGAACGGCAACCAGGCTATGTGGAGGGTGGAGCTATGAAGCGGCAAGCCGAGGCTATGTGGAGGGTGGAGCTATGAAGCGGACAAGCCGAGGCTATGTGGAGGGTGGAGCTATGAAGCGGCAAGCCGAGGCTATGTGGAGGGTGGAGCTATGAAGCGGCAAGCCGAGGCTATGTGAGGTGAGTATGAAGCGGGCAACGAGGCTATGTGGAGGTGCTATGAAGCGGGCAAGCCGAGGCTATGTGGAGGGTGACTATAAGCGGCAACGAGGCTATGGAGGTGAGCATGAACGGGCAAACCGAGGCTATGTGGAGGGTGCGCTATGAAGGGCATAGCCGAGGCTATGTGGAGGTGCAGCTATGAAGCGGGCAAACGAGGCTATGTGGAGGGTGCAGCTATGAAGCGGGCAAGCGAGCTATGTGGAGGTGGAGCATGAAGGGGCAAGCCAGGTATGTGGAGGGTGCTATGACGGGCAAGCCGAGGCTATGTGGAGGGTGGAGCTATGAAGCGGGCAAGCCGAGGCTATGTGGAGGGTGGAGCTATGAAGCGGCAAGCCGAGGCTATGTGGAGGTGTGCTATGAAGCGGGCAAGCGAGGCTATGTGGAGGGTAGAGATATGAAGCGGGCAAACTGAGGCTATGTGGAGGGTGCAGCTATGAAGCGGGCAAAGCCGAGGCTATGTGGAGGGTGCAGCTATGAAGCGGGCAAACCGAGGCTATGTGGAGGGTGAGCTATGAAGCGGGCAAACCGAGGCTATGTGGAGGGTGGAGCTATGAAGCGGGCAAGCCGAAGCTATGTGGAGGGTGGAGCTATGAAGCGGGCAAACCGAGCTATGTGGAGGGTGGAGCTATGAAGCGGGCAACCGAGGCTATGTGGAGGGTGGAGCTATGAAGCGGGCAAACCGAGGCTATGTGGGGGTGGAGCTATGAAGCGGGCAAACCGAGCTATGTGGAGGGTGGAGCTATGAAGCGGGCAAACCGAGGCTATGTGGAGGGTGGAGCTATGAAGCGGGCAACCGAGGCTATGTGGAGGGTGGAGCTATGAAGCGGGCGAACCGAGGCTATGTGGAGGGTGGAGCTATGAAGCGGGCAAACCGAGGCTATGTGGAGGGTGGAGCTATGAAGCGGGCAAACCGAGGCTATGTGGAGGGTGGAGCTATGAAGCGGGCAAGCCTAGGCTATGTGGAGGGTGGAGCTATGAAGCGGGCAAACCGAGGCTATGTGGAGGGTGCAGCTATGAAGCGGGCAAACCGAGGCTATGTGGAGGGTGGAGCTATGAAGCAGGCAAGCTGAGGCTATGTGGAGGGTGCAGCTATGAAGCGGGCAAACCGAGGCTATGTGGAGGGTGGAGCTATGAAGCAGGCAAGCCGAGGCTATGTGGAGGGTGCAGCTATGAAGCGGGCAAGCCGAGGCTATGTGGAGGGTGGAGCTATGAAGCGGGCAAGCCGAAGGCTATGTGGAGGGTGGAGCTATGAAGCGGGGCAAGCCGAGGCTATGTGGAGGGTGGAGCTATGAAGCGGGCAAGCCGAGGCTATGTGGAGGGTGGAGCTATGAAGCGGGCAAGCCGAGGCTATAGTGGAAGGGTGAGAGCTGAGTGAATGAACGGGCAAGCCGAGGCTATGTGGAGGGTGAGCTATGAAGCGGGCAAGCCGAGGCTATGTGGAGGGTGGAGCTATGAAGCGGGCAAACCGAGCTATGTGGAGGGTGGAGCTATGAAGCGGGCAACCAGAGGCTATGTGGAGGTGGAGCTATGAAGCGGGCAACCGAAGGCTATGTGGAGGGTGGAGCTATGAAGCGGGCAAACCGAGCTATGTGGAGGGTGGAGCTATGAAGCGCAAAGCCGAGGCTATGTGGAGGGTGGAGCTATGAAGCGGGCAAACCGAGGCTATGTGGAGGGTGGAGCTATGAAGCGGGCAAGCCGAAGCTATGTGGAGGGTGGAGCTATGAAGCGGCAAACCGAGGCTATGTGGAGGGTGGAGCTATGAAGCGGGCAAGACCAGAGGCTATGTGGAGGGTGGAGCTATGAAGCGGGCAACCGAGGCTATGTGGAGGGTGAGCTATGAAGCGGGCAAGCCGAGGCTATGTGGAGGGTGGAGCTATGAAGCGGGCAAGCCGAGGCTATGTGGAGGGTGGAGCTATGAAGCGGGCAAGCCTAGCTATGTGGAGGGTGGGCTTATGAAGGGGCAAACCGAGGCTATGTGGAGGGTGAGCTATGAAGCGGCAAAGCCGAGGCTATGTGGAGGGTGGAGCTATGAAGCGGCAAGCTGAGGCTATGTGGAGGGTGCAGCTATGAAGCGGGGCAAACCGAGGCTATGTGGAGGGGTGGAGCTATGAAGCAGGCAAGCCGAGGCTATGTGGAGGGTGAGCTATGAAGCGGGCAACGAGCTATGTGGAGGGTGAGCTATGAAGGGCAAGCGAGCTATGTGGAGGTGGTGAGCTATGGAGGTTGAGCGGGCAAACTGAGACTATGAGAGGTGGGAGCTATGGAGGGGGCATAGGGAGCTATGAGGAGGGTAGAGATATTGAAGGGGCAAGCTGGGCTATGTGGAGGGTGGAGCTATGAAGCGGGCAAGCCGAGGGCTATGTGGAGGGTGGAGCTATGAAGTGGGCAAGCCGAGGCTATGTGGAGGTAGAGATATGAAGCTGTGCAAGCTGAGGCTATGTGGAGGGTGGAGCTATTGAGCGGGCAAGCCGAAGCTATGTGGAGGTGGTGGAGATATGAAGTGGGAGCAGACTATGTGGAGGGTGGCGTTATGAAGGGCAAGCCGAGGCTAGTTGGAGGGTGGAGCTATGAAACGGGCAAGCCGAAGCTATTGAGGGTGAGCTATAGTGGGCAAGCCAGGCTATGTGGAGGTGGAGCTATGAAGCGGGAAGCCGAGGCTATGTGGAGGGGTGGAGTATGAAGCGGACAAGCGAGGCTATGTGGAGGGTGACTATGAAGCGGGTGAGACTAGTGGAGGGTGTGGCTATGTGAGGTGCGTGGCTATGAGGTGGCAAGTCTATCTGGAAGGGTGTGACTATGTGGAGGTGCATGGCTATGAGGTGCGTGACTCTATGTGGAGGGGGTGTGGCTATGTGGACGGTGGAGCTATGAAGTGTGCGGGGCTATGTGGAGGAGTGTGGCTATGTGGAGATGTGGGCTATGTGGAGGTGTGTGGCTATGAGGTGGGCAAGTCTATCTGGAGGTGGTGTGGCTATGTGGAGGGTGGAGCGATGAAGAGGGCGGTTCTATGTGGAGGGATGTGGCTATGTGGAGGGCAGAGCTATGAAGTACGTTGGGGTATGTGGAGGGGTGTGGCTATGTGGAGGTGCATGGCTGTGAGGTGGGAGAGTCTATATGAAGGGGTGTGGCTATGTGGAGAGATGTGGCTATGTGGAGGTGCGTGGCTATGAGGTGGGCGACTCTAACTGGAGGGGGTGTGGCTATGTGGAGGGTGGAGCTATGAAGTTGGCAGTTCTATGTGGTGGCATGTGGCTATGTGGATAGTGGAGCTATAAAGTGGGTGGTTCTATGTGGAGTGGTGTGGCTATGTGGAGAACAGAGGTATGAAGTGTGCGGGGCTATGTGGAGGGGTGTGGCTATGTGGAGTTGTGTGGCTATGTAGAGGTGCATGGCTATGAGGTGGACGAGTCTATCTGGAGGAGGTGTGGCTATGTGGAGGGTGGAGCTATGAAGTGGGTGGTTCTTTGTGGGGGGGTGTGGCTATGTGGAGGGCAGAGATATGAAGTGGGTGCGGCTATGTGGAGGGGTGTAGCTATGTGGAGGTGCGTGGCTATGAGGTGGGTGACTCTATCTGGAGGGGGTGTGGCTATGGGAGGGTGGAGCTATGAAGTGGGCAGTTCTATGTGGAGGGATGTGGCTATATGGAGGGTGGAGCTATGAAGTGGGCAGTTCTATGTGGAGGGATGTGGCTATGTGGAGGGCAGAGCTATGAAGTGGGTGGTTCTATGTGGAGGGGTGTGGCTATGTGGAAGTGTATGGTTTTGAGGTGGGTGAGGCTATCTGGAGGGGGCGGAGCTATGATACACATATACACTCATCTTTATATATTACATAAAAAGTAAAAATACAACCTACACGTGTGAGGTGTCCACACATCCAGACAGGTCTGGTCTATCCAAATATAAAATTACTAACCTGATCAGTAAACACCGAAATATGAAAACACCAAAATTGTGCTTTTCTTTGGGCTGCAGCAAAACCGCCAAACTTGCTGTAAGAAGTGATCAGAACGCCAAAATAGAATCACTGAAATTAATCATATTTTATCACCATTTTCCCCAAACTTGCATATTTTTGTCCTTTTTTCACTACACTGAATGGTAAAGTGAATAACGCCGCTCACAACCTATAACCCGTCCTTCACACACCGTACAGGAGACATTCTGCACATTTCTGTCTGTATTTTCTCCAGACGACACCTGCTAACATTTCCAGTGTCACATTCTGGCCATACTTGGTCATGACCTGTCATTACTCAGTGTTGTCTCTCCTGATCCACCCACTACAAGGCTGATTACACATGTAGCAATAGAAGGGACTTCTTACTAATTATATGACTTTGGACACTTTTGGCCATAACAAGTTAAGTAACTTGAAAAATACTTTCCATTACACTTTTAGATCAGTTTTCAAGTTATTTTACATTTCTCTAAAAAATAGAAAACAGGCAGGACCTTCACTGGACAGAATCAGTCTCCTTCCACCTCTGGCAGCTGACAATATAGGCATATGTTAATTAACCTGAAGAATAGGTCTCTTCAGCTATGAATGTAGAGGTACGTCTTCTCTAATAAGCAGGACAGATACTTATATTGGCCACACTGCTGCTGGGGGCTGTTTTTTTTTATAGACGCAGTCTCCTTTCACCTCTGGCAGCTGACAATATAGTCACATGTTAGTTAAACCAAAGAATAGGTCTCCTCAGCTATGCTGCCACGAGACTGTAGAGGAACGTCTTCTCCCCTAGTAAGCAGGACAGATATTTATATTGGCTACACTGCTGCTGGTGGCTGTTTTTTGACAGAATCAGTCTCCTTCCACCTCTGGCAGCTGACAATATAGACATGTATTACTTAGACCGAAGAATAGGTCTACTGAGCTATACAGCTACTTGACTGTAGAGGCATGTCTTCTCCCTTAATAAGCAGGACAGATACTTATATTGGCTACACTGCTGCTGGGGGTTGGTTTTTAACAGAATTAGTCTCCTTCCACCTCTGGAAGCTGACAATATAGTCAAATGTTACTTATACCGAAGAATAGATCTCCTCACCTATGCAACCACATGACAGTGGAGGTTCGGCTTGTATTGTAGGCACAAGCAGAATAGTAGAGTATAATACAGGAGGTAACTCAGGATCAGTACAGGATCGGTAATGTATGTACACAGTGACTGCACCAGCAGAATAGTGAGTGCAGCTCTGGAGTATAATACAGGAGGTATCTCAGGGTCAGTAATGTAATGTATGTACACAGTGACTGCACCAGCAGAATAGTGAGTGCAGCTCTGGAGTATAATACAGGAGGTAACTCAGGATCAGTAATGTAATGTATGTACACAATGACTGCACCAGCAGAATAGTGAGTGCAGCTCTGGAGTATAATACAGGAGGTAACTCAGGATCAGTAATGTAATGTATGTATACAGTGAGTGCAGCTCTGGAGTATAATACAGGAGGTGACTCAGGGTCAGTAATGTAATGTATGTACACAGTGACTGCACCAGCAGAATAGTGAGTGCAGCTCTGGAGTATAATACAGGAGGTAACTCAGGATCAGTAATGTATGTATACAGTGACTGCACCAGCAGAATAGTGAGTGCAGCTCTGGAGTATAATACAGAAGGTAACTCAGGATCAGTAATGTAATGTATGCACACAGTGACTGCACCAGCAGAACAGTGGGTGCAGCTCTGGAGTATAATACAGGAGGTAACTCAGGATCAGTAATGTAATGTTTGTACACAGTGACTGCACCAGCAGAATAGTGAGTGCAGCTCTGGAGTATAATACAGGAGGTAACTCAGGATCAGTAATGTATGTATGTACACAGTGACTGCACCAGCAGAATAGTGAGTGCAGCTCTGGAGTATAATACAGGAGGTAACTCAGGATCAGTAATGTAATGTATGTACACAGTGACTGCACCAGCAGAATAGTGAGTGCAACTCTGGAGTATAATACAGGGGGTAACTCAGGATCAGTAATGTAATGTATGTACACAGTGACTGCACCAGCAGAATAGTGAGTGCAGCTCTGGAGTATAATACAGGAGGTAACTCAGGATCAGTAATGTAATGTATGTACACAGTGACTGCACCAGCAGAATAGTGAGAGCAGCTCTGGAGTATAATACACGAGGTGACTCAGGATCAGTAATGTAATGTATGTACAGTGACTGCACCAGCTGAATAGTGAGTGCAGCTCTGGAGTATAATACAGGAGGTAACTCAGGATCAGTAATGTAATGTATGTACACAGTGACTGCACCAGCAGAATAGTGAGTGCAGCTCTGGAGCATAATACAGGAGGTAACTCAGGATCAGTAATGTAATGTATATACACAGTGACTGCACCAGCAGAATAGTGAGTGCAGCTCTGGAGTATAATACAGGAGGTGACTCAGGATCAGTAATGTAATGTATGTACACAGTGACTGCACCAGCAGAATAGTGAGTGCAGCTCTGGAGTATAATACAGGAGGTAACTCAGGATCAGTAATGTAATGTATGTACACAGTGACTGCACCAGCAGAATAGTGAGTGCAGCTCTGGAGTATAATAAGAGGTAACTCAGGATCGTAATGTAATGTATGTAAGTGACTGACCACAGAATAGTGAGTGCAGCTCTGGAGTATAATACAGGAGTAACTCAGGATCAGTAATGTAATGTATGTACACAGTGACTGCACCAGCAGAATAGTGAGTGCAGCTCTGGAGTATAATACAGGAGGTAACTCAGGATCAGTAATGTAATGTATGTACTACAAGATTGATACATGCAACCAGGTCAGTAATAGTGAGTGCAGCTCTAGTGGGAGTCTGAGTATAATACAGGAGGTAACTCAGGATCAGTAATGTAATGTATGTAACAGTGACTGCACAGCAGAATAGTGAGTGCAGCTCTGGAGTATAATACAGGAGGTAACTCAGGATCAGTAATGTAATGTATGTACACAGTGACTGCACCAGCAGAATAGTGAGTGCAGCTCTGGAGTATAATACAGGAGGTAACTCAGGATCAGTAATGTAATGTATGTACACAGTGACTGCACCAGCAGAATAGTGAGTGCAGCTCTGGAGTATAATACAGAGGTAACTCAGGATCAGTAATGTAATGTATGTACACAGTGACTGCACCAGCAGAATAGTGAGTGCAGCTCTGGAGTATAATACAGGAGGTAACTCAGGATCAGTAATGTAATGTATGTACACAGTGACTGCACCAGCAGAATAGTGAGTGCAGCTCTGGAGTATAATACAGGAGGTAACTCAGGATCAGTAATGTAATGTATGTACACAGTGAGCACTTGAGCTATAAACAGGAGGTACTCAGGTCAGTAATGTAATGTATGTACACAGTGACTGCACCAGCAAATAGTGAGTGCAGCTGGAGTATAATACAGGAGGTAACTCAGGATCAGTAATGTAATGTATGTAATACCACCAGATGATCGCTGAACCAGACCAGAAGTAGTATGTAGTTGCAGCTCCTGGAGTATAATACAGGAGGTAACTCAGGATCAGTAATGTAATGTATGTACACAGTGACTGCACAGAGAATAGTGAGTGCAGCTCTGGAGTATAATACAGGAGGTACTCAGGATCAGTAATGTAATGTATGTACACAGTGACTGCACCAGCAGAATAGTGAGTGCAGCTCTGGAGTATAATACAGGAGGTAACTCAGGATCAGTAATGTAATGTATGTACACAGTGACTGCACCAGCAGAAATAGTGAGTGCAGCTCTGGAGTATAATACAGGAGGTAAACTCAGGATCAGTAATGTAATGTATGTACACAGTGACTGCACCAGCAGAATAGTGAGTGCAGCTCTGGAGTATAATACAGGAGGTAACTCAGGATCAGTAATGTAATGTATGTAACACAGTGACTGCACCAGCAGAATAGTGAGTGCAGCTCTGGAGTATAATACAGGAGGTAACTCAGGATCAGTAATGTAATGTATGTACACAGTGACTGCACCAGCAGAATAGTGAGTGCAGCTCTGGAGTATAATACAGGAGGTAACTCAGGATCAGTAATGTAATGTATGTACACAGTGACTGCACCAGCAGAATAGTGAGTGCAGCTCTGGAGTATAATACAGGAGGTAACTCAGGATCAGTAATGTAATGTATGTACACAGTGACTGCACCAGCAGAATAGTGAGTGCAGCTCTGGAGTATAATACAGGAGGTAACTCAGGATCAGTAATGTAATGTATGTACACAGTGACTGCACCAGCAGAATAGTGAGTGCAGCTCTGGAGTATAATACAGGAGGTAACTCAGGATCAGTAATGTAATGTATGTACACAGTGACTGCACCAGTCAGAATAGTGAGTGCAGCTCTGGAGTATAATACAGGAGGTAACTCAGGATCAGTAATGTAATGTATGTACACAGTGACTGCACCAGCAGAATAGTGAGTGCAGCTCTGGAGTATAATACAGGAGGTAACTCAGGATCAGTAATGTAATGTTGTCACATGACTGCACCAGATAGTGAGTGCAGCTCTGGAGTATAATACAGGAGGTACTCAGGGTCAGTAATGTAATGTATGTACACAGTGACTGACCAGCAAATAGTGAGTGCAGCTCTGGAGTATAATACAGGAGGTAACTCAGGATCAGTAATGTAATGTATGTACACATGACTGCACCAGCAGAATAGTGAGTGCAGCTCTGGAGTATAATACAGGAGGAACTCAGGATCAGTAATGTATATGTATGTATACAGTGAGTGCAGCTCTGGAGTATAATACAGGAGGTGACTCAGGGTCAGTAATGTAATGTATGTACACAGTGACTGCACCAGCAGAATAGTGAGTGCAGCTCTGGAGTATAATACAGGAGGTAACTCAGGATCAGTAATGTAATGTATGTATACAGTGACTGCACCAGCAGAATAGTGAGTGCAGCTCTGGAGTATAATACAGAAGGTAACTCAGGATCAGTAATGTAATGTATGTACACAGTGACTGCACCAGCAGAATAGTGAGTGCAGCTCTGGAGTATAATACAGGAGGTAACTCAGGATCAGTAATGTAATGTATTGTACACAGTGACTGCACCAGCAGAATAGTGAGTGCAGCTCTGGAGTATAATACAGGAGGTAACCAGGATCAGTAATGTAATGTATGTACACAGTGACTGCACCAGTAGAATAGTGAGTGCAGCTCTGGAGTATAATACAGGAGGTGACTCAGGATCAGTAATGTAATGTATGTACACAGTGACTGCACCAGCAGAATAGTGAGTGCAGCTCTGGAGTATAATACAGGAGGTAACTCAGGATCAGTAATGTAATGTATGTACAGTGACTGCACCAGCAGAATAGTGAGTGCAGCTCTGGAGTATAATACAGGAGGTAACTCAGGATCAGTAATGTAATGTATGTACACAGTGACTGCACCAGCAGAATAGTGAGTGCAGCTCTGGAGTATAATACAGGAGGTAACTCAGGATCAGTAATGTAGTATGTAACATGTACTGTCAGCAGATATAGTGAGCTGATATATCAGGGTAACCGACAGTCAATGTATAGAATAGTGAGTGGCAGCTCTGGAGTATAATACAGGAGGTAACTCAGGATCAGTAATGTAATGTATGTACACAGTGACTGCACCAGCAGAATAGTGAGTGCAGCTCTGGAGTATAATACAGGAGGTAACTCAGGATCAGTAATGTAATGTATGTACACAGTGACTGCACCAGCAGAATAGTGAGTGCAGCTCTGGAGTATAATACAGGAGTGTAACTCAGGATCAGTAATGTAATGTATGTACACAGTGACTGCACCAGCAGAATAGTGAGTGCAGCTCTGGAGTATAATACAGGAGGTAACTCAGGATCAGTAATGTAATGTATGTACACAGTGACTGCACCAGCAGAATAGTGAGTGCAGCTCTGGAGTATAATACAGGAGGTAACTCAGGATCAGTAATGTAATGTATGTACACAGTGACTGCACCAGCAGAATAGTGAGTGCAGCTCTGGAGTATAATACAGGAGGTAACTCAGGATCAGTAATGTAATGTATGTACACAGTGACTGCACCAGCAGAATAGTGAGTGCAGCTCTGGAGTATAATACAGAGGTAACTCAGGATCAGTAATGTAATGTATGTACAGTGACTGCACCAGCGAATAGTGAGTGCAGCTCTGGAGTATAATACAGGAGGTACTCAGGATCAGTAATGTAATGTTATGTACACAGTGACTGCACCAGCAGAATAGTGAGTGCAGCTCTGGAGTATAATACAGGAGGTAACTCAGGATCAGTAATGTAATGTATGTACACAGTGACTGCACCAGCAGAATAGTGAGTGCAGCTCTGGAGTATAATACAGGAGGTAACTCAGGATCAGTAATGTAATGTATGTACACAGTGACTGCACCAGCAGAATAGTGAGTGCAGCTCTGGAGTATAATACAGGAGGTAACTCAGGATCAGTAATGTAATGTATGTACACAGTGACTGCACCAGCAGAATAGTGAGTGCAGCTCTGGAGTATAATACAGGAGGTAACTCAGGATCAGTAATGTAATGTATGTACACAGTGACTGCACCAGCAGAATAGTGAGTGCAGCTCTGGAGCATAATACAGGAGGTGACTCAGGATCAGTAATGTAATGTGTGTACACAGTGACTGCACCAGCAGAATAGTGAGTGCAGCTCTGGAGTATAATACAGGAGGTGACTCAGGATCAGTAATGTAATGTATGTTCACAGTGACTGCACCAGCAGAATAGTGAGTGCAGCTCTGGAGTATAATGCAGGAGGTAACTCAGGATCAGTAATGTAATGTATGTACACAGTGACTGCACCAGCAGAATAGTGAGTGCAGCTCTGGAGTATAATACAGGAGGTGACTCAGGACCAGTAATGTAATGTATGTACACAGTGACTGCACCAGCAGAATAGTGAGTGCAGCTCTGGAGTATAATACAGGAGGTAACTCAGGATCAGTAATGTAATGTATGTACACAATGACTGCACCAGCAGAATAGTGAGTGCAGCTCTGGGGTATAATACAGGAGGTAACTCAGGATCAGTAATTTTAATGTATGTACACAGTGACTGCACCAGCAGAATAGTGAGTGCAGCTCTGGAGTATAACACAGGAGGTAACTCAGGATCAGTAATGTAATGTATGTACACAGTGACTGCACCAGCAGAATAGTGAGTGCAGCTCTGGAGTATAATACAGGAGGTAACTCAGGATCAGTAATGTAATGTATGTACACAGTGACTGCACCAGCAGAATAGTGAGTGCAGCTCTGGAGCATAATACAGGAGGTAACTCAGGATCAGTAATGTAATGTATGTACACAGTGACTGCACCAGCAGAATAGTGAGTGCAGCTCTGGAGTATAATACAGGAGGTGACGCAGGACCAGTAATGTAATGTATGTACACAGTGACTCCACCAGCAGAATAGTGAGTGCAGCTCTGGAGTATAATACAGGAGGTAACTCAGGATCAGTAACTATAGTTAACACTATTTATTCTTTTCTCTATATTTTCTGGACATAGACTATTGGTTTGATGGTATCTACTGGACCTTGGCTATTCGATTTAATTTTCTTTGAGAAATGTAAATAGCAGTTTTTCTGCAAATTCCTTTTTTTCAGCACTGTCACGTTATTTAGCCAGAAGTGCTTGATAGGCCCTCATATACTGTCAAATTGTCTGTAGACTACTTTTGCCAAATTATGTTGGATTTTCCAAGATGCAATGATTGTTGTTTAAACCAGGTCTCTGGAGTCGGAGTCGTGGAGTCGGTGTCCATTTTGGTGGAGTTGGAGTCGGATTCAAGGAAATGGAAGAGTCCATGTTTGGCTTACTGACTCCACAGCCCTGGTTTAAAACACCACTTCAGCATCTTTTTGGTTACTTTATACCCAAGCCCCCTGCCCCATGTCTTATACTCACCCTCTGCTGTCCTCACCTTTTTTTGGCGTTGCTCTGGTCCCGCGGCGTCATCTTGTGCCCATAACGCTTGATTGTCCGGAAGTTAGAAGTTACATCACAAGCTCCAAATACAAATCTATGAGGGCCATGCTCTCATAGACATTTATTGAGTTTTGACCGCTGGGGGCTCTATGAAACAGTAGAGCTGCTGGCAGGTCACAAACTGCTGCACACAGAAGCGGCACAGAGAACAGAAGAAGATATCAATGGGTGAGTATATGTCATGTGTTGATTGCTTTGCAGTCCATGAGTGCTGCTGTTGTGATTAAATCTGAGTTTTTGTTTTTTTAGTCTGCTGTGTGCAGCTCTGCAGGTTGAGGGGTGACCATAGCATTTAGGTGGAGATGGAGATCTTCACTCCCCCAGCCTTGAAATAGCTCCAAATCCCTCCACTAGGTGTCACAGATAGATCTCATTTCTACTTGGACGCCGTGTTGTTAAGTTGTGCTATACTGTGCTGTGCTGAGCTGTTTTATTGCTGCCATTGACTTCCATTGAAGCTATTGGGTTTTCCCGGTCCACAGGTGGAGGTAGGGGCTCTTAGCGTAGGACTGATCAGGATGGCGGAGGGGTAAGTCATAGCATTTAGGTGGAGGGGTGTGTCTTAGTATTCAGATCTCCACTTCCCCAGCTTTGAAATAGCTCTACTTCCCTCCACTAGGTGTCGCAGATAGAGCTAATTTCTACTTGGACCCCGTGCTGTGAAATTGTGCTGTGCTGAGCTTTGTTATTGCTGTTATTGAGTTCCGTTGAAGCTACTGGGTTTCCCTGGTCTGTGCGTGGAGGTAGGGGCTCTTAGCCTAGGGCTGATCTTGATGGTGGAGGGGTGAGTTGTCCGGGTGCTCGCTCGCTTCCAACATCGCAGCCTAGCTGTCACACGGCAAGATGTTGCCGACGACGGTGCTGCGATGTTGGCGCAGCAATCGTTTCCTGGGCTGGGATCAACCCGCGAGCGATCCACTGCAATGCAGCGAATAGGCGGGATCGGCCGTGACATCACTATTGTGGTGTCACACCGAACGATGCCGCAGGTTGTTAAGTTGAAGTTGACAGGTTTCGTGCATGCAGGAAAACCTGTCCACTCCGATTTGAACAACTATCGTTGTTGAATTGTGCATTTACACGCAACGACGCAACAACGATGTCGTTTCAACATTGTTTCTGAAGTCACTTTTGAACGACATCGGAAACGATGTTGAAAGGTGTAACATGGCCTTTATTATAAAGATCTTCACTTCCCCAGCCTTAAATAGCACCACTAGGTGTTGCAGATAGAGCTAATTTCTACTTGGACCCCGTGCTGTGAAGTTGTGCTGTGCTGAGCTGTGTTATTGCTGTCATTGACTTCCCTTGACGTTACTGGGTTTCCCCAGTCCGTGTGTGGACGTAGGGCTCTTAGCCTAGGGCTGATCATGATGGTGGAGGGGTGAGTTGTAGCATTTAGGTGGAGATATGTGACTTACTGTAGTATTCAGATCTTCACTTCCCCAGCCTTGAAATAGCTACACTAGGTGTCGCAGATAGAGCTCATTTCTACTTGGACCCCGTGCTGTGAAGTCATGCTGTGCTGAACTGTGTATTACTGTCACTGACTTCCATTGAAAACTCTGGGTTTTCCTGGTCTGTGTGTGGAGGTAGCAACTCTTAGCCTAGGACCGATCAGGAGCAAAGGGCTAGGGTGGCGGTCTGAACCTTCTCACCTTCAGAAGTACCTTAGGAACAGGGCTAGTCAGGGACCCCAAGTCCTGGGCCAGACTGGCTCCCAGGAACGCCCTTGCCCACCTTAACATCTTGCTTTCTGATTCCCTATCCGTTATACCACCCTGTGACAGTATAAAACTAGGGGCAGAGGACTTAGATTAGAAGGTCCAATCCAGTGGGTGAAATAAGAAATAACACTTGTGTGATGCTTTAATGTAAAGGACCTTCAGTGTAAGCATCTAGTGACTTTGTCTTAATTCCGTAGTATTGGGTCTACTTGTCTGGTCTGAGTCACCATGTTAAGGAGACTGGAGACAGTTCCAGATTTCACTTGAAAGGCATTGTTTGTCTCCATACAATGTATCATGAAAGGACGAGGTGCGCATACTTGTGCGTGTTCAGACAGCTGTTTACACTCTTCCTATAAGGCATCTAAAGATCAAACTGCAACACAAAAGAAAGCCATGAAGAGGAGAAATCATTAGAGAATATTTTCTCTTCCGTGTGAACCATAAGTCAAGCACAAATGTCCACATGTCATATTAAGAGCGACGCTGACACATCTTGACACGCCGAGCTCTCCCGTCATCCGGCCCTTAGTCGCCAGACGTGTGAAATGGTAGAAGGTGATGTGTGATGGAAAATGCGGCTCTTTGTGAATGTATGGAGCGTGTGTAACCGTCTGTCATCTGTGAGTGGGCACAAGCTACGAGACACAAAGCCGGGACACTGATCATTTGTTGACGCGTTTCGCAGTAAAATAACTTCTTCAGGATATAACATCCAGTTATAAATGTAGTTGTAATATCAGAGGGGAGCGGGGCAAGAGCAAATATAGGGAGATGATTGGCTGAAAAACATATATAAAAATAAATCAGTGGGGGAGACGAAGGGAATCCACCCATGTTGGGTGAGATGAAGGGAATCCACTCATGTTGGGTGAGATGAAGGGAATCCACCCATGTTAGGTGAAAAAGAGACTCCGCCATGTTGGGTAAGATGAAGGGAATCTACCCATGTTGGGTGAGACGAAGGGAATCACCATGTTGGGTGAGACAAAGGGAATCCACCATGTTGGGTGAGACGAAGGGAATCCACCCATGTTGGGTGAGACGAAGGGAATCCACCCATGTTGGTTGAGACGAAGGGAATCCACCCATGTTGGGTGAGACGAAGGGAATCCACCCATGTTGGGTGAGACGAAGGGAATCCACCATGTTGGGTGAGACGAAAGGAATCCACCTATGTTGGGTGAGACAAGGGAATCTACCCATGTTGGGTGAGACGAAGGGAATCTACCCATGTTGGATGAGACGAAGGGAATCACCCATGTTGGGTGAGACGAAGGGAATCCACCATGTTGGGTGAGACGAAGGGAATCTACCCATGTTGGTGAGACGAAGGGAATCTACCCATGTTGGGTGAGACGAAGGAATCCACCATGTTGGGTGAGACGAAGGGAATCCACCCATATTGGGTGAGACGAAGGGAATCCACCCATGTTGGTGAGACGAAGGGAATCCACCCATGTTGGTGAGACGAAGGGAATCCACCATGTTGGGTAAGACGAAGGGAATTTACCCATGTTGGGTGAGACGAAAGGAATCACCATGTTGGGTGAAACAAAGAGACTCCACCATGTTGGGTAGATGAAGGGAATCTACCCATGTTGGGGTGAGACGAAGGGAATCTACCCATGTTGGGTGAGACAAAGGGAATCCACCCATGTTGGGTGAGACGAAGGGAATCACCCATGTTGGGTGAGACAAAGGGAATCCACCCATGTTGGGTGAGACGAAAGGAATCCACCCATGTTGGGTGAGACGAAGGGAATCTACCCATGTTGGGTGAGATGAATGGAATCTACCCATGTTGGGTGAGACGAAGGGAATCTACCCATGTTGGGTGAGACGAAGGGAATCAACCATGTTGGGTGAAACGAAGGGAATCCACCCATGTTGGGTGAGACGAAGGGAATCCACCCATGTTGGGTAAGACGAAGGGAATTTACCCATGTTGGGTGAAACGAAAGGAATCCACCCATGTTGGATGAAACAAAGAGACTCCACCCATGTTGGGTAAGATGAAGGGAATCTACCCATGTTGTGTGACACGAAGGGAATCTACCCATGTTGGGTGAGACAAAGGGAATCCACCCATGTTGGGTGAGACGAAGGGAATCCACCCATGTTGGGTGAGACGAAGGGAATCCACCCATGTTGGGTGAGACGAAGGGAATCTACCCATGTTGGGTGAGACGAATGGAATCTACCCATGTTGGGTGAGACGAAGGGAATCTACCCATGTTGGGTGAGACGAAGGGAATCTACACATGTTGGGTGAAACGAAGGGAATCCATCCATGTTGGGTGAGACAAAGGGAATCCACCCATGTTGGGTGATCTGTATGACGCATACCTCTTTCAGACATATTCTTTTCTTCCCTTACAGTTTTTAGTTGAATTGGTGTAACCATGGTTGGAATGTATAGTCTGCTCTTCACTATCTCATAGGTTTCGGGTAATCCTTTTTATTAGTGTGTATGTCTCAGGTAATATTTGCGTTGATCAATGATCACTCAAGATGCAGCGAAGACATCAGAAGTCAATAGGAGAATGACTATGGGCAAATCAACAATGAAGTCACTGGACGAGGTCTTCACATCAAGGAACATCTCACTGGTGATGAAGACACGGCTCATACATAGTCTGGTCTATTCTGTAGTAACATGTGGAAGTGACACCTGGAGGATAAACTAATAAGGCAGGAGAAGAATGAATGCCTTTAAAATGTGGAGCTGGAGAAGCAAACCCATGATTTAATACAGTCAACGTAATGGCGGAGAAGACCCTGCTGAACCTATCTAGGCCTGGAGAAGACCCTGGTGGATCTATCTAGGCTTGGAGAAGACCCTGGTGGACCTATCTAGTCTTGGAGAAGACCCTGGTGGAGCTATCTAGGCTTGGAGAAGACCCTGGTGGACCTATCTAGTCTTGGAGAAGACCCTGGTGGAGCTATCTAGGCTTGGAGAAGAACCTGATGGATCTATCTAACGTCCTGTCTTTTCAAGAAGTGTTTTCAGTAGGCTCATTATCATTACAGGCAGGATAACACCTCTGCACACAACCGATAACACAGAACACAGTAATCACAATATGTTATGTCACATCTGCCCCTGCTCTTCCTCTTTGCACATGCTCATTAGATGCCTCAGCACTCCAGATATAAAGCAGTCTATTGCTGCTATTGTACATGTGTTGTTTCCTGAAACAACAGGAAGCATGAGTGTAGCAATGCCCCCAGTGGCCAATGTAAGAATTGCAATGATTCTATTCTGATATGAACACATATGGCTAATTTCTGATGATTTGTTCCCCTCCGGCACTCGTCTCCAGTTTGTAACAACTTGTAATGTTATTGATCAAATAAAATCACCCGATCTATAAAAACAATATATTACAAACCGCACTGAAACATTACTGCCGGGACCTGATTGATCTGACATGAGCTGACATCCCTTCACTTGAATGAGCCTGTTTTATGAGTAGTAGCTCAGGTATATGTCCCCGGGGAAGATGACAGGGGGGGGCGGAGAAGGGGGGGGGGCGTAGAAAAATAGAATTCCATTATCCTAAGAATAGATCAAAGTGGCTGGTCTTGTAATGGTTTCTGCTGGATGGCTTCCCGTGGCGTTCCACCGATCGCGGATTGTCTTGTGGTCGGGTTAAGACGTCTTTACATTCACATGACTTCAGCTTTCTTGTTTTCTTTATGACTTATCTTTAATTGGGCCGTGCATTTCTTGATCACCGACCGAGGAATTACAATTTGCGAGCAGCTAATCTTCGGCTTTAAGGTCTTGCGACTGTTGAGATGGGATCTGACTGCTTGTCGTGTGATTGACATCTTGTACCATCCGCCTGCAGACAACAAATGAAGATGGGGCCCGTCGCCATCAGTTTACAAAATCTGTTTTATGGTTTGTAGGCACAGGCTACCGAGGTGTGAACCAGTAGACAGGAGATGGCAGACTAGACTAACCTGCGACTGGTAGAAATGGTATATAGACCTATATGCTGAGGTTGTTTGCTGCTGGGATCGGTGGCTGAGGTTGTTTGCTGCTGGGATCGGTGGCTGAGGTTGTTTGCGGCTGGGATCGGTGGCTGAGGTTGTTTGCTGCTGGGATCGGTGGATTAGGTTGTTTGCTGCTGGGATCGGTGGATTAGGTTGTTTGCTGCTGGGATTGGTGGATTAGGTTTGTTTGCTGCTGGGATCGGTGGATTAGGTTGTTTGCTGCTGAGTTTGATGGATTAGGTTGTTTGTTGCTGGAATCGATGGCTAGGTTGTTTGCTGTTGGGATTGGTGGTTTAGGTTGTTTGCTGTTGGGATTGGTGGTTTAGGTTGTTTGCTGCTGGGATCGATGTCTTAGGTTGTTTGTTGCTGGAAACTGTGATTTAGGTGTGCTGTTGGGATCAGTGACTTAGGTTGTTTGCTGTTGGGATTTGTGGCTTAGGTTGTTTGCTGCTGGGATCGGTGGCTTAGGTTGTTTGCTACTAGGATTGGTGGCTTAGGTTGTTTGTTGCTGGAAATGGTGGTTTAGGTTATTTGCTGTTGGGATTGGTGGCTTAGGTTGTTTGCTGCTGGGATCTATGGCTTAGGTTGTTTGCTGTTGGGATTTGTGGGTTAGGTTGTTTGCTGCTGGGATTGGTGGCTTAGGTTGTTTGCTGCTGGGATTGGTGGCTTAGGTTGTTTGCTACTAGGATTGGTGGCTTAGGTTGTTTGTTGCTGGAAATGGTGGTTTAGGTTATTTGCTGTTGGGTATTAGTGGCTTAGGTTATTTGCTGTTGGGATCAGTGGTTTAGCTTGTTTGCTGCTGGGATCTATGGCTTAGGTTGTTTGCTGTTGGGATCGGTGTCTTAGGTTGTTTGTTGCTGGAAACGGTGGTTTAGGTTTGCTGTTGGGATCAGTGACTTAGGTTGTTTGCTGTTTGGATTGGTAGCTTAGGTTGTTTGCTGCTGGGATCGGTGGCTTAGGTTGTTTGCTACTAGGATTGGTGGCTTAGGTTGTTTGCTTTTGGGATTGGTGGCTTAGGTTGTTTGCTGCTGGGATTGGTTAGTTAGGTTGTTTGCTGTTGGGATCGGTGGCTTAGGTTATTTGCTGTTGGGATCGGTGGCTTAGGTTATTTGCTGTTGGGATCGGTGGCTTAGGTTATTTGCTGTTGGGATCAGTGGCTTAGGTTGTTTGCTGCTTGGATCGATTTTACTCTCCTACAGCACCCCACAGGTGAGAGGACGCATTGCAAGGTATCCATTAAAATCGATAACCTGCAATGCACAAATTTGTTGGCTTTGTACAACAAGAGAAACCCTCCTGCATCTTATTGGTCCTTAATCGGAGGCCTCCTTTAATTTACTGCCAATAGGGTATTTGAAAAATAACTTTTCCAACTTTTTAAAGGGACCCAACTACCAGGATTCAACCAGCTGTAAATCAGTGCAGCAGGTGACTGATGTGTGCAGCATGACATCACTATTTGGGTTTTTCTTTTTTCCCTCCCTGTGGGCTTGACAGTCTGCTGTAAGCCAAACCCCCTCCATGTCATCCAGACTCATTTAGAGGGGGGTTTAGCTTACAGCTGAAAAACAAGCCCACAGGGGAGGAAAAAGTACCCTAAATAGTGATGTCATGCTGCACATGTCAATCACCTGCTGCCTGTATTTACCGATGGTTAACAAGTCTATGAGAGCCTAGTTTTGGCCCTCATAGATATGCTTTGATACCTTATGACGTAATTTCAGACTTCCAACCCGTCAGAAAAACAGGGACAAGATGACGCCCTTGGATCGGAGCAACACCAAAACAATTAAGACACCAGAATGTGGGTATGTGACAGTGGTCAGGGGACATATGTATAAAGCTCTAGCTCATCTGTGAAACAGAATCATTTAGTGCTTTAGTGCTGATGCCCAGGGGCAAAAAAACATCCACACTGCTCAGTTCAGCTATGGAGACTCAACTCTCTGCACTGCTGTTTTTGATTGTTAGGTGCTCACTAAGCTCTATAGCCCTCGCACTCTTTCAGACGTGTCCCAGATCCGGGCTTTGCTCCCCTTTCTCTGGTCCACTGGACTCTGTTGTGGTCCACATCAGGCTTTGCAGGTGGCTCGGCATGCTCCCATGTGATAACCTTTCTGAGCCTACTGTATATAAAGGCCACCAAGTAACACACCTGTGTCTTAGGATTAAGATTCCTATTATGTGCACCTCAATCTGCTCAGCTACTCATCATTCTGCAGCTTCCAGTACCTTAGCTACCTGTCTGCGGTCTCTGTTATATCTCCTGTTTATCTGTGGCTTCCAGTACCTCAACTACCTGTCAGTCTGTGGCTTCTAGTACCTCAAGCTACCTTCTTGTGGTCTCCAGGAAGTCTCCTGTCTGCCTGTGGCTTCTAGAACTTCAAGCTACCTGTCTTCCTATAGTTTCCATACCTCAGCTACCTGTCTGCCTGTGACTTCCAGCATCTCAGATACCTGTCTCCTTGTAAGTTCCAGTACCTCAGCTACCTGTCTGCCTGTGACTTCCAGTACCTTAGCTACCTGTCTGCCTGTGATTTCCAGTACCTTAGCTTCCTGTCTGCCTATGACATCCAGTACCTCAGTTACCTGTCTACCTGTGACTTCCAGCATCTCAGATACCTGTCTCCTTGTAGGTTCCAGTACCTCAGCTACCTGTCTGCCTTTGACCTCCAGTACCTTAGCTTCCTGTCTGCCTATGACATCCAGTACCTCAGTTACCTGTCTACCTGTGACTTCTAGCACCTCAGATACCTGTCTCCCTGTAGCTTCCAGTACCTCAGCTACCTGTCTTCCTATAGCTTCCAATACCTTAGTTACCTGTCTGCCTACGGCTTCCAGTACCTCAGCTACCTGAAAGTCTGCAGCTCCTAGGACCTTAGCTACCTATCTGTGGCTCCAGTACTTCAGCTTTCTGTCTGCCTGTGGCTTCCAGTACCTCAGTTTCCTGTCTGCCTGAGGCTTCAAGTATTTAGCTATCTGTCTGCTTCTGGCTTCCATTACATCAGTTCTATGTCTGCCTGAGGCTTCTAGTACTTAGCTAACTGTCCGCCTCTGGCTTCCATTACTTCAGCTACTTGTCTGCCGAGGCTTCTAGTATTTAGCTACCTGTCTGTCTGTGACTCCCAGTACCTCATCTGCCTGTCTGCCTGTGGCTTCCATACCTTAGCTTCCTATCTGACTGTGGCTTCCAATGTACCTCTGCTAATCGTCTTCTGACTGACTGCAGGGATTTAGTGCAAAGCATACTAGCCATACCAAAGAGAGAAAGGAAAGAAAGCAGAATACAGGGACACATCATGAAGCTTCAGTGACTAAATAGAAAACTCCATAGCTGATAACAATGGCTGCCATGACTTTTCAGGCTCCGCTACCGGATGAAGAAGCAGGAACACAACTCACTAATATAAAAAAAGAGAATCACAGATGAGATCTGATTTTTGGAGGAGGCGCTCTAGAAATCTGAATTACTGTCACGCTGGAATAAGGGTGATGTCCGGCTACCGTGCGTGACAGTGGACACACGGACCAACCATGTCCGGCGCACTACACAAAATAACAGACGGGGAGATACCGGGGGGACAAATACAGCGAGGGCCCTGCTCATAGGGAACAGGGGAGAGGTGAGCTCCTGCACTCACCTACGGCTGTTCTCTGATCTCCCTACCGTCCCTATATGGGTTCTTTCAACCCCTCGCCAAGCAGGATACCTAGTCCCTCACTGGCCCTGCTGTTAGCCCTCAGAAGGGAGATGGTTGGTGGGAGTGACTCGCCCCCAGGGCTGTGCGGTGCTCGGAACTGGGCTGATTCGGTCTCTCGGGGGGACGCACGGGGCTGAGACCCAGCTCCATGGCACCTGCTAAAAATGCAGGGGAAATGATTTAGGGGTTACAAATTATGACACCACCTGTGGAACTTAGCTATTTGGGCCAACACTGTCAGAAGGGACCTCTGGGGATGATAAATGGGCAGCTATGGGGATATCGCACCCCACGGGTGGAGCGTATCCCAAGGTCGACTGGGAAAGTCTATGATGTTGGAAGGCTGTTGGGGTGCAGGACGGAGGGCGCAAAGTAACAGACAGACTCACGGTTGTTGGTTTCTCAGGTCCTTTACTGTTGGTGCAAGCCGGGACACTGATAAGTGATGTTACATGGAGTCTGTGCAACCTGGGAGCAACTCAGGGTTTTCCTCACCCTGCAGGTTCTGAGGACTCCCTGCTGTACTCTTTCAGTGGGTCCCTGCAGCTGCCTAAAGCTGAGCTGCGTCCCTCTCTCTCTTCCTGCGTTGTGCCGGTATGGCAGGCAGCTCAAGCCCTTCTCCAGCCCCACTTCTCTGCTGGATGTTCTTGAACTCTTTACGCTGCTTTGCCTGCAGGCACTGTAGTGTGGCTGGGGGACTTGGAATCCCCCACCCTCCGGTTTTGGCTGCCGGAACATTAGGCCCTGCACAGCCTCAGACTCCAGGGTCCGGTTCTGGTGCTCTGCACAGGGGTGAACTCAACAACACTCCCCTCCCCAGGCTCTCCTCGACTTCCTCAGACCCTCGCTTATGGGTCCCTCAACCTAGGTTTTCTGGGACGAGCTTAGTACTGCTCCAGTTCATAGGATATCTTCCTCAGTACTGCTCCATACTGAACTGACTAACTCCGCCCCAGACCAGAATTTATAGGGGAGCTTACTCTGAACTGGGGTTTAGAGCTCCCCCTTCAGGCCTGGAGGCTGGAAGGTTTTGTGTGCTTGACTCACCTGGTGTAGATTCCCTCTGTTGCTCTCAGGTATGACACTACCTCCCAAGGCCGGCAATGACATTGTGGCATCCGGACTCTGGGGTGCCACGGGAGCACTAGTCCCAACTGCTGCACTAAAATCAACAACAAGAGAGAAGACAGATGGGAACAACAAACAACTTTACGCTTCTTGACATCAGACGGCTTTACAGTAGTCAGCTCTCCATGGTAACTCCTTCAGGAAGCTTGGCCAGGAATAAGTTCAATCACCAGCAAAGGATGCTGGAACCATTTGACCACATAAAGGGGATGGGAGTGATCACAGAGCAGCCACACCTGGTAAGGAAACTAAGGAGTCTGCTAGCAGCAGAAACTGACATAAACTCCTGAACTGGCAAGGGGAAGAAACAGATGAAGTCTTAATAAAGGAATGAGACAGAGGTCCCAAACCATTCACAAGTCTCCAAAGTAAGAGAGACCATCGTGACAATGACTGACATGTTCTCAAATTCGAAGAGACAAATCACAGGCGTAGCAACAAGATGAAGATTTTCACATCCATCCCATCAAAATAATGGTATTTTTATACTCTTAATATTCCGTCTTATTTTGTTCCCCTCCGAGCTGTATGTCTCTTATAATTGGATGAGTTGGGTGATTTCATAAGTAAAGAATTGGGAGTTTGGGGTTTTCGAGACATTCCACCCATGACATCACCGTGAAGAAGCCGAGCCTCTTGTGTGGAAAGCTGGAATCCATAGAAAATATATAAATAAATATTATATTTGGCTGAGTTTCTTTTATTAGTAATTCTCGCTCTGTTTTCTCAGAAAACAACCGGCGAAGAAAGTGATGATGATTGACAGATGGTTGGACTTGTGTAATCCTGAAGATGCTTTTATGTGACTGTCACCTTCACGCCTACTGTACGGCCAGGAAAATATTGGCTCCTACAAGGATCTGCACACATAAAACCTACAGAACGGCACTCACTACACAATGACACAAGGCGTTGATTTGTACCATCAAACTGTTAAGCGTGGGGCTGAATTTATGGTGTTGAAGGCCCCTAGCCCAGTACCATGACTTGGATACACGCCGATTTGGATACAGTGCATGACAGTGGCGCACAGGCCAATGTTGTCCGGCGCACTACACACAACTACAGACTGGGAAACACCAGGGGGGACAAATGCAATGGAGGACCCTGCCCATAGGGAATGGGGGAAAGGAGACCTCCTCTCCTCACCTGATGCTGTGCCCTGAACTCCCTACCGTCCCTATACAAGTTCTTTCACCCTGTCGCCGAGCAGGATTCCTATTCCTTGCTGGTTCAGATGTTAACCCTAAATAGGTAGATGGTAGGGGGGAGAAATAAAGTGGAGAGCCTTGATCAGGGGATGGACCCTGCCCATAGGAATGGGGGAAAGAAGGTCTCCACTCACCTGCGGCTGTGCCCTGATCTCCCTATGGGTTCTTTCACACTGTTGCCGAGCAGGATACCTGTCCCTCGCTGGCCCTGATATTAACCGTAAATAGTGAGATGGTCGGCGGGAGCACTAGTCGCAACCACTGCAATAATAACAACAAGAGGGGAAGAAGAGACAGACAGGGAAACAACAGAAATGACTTCACGTCTGCTGCAACTCTCCTAAGCAGCAGATGAATTTGCAACGGTCAGCTTCTCCAGAATAGCACCTTCACCATTGGTACCTAGGCCAGGAATGAGTTCAATCACCAGCAAGGAATGCTGGAACATGTGACCATATAAAGGAGATGGGAGTGATCACAAAGTAGCCACACCTGGAAGATAACTAAGAACTAAGGAGTATCGCAGAAAGAGAAACTGACGTTAACGCCTACACTGCCAAAGGAAAGGAACACATTTAAAATGATGTCTCAGTACAGGAATGAGACACAGGTCCCAAACCCTCCAAAGTAAGGTAGACCATCATGACACTCTGGTTCCCTCATTTCTTCTCTTGGCTTGAGTTTGGATGATATCATTAGAGAACATGGCACATCCTCTAGGGGCACATCACTGTCGACCCTCTCTTGCCCACTCTCCAGTACACTGGTATCTTCCACTTGATCACTTCCTTTGAGCGATCACGGTCTTATATGCCACCTAGCCGCATCCTTGAAGGAATGTAGTGCAGTAAGAACAATCCTAGAATGAATCTCTAATCCAAATACTAAGACATGCTATATTAACTATAGAACAGCATCATAGCTAAGAAAATAAGAACAATTAGGACACAGTTTATAAACATGGCCATATCTATAACCACCCAGTAGCCACATTGAGGTCTGTCACGGTCATAACCTACTTTTATACCTTCATATTATATAGCTATGGCCAATAAGCTGTGTCCTAATTTTTCATATGTTCTTAGCTATTATGCTGTTCTATAGTCAATATACCATGTCGTAGTATTGGAGCGCAGCTGTCTTTGGTAACAATGTGTTTGTGTTTCAACGTGGCTACTGGGTGGTTAAGATATGGCCATGTTTATAAACTGTGTCCTAATTCTTCATATTTTTTGGCTATTATGCTGTTGTATAGTCAATATAGCATGTCTTAGTATTTAAGTGCTGCTGTCTTTAGTCTTTTTGTAACAATGTGTTTGTGTTTCAATGTCGCACCAGTACACACTATAAGGATTGAGTGCCGCAGATTTTTTCCTTGCATCTTTAATCCGCCACATGGATAAAGCATAAAATCTTGTTTTTTTAATATTGAGTAAAAACATGTTCTAACATCCCAAAATGAGGCATTTCGAGCTGTTAACCTACTCTTAATTATGGCAGGAAGAACAATGTCTCTGGATGGGGCTGGAACCACATGAGACCCCACTGCCTAAAGCAAGGTCCCTGGGTGGTGCCGGTGCATGGGGGTGGGCAAATGCACAAATGCAAAAAGGTGGTGACAACAATCGTACCCAGACCCCCCCAACAGTCTGCTGGCTGTCAACGGGAAAGTGTTGAACATGACAAAGGGAAACAAACTCAATGGACTGTGCGGAAGCTGGATCTAGAGCTTTACTTGTTTGGTTTGGAGTCAACTCATTCGAATGTTTGGTATAAAGCCCCAGATGTTGTATTTCCACCCTTAATCTGGAGGAAAATATAGTATGTGGGAGGCTTATTGGCCTTCCCACTACTGGAGTCCTTAAGAGTTCCAGGGGACTTGTTTGAGGAAGTCTCACTCATGGGTAAACCATTTGTCCCTTGGAAGAATAGGATCTCTCATTAAGTTCAAACTCTATTCCAAATGTGTTCGGTTATGGCTGCCCCAAACTTTGTATTTCCAACCTTATTCTGGAGAACAATGTAGTATGTGGGAGACTTATCTACTCTTGGACCCTAAAATTGCCTAATGGCCTTCTCTATTGGAGTCCTTAAGAGTTCTAGAAACTTGCATTGAGGAAGCCACACATGGATAACCATTGATCCTTGAAGGACTAGGATCACCTAGGACCTTTAAGGACCCCTTTACATGCCACCACTGCGTGGTAGCAACTGCCTGGCAATGGGGATAATTGTGCCTGTTGCCATGAAATTGCTACAAAATGGCGGCGTGTAAATAGGGGAAATTCCTCCGTGTCCTGCAGGTGACTCGGATACTGTTTCTGAGCCGTGCTCAAAAACCGAAGGCAACACAATTGCCATGGTAGTGGCGTGTAAACGGGGCACAGGGATGGAAATTGCGTCGCCTAGTGAATTCCCAGGGGCGTGCCACAGCGTCATGGATACCGCACCCCATCAGCGATCATTGGTGGGGGCTACTGTGTTACAATTGGCTGTCCCTTCACAGGGCGCCATATTTAAAGAGCTGTCCCTTCACACTACACTATTGGAATGGCGTCATGTATTAGCCAGCCTTCCTGCGCAGCCTGGCCAATCATGACGCTAATGCGTTGTCCGCGATCAGGTATTTTGCATCACGGAATACACAACTCTGTCACGCCTATGACTTGCGGCGCAAAAGATGTACGCCCATATTCCTTTGTGGATAGCGGCGTGTGAAGCAGCGAAGGTATTCAACAGGAAGTAAGCCGCAGGAGCTGTCCGAACTTCCGGGGAACAAAGATACCTTCAGTTGGCAACGCAATGGCGGCGTGTACATGCGGCATCAGCGATCGGTATCCACCGTCAAAAACGTGCACGTGCGGTGGATACCTGTTACTAGGCACAGTGGCGGCGTGTAAAGGTACCTTAAGAGTGGTGGGTAAAGGTGGACACTACTAATATAAAAAGTGACAAGGTAGAAGGGTGAAGTGACCGCCGATTCAGTGGTCATTCTTCTTGCTTTGCAGCCTCTGGGTTCAAACCCAACCATGGAATTCGGATGAACATCCATCAGCCGAAGTCCAACTAGTTGAACGTTTGTAGACACATGGACCTTAGCTTGGAGCCAGCGGACAACCTGCTCTCCCGGAATCTTTAGAATTCTTTTTTTTGGTGGAATGCTCCGAAGATATTCTGAAAGTATAATTGAAGAGCACACAAATCGTTCCTCTTTAGAGAAGGGGTTAATGTCAAGCTGAGAAGGAGAACGGATCAGATCTGTTCTCCAAGAGGTGACTCTTCATGTGATTAATTTAATGAAAAATGAAGTTGAATGAACGATGCGTTGAGAGCTCTAGGATTTTAAATAGATCTTTAGATGGAATCAAATCACCGGTGAGAGAACACTTCATTTTATAAAATGTTTTAGGTGTTATATTTCTATATTTTATTACTTTTTTTCATTATTTCTTTTTTTCTTGCAACAGTGAATTAATAGAAAATAAAAGAATATAAAAATAACAATATATACATCCCAAGATTACTCCTGATCATACATTAATGGGATTCATTATTATGGCAACAACTGTCCGGCAGATATACCAGATGGACAGCCGATTCGGCTGGTGACCCTGCATATATCTCAGAACGCTGCTGCAATTTCTCTTTTCTTCAGTGTATATCTCTACTTGCCACCCAGGACATTGTTTCTCAATGGGTTCTCAGTAGATATGGTCTCTTTATGGTCTGTTCCAGGATTCAAACTCACAACCTCAAACATAGCAGGCAGCCACAGATTAAACTGCTAAGTATAGGAGGATGTTACGATTAAGATTTGCTGCCAAAACGTGTCAGCATGTCTTCCCTTTCCCTGTGGTGTCATTTTAATGAATTGAAATAAAGAAGAATTTTATACAGGATAACAACCTTTTTCCTTACTTTGGATTTCTACTATTTACCCAGCCGTTGGGTGGTCAGACCCCGCTTTATTTGTGGATCAGTTTGACTATGTAAGATGGTGATCAGAATCCTCATTATTTATACATAGGAGGATGTTCTCTGCCTATAAGTCCAAATGGTTATTCTTCATTACACGCCTATTGTGCAGGTACATAGTGAAACTGTCCCATCATCACCAGACGCCACCGTGTTCACTCCGCTGGTGATAGAGGGGACATCAGAGTCAGAAACTCTGATCAGCGCAGGCTCAGCCTATCCACTAAGGTTAGAGTGGCTGGGACTTGCCGTACTTTCCAGTCTGACAGAGTGTATGTGTGTGTGTGCTGTCCAGCTGGACTCATCAGTTCCTGGTGTAGCGGTCGCTGGGTCGGGTACTGTATTCACCAGGATTGCAGCTCAGCCAGCTCACAGGTAGTCCGGGTCCAGTCTGCTGACACACAGGGAATATGGCCCTCCTCGCTGCCCTCTTGCTCTACAAGACACTGCTACCCTCCATCCTCCCAGTATCCCGTGACCGCCAGTCCCAGAAGGCAGGTGACTGCGGATCCTCTGAGCGACTGCCTCGCTAGTCCTCTTGATCCTATATAGTTGCTTAGGCTTGTGAGAGTCCAACTTTACATGCAGCCCAATTAACACTAGTTGCTCAACTGGTCCTGAAGATATCCAGGCTGAATTGGGGCTGGTACCCCTGTGCAGCTAGTTCCTCTGCCCAGCTGTGCAGTCAGCAGCAGATTTGGGTCCTCAGGCCTAGAATTTGCAGCTGACCCAAGTGTGTCCTGCTCTTTCCCAGCCCCTGACTTCACCTAGAACTCCCACCCTGCCTCCCACCCCTAACATAACTCCTCCCTCCAGCCAGCAGATGGGGACTGCTCTGAATGTGAGTCTCTTCTGCCCAGCATCTCCCTGGCCTGGAGTTTGGATAATGTTGGGTGTATGTTGGGGGTCTCAGCTAAGTTTTCCTTTCTTACCTATGTGCATGATGCCACACCTATTAGATAGGTGCATTACCATAGTGTTGACTGAACCGCAGGGGCGCTAAACTGGCTTCAGCCTAGTAGAAGACACCCCACTTTTCTTAAACTTCCAGCTTTATGCTGGAAACAGCCAGATATAGCTTGTGCTCCCTGGTTAGGTCTGTTTATTCTCCTGCTCTGTATTGGTGTTTTACTGTTATACCTCGGTCTGTGTTAGGACGATTCTCCTTGCCTGACGATTTTGTACCTTGCTTCCATCTTGGTATTGATCCGGCCCCCTGACTACGCTAACGGATCTTGATTTTGTTCTTTTCTTTGACCCTGCTTGGTGACTTTCCTGTCTTTGGATTGCAGCCCTTCTATAGGCAGCAATCTCCTGGACACTGCTGTAAATCCAGATCCCTCTATAGGGGTTAAAGGGTGTCAGGGCTTCTTGGGGTTCTGCCAAACAGAGTGTCTTGTGCCGATTCTGTCCGAGATAGCCATTTTGAGCCTGTGGCCTTGGACAGGCACCACAGAACCATCTCTACATACTAGTACATTTCTAAATACCTGTAAATTAAGGATAATTTAGCAAAAAAAAATCAAGACATTGTAAGAAACTTAGGTAGAAATAAAAAATGTTACGTTATAAATAATGAACCCAGACTTAATGTGTAAATGCAATTTCATTAAAAAAAAAACAAAAACCTAATACTGCACTGGTTGTTAATAATGGGTCACATAGCAGCTAAGATGATGCTTTTTTGTGGTTTATTACTTATTTACTCACATTTTTCTGTGCTCTTTTAAAAACTGCATTTTATGGTTGTGTGGGTGTGGCCAGCAGCTAATAGGGAGCAGGCAGTGCAATGTGACTGCAGAGAAAGGACAAGATCACTGATTATAAACTGTGTGGGGAGCCAGCAGATAAGGGGTTAACAGAGATTGTGACTGAGCTGTGTGGAGCCAGATGACAGATCCGAATCTTGTAAAGAGGAGTTTACATCCTGACATTGCTCAGCTCTGTAATCTGATACATTGTTTCCTCACCAGCTGCAGTCAGCAGTGTAGGCCACGCCCCCTTATCCATATATGGTTACATGCCTTGTACTCCCTAAAGATGAATCTGATGAAGAATGAACATATGTCTGCTTCACACAGTGCAGTGGGGGACACCTTGTGGAAGGTTTATGAATGGCAACCAACCCAAGGAATGAATATTCATGTATCACTGCCCTGCCCTCCTCTGTGTCAGTATGCTGTGTAACTCATTGCAGAACAGAAATGAGGTGGGAGGAGGTGTGTGCTCTTAGAGATCTTCATTGTGTGTATCTGAGGAATGTGTGTAGTGTGTGTAGTCTGAGATATTTCTATGTGATTATAAGAACATTTGATCATTTGATACACAAATGACATGTTTGCAGGAAAACTAATATTTATATAATAGAAATCTCTTACATATAGCACACAGTGCAGAACAAAACACCTCCCCCCTCCCAGCACAGAGGGGAGGGACAGAAGACCAACTTGGGTGGGTGTGGATATTTAAATAACAGTTATACAGCAGCCAGACTATTCGGCTGTGAATATAATGGAGAGGACTAATGTAGTAGCTGTATGCAGGGTGTGAAAATGCTTATGGCATAGGAACTAGAGAGTGTAAAATAATGATTTTACATGTTTGTAAAAGGTCTCCACGGGCACGATTCAAGGATAATATTACTATTATACTGAAAAATGACCTGACAGAGTCCCTTTCAAGGGGTATATAAACCGGGGTTGTTACATGTGACAGCTCCTTTAATTACAGTTGTATTGTGTTGTTGGACTCCCAAATACATAGGTGTTCTGCAGGACTCCCAAATACATAGCTGTTCTGCAGGACTCCCAAATACATAGGTGTTCTGCAGGACTCCCAAATACATAGGTGTTCTGCAGGACACCCAAATACACAGCTGTTCTGCAGGACTCCCAAATACATAGCTGTTCTGCAGGACTCCCAAATACATAGGTGTTCTGCAGGACTCCCAAATACATAGGTGTTCTGCAGGACTCCCAAATACACAGCTGTTCTGCAGGACTCCCAAATACATAGGTGTTCTGCAGGACTCCCAAATACATAGGTGTTCTGCAGGACTCCCAAATACATAGCTGTTCTGCAGCACTCCCAAATACATAGGTGTTCTGCAGGACTCCCACATACATAGGTGTTCTGCAGGACTCCCAAATACATAGGTGTTCTGCAGGACTCCCAAATACATAGGTGTTCTGCAGGACTCCCAAATACATAGCTGTTCTGCAGGACTCCCAAATACATAGGTGTTCTGCAGGACTCCCAAATACATAGCTGTTCTGCAGGACTCCCAAATACATAGGTGTTCTGCAGGACTCCCAAATACATAGGTGTTCTGCAGGACTCCCAAATACATAGGTGTTCTGCAGGACTCCAAAATACATAGGTGTTCTGCAGGACTCCCAAATACATAGGTGTTCTGCAGGACTCCCAAATACATAGGTGTTCTGCAGGACTCCCAAATACATAGGTGTTCTGCAGGACTCCCAAATACATAGCTGTTCTGCAGGACTCCCAAATACATAGGTGTTCTGCAGGACTCCCAAATACATAGGTGTTCTGCAGGACTCCCAAATACATAGGTGTTCTGCAGGACTCCCAAATACATAGGTGTTCTGCAGGACTCCCAAATACATAGCTGTTCTGCAGGACTCCCAAATACATAGGTGTTCTGCAGGACTCCCAAATACATAGGTGTTCTGCAGGACTCCCAAATACATAGGTGTTCTGCAGGATTCCCAAACACATAGGTGTTCTGCAGGACTCCCAAATACATAGGTGTTCTGCAGGACTCCCAAGTATATTGGAGGTGTTTCATGGGACTCCAAAATAGATAGATGTTTCATAGGACTCCCAAGCATATGGAAGTCCTGCAAATTACCTCCTATCAGCTTGGGAGTCCTGCAAATTACCTCCTAAGTAGATAGGAGATGTTTCACAGGAGTCCCCAGGAGGTAGGAGGTGTTTTGTAGGACTCCCAAGCATACAGGAGGTGTTTCAGAAAACTCCCAAGCAAATAGAAGGTGTTTCACAGGTCTTCCAACAGATAGGAGCAGTGATGTAACATGAAGCTTGTGTGCCCCATTACCAGAGTTCCAATGGTGCCTCCAATTATTGCAAGTCTTTAATAGCATTGGACTTTCCATATAGTCCAAAAGATTTTTGGGGCTTCCTAGGTTCCAGGGCCCGAGTGCGAATGCAACCCTCTTGTTTGGGCACCCTTGAATAAGAAGTGTTTCGCAGAACTCCCAACCAGGTAGGAGGTGTTTGACAGGACCCCCTATTCTCTGTACACCATCACTTCTGGGAGACTGTCATACCCTATGGACACATTTCTACCCATTAACGTCCATTCTTTGCAGCTGCCGGATATACTTTTGCTGCACCGGATATACTTATGATACAGGAAGGAAATGTGTCTCCAATATGGCCACCTCCGGAAAAATTATTAAAAACAAAAAAGTAATAATAATTACAACATTTGAAAAAAAAAAAAAATGAAAAACAATCAGACATTATTTCTCTCCTACAGACTAACATTTAATGAATTAAACGTAAAAAGTCTTCACCAGGGATATCATTATTATTTGTATTATTCTTATTACAATAAATATTATGATAGGCGCAAAAACCACATAAAATACTGATCTCTGATTGGCTGCAATTTGCAATAAAACATAAAAACCGGAACAATTAGGCGCTGAGTAAACAGTATTTATCTGACTGTTCTATTTGTCTCAATTATGTGCTCCACAATACTATTATAATGGTAATTACTGTGTAGACGTTAAACACTAGCGGAGGTATAGAATTATTTTATTTTTGTGTCGGAGTCTCCTTTGTAATATTTTTAGTTGATTTACGCAGCTCCGGTTTTCTGACGTTCCTGCCATTCAACCATCAGACTGTGTTCGGTAGCCTAATAGTAGAGTAAAAACCATAGTCAACGAGCATGGACTAAAGAAAAAACATTAAAAACTTTAAAAAAAACTACAATTTACATTGACCTAGTTGAGAATTTTTTGTAAACTTTTCCTTAAATCGTTCACAAAGTGTATGATGTCGATTTTCCATCATCTTCCTTCCTGTGTAAGTCCCCCCCGCCGGGTCGCCGTCAACGCCTTTTTACGACGAGAAAAAAAACAGCCGAATTAAAAAGAAAAAGAAAACCTTCGTGAAGGGATCGACCTTCAGATCTTTCAGACGCGGCTTTTAAAATTAAGAGCAAAAAGAATTCTGTCCCACGTCCGCCCCAGATTTATTAACCCTCCAATAAATTTTAATGAATGGTAAAGGTCGTAAACATGTTTGTAATCCGCTGTTTAGTTTACCGGATTTTTTGGGGGATTTTTTGGAGGCATTTACTGATGTAGAAAAATAATGACCCCTTCTTATCATATGGCATCATTTACATAAAGTGCAAATAAAATGAGATAAACGTCAAAATGTTTCTGTTATTATTAGTCGTCGTATATTGCATTCAGTGGGATACATTAGTAGGTTATTTACATGGTTGGCACGATTAATAGTAGTAACAGTTTATAATATTAAGAATATGAATTATACTTTTCATGCAAAAAAATGGAAGTAGTAAAAGTAACATTAGTAATAAAAAAATACATTTATGATTATTAATTATTTGTGACATCATCAGGCTACGTTCACACGTTGCCTTTTTTTCTGCAGCAAAACCTTCTCTCTTGGTAAAAAAAAAGCTGCTTCCGTAAAGCAGGTTTGTCTACATGTATGCTTTCCTTTTTCCCATGTTTTTGTTGCATTTTTGAAGTTGTTTCATGTATTTTTGTTGTGTTTTTTGTGGCATTTTTGCTTTTATTGCCGTGTTTTTTCATTGCATTATTGCTGCTTATTTTGCTGCTTTGTTGTGTATTTTTGTTGCATTTTTGCAGCTTTTTTTGTGCCATTTTTTTCTGTTGTTGCTGTGTTTTTTTTGTTGCATTTTTGCTGTGTTTTTTTGTTTTGTTGCCTTTTTTGTTACATTTCTGTTTGGGTTTTTTTTTCTGTGTTTTTGCTGCTTTTTTTTGCATTTTTTGTTGCATTTGTGTCTGGTTTGCTGTGTTTTTGGTTGCATTTTTGCTGCTTTGTTTCTGCATTTTCCGTTGAATTTTTGTTGTTGTGTTTTTGCTGTTTCTGTTGCATTTTTTTTGCATTTTTTTCAGTTTAATTTTGCTGTATTTTTGATCCATTGTTTGTTGCATTTTTGCTGTGTGTGTTGTGTTTTTTGTTGCATTTTTGCTGTGTGTGTTGTGTTTTTTGTTGCATTTTTGCTGTTGTTGTGTTTTTTGTTGCATTTTTGCTGTGTTCTGTTTTTTGTTGCATTTTTGCTGTGATGTGTTTTTTTGTTGCATTTTTGCTGTGCTTTCGTTGTGTTTTTTGTTGCAAAATTTGTTGAATTTTTGCTGTTTTGTTATTTTTTGTTGCAATATTTGTTATGTTTTTGCTTTGTTTTTTGTTGCAACATTTGATGCATTTTTGCTGTTTTTGTTGCAATATTTGTTGCATTTGTGCTGCTTTATTTGCATTTTTTGTTGTTTTTTTGCCGTTTTACTTGCTGCATTTTTTTATTGCAGTTATGCTGTTTTTTACTGTGTGTTTGTTGCTTTTTTTATCTGTTTTTGTTGCAGTTTTGCTGCTTTTTACTGTGTTTTTGTAGCTTTTTTTGCTGTTTTCTGTTGCTTTTTTTCTGCTTTTGTTGCATTTTTGCCGTTTTTTGTTGCATTGCCGCTGTGTTTTTGTTGCGTATCTTGTTCCATTTTTTTACTGTTTTACTTGCTGCATTTTTATTGCATTTTTGCTGTTTTTTTGGTGTTTTTGTTGCTATATATGTTGCATTTTCAGACATTTCAGTTACATTTTTCTTACTGCATTTCTGGTGTCATTTGTCTACAGTACATATATAATAAAGTTAGTTTCATTCTCAACAAAAACACCAAAAAGGTGGCCAAAAATGCGTTCTTGCACTTTCTTGTTGCTTTTAATGGTGAAAAAATAGAATTGCTTCGTTCAAAAAATGCATCAATTCTCCATTTCATTCAGGGATAAATAATAATGGTGTGCAGGAGATTTCTGAGATTTTAATTTCCATAAAACACATGAAAAAAAATGCAACATGTGAACATAGCATTGCCTTAGCAGTAATAACATTCATTTTTTAATGATTTTTTTCTTTTGTATTATTTATTAATAATAATAATACTTTAATAGTAATACATTTCATGGTATATATCATTGTCATCATTATTATTATTATTATTATTAGTAATAGAGTAGCTGAAATGAAAGAAGAATGTTTACAACATATTATCATTATTAGTAATTATATGCCCATATATGGTCGTAATGCTCACATATGGTTTTGTCGCCCATATATTGTTTATATATCATAGCTCCGCCTCCTCCCAGTAGCCCTGCCCCCTCATAGCTCCACTTCTACACAAAGCACCACCCTCCCAGTAGCCCTGCCCCTTTCATAGTGCCACCCCCATGTATAGCCCCACTCCTTTATAGCTCCACCCCTCCACATAGTCTCAGAAGCAGGGCTATGTGAAGTGGGTGTGGCTATGTGGAGTGAGCGGGGCTTGATACATACATACATACATACACAGTGATGTGTGCATGGCTATGTCGTGTGGATAGTGGGTAGGTCTATGTGGAGTGGGTGTGGCCATGTGTGGTGGGCATGGCTTTGCAGAATGGGTGGGGCTTGATACATACACTCAGCTTTGTGGAGTGCTCATAGTTATGTGGAGTGGGTGGGGCTGTGGGGGATGGTGTGCTTATGTGGAGTGGGCAGGGCTTGATACATGCACACACACACACACACACATACTCAACTTTATGCCTTAATGATTTAACTCACTTAGCTCCACCCATTACAGTCACATGTTCGTGACATCACACAGTCCTTTATACCGAGCATTCGCATTGTTATGAGTTCATTGACATATCTGTAATCATTAACCAGCCAGATGACTGTTTGACTGTTTGCCCAGATAGGCTAATGCAAATATATAAGTATCCAAAATGCTTTTTTGGGTTGAATACGATTTAAAAAAAAGCATAATAATGTCACATGATCGTGACATCACACAGGTCCTTTATACAGAACATTCTACATTGCTACAAGCTTAGTGACATATCTGTTAATCATTAACCAGCCGTGTGACTGCTTGACTGTTTGCCCAGCTAGGCTAATGAAAATATGTAAGTATCTAAAATGCTTTTTTGGGATGAATATGATTTTAAAAAGTCACATGATCGTGACATCACACAGGTCCTTTATACAGAGCATTCGGCATTGCTACAAGTTCAGTGACATATCTGTTAATCATTAACCAGCCGGATGACTGTTGACTGTTTGCCCAGCTAGCTAATGAAAATATATAAGTATCCAAAATGCTTTTTTGGGATGAATATGATGTAAAATAGATTATTAATGAACTCTATATGATCTAAATAACTCTGGGGTGATTTAATAAAAAAAAAGGACATGACAGGTTCCTTTTAAACTAATAACAGTGGCAATAATAATAATAATAATAATAATTAGTAGTGCTACAAGTTTAGTGACATATCTGTTAATCATTAACCAGCGGATGAACGTTTGACTGTTTGCCCAACTAGCTAATGAAAATATATAAGTATCCAAAATGCTTTTTTGGGTTGAATACGATTTTAAAAAAAGCAAAATAAGGTCACATGATCGTGACATCACACAGGTCCTTTATACAGAGCATTCAGCCTACAAGTTCAGTGGCATATCTATTAATCGCTAACCAGCCGTATGACTGTTTGCCCAGCTAGCTAATGAAAATATGTATCTAAAATGCTTTATTGGGATGAATACGATTATAAAAAGTCACATGATCGTGACATCACACAGGTCCTTTATTCACAGCATTCGACATTGCTACAAGTTCAGTGACATATCTATTCATTGCTAACCAGCCGTATGACTGTTTGACTGTTTGCCCAGCTAGCTAATGAAAATAAGTACGTATCTAAAATGCTTTTTTGGGATGAATACGATTTTAAAAAGTCACATGATCGTGACATCACACAGGTCCTTTACACAGAGCATTCAGCACTGCTACAAGTTCAGTGACATATCTGTTAATCATTAACCAGCCGGATGACTGTTTGACTGTTTGCCCAGCTAGCTAATGAAAATATATAAGTATCCAAAATGCTTTTTTGGGATGAATATGATGTAAAAATAGATTATTAATGAACTCTATATGATCTAAATAACCTGGGGGTGATTTAATAAAAAAAAAGGACATGACAAGTTCCTTTTAAACTAATAATAATAATAATAATAATAATAATAATAATAATTAGTAGTGATAGTGTAGTAGTTCACATGCTTTTCCTGGATTTCTGTCTATGAAACAATATTGAAATGTACAAAAATGTATCAAATAATCATAAAAAATGACAAAACTTTTTGTGCTCAAAGTTTATCCAAATGCTCAGATTTTTCTGTCCTCAAATGGATTTCAGTGTTATTTGAAGGAGATAATAGTTTCCCTTTGCTTTGAAAGCGACACCCGCAATGGACTTTTCCTCCTTTTTTTCGTTTCCATATGAAAGTTTCTGGCACGTGTAGAAAGGGGAAAGAGAAAGAAAGAATAGGAAATATGAAAATTTGCAAGAAGGAACATTAAACCAGATTCTTGATTATTTATAGAATTTACCATGATCGTAGATGAAGTGAAATGTATAAAAATATCATATAAAAATGGCACGATATTAACAAAATTGGTGAGTAATATCCGATATTATTGTAACTTTAATATCAGCAGGGCTTAGTATTATTTTACTTTAAAAATTAATGTATCTTTGGATATAAACTTTTTTTTGCAATTGGCCTACATTGACAATTCTGGACCATTTCTCTTCTGCAGCCTCTATGTATCACAGTAACATGGAGAATACATTCACTTCTAAGCTGATTTGTGAACAAACATCAACTTTCATCTGATCATAAATTGGCTCAGGAGAAGAGAGATAGTGAGAGATAATGGTTACAGGCCCCTACTCACTGGCATAACTTGAAGCTCATGGGCCCCGATGTGAAAACTTCAACGGGGCCCCCAATTATTGCAAATCTTTAATACCATTAGTCCAGGGCCCAAGTGCGACTGCAACCCCTGCACCAGTTGTAGTTACGCCCCTTCCTCTATTTATGGAACAAGTTCACTGACGGATTCGCTGGTAACCTCATTCTGTAGCCTCTATGTACAGTGATACTTAAAGGCTGTAGAAGTCAAATAATCTAATTAATTGGAAAAAAATGATTGATAGGCAAAAATGTAACCATATAGGTAAGTGAAAAGTAATGTTGCTGTTTCAATATGGTGCCTAAATATTACAACCAAACAGTACCAAAAAATGCTATACAGTGCGACTATAATGGTGGAATTGTCACGAGTGTCTCCCATCATTGTGAGACCTTTGACAGGTCTGGGATCTAAGGTTCACATTTCCTTGATAAACTCGGGTTGTAAATGTACATGCTTCCTTTTGGTGTAGCAAGGGTGAAGAAATCTTTCTTGCTGGTAGTTCCTTGTTACTCAATTCTCAGGTGCAGCCGGTTTTTAACCACTTCCCACCACTTTAAATAGTCACATGCTCCATGACATGATGCCGGTTATGAAATCCAATTCTTAACTGACCACTGTTGAGGGAGAAAGTCTCTGAAAGCTGCTGATGTTTGAAGCTCTGGTGTTTGGCTGCAATCTTGGAGTTAGTGTATATATCCTTTTTTGTCTATGTTCCTCTGTCTGTCTTCCTTTACATGTGTCCTATTAGTGCAGTGGTGAAGTCTAGAGCGCTTGTACTAGTCAGGGGGAGTTCAGGGTCAGCGAGGACCTAGGCACGTGATGGCGATGTGGGGAAGGACCCATATAGGGACATTAGGGAGCTCAGGGTTCAGACATATGTTAGTGTCAGGAATGAATGGGGAGGGGAGTATTCATTTTTCTATTTTTTTCATCCTATGTTTATTATACCGGCAGTGTCTAATAAAGCACATTCAATCAACATCGAAAAAATTCAATGCAAATCCAATTTCTTTAACAAATTTGAGTGATCTGATAAATTTTGTCAGATTTGCTCATTGCTATCAATACGTTTTCAAACATTACAGTAATACTTTAAAGCATATGTTCCATTTGACAGGGAATATTTATAGACAAGTGGAGGTGTCCTCAACCTTTGGTTTGGGAGCCACATGTGGCTTGCAGGCCCTTGATGGGTGGCTCACAATCGTCTGCCAGCTGAGGGTGGTTTCAAATAGGCTAGATCAGGAGAAAACTGCATGTGACCGGATACAGTTTTTTGCCCTTAAACCGGATGAAACCGTACCGTATTATCCATATACCAGTTCCGTTCTAATACCGGTACAGTTTCATCTGGCTGCATCCAGTACCATCTGGTATTGTCTGCCTGTTTTGGGTCCATACCGAACATTTGCCTTCATAAACCGTAGTTTACCTTCTAGCCAAAGCTTGAGTATTCTGTTGAATTCCTGGCTAATTGCTTCTCAAGATTTCTCCTCCTCCAGTAAGTCCAGCTCAACTCTTCCCAGCAACCTCTCCTGCTCTCAGTGACTTACCTGCAACTCGCTGCTTGTGTTTCTCATTATTTGCCTTAGCTTGCCAGGCCTAGTCATGTAAGCCTTGTCTACTGTTAGCAGCTTATTGCTATTAAGTGTGCAGTAGCGGTATTCTGGACAGTAAGGACTTTCTAAGGCTCACTGCTCTGCACTGGTTTCGGGCTTCATTCTCAGACACTTACCTAACCCAGGCCCCCTGGTTG
Organism: Allobates femoralis; assembly: GCA_033576535.1. Classification (NCBI taxonomy): domain Eukaryota; kingdom Metazoa; phylum Chordata; class Amphibia; order Anura; family Aromobatidae; genus Allobates; species Allobates femoralis. The sequence continues at coordinate 555,977,687 of JARQOC010000005.1, forward strand.
TGGACTGTGTTTTATATTAAACTGCATCTGCTAGTGAGAGTCTTTCTTTCTTTCCTTGCCAGCATTATTGTGTATGAACTATTTGTAGTGACTTTTCTGTTTATTGTGTATTTGATTAACTTTGCTCACTCGCAGCATGTCACATTTATTTTCAATCACAAGAGTAAAATACAGATATTCTCACTGTAATCTTGTTCAGTTGAGTCATTGTCCCTAGCTAAGAGGTTCCTGAGTGTTTCATTATAATTATTACACTATGATTGTCCTGCTGATTGGCTGCACTGTACCATGTGTTGGGATAACGTCAAAACAGTATGGAGACGTTTGTGCCTTCGCTGGCTAATGTAATCTTCTACTTTGTATCAAATAGTGGTGGGAATTTATTTGGTGATTCTCGCAAATCAAATTGTCAATTGTATGAATCTACAAGGTGCAGATGACTCACCCCTGGCGGGGACCATGAGGTACTCGGAATCGGGCCCTCTTGTCGTTGTCTGGGGCTGGGATGTCACGGTGGTGTGACCCAGTCTGTGATCCCCTCATCGGGTGATCAGTAAAAAGGGGAATTTGAAAAATGTATGAAAATAAAATAAATGCAAAAATAAAAGTTTTTGTCGTGACGCCACCTGTGGAGTGCGACAGGTATATCCGCTGCTGCAGTCAGGACCTCGCGGATGATGGGAGTAGCAGTGAGGATGGTTCAGTTCCCCATGGAAAGAGCAGGTCCCCAGGGCAACAATAAAGTCTATGGAAATGATAAGGGTAATGGTAGACCAGCGGGGCTGTGCTGCTGACAGGGTTCAAAGTCACACTCAGGCAGGCTCCTGCTGCCGGCTCGGTGAATCAGCCTACCTCTCCTCAGGTGCAGAAATCTCACACAGTGCTGAGCTTCTACCTGGTTTACTTCACTTTCTTGGCAGATGGTTACAAGACAGTGGAGTGGCGGCTCCGGTAGTTTCATAGCAGCCGGGATGGCTTGTCCATGTCACCCCCTTTTCGTGCTCCTTTCCTGGGCCTCTCGGTCTGTCTCTTCCATACGCGAGCTATGATCCAGCTGCCACAGGCTTTTTTTGGGAGACCTACCTGGTTCCCTAGCCCTAGTACGGCGTCCTTCTTTTTCCGGCGCCGGAGGTTGGGTTGCGGGACATAAAGACCCCACACCCCGCCAGTTTTCGTGGTTGGAGTGTAGAGCATCCTGGCCACTTCAGCAGAGCTGGCACCCTGGTTTCTGCCCCAGTCCCTCAGCTTTCCTGCCAATTTGGGTGCACAGATGGATTGCTCACTATCCATGTCACTAGGACTCCTTCTGTCTCTCACTACGGTCTGCTGCTCGGGACCTGGACAAACCTCATAATGGTACAGGCCGCCGGGTGTGTGTCCTTTCAGTCCCATTTAATGGTGTTCTCGCCTCTCCTTCTGACTGAACTTTACTCCTTGGATTTACTCCGCTGACTGACTGAACTTGATGTTTTTTGGTTTTTGTTCCCTCACCTGACCATGTCCTGTCCTAACTTCCCAACCAACCACTTGTCTCCTCCTGCCATCCCTTTGCTAGGCATAGAGTCCCTAATCTTGGTATCGGGAGTGTGTTGGGTGTGTGTTTGGGGTGACTGAACTTACCGATTCCGGTTGCTGCGCCTTCTAGTGGTGACCGGTCCGCAGGAGCACCACATGGAGAATCTCATAAAACTGCATCACAAATTCAGCTGCAAAATCTTGACAGTTTGTAATTTACATCCTGTCAACATTTTGCAGGATTACCTAGATATCACTGATTTGCAGCAGCCAGGGAACGTCCAGGGGGTGTGTTTGTGTTGGAGCCTGCATGTAAATTTACTCCAAGAGTCCAACACACATGCCCCCTCCCCCAATCTATGTGGCGCCCCGCGCCCGCGCCCCGGAGGTTCCGCAGCATTGGTAGGGCTTACCGAACTACTCATAGGTGGCGTCACAAATAAATTAACCCCTTTAATCTGTTCCTACAAGACGTCTTCAACTTTTGATCTGCACTCAACCGGGCCTCACTACCGGCAGGCGCGGCCCACCCGTGACAAGGAGGAAGGAGCTACAGCCTGTCTAAACCGGAGTCCCCGGCCACGGTGAGTCATCTACAGTATTCCTAGCCACCCCCAGAATGCTACATTCCGCCCCAGTCCCAAGCATGACCACTCACCTCCTTTGCACACAGTGGGTTACCTCATCCTCTGGCACAGTTTACCAAATCTGCAGCTCTGTGCACCGCTCTGTGAGCTGCAGATTCAGCACACTGGGTCAGTGTAGGAGCTGAGGGCAGTGTGCAGTCCTATATGCCCTCAGCTCGTGCTCCTCTGTGGCTGCCCTGTTCAGGAAGCAGAGCTGATGCTCCTCCTCTCTCCCAAGCTGTCGGCTCTGTGCCCCGCTGTGTGCTGGAGATACAGAGGAGGAGGACCGGCTCGCCTGCACACTGCACAGAGCAGTCACCGGGGAGCACGAGCTGAGGGCACACATGATTGCACACAGCCCTAAGCTACTACACTGACCCAGTGTGCCAAATCTGCAGCTCACAAAGTGGTGCAAATTCGGTACACTTGGTCAGCGGAGGAGCTAAGGGCTGTGTGCAGAGGGGGTGGGTGATCACATTAGGGACTGGGGCGGGTCTGTAGCAGTCTGGGGGTGGCTGGCCATACTGTAGACTGGGGGAGGGGGTGTTTGTGTTGCAGTCTGGGCATAACATCCAGTTCTGCATTTCCATGCAGGGTCCAACACAAACACCCCTCCCGGATGTTTCTCTGGCAGCAGCAAATCAGTGATATCTTGGAAACGCTGCAAAATGTTGACAGGATGTATATTACAAACTGTCAACATTTTGCAGCCTAAATACACATGTAAATTATAAAAAAAAGCCCCGACAACCCCTTTAAATCAATTCACTCATCTCTAGAGAGTATGACAGCAGGACCTGACTACACAGGGTTTATTTGTAGTCTGTTATCAGGGAGACTCAATGGTTTGCATGAGAGCTATAAACATAAATACCAATTCATTCATTCATTCATTTAAAATACTTAGAAAACCAGGTATCATTTCCTACTTCACATATACTTGCTACTTAGTGTTCATAGATCACATAAAGCCCAATACAATACATTTAAGTATTGGGTTATATTATGAAAAAATTGAAGAAAATACTTTCTCAAGGTTCGGTAGCTTCTGCAGATAAAGGGAGCAATCTTGATCTGATCCAATACTTTATCATTGGAAGAAATACCCAGACTCCTCTCCATACAGGGATACCGGATGATCCAGTGGAATATTCCACAGTGCCAATGATGAATGATATTCACATTCTTAATTAGAATCCTCGTCATTGACTGGACAGCTGTGGAATGTGAAATCCAAAGTCTTCCCTGTAACCTTTCGATGTTGAGTAAGAACCTGTTTACCATGATCCAGGTTACCATGATTAATGAAGACACAAGTAATGACCTACGACATACATAGTGAACACCCATATCCATCCAGTTTCTGAAACTGGAAATGACTTGGACTTTAGGAAACTTTTTTTGCCCTAATTGTGGGTCTTGGAGATGTCGGTTCCCCCATTCCCTACCAATAGGGTCCACCATTATTGTGTTTCCAGTATATCTTTGTATGTCGTATAGTGCGCTGGACAACCGTTGGTCTGTGCACCATTGTGACGCGGTATTCGGACACACACTAGTCCATGCGTGACACTGACGCCTATCGATCCCTTGCTACATATCATGGCAGCCAGGGGGCTTAATGAAAACCCCTGTGTGTGCCATGTTTGTACACCTGTGTTCAATACGAGTTGGGTATTTTTATAATACAGTTGTGACCCTGGTCATCACTTACAGGTAATTGAGAAGGCAGGATTCACTGAAAAAGGACATTAAAATCAGCGCAGAAAAACGCACCAAAAACTGCCAGGTAAATATCCATTTCATTCAGCAGCAGATTGTCAGCTCCCCTGGAAGACAAACCAGGTGTCATTATACCAGTGCACGATCACTTGCAACCCACAGTTGGGGGCGGTTGTGGCACCAGCGACCAGCCATACTGTCAAAGAAGTGACCGGTGGCATTCAGACAAAAGGCTGCCTAAGGGCTCAGTCACTCCTGTGTATGTGAAGCATAGTATCAGAACTCAGCCTGTTAGTAACACCCAGAGCAGGTGGGTCGGTCCGTACTGATTAAATGCCTCACCGGTGACTTATGCCCCCAGAGGGCCCAACCTGAACTGCAGATGAATCTAGTTATGAAATATACATATGTCGCAAACATATGAGATAGGACTCGTGGGACGTGAGGCACCGTGAAGAGGGTCCACGAGCTTACGTTATTTTGGCCAAAATATCCAACTAAATCCTCACATTTTAGTTTAGTTATTTTTTCATCTGCAGTTCAGGTTGGGCCCTCTGGGGGCATAAGTCACTGGTGAGGCATTTAATCAGTACGGACCGGCCCACCTGCTCTGGGTGTTACTAACAGGCTGAGTTCTGACACTGCTTCACATACACAGGAGTGACTGAGCCCATAGGCAGCCTTGTGTCTGAATGCCACCGGTCGCTTCCTTGACAGTATGGCTGGTCGCTGGTGCCACAACCACCCCCAACTGTGGGTTGCAAGTGATCGTGCACCGGTATAATGACACCTGGTTTGCCTTCCAGGGGAGCTGACAATCTGCTGCTGAATGAAATGGATATTTACCTGGCAGTTTTTTCGTAATTGAGAAGGCAGAGTAGTCAGATAAGTCGAGATCAGATACCAAGAGGACTTGTGATAGATTGCAGGAGTTTAGAGGCGTAGTCAAGTAATGATCTGGGTGCTGGTTTCAATGAAAGCATGTAGAACAAAGGGAGTAAACTTAGACATAGTCAGGTTACGATCCGGAGTCAGGTTTTCAGATTATGTAAGTACAGGGAGCAAGCGGAGTGGTAGTCAAGAAACAGTCCGGGGTCAGTAAACAATGATCAGAACAGACACACGGTTGCAGGCCAACAGCACCACTCACATAGAATATAGGACAGCAGGATTCTGGGAGAGACTGCTCAGTAAAGTAGCAGAGCAATCACAGGAAAGATGGAACACCCGAGATACCCAGCACCTCCCAGAAACAGATTGGAATCCTGCAGTGTCAATCAACATACCTACAGCTCATGTATCAGTCACATCATAATCTCTATAGAGTCCTAGACAAACTGCACTGAGGAATCAGGACAACAGTATAGTTTTCAGGACAAGCCAGTGATCACAAGTTCAACTCCCTTGGATGGGCCAATAATAAAAAATAATAAAATAAATGACAAAATATAAAGAAGTATTACTTTACTAACTATTCCCTCAACTCTCATAATGTAAATAAAATCTATATATTTTTTAAATGAACATATTTGCTATTGATATGTGCATAACTGTCCGAATTAAAGCCAAATATAAAATCGCAATGGCAGAATTGCTGTATTTTTTGTCGCTGTTAACTCCTAAAAACGTAAGGCGGTCAATTGGACCCCAATTGGTAATCATAAAATAATAAAGCTCTTATTGTATAAAAACAAGCCCTGGTCCAACATATAATTTTGGAGGGTGGGGAGGGAAAATTGATAAGAGGCGCAACCGGTGAGCCGCCCCTGTGTAAGGGACCAAGACTGAGAATATTGTATTGTATGAAGTCTTGTATACACAATATAACAGTTTAATCGTGTGACTATGATGATGGAAATCACCGGCCTCCTCCTATTTATTCCCTTTCTCCGGGTCTGAAATTCCTCCTTCACCTGTGTCACAATAACAACCTGTCAGCCGTCCTGTGTGAGCTCGTCATCATGGCGCTGATCCACCGATGGAATGCCAACAAACAGGACCGGGATCCTGCTGATTAACCAGCTGTAATTAATGGCGTCCTACATGATGGAATGAGAGATATAGAACACGCCAGGATGCTGGGATGTAGCAGAGCTGGACATGCCACATCACATGTGCCGTCAGAGATTATTTATAATGTCCAGGACGGCAGACAAACCTTCTGCTTAATGGTAGCTGTCATAAGGCTGTCCCCATTGAGTCCAGTTAGAAAAGGTGGCTCCGCCACTGCTGTGTATATACAGTAAAACTCCATCAATCTGGCATCTGAAGTTCTAGAAAGTCTTATAGGTTGGCATATATTCATTTGTGAAAGTGACCCGCCCAGGGGTCTATGGGAACTCGGTACCCGGGCGTTTATGCGGGGTGCTGTCTCGGTGGCTGGTGCCCGGGTCCGTAGCCCTAGGGGTGCAGCTGAATAAAGGGGAAAATAATAAAAGTCTTGTGACGCCACCTGTGGATTCTGGTGAAGGCACCAGCGCTGCTTCATACCTCCGGGGATGATGGACGGGCAGCTTGGGTGGTGCAGCTCCCCACAGGTGGAGCGGGGTCTCCAGGGCAGTGATGAGGTGATGGAGAGTTGCACAGGCAGCCGGGCCACTGTGACAGTCTCTAGGCCGGACGGGTTCAGGGATGGACAAACTGACACACACACTGGGGATCGTTTCTGTACTTTACTGATGGTATTGCAGGCACTTTCCAGGTACGCTCCAGGTGGTCGGGAGGCACTTCTGGATTTCAACAGTGAGTGAAGGATTAGGCCTCCTTGTCTCTTTTCCTTTGTCGAAGTCTCTGACCCGTGTGAAACTAAGCCTGACCTCCTCTGTGTCTTTCTATCACCCGTCCTGTAGTGTCGACAACCTCTGTGTGGGATACCGCTATGACGTCTCCTGCGGTCTCTGGCTCCCCTATTGGTTGCGTGACAAGTGTCCGGGAGACTGGTGTTTCTGCTGGGCTTGATGCTCTCCTGCAGGCTCGGACTCCAGTGTCCGGGTCGCTTCCTGGGGAACGTATGTCCTCTCCCCATGCTCTTACTCTAGCTGCTTCACTCACTCACAGGCCATCACTAGTTAGGCTGATAACTGGCTCGGTCTAACACGGCTCCGACACGCCAGGACGTCTTCACAGCTCTTGTGCGACTGCACACTCTGACTAACTCGCCCCCAGCACCAGTATTTATAGTGCATCTTGCTTAAAGGCAGCAAGTGGAGCTCCCCCTACTGTTCTGGGTGGAAGGTGTTGTGTGTATGTGGGCTACCTGTTGTGGAAATCCATCCATGCCGTAGGTGCTCCTGTGGCTACCTGTAATGGCAGGGTGCCACGAAAGGCTTAAGTCCCCTATACCCGATCAGCGGCCGCTATCTCCCCCGACTCTGCCATACACAGAAAGCTCAGCCAATCGCGCCTCTAAAACTAAGTTCACACTGTGCATTTGTAGCCCGTTGTATGTGCTGCGTTTTTGCAGAAAAAAACAGAACAATTAAAAGTTTAAAGGCCCCGTCACACCTGGCGACGGGGCTGGAGATATCGGCGGCAACTGGCGGGTCGCCGTCCCCCATTTACATGGGGCGACATCTCCAGTGCCGCGCCGGCGATCTGACAGGCGGCATTGCTGCCGGGGTGTCTGAAAACCCCAGCGGTGATGCAGGACAATGGGAGCCCATCGCCTGATCAGGTCGCCGGCAGCCAGTTACATGGGGTGATGTGTGCACATCCCCCAGATCAGAGCAGTGCTCTGAAACCAGGTGACCTCCCAGTGGCACAGACATCGCCCCTTTACATGAGGCGACGTAGGGACGATGTCGCCGCTGATAGGCTGCGCCCCTACGTCGCCTATGTAATTGGCGGCGATGTCCGCGGGCCTAGAGATTGCTGAAAAGTTGTGCCAAAGATGTGGCCAGAGACTAGGGGTACTCAGACACCGGGACTGATGGCGTCTTGGATGGGGAATCACGGGTGGTCGGGATCCCGGTTCAGTGCCCTGGTTATCATTTGTTAGATGGCGGGGGAAGAAGGGAGTATTTACAGGGAAACATGATGCCACCTGTGGATCCCGGTAATATAGGTACTGGCGCTGCAAGCCAGCCGCTGAAGTGATGGTGGGTGCAGCAGAGAATGGTACAGCTCCCCACAGGAGGAGCTTTTGTGGCAAGCGTCACAGAGGGGTACTGCACCGTAAAAAAGGTACAGATACTCCAGTTGCAGGTGGATCATAGGATGGTGGGTGGAGGTTGAGGTTGAGGAGGAGTATGATGACGACACCGACGAGGAACCGGAGGACGAAGAGGGAGCCTCAGGAGGGAGCACCCCAGAAGCTGCATGGTGGACCGCGTGGCAGCGGCAGCAGTGAGGAGCCCCCGCCATATTGAGCTCGGCGGAGACACGAGTTGTACCACGAGTCCCCAACCGGCAACTCACCACCCCACATTACCAGTCACTACAATATTCCCGACCAGCTTTGGACGATAGGGACCAATAGCAGGCAAAGAAGAAGAGAAGAGTGGTATCAACGCGAACAGGCAACCAGGCGACTACGAGAGGAAGCAAGAGCCCAGCTCCCACTTCCACTAGAACTCCGCCGCTTAAGAACTGTCATCTCCGTTTATCAGGAAGACGGTTGGGGATTTTTACGAGAACCCGGACTTTTGGATGACGTATTCTTCTCCCGCCACGATGTGGAAACATATTTGCGCAAAGGACACCCTAAGCGATACTTATACAGAGTGAGCAAGTCACGTATGAGCGGTAACCCGGCCCTTTAGGTGGTTCGCAATAGGGATCTCCCGATGTGTAGATAACCCCCAATAAAGCAATAGACTCCCGTTGCAAAGATGTTGCACTGTAGATAGCCCCTTTATTTCTGCAAACCCCAATTGATAATGTGAGCTTTTTCCCCCTGAGAATGTCCTGGCTGAGTACTTAGTGACTCTTTGCTTTGAACTTTCCTCTTCCCCGTTATTAATAATGTGTGTTGAGGAATAGCAGCCCGGCGGTGATAATACACACTGGACTGTATTGGACAATACATTACCGCTGGGCCCGCATAGCTAGTATTGGTCCCCGTTGGGCCGAGTTAAATAATGTCTGCATATAAATGTGTAACGTTTGAAGTAATGTGCCTCCCAGAAATGGGAAGAAAACCAAGAATGCTTAAATGTAAATAGTTTACCCGTTGATGTTGGAAAATGTTTTTCACTGCCAGGTAAACAGGTACAGATACTTGCGGACGAGTATATTCCATCAAGGGTGCATGTGGCGCCCCGCCAAGCAGGCACCGGAAGGAGCTGTGCGAGATAACTTACAGGACCTGGACATGTGACTAAACTTGAGTCACATGGGGTGCAGGTCTTGGGAGTACCGTACCCATGCCTGGAGAAAAGAAATCAGTGGTCACCACAGGATCACCGGGAAGAGTAAGAAAGTGTGTGTGTCTGTTTGCCTGTCTGAAAAGGCTGCAAGCAAGACGACCTCATACTGTACAATTTCTCAGTTACACCAGTTCTGTCAGGAGGAATGGGCCCAAATTCCTTCCAACTATTGTGAGAAGCTTGTGGAAGGATCCAAAACGTTTCACCCAAGTCATACAGTGTAAAGGCAATGGTACCAAATACTAATGATCTGTATGTAAACTTTTGACATTGCAGAAAGTAATAAAATGAAATAAAACATTCTCTCTCTCATTATTCTGGTATTTGGCAAATATTAATAATTATGGTAATCCTAACTGACCTAAAATGGGAAAGGTTTGTTATGATTTCATGACAGATAGTCAGAAAAACATGCAGATGTGTCTTTTTATATAGTGGATGGAAACTTCAGGTTTCAACTGTAGATAGATGATAGATAATAGAAACATAGATACAGTGGGGAAAAAAAGTATTCGGCAGCCACCAATTGTGCAAGTTCTCCCACTCACAAAGATGAGGTCGGGCTGTAAGTGACATCATAGGTGACCTCAAGTATGAGAGACAAAATGAGAAAACAAATCCTGAAGATCGCATTGTCTGATTTGGAAAGAATTATTTTTCAAATTTTGGTGGAAAATAAGTTTTTGATCAATAACAAAAGTTCATCTCAATCCTTTGTTCTCTCCTTTGTTGGTAATGACAGAGGTGAAACGTTTTGTGTAAGTCTTCACAAAGTTGGCACACACTGGTGCCGGTATGTCGGCCCATTCCTCCATGCAGATCTCCTCTAGAGCCAGGGCTGTCGCTGGACAACATGGATATTCAAGTCCCTCCAAAGGTTTTCTATAGGGTTGAGATCTGGAGACTGGCTAGGCCTCTCCAGGACCTTGAAATGCTTCTTATAAACTCGCTCCTTCGTTGCCCTGGCGGTGTGCTTGGGATAATTGTCATGCTGAAAGACCCAGCCAAGTTTCATCCTCAATGCCCTTGCTGATAGAAAGAGGTTTGCACTCAAAATCTCATGATACATTGCCTGATTCATTCTTTCATGTGCACGGATCAGTCGTCCTGGTTCCTTGGTAGAGAAACACCCCAAAACCTGATGTTGCCACCCGCCATGATTCACAGTAGGTATGGTGTTCTTTGGATGTAACTCAGCATTCTTTCTTCCCCAAACATGACAAGTTCTGTTTCTACCAAACAGTTCTACTTTGGTTTCATCTGACCATATGACATTCTCCCATACTCTTCTGGATCATGCAAATGCTCTCTAGCAAACTTCAGACGGGCCCGTACATGTAATGGCTTAAGCAGAGGGACACCTCTGGCACTGCAGGATCTCAGTCCCTGGTGGTGAGTGTGTTACTGATGGTAGCCTGTGTTAGGTTGGTCACAGCTCTCTGCAGCTCATTCACTAGATCCCCCGTGTGGTTCTGGGATTTTTGCTCACCGTTCTTGAGATCATTTTGACCCCACAGGGTCAGATCTTGCTTGGAGCACCAGATCAAGGGAGGTAATCAGTGGTCTTGTATGTCTTCCATTATCTTATGATAGATAGATAGATAGATAGATAGATAGATAGATAGATAGATAGATAGAGAGATAGATAGATAGAATAGGTAGAAAGATGATAGATGTATAGATATATGATAGATAGATATAATAGATGGAAAGATGATAGATGTATAGATAGATAGAGTGATAGATAACTGATATCAGGAGATGTATTAGGATCCAGTCTGGTGTGTGATTAGTTGGTTTTGTTGTCAGATTTACAACCTGGAAGAGAAAGACGACATGATATATATAAAATGTTGGTGAAGAAACGTCCTGCAGAATGTAACGGATGTAACGCGGCTCTCCGCACATCCACCCCAGTTCTTCCGGATAATACCTGGAATGCAGAATGTTATTTTTTTCCGTCCAATACTGTTGTAATTATTCTAGAAACAGTAAAGACAAAACATCCATAAGGGGAGGAATGAAAGGGTTAAACAGGAAGCAATTAGGGAAGAAAATCCTCTTAAGTTGTGATGGGTTTGAGCAGGATTCTCCCTAAAGGATGAAATTAAGTTGTTCTAAACTATTACTTTGATTTCAGCAATCCCATAGAGGAGAGGTATCATTATTTTTGCATTGAGGGTTCATCATCGGAATTACCCGTCGCCCGGCTGTCACTCACCCTGACGGTGGAGACAGGCCGGACTCTTTGATCTGGAGACAGTTGAACTTGCAAACAGGAGAATGTGAACACGGCGGAGTCTGCGACCTCCAAACATTGAGGACAGAGGGACGGATGGACGGAGCACATTATGTTCAGTAGTTTTCAGGTCTGCGGCATCAGCCATTGATCTTCACATTACTTTTCGCTCAGCCCCCATCCCCTGAATGATCTCCATTATCTCCAATCTGCAGTTTTATAATATCGAGGTATCATCCACAGAATTCACACAATGCTTTGTGACTGTGTTTTTGTAAGATTTTTCATGTTTCCTGCACAATTTCTAGTTGTCCCAAAGACGTTTCCCCAGTCATTCGTTAGAATGGATTCAATAGCTATCTGTTGCCTAAAAACATGTGCAAACACAACTTGTTTTAATATTGCCAGGCTTAGTGATACCCACTAATATGCCAGGCTTAGTGATACTCACCAATATTGCCATAGTTAGTGATACGCACTAATATTGCCAGGCTTAGTGATACCCACTAATATTGACAGGCTTAGTGATACCCACTAATATTTCTAGGTTTACTGATACCCACTAATATTGCCAGGCTTAGTGATACCCTCTAATATTGCCAGGCTTAGTAATACCCACTAATATTGCCAGGCTTAGTGATACCCACTAATATTGCCAGGCTTAGGAATACCCACTAATATTGCCAGGCTTAGTGATACCCACTAATATTGCCAGGCTTAGTGATACCCACTAATATTGCCTGGCTTAGTGATACTCACCAATATTGCCATAGTTAGTGATACGCACTAATATTGCCAGGCGTAGAATACCCTCTAATACTGACAGGCTTAGTGATACCCACTAATATTTCCAGGTTTACTGATACCCACTAATATTGCAAGGCTTAGTGATACCCACTAATATTGCCAGGCTTAGTGATACCCACTAATATTGCCAGGCTTAGTGATACCCACTAATATTGCCAGGCTTAGTGATACTCACCAATATTGCCATAGTTAGTGATACGCACTAATATTGCCAGGCTTAGTGATACCCACTAATATTGACAGGCTTAGTGATACCCACTAATATTTCTAGGTTTACTGATACCCACTAATATTGCCAGGCTTAGTGATACCCTTAATATTGCCAGGCTTAGTAATACCCACTAATATTGCCATGCTTAGTGATACCCACTAATATTGCCAGGCTTAGGAATACCCACTAATATTGCCAGGCTAGTAATACCCACTAATATTGCCAGGCATAGTGATACCCACTAATATTGCCAGGCTTAGTGATACCCACTAATATTGTCATGTTTAGTAATGGTACCTTCACACACAGACAATTTCACTGGCAATTTGCCGGTTGCAGTGAAATCATGGACACATTGTTCTATTTTGTTGCTGTGTACAAATGGAACAATGTGTCCATGATTTCACTGCAACTAGCAAATTACCAGTGAAATTGCCTAGCAAAATTGCTGTGTTTGAAGGTACCTTAATACCCACTAATATTGCCAGGCTTAGTGATACTCAGTAATATTGCCATGTTTAGTAATACCCTACTAATATTGCCAGGTGTAGTGATACCCACTAATATTTCCAGGCTTAGTGATACCCAATAATATTGCCAGGCTTAGTGATACCCACTAATATTGCCAGGCTTAGTGATACTAATATTGCCAGGCTTAGTGATACCCACTAATATTTCCAGGTTTAGTGATACCACTAATATTGACATGGTTAGTGATACCCACTAATATTTCCAGGTTTAGTGATACCCACTAATATTGTCAGGCTTAGTGATACTCACTAATATTGCCAGGTTTAGTCATTTTCACTAATATTGCCAGGCTTAGTGATACCCACTAATATTATCATGTTTAGTAATACCCACTAGTATTGCCAAGTGTAGTGATACCACTAATATTGCCAGGCTTATTGATACCCACTAATATTGTCAGGCTTAGGAATACCCACTAATATTGCCAGGCTTAGTGATACCCACTGATATTGCCAGGCTTAGTGATACCCACTAATATTGCCAGGCTTAGTGATACCCACTAATATTGTCAGGCTTAGTGATACCCACTATATTGCAGGCTTAGTGATACCCACTAATATTGCCAGGCTTAGTGATACCCACTAATATTGCCAGGCTTAGTGATACCCACTAATATTGCCAGGCTTAGTGATACTAATCTTGCCAGGTTTATTGATACCCACTAATATTGTCAGGCTTAGGAATACCCACTAATATTGCATGCTTAGTGATACCCACTAATATTGCCAGGCTTAGTGATACCCACTAATATTGCCAGGCTTATTGATACCCACTAATATTGACATGCCTAGTGATACCCACTAATATTGCTGACTTAGTGACTTTTTCACAGTGTCAATAATTGTTTGTTCCACTAGGCAAGATCCAATTACACCCATAGTAGTACCTGCCTTAGTAATTCCTATGAGAAGAGCCAAACAGAGGACTAGTGTCATCTCTGGTACTCTTCAATAATAGTGGCAAAACTAGTAACCCTGATGACAGTGCCTACAATCCCATTGGTATTGCCTGGCCTAGTATCATTCAATAGGAGTGTGATTACAGTACCTCCAATTTATTTTGCCCGTTCCCGTATGTTAGATTAATAATATAGTAAAGTATAAAAGCCCCATCTGTGCAACCCCCCTTATTAATGTGTAACAATACTGCCTGCACCAGAAACCCTAGTAGAGCCATAAGGAGTATTTTTCAGAGATTGCCTATTCTAGTTGTGTGGGTTTAATAAGCCCAACCTTTGGTTAGATGTAAAAATCATACACCATGGTGATGTCTTAGAAGGCAGGAAGGGGACTTTACATCTATAGAGCCACCTGTGAATGTATAGGGTGAGCACAGTAGCTGCGTAACAGTGCCAACTGTGATAATGCACATCAGTAGGGTCCATTAGTATTGCCGGAAGGACTTTTTACCATTGATATGACTGGCCTATAAGTACCATTGAGTGATAGACTCAAGAACAGTGTCCCAGACAGTGCACGGGGCCCCAGACAGAGTATGGAGCCCCAGGCAGCAGATGAGGCCCCAGACATCACACAGGGCCCCAGACAGCGCACAGAGGGGCAGAGACAGCGCATGGGTTTCCCCGGGCAAAACACATGGCCCCAGACAGCACACAGGGCCCCAGACATCACACAGGGGGTCAGAAACCGTGCAAGGGGCCCCAGACAGTGGATAGGATCCCATATACTGCACATGGGGCAGAGACAGCGCACGGGGCCCCAGATGGCACACATGAGGCAGAGACCATGTACGGGGTCCCAGACAGTGTACAGGAACCCAAACAATGCACAGTTGGCAACGACACCACATAGGGCCCCTGACAACAGGAAGGGTGGCAGAGACAGTGTATAGGGCAGAGAAAGTGCATGGGGTCCCAGATAGCAGACAGAACGTCAGACAACACACTGGGTCCCAAACAGCTCACAGGACCCCAGACAGCCTACAGAGCCCCTACAGCCAATGAAAACCTAAAGGTCATTATTGCTGAAAATTAAAGTAGGGAAAATGAAGGGTTAAAAAACCACGCTGCCGTGTTCCACCAGACATCCAAGAGAGAATATAATATTGATTTATTGGTCAACACTTTCAGGGCTCCCAGAATCATGACAATATGATATTGATTTGTCCTGAGGAAGAGGCCAGGGAGCCCTGAAACGTTGACTAATAAATCAATATTATATTCACCCTATGATGTATTGTGGTTTTTAACCCTTCATCCTCCCTACTTTAATTTTCTGAGATAATGACCTTTGGGTTTTCATTGGCTGTAAGCCATAATCATCAACATTAACAGATTGATAACTCTGTGTGTAATGACTCTATGTAATATATGTGTTTCACTTTATGTATTGAATTACATTATTGATGTGTTTGTTCTTCTTGCCATCCATGGTATTGATGATATCCTTCTCACATTTTGAAGGCGTTGATTCATCTTCAGTCTTGTTCCTTTATCATCCAGGTGTCACATCCCATATGTTACTACAGAATAGACCAGACCATGGACGAGCCGTATAAATAATTACATATATATATATTACAAAAACAATTTTCTTTAGATTAGTCCGTATCAGTTACAGAATGCCTATACAATCACTACAGAATAATCATTCTTCTATCACTTATTAGCGACGTTCTACCATCTTAAAGGGATCCTGTCACCTCCAAAACGCCTCCTAAGCTACCAAATCATGTCCCTGCAGCATCCTATCACTAATCTCACACTCCTTTTGTCTCCTAAAATCATCCTGTGAAAGTGGAGAAAAATGTTTTAATACTCACTCATTAGGGATTATAATTAGCAGGGGCTATATTCTTTAGTCACCAGGGCGGGTTGTTTTGCAGCCTGAATGATCCACCCTCTCTCAGCCTATGCAGCTTCTGCTGTGATGTGGAGCTGAAGGCAGGACTAATGATTTGCATTCTGTGAGTGATAGAGAAGGGGGAGGGTAAAGCCTGCACAAGCAGAGCACACAGACAGAGAGGGTGGATCCTGGAGCTGCAAAACAACACGCCCTGGTGACTAAAGAATATAGTCACTGCTAATTATAATCCCTAATGAGTAAGTATTAAAACGTTTTTATGCACTTTCACAGGATGCTTTTAGGAGACAAAAGGAGTGTGAGATTACTGATGGGATGCTGCAGGGACATGTTTTGGTAGTTTAGGAGGCGTTCTGGAGGTGACAGGATCCCTTTAAGTCTGTGCTACACGAGAAATGGAGCGTCCTGGCGGAGGAAGAAGGCAACCGAGCGCAAGGGTCAGGAACAGTATTAATAAAAAATGCTACAACCAGCGATATAAAGAACTTATCATTTTCTAAATCTTTCCTCCAATATTAACGATTGAGAACAAGTATAACCTTTTAAGAACTACACTGCACTACCTAACAAGGTCATTGGGTTTGTACATTGCTTTGCTTTGGCATGTTGACTATTTTTTATTTTTTTAATGTATTAAAAAAAAAGTGTAAATAATAGTTTAATCACATTGTCATGTTACCGATAATTAAATGTATATATATATATATATATACAGTGTATATATATATATTTATGTTTTATCTTATTTGTTTTACAACTTGTTATTCTTTTAATTTATATATTAATTGTATAAATACATACTGTATATACAAAATATATTGTTTATAGCTCTTTTTTTTATTAATATAAATATTAATAATTATTATTATTATTATTTAATATTAATACATTTTATATATAAAATATACAGATATATAGTATTATTAATTGTGCTGAAATAATAATAATAATAATAATAATAATCATAATCATAATCATAATAGCATATCTACATATTTTGTATTAATACATATTTTAAATATAAAAAATATGAATATATTAGTATTATTAATTGTGGTGTTTTCTCTTCTAAAAGATTGCCAAATTAATTTTTAAACATTGTGATGTTAATTAAATGTGTGTGTATAATATATATATATATATATATATATATATATATATATATATATATATATAAATGTATATATACTAGAAAAAAACCTTGCAGCACTCAGCTACTACCAATGATGTACATATGCTGGCAAGCTATATATATGAGAAAAAATTTAAAAACTTACGTTTTTTTCAAAAAACTCAAAATTCTTATTATTTTTTTTAAAAACTGAAGTTCTTAGTACATACATTGGCCAATGTCTGCTTGCTCGTCGACTGCGACAAAGTGACTTCAGGTCCGACGAGTCCTATCGCTGACACCCAAGTCCTCCTTGTCCACCCTACCCCACTACTAAGTGGGCGGACACCATCTAGACCCTAGATCACCTGTGTGCAACGAGGGTGCACATTGCAGTAATGGAGCCAGCCACTCCACATGATACAAAAGAGAAAAAAAAACTGCACAGCACTTTTTTTTTTTCTCTTTTTTTCTCTTTTTTCTCTTTTTTTTCTCTTTTGTATCGTGTGGAGTGGCTGGCTCCATTACTGCAATGTGCACCCTCGTTGCACACAGGTGATCTAGGGTCTAGATGGTGTCCGCCCACTTAGTAGTGGGGTAGGGTGGACAAGGAGGACTTGGGTGTCAGCGATAGGACTCGTCGGACCTGAAGTCACTTTGTCGCAGTCGACGAGCAAGCAGACATTGGCCAATGTGTGTACTAAGAACTTCAGTTTTTAAAAAAAATAAGAAGAATTTTGAGTTTTTTGAAAAAAACGTAAGTTTTTAAATTTTTTCTCATATATATAGCTTGTCAGCATATGTACATCATTGGTAGTAGCTGAGTGCTGCAAGGTTTTTTTCTAGTATATTGACCCAGCATCCCTGCTGGCACCAGTTCACATTGTCTGTGAGTGCTGTGCAGTTTTTTTTTTTCTCTTTTTTTTCTCTTTTTTTTCTCTTTTTTTCTCTTTTATAAATGTATATATATATATTATATATAAATATATTTTAGTTTCCTTTTTTGCAACCTTTTATTCTTTTAATTTATTTATTAATTTAATAAACTATAATAATAACAATATTTTTTTTATTTATACAGTGCCAACATATTCTGCAGCACTTTACAATTCAAATACATAATTATATATAAAGAATATATATTTTTATTTAGCTATTTTGTAATTATTATTATTAATAATAAATAATAATGATTAATAATAATAATAATAATAATAATAATAATAATAATAATCGGATATCTATAACATCCTACTGTCCCCTACACTTGGAACCTTCAAGTGGAACCTGAAAACTCATCACTTCAGAACAGCTTACAGCCTGCAATGACCACACCTCACCACCACTGGACCTGGCGCTCCACCACCATCGGACCTGGCGCTCCACCACCACTGAACCCAACACTCCACCACCACTGGACCTGGCACTCCACTAACACTGAACCCGGCACTCCACCACCACTGGACCCGGCACTCCACCACCATCGGACCCGGTGCTGCACCACCACTGGACCCGGCGCTCCACCACTACTGGACCTGGTGCTCCACCACCACTGAACCCAGCACTCCACCACCACTGGACCTGGCACTCCACCACCACTGAACTCAACGCTCCACCACCACTGGACCTGGTCACTCCACCACCACTGGACCCAGCGCTCCACCACCACTGAACTTGGCGTTCCACTTTCACTGGACCCGGCGCTCCACCACCACTGGACTTGGAACTCCACCAACACTGGACCTGGCACTCCACCACCACTGAACCCGGCGCTCCACTACCACTGGACCTGTTGCTGCACCACCACTGGCACCATCTTGCCCCCCTGGCTCCATGTCCTGCCGGCTCCATCCTGCCCCCCACCTCCATCCTGCCCCCCTGGCTCCATGCCCTGCCGGATCCATCCTGCCTCCCCACCTCCATCCTGCTCCCCCAGTTCCATCCTGCTCCCACGGCTCCATCCTACTCCCCCGGCTCCATCCTGCCCCCCCCGCATCCAGCCTGCCCCCCGCATCCATCCTGCCCCCCGCATCCATCCTGCCCCCCCGCATCCATCCTGCCCCGCTCACTCCATCCTGCCTCCCCGCCTCCATCCTGCCCCCCTGCCAACATCCTGCCCCCCCCCGCCACCATCCTGCCTCCACCACCATTCTAACCCCGCCGCCCCTGGCTCCATGCCCTGCCCCCACACCTCCATCCTGCCCCCCTGGCTCCATGCCCTGCTGGCTCCATCCTGCCCTCCCCAGGCCTCCATCCTGCTCCCCCGGCTCCATCCAGCTCCCCCGGCTCCATCCTGCTCCCCCCACATTCATCCTGCCCCCCCCCCCGCATCCATCCTGCCCCCCCCCGCATCCATCCTGCCCCCCCCGCATCCATCCTGCCACGCTTGCTGCATCCAGCCCTGCTCGATCCATCCTGCCCCACCCGCCTCCATCCTGTCCCCCCCCGCCTCCATCATGTCCCCCTGCCTCCATTCTGCCTCCCCCCCCGCTCCATCCTGCACCCTCGGCTCAATCCTGCCCCGCTCGCTCCATCCTGCCCCCCTCCTTCCGCCACCATTGTGCCTCTCCCCCGTCACCATCCTGCCCCCCTGCTCCATCCTGCCCCCTGGCAGTTAGCGGTCATGTGACCGATTAGCTGATCGGTTTCCCAGGCAACGACAGGTCCTAAAGGCCTGTAGGACCTAGAAGACGGGGGTGGAGCGAGCCAGCGGACAGGCGAGTATCCTCACTGAAGATTTTTTTTATTTTTACTTTTACTGTGGAGGAGCAGGGGCCAGGAGGAGCGGGCGGCCGCGGGGAGCAGAGTATTGCCATATACCATAGCGCTGCTATACATGTACTGTAATGTTCGGCCATATACTATAGTGCTGCTATACATGTACCGCCATACACCATAGCGCTGCTATACATGTACTATAATGTACCGCCATATACCATAGTGCTGATATATATATATATATATATATATATACACACACAGATATATTAGAACTTGTTCAGTCAACGTCAGTGAACTGTCAGTCACAGCATGTCAACTACATACATATTCTAGAATACCCGATGCGTTAGAATCGGGCCACCATCTAGTATATGTATAATAGTATATCTATATAATGTTTATTAATACTTTATATATATAAAATATATTATCATATAATATATTTATGTAGTATTAATAATAATGAAATAATAATAATAATACATTGATAACTATCACATTATATGCAACATATATATATATATATGACATTTATTGTTTTTTATTAGTAGATTATTGCATTATGTGTATATACGTATATGTATAATAGTATATCTATTGGCATTATGTGTATTTATACATACATATATATATATAATATATTATATATATATATATAAAAATATATATAAATAAATATATATACAAATACAGTATATATGTAAGCATATAAATGCTGATGAAGTGCTGAGGAATTAATAGTGCTATGCACGTGACTATATATTAGTACATATTTTTATTGATTTATATTATTTATTTTAATGCAAATATATACAGTATATACCTTCTATCACTACATTCTACAGTATACTTGCTCCATTACACATATGAACACACTCAGACACACTTATAATTATATATATATATATATATATATATATATACATCCGTTATATAACAGACTTTTATAATTATCTATATATATATATCTATATCTATATATTATATCCATATCTATCTATCTATCTATCTATCTATCTATCTATCTATCTAATCTATCTAATATATATATATATATATATATATATATATATATAATATACATGCGCTATATAACAGACTATTATAATTATCTATATATATCCATATCTATCTATCTATCTATCTTATCTATCTATCTATCTATCTATCTATCTATCTATCTATCTATCTATCTATCTATCTATCTACAGTATATATCTATCTATCTATCTATCTATCTATCTATCTATCTATCTACAGTATCTATCTATCATATCTATCTATCTATCTATCTATCTATCTCTCTATCTCTCTATCTATCTACCTACCTACGATATATAACAGACTATTATAATTATATATAAAGATATATCTGCTATTATATTTATAATTATACACTTAACATTTAAAGTGAAATATTCGTTGATTTTCTTTAATAATATATAAAATCACCTGATTTATTTCACTTGTCGCCCTAATAAAGGAAAGTATATTTAATTAGAGAGTATTTTGGGGGGCCATATTGTGCTATTGGGGGAGGGATGTTTACCGTTTTCCTATGAAGCGTCATGAATGGCTGTGTATATATAGCTGCCGGCGGGGATCAATCACGGTGACACATTGATTACCATCCCAATCAATGTGATCAGCCCCAATCAGGGCGCAGATTGCAGCCGCATGGCGTCCTGTCTGTGTACACCGCCTAATTATAGCCTAATCCCAATCAATCTATTAATCTATTTTTAGCTTTCTAAAATTAGGATTGAAACAACAGCCCAGTGATGGGGCTCCATTATCCGGGTTATTAGGCTGACATTCTAAGTGCGCCTCCCCTAGACATCAATGACAAAAGTGTGAGGGGGCTTAAAGGTCAATGGCAGCCATGATAGGAATCCCCTCGTTATAATTTCCCTCCGAGACCTTTTTCGATCCCAATGTTGACAACCTAATTGCTGCGCTTATCCCTAATTAGGCAAACTTTGCTCGGTGTCCCCCGCCCGCGCCTCTGTTTGTTTATGACAATGTGTCCACGAATGGTCGAATTACAAACTATTCTTTTTTACTTTTTTTTTAGGCTTAAAATGATACAAAGTTTCCAAAATAATATTGGGATGAACACTTGATACGGCTCCGTTACCATATATTTTTTTTAACACATATTTGCATTAAAAGGATTAATAAAAAATTGATTATTTTTGGGATCTACTTCTAAAGGACAAAGAAGATGTCACGGGAAAGTGACAGTCTGGAGTCTGGAGGACTCAGTGCTCACTAGTTCTATTCATTTATATTGGCACCACGTAATACCACATTTGTCCTGTAGAGGCCACTGGCAGAATAGTAGTAAGGCTGTTTATAGCCCATCCTGGTAAGCACCACTGATCGCACAGATTGCTCCAAGTGTCAGTTTCAGACACAGAAACCCAGGGATCCTTCATAGGGATTTTTCTGCAAAGTTGATTTTAATCAATAGATCTTAGAATAATAATAATTTCCACAATTGGATGTGATTAAATAAAATGTCCCTGCTATGTACTGTGTAATGGATGTGTCTGACCGTACAGGGACATGGTCTGATCATACCACATCTCCTGTGCTGAGACAATCTTATATATGTGTCCCTGCTATATACTGTGTAATGCATGTGTCTGACCGTACAGGGACATGGTCTGATCATACCACATCTCATGTGCTGAGATAATCTTATATATGTGTCCCTGCTATGTACTGTGTAATGCATGTGTCTGACCGTACAGGGACATGGTCTGATCATACCACATCTCATGTGCTGAGATAATCTTATATATGTGTCCCTGCTATGTACTGTGTAATGGATGTGTCTGACTGTACAGGGACATGGACTGATCATACCACATCTCCTGTGCTGAGATAACCTTATATATGTGTCCCTGCTATGTACTGTGTAATGGATGTGTCTGACCGTACAGGGACATGGTCTGATCATACCACATCTCCTGTACTGAGATAATCTTATATATGTGTCCCTGCTATGTACTGCGTAATGGATGTGTCTGACCGTACAGGGACATGGACTGATCATACCACATCTCCTGTGCTGAGATAACCTTATATATGTGTCCCTGCTATGTACTGTGTAATGTGGATGGTGTCTGACCATACCGGGACATGGTGATCAAACACATCTCCTGTACGAGATAATCCTAATATATGTGTACCTGCTATGTACTGTTAATGGAGTGTTACTACAGGAATATGCGTGTCAGACACATCTCTGCTGAATAGTTATATATGTTCCATCTATGTACTGTGTAATGGATGTGTCCTGCCGTAATAAGACATGGTACTGATATTCCCATTCCTGCGGAGAGGATCACAGAATATAAGATATACAGACATTACAGCCGAGATCACAGAGATATAAGAGTATACAGAATTACAGCCAGGGATAAACAGAATATAAGAGTATACAGACTTTACAGCCGATCCAGAACATAAGGTTACAGAATTACATCCCTGGGATCCAGATATAAGAGTATACAGACATTACATCTGGGATCACAGAATATAGAGTATACAGACATTACAGCCAGAGATCACAGAATATAAGAGTATACAACATTACAGCCGGGATCACAGAATATAAGAGTATACAGATATTACAACCATGGATCACAAATATAAGAGTATACAGACATTACAGCCGGGATCACAGAATATAAGAGTATACAGACATTACAGCCGGGATCACAGAATATAAGAGTATACAGACATTACAGCGGGGATCACAGAATATAAGAGTATACAGACATTACAGCCGGGGATCACAGAATATAAGAGTATACAGACATTACAGCCGGGATCACAGAATATAAGAGTATACAGACATTACAGCCATGGGATCACAGAATATAAGAGTATACAGACATTACAGCCGGGATCACAGAATATAAGAGTATACAGACATTACAGCCGGGATCACAGAATATAAGTGTATACAGACATTACAGCCGGGGATCTCAGAATATAAGAGTATACAGACATTACAGCCGGGATCACAGAATATAGAGTATACAGATATTACAGCCGGGATCACAGAATATAAGAGTATACAGACATTAAGCGGGGATCACAGAATATAAGAGTATACAGACATTACAGCCGGGATCACAGAATATAAGAGTATACAGACATTACAGCCGGGATCACAGAATATAAGAGTATACAGACATTACAGCCGGGATCACAGAATATAAGAGTATACAGACATTAAAACCGGGGATCACAGAATATAAGAGTATACAGACATTACAGCCGGGGATCACAGAATATAAGAGTATACAGACATTACAGCGGGATCACAGATATAAGAGTATACAGACATTACAGCTGGGATCACAGAATATAAGAGTATACAGAATTACAGCCGGGATCACAGAAATAAGAGTATACAGACATTACAGCCAGGGATCACAGAATATAAGAGTATACAGACATTACAGCCAGGGATCACAGAATATAAGAGTATACAGACATTACAGCTGGGGATCACAGAATATAAGAGTATACAGACAATACAGCCAGGGATCACAGAATATTAGAGTATACAGACATTACAGCCAGGGATCACAGAATATAAGAGTATACAGACATTACAGCCAGGGATCACAGAATATAAGAGTATACATACATTACAGCTGGGGATCACAGAATACAAGAGTATACAGACAATAAAGCCAGGGATCACAGAATATTAGAGTATACAGACATTACAGCCAGGAATCACAGAATATTAGAGTATGCAGACATTACAGCTGGGGGTCACAGAATATGAGTATATAGACATTACAGCTGGGGATCACAGAATATAAGAGTATACAGACAATACAGTAATGTTTTTTTTCACCCTGGAGAGTCACATAGCTACCCACAGGGTAAGAATAGCAGTCCACAGCAGCCCCAGAAATTGGCAAATTCATTAGAAATACCAAATCTTGGTGCTTTACCTGGCTCTCCATGATGCCTTGGTATAGTGGCATTGGGTAATAGAATGGGTTCATGACAGCTGAGTATTGACAGCTGGCATCAAACCCTAGATTGGTAATGTTCAGGTCTCTATGAGACCCATATATTAACAATAATATAAGTAAATAATTAAAAAACACAGACAACCCTCTTTTACCTATTTATTAATTCCAAACATACCCAGCTCCAACAGTAATCAACAACATGATGTCCCTTGACAAAGCTCTGCAGGCCTGCTACATTGCGATGAGTGGAGACATTACAGTGTCTGCTCATTGCAAGCAGATCTCTCACACTGACAGTCATGGTAGTGAAAGCGGTGATGTCAGAGAGTTCATCTGAGGTCCCAGCTCAGGTGTTGTGGTAACTGCGTCAGCTGTGACATCACTGCTTTCACAGTCGTAGCTCATGACTGTGAGACCACTATTTAGCACGGAGCGGTCAAATCACTCAGTGCACTGTAGCAGAGCTGGAGAGCTTTGTAGAGGGACATCATGTTGTGTATTTACCGTTGAAACCGAGTATGTTTGGGGTTAATAAATAGGTGAAAGAGGTTACCTGTGTGTTTTATTTTAAAATAAAGGATTTTTCTCTATTTTTTTAACTATTTACTTATAGAGGCCAGACCATCTATCTATCTATCTATCTATCTATCTATCTATCTATCTATCTATCTATCTATCTATCTACTATTTCCTTTTTTTTCTCTTTTTATTATCATTAATCATTTCTCAAACTTTGACCATCATTAACATATAATAAATCATTTATTTCAGTGAGCAGAACCAACATTATATATTTTGTATTGGATCAAAATCTATTTGAGGCTGACTTACATGCAATTTATATATTTTTTGTAATTTTAGCAAATGTTATCATAATTTTATCTATAATATACATTGGATTCTACAGAATATTTTACTAATATTGAATGGATGTTGCACCAGTTCATTGGATACTGAATGACGGAATTTGTCCCAGCTCCACCCCATGTACTTCATCATTGAGATATATGTTTGATTTATGAAATGGAAAGGTATAATTTATAAAAAATAGATTAATGTTGACACAACTAGTAGTTGTATATTTGCTGCGATGACACAACAGGTACACTGTGGTGTTGTAATTGTATCTGTTTGCCAGTGTACGATAATCTGACGCCAGTTCTTGGGTGTGGCTGATTTTAGTGATTAATTTTCATCGGCTATTTAGACAGTTTTGTGCCTTCAAAATTACTCCTATATAGTGATATTTACAGAGTAGTAGTTACATACTTGTATATATGAGCAGTATTATAGTAGTTATATTCTTGCACATAAGGAGCAGTATTATAGTAATTATATTCTTGTATATAGGAGCATATTATAGTAATTATATTCTTGTACATAGGGGCAGTATTATAGTAGTTATATTCTTGTACATAGGAGCAGTATTATAGTAGTTATATTCTTGTATATGTGGGGCAGTATTATAGTAGTTATATTCTTGTACATAGGGCAGAATTATAGTAGTTATATTCTTGCATATAGGAGCAGTATTATAGTAGTTATATTCTTGTACATAGGGGCAGTATTATAGTAGTTATATTCTTGTACATAGGGGCAGAATTATAGTAGTTATATTCTTGCATATAGGAGCAGTATTATAGTAGTTATATTCTTGTACATAGGGGCAGTATTATAGTAGTTATATTCTTGTACATAGGGGCAGTATTATAGTATATATTCTTGTACATAGGAGCATATTATAGTAGTTATATTCTTTACATAGGGACAGTATTATAGTAGTTATATTCTTAGTACATAGGGCAGTATTATAGTAGTTATATTCTTGTATATAGGGCAGTATTATAGTAGTTATATTCTTGTATATAGGGGCAGTATTATAGTAGTTATATTCTTGTATATAGGGGCAGTATTATGGTAGTTATTTCTTGTACATAGGGCAGTATTATATATAGTTTATTTTTGTACATAGGGCAGTATTATAGTAGTTATATTCTTGTACATAGGAGCAGTATTATAGTAGTTATATTCTTGTACATAGGAGCAGTATTATAGTAGTTATATTCTTGTACATAGGAGCAGTATTATAGTAGTTATATTCTTGTAGATAGCGGCAGTATTATAGTAGTTATATTCTTGTACATAGGAGCAGTATTATAGTAGTTATATTCTTGTACATAGGGCAGTATTATAGTAGTTTATATTTTGTAGATAGCGGCAGTATTATAGTAGTTATATTCTTGTACATAGGAGCAGTATTATAGTCGTTATATTCTTGTACATAGGGGCAGTATTATAGTAGTTATATTCTTGTACATAGGAGCAGTATTATAGTAGTTACATACTTGTATATAGAGCAGTAATATAGTACTTATATTCTTGTATATAGAGCAGTATTATAGTAGCTATATTCTTGTACATAGGGACAGTATTATAGTAGTTATATTCCAGTACATAGGGCAGTATTATAGTAGTTATATTCTTGTACATAGGAGCAGTATTATAGTAGTTATATTCTTGTATATAGGGGCAGTATTATAGTAGTTAAATTCTTGTACATAGGGGCAGTATTATATTAGTTATATTCTTGTACATAGGAGCAGTATTATAGTAGTTAATTCTTGTACATAGGGGCAGTATTATAATAGTTACATACTTGTATATATGAGGAGTTTTATAGTAGTTATATTCTTGTACATAGGGCAGTATATATAGTAGTTATATTCTTGTACATTGGAGCAGTATTATAGTAGTTACGGTACATACTTGTACTATAGAGCAGTAATATAGTAGTTATATTCTTGTATATAGGAGCAGTATAATAGTAGTTATATTCTTGTACATAGGGCAGTATTATAGTAGTTATATACTTGTACATAGTGGGCAGTATTATAGTAGTCATATTCTTGTATATAGGAGCAGTATTATAGTAGTTATATTTTTGTATATGAGAGCAGTATTATAGTAGTTATATTCTTGTACATAGGGGCAGTATTATAGTAGTAATATTCTTGTATATAGGAGCAGTATTATAGTAGTTATATTCTTGTAATAGGGGCAGTATTATAGTAGTTATATTCTTGTACATGGGCAGTATTATAGTAGTTACATACTTGTATATCGGAGCAGTATTATAGTAGTTATATTCTTATACATAGGGGCAGTATTATAGTAGTTATATTCTTGTACATAGGAGCTGTATTATAGTATATTATTGTACATAGGATCAATATTATAGTAGTTATATTCTTGTTTATAGGAGCAGTATTATAGTAGTTATATCTTGTATATAGGCAGCATTATAGTAGTTATATCTTGTTTAGGAGTACATTATAGTAGTTATATTCTTGTACATAGGAGTAGTATTATAGTAGTTATATTCTTGTACATAGGGGCAGTATTAAAGTAGTTATTATCTTGTACATAGGTGCAATATTATAGTAGTTATATTCTTGTACATAGGGGCAGTATTATAGTAGTTATATTCTTTTTTATAGGAGTAGTATTATAGTTGTTATAGTCTTTTACATAGGGCATATTATAGTAGTTATATTCTATGTACATAGGGGCAGTATTATAGTAGTTATATTCTTGTATATAGAGCAGTATTATAGTAGTTATACTCTTGTACATAGAGCAGTATTATAGTAGTTATATTCTTGTACATAGGAGCAGTATTATAGTAGTTATATTCTTGTACATAGGGAGCATTATTATAGTAGTTATATTCTTGTATATAGGAGCAGTATTATAGTATTATTATTGTATATAGAGAGCAATATTATAGTAGTTATATTCTTGTACATAGGAGCAGTATTATAGTAGTTATATTCTTGTATATAGGAGCAGTATTATAGTAGTTATATTCTTGTACATAGGGGCAGTATTATAGTAGTTATATTCTTGTATATAGGACAGTATTATAGTAGTTATATTCTTGTACATAGGAGCAGTATTATAGTAGTTATATTCTTGTACATAGGAGCAGTATTATAGTAGTTATATTCTTGTATATAGGAGCAGTATTATAGTAGTTAATTCTTGTATATAGGTGCAGTATAATAGTAGTTATATTCTTGTACATAGGGGGCAGTATTATAGTAGTTATATTCTTGTACATAGGAGCAGTATTATAGTAGTTATATTCTTGTACATAGGGCAGTATTATAGTAGTTATATTCTTGTACACAGGGCAGTATTATAGTAGTTATATTCTTGTACATAGGAGCAGTATTATAGTAGTTATATTCTTGTAATAGAGAGCAGTATTATAGTAGTTTATTCTTGTATATAGGGAGCAGTATTATAGTAGTTATATTCTTGTACATAGGAGCAGTATTATAGTAGTTATATTCTTGTACATAGAGAGCATATTATAGTAGTTTATTCTTGTATATAGGGAGCAGTATTATAGTAGTTATATTCTTGTACATAAGGCAGTATTATAGTATTATAATCTTTTACATAGGACGCAGTATTATAGTAGTTATATTCTTGTACATAGGAGCAGTATTATAGTAGTTATATTCTTGTACATAGGAGCAGTATTATAGTAGTTATATTCTTGTATATAGGAGCAGATTATAGTAGTTATATTCTTGTAATAGGGCAGTATTATAGTAGTTATATTCTTGTACATAGGGCAGTATTATAGTAGTTATATTCTTGTACATAGGGGCAGTATTATAGTAGTTATATTCTTGTACATAGGGGCAGTATTATAGTAGTTATATTCTTGTACATAGGAGCAGTATTATAGTAGTTATATTCTTGTACATAGGGCAGTATTATAGTAGTTATATTCTTGTATATAGGAGCAGTATTATAGTAGTTATATTCTTGTACATAGGAGCAGTATTATAGTAGTTATATTCTTGTACATAGGGCAGTATTATAGTAGTTATATTCTTGTACATAGGGGCAGTATTATAGTAGTTATATTCTTGTATATAGGAGCAGTATTATAGTAGTTATATTCTTGTACATAGGAGCAGTATTATAGTAGTTATATTCTTGTACATAGGAGCAGTATTATAGTAGTTATATTCTTGTATATAGGAGCAGTATTATAGTAGTTATATTCTTGTATATAGGGCAGTATTATAGTAGTTATATTCTTGTACATAGCAGTATGTATGTATTATATCTGTATAGGCAGTAGTATATATATACTTTGTATATAGGAGCAGTATTATAATAGTTATATTCTTGTACATTGGGCAGTATTATAGTATTATATTCTTGTACATAGAGCAGTATTATAGTAGTTATATTCTTGTACATAGAGCAGTATTATAGTAGTTTATATTCTTGTACATAGGGCAGTATTATAGTAGTTATATTCTTGTACATAGGAGCAGTATTATAGTAGTTATATTCTTGTACATAGGGCAGTATTATAGTAGTTTATTCTTGTATATGGGAGCAGTATTATAGTAGTTATATTCTTGTACATAGGGGCAGTATTATAGTATTATATTCTTGTACATAGGAGCAGTATTATAGTAGTTATATTCTTGTATATAGGAGCAGTATTATAGTAGTTAATTCTTGTATATAGGTGCAGTATTATAGTAGTTATATTCTTGTAATAGGAGCAGTATTATAGTAGTTATATTCTTGTACATAGGGCAGTATTATAGTAGTTATATTCTTGTAATTAGGGAGCAGTATTATAGTAGTTATATTCTTGTACATAGGAGCAGTATTATAGTAGTTATATTCTTGTACATAGAGGCAGTATTATAGTAGTGTATTCTTGTATATGGAGCAGTATTATAGTAGTTATATTCTTGTACATAGGGCAGTATTATAGTAGTTATATTCTTGTACATAGGGCAGTATTATAGTAGTTATATTCTTGTACATAGGACAGTATTATAGTAGTTATATTCTTGTATATAGGACAGTATTATAGTAGTTATATTCTTGTACATAGGAGCAGTATTATAGTAGTTATATTCTTGTACATAGGAGCAGATTATAGTAGTTATATTCTTGTACATAGGAGCAGTATTATAGTAGTTATATTCTTGTACATAGGGCAGTATTATAGTAGTTATATTTTCATACATAGGGCTATATTAATAGTATTATTATATTCTTGTATATAGGAGCAGTATTATAGTAGTTATATTCTTGTAGATGGAGCAGTATTATAGTAGTATATTCTTGTCATATAGGGCAGTATTATAGTAGTTACATTCTTGTATATAGGAGCAGTATTATAGTAGTTATATTCTTGTACATAGGAGCAGTATTATAGTAGTTATATTCTTGTACATAGGGCAGTATTATAGTAGTTAATTCTTGTATATAGGAGCAGTATTATAGCAGTTATATTCTTGTATATAGGAGCAGTATTATAGTAGTTATATTCTTGTACATAGGAGCAGTATTATAGTAGTTATATTCTTGTACATAGGGCAGTATTATAGTAGTTATATTCTTGTAATATAGGAGCAGTATTATAGTAGTTATATTCTTGTACATAGGGCAGTATTATAGTAGTTATATTCTTGTATATAGGAGCAGTATTATAGTAGTTATATTCTTGTATATAGGAGCAGTATTATAGTAGTTATATTCTTGTACATAGCGGCAGTATTATAGCAGTTATATTCGTGTAACATAGGAGCAGTATTATAGTAGTTATATTCTTGTATATAGGGCAGTATTATAGTAGTTATATTCTTGTACATAGGGGCAGTATTATAGTAGTTATATTCTTGTACATAGGGCAGTATTATAGTAGTTATATTCTTGTACATAGGGGCAGTATAATAGTGATTATATTACCATCACATATGGCCAATCTAAATCTTATGATGAATTAATATTTCTATATTTTTAAGAAATATTATTATTTGAATGTTTAAGTTCCTAGTCATAGGATGATAGCCACACTATTCATTATTAATCTGTTCTATGTTACAGATTACTCTACTACCTGTCATCAGTTCGGCCATTTTGGCAGTCCTCTCTATTTTTTCCCCCCTTTGAATCCAGTGACATCATCAGATTCTCTCCAACGTTCACAATTTGCCTTTATGTCGCTCGCTCTTTATTTTCGATGAATTGGAAGTCAAAGAGCCGGCGCGGCTGATGATTTTATTGTGTAGACACTGCGAGCTGGAACCGGCCAGTAATAACTTTCAGATGTCGCATATTTTCTCTCCTCATTGTTTAAACAGATGAATTTCCAGGCGCTGGAGGAGATGAAAGGTCCTGTATTTTCTGCTGTCTTTTGCATATTGAAATATTTTAATGTTATATATTGGCGATTCAGCCAAGCAAATCAATTGACAATTGTTCTGTGCGGCGGCCCGGGCGTATTTCCTATGTTGCCATGTACAGATGCCAACATGGTCAGATTTCACACCTGGCCTATATCATTGTGCCAACATTTTTTTGCAGCACGTAATATAATGTTTTTCTATTGCATAAATGGGGTAACGTTGAATGGAACACAGACCGCCATTAAAAGGAAAAAAATAATCCCAGTAAATATAAATCATGTTTATTATAGTAATATCTCAAACCTGTGTATAAGTAAATATGGTTACCATTAAATATCCTGCAGCTTTTCCAGACTATTGAATGGCAATTGCTTGATTTTGCTTTCCTGCTATGTCCTCATGACAACTCTTCCTGGCCATGCTGTTGTGCAGGGGATGCGATCTGCTCCCCCCCCCCCCCCAATGTCCCTTTGGACTATAGGAAAAGACCACGGCTATTAAAGATTTATTGGGGGCCTGTTGGAGCCTTCGCATCGAGGCCCATGAGCTTCAAGTTACCCCCCTGCTGTTGTGGCCTTTATAAGTTTGTTAACAAAATTTGTAGTAAATCATTGTCTTGCTGCCCTCACTCTTCCACAACAATGAAAACCTGCTTTAGGTGAACGTACAAGTCTAATATGGCTGCTAACATCCCAATTCTCATGTTCTATAACTGTTTATCGGTGCATGGTCCTCTTTGATCAACATTCTGCCAGCACTATAGGTGCTGGAGCTATCGTTCATCTCACTTCCCAGCTTATGTTGCTTCCATCATTGTCCAGTGGCTTACCTGGCCTGGTTAAATGCAGTCTGACACAGGAAAGGTGAAGCTGAGAGACAAAGGCCTGCCCCTACTTCCTGTAAAGAGATAAGGACCCACCCCCTCACCTTATCTACAGAAATAAACACCCACGCCTTCTTCCACTTGAGAGACAAAGACCTCCTCGATTTCTATAGAGAAATAAAGGCACACCTTCACTTTTGTACAGAAAAAACACCCACCTCCCCTTTCTGCAGAGAGCAAATACCCATCCCCAATTCCTATAGAGACAAAGGCCTGACCCACTTCCGGTCGAGAAACAAAGACCCACCCCCACATCATGTAGAGAGACAAAGACCTGTCTCCACTTCCTGTAGAGAAACAAAGACCAGCCCCCACCTCCTGTAAGGAGACCAAGTCCTGCCCCATCTCCTGTAGGGAGACAAAGACCACTACCCCCTTCCTGTAGGGAGAAAAAGTCCCGTCCCAAATTCTGTAGAGAAACAAAGACCTCTCACCATTTCCTGTGGAGAAACATAGACCTACTTCCACCTCTGTAGGGAGTCAAAGACCCGAACCCACTTCCTGTAGAAAGACATATAAGACTGTATAAGAAAGACATAGCTGAACTAGAGCGGGTCCAGAGAAGAGCGACAAAAGTCATTAGAGGACTAAGGGGTCTGCAATACCAAGACAGGTTATTAAACTTGGGGTTATTTAGCTTGGAAAAACGAAGGCTTAGGGGTGATCTTATAATAATGTATAAATATATGAGGGGACAGTACAGAGACCTTTCTAATGATCTCTTTACTCTTAGGCCTGAGACGGGGACAAGGGGGCATCCTCTACGTCTGGAGGAAAGAAGGTTTAATCATAATCACAGACGCGGATTCTTTACTGTAAGAGCAGTGAGACTATGGAACTCTCTGCCACATGATGTTGTAATGAGCGAGTCAATACTAACATTTAAGAAGGGCCTGGATGCCTTTCATGAAAACTATAATATTACCATTATACTAGATTCTTTGATCGGGCGTTGATCCAGGGAATTAGTCTGATTGCCGTATCTGGAGTCAGGAAGGAATTTTTTCCCCAATGTGGAGCTTAGTGTTGCCACATGAGGTTTTTTTTGCCTTCCTCTGGATCAACATGTTAGGCTATGGGGTGAACTAGATGGACTTAAAGTCTTCCATCAACCTTAAAAACTATGTTACTATGTTACTTCCACACTTCCTGAAGAATAGCTAAATTCCTCCTCCCCATCCTGTAGAGACAAATATCTTCCCACACTTTGTGTATAGACAAGGACCCTCCCGTGCTTCATGTAGATACAATGACCCACTTACTGTAGAGATGGAGACACTCTCGCACTTACTGCAGAGACAAAGTCCATCCCAACTGTCTGTAGAGACAAATGCCCACTTCCTGTAGAAAACACAGACCCTCCTTAACTTCCTGTAGAGACAAATATCTTCCCACACTTTGTGTAGAGACAAGGACCCTCCTGTGCTTCATCTAGATACAATGACCCACTTACTGTAGAGATGGAGACACTCCCGCACTTACTGGAGAGACAAAGTCCAGCCCCAACTGTCTGTAGAGACAAATGCCCACTTCCTGTAGACACACAGACCCTCCTTAACCTCCTGTAGAGACAAAGATTCACTTCCACTTCCTGTAGAGACAAAGCCATCATGCCTCACTTTCTATACAAAGATGGTGACACCTCCCTGATTTTCTGTAGAGACACAAATATCCACCTCAACTCACTGTAGAGACAAAAAGACCCACTTTCACTTCCTGTATAGAGACAAAGACCCACCTCATTTCCTGTAGAGAGACAAAGACCTGCCCCCACTTCCTGTAGACAAAGATCTTCCCCCACTTCCTGTAGCGAGACAAAGCCCAACCCCCATTTCCATTAGAGAGACAAAGAGCCACTCCACTTCCTGTAGACCAGGGGCAGGAAACCATATTTTCTGCTGGGGGCCATTTGGAAAATCTTACAATCCTTAGGGGGCCATATAAAATTATCAACTTGAAAGTTACCCGCTATATTTGGTTAAACACTCAACTCACCCTACTGTGGTGGCTGGAGCTGATTCTCTTTGGCGTGGGTGATATTGGTCATGTTGCTTCTCAACTGCTTTTCCAGGTTTGCTAGAATCCTAGACATCACAGAAGAGGCTGGGAGCATATACCTCACTGGGGAGGCCGAGGACTGGGGCATAGAGATCACTGGAGAGCTGGATTGAAAGGGTAGACAGTCAGCACAAATGCATCTGCTAGCCTGAGCACTGCGGTCTCCAGGAATCTAATCGAGTAATCGAGAGACGCTTTAGGGCCTGGTGCCTGAGGTTCCCCACACCTGCTGTAGACAGTCATAGACCTACCCCACTTCCAAGTATCGAGAGTCAAAGACCCACCCCACTTCCTTAGAGAGTCAAAGACCCACCCCACTTCCTGTAGAGAGTCAAAGACCCACCCACTTCTGTAGAAGTCAAAGACCCACCCCACTTCCTGTAGAGAGTCAAAGACCCACCCACTTCCTGTAGAGAGTCAAAGACCCACCCACTTCCTGTGAGAGTCAAGACCACCCACTTCTGTAGAGAGTCAAAGACCCACCCACTTCCTGTAGAGAGTCAAAGACCCACCCACTTCCTTAGAGAGTCAAAGACCCACCCCACTTCCTGTAGAGAGTCAAAGACCCACTCCATTCCTGTAGAGATACAAATATCCACTCAACGTCCTGTAGAGATACAAATATCCACCTCAACGTCCTGTAGAGAGCAACACTCAGGTTTGCAAGGGGCCTGTGCACAGAACAATGTAGATGATTGTTCATCCTTTCTTTTTTGATTGCCAATGTATACATACCATTGTTAAATTCTACACATTATGTAATTAGATGCACAGAAATGGAGATCACTTTCATCAAACCCGGATCCTCTTTTGTTCTGGCACTTGGGATTCTGAATTGACTTCGGATATTGTGATTTATTCCAGCCAACTTTTTAGAACATTCGTTTTTTGGCAACTCTACATATGAACTTGCACCTACATGTACTGGGTCTACTGTGACTCTGCAAATTCTAGTAGATTGATGTACTGACACAATGTAATAAAACATCTAGAGGTGGCATGAAACTGTCAATGTAATAAGTGCCAGCCAGGGTTTCTGGAACGTACTCGTATGTCCTGTCTGGCCGGTCATAGCAACTAGGGAGGCACATGCTGTACCTATAGAGTCATGTGGTATGAGGAGAATGGGACAAGGAACATATTTTACAGGTAATCAATAAAGGAGTAAAACAAGCAGGTTCTATAAAGGGACATATAACATTCCCAAAGTCTAACATTTCTGTGGAAAATAAAGATGTAATGAAAACTCACATAATCCCACTGAGCACAGATTACCAATATGAAGAGACTGGGGGATTAGGCGGAATATTATTTTAATCTTACACTGTGTGCAGAATTATTAGGCACGTTGTATTTTAGAGGATTATTTTTATTATTTCTCAACAACTATGTTCTCAATCACCCAAAAGACTCAAATATCAAAGCTTAATATTTTTGGAAGTTGGAGTGGAGTTTTTAGATTTGGCCTTAGGAGGATATCTGTGTGTGCAGGTAACTATTACTGTGCAGAATTATTAGGCAACTTAATAGAAACAAAATATATTCCCATCTCACTGTTTATTTTCACC
Source organism: Allobates femoralis (assembly GCA_033576535.1). Lineage (NCBI taxonomy): Eukaryota > Metazoa > Chordata > Amphibia > Anura > Aromobatidae > Allobates > Allobates femoralis. Next base: position 556,014,114 of record JARQOC010000005.1, read on the forward strand.
AGGTAAACCAATATAACTGCACAAAATGTAGAAATAAACATTTCTGACATGCAAAAACAAAACCCCAAAAATTAGTGAAAAATATAGCCCCTTTCTTTATGATGACACTCAACAGCCTCCATCCATAGATTGTGTCAGTTGCTTGATCTGTTTACGATCCACATTGCGTGCAGCAGCCACCACACCTCCCAGACACTGTCCCCAGAGGTGTACTATTTTCCCTCCCAGACACTGTCCCAGAGGTGTACTGTTTTCCCTCCCAGACACTGTTCCCAGAGGTGTACTGTTTTCCCTCCTGTAGATCTCACATTTTTAGGAGGGACCACAGGTTCTCTATGGGGTTCAGATCAGGTGAACAAGGGGCCATGTCATTATTTCTTCTTCTTTTAGACGTTTACTGGCCAGCCACGCTGTGGAGTAGTTGGATGCATGTGATGGAGCATTGTCCTGCATGAAAATCATGTTTTTCTTGAACGATACCGACTTCTTCCTGTACCACTGCTTGAAGACGTGTCTTCCAGAAACTGGCAGTAGGTCCGGAGTTGAGCTTCACTCCATCCTCAACCCGAAAAGGTCAAACAAGTTGATCTTTGATGATCCAGCCCATACCAGTACCCCACCTCCCCCCTGCTGGAGTCTGAGTGGAGAGGAGCTCTCTGCCCTTTACTGATCCAGCCTCTGGCCCATCCATCTGGCCCATCAAGAGTCACTCTCATTTCATCAGTCCAGAAAACCTTTGATAAATCAGTCTTAAGATATTTCTTGGCCCAGTCTTGTTGTTTTATCTTATGTTTCTTGTTCGAAGGTGGTCATTTTCAGCCTTCCTTACCTTGACCATGTCCCTGAGTACACTTTATAGATAACATTTTGTAGTGCTTACAGCAGCTGATAGGCCAATCAGCAAGTCTAAAGTGACGTAGATAAAGGTTGTAGAAACCACAGGAGTTTGCAGCATAATGTGAACACTTTATAGATAACAGTTCATAATGCTTACAGCAGAGGATGGGCCAGTCAGCAGGTCTAAAGTGAAGTGGATCCAGGTTGTAGAAACCACAGGAGTTTGCAGTATAATATGAACACTTTATAGATTACAGTTCTTAATACCTTACAGCAGATGATTGGGCTAGTCAGCAGATCTAAATTGACGTGGACACAGGTTTTAGAAACCATGGAGTCTGCAACATAATGTTAACACTTTATAGTTAACAGTTCGTAATGCTTACAGGTGATGATGGGCCAATCAGCAGGTCTAAGGTGAAGTGGACACAGATTGTAGAAACCACAGGAGTTTTCTGAGATGATTGCAGATGAAGGAACTGCAAAATAAATTGTAACTGAACACAAAATTGACAAAATACCCACACACCAGATACGTGTCTAAAGGCCCAGTTACACACACAGATAATTGTGCAGAGATTGTTCGCTGATCTCTGGTTGCAGTGAAATCATGGACACATTGTTCCATTTTGTGGCCGTGTACAAATGTAACAATGTGTCCATGATTTCACTGCAACCAGAGATCTGCGAACAATCTCTTCACAGATATCTGTGTGTGTGACGTGGCCTTTAGTGAGTGTTAAAAGGTGTTTGGAGATGCTGTGCCACTTGTGAACCCTAATATGAAGCACAGCAAAGGGCAGCAGTCATATTGGGAAGAAGCAGAGCCTGCGTCCTGGAGTCAAAACAGGGAAATGGTGCTGAGGTCTCCATTGTGCATGATCCCCCAATAGTTACAATGTGGATGTAATTCACATGTACTATATATTGTGTTTTTTCCATTGCTTATAATAATTGAATGTTGTGCATTTGTGAATGCTCATCCTGCAACATAATTACAGAAGAATGTAACCAATCTATAAAATGGTAGAATTTTGGATACTTCGGGTAAATGCACTCCTTTTTTGGGTAAACTTGACACTTAAGGGTCCATTAGGGGTCCCCATTATTGACCCTATTTTTTTTTTAAATTTCCGCCAGTATAAGAAGATAAAACTTATTCTCCCCTAATCTGTGCGACCCTGTCCCCTAATCTCCTAAATGCAAAGCAAGATTGCAAAGGCAGCACAATGCATTGATGTCATATATCCGAATGGAGAGTGGTGGGGCAGGAGCCTACGGTTCCTTGCTTTAAAAGAGGATCCAGCTGTATTGACGTCAGGTTTATGTTTCGATCTGAGACACTTGGCTTGAAGTCGGCGCGTTGCCCCATCTTCAGTGCCAGTGACGCCCCTGATGAAATGTGGTTCCTTAACAGTTATAGGCCCAGTGCAGGGGTGGACCTACTGTGGTGCAGCTGGTTCAGCTGCACCAGGGCCCTGACCGGCTAGGGGGCCCCTCAAGCCTGCAGAGGGGCCCCCAGCCGACCCCCATGACCCTGTGTCAGAGGAGAAATGCTTCCTGCTTCCCTTGGCTGATCCCGCTCCTCTTCTCCTCTGCCGCCTTGGCTCCCAGAACTGCGCGGCCAGGCGCAGGTAGGCGCCGCAGCATCTATAGCACAACCCCTACCCCGCTCCTCGCTGTCATCTGTTAGCACCCCCCCCCCGCCGGCATCCGCTAGCACCTACCACCCCCGCTCCTCACCATCAGCTGCTGCACCAGGGCCCTCTTGGCACAAGGTCCGCCACTGGACCAATGCAACCACCCCTGTGCACGCTCCTGATGCTGCAACACTTGGTGGCTATGTGGTGACTACAATGGTTGAGCACAAAGGAGGCAAAATAATAGTAAGGGAACATAAAAAACTTGAGTGAGGCTACTTGAACCCAATGTAGATGAGGATTAGTGAGTCTCTGAAAGTTTTATTGAGGACCAATGTAAATAAGCCACTAGGTTGCCCATATTCTTTTCACTGGGCCGCACTGCTGTTGGTCCATGTAGTATCTCATGTCCAGTCTGTGTACTAAATACATTTGCTTGTTGCAGCATAAGACTTGATGTCTTGAGGACTTGCTGTTCCTCAGACTAATGGAAGGTTCAAACATGGCACTCTCATCACATCAAAAGCCCGGAGCCATCCATGGTAATGGGATGATTTGGGATTTATCATCACAGAGTTATTAGGGAAGAAGCTTTGATCTTGTAGTGACTCATTAAGTTAATCGTCCGGACTCACCCGAGAGGCCTTGCTGCTCTACCTGGCAGTGCACATATTAACTGATCCAAGACACAACTCGGCTGGTGTAAGAGGAATGACTGTGTGGAGGGGACACTCTGTACAACATTCTCCAAGATTTGGAGGGGTTGAAACATTTTCTGAAAAGGTAAAAGGATCAGTGACTTTCCTGGCACCAGAGGCAAGTGCGTCTTGTTGGAGTCCCAGGTCTGTTGACACTGATTTCCAAAGGGAATTGTGACAGTCCTCCTCACCTCCACTAGGATCTTTAAAGCCTTCAGTGCTAACCAAGAAATGTAAGAAACTTAAAAGGACACATATTTTGAAAAAAAAAAACATTATGTAGAAATGTTGAAAAACTTATGAATTATCTTCAAAATCAGTGACTTTCCTGCCCCCAGGGGCAAATGGCTGTTATTGGTGTCTCAGGTCTACTGGCATTAATAATTTCCAAATGGAATTGTGTCCTTCTGCCCCTTCTATAGTATCTTGAAAGTCTTTAAAAAACACCACTCCGTCTTTAACTTTGTCCTGTTCTCCTTCCGATAGTATCTTGAAAGTCTTCAAACGCCACAACGCTATCTTTCAATTTGTCCTCCTCCCCCTCTGATAGTATCTTGAAAGTCTTCAAACGCCACCACTCCATCTTTAACTTTGTCCTCCACCCCTCTGATAGTATCATCATAGTCTTCTAACGCCACCATTCCATCTTTAACTTTGTCCTCCACCCCTCCGATAGTATCGCGAAAATCTTCAAATGCCACCTCTCTGGTTTTAACTTTGTCCTTCTCTCCCTCTGATAGTATCTTCAAATGCCACCTCTCTATCTTTAACTTTGTCCTCCTCCCCCTCCATTACTATCTTGAAAGACCTCAATAGCACCACTCCATCTTTAACTTTGTCCTCCCCCTCCGTTAGTATCTTGAAAGTACCTCCATCTTTAACTTTGTCCTGTTCCCCTTCCGATAGTATCTTGAAAGTTTTCAAACGCCACCACTCCATCTTTAACTTTGTCCTCCTCTCCCTCTGATAGTATCATCATAGTCTTCAAACGCCACCATTCCATCTTTAACTTTGTCCTCCTCACCCTCCGATAGTATCGTGAAAATCTTCAAATGCCACCTCTCTGGTTTTAACTTTGTCCTTCTCTCCCTCTGATAGTATCTTCAAATGCCAACTCTCTATCGTTAACTTTGTCCTCCTCCGACTCCATTACTATCTTGAAAGACCTCAATAGCACCACTCCATCTTTAACTTTGTCCTCCCCTCTGTTAGTATCTTGAAAGTACCTCCATCTTTAACTTTGTCCTGTTCCCCTTCCGATAGTATCTTGAAAGTTTTCAAACGCCACCACACCATCTTTCAATTTGTCCTCCTCTCCCTCTGATAGTATCATCATAGGTTTCAAACGCCACCACTCCATCTTTAACTTTGTCCTCCTCCCCTCTGATAGTATCATCATAGTCTTCAAACGCCACCACTCCATCTTTAACTTTGTCCTCCTCACCCTCCGATAGTATAGCGAAAATCTTCAAATGCCACCTCTCTGGTTTAAACTTTGTCCTTCTCTCCCTCCGATAGTATCTTCAAATGCCACCTCTCTATCTTTAACTTTGTCCTCCTCTCCCTCCATTACTATCTTGAAAGACCTCAATAGCACCACTCCATCTTTAACTTTGTCCTCCCCCTCCGTTAGTATCTTGAAAGTACCTCCATCTTTAACTTTGTCCTCCTCGCCCTCCGATAGTATCTTCAAAGTCTTCAAACAACACCACTCCATTATTAAGTTTGTCCTACTCCTCTTCCAATAGTATCTTCAAAGTTTTAAAATGCCGCCTCTCCATCCTTAACTTTGTCATCCTCGCCCTCTGGTAGTATCTTGAAAGTCTTCAAACGCCGCCACTCCATCTTTAACTTTGTCCTCCTCCCCCTTTAGTAGTATCTTAAAAGTCTTCAAACGCCACCACTCCATCTTTATCTTTGTCCTCCTCCCCCTCGGTTAGTATCTTGAAAGTATCTCAAATTCCACCAATCCATCTTTAGTTTTGTCCACCTCTCCCTCCGATAGTATCTTCAAAGTCTTCAAATGCCGCCACTTCATCTTTAACTTGGCTTGCCTTGGATAATCAATGCTACCTGCGTCTCCTAATAAGTGAGGTTGGCACATTGGGGCAACACATCACGTCTCGTTAGCACTTATCAGTCAACTCTACTCAAGAGATGGCCAAAATCTGCTGAAACGCCTACCCTGGTCTATAATACATCACACTACATGGGGCTCCGGCAGAATTGTCTTCCTTCATCAGGATTGGATAGTACTAATGTTACTACCAGCCCTTGGTAAGAAATGTAAGAAAGTGTAAAATGACACATTTTATAAATTATAAATTGTATAGTCCACATTGGGTTGGAGAAATACCAAATATGTGAAATTTGTATTTTAAAGTAAAAAATATTTTTAAAGAATCGTGACTCGAATTTGGCAATTTGCTCACATTTGACCATGAAATTTTAAACTCATTGAAGTTAATGTATGCAAATAATTTGTTCATTGTTGCCATTTGGAGTCTCCCGTGGCTGTAGCCTCCTTCCGGTCCTACTTGTAGATCCTCTGGCATCGTGCCCAACATCCTTTTGAGCCAACATCCTTTTGGGATCTTTGTTCAACACTGGAGCCTCTGATGTCACAACGCGCGTTATGGCATTGTGATATCAATATGTCAATTTCCCGAAGACTAGTTAGTTATTTGTATTTGGATGTACAGGGGACAGGCAAAAGAGTAATTGAGAAACAGTCTGGGTCAGATATCAGAGATCATAGCAGACACAAGAATGCAGGAAAAATAGCAATTCAGACAGAACGGCTGCTCAGCTCAGTAACACAGCAATCACTGGGAAGTTGGAACACCTGAGCAACCCAATTCCTCCCAGAACCAGAATGGAAGACTGCATACTGAAGATCAGCATACTGACAGCTCATCACACCCAGGTATCAGTAACAGCATAATTACAAGAGCATCTTAGACGCACTGGGTGTAAGAGTTGTGACACTGTGTAGTGCCCACCGCTTCATTTAACATCCTCCGGACATAAGGCAAAAGTCAGAAAGATTTGAATGGAGAGGGCCTATAGGCCAGCTGTTTTACCTAGCACATGTCTGCTGGTAACTATGATTGGACCAAAGTCTGGTCTTAGTGATGCCATGGTGAACAGGGACCGTGGCATCTACGCGGTTAGACAAGATAGAGTTGTTTAATGGCTCCGAGGAACTTATAGGACTCCTTAATTTTGACCTTTGTTATGGGGCCCACAAATTTCTAGGTTCTATGTTCTAGGTTCACCCCTATCATCAGCCTTAGTGATCATACCTCAAGTATCCTCAACATGTTAAACATGTAAGCATGGAGACGTGAGACAGGGGGAAGGAACTAACTATAGCCGTTTCACGCTGATCTAGCCTTTCAACCTGTTCAGCACAGGTTGATGCTGAATCTATTGAAGCGCTAGATCAGTGTGAAATGGACATGAGACAAGAGGAAGGATGGGAACTACAGTCATTACACACTATTCTAGCACTTCAACGGGTTTAGTATCAACCTGTGCTGAACCCGTTGAAGCGCTAGATCAGTGCAAAACGGACATTAGACAGGAGGAAAGATGGGTACTACAGCCATTTCATGCTGATCTAATGCTTCAATGGGTTCAGCACAGGTTGATGCTGAACCCGTTGAAGTGCTGGATCAGCATGAAATGGATATGAGACAGGAGGAAGGATGGGAACTACGGCTGTTTCACGCTGATCTAGCGCTTCAACGGGTTCAGCACAGGTCAATGCCGAGCCCTTTGATTAATACTATTATTGTTATATTTATATTATTATTATATATATTAGAGCACCATTGATTCCATGGTGCTGTAATGAGAAAGGTACTACAAACAAGTTAAAAATACAATGAACAAACTAACAGTGACAGACTGGTACAGAGGGGAGAGAGGACCCTGCCCTTGTGGACTTACATTCTACAGGGCAATGGGGAGGGAAACGTAGGTTGGGTCTGCACGGGTGGTGGTGGAGCGCCAGATCCAGTGGTGGTGAGCGCCAGGTCCAGTGGTGGTGGAGTACGGGTCCAGTGGTAGAAGATGGCACCGTGGCCATTGCAGGCTGTAGGCTGTTCTGAAGAGATGGGTTTTCAGGTTCCGCTTGAAGGCTCCGAGCAGCGGTGTAACTAGGTTCCAGGGCCCGCCTGGGGCAAACATCTATTTTGGGCCCCCCCAGAGTAGGAGAGGAGCGGGGGGGGTTGGGGGGTGTGCTGCCAGCATTCAGCCACACCACCCTGCAGCCTTAGGTGCGGAGCGGGGGGGCTTGCTGTCAGCTTTCAGTCCCGCTGCCCCTGCAGCCTTGGTTGAGGAGTGGGATGGGGGGGGGGGCCCGGTGTTCCCCTCTGAGTTGCGCCCGGGGCAGAGGGTCCCCCCTAGATACACCCCTGGCTCCGAGTGTGGAGGACAGTCAGACATATTTGAGGTGCAGAATTCCAGAGGATGGGGGGATGCTCGGGCGAAGTCTTGCATGCGGTTAGTAGATCAGCGTGAAACGGCGTAGTTCCCATCCTTCGTCCTGTCTCATGTCTCCAAGCTTACATGTTTAACATGTTAAAATATAGAAGTTTGCCAGCAACCTGGTGAGTGATACTCTTCTCTTATTTTTATGCATGGTACATTTTTAGCTGAATACAATTCTCAACATCCCCTGCAGCTGGTGTTGGCGTAATTGCCGGTCTTCGGGGACCACTAGATGATTACGTCTGGCCCGAGAAGGTCCAGGAAGAAGGTTTACTGTACAATCGAAGCCACACTCTGTCTCGCAACATGAGAACATTTGTTTGCTGCCCTTCTTCCACATTAACACACAACCAGAAAGACATTAAATGAACACAGATGGCTGGCACAGAAAAAGAGTAGACATTTTTTTTTGGGAAAAATGCCCCCGGGGGGACTCTACGTTCTCTGTCGTCTTGATCTTACAACTCAGTTGCCTTCAAGATGTCTGTGTTGTTTCTTAATCTCCGATCGCTCCCATTTGGGCATTTATCCGTTTCCTTTTGGAAAATGTCACTGACGCATTTCAAGTATTTGGGCTGACAAAAGTCGACAAAAAAATGTTTATTTCTTTTATTATTTTTTTGGCAAATAATTTAGTTCCCTAACACGATTCTCCTCACGTTCTGTACAAGTTTGGAAGAAATAAAAAAAAAAATAACAATTGTAATTAAAATAAGTTTCTCGTTTCGTATGTTCTCTGGTTTGATCGGGGGAAATTCTTGTTTGAAGGCTGAGAGTCGGCCAACGAAAATATAAATGTTAGTGCTGAGAACTTGTCAGGGTAGCATTTTTTTGATACAAAGCACAGGGCTAGGTAATTGGAAAGTATAAAAGTACATAAAAAAAACTATAAAAAAAAATCGATTTATGTCAGTAGAAGCAAACAATTGGGAAAATAATTAAAGAAAAATGTGTTGGAAGAAAGCCTAAGAATTAAAAAATGAAATTGAAAACCTTTTAGAATGTATAGGAGACGTTTAATGTTAGGAAAAGTCATTTTCGCATACAACCCCTTCTCATTCGGCATGGGCGCCCCCATAAAAATAAAAAAAAGCCTATACTCACCTCCGGTGCCAGTTCGGTTTCAGTGATATTACAACTTGTTGGGTTGTTTGTGACACATTGTTATGACACATGCGCCCCGTGACCAATCTGCTGTCACGGGTGCATCAGGAGGACAATGGAGGCCACTCGCAGAAGGTCGCAGTGTCTGGCCAAACAGCCAAAAAACTGAATTGTGGTTCTGTCCCAATAAGAGGTATTTTCTGCTTGGTGACAGCTGGAAGTCACTAGGACCAAGTTGAACTCCTTACTGCCTACCTTCAGCTGTCTCTATTTATACCACATGGCTCCCATGATGTATTGCTGGTGATAGCGTGTTTGGAGTCTGGTGTAGCTTCCTGGCTCAGCAGTGCACTGTGAACTTCCTCTGTAGATTTTCTGTCTGGACTCTCTTTCAGCTTCCTCTCCCTTTCGTTTGCTTCCCTGGTGTTTACCCTAGTTGTAAGCTGGGTTGACCCGTGTCCATCCTATCTGAAGTGGTCTTAGTTTGAGGGACAGACAGGGACAAGGTATCCTGATCGGTGACAGTTGTGGAGACTGTATAGGGTTGTTAGGGGAGCCAGGTGTCAGTGATGTTTATCTAGGGGGTCACCATCTCCCCTTTGCCCTTATCATCAGGGACTCCTTTTCCCCCCTTGTCATCCTGCGCTGGGTGTCTCCCTATGCCCAATTGACATTTCCTCTGGCTTCCTTCTCTCCGTCAAGTAATTAACATGAAGTGGGTGGCAGCAGCAGCGCTCACTTTCTTTTAATTCCTAACCATCTGAAGGCGGAAATAAGGAATTCGGCGGAGATTGGTTGCGGGGCATAAAAATGTCATATGAGTTCTGATATTGCTGGAACCACGCCGCACTAGAAGTGAGTATAGGCTTTTTTTATTTTTATGGGGGTGTACATGGGTAATGAGAAGGGGTTGTCCAAGTAGTGGACAACCCCTTCAAGGATGGCCAAATTGATACTGAACAAATTATTTTGTTTAGAGATTCCTGGACTCTAAAGAGTTAAAATTTTTGGTTATTTGACTTGCACGGATTCACATGACCACCATGTTGCTGGATTCACTTGAAACGAGAATGGGTTAAAAGAAAAACATTAACCATCAAACTCATCTATCCCCTTACCTGACCCTTCTCCTGCCGCTGCATGTCCTCCGCTGACTTCCTTAGGCATTTACTCTTCTTTGGTGCCGATCTCCTCTTTTCTGGCTCTTTGGGGGCCGGCTAAGCCTCGAAGCAAGTTATGACATTATGATGATCGCCAGCCATGTGACAAGGACAATATGACAACATGACATCACAAATGTGTATTAAGGCTTAGCCAGCCCCGGATGAGCACCAGTGAAGGGTCAAGAGGAAACAGGCACTAGAGCAAAGCAGTAAGTCAGAGGAGAACCATCGGGGAGCGGAACTAACAGGGACAGGTAATGGGATAGATGAGTATGATATTTAGTATTTTTCAACCTCAATAAACTTTTGGGCACAACTCTATATCTGGCAGGGTGTGGTGCCTTCTAATAGGCTGAAGCCAGGAGCTGATAACTTCAGCTGGAAGAGCACACACCCACTCTGTTAGACTGGAAGGTACAGCAGGTCCCAGCCACTCTATCCTTAGTGGTTAGGTAGAGCCCCGGATGTCCTGACTTTGTGGCCCTGACTCCTTCTCTTTCATCAGCACCATCTACAGAGTGAATATGGCGGTGCCTGGTGATAGAAGCAGATGTCACAGGAGCAGACTCTGGTGGAGATTTGACACTAACTTTGGAGCAGCCAACACGCCGGTGGATTACATATTTCATTTCAGTAACAAATATGCAATTCTTCACTTCCCCTATGGAGGCACTGCAGGGAAATCAAACACTTCAAAAATATTCTCCAGCGATTTGATCATCAGGGAATGTCCTGTGATCACATTATGGTGGAATAAGCCAGACACGAGTACAGTTGTGGCAAAAGTATTGACACCCCTGAGATTCTGTCAGATAATACTCAGTTTCTTCCTGAAAATGATTGCAATCACAAATTCTTTGGTATTATTATCTTCATTTAATTTGTCTTCAACGAAAAAACACAAAAGAGAATTGTCCTAACGCCAAATTTAATCTAATTCCACCAAACATAAAAAAGGGGGTGGACAAAAGTATTGGCACTGTTAGAAAAATCATGTGATGCTTCTCTAATTTGTGTAATTAACAGCACCTGTAACTTACCTGTGGCACCTAACAGGTGTTGGCAATAACTAAATCACACTTGCAGCCAGTTGACATGGATTAAAGTTGACTCAACCTCTGTCCTGTGTCCTTGTGTGTACCACATTGAGCATGGAGAAAAGAAAGAAGACCAAAGAACTGAGGACTTGAGAAACCAAATTGTGAGGAAGCATGAGCAATCTCAAGGCTACAAGTCCATCTCCAAAGACCTGAATGTTCCTGTGTCTACCATGCGCAGTGTCATCAAGAAGTGTAAAGCCCATGGCACTGTGGCTAACCTCCCTAGATGTGGACGGAAAAGAAAAATTGACAAGAGATTTCAACACAAGATTGTGCGGATAAAGAGCCTCGACTAACATCCAAACAAGTTCAAGCTGCCCTGCAGTCCGAGGGTACAACAGTGTCAACCCGTACTATGCGTCGGCGTCTGAATGAAAAGGGACTGTATGGTAGGAGACCCAGGAAGACCCCACTTCTTACCCCGAGACATAAAAAAGCCAGGCTGGAGTTTGCCAAAACTTACCTGAGAAAACCTACAACGTTTTGGAAGAATGTTCTCTGGTCAGATGAGACAAAAGTAGAGCTTTATGGGCAAAGGCATCAACATAGAGTTTACAGGAGAAAAAAAGAGGCATTCAAAGAAAAGAACACGGTCCCTACAGTCAAACATGGCGGAGGTTCCCTGATGTTTTGGGGTTGCTTTGCTGCCTCTGGCACTTTTTTCACTATTAAGCACGAGGGCACTTTAAATATGTAGAGAAGAATTAGGGTCGCAAGGGCGCTTTGGCCGTAATACAGAGTGACGTCGAGAGAAAGCTAAGCGCACAGGTGTGAAGAGAACGCTATTGCGCAGGCGTGAAGATCCCGACTACGTCACTAAGAATAGCCAGGTTACCAAGGATGACCAGTAAGCAAAGTTATAGGAATTAGAACACGCAGGAGAGTGACGCGCTTCCGTACGCCGCAAGCACATGGAGAGAAAGGGGTAATGAATCATGGCGGACTCGGTGCTTGAACAAGTGGTAAATAAGCCTTATGCAGTTAAAAGTGAGAGAGATGATTAACATTAAGAGCGGCTGAGAAGGTTATTACCCAATTAATTACTGTATTACAAGAATATTGAATATGAAAAGATATAGCATTGATGTTATTATGTGGATCACTGTATAAAGCACAGATTATTTAATATTAAGCAGTCTGTAAAGAACATGAGAGGCATAATATGTAAAATCCTGTAATTACTGTAAAACGATGTTTTGATTGATGATATGGGAGTGTATAAAACCCTGGCCATTATAGCCAGAGGTTGCTGGAGGAAGGGTAACACTACCCGAAACGTCGCATTGTGTCCATGCTGCAATAAAAAGGGAAACTTTGCATAAGAAGGATCCGAGTGCCGCAACTTTATTGAACTTTATGTACTGCATACTTAATTCTCTTTGAGTCATGACCATCTCTGACAGAGGAGGTGAGAGGGAGTCAGATAATTACATTAGCAATACACAACCTTGAACAATGGAGCTCCGAGCTGACTGGCAAGAAACAATATATTAGCAAACATGAGATAACAAACAAAAGATCAATAGTCTGGCCAAATTAAGAACATTAACTCCCGACTTGCATTGAGACAAGCTTTGCCTTCATAAGTTTCATTAAAAATTTTGCATCGTTTGACATTTGCAGGCTCATTGTTTTCCATCAGATTCAACTTTGATGTGGTCTGGGGTTGTGAATTTGCTAAGAGCAGCTCAGAAAAAGAGAGATAAGAGTTGTAAACTCCTCGTCACCCCATCATGATGAGCTCACTGATGGATTCTCAGTTGACTCATTTTTCAGCCAGCAATAGATGATGCAATGCAGAGGCTTTTGAAGGAAAGTGGTATAACGTAGCTAAAATTACATGCATTTAAAGGAGAAAAAAATCCCCAAAGGTGGACAACCCCTTTAAATAATCCAGAAAGTGTATTCTCCAGGCTCTAATTCTGGATTAATTCTAATTCTAATGAAGTCTAATTCTAATTCTGAATGGGATATTCCTGTAACATTATATTTGTAACATAAGACAATATTTGCAGATTTTGGAATAGTGCAAAACATGAAGTCAACACTAAGCACAAGCCGCACATTGTACTGATGATGTTTGTTACATTGGCTATTCTCACCAGCACAAATATACAGAAATAAATCTTATGACTCTTTCCAAAAGTGGATTTTCTAAATTTAATTAATACACCCATTAGGCAAATATTACATTTTGCATTAGCCAAGTGTTTCTCGGCCACAGAATATCCGAAAATTTCCAGAGACGCTTTACTTTAAGGGAATAATGTGTCATCAGAAAATGACTTATTGTTAACATTAAGTTTTGTATGTAACCCTTTTTTTTACATGTTGTTTTTTCATATAAATTTTATTTTTTTCAATTAAATAAAATTGGTAATCATGCAATTTTCATACTGGTCCCTTAGACTTATTTTTAGACTCATACTTCTTGTTCTTTAAGAAGGAGTTTTCAGCAGACTCCTTATCATTACAGGCAAGATAACAATGACTAATAACAGCTCTATACAAGGCTAAATAAAGGCTTAGTCACACTTGGCGATGCACCAGCGTTCCCGACAGCGATACGACCTGGTAGGGATCTCTGGTGCGTCGCTACGTGGTCGCTGGTGAGATGTCAACCAGCGACGCAGCAACGATATGGCGGTCATTGGGACCCTGTCACTCAGACCTGTACTATTGAGATCGTAGGGCGTTGTCCCTGTCAAACACAGTGACGCATGCTGCTCAGCGGGACTCCAACGATCAAAAAATGGTCCAGAATATTCCAACACGATCGGCGATCTCACAGCAGAGACCTGGTCACTGCTACTTGTCACACATAGCGAGATCGCTGTGAGGTCCCTGTTGTGTCACAAGAACTGTTACGCATCAGCGATCTCGCTTAGTGTGAAGCACACCTAACACAAGATCCGCCAATCACTATCCTCCTCCTCTTGTACAATGACTAATAACATCTCTATATATATTAGATAACACAGGATCCACCATTCACAATAGGTGATATCACAGCTCACCTCCTCCTGTACAATGACTGATAACACCTCTATATACAGTAGATAACACAGGATCCACCATTCACAATAGATGATATCACAGATCACCTCCTCCTCCTGTACAATGACTGATAACACCTCTATATACAGTAGATACCACAGGATCCACCATTCACAATAGGTGATATCACAGCTCACCTCCTCCTCCTGTACAATGACTGATAACACCTCTATATACAGTAGATAACACAGGATCCACCATTCACAATAGGTGATATCACAGCTCACCTCCTCCTGTACAGTGACTGATAACACCTCTACATAGAGTAGATAACACAGGATCCACCATTCACAATAGGTGATGTCACAGATCACCTCCTCCTCCTGTACAATGACTGATAACACCTCTATATACAGTAGATAACACAGGATCCACCATTCACAATAGGTGATATCACAGCTCACCTCCTCCTGTACAATGACTCATAACACCTCTATATACAGTAGATAACACAGGATCCTCCATTCACAATAGGTGATATCACAGCTCACCTCCTCCTGTACAATGACTGATAACACCTCTATATACAGTAGATAACACAGGATCCACCATTCACAATAGGTGATGTCACAGCTCACCTCCTCCTGTACAGTGACTGATAACACCTCTATTTACAGTAGATAACACAGGATTCACCATTCACAATAGATGATATCACAGCTCACCTCCTCCTCCTGTACAATGACTAATAACACCTCTATATAAAATAGATAACACAGGATCCACCATTCACAATAGATGATATCACAGCTCACCTCCTCCTCCTGTACAATGACTGATAACACCTCTATATACAGTAGAAAACACAGGATCCACCATTCACAATAGGTGATATCACAGCTCACCTCCTCCTGTACAATGACTGATAACACCTCTATATACAGTAGATAACACAGGATCCACCATTCACAATAGGTGATGGCACAGATCACCTCCTCCTCCTGTACAATGACTGATAACACCTCTATATACAGTAGATAACACAGGATCCACCATTCACAATAGTTGATATTACAGCTCATCTCCTCCTGTACAATGACTGATAACACCTCTATATCCAGTAGATAACACAGGATCCACCACTCACAATAGATGATGTCACAGCTCACCTCCTCCTGTACAATGACTGATAACACCTCTATATACAGTAGATAACACAGGATCCTCCATTCACAATAGGTGATGTCACAGCTCACCTCCTCCTGTACAATGACTGATAACACCTCTATATACAGTAGGTAACACAGGATCCACCATTCACAATAGATGATATCACAGCTCACCTCCTCCTGTACAATGACTGATAACACCTCTATATACAGTAGATAACACAGGATCCACCATTCACAATAGGTGATATCACAGCTCACCTCCTCCTGTACAATGACTGATAACACCTCTATATACAGTAAATAACATGATCCACCATTCACAATAGATGATATCACAGCTCACCTCCTCCTGTACAATGACTGATAACACCTCTATATACAGTAGAAAACACAGGATCCACCATTCACAATAGGTGATATCACAGCTCACCTCCTCCTCCTGTACAATGACTGAAAACACCTCTATATACAGTAGATAACACAGGATCCACCATTCACAATAGGTGATATCACAGTGTGGCGCCCCGCAATGAGTGCGTCACAGGAAGGTATTGCATCCCTGCTAGAAGATGTAATATCTTCCGTCTCGGTGATGACATTGTTAAAACTCAGAGCTCCATACCCTACATGCACCACTAGCATAGAGGGCCAATTAGGTCCTGGTGGGCGGAGTGTAGGAGTAGTGTGTGGAAACTTAGGAGAGGAGAGTAGGAGTCGTCGTCAGGAGGAGGAATGTAGAAGAAGGGGGCTCTGCACAGTTCCGTGCAGCCCTATGACCACAACCAGCTGGCGCCATTAGTGGTGCCCTAGACCGGGACACGGGCAACTACTTAACAGGTCCAACATACCCGTGCCCAAAAACCAACCACCAGATCACTGGTTCCGAGGCGAGCAAGACGTTCGCCGCAGCTCTGCAAACCAGGGTGAAGGGGCTGCTTCCATGATGCACCTCACCAAAGCCACAACCTAAGTTGTCTTGTCAGCAGGGACTCACCATTGGGATACAGGACCTTCAGTCAGAATTGGCTAGGTACCACTTAGAAGTCTCCCTCGTACCTGACCTGGTGCGCTAAGGCAACCTGGCAACCTGTTAGAGAAGTGAAGGAAAGGAGGAACACCGCAGAGCTCTGAACCAACACCAGTCATTGCTGGGACCCCCCGGTCCGTTACCCAAGACTGTATACCCTGTACCATCTTGCCGGTTACAGTAAAAGACCCGTTACAGAGAGCATTGGTGTCTGTGTTTCTTCAGAACTGTTTAGCTCTGCATGCTAAGAACTACCAAACTGCCGTATTCCATAAAAGACAGCTGCTGGCCCCGGGGACTCCTGCTCATCCTGCGGGGAGCGTCCCATCCAGCTGCCGTACATCCCCCGGAGGCACAAGCAGCGCCGGTGAAAACACCGGAATTCCCGCAGGTGACGTCACGACAAGTAAGAATTAACCCCTATCCGTTCAAGTAAATCCCCTTTTGATCTGACCACCGGGCCCCACAGCCTCAGGCGTGGAACCGTGACGGGAGAAGCAAACGCCCAAGACGTGAAGACCCGGCTACGGTGAGTCAAGAATTTGGCGTCACGAACAGAATACGAGCAGGCCCGTTCCTAACGGGTATAGTGTGCCTACAGGACTGTATTAGGCCAAAACAAACTTTTTCCCGCCTTTTCCCCACTGGGCCAAGATGGCAACCAACATGGCAGATCCCGCCACGTGAACCACAATGTTCTGGGAGACCGCACTGCAGGACCTGCGGGTGCGGCTGATGGAGGCCACAGAGTGGACCATCCGGAGTTGGAGTGCGAGTCTGGCCAGCCAGCTACATCGGGCTGTCCAGCGAAGACTGACAACCTGTCCCACTCCAGAGCAGGAGCTTGAAACCCGTTCCACTCCAGAACCGGAGCCTGTAACCTTTCTCACCCCAACACCGGAGTCTACAGCCTGTTCCGCCCCAGAACCTGAACTTGCAACCTGCCCCGCTCCAACACCGGAGCCCGCTACCTGTTCCACTCCAGAGCCGGAGCCTACAACCTGTTCCGCTCCAACACCGGAGTCCTTAACCTGCTCCATTTCAGAACCGGAGCCTACCACCTGTACCGCTCCAAAGCCAGAGACTGTAACCTGTTCCGCCCCAGAACCGGAGACTGGCCCCAAACCTATTGAGGCCTACCCGGTTAAAGGAGCGGAAGCACCACCGTCAACCGGTGCAGAGACGGCAGAGGAGGAGGCGGGCGGCCTAGAAGCCCCGCAAGATGACCCAGAGGAAGACCCCACAGTTCCAGAGTCCAGTCACCAGGAGAACCCCGACCAAGAGTCCCCGCCAACCGAAGAGCCTGATGTGGTCATCAAGGAAGACGACGAGGTCCCCAGTGAGCCTAAGGACTACAGCCATGCAGGTTCAGAGGAGGAGGACGAAACGGAGGCTCCTGCCGAGCTGCTGGTCTGGTGCTGCCGCGGCATCTGCCCCTGATCATCTTGTCTGGGTGCCGGTCCCGAGCTATGACCAGCGCCTGACCCGTCACCAATCTACCCGTCCCTGGGATTACGTCCACACCCCGTGCCGGTTTGACGATGCTGTATGTCGTCACCGCCGAGCGGAATGGTGGGCCCAGGAGCAGGCCAACTTGCGGGCCCGCGCCGAGGCTCGCCGCCAACCCCCGTTACCAGAAGAACTCCGCAAGGAAGGTATTGTTACCTCGTTTAACTTGGTTACCGGGTAGGGTTTCGCTCGGGAGGAGGGTGTGTATGAGGAGATCTTTGTGGGCCGCCGGGATGTGGAGTCGCACTTACCGAAGGGACATTCCGTGATCACAGCTCACCTCCTCCTACTTTATAATGACTGATAACACCTCTATATACAGCGGGATCTCACCATTGTGTCTATGTACATGTGTTGTTTCTTGAAATAACAAGATGTTAGAGTCTAAAAAACTAGCCCAGTGGCCTGTATCAAGATTTTTAGTTTTTATTTGTAATACAGATTGTGACATGTATAGAAAAAACAGTCAACAAAAACATTTAACCCTTCACGATCAATGATGTAATAGTACGCCCTTAGCCGCCTCTTTATGATGCGAGAACAATCATCACAAAGATTAAACATATTACTGTAAATTGTCACTTCAGTGAGGAAGTAGACAAACTCTAATGTCACCCAATAAAGGTAGCAATCCTATAAGTCATAATCGACTCTGTAACAAGACTTTTAATATGACTTAGGATTTGTGCCAGATCAGAACCCCAATCTGCAGACGCTGCGTTTCAGGGTGACTGCCCCTCATCAGTGTAGTGTGTGGGATCTGATCTGGTGTCTGTAATCAGTAGGCTAATTACTGTTGTTAAAATCCCATTATAACTACAACCAGCTTTGGCTAGGTGGACGCGAAGGACGGGCATGTGTCCGTGGATTGGGTAGCTATAACGCATTATACAGCAATCAGCCTCTCTACAGCCAATATACAAATCACAACTGCATGATAGAGTGTCAATCACCCGAAACACAGCGCTTGCAGTCTAAGTCTAATTAAAGCTTGTTAAAGTCGATTATGCTTGAGATCTGCTTTATTGGGTGGCACTAGAGGTTGTCACCTTCCCTGAAGTGGACAATTTACAGTAATATGTTTAATTTTTGTGATATGATTGTTCTCTATGTACACTGAAACATTTGTATAATTAATTGATTGTTAAACATTTGTATCACTGTTTAAGTGTAAGCCATATCGGTGTGTCGCCTAATGTAAAGAGGCGATATTGACGCCTTAGAGTGGTCGCCTGGTTTCGCAGCAGTGCTCTGAAACCAGGCGAGCACTCTGGGGAGATGTGTACACATCGCCCCATGTAACATGGGACGGCGATGTTACAGGCGTTGGGAGCCATGGGCTCCCATGTTACAGGATTGCCGCTGGGGTTTGTAGACACCCCAGCGGCGATGGCGCCTGTAACATCGCTGGTGCGTCGTGTGTAAATACGCGACGGCGACGCTGACGGGGCGCCAAAAATGTGCGCGCCCCCGTGCTCATACTAAGGGCACCGTCACACTCGGAGACATCGCCGGAGATATCACCGGCGACGTCTCCAGATGTGACGGTGCCCTTAGTATGAGCATGTTGGTTGAGAAAGGCGGAAGCAATCTGCTGAAACATCGCCATGGATCAGTAAATATCCACTTTTTATTCACTCGAGTTTGGAGTGTTGCCTGTTTTTTTTTTGTTTTAGATAGATAGATAGAGGGATAGATGGATGGATAGATAGATAGATAGATAGATAGAGGGATAGATGGATGGATAGATAGATAGATAGATGATAGATAGATAGATGGATAGATGGATGAATAGATAGATAGATAGATAGATAGATAGATAGATAGATAGATAGAGGGATAGATAGAGGGATAGATAGAGGGATAGATAGAGGGATAGATGGATAGATAGATAGATAGACAGAAAAAGTTCACAGCAGCACTCAGTCACTGGCAATCATGTGTGTATACATACATATAGATAGATAGAAGTAAAACACCTAGGCATTTGAGAAAAAATATAAAAACATATGTTTTTTCTTAGTACACATATTGGCCAATACCTGTTTGCCCATCAACCGCGGCAAGGTGACCTTAGATCTGATGAGTCCCTGTCCTACCATGTCACTCTTTTCTTGGGCTTAGCTAAGCCTCCATCTTTATCATTTCTATGAAAAGTGGGAGGACTTTTTTTATTTCTATACAATTGTTGGAGTTCCTGGCTCCACAGCTTTACTCTGCGCCCCCATCCACCCAGGTGGTCTTTGATTGAAGGGAGTACTCCCACTTTTCATAGAAATGATAAAGATGGAGGCTTAGCTAAACCCAAGTAAACAGTGACATGATAGGACAGGGACTCATCAGATGTAAGGTCACCTTGCCGCGGTTGATGGGCAAACAGGTATTGGCCAATATGTGTACTAAGAACCTGACTTTACAAAGATAAAAGATCCCAAAAAAATCTAGAAATTGAGTTTTTAAAAAAAACGCATGTTTTTCTATTTTTTCTCAAATGCATAGATGTATTACTTCTAACTATCTACATGTACGTATACACATGATTGGCAGTGACTGAGTGCCGCTGTGAGCTTTTTTCTATATATTGTTCAGTATTGCAGCTTGCACCAGTTCAGACTAGACCTTGAGTGCTTGAGATAGATAGACAGTTGTAACACTTTACCAGTGTAACTACAAAAAGCTAATAATATTGCATTTTCTTTGTATGTGAGGGGATTGCAGTGGTCCGGGGGAAGCCGATCACTCAGGACCAGTGAGGGAGAAAAATGATGTATAAACATGTGAATGATTATGTATCGCGGCCACATGTGCACCTGTGACTCCTTCCCATCTCACGTCTGTGCTCATACACTGCACAGATGTCCGGAGGACACACACAGCCCCGGATCACCGCGCCCCGGCTCTCTACCCCCATAGCCATGGATTAATAGATGTAGACAGAGGAATCATTGTAGGAGAAGCCTTCACATCCATTTTACATCGGCTAGAAGGAAAGAAATTAAAAAGGCCACTGGACCTAGGCATGTGCAAAAGTATTGGCACCCCAATGCGATATGTTATACTCAGGGGCGTACATAGAATTCATGGAGCCCCATAACATTTCTAATTGGACCCCCACCCACACCTTAAAAATAATTCAAAATGATCTGGGTCATATAATAGCATACCTTACAAAGTAATATTCCCCCTATTGAAGCCATAGAGTGTGATGCCAAAAAAGTGCCCCACAAACACTGTATGATCCCCCACAGTCATTTCCTCCACACACAGTATGATGACCCTACTGTAACCCTTTCAACTACCCTGGCAATTAATGGCAACCCCAACACAGTATGATCCCCAACTGTGACCCCCACACAGACCTCCATGTTGTATAATGGTTCTACATACAGTATAATACCCTCTGCATAGTATGATGGACCCCACACAACATTCACACTGTATATAATTGCTAGAATACAGTACAGTATAATGGCCTCCAAATAGCCCTCCATAAAGTATAAAGCTTCCCTAACAACCCTTTGACTTTTATAATGGCCCCACATTGTCCATACTATAATGCACCCCTCATAGTCCTCCATATATTATAATGCACCCCATAGTCCTCTATATAGTATAATATAACTCCATAGTACTCCATATAGTATAAAGTATCCACATAGTCATATACACAGTATAAAGCATCCCCCATAGTTCTCCATATATTATAATGTATCCCCATAATCCTCCATATATAATGCACTCTCTCAGTCCCTCATATATTATAATGGACCCCATAGGTCTCCATATTTTATAATGAATCCCCCATAGTCCTCCATATATCATAATGAACCCTCATAGTCCTCCATATAGTATAATACACCCCCCATAGTCCTCCATATATTATAATGCACCCCATAGTCCTCTATATAGTATAATGCACCCCTATAGTCCTCTATATAGTATAATGCACCCCATAATCCTCCATATAGTATAATGCACCCTCATAGTCTTTCATATAGTATAGTGCACCCTCATAGTCCTCCATATAGTATAATACACCCCCCATAGTCCTCCATATATTATAATGCACCCCATAGTCCTCTATATAGTATAATGCACCCTATAGTCCTCTATATAGTATAATGCACCCCATAATCCTCCATATAGTATAATGCACCCCCCATAGTCTTTCATATAGTATAGTGCACCCCCATAGTCCTCCAAATATTATAGTGCTCCCGCCGTCCTCCATATCATATACTGTACCATAGTCCTTCATATATTCATATAGTATAATGCACCCCACATAGTCCATCATATCATATACTGCACCCCCATAGTCCACCATATTATATAATACACTCCCTCATCCTCCATATAATATAATGCACCCCCTATAGTCCTCTATATAGTATAATGCACCCCACATAATTCACCATATCATATACTGCACCCCCATAGTCCGCCATATTATATAATGCACTCCCTCGCCCTCCATATAGTATAATGCACCCCCATAGTACTCCATATATTATAATGCACTCCCTAGCCCTCCATATAGTATAATGCACCCCCTATAGTCCTTCATATAGTATAATGCACCCCCTATAGTCCTTCATATAGTATAATGCACCCCCTATAGTCCTTCATATAGTATAATGCACCCCCTATAGTCCTTCATATAGTATAATGCACCCCCTATAGTCCTTCATATAGTATAATGCACCTCCCTTAGTTCTTGTATCATATAAAGCACCTTCTCATCATGTAGTATAATGCACCCCCATAATCTCCATATCATATACTGCACCCCCATAGACCCCCATAGAGTAAAATTCACCCCCATAGTTCTCCATATCATATAATGCACCCCCATAAATCATAGTATACAAATGTATACCAGTTATATAAAACCAAAACCTGAAGTTTGGTGTTCTGTGATACAGTAACCATGAATCTTATTCCTAAGTCATAATGAGGTTGAGAGAAGAGGCTGCTACCAGGAAGGGGTGACTCCTGACACCTAGATACAGGCGTGTCAACATTAACAATACAAAAGTCAGACTATTTTAGCCCATCTCCAAAGGGGCAACAGGGAATGCCCCCCAAACCGCCTAGGACTTCTCCCAAAAGACCCATTTTAGGATGTGGTTTTACGAAGCCCCATCTACTTGCAGTCTGGCATGTGTCACTCCTATTACCCAACCACGACTGCTGTCAACCAACGGCAGATCCATCTCCAGATACATAGAAGAGGAAGCCCCTGTGCTGGACGCCCCTCAGATCTCCGCAGATCATCTCTTGGATTCACATCTTGGCTGTGGCTGGACCACCCCAAACCTCTGATGTTCTTCTGGAGTCCCCATTCCTTTGTTGATTTGGAGGTCACTTAGGGTCGTTGTCGTGATGAAGGATGAAATTCATCTTCAGCTAGTTTGCACAGGCCTGAAGGTTTTTTTGCGAAACTGACTGATATTTTCAGCTTTTCATAATTCCCTCCACCTTGACAAAAGCCCCAGCTCCAAAATGCGGCCTCCACCATTCCTCACTGGGGTGAGCTCTGCACTTGAGACAGAACCTTGAGACTATCACAGAGCAGGACATACCCTGGGGGACATATATACCAGGACACACCCTGGGGGACATATATACCAGGACACACCCTGGGGGACATATATACCAGGACAGACCCTGGGGGACATATATACCAGGACAGACCCTGGGGGACATATATACCAGGACAGACCCTGGGGGACATATATACCAGGACACACCCTGGGGGACATATATACCAGGACAGACCCTGGGGGACATACACTATGTGCAGAATTATTAGACAAGTTGTATTGTAGAGGATAATTTTTTATTATTGATCAACAACTATGTTCTCAATCACCCAAAAGACTCATAAATATCAAAGCTTAATATTTTGGAAGTTGGAGTGGGGTTTTTAGATTTGGCTCTTAGGAGGATATCTGTTTGTGCAGGTAACTATTACTGGGCAGAATTATTAGGCAACTTAATAAAAACCAAATCTATTCCCATCTCACTTGTTTATTTTCACCAGGTAAGGCCCCTGTCACATCAGCGTTTTTTTGAAATCGCGGCAGATGCGGTGAAAACACCGCATCTGCCGCGATTACCGCATAACCGCGACACTTGCGGCACAGATGCGGCAAGCCCCATGCAATGTCTATGGGGCTTGCGGTAAGTGTAGATTCTGTCAGGTGCTTGATCTGTTTACGATCCACATTGCGTGCAGCAGCCACCACAGCCTCCAGACACTGTCCCCAGAGGTGTACTGTTTTCCCTCCCAGACACTGTCCCCAGAGGTGTACTGTTTTCCCTCCCTGTAGATCTCACATTTTAGGAGTGACCACAGGTTCTCTATGGGGTTCAGATCAGGTGAACAAGGCGGCCATGTCATTATTTCTTCTTCTTTTAGACCTTTACTGGCCAGCCACGCTGTGGAGTAGTTGGATGCATGTGATGGAGGATTGTCCTGCATGAAAATCATGTTATTTTTGAACGATACCGACTTCTTCCTGTACCACTGCTTGAAGAAGTTGTCTTCCAGAAACTGGCAGTAGGTCCGGGAGTTGAGCTTCACTCCATCCTCAACCCGAAAATGTCCCACAAGTTCATCTTTGATGATCCCAGCCCATACCAGTACCCACCTCCACCTTGCTGGCGTCTGAGTCGGAGTGGAGCTCTCTGCCCTTTACTGATCCAGCCTCTGGCCCATCCATCTGGCCATCAAGAGTCGCTCTGATTTCATCAGACTGATTAGTCTTCAGATATTTCTTGGCCCAGTCTTGACGTTTTATCTTAAGTTTCTTGCTCAGAGGTGGTGGTTTTTCATCCTTCCTTACCTTGGCCATGTCCCTGAGTATGGCACACCTTGTGCTTTTTGATACTCCAGTAATGTTGCAGCTCTGAAATATGGCAAAACTGGTGGCAAATGGCATCTTGGCAGCTTCACGCTTCATTTTCCTCAATTCATGGGCAGATATTTTGCACCTTTTTTGCCCTCGACCCTGTTGGCCATTTGCCATGAAACACTTGATTGTTCGGTGATCGCGCTTTATATGTTTGGCAATTTCCAGACTGCTGCATCCCTCTGCAAGACATCTCACAATTGTGGACTTTTCAGAGCCATCACATCTCTCTTCTGACCCATTTTGCCCAAGGAAAGGCATTTGCCTAATAATTAAGCACACCTTATATAGGGTGTTGATGTCATTAGACCACACCCCCCTCATTACAGAGATGCACATCACCTGATTTACTTCATTGGTAGTTGGCTCTCAGCCTATACAGCCTGGAGTAGGACAACATGGATAAAAAGTATCATGTGATCAAAGTGTAGATAGATAGATAGATAGATAGATAGATAGATAGATAGATGGATGGATGGATGGATGGATGGATGGATGGACGGACGGACGGATGGATGGATGGATGGATGGATGGATGGATGGACGGACGGATGGATGGATAGAGAGATGGATGGATGGATGGATGGATGGACGGATGGATAGAGAGATAGATGGATGGATGGATGGATGGATGGACGGATGGATGGATGGACAGAGAGATGGATGGATGGATGGATAGAGAGATAGATAGATGGATGGATGGATGGATGGATGGATGGACGGACGGACGGATGGATGGATGGATAGAGAGATGGATGGATGGATGGACGGATGGACGGATGGATAGAGAGATAGATAGATAGTTTTGTAACCTCTGGCTCCTCTGACTTCTCGGATATCCCCCATGTTTGCTGGCAGTACAGTACAGTAGATTTCAGCTTTCCAGGCGTAATCAGTGCAGACACGCCGCCTTGTATAGCGGTTAGCGTACGCTGTGCGGCTATTAATATTGCATTTCAGCAGGGTATCCGAGTCTACGGCGAGGAATGCTTCCATTCAATCCCTAATGAGTTACTTCCTAGCGAGCTCTTTCCCTGGGGCGGTCGATCAGAGGGACTTCTTACAAGCAGCTGGAAGATGGAGTATATGCTATGTTTGGACGTAGAGTAGTTGATTGGATGCGTGATAGCATCTTTATTGCAGGATGTGACAATTAATCAACTGGTAACAAGGCCGAACCTTTCTCATGCTCACACGAGAAACACGGGATGGAAATGTCTCTTTAATGGCGCATTCCGCCGCGGTGCGGGTTATGGTAACGTTCTGCATATCCTGACCGGGGGCGGAAGCTTTTCCTGTATTTGTGTAATTTCTTTTTTGACTTTTTTTCGTAACCGGTAGAGTAACGGTAATGATAAAAGGGCCAAGATGATCCATAGGGTCAAAATGGCCCACGTAAGGGTTAAGGATAAGGATGAGCTCAGATACCCAACATACGTGATTCCAGCTCTTGTATCATGAGTGTCTCCTGTCATTAGTTCTGGGACCTGAGCTTCGTATGAACTAGTGAGACTCTGGATTTTAAATGTGATTGCTTTCTCTTGGTGCAGCAAGGGTTACTGCCACTTTCCCTTGCTGGTAGCTCCTGGTTTGTTTATCTCAGCTGTAGCTGGTTTGTGACCACTCCCCTTATCTTTAAATAGTCACATGTTCCACCACCTGATGCTGGTTATAGAATGTATTCTATTCTGACCACCTTAGAGAAAGGAAGCTTCATGTAGCTGTTGGAGTCCTGTTGCCTAAAGGCCTGCTGTCCGGCTACTGCCTTGAAGTAGTTGCTTATGTTCTCGTCTGTCTACCCTCCCCAGTGTTGGACTATAATAGACGTGAAGTCTAGTGCACTCACAAGTCTACGCAGTAGCCAGGACATTTCAGGGACTAGGCACGTGATAGCAGAGGAGGAAAGACCCGCTTAGGGACGTTAGGGAGGGCAGGGACAGTTTAGTGCTCATCTCCACTCGACCCAACAAAGAGTGGCCTTCCTACCCTTTTCCTCCTCTATGTTACCCTTTCTGTTGTGCTGCGTACTGGCAGCTCTATTTCTCGGTGTGACATTTTGCTGAGATGTTTGAGACCATTCTCATCCTATTTGTAGGCCATAGAGAGCTGTTTTGTGGCAACCAGTCAACTACTTGTATCAACATATACAGTCATTTCTTTCACCCATATGTCGATTTTTTGGTATGTGAACCCATCATAGTCACCTCCAGCGTCTTCTGGGCTTTATATGGGTCAGAGCTCACTTATCATCTGATACAGATGCACAATCCAATCTTTTATAACTTTGCAATATACTTTTATTGTCATTTTGGCTCAGATCAGGTGGTCCTAAAGTATCAGAGCCCTGTTGTATATATTAGATACTTTCGGTTGCAGTATAAAGTGCTCTGTACATCGGCATGTGCCCTGCAATATAGCAGAAAAAGTAGGTCAAGAGACTCAGTGTAGTGCTGTAGCAGAGCCCTGCAATGTAGTAGATCTGGGTAGGTCAGGAATCTCACTGTAATTGTAGCAGAGCCCAGCAATGTAGCTAAGAGAAGGGGTCAAGAGACTCAGTGTAGTGCTGTAGCAGAGCCCTGCAATGTAGAGCCCTGCAATGTAGTAGATCTGGGTAGGTCAGGAATCTCACTGTAATTGTAGCAAAGCCAAGCAATATAGCAGGGATGAGTAGGTCAAGGGACTCTGTGTAGTGCTATAGCAGAGCCATGCAATATAGTAGATTTTTGTATGTCAGGAATCTCACTTTAATTGTAGCAGAGTCAAGCAATATAGCAGAGATGAGTAGGTCAAAAGACTCAGTGTAATGCTGTAGCAGAGTACTGCAATGTAGCAGATCTGCGTAGGTCAGGAATCTCACTGTAATTTAGCAGAGCCCAGCAATGTAGCAGAGATGAGTAGGTCAAGAGACTCAATGTAGTGCTGTAGCAGAGCCCTGCAATGTATGTAGTAGATCTGGGTAGGTCCCGGAATCTCACTGTATGTAAGAGCAAGCATCAGTAGAGTGAGTGACTCAATGTGGGAGCAGCAGAGCCATGCAATGTATCAGAGATGAGTAGTTCAAGAGACTCAGTCTAGTGCTGTAGCAGAGCCCTGCAATGTAGCAGATCTGGGAAAGTCAAGAATCTCACTGTAATTGTAGCAGAGCCAAGCAATGTAGTAGATTTGAGGATATTGGTGGGAAGCGAGGCTACATGTAGCAAAAATGAGTAGGTGAAAGACTCATATATGCTGTAGCAGAGCCGCATGCAGCAGATCTGGGTAGTCAGAATCTTACGTAATGTACAGAGCCAGCATGTACAGTAGTGACATAAAGTGATGCAGCAGAGCTTAATTGCGAGATCATGTATCTGTATAGAGCCTGTGATGTGCAGACCTTGTAGGTCAGAAATCTCACTGTATGAAGCAGAGTCACATGTAGCAGAGTTGAGTGATAGGTGCAATGTCTAGTAAGGAATTTCTGTCATGTAGCAGAGTCAAGTGATGTAGCAAGCTTGAATTGGTCAGATGCTCTATAATGGGCTTTTTAGACTTTTGCAGTTGTGAGGATGCCTTCTACCTGAGTACTCACGCAGCTTACTACCACCTGAGCTGGCCACTAAGACCTGGGAACGTGTCCTCAGAGGTGCACTAACCCGATGCACAGAGGATAGGAAGGTGTCAGTTTGGAGCAGGAGACCACAGAGGAGCTGGTAACACCAGTCAGGAAGAGTATTGACCAGTCTAATATGACAACACCAAACCCTACACTATCCTCCATGGTCAACCCAAGCCCTGGCCATAATATACACGCTTACATGTACGGCAAGAAGCATTGTATGAACAAATATCTCGGACCATTCTTTCCTGACACATGGAAAACAAGAGAAAATTGTTTCCACATGTTGTCTCCAAACTATAAAAATATAATACCTGGCAGGAATCCGGATTTTCATGGTGACGGAAGAGCTGGACCTTCTGATTGGATCTGCAGGTCATGCCCTCTTGTGTCCTAAACTCCTCTTACAGAACCTTGGATCCAACGTGGATTGAGGATTTATGTGGATTGAGGATTTATAGACCTAGTAAAAGAAATGCAGATTAGATATAGTTATTTTTTTTCACAAATGCTTTCCCGGCTTTGCAGCTCCCTACAGACATTGAGCTGAAAGTTGCGGTGTTCAAAGAACCCTGAGATTTTGATGGTCTCTCTTTGGAGACTTGTTACAGTTTTGGGACCTGTGTCTCACTCCTGAAACTTCATATTAAACGTTTCTGTTGCTAGCAAGCCAGCTAGTTCTTTGCCCAGGTGTGGCTACTCTGTGATCACTCCCATCCCCTTTATATGGTCACATGGTTCCAGCATCTTTTGCTGGTGATTGAACTTCATTCCTTCCCAAGCTGCTTGTGGTGAAGGTGCTATTCTGGAGAGCTGACTACTGCCAAGCAGCCTGCTGCCTCCTCTCTAGCTGATTTTACTGCAGTGGTAGGGACTAGTACTCCCACCAACTATCTCCCTATTAAGGGTTAACATCAGGACCAGCAAGGGACTAGGTATCCTGTTAGGCGATGAGTTGAAAGACCCTGTGTAGGGATGGTAGGGAGATCAACGCACAGTCGCAGGTGAGTGCAGGAGGTCACCTCTCCCCTGTTCCCTATGACCAGGGCCCTCCGCTTTATTTGTCCCCCCGGTGGCTCCCCGTCTGTTTTGTGTAGTGTGGCGGACATCGTTGGTGCATGCGCCACTTTCACATATGGTAACCGGCACCCCCTTAGTTCAGTGTAACAGGCAGATGGGGCAGTTGTCCTGGGCCCCTGACTTGGAAAAGCCCCACTGCTAGCCTTAACTGTATCAATGTGTGCAGCACACCAATGCAGTTAAACCTCTCCGGCGGAGCAGGGAGGAGTAGTCTCTCTACACCGCTGCTCTCCATTCTGTAGGCTGAAGGTCAATTAAGTAAGAAGACTATGCTCAAAGGTCGAAGGTCAATTAAGTAAGAAGACTATGCCTGGCTCAAAGGTCGAAGGTCAATTAAGGTCTGCAGAATGGCAAGTCCAGGGCAGGGCTATGTGATGACGGTACTGCAACGGGACAGTCCCAGCGCTATAACTTCACCGTGTTGGTCTGCCCAGGACCGGCCATTGGACTCTAAAGACTTAGGTGAGTATATGATACTTATATTTTTTATTTTAATATTATTTGATGGCCATTATGCGTAGGGGCTATTAAGGGGGACCTCATAAATAGTGAGGGCTATGAAGGGGCAATGATACGGAGTAGGGGCTACTAAGGGGGACCTTATAAATAGTTGGGCTGCTAAGAGGCCTCATAAATAGTGAGGGCTAAAAGGGGAACCTCATAAATAGTTGGGCTGCTAAGAGGCCTCATAAATAGTGAGGGCTACTAAGGGGGACCTCATAAATAGTGAGGGCTACTAAGGGGGCAATGATACAGAGTAGGGGCTACTAAGGGAGACCTCATACATAGTGAGGGGTACTAACATACCCTCATAAATAGCGGGGGCTACTAATGGGGCCAGGATACAGAGTGGAGGCTACTAAGGGTGACCTAATAAATAGTGGGAGCTACTAAGGGGACAATGGCCCAGAGTAGGGGTTACTAAGAGGGACCTCATACATAGTGAGGGATACTAACATACCCTCATACATAGTGGGGGCTCCTAAGTGGCCATGATACAGTGTGGAAGATTATAAGGTGGCACTATAACTAGGTAAGGGGCACAGTGGTGGCATTATTATGTAAGGGGTACAGTGGTGGCATTATTATGTGGGGGGCACAGTGGTGGCATTATTATGTGGGGGGCACAGTGGTGGCATTATTATGTGTGGGCACAGTGGTGGCATTATTATGTGGGGGGCACAGTGGTGGCATTATTATGTGGGGGGCACAGTGGTGGCATTATTATGTGGAGGGCACAGTGGTGGCATTATTATGTGGAGGGTACAGTGGTGGCATTATTATGTGGGGGCACAGTGGTGACATTATTATGTGGGGGGCACAGTGGTGGCATTATTATGTGGGGGGCACAGTGGTGGCATTATTATGTGGGGGGTACAGTGGTGGCATTATTATGTGTGGGCACAGTGGTGGCATTATTATTGGGGGGAACAGTGGTGGCATTATTATGTGAGGGCACAGTGGTGGCATTATTATGTGGGGGGCACAGTGGTGGCATTATTATGTGGGGGGCACAGTGGTGGCATTATTATGTGGAGGGCACAGTGGTGGCATTATTATGTGGGGGCACAGTGGTGACATTATTATGTGGGGGCACAGTGGTGGCATTATTATGTGGGGGGCACAGTGGTGGCATTATTATGTGGGGGGCACAGTGGTGGCATTATTATGTGGGGGCACAGTGGTGGCATTATTATGTGGGGGGTACAGTGGTGGCTATATTATGTGGGGGGTACAGTGGTGGCATTATTATGTGGGAGGAACAGTGGTGACATTATTATCTGTGGGCACAGTAGTGGCATTATTATGTGGGGGGTACAGTGGTGGCATTATGTGGGGGGCACAGTGGTGACACTATTATGTGTGGGTACAGTGGTGGCATTATTATGTGGAGGGCACAGTGGTGACATTATTATGTGGGGGCACAGTGGTGACATTATTATGTGGGGGCACAGTGGTGGCATTATTATGTGGAGGGCACAGTGGTGGCATTATTATGTGGAGGGCACAGTGGTGGCATTATTATGTGGGGGGCACAGTGGTGGCATTATTATGTGGTGGGCACAGTGGTGGCATTATTATGCGGGGGGCACAGTGGAGGCATTATTATGTGGGGGCACAGAGGTGACATTATTATGTGGGGGGACAGTGGTGGGTATTATGTGGGGGCACAGTGGTGGCATTATTATGTGGGGACAGTGGTTGGACATTATTTGGGGCACAGTGGTGGCATTATATTGGGGCACAGTGGTGGCATATTGTGGGCCAGTGGTGGCATTATATTGGGCACAGTGGTGATTATATGTGGGCACAGTGGTGGATATTATTGGGGGGACAGTGTGCATATTATTGGGACATGGTGGATTATGTGGGGCACAGTGTGGCATATTAGTGGGCACAGTGTGCATTATTAGGGGCACAGTGGGCATTATTATGTGGGCACAGTGGTGCATTATATGTGGGCACAGTGGTATTATTATGTGGGGCACAGTGGGCATATTAGTGGGGCACAGTGTGGATATTAGGGGGGCCAGTGTGTTTGTGCACAGTGTGGCTTATTGGGGCAAGGGTCTTATAGTGCACTGTGCTATTATGTGGGACGGTGATAATGGGCACTGCATTATTATGGGCCTGTGGCTATAGTGGGCACATGGTGGATTATATGTGGGGCCATGGCTTATTATGGGCACATGTGGATTTTTTGGGGCCATGGTGATTTTTGTGGGCAAGTGTGCTATTATGGGACAGTGTCATATGTGGGCCAGGGTTATTATGGCAGTGGCAATTTGGGCCTGGGAATAGGGCACAGGGTGATTATAGTGGGGACATGGCATTATTATGGGGCACATGTGCATATTATTGGGGCACAGGGCATATGGGCAAGTGGTGGCATATATGGGGCGTGTAGGGGGAGGGAATATGGAAGGATATAGGGGCATGGTGATATAGGGGGCCGTGTGCATTTAGTGGGCAATGGATTATGGGGCCAGTGTATTATGGGACATGTGCTTGGGGGCACAGTGGTGATATATTGGGCAGTGGCATTATGTGGGCACAGGTGGCAATTATGGGGGGGCAAGTGATATATGGGGCAAGTGCATTTATGGGGGGGCAGGTTTGGGGGCACAGTGGTGGCATTATTATGTGGGGCACAGTGTGGCATATATGTGGGGGGACAGTGGTGGCATTATTATGTGGGGGGCACAGTGGTGGCATATTATGTGGGGGGCACAGTGGTGGCATTTTTGTGGGGGGGCACAGTGGTGGCATTATTATGTGGGGGCACAGTGGTGGCATTATTATGTGGGGGCACAGTGGTGACATTATTATGTGGGGGCACAGATGGTGGCATTATTATGTGGGGGGCACAGTGTGGCATATATGTGGGGCACAGTGGTGCATTATTATGTGGGGGGCACAGTGGTGCATTATTATGTGGGGGCACAGTGGTGTGCATTATTATGTGGGGGGCACAGTGGTGGCATTATTATGTGGGGGCACAGTGGTGGCATTATTATGTGGGGGGCACAGTGGTGGCATTATTATGTGGGGGGCACAGTGGTGGCATTATTATGTGGGGGGCACAGTGGTGGCATTATTATGTGGGGCGGTAAGAGGAGCTCTGGTTTTGTACCCAGTCAGATGTGTCTTTGTTGTAACCTCTACAGATGAGCCCTGGCTGGAGAAGTGTCATGGGATGGGGAAAATGAGCGTCACCATCTATAGCTGCACTGTAACCTCTTTATGTGTTTCAGGACTGGTATCTACCACTGTATGGTCACCTTATGGGGGTAATATTGGTGTTGGTCCGAGTGCGATCTGATGTTTTGATGGACCGAAAATATGGTCGTCTGCATGAGCCCTTAGGGAGCAACGTCAAAGGTGTACTCACGGTACCTGGTTAGGGGCTACCTCCCCTGAGCGAAACCCTAGCTTCACCTCTGGGGCTAGCTGTGTGCAGAGTTGCTGCCTCTGAATGGAAACAAGTGAACCCAGTCACTGACAGCAAGCAGGGAGAGAGAGGACCCCCCGTCGCTGCGCTGCAACATTGGGCGGTTGTATTGAGTAATTGCCATTCATGCATTTCTCCTAACATCCAAATCAAGGATGACAGGACCAGGGGCGATCACCGGCAATCACAGGCGGAATATTGAGAAATGTGCGGCCATGTGGTCCCAACATGTGTCCTGTCCGTGTGCGGTGCCCGGTGGTACGGACGGGATTGTTCATAACCGGAGAAAGAAGTTGATAAAAGAAGTGGCTCATAAGTGGAGAAAGAAGATGATGAAAGTAGTGGATCATCGCGGAGAAAGAAGTTGATAAAAGAAGTGGCTCATAAGTGGAGAAAGAAGATGATGAAAGTAGTGGATTATAGGCAGATAAAGAAGCTGATAAAAGATGAGGCTCATAAGTGGAGAAAGAAGATGATGAACGTAGTGAATCATAAACAGAGAAAGAAGCTGATAAAAGAAGTGGCTCATAAGTGGAGAAAGAAGATGATGAAAGTAGTGGATTATAGGCAGATAAAGAAGCTGATAAAAGATGAGGCTCATAAGTGGAGAAAGAAGATGATGAACGTAGTTGATTATAGGCAGATAAAGAAGCTGATAAAAGAAATGGCTCATAAGTGGAGAAAGAAGATGATGAAAGTAGTGGATCATAAACAGAGAAAGAAGCTGATAAAAGAAGAGGCTCATAAGTGGAGAAAGAAGATGATGAACGTAGTGGATCATAAACAGAGAAAGAAGCTGATAAAAGAAGAGGCTCATAAGTGGAGAAAGAAGATGATGAACGTAGTGGATCATAAACAGAGAAAGTAGCTGATAAAAGAAGAGGCTCATAAGTGGAGAAAGAAGATGATGAAAGTAGTGGATTATAGGCAGATAAAGAAGCTGATAAAAGAAATGGCTTATAAGTGGAGAAAGAAGATGATGAAAGTAGTGGATCATAAACAGAGAAAGAAGCTGATAAAAGAAGAGGCTCATAAGTGGAGAAAGAAGATGATGAACGTAGTGGATCATAAACAGAGAAAGAAGCTGATAAAAGAAGAGGCTCATAAGTGGAGAAAGAAGATGATGAACGTAGTGGATCATAAACAGAGAAAGTAGCTGATAAAAGAAGAGGCTCATAAGTGGAGAAAGAAGATGATGAAAGTAGTGGATTATAGGCAGATAAAGAAGCTGATAAAAGAAATGGCTCATAAGTGGAGAAAGAAGATGATGAAAGTAGTGGATCATAAACAGAGAAAGAAGCTGATAAAAGAAGAGGCTCATAAGTGGAGAAAGAAGATGATGAACGTAGTGGATCATAAACAGAGAAAGAAGCTGATAAAAGAAGAGGCTCATAAGTGGAGAAAGAAGATGATGAACGTAGTGGATCATAAACAGAGAAAGTAGCTGATAAAAGAAGAGGCTCATAAGTGGAGAAAGAAGATGATGAAAGTAGTGGATTATAGGCAGATAAAGAAGCTGATAAAAGAAATGGCTCATAAGTGGAGAAAGAAGATGATGAACGTGGTGTATCATCAGCGGAGAAAGAAGCTAATAAAAGAAGAGGCTCATAAGTGGAGAAAGAAGATGATGAACGTAGTGGATCATAAACAGAGAAAGTAGCTGATAAAAGAAGAGGCTCATAAGTGGAGAAAGAAGATGATGAAAGTAGTGGATTATAGGCAGATAAAGAAGCTGATAAAAGAAATGGCTCATAAGTGGAGAAAGAAGATGATGAACGTAGTGGATCATCGCGGAGAAAGAAGCTAATAAAAGAAGAGGCTCATAAGTTTTGGATAGGAAGGAGGTTACATTTCAGACTACGGAACGACACAAATTCACCGGATGACCGCGCGCCGGCATTAACCCTTCTGATGCACGGAACCCGAGAGGTAAAGGGTTAAATAGAAGTAGACGACGTTGTGTAAGTGCTGGATCCATGAAGTGAGGCTTCTCTGAGGGTCTTTGTTCCCCGGGTCCCCGGGGCCCATCGGACGTCTCTTATCAGGAGACATCTCAGCTCCATTCATCTCGGCTGAGTCCAAAGCGGATTCTCATGATGTCACCCGGATACTACAACTCTCATCATCTGCGGAACAGAAGATCCTGAGGACAATCACTGACCATAATGGATGTGACATTCACCCCAGACGTCTGACCACAGACAATAGGGAGGAGTGAGGTGTGATGTATCCAAGAGGATTAGATACACAGCTCAGCAGACAGTATCACACCTGATAGGATTAGATACACTGCTTTGATTCACCAGTTCATCAGTACCTATGATCGGCTTAGATACGCTATATTATGTATGTTGTGGAGTCTCTGGCTGTGATACCCGGCAGCACATGGCGGCTGTACCGTGCGATGCAGTAATGTCTACACGGATGTTGGCCCCAGGGGCCCCGGTGTCATCCCTGATCTCACAGATTGCGCTGATCCAGAGCAGATCCCACCCCTGAAACAAACACCCCCTTATAGAGGGACGCAGACCCTCCGCTCCACACACAAAAAAACAAAAAAACATTTTTTGTGTTTTTCGGTGTCATCTGTTTCCATTTAGAGCTAATTTAATATGTTGGTAAAACAAACTTTGTATGGAGGCGGCACAGATAAGGCCTGTGTAATCGCTCCTACTGTGCAGGGAGACGCTGATTGGATTGGATTTTAATTTGCGGTGTCACTATGGTTTCTATAAAGGCTCCAGAATAAACTGTTATGACAAGGAAAAGATTGAGATATGCAAATACCAAGTCCAGAAGGGTGAGAGGCCGACATGACGGCTTATATGTTATGTCTCCGCAGGAAGACGCTCAGATGGAACTGGGAAACTTATTACTATTGGTGCAATGTGGCTATGTCAGCTTTTTTTCCATTTATGAGCCACTTCTTTTATAATCTTCTTTCTCTGCTTATGATTCACCACGTTCATCATCTTCTTTCTCCACTTATGAGCCACTTCTTTTATCAGTGTCATTCTCTGCTTGTGATCCACTACTTTCATCATCTTCTTTCTCCACTTATGAGCCACTTCTTTTATCAGCCTTTTTCTCCGCTGATGATCCACCATGTTCATCATCTTCTTTCTCCACTTATGAGCCACTTTTATCAGTTTCTTTCTCTGCTTATGATCCACTATGTTCATCATCTTCTTTCTCCACTTATGAGCCACTTCCTTTATCAGCTTCTTTCTCTGCTTATGATTCACTATAGTCATCATCTTCTTTCTCCACTTATGAGCCACTTCTTTTATCAGCTTCTTTCTCCGCTTATGATCCACTATGTTTCATTACCTTCTTTCTCCACTTATGAGCCACTTCTTAAATTACCTTCTTTCACCATTTTATTCTTAGCTTCTTTTTCCACTTAGGAGCCACATCTTTTATCTGCCTCTTTCTTCACTTATGAGCCATTTATATCAGCTTATTTCTTCACTTACCAGCCACTTCTCTGCCACTAGAACTCATCATTGACTATATCCCTTATAGAATATGCAAAAATCATAAAAATGTTTTCAATGATTCCTGTCATCCTAACAGATGAATACATTAATGTATAGTGTAGATGAAGATAAAAAAAAGTATATTTTATCAGCTTCTTTTCCATTTGTGAGCAACTTCTTTTATGAGTTTCTTTCTCCACTTATGAGTCACTTCTTAAACTACCTCTTTCTTCACTTATGAGCCATTTTTATCAGCTCCTTTTTTCTCTTACAAGCCACTTCTCTGCCACTAGAACTAATAATTGACTAATTGTATAATTGAATAGAATATACAAAAATCATAACTTAAAAATGTTTTCAATGATCCCTGTCATCTTAACAAATTGTTGCATAGGTGAAAATAAAACGTTTTGTAACATATTTTATTAACTTCATTATTCACTTATGAGACACTTTTATCAGCTTCTTTCTTTACTTTTGAGACACTTTTCTGCCACTATAACTATCCCCTATCTCATAGAATATACAAAAATCATAATTTAAAACAATTAATATTCTATCAGCTTCTTTCTCTGCTTATGATCCACTATTTTCATTATCTTCTTTCTCCACTTATGAGACACTTCTGAAATTACCTTCCTTCATCACTTTATTATTAGCTTCTTTCTCCTCTTATGAGCCACTTATTTTATCAGTTTCCTTCTCCACTTATGAGCCACTTCTTTTATCTGCCTCTTTCTTCACTTATGAGCCATTTTTATCAGCTCCTTTCTTCACTTACAAGCCACATCTCAACCACTAGAAGTCATCATTGACTATCTCTTAAAGAATTTACAAAAATCATACCTAAAAAAATTCTTCAATGATCCCTGTCATCATAACAAATTATTGCATTAATGAATAGTGTAGTGAATATAAGAAATCTTGTAACATATTTCATCAGCTTCTTTCTTCACTTATGAGACACTTTTCTGCAACTAGAACTCATCATTGACTATCCCTTATCTTATAGAATCTACAAAAATCATAATTTAAAACAATTCATATTTTATCAGCTGCTTGTTCCACTTATAAGCCACTTCTTTTATCAGTTTCTTTCTGCACTTATGAGCCACTTCTTTATCAGTCTCTATCTTCCCTTCTTTCTTCACTTACAAGCCACTTCTTCCCTACCACTCAAACTCATCATTGACTACCTTTTATAGAATATACTAAATCCTAATTTAATTTTATTCTAAGTAATCACTGTCATGTTAACACATTTTTGCATAAATGAATAGTGTAG
Organism: Allobates femoralis; assembly: GCA_033576535.1. Taxonomy (NCBI): domain Eukaryota; kingdom Metazoa; phylum Chordata; class Amphibia; order Anura; family Aromobatidae; genus Allobates; species Allobates femoralis. The sequence goes on from JARQOC010000005.1 coordinate 556,052,166, forward strand.
GTGAATATAAGAAATGTAACATATTTTATCAGCTTTTTTTATGAACCACCTACTTTATCAGTTTTTTCGACTTACAAGCCACTTCTTTTATTAGTTTCTTTCTCCACTTATGAGCCACATCTTTTATCAGTTTCTTTTTCCATGTATAAGTCACTTCTTTTATCAGCTTCTTTCTCCACTTCAGAGAAAAGAACACAAGACCTAGAGTCACATATGGGGGAGAGCAGAGAAAAGAACATAGGACCTACAGTCACATATGGGGGAGGTCAAAGAAAAGAGCACAGGACCTACAGTCACATATGGGGGAGGTCAGAGAAAAAAGCACAGGACCTACAGTCACATATGGAGGAGGTCAGAGAAAAGAGCACAGGATCTACAGTCACATATGGGGGAGGTCAGAGAAAAGAGCACAGGATCTACAGTCACATATGGGGGAGGTCAGAGAAAAAAGCACAGGACCTACAATCACATATGGGGAGGTCAGAGAAAAGAGCACAGGATCTACAGTCACATATGGGGGAGGTCAGAGAAAAGAACACAGGATCTACAGTCACATATGGTGGAGGTCAGAGAACAGAACACAGGACCTACAGTCACATATGGGGGAGGTCAGAGAAAAGAGCACAGGATCTACAGTCACATATGGTGGAGATCAGAGAAAAGAACACAGGACCTACAGTCACATATGATGGAGGTCAGAGAAAAGAACACATGATCTACAGCCACATATGGTGCAGGGCAGAGAAAAGAGCACAGGACCTACAGTCACATATGGGGGAGGGCAGAGAAAAGAGCACAGGACCTACAGTCATATACAGTTGTTGCCAAAAGTATTGACACCCCTGCAATTCTGTCAGATAATACTCAGTTTCTTCCTGAAAATGATTGCAATCACAAATTCTTTGGTATTATTATCTTCATTTCATTTGTCTTCAATGAAAAAACACAAAAGAGAATGAAGCAAAAAGCAAAACATTGATCATTTCACACAAAACATTCAGGTCTTTGGAGATGGACTTGTAGCCTTGAGATTGCTCATGCTTCCTCACAATTTGGTTTCTCAAGTCCTCAGACAGTTCTTTGGTCTTCTTTCTTTTCTCCATGCTCAATGTGGTACACACAAGGACACAGGACAGAGGTTGAGTCAACTTTAATCCATGTCAACTGGCTGCAAGTGTGATTTAGTTATTGCCAACACCTGTTAGGTGCCACAGGTAAGTTACAGGTGCTGTTAATTACACAAATTAGAGAATCATCACATGATTTTTCTAAGGGTGCCAATACTTTTGTCCACCCCCTTTTTTATGTTTGGTGTGGAATTAGATCCAATTTGGCTTTAGGACAATTCTTTTTGTGTTTTTTTCATTGAAGACAAATTAAATGAAGATAATAATACCAAAGAATTTGTGATTGCAATCATTTTCAGGAAGAAACTGAGTATTATCTGACAGAATTGCAGGGGTGTCAATACTTTTGGCCACAACTGTATGTTGGAAGTCAGAGAAAAGAACACAGGACCTACAGTGATATATGGGGGAGGTCAGAAAAAAGAGCACAGGGGCTACAGTCACATATGGGAAGGTCAGAGAAAATAACACAGGACCAACAGTCCCTCATTGACTTCAAGACAGCACTGACCACGGCAAATCAAGCTTTCTTCTCGTCTCTCATTAGCTCCCTCTCCCACAATCCCAAGCAACTTTTCATAACCTTTAATGCCCTACTCCGTCCCCCCGCACCCTCTCCCTCTCCCCTCATCATCGCCAACGACTTTGCCAGCTTCTTTAAACAGAAGATCGACAAGATCAGAGAAAGCTTCGATTCCCAATCCCCTCAGCCCTCCCTCTCTATCACCCAACCCCCCTCGACTAAAAGTAACTTCTCCTCCATGACTGAAGTGCACCTCTCCTCCCTTCTAGCACGATCACACCTCATCACTTGTGCCCTCGACCCTCTCCCCTCCCATCTCATCCCTAATCTCACCACTGTCCCTGCCCTAACCCATCTCTTCAACATATCTCTTACCACCGGCGTCTTCCCCTCATCCTTCAAACATGCCCTCATCACACCCATCCTCAAAAAACCCTCCTTTGACCCCGCAACAGTCTCCAACTATCGTCCCCTATCTCTCCTCCCCTTTACCTCAAGATTGCTTGAACAACATGTCTACTCCGAACTGTCCTCCCATCTCTCCTCGTGCTCCCTCTTTGACTGCCTGCAATCCGGTTTCCGAGCCCACCACTCAACCGAAACAGCCCTAACCAAAGTCACCAACGACCTACTGACCGCCAAGAGCAAGCGACACTACTCCATTCTTCTCCTCCTCGAGCTCTCTGCTGCCTTCGACACTGTCGACCATTCCCTCCTGCTTCAAATTCTAGAATCCCTTGGCATCACTGACCTGGCCCTCTCCTGGATCTCCTCATACCTAACAGACCGGACCTTCAACGTCACCCACTCCCACACATCCTCCTCGCCCCACCCCGAATCTGTTTGAGTTCCCCAAGGCTCAGTCCTGGGACCCTTACTCTTCTCCATCTACACCCTCGGCCTAGGCCAACTCATCGAGTCCCATGGCCTCCAATACCACCTCTACGCTGACGACACCCAGCTCTACCTCTCCGGCCCTGACATCATCTCCCTACTATCCAAAATCCCACACTGCCTGTCTGCCATCTCATCCTTCTTCTCCGCTCGTTTCTTCAAACTAAACATGGATAAAATCGAGTTCATCGTCTTCCCCCCAAGTTGCTCTTCCCCCCTACCCGACATAACCATCATGGTCAACGACTGCACACTCACCTGTCCCCCACGCCAAGTGCCTCGGTGTAATCCTCGACTATGCCCTCTCCTTCAATCCAGGCCCTCGCCACCTCCTGCCTCCTCCAGCTTAAAAACATCTCACAGATCCGCTCTTTCCTTGACCATGACACTGCCAAAACACTTGTCCACGCCCTCATTATCTCCCACCTCGACTACTGCAACCTCCTGTTCACCGGCCTCCCCGCTTCATCCCTTGCACCCCTCCGAACCATCCTCAATTCCGCTGCCCGACTCATCCACCTGTCGCCCCGTTACTCCCCCGTCTCCCCCCTCTGCCAAGCCCTCCACTGGCTCCCTACTTCCTAGAGATCTAAGTTCAAAACCCTAACCCTGACATACAAGGCCATTCACAACCTGTCCTCTCCATACATCTCCGACTTGGTCTCCCGATACCAGCCCTCACGCAATCTGCGCTCCTCTCAAGAACTCCTTCTTTTCTCCTCCCGTATCTCCACCTCCCACAACCGCACACAAGACTTCTCTCGTGCATCCGCCATACTCTGGAACTCTCTTCCCCACCACATCAGACACTCCCCTACCCTGAGAACCTTCAAGAAAAACCTGAAGACCCACCTCTTCCTTCAAGCCTATAGCCCACACTGAGACCTAATCCGCTGCACCATCTCACCTCTCCCCCTCCTACTGTCTCCCACCCATCCCCTATAGACTGTGAGCCCTTGTGGACAGGATCTTTGCCCTAATGTACCTGTATGATTTATTCGTCGTTATTTATGTTCTCATCCTTGTTCTGCCCTTACACATGTAAAGCGCCATGGAACCAATGGCGCTATATAAATAAATAATAATAACATATGGGGGAGGTCAGAGAAAAGAGCACATGACATACAGTCACATATGGAGGAGGTCAGAGAAAAGAGCACAGGACCTACAGTCACACATGGGGAAGGTCAGAAAAAAGAGTACAAGACCTACAGTCACATATGGAGGAGGTCAGAGAAAAGAGCACAGGACCTACAGTCACATATGGGGGAGGTCAGAGAAAAGAGCACAGGACCTACAGTCTCATATGGGGGAGGGCAGAGAAGAGAGCACATAACCTACAGTCACATATGGTGGAGGTCAGAGAAAAGAGCACAGGACCTACAGTCACATATGGTGCAGGGCAGAGAAAAGAACACAGGACCTACAGTCACATACAGTAGAGCACAGGACCTACAGTCACATATGGTGCAGGGCAGAGAAAAGAACACAGGACCTACAGTCACATACAGTAGAGGACAGAGAAAAGAGCACAGGACCTACAGTCACATACAGTAGAGGGCAGAGAAAAGAGCACAGGACCTACCGTCATATATGGTGGAGGTCAGAGAAAAGAGCACAGGACCTACAGTCACATATAGTAGAGGGCAGAGAAAAGAGCACAGTACCTACAGTCATATATATAGAAAAGGTGTAGAATCCGGTGCCACAAAATTCCTTTTTATTTTCAAAATTTTTAAAAATCACACATGCTCCAGAGGAGCTCCTGGACGCGTTTCGTGGGTCTAGCCCACTTAATCGTCAGTACAATGGCAATACAGACAAAAAGAATATATACAATTTAAAAGCAAAAAACAGCCCCCTCTCGCATGTGTGACAAATATACATCAATTATTTCTAACCAATCACATACCTGCAGGTTCTAAAAGAGTTAAAGGGAAAATTAAGTGGGGAAGAAGAGGGGGAGGGGAGGAAAAGAGAAAGAAAGGAAAAAGAGCTGATAACAGAAAGTAAAAGAGAAAAAAAAAAAAAAAAAAAAAAATTAAAGAAGGAATGAAAGCGAGGGAAAGAGGAAAAGAGCTGATAACAGAAAGTAAAAGAGAGAGAAAAAAAAAAAAAAAAAAAGGGGGGGGGAGAGAGGGGGGGGAGAAGAACAGAGCAAAGAACTGATATATTAGCAATGCAAATACATGGTAAACATTACAGGTGTAGAAATCTAAAGATAACCACAACAAAGATCTTTCTTTCTTATTGTAAGTCACCAACTACAAGGCTATTACATTTTAGAAATAGTATATTCCAAGAGAAAAGGTATAATCCTCCAACCACATAACAGTAGGGGGATCCCACTAAGATTTCATTCACAGAATACATAGACATATACCTCCTTTCCCAATGGATTATTCATACATTATGTATAGCCATCGTATTGCAAGTGCACTCAATATGTATTATACAAAGGAGCAAATACCATAAAAGAGACATAGGGTGCAGGATCAATAAAAGTATAACAAATCTGATCTATAGTTCAGACCCTGTGGAATCCGTGCATCAAGCCGCAGGATCCATAATTTTTCCTGGTTATGTAGTGCTTTCTCCCAATTACCCCCCCTATATGGACGGGGTATCCTCTCTATGCCTCTGATCTTCAAAGTTTTAAGGTCCCCTGCATGGAAATCCCTAAAATGGCGCGATAAACCTGACAAGCCCGTTCTATTGGCCTTTGAATTGGGATTTGCCCCTGTAATGTGCTCCGACATCCTTACCTTAAGGGATCTGATAGTGCAACCTATGTAATATTTGTTACAGCTACTACACGTAGCCATGTATGTGTGGAAGGTACCTGGACGACCTGATCTTTATTTGGGGGGTTCCGTCCTGGATATCTCCCTCACCATCGCCCGCCCAAATGTTGGAATATTTTCATACAAATGATTTCAATCTACGATTTACAATGGAGGTACATGGAACTGAAACTCCGTTCCTGGATGTGTATTTAGTGGGTAATGTAAGAACAGGAAAAATTACATCTAGATTGTATCGCAAACCCATTAGTGGGAACTCGGTCCTTAGAGCAGAAAGTAACCACCCTAAGCATGTGATTAAGAATCTGCCGGTAGGGGAATTAATAAGAGCAAGACGCAACTGCACCACACATGTGGATTTCATGAATGAAGCTGATGTTATGACTAAAAGGTTACGATCAAGAGGATACAAAAAATGGATGATAGATAGAGCAGTGAATATTGCCGAATCAAGGAGCAGGGAATCCCTCCTGGCACAGAAAGAACGAGAAGCCCCTCCGGGACCAATAGTACCGACCTTCTCAACACCCTTTAGCAACCAGTACTACGACATCAAACACATCTTTTTAAAGAATCTCCCCATATTATATCAGGATAGTAAATTATCAGCTATTTTAGATTCAGGATGTAGGGTGGTCCCTAGGAAAGGGAAAGATTTGGGGAATTACTTGTCTCCTAGTATTTATCTGGAAAAAAGAACCCAAAGGAAGACTTGGTTGAACTATAGGGGGATGTTTAAATGTGGTGAAAATAGGTGCACCATGTGTAAATACGTGGATATGGGTGAAACCTTTTGCAATAATCGAACTGGGAAGCAATATAGAATATCTACCTATATCAATTGTAACACGTCCCACGTAGTATACATGGCTACGTGTAGTAGCTGTAACAAATATTACATATGTTGCACTATCAGATCCCTTAAGGTAAGGATGTCGGAGCACATTACAGGGGCAAATCCCAATTCAAAGGCCAATAGAACGGGCTTGTCAGGTTTATCGCGCCATTTTAGGGATTTCCATGCAGGGGACCTTAAAACTTTGAAGATCAGAGGCATAGAGAGGATACCCCGTCCATATAGGGGGGGTAATTGGGAGAAAGCACTACATAACCAGGAAAAATTATGGATCCTGCGGCTTGATGCACGGATTCCACAGGGTCTGAACTATAGATCAGATTTGTTATACTTTTATTGATCCTGCACCCTATGTCTCTTTTATGGTATTTGCTCCTTTGTATAATACATATTGAGTGCACTTGCAATACGATGGCTATACATAATGTATGAATAATCCATTGGGAAAGGAGGTATATGTCTATGTATTCTGTGAATGAAATCTTAGTGGGATCCCCCTACTGTTATGTGGTTGGAGGATTATACCTTTTCTCTTGGAATATACTATTTCTAAAATGTAATAGCCTTGTAGTTGGTGACTTACAATAAGAAAGAAAGATCTTTGTTGTGGTTATCTTTAGATTTCTACACCTGTAATGTTTACCATGTATTTGCATTGCTAATATATCAGTTCTTTGCTCTGTTCTTCTCCCCCCCCTCTCTCCCCCCCTTTTTTTTTTTTTTTTTTTTCTCTCTCTTTAACTTTCTGTTATCAGCTCTTTTCCTCTTTCCCTCGCTTTCATTCCTTCTTTAAATTTTTTTTTTTTTTTTCTCTTTTACTTTCTGTTATCAGCTCTTTTCCTCTCTTTCCCTCCCCTTCATTCCTTCTCTCTATTTTTTTTTTTTCTCTCTCTTTTACTTTCTGTTATCAGCTCTTTTCCTCTTTCCCTCGCTTTCATTCCTTCTTTAAATTTTTTTTTTTTTTTTCTCTTTTACTTTCTGTTATCAGCTCTTTTTCCTTTCTTTCTCTTTTCTCTCCCTCCCCCTCTTCTTCCCCACTTAATTTTCCCTTTAACTCTTTTAGAACCTGCAGGTATGTGATTGGTTAGAAATAATTGATGTATATTTGTCACACATGCGAGAGGGGGCTGTTTTTTGCTTTTAAATTGTATATATTCTTTTTGTCTGTATTGCCATTGTACTGACGATTAAGTGGGCTAGACCCACGAAACGCGTCCAGGAGCTCCTCTGGAGCATGTGTGATTTTTAAAAATTTTGAAAATAAAAAGGAATTTTGTGGCACCGGATTCTACACCTTTTCTATTGCTACTGGTGGTTGCCAAGCCACTTTCCGGTTTGCCTGGGAGTCCTGGGAATATTAGGTGGTTGGAGCTAGTCCTTTTTTTTGATTTGCTACAGTCATATATGGTGGAGGTCAGAGAAAAGAGCACAGGACCTACAGTCACATGTGGGGGAGGGCAGAGAAAAGAGCACAGGACCTACAGTCACACATGGGACAGGTCAGAGAAAAGAGCACAGGACCTACAGTCACATATTGGGAGGTCAGAGAAAAGAGCACAAGACCTACGGTCACATATGGGGGAGGTCAGAGAAAAGAGCACAGGACCTACAATCAAATATAGGGAGGTCAGAGATGTTTTGGGCTGTTTTGCTGCCTCTGGCACTGGGGGCCTTTACTATGCACAAGACATCATGAAATCTGAAGATACCAAAGTATCTTGGTGTCAATGTAGACCCGGGTGTCAAAAAGCTGGGGGTGTCCTAGGTCAGGGGTCTCCAGCAGGTGAATGACCCCAAACATCAAGAAGCCCCAGAAATGGAGGAAACAAAGCGCTGAAGAGATCTGAAGTGTCAGCAATGAGTCCGGATCTAAATCCCATTGATCACCTGTGGAGAGATCTGAAAATTGGGAGAAGACGAGAGACCGGGAGCAGATTATAAAGAAGAGGAGAAACTCCAGAGAGAAGAAGAAGCTTCTCAAAATCGTACTTTTCTCTTTGTATAAGGAGTTTTTAAAGATTTTCTTTTGTTCTTGAAATGGGTTTGAAATATACTTGGTGGGAAAACGAAAGTCCATGTCTCTACTTTGTGATGGATCCAGAAGAAGAACAATAAAGGAAAACTTTTCCAAAACTCTTCTTCAGTCCAGCAAAAACTCCCAAGAAAAGGAAAAGAAGACATTTCTGGTTGTAGCACTGATGCTTGCACATCTCCTCCAGGCGGCATGGTAAGGACCTGCTGATGGAGTGAAGACTTTGCGTTTAACAAAGAAAAAAAAATCAACTTTTTGCCAGAAAAAAAATGTCTTCCCCGAGGTGTTAATATAACGCTGAAATAAAAGATATCTTGTTCGAGCTGTAACCTCATCGTGCCGCCAACTGGAGGCTGATAATGTTACTTTCTGACCACGCTCCAGAATACGCCAGATCTGGCTACTTCGACATGTTCAAACCCAGGAAAGTATTCCTTTAAATCCTTTCCAGCTTTTTTTTTTATTCTCATATGGACAAAATCCTGGAAAATATTAATGACTAACATCTGCCAGGATTGAGAGCAATGCAGCAAATCCGCATATCAAACACACAATGTGTCTTCATTTAAGCCGGACCCGGGTGTTGATAGTTTGACACATTTTTATTATAAGTCAGGGGCTGAAGGGCTCGATCAATCAATGGCGAGGGCGCGCTCTGCTCCCAGACCTTAATGCGATATAGGTTTATTGTAAAGCGTGTATGACATGGGGACGTCCTGTAACAGTTTGCCAGAGCTCCCCCTAGAGGCCAGGGCAGTTTACTCTTCATCAGGATAAAATGGGGTTATGAGGGTTGGGCAGATAAGGCAGCTGCTCAGGGCTCCACTTAGGAGGAGGTGACATTGATAGTTTAAGGTTACATTTTTCTTTCTCAATGTGTTTCTCCAAGTTGTAAATGTGCATTAAGTGTCCACGTTTTTGAGACTTTTCTTGCGTAAATGTAAAAAATTAAGAGAAAATTTATCATAGTTTCCCAGCAGGGGTGGGCCGTGCCAGGAGGCAAAGATGCATATGCCCCCCAGGCCGGACATTTCTTGTGTAAATGTAAAAAATTAAGAGAAAATTTATCATAGTTTCCCAGCAGGGGTGGGCCGTGCCAGGAGGCAAAGATGCATATGCCCCCCAGGCCGGACTTTTCTTGCGTAATGTAAAAAATTAAGAGAGAATTTATCATAGTCTCCTAGCAGTGGTGGGCCGGGCCAGGAGGCAAAGATGCATATGCCCCCCAGGCCGGTCCCCAGGCGGCTGCTTGGGGCCGCCGGAGGACCGACACTGTGTCTTTAATTAAAGCATCCCTGGTGGCCGGGAGGCTCTCCTAGGATACGTGTTTAGGCCAAAATTATTATAATAAGGAGTTTGATGATTGCTTCCTAAAGGTGGCGCTAGAGTTCATCCACTTCTTCATTGAAGTGACAATTTGCATACTGCGGCTATAAGCGTCCTCATCAACTTATCTGTCTCCTTATGGCTGCAGGGAAAGGTAGACAGCTAGTTCCCCAGACCTATAATAAAGAGGGAAATGTTGCAAAGTCTACTGTGGCTCAAAGCAGGAAGAGAAAGATTGGGGCAAGGTCAAAGTCAAAGATTGGAAGTTTGGAAATACGTCTGATTGATCACAGGGACTCACTAGATGAAAAATGTGGCAAAATGTTGTGTTCCTTTACAAACCCCTTAGGTTGACTTACTTTGTTCCACTTTTTTGCCTACATTTTGGGGAATTTACTTACACTTTAAGCCATACCTGTTTCATCCTAAGCCACATCCCTTTTTCTAATGAGCCAAAAAAAAGTGTCCACAGCATCATTCAGCGGTCCAGTTTTCACGACAATGTGATGACACTACTGTGTCTAGGGACAAGTATTGTCCTCCCCCTTACTCATGGACTTTGAGTCCCTTCCACCACAACACTAACGAACCATTTATTCATCAAGCGCATGTTTTTTTAATACTAATATTTTATAGATTTACCTTTACTCTACTTTTTGTGTTTTGTTTTCCTCAAAAATATGAAATAAATGTAAAACAATAAAGCTAGACAATGCTTTATTTTTTCATTACAGTTTAGTTTTCATGTAACAATTGTATTACTCTAGCATTAACTCTCTCCTAAAGCCTCATCCTTGTCTTGAACAAAGCTAAACGTAAGACCTAACCCTATTCCTATCTCAAGCCGCTACCTTCGCTTTATAGCTAACCCTTAACTTTAGAACTAACCCTATCCTTACCCCAAGCCCTAACCTTCCCTATAAGTCTAACGCTAACCTTAGCCCTAACTCTATCTCTACCCCAGACCGAACCTACACTATACATTTAACCCTAACCTTAGCCCTAACCCTATATCTACCTACTCCAAGCACTATCCTTCACTTTAAGTCTAACCCTAACTCTAGAACTAACCCTATCCCTACCCCAAGACCTAACTTTCTCTTTAAGTCTAACCGTAACCTTAGCCTGAACCCTTTCTCTACCTCAATCCAGAACCTACCTTATATGTCTAACCCTAACCTTAGCCTGAACCCTATCTCTACCTCAATCCATAACCTACCTTATAAGTCTAACCCTAACCTTAGCCTGAACCCTTTCTCTACCTCAATCCCGAACCTACCTTATAAGTCTAACCCTAACCTTAGCCTGAACCCTATCTCTACCTCAATCCATAACCTACCTTATAAGTCTAACCCTAACCTTAGCCTGAACCCTTTCTCTACCTCAATCCCTAACCTACCTTATAAGTCTAACCATAAACTTGGCCCAACTCTATCTCTACCTCAAGTCCTAACCTTTGCTTTAAGTCTAACCCTAACCTTAGCTGTAACTATATCCCTACCCCAAACCCTTACCTTTGCTTTAAGTCTAAGCCTAAATTTAACTTTAGCCCTAACCCTGTCCCTACACCAATCCCTAACTTTTGCCTTAAATCTAACCCTAACTTTAGAACTAACCCTATCCCTACCCCAAGCCCTAACTTTCCCATTAAGCCTAACCCTAACCCTATCTCTACCTCAAGCCCTAACTTTCCCTTTAAAGTCTAACCCTAACCTTAGCCCTAATCATATCCCTACCCTGAGCCCTTACCTTTTATTTAAGTCTAACCCTAAGTTTAACCTGAACCCTAACCCTGTCCCTATCCCAGGCCCTAAACTTCACTTTAAGTCTAGCTCTAACTCTAAGATTAACCCTAGCCCTAACCTAACCCTAGCCTTACAATTAATTCTAGCCTTAACCTAATCCTAGCCCTAACTATAGTTATGGTTAGAAAAATTGTAAAAACATAGAAAGCAGCTCTTAGTAATGAATGAAGATAATACTGAAATAGTGTCATGAGTGTCTCCTGTCTTTGGGAGATTTGTGACCTCTATGGGGTTTGAGGTTCACATGAGTTTATAAAACTCAGGATTTTAAATGCCATTGCTTTCTTTTGGACTCACAAGTGTTAATGTAATTTTCCTTGCTGGTAGTTCCTGTTTAGTTCATCTCAGCTACAGAATTTTGTGATCACTCCCCTTCCCTTTAAATAGTCACATGATCTATCACCTGATTTTGGTATAGATTTATTCTATTCTGACCATCTTGAAGGAAGGAAGCTTGGTTTAGTTACTGGAGTTCTGTTGTTGGAGCTGTGTAGTCTGCAGTCCTGGTGTTTGGCTGCAGCTATCAAGTTTGTTGTGTGTTCTTTATCGTCTATGTTGCCTGTCTGTCTACCTTCCCCTGTGCTGTATTACAGTAACAGTGATGTTTAGTACTTACCGGCCTTCGCACTAAACAGGGTGAGTGGAGGGACAGCTCAGGGACTAGGCATGTGATGTCGGCAGGGGGATGGCCCCACTGAGGGACGATAGGGGAGCTCTGGGGCTAGACACAGGCTAGTGTCAGGAGGTGTCCCATCCCCCATCCCTAATGTCAGGGTCTTTTTCTTTCTTTACACCCCATTGTAAACCCTGTGTTGCGCAGCGCGCTGGATATTCCATAGTCTAAGCGTGACATTATTACAGGTCCATAGCATTATTTCCGTGTCTTGATGGCTGAGGCTGCGGCTATTGCAGACCTGATCCAGATCCTCATGCAGGAGATTATGGGTCTGTGGTCACAGGTGCTGCAGCAAATTGCGGGTCTGCTGGTCTCAGCTCATGACGGAACCCAACATCTTCCTCCCAGGCAGGTTTTCCGGAGGATACATTTACGGTTTTTAGAGAGGCTTGTCAATTATATTTCAAGCTCCACTATTGTTCCTCATGAAGTGAGAAAAGTGGGGATTGTAGTCTCCCTTCATTATGGAGATCCCCAGTCCTGTGCCGACCGACTTGCAGTCATTACGGCCGGTGGATGAGTCTCTTGGCTCTTGTCTATGATGACTCTGATGGTGTCTCCCTAGCTGACACCCAGGGGAATGAACCTGCTCTTATGAGTAATTATTGTCAGCTAGACTTCAAACCTCGATGGCCGCCATGGTGGAGTTTATTGCTGCTTATGAGGCTGTTAAAAAAACAGTAAGTATGAGCCTAATATTTTTCCTAGTGACCAGTGTGGAAAGTTTAAATAGGGATATGAAAAATTAAAAAACATCATAAGAAACATTTCAAGAACAAATTTAGCATAAAAATCAGATTTAAACAATGGGTCATTTTTTGATGACACATTGCCTTGAAATATCTTGGATAAGGCCAAGCAGTTCATTGGTCGTCTCCATTGCACTCAGCACTCGGGGCTCAGGGGACTAGCTTTGTCCCTTTTAATTTTGCCTAGAGATGAGCGAGCACAACCATCATCAGGTGCTTGGTGCTCAAAACAAGCAGATCGGAAGCTCGGATGGAATCAATTCGAATACCAAGTGTAATGGAAGTCAAGGAGGAACTCAAGCATTTATCAGGAAGATCTGGAAATGCTCAAGCTCCCCATTAACTTCCATTATACTTGGTACCAGAGTCAAATACTCATGTTCCCCATTGACTTCCATTATACTCGGTACACAAGACAAATGCTTGAGTTCCCCGTTGACTTCCGTTACAATCAGTACATGAGTTAAATGCTCAAGTTTCCCATTGACTTCCATTATACTCGGTGCAGGAGTCAAATACTCACATTCCCTATTTACTTCCATTACACTCGGTACTGAAGTCAAGTGCTCCATTATACTGCGTACAAGAGTCAACTTCTCGAGTTCCCATTGACTTCCATTATACTCGGTACACAAATCAAATGCTCGAGTTCCCCATTGACTTCCATTATACTCGGTACAGGAATCAAATACTCACATTCCCATTTACTTCCATTATACTTGGTACTGAAGTCAAATGCTCGAGTTCCCATTGACTTCCATTATACTTGGTACACAAGTCAAGTGCTCGAGTTCCCATTGACTTCCATTACACTCGGTACAGGAGTCAAGTGCTCGAGTTCCCCATTGACTTCCATTATACTCGGTAAAGGAGTCAAGTGCTCGAGTTCCCCATTGACTTTCGTTATACTCTGTACAAGAGTCAAGTGCTCGAGTTCCCCATTGACTTTCATTGCACTCAGTACAGGAGTCAAGTGCTCGAGTTCCCCATTGACTTTCATTGCACTCAGTACAGGAGTCAAGTGCTCGAGTTCCCCATTGACTTCCATTATACTCGGTACAGGAGTCAAATGCTCGAGTTCCCCATTGACTTCCATTATACTTGGTACACAAGTCAAGTGCTCGAGTTCCCCATTGACTTCCATTACACTCGGTACAGGAGTCAAGTGCTCGAGTTCCCCATTGACTTCCATTATACTCGGTAAAGGAGTCAAGTGCTCGAGTTCCCCATTGACTTTCGTTATACTCTGTACAAGAGTCAAGTGCTCGAGTTCCCCATTGACTTCCATTATACTCTATACAGGAGTCAAGTGCTCGAGTTCCCCATTGACTTTCATTACACTCAGTACAGGAGTCAAGTGCTCGAGTTCCCCATTGACTTCCATTATACTCGGTACAGGAGTCAAATGCTCGAGTTCCCCATTGACTTTCGTTATACTCTGTACAAGAGTCAAATGCTTGGATCCCTATTGCCTTCCATTATACTCGGTACAAGAATCAAATGCTCGAGTTCCCCATTGACTTGCATTACACTCGTTATCGAGTTGCATCAGTCTGAGCATCAACTGCTCATTTCGAGTATCGGGCATCCCTGCATGGTAGTGCTCGGTCATCACTACCTTTAAAGTATTGAGAATGTGGTGGGATGATCATGATCCCTCTGAGATTGAACCAAAAAATATCAGACGGAATTATACAAAATGCACAAACCCTTTAAACCCAGAGTCTTAGGAAAATAAAAGGCCACCGAAACAACAACCAAAAATTTCCCGAAAATCTCACCTTGTATAACAATATCACAATAGAATGAGATGTAACAAACGTCTTAATGAGGGACTGAGACTAAGCTGCCAGCATTAGAGACAGCGCGGTGCGTGACAGCCGCCAGACTGATCAGATTCTGCAGTAACATGTGCTCTGGGCCGCGTTCCAGGGGGCTGTCGAGTCAGACTTGGCAGCCGTTCCCAAGTGTTGGGAATTTATATTTGATTTACACAAAGCCCCTTAAAATAAAAATAAATAGAATTATCTAATACATACTGAACACTTCCACCTGCCGGGCACCTGCGCCTCCAAGAATGACACATCTCCGGAAAAACGGGTGAAAAATGTCACATTCTGGGCAAAGCTGACCAACAATTGGACACTTCATCTCAGAAGAGCTTCTAATGTTTAGACATAATGAGGCCAAGGAAATCGATAAACCAAAAAGAATCTGACCAGTTGGGGTCAAACTATGGATAAGATGAGGAGCCATCATCTGAGCGTGCCGTTTCATCTTCACCCAAGCACAACGCCGTCCATTGGGTTATGGATGAGCACCGTGGGAGTCGGAGCAATCAGAGGGGCACACGTTATTGAGAACTGGGCTGGATTTGCTAGGACTTCTTGCCAATTTTTTTGGAACCGGTCCAGACAAGTTTGAGGATGTCGTAGGTTGAAAAGACGTGGAGTACACACAAACCCCAACAATAAATACAGTGGCGGACCTTGACCCCAGGGGGCCCTGGTGCAGCCATGGTGAGGAGCAGGGGGGGGGGGGATAGGGTGCTGGTGGCCGTCGGCGCGGTCCGGGTTGAATGGTGCCGGGTGGTGCTGGCGGCCATCGGAGTGGAGAGGTGTTTGCGGCGGCTCTCCTACCTGCTGTGCCGCGCCGAGTGCGTTCCTGGGAGCCGGAGGGGCAGAGGAGAGGAGGGGTGGGATCAGGCAAGGGAAGCAGGAAGCTTTCTGCTTCCCTTGCCTGACCCTCCTCTCCTCTGACAACGGCTTACGGGGGTCGGCTGGGGTCCCTCCTGCAGGTTTGAAGGGGCCCCCTAGCCGGTCGGGGCCCTGGAGCAGCTGAACGAGCTGCACCACGGTAGTTCCGCCCCTGAATAAATGGGCTGTCCCAGGTAATATTGAGGATGGAACCAGCGGCATTTTAGTAATTATAGATTGGTTGTTCGCTCCCTTTTTGCTTCAGATGGCTATGCTCAAGTCGGGTCTTCGGTTGTATAGTGCTTCCTTAGCAGAGGTATAGACAATCAGATGGCACTCACCATTTGAACTCTATTTCGTTTCATATCGAGTGCACAAACACAAGGGAGGGAGGGGGAGTGGAGAAACAAGGACGACAACACTAAGTAGCACTTCTACATGTCCTAGTGCAAAACAGCTGCTGTCATCCTGGTGCCTATGCTCCCCGTCCCTCCCTTGTGTTTGTGCACCCGATATGAAATTGTTGGATAGTGCTTCCATATGTTAGTAGAGGTATAGACAATCAGATGGCACTCACCATTTGAACTCTATTTTGTTTCATATCGGGAGTGGAGAAACAAGGACGACAGCAGCTGTTTTGCACTGGGTAGCACTTCTGCATGTCCTAGTGCAAAACAGCTGCTGTCATCCTTGTGTCTCCGCTCCCCCTCCCTCCCTTGTGTTTGTGCACCCGATATGAAATTGCCATAAATAAAATGAAGCAAAGTTCAAACGGTGAGTGCCATCTGGTTCTCTATACCTCTACTTACTGCTTATGCTTGAACTGACAGATTGAGCACCGCCAGAGCTGCTTTCACTGTGCCCACCATCCGAAAGTGCAAAAGGAACGCGGCTTGCTACAGTGCATGAGAGCCTTGTCAAACAGTGCCCGGATTTTGTTTTTTATTGATTGTGCTTCCATAAGTTACCACCTCCTGTTGGTTCCTTACTACCGATTATACAATATACTAACATCCACTACAAACTGTACCAATAATAAAAACAACACAGTATAAATCATAAATAACAGTGCCATGCATCAGCCAAGTAGCATGAATTATAACACTGTACAGTGACCCCACTAATATACTCTACATCATATTATATTGAAAAGTGCCCACATAAATAAAAGCTACCATACAGTGCTCAAAAATTTATTTACGTTATTTTATCGGCCTTCAGCTCAATCTCAAGCCGTGGTGACTTGACGGAGGAAAGCTTTGTGGGAAGATTGATCTTGTGCAGCCTAGATAGGTCCACCAGAGTGTTCTCTAAGCCTTGATAGGTCCACCAGGATCATCTCCAAGCCTAAATAGGTTCACCAGGATCATCTCCAAGCCTAAATAGGCCCACCAGGGTCTTCCCCAAGCCAAAGATATGTAAACCATGGTCTTCTCCAAGCCTAGATAGATCCACAATGGTCTACTCCAAGCCTAGATAATTCCACCAGGGTCTTCTCCAATCCTAGATATGTCCACCAGGATCATCTCCAAACCTAAATAGGTTTACCAGGATCATCTCCAAGCCTAAATAGGTTTACCAGGATCATCTCCAAGCCTAAATAGGTTTACCAGGATCATCTCCAAGCCTAAATAGGTTCACCAGGATCATCTCCAAGTCTAAAAAGGTCCACCAGGGTCTTCCCCAAGCCTAGATAGGTCCACCATGGTCTACTCCAAGCCTAGATAATTCCACCAGGGTCTTCTCCAATCCTAGATATGTCCACCAGAGTCTTCTCCAAGCCTTGATAGGTCCACCAGGATCATCTCCAAGCCTAAATGGGTCCACCAGGATCATCTCCAAGCCTAAATAGGTTAACCAGGATCATCTCCAAGCCTAAAAAGGTCCACCAGGGTCTTCCTCAAGCCTAGATAGGTCTACCATGGTCTACTTCAAGCCTAGATAATTCCACCAGGGTCTTCTCCAGTCCTAGATATGTCCACCAGGGTTTTCTCCAAGCCTAGATAGGTCCACCAGAGTCTCCTCCAAGCTTAGATAGCTCCACCAAATATCTTCTCCAAGCCTAGATAGGTCCACCAGGGTCTTCTCCAAGTCTAGATAGGTACACCTGGGTCTTCTCTGCTTTTATATTGATTATTTCAAACCATTGGGTTACTTATGTTCCTCTTTACCTTGTTCCTTCTATTCTTCTGATCATGATGTCCTTCTCCAGTGATTTCTCTCTTCGTCTGATGTATAGACAAGTCGTAGCTTGGTGATCTTTGCTTCCAGTGACATGTCCGGCTTGATTTGTTCCAGTATTGATGTGTTTGCTCTTCTTGACATCCATGGTATTGATAACATCCTTCTCCAGCTCCACATTTTGAAGGTGTCAATTCCTACAAGTGACCAAATGAGAGCTGTTTACATAAACTCTGTAGTGTACTATTAGCACTATCTATAAATAACACTGCTGTATAATGTATAAAAGATTAAGATTCATTTCTAATAAAAAATTTTTCTTGGTGTTGTGTTTTTTTAAAAAAATACTTTAATAGAAATTCATGGCGGTTATGCCTAATATTGGCATGACCCCATGAATTTCGGGCTTAAGGCCAGCTGATAACACAAAGATGGCCCTAAACCCTTTATTACCCAGTGAGCCAATGCACCAGGGCCCTGGATGAGTTGGATACTGCGCCAGAGGATGGCGCTTCAATGAATGTGCCATCTTCTGGGGTGGCTGCAGACTGCAGTTTGCAGCGGTGGGAGCCCAGAAAGCTTGGGCCTCCCTGCGCTGCAGATTCCTGCCCCCAGCTGCCTAGCTGTACCTGGCTGGACATAGAAATTGCGTGAAGCCCCAGGCATTTTTTTTATTATTTCATGAAATTCATGAAATAATAAAAAATAAGGGCTTCCTTTTATTTCTGTTTCCAGCCAGGTACTAATCGGCACCCGGGGGTTCAGGAGCAGCCCGTTCCTGCCTGCTGCACATGGCTGGAAGCAAAAATATGGCGAAGCCCATGCCAAAATTTTGGGAAATAATTCATAAAACAATAATAAAAAAAAAGACACTACATTTTTGTTAACCCCTCGACCATGGTGAAGGGGTTAATAAAGATGCAGTTCCTTATTTTAGGATTTTTTTATGGATTTTCCCAAAATTTTGGCATGGGCTTCGCCATATTTTTGTGTCCAGCCAGGTGCAGCAGGCAGGAACGGGCTGCCCCCAACCCCCAGGTGCCTATTAGTACCTGGCTGGAAACAGAAATAGAAGGAAGTTTTATTTAATGAAATAATATTAAAAAAAAATGCCTGGGGCTTCGAGCAATTTCTATGTCCAGCCAGGTACACCTAGCAGCTGGGGCTGGAATCTGCAGCGCAGGGAGGCCCAAGCTTTCTGGACCCCCCCGCTGTGAATTGCAGTCCGCAGCTACCCCAGAAAATGGCCCTGGATGAGTTGGATACAGCGCCAGAGGATGGCGCTTCAATGAATGCGCCATCTTCTCGGGTGGCTGAGGACAGCAATTCGCAGTGGGGTGGGGCCCAGTAAGCTTGGGCCTCCCTGCGCTGCGGTTCCAGCCCCCAGTTGCCTAGCTGTACCTGGCTGGACATAGAAATTGCGTGAAGCCCAGGCATTTTTTTTATTATTTAATGAAATTCATGAAATAATAAAAAATAACGACTTCCTTCTATTTCTGTTTCCAGCCAGGTACAAATCGGCACCTGCCTGCTGCACCTGGCTGGAAACAAAAATACGGCGAAGCCCACGCCAACATTTTTGGGAATAATTCATAAAACAATAATAAAAAAATGTAAGTATTTAAAAAAAAAAACAACACTGAGCAAATTTTTTTTATTAGAAATAAATAAAAAAATAAAATTTGAGACTCCATCTTTATTCCAAAAAAATCCTCTTCTGTTCGCCATAGTCCAAAGCAGGGTTCTTCAGGTTCTTCTTTAGCTCTGCTACATCTCTGGTAGAGAATCTCTACCAGAGATGTAGCAGACCTGTGCACCCGGGCGTGGGAGAATTATGAACTCACATGAACCCTGCCAGCATCGCTACTTCAAATAAACAGCTGACCTGAGTCAGCTGTTCATTTGAAAATACCGGCGGGAAAGCCGGCGAGAGCAGAGTTCACTTTGCTCTGACAGCGGTGACTCGCTCATGACAGCAGGATCCTCCGCTCCCCCTGCCACCTCCCCACCTGTTCCTGAGTTAGGAGCGGGCAGGGAGGGGCAGCAGGGAGCGGGGAGCGCAGAACAGGAGGAGAAAGCCGCCGTTGAAGTCTTCTAACCGGCGGCTTCGCCGCCTGTGTCCTCCGCTCCCCGATCCCTGCCACTCGCTCCCCGCCTGCTCCTAACTCAGGATCGGGTGGGGAGGTGGTGGGGGGAGCGGAGGATCCTGCTGTCAGGCGGCGGGGAAGCGAGTAGGGGGCTACATCATTGTTTAAAACCCGGCGGCTTTTTACCATTGCTAAAAAAGATTTGCAATATTTGGGGGGCCCGGTCGGAACTTTCCATTGGGCCCATGAGCTTCAAGTTACACTACTGAGTCACTATATACTTACTGATATATCCCCAAAAATGAAAACTACCATCAACTTTGCTAAGCACATCATAGACCTTGGTTGGATGCATCGTGTGGGAGTCTACAGTATGTATCATGTACTCACCAGGGGTGTAACTACAACAGGTGTAAGGGCTTTGCGGCCCCTCCACCTTTTGCCTATAGAAAAAGACCATTGCTATTAAAGATTTGCAATAATTGGGGGCCCCGTTGGAGCTTTTGCAGTGGACCCATGAGCTTCAAGTTACGCCACTGATAGTGACTATAGACTAGCTGATACACCCCCAAAAGTGAAAAGTCCTATCAACTCTGCCAAACATGTAATAGATCTTGGTTGAATGTATCATGTAGAAGTCTACAGTGTGCATCATATAGTCACCAGGGGTGTAACTACAACAGGTGCAAGGGCTGCAATCAGACCCAGGCCCTGGAGCCTTTGGGGCCTCTCAAGTTCCTTTGGACTATAGAAAAAGACCATTGCTATTAAAGATTTGCAATATTTGGGGGGCCCGGTTGGAACTTTTGCATTGGGCCCATGAGCTTCAAGTTACACCACTGATAGTCACTGTATACTTGCTGATATACTCCCAAAAGTGAAAAGTCCCATCAACTCTGCTAACCACGTAATAGACCTTGGTTGATGTATCATGTAGGAGTCACCAGTATGTATCATGTAGTCATGGGTGTAACTATAACAGGTGCCAAAGCTGCAATCGCACCCAGGCCCTGGAGCCTTTGGGACCCCTCCACATTTGGCCTATAGAAAAAGACCATTGCTATTAAAGATTTGCAATAATTAGGGGCCCCATTGGAGCTTTCTCATTGGGTTCATGAGCTTCAAATTATACCAGTGAATGACTATAGACTTGCTGATATACCCCTAGAAATGATAAGTCCCATTAACTCTGCTAAACACGTCACAGATAGTGATGGGCAAACCCGAACTGTAAAGTTTGTTGTCCGTACCAAAAACCTAGTAGTGAACTTGGGTGACTCCATGAACAGCCTGACACAGAGCCCAACCAAAAAGTGCGCACTTCGTGAGTGCTCCGGGTGCCGTCATGCTGGGGTCGCCCGAGTTCACCACTGTCCGGGCTCGGAGGTGAACTCAGCTGATTTTTCACATGTAACTGTGGCGCCCCGCACCGAGTGCGTCACAGGAAGGTATTGGATCCCGGACTGAAGATGCAATATCGTCCGTCTCAGTGGTGAACAAGTTAAATCCAGAGCTCCATGTACCACATGCACCATCCAGAGGCAGAGGACCAATCAGGTCCTGGTGGGAGGAGTGTGAGGTGTAGTGTGGGGAAAGAATAGAAAAAGAAAGTTAGAGTATGGGAGAGACAAGGTCAAAGACAGAAGTCATGGTGGAGATCTAAATGGGAGGGCACTGAAAAAGGTGACCCAGACAGTAAAGTGGGCAAGCAGCAAAGCAACGGGTCCAAAGATATCCGCGCCCAGTCCCACCGGATGCCGGTTCCGAGGTAGACAGTTGTTCAGCACTGGACTACAAACCGGAGTGGTAGAAGAGCTTCATAGGAGCGCACCACTGCAGCTACCAAACCTGTCGCCATCACAGGGGGGTACCCACAACGGGAGTCTAGGACCCTTTGTAGCCGATTGAATAATCTGGAGCAGGCAATGCATTATAGAGACCCCAGTATCCTAACCTGGTGAACTAAGGCCGCGACTAGCAACAAAAAGGGACAGTTAGTAAAGCAGGAACATCGTGGAGCTCTGGACAGAGGCTGATCACCACTCAGACCACCCGGTCCGTTACCTAAAAGAACTGTGTTACCGTGTACCGTATCAGAACTACATTAAAGACCCGTGCAGAGGAGCATCGTGTCCGTGTGTTCTTCCGTAGCTGTCTTAACCTACGGTTTACTCAATTAGCTGAGCTGCCATATTCCACTCGGTGCAGCTCCTGGCCCCGGGGATCATTACTCATCCTGTGGGGAGCATCCCAACTAGCTGCCGCACATCCCCCGGAGGCCCAAGCAGCGCCGCTGCCATCACCGGACACCCACAGGTGGCGTCACGAGACAAATAAGACTTTATTCCACAATTCCCCAACCCGTCCATTTGACCACCGGGCCCCACAGCCTCAGGCACGGAACCGTCACAGTGAAGCAGCGCCTGAGACCTGAGAAACCGTCAACGGTGAGTCAAATCCCAGCTGTCAGTACCTCATCTCCGCTAGCAGATGTGTTCTTTCGAGTCATGTTCAGCCCCGAACTCAGACTTTAACCCTCTTAAGGACCAAGCCTTTATTTCGAAATTCTGACCAGTGTCACTTTCTAAGGTTCTAACTCTGGAACGTTTCAACCTATCCCAATGATTCCAAGACTGATTTTTCATGACACATTGGACTTCATGTTAGTAGTAAATTTAGGATGAGATTTTTGTTATTTCTTTCACCAAATAGAGTGCCAACATGCAGACGGGTATAGCCGCCATTGGTCATTAGTCAAGGCAATAGTCAATAGCCATAGACCTTGGTTGGATAGATCATGTAGGAGTCTCTGCCCTGCAAGAACGGGTTAACATTACCAAGGTCTATAAAAGCAGGTAACAAATTCAATCTTAACCATAAAAGATTTAAAAAAAAAGAAAATTCAATGGTCGGGAACAACTTAAAAACAGAGGTGATTACGGAGATAGGACCAATTATTGCCATAATGCAAGAAGGGACAAAAAAAAGAGAGGAAAAAAAAAGGAGTCTGAAAGGTGAAAATGAGAGAGAAAGATTAAAAGTGTCTTCATGTCCATCTCCTAATGAAAGATGTAATAATTTCTGTCGAAATGACTGGGTTATTACGTTTGCTCTGCTGAATATATTTGGTGTAATTACTCCTTGTTAGAAAATGACCATTCACGAGATGCAGGTGTAGACTGTTGAACGGTGGCCAACGATCCTGCTCCTTTTACCCACCGCACTTTGTTCCATGCTCCACTATGCAATTAATCCCATTATGGAGGCAGCTGCACTCTGTGTTTAAAACCATTTCACCAAGAGATGCACCAGAGCTCATTGTGAAGCACATAATTTGATTTCTTTTTTTTTTTTTTTTTTTTTCCTTTCTATTTTTCTTTTGCTTTTTCGTTTAAGATCTGCCTTTTTTTTTCTTTCTAGGGGGGGATAACAACACAGCGAAAAAAAGGTTGTAAATATTTAGCGGGCGAAAATAAAAGCGTAAGAGAAATGGAAAAAATTCTAACACATCATGCACAAAAGAAGTGTAAATGTCTGTAGAAAAAATACAAAAAATAAAAAAAAAATAAAAAAAAATAAATAAATACTTGGCACGTCATTTCACACAAAGTCCGGAAAAAAAGATAAATAATGCAGAAAAATATGTAATAATAAAAAAAATAAAAAGGATTGGTAGGAGTTTAGAGATGGATGTTGTAAATGTTCTCTGGATAAAAAGGATATACATATACAGTATGATTCTATATACGACTGACAACACGTCTCCGAAATTCAAAGCTAAAAATGTGGCAGCAAATGAGAAATCGGCAAAATAATAAAAAAGGAACAGAACAAGTGGTTTCACCCCTGAAATAATGCAAAGAAAACAAGTTCATGTTCATTTACAAACAATACTCATGTTTTAACTCAGGAAGAGTTCAGAAATCAATATTTGGTGGAATAGCCATGATTTGTAATGACAGCTTTCATGCGTCTTGGCCGCTTTCCACCAGTCTTTCACACGGCTTTTGGGTGACCTTATGGCTCCTGGCACAAAAATGTAAGCAGTTCTTCTTCTATGTTCGATGGCTTGTGACGATTCATCTTCCTCTTGATTACATTCCAGAGGTTTTCAATGGGGTTCAGGTCTGGAGATTTGGCTGGCCATGACAGGGTCTTGATGTGGTGCTCCTTCATCCACACATTGATTGACCTAGCTGTGTGGCATGGGGCATTGTCCAGCTGGAAAAAACAGTTCTCAGAGTTGGGGTACGTTGCCTGAGCAGAAGGAAGCAAGTTTTTTTCAAGGATAACCTTGTGTGCGGCTTGATTCCTATTTCCTTAGCAAAGATTAACCTGCCCAATATCAACCTTGCTGATCATCACCGATCCTCAACCAAATTTCACAATGTGGCTTGTACGCCTCTCCAGGTTTCCGTCTAACCATTAGACGACCAGGTGTTGGGCAAAGCTGAAAATTAGACTGATCAGAGAAGATGACCTTACTCCAGTCCTTTATGGTCCAATCCTTATGGTCTTTGGCAAACTTCAGCCTGGTTCTCCTTTGCTTCTCATTGATAAAAGGCTTTTTTCTAGCTTTACATGACTTGAACCCTGCCTCTAGAAACCTGTTACAAACTGTTCTTGCCATGCACTTCACCCCAGCTGCCATTTGCCATTCATCTTGTAGGTCACTTGATGTCATCCTGAGGTTTCCGAGTGACATTCAAAGAAGATGACGGTCATCCCAGTCTGTAGAGAGTTGCTTTAGTCCTCGGCCAGTCTGTAGCTTTCTTGTCCCCAGTGTTTGCTATTTCACCTTGTTGTAATGGACTGCCGTCTTCAAAATTTTAAGGATTGAGGCAACATCAAGCTCCCTGTATCCCTCTGCTAGAAAACCAGAATTGAGCCCGTTTTTTCCTGACTCAATACTTTTCTTTTCAATCCCTTTCGCATGGTTAAAAGTTATATTTTCATTCAAATTACTTTTGGGCTATTCCTAGCACTTGTTTTGCCATCCAGCTTGTCCTATTGCAAGAGGATTGTGAAGACCACAGCAGTGTTTTTTTATACTTTCCCTCATTAATGGAATTCAACTGACACTGGAATGGAATAGGTGTCAGACATATAGAGATGGAGATTTGTAGAAAACTGTGCAGTGGTCTCTTCATTTTTGCCAGAGCTGTATGTATATATATATATATACAGGGGCGTAACTACAATAGGTGCAGGGGTTGCGATCGCACCCGGGCCCTGCAGCCTAGGGGGGCCCCAAACGTCCCTTTGGCCCATAGAAAAAGACTAATACTACTAAAGGTTTGCAATAATTGGGGGCCCCGTTGGAGCTTTCGCATCGGGGCCCTGAGGCCTGAAGTTACGCCACTGTATATATATATATATATATACAGTTAGGGCCAGAAATATTTGGACAGTGACACAATTTTGGCGAGTTGGGCTCTGCATGCCACCACATTGGATTTGAAATGAAACCTCTACAACAGAATTCAAGTGCAGATTGTAACGTTTAATTTGAAGGGTTGAACAAAAATATCTGATAGAAAATGTAGGAATTGTACACATTTCTTTACAAACACTCCACATTTTAGGAGGTCAAAAGTAATTGGACAAATAAACATAACCCAAACAAAATATTTTTATTTTCAATATTTTGTAGCGAATCCTTTGGAGGCAATCACTGCCTTAAGTCTGGAACCCATGGACATCACCAAACGCTGAGTTTCCTCCTTCTTAATGCTTTGCCAGGCCTTTACAGCCGCAGCCTTCAGGTTTTGCTTGTTTGTGGGTCTTTCCGTCTTAAGTCTGGATTTGAGCAAGTGAAATGCATGCTCAATTGGGTTAAGATCTGGTGATTGACTTGGCCATTGCAGAAGGTTCCACTTTTTTGCACTCATGAACTCCTGGGTAGCTTTGGCTGTATGCTTGGGGTCATTGTCCATCTGTACTATGAAGCGCCGTCCAATCAACTTTGCAGCATTTGGCTGAATCTGGGCTGAAAGTATATCCCGGTACACTTCAGAATTCATCCGGCTACTCTTGTCTGCTGTTATGTCATCAATAAACACAAGTGACCCAGTGCCATTGAAAGCCATGCATGCCCATGCCATCACGTTGCCTCCACCATGTTTTACAGAGGATGTGGTGTGCCTTGGATCATGTGCCGTTCCCTTTCTTCTCCAAACTTTTTTCTTCCCATCATTCTGGTACAGGTTGATCTTTGTCTCATCTGTCCATAGAATACTTTTCCAGAACTGAGCTGGCTTCTTCAGGTGTTTTTCAGCAAATTTAACTCTGGCCTGTCTATTTTTGGAATTGATGAATGGTTTGCATCTAGATGTGAACCCTTTGTATTTACTGTCATGGAGTCTTCTCTTTACTGTTGACTTAGAGACAGATACACCTACTTCACTGAGAGTGTTCTGGACTTCAGTTGATGTTGTGAACGGGTTCTTCTTCACCAAATAAAGTATGCGGCGGCGATCATCCACCACTGTTGTCATCCGTGGACGCCCAGGCCTTTTACAGTTCCCAAGCTCACCAGTCAATTCTTTTTTTCTCAGAATGTACCCAACTGTTGATTTTGCTACTCCAAGCATGTCTGCTATGTCTCTGATGGATTTTTTCTTTTTTTTCAGCCTCAGGATGTTCTGCTTCACCTCAATTGAGAGTTCCTTTGACCGCATGTTGTCTGGTCACAGCAACAGCTTCCAAATGCAAAACCACACACCTGGAATCCACCCCTGACCTTTTAACTACTTCATTGATTACAGGTTAACGAGGGAGACGCCTTCAGAGTTAATTGCAGCCCTTAGAGTCCATTGTCCAATTACTTTTGGTCCCTTGAAAAAGAGGAGGCTATGCATTACAGAGCTATGATTCCTAAACCCTTTCTCCGATTTGGATGTGGAAACTCTCATATTGCAGCTGGGAGTGTGCACTTTCAGCCCATATTATATATATAATTGTATTTCTGAACATGTTTTTGTAAACAGCTAAAATAACAAAACTTGTGTCACTGTCCAAATATTTCTGGCCCTAACTGTATATATAAAATTTGGGGTGTGAAGGAGATAATGACTTTGGACATAAAGTGCAAAGTGTTTTGTAATTAATAAATCGCCTGTGACACGAACAATTGTACATTTTAATTAGTAGATCTTACAGTAAAAATAAGTTCCACAATTGGATGTGTTAAAGAGAAAATATTCCTGTCCCAAGATATCCTTATAAATGGATGTGTCCGATCATTCAGGAAAAGGTCAGATATACCAAAGGTCCTGCGCAGGGGACGAAGTATGAGAGTATACAGACATTACAGCCGGGGATCACAGAATATAAGAGTATACAGACATTACAGCCAGGAATCACAGAATATAAGTGTATACAGGCATTACAGCCAGGGATCACAGAATATAAGAGTATACAGACATTACAGCTGGGGATCACAGGATATAAGAGTATACAGACATTACAGCTGGGGATCACAGAATATGAGAGTATACAGACATTACAGCCAGGGATCACAGAATATAAGAGTATACAGACATTACAGCCGGGGATCACAGAATATAAGAATATACAGACATTACAGCTGGGGATCACAGAATATAATACTATACAGACATTATAGCCGGGGATCACAGAATATAAGAGTATGCAGACATTACAGCCAGGGATCACAGAATATAAGAGTATACAGACATTACAGCCAGGGATCACAGAATATAAGAGTATTCAGACATTACAGCTGGGGATCACAGAATATAAGAGTATACAGACATTACAGCTGGGGATCACAGAATATAAGAGAAGAGTATACAGACATTACAGCTGGGGATCAAAAAATATAAGAGTATACAGACATTATGACTAGCCCAGGGTATGGGGACTCTGGTATCTGGGCCCTCCGCTGCGGTAGGGATGTCACTGGTGGCCTGCCCAGACCCGTGGCACTGGTGGTCAACTAAAAAGGGGTGGTTGGAATGGGAATAAAAGTTTATCGTGACGCCACCTGGTATCTGGTGACTGCACCAGCGCTGCGTAGGGCCTCCAGGGATGATGGATGAGCAGCTGGGTGTTGAAGCTCCCCACAGGTGGAGCTGGATCCCTAGGGTGTTTGGTTATGAAGATGAGAGATGGAGCAGGGATTCGGCCAGGCTGTTGGATAATGGGACAGTCTCTGTGGATGGCAGGGGCATGGATAAGGAACTGACACACATACCGCTGCTTGTTCTTTACATTTTACTGGTGTAGTTACAGGTAAACGTCCAGAGCACTGCCGGGTGTTCAGGATGCACTTCTGGGTCTCCATAGCGAGTGGGTATAAGGTCTCCTTGTCTCTTTCCCCGTGTGTGTGTGAAGCCCCTGCCCCGTGTGAAACTTGGCTGGCCTCCTCTGCTCTCTCTGATCACCTGTGCTGTCGGCTGGAAACCCTCGATGGACTACCGCTATTCCTCTCTCTGCGGTGCCTGGCTCCCTGGTGAGTGACTGCGCTGATGCCCGGGAGACTGAAGTCTCCACGGTATACCGGTGTTCTCTACTGGGCCGGGTGCTCTCCAGTAGACTCGGACTCTGGTGTCCAGTGTGCTGTTTGGGTGAACCGAACACTGGCTCCTCGGTTTCCAATTTGCTTTTCTGTTCTCCTCGCCTTCCGACCCCACTCTTGGGCCTTGCAGAACTACTCGAAGGCTGTTCAGGGTAACTGGCTCAATCCTAACGCAGCACCGACCACCAGTATGTCTTCACAGCTCTTGTAGCGTCTGCACACTCTAACTAACTCCGCCCCCAGCACCAGTATTTATAGGGGTTCTTGCCTAAAGGCAGCAAGTTGAGCTCCCCCTACTGTGCTGGGGTGGAAGGTGTTGTTTGTGTTTGTATACTCACTGTGGAAACCCATCTGTGCTGTGGGTGAGTCTGTGGTTACCTGTGTCAGCAGGGTGCCACATTCCCCCCTAGGTAAGGTCAGTACTCCTGGACTGAGGAACAATTTTTGGTTAACATACACATATATATTATAACAGGTAACATATTTACAGAGTCTCAAACCAAAAATTTACAAAAACCACTGAAAAATTGCAAAAACAGGTACAGTCCATACGGTGCTAGTCCATCCACCGCAGGCTGGAAAAAGAAGTTAATTGTCACACCAGTCCTGTTACTATGGTCCTTTTAAAGTTGAAAAACAAGGAAAAAGAGTTGTTTTGAAGAGTCTTTACAGTAGTCTCTGTAAGCTCCGGGTGAAAAGGGATAAAGTTTTTCAAAAGATCAACAAGTTCAATAAAGTCCTTACAAGTAAAGTCTCTGTAGGCTTAAAGTTCAGAATACACAACAACATTTACTATGGGTGCTTCGGTGCAGGAGTCCTAGGTACTATAGGGGCCTTTACCGGTCATAAGCGCTGTAGGCCTCTTGGCCCTGGGGTCACCTATTGGTCAAGATTTTGCCCTCCCTAGATAGCTCCTTACGCCAACTCCACTCACCCCTCTTTTGATATTGTGTACCTGGTGTGACCTGTTTTGGCCTACTCTCTACCCTTTTGTACACTACTTACATTTTTTTTTACAAGAGTTGCTATTCACATTTTACTTGCTTTGGTTCTATATTACTTAATTGTGTCCAATCTCCATACCTGGATTGTGCCTGCCCACGTGTGCTACGACTGGATCTACGCACTACGGATGTGGCTACCTCATATGATGTGTCTGGAGAATGTAATGGGGGTAAATCAGGTGAACGTCTGTGTGGCCTTAGTCTCACTACAGGACTAGCAGGTGTACTGATTGCAGGATCCTCTGATTCTCTGGCAACGGGCGTTTCTTCCTGACTTCTTTGGACTTCTTGCGGTTGATAAAAGTTAATGATGGGAACTATAATTGTTCCTTCATGTTGGGGCCAATCTTCTGGAAAGTCTCCAAGTATTGTTGAGATGACTTTTTCCTTTGGTTTTGCACATGGAGTTGGGGGTTCGAATGACTCTGTTTCCTCTTCTTGTGGAGAATCTAGAAGGTGGTTGAATCTAGAATGGTTTTCCATTCTTCTGGACATTTCTTTAAATGATCCCAGCATGCTGTCTGTGTTGTTTTCCCTCCATTTTTGCTGATGAGGCAAATTTTGTTGTTGTCAAGATTGGATTCCAGGACATTGTAGGGTTCTCTTTCCCACTGATCATCTAGTTTGTGTCTTCTCCGTTTTCTCTTTAATACAATACTTCCAGTAGTATTGGTTTTGCTGGTGACTTTTGTTGAAGTCTCTTTCTTGTCTTTTTCTGGACTTTTCTAGATTATCTTCAACACAGGCTTGGACTTTTCTATACTGGTCTAGACGGTTGGTATTCCAGTCAGAGTTGGAAATATCTGCTTTGGGTTCAACAACTCTAAGTTCCAGATCTACAGGTAGTCTTCCTGTACGGGCTCTCAGAAGATAGGCAGGTGTACAGTTAGTAGAGCTCACTGGAATGTAATTGTACATATCTACCAGATCAGGCAGTTTTTCTGGCCATTGATTTCTCTCTTCAAGAGGCAGTATCTTGAGCATGTCAATCACGATGTTGTTCATGTTTTCACATAACCCATTGGATTGGGGATGATATGGTGTCGTTTCTTATTTTCTTACAACCATAAAGATGACAAAACTCTTGAAAGATCTCGGCTTCAAATGCTGAACCTCTATCCGTTAGAACTTGTTCTGGATAGCCTAGTGGTCTACAGAAGACATTCTGGAAGGTCTTCGCGGCTGTTACAGCTGTAAAGTCTTTTATGGGTGCGACCATCAGGAATTGGGAGTAGTGGTCCACATTGTCAAAGCATAAGTGTAGCCTGTCCTGCTTGGAGTCAATTTCACATGATCCAAGGCTACAATTTGGAGTGGTTGCGTTGTTACGATAGGTTGGAGTTGTGCTCTTTGACTCTGCTGGTCTTTTCTGCATAGGCTACATGGTCCACAGTCTTTACACCATCTTTCTATGGATCCTCGCATGCCAACCTAGTAGAATCTGTCCTTGAGCAACATTTCCAGCTTCTTCGACCCAAAGTGTCCAGCTTGGTTGTGGTAGGCATTCATACCATTTGGATCTCTGGATGGTGTACTATGATCTGCCAGACCATCTCATGAGTTCTGGGGTTGATGTACCTTCTGCAGAGCTTTTCCTGGTAAATGAACAGCTTGCTTCTCTCGTTCCACAGTGTTTAGCTTCTGTGGAGGATTTGAAGGTAGCTTTGCGTTGTGTTATAAGTCCTTTTACTAAACTGATAGTCGGGTCACTGTCTTGAGATTCCTTCCAACCGAAGTGTGGTAACGGGTTCACCACTTTCTCAGAAAGTTCTGTGTAGATTTGTTGACACTGGGATGTCCTCAACTGATAGAAGGCGGGTAGCTCTATCTCTTCCAGCTCATCCTCGTCTGCTCCCATATCTGCTAAGTGAGGCATCCTGGAAAAGGCATCTGCATTGGTGTTGTTATGCCTAGCCCGGTACTTGATGGTAAACAGGTAATTGGATAATCTGGCCATCCATCTGTGTTCCATGGCTCCCAATTTTGCTGTTTCCAGGTGGGTCAAGGGATTATTATCCGTGAAGGCAGTAAACGTGTTTGATGCCAGCTAATGTTTAAATATTTCTGTGACGGCCCAGATCAAGGCCAGGAACTCCAACTTGAATGAGCTGTAGTTGTCAGGGTTCCTCTGTGTAGGGCAAGCTTCCTGCTAGCGTAGGCAATCACTCTTTATTTGCCTTCTTGCTTCTGGGAGAGTACAGCTCCTAACCCCACGTTACTGGCATCGGTGTATAGAAGGAATGGTAGGTTGTAGTCGGGGTAAGCCAGGATCTCTTCACCTGTTCATCTGCTGGAACGACTCTTCCTGTTCCTTGCCCCACTCCAAGGGAGGATTTCTGGACTTACCTTTCTTGGGTTGGCCTATTAGGAGGTTTTGCAGGAGAGCAGCCTTCTTTGTGTACTTGAGAATCTCCTGTAGTATCCCACCAATCCCAGGAACTGACGTACTTCCTTGAGGGTCTGTGGTTTTGGCCATTCTTGATGACAGTGACCTTGTCTGGACCTGGCGCCACTCCTTCGGAACTATGTGTCCCAGGTACTGGACTTTGGCTTTAACAGGTGGCATTTGGATGGTTTTAGCTTCATCCCGTATTTGGACAAGGCTTCAAATACCTCTGCTAGATGGGTTAGGTGTTCTTCATATAATTGTGAATACACGATAACATCATCCAGGTATAGCAGTACTGTTTCAAAGTTCTTATGCCCCAGGCAACACTCCATCAGCCTCTGGAATGTTCTGGGTGCATTACATAGTCCGAAGGGCATGCTGTTGAATTCACATAGGCCCATGGGCATGGTAAATGCCATCTTCTCATGGTTTTCTTCTGCAACGGAGACCTGCCAGTACCCACTAGTTATATCTAGGGTTGAAAAGTAATTAACAGACTTCAATACAGCTAGTGATTCTTCCTTGGTGTTTGTGTGTATGCGATTTATTTGCCTGAATCTACACACATTCTCATACTGCCATCTTTCTTTCTGACTAGGACTAGTGGAGCCACCCAAGGACTACAACACCTTATAACCCTGCGTCTTTCATGTCCTGTAACATCTCTTTGGCTTTTTGATAGTGTGCAGGTGGAATAGGCCTGTATCGCTCTTTGATTGGTGGATGTGTACCTGTGGGGATATGATGTTGCACCTCTTTGATCTTACAAAGTCAAGTGGATGCTTACTAAATACCTGCTCAAATTCTTGGGCTACCCGGTAGACACCTTGCTTTTATGCATGGGAGTGTAATCCTATATGGAGCTGCTGACACCAGTCCTCTAGCTGCCCCTTAGCTTTGTTATCCTCTAGCCTCTTTGGGTAGAGGTATGGGTCCCACCGCTTGGATCTCATTGTTATGCACAGTGTACAGCTTGGCAACGGTGGAATACCTGGGTAGTTTGACCTCTTCACTGCCACAGTTTAAGATGTGAACTTGTACCCTTCCCTTGTATACATCAACTACCCCCTGCTGTCAAGAGTGTAGGCCTAAGCTCTGAGCTGATGGCTCCACTACCGCCTGATAGTCCTGCCCTCTTAGGCCTATAGCTGCTCGACACCAATCATCATTTCACTCATTGGGGGTTATCACAATAGGAAGCGGGTCTGTTACCCGTCATGTACCAATTTCACCACCTGTAAGTTTTTACTTGTTGCTGGTGCAGGAGGGCTCTTATCTCTCTCTGAAGAACCATCTTCTGCCCAGGTTTGGTAGTGTCTGCAATCAGTTGAAGCAAGAACAACACTTCATTAATGCAATTGCTAACAACATTTGTACCGAGAATAATGTAAGGATCCCGGTTTTGGGGATTTTCTTCTACCATAAAAATCCCCGGGTCTTGTAACTCAAACCTCCCCACTTTTATGGGTACTTCTCTAGCCCCCACTATAGTAAGTGGTTCACCATTAGAAGCATAAATCTTAAGGTTCATATCGGTTGGTTTAAGTTCAGTACATGACCAGAATTGCTTGTAAAGGATATCAGGTATTGTGGTCACTTGTGACCCAGTGTCCAACAAAGCAGGCGTCGAGATGCCATCTAGTATGATAGACAAGAATGGTCGCTGTCCGATGTAGGTATCATACCAATTGGCTGGGCCCTGTTGAGCTACTCCTGAGGTTCGGCCCCGACCCCAGGGTCTGCTTGTTTAAAGGACAGTATCGTGCAATGTGGCAGGTCTTGCTGCAACGGCGACAGATGGGTTCTCCCGTGGAGCTGTAACGGTCGGTGGTCTATACTATATATTATGTATAACTATAATGTTATTGTTATGTTATAAAATGTGGACTAAAATGGTTATTGCAACGTTACAAGAAATGCGCCTCCCGCAAGGGAAGAACAAAAGCAATCTTATTGTTAATACATAGTTTAAAGTTACCCGGTTAACCTGTTAATAAAGCTCCCATTTATTCCCGGTTTGGTCTAACACCCACGGACGGGTGTGTTTTACCAAGGGGGTGTGTGGCACCCCTATGGCTAGGCGCCACAGGGAAGTATTACACTGGGACAATAAATGTGTTTTTTCCCTGTAAGTTGCCAGTTCAGGGTTTAACCTGTGAAGTCTGTACTTGCACACACTTAGGACTAGGCCACTCAGAATAGGGGGGATCGGTAATTTAGTAGGTCCCAAAAGGGGGTGGAGCCTAGGGTAGATGTAGTGAGAGAGTGTCAGTTTTAGTTAGTTAGTGCTGGGAAGGCAGTCAGGAAGGACAGACCTGACAGCACAGCCAACAGGAGGGAGCCCCATCTTTAAGTGGGGGTCCAGGACAGAAGGCAACGGACCAGGACTGGTCGGAGCCAGCTGGTCACGTTGAAGGAAACACCGGCAACGCGGAAAGCCGAGGCAGCCAGAAGTTCAGCTCTGACCGCAGACCGGTGAGCTGCAGGCCCGTAGAAACCGGGTTGCTGACAGCACCCCAATGTACCTCGCCCCTCAGGACCTAGAACTGGTTCAGGACACTACAGGAGAAGGGCCAGAATTCCAGTGGAGGCAGTGGCTTTGCTTACTTGGGCCCCCTCCATCCAGACCGGTAGGGCAGAGACCTTGCCTGCTAGCTACAGACCGTGGGACTGGCGGGAGAGCTCTGCGAGGGTGGTAGAGACTAGGAAGAGAGAAGTAAACCCTGAAAGACCAAGAGAGAACACCTAGAAACTCCATAAGGGGGACCCTGAGCTGGCAACATCCACCTGGTAAATCAGACTGTACCGTGTCCCATTTTAGCTTCTGCTGGTACCTAGTAAAGTGGAGTAAAACTTGAACTGGTTTCTATTGTTCTTCCCACCGGTGCCTGGAGGGCTCAGCACCATCAGCAGCTCATCAGAGGGGTAAGAACTGCAACACCTACAACTACTCCCTTCATCCTCATCCTTCACTGCTGCCCTGAGGTAATACCTCCACCTGTAGGGAGCTGGAGTACTCTCTGCTGCACCCACCATCACCTCAGCGGCCGGCTCGCAGTGCTGGTACCATATTACCAGGAACTATGGGTGGCATCACGTTCCCCTGTAAATACTCCCTTACCATCTACTCAAATGATAACCAGGGCACGGAACCAGGATCTCGACCAGCCGTGATCCCTCCATCCAAGCTGCCATCAGTCCCGGTGTCCGAGTACCCCTAGCCCTGGCCACATCACACACATTACAGGTGGGGATCACAGAATATAAATGTGGAGCCTACTGGGAACGGGGTACTCGGTACCGGACCGGGGTATTGACTCACCGTAGCCGGGGTGTTCACGTCGCAGGCGTTGACTCTCCTTGTCACGGAACCGCGCCTGCGGCTGTGGGGCCCGGTGGTCCAGATCAATAGGGGGGATGGCTGAACAGTAGGGATTAATCTTGTCTCGTGACGCCACCTGCGGGTGTTCTGGTAACTTTACCAGCGCTGCTAGGCCTCCGGGGGATGTTAGGCAGCAAGATGGGACGCTCCCCACAGGATGAGCGGGAGTTCCCGGAGCCGGGAGCTGCACAAGATGTTGTGAGGCAGCTGCGGTAATACTGCTGTTAGGCCCAGGAGTCAGACACAGACACGCCAAAATCTTTTTAGTACCTTTACTGGTGGTTTTCAGGTACGCCAGACCGGGTTCGTGAAGTTACCACTCCTGGAGGGTCACAGCAAGCAGTTAGTGAGGCTTCCTTCTCTCTCTAGTAAGGTCTGGTGGATGTGGAATCCAGCCGGACCTGGGCAGTGTGTTCAATAGAATGAATTTCACCTGGGTATCAGCACTGAGGGCACTGTAAAAGGGGTTAAGCAGGATCAGTACTCTTCCCTGGGCTCTCGTAAGTAGGTGCTTCAGGTGGAACAGGTGGCTAAACCTCCTGTTAGAAGTGCTGGTTCTCTGTGGTGGCTTGGCAGCTTCCACACCTCAGTTCCAGTAACCGGATGGCAAAGGAAAGAGTTAGTGTAACTCTGGTGTTCCTTGAGAGGTGCTTCTCCTTTTCCTCTGACCCCAATTGCAGGGATTTCCTCACTGGTAGCTAGGCCGACTAGGCCTGGTGTGTGTCTCATGAGCTTGAGATCATGCACAACCTGCAGCTCTTGTAGCGTCTGCACACTCTGAAGTTTCTCCCTCCAAGACCCTATTTATAGGGGGAACTGGCTCAAAGTGACCAGTGGAGCTCCCCCTAGAGGCTCGGGGTGAAACCAGGTGTTCTAAGGTGTTGTTGTGTTGTTAGGTATTTTGTGAGTGTTGCTTTGCTGTTAGCTCCATTCATGCCCTAAGGAGTTCTGTGGTGCCCAACAGGGTGCCAGGGTGCCACAGTATCGCTGGGGGTATTTCGGCAGTCTTGGTCCGGACCGTGTCCCGAGTCCACAAGTAATAGGGGGTATTTACAGGGGAGAAAGTCGTGACGCCACCCGTGGTGTGTGGCCAGGGTGACCACCGCTGCTGCAGAGCCTTTGTGGATGATGTTTGGCAGCCGGTGATGTAACCGCTCTCCACGGGCAGAGGCTGGTTCCCTGGGGCAGTGGTGATAATAGTCTATGGATGATGCAGAGTAGGGGTAGTGGTGGAGATGACAGCAGTTTGTGAGGGAAATTAGGGCTTGAGTGCAAGGATCACACAGACTCATGGTTTTGTAGTTTTCCAAGTCTTTACTGTAGGTGTTATTCAGCAAGTACTGTCCACGGAGTCTGTATCGGGGCCGGGTTGCTCCCACCCTGACCAGGTCCTCAGCTTCCCTCTCCTGCGCTGTCGCTTTAGCTAGGCTGCCAGTCCTGTCTCTCCTCACGGGTACCAAACTTGCTAGGCAACTTGAGTCTTGTTTTAGTGTTTCTGACCCCGCTGTGTTGCTTCGCTGTAGTACAGTGCAGATCTATAACCTCCACTATCCGGTGTTTACTGTGCTGCTTGTGTCAGTCGCAGTTTTCGGATCCGGTATCCGGTCTTTGCGCTCCTCCGGGGCGAGTTATAGGGTAATTCAATCTCCTAGACGTGTCCCTCTGTTTCTATTCACTCCTCTCCTCAGACCCTGGCTAGGAATGGAATTGAGCAGCGGACCGTGGGGGAGCCTAAGACAGCTCCTTTACACCACAGTCCTTTTTCCTCAGTTCTCCCAGGAACTGAACTCTTCACAGTACTGCTACGTACTGAAACTGCCCACTTCCTCTCCACACCAGAATATATAGGGAAGCAGCTTTTGCTTCTTCTGGGCTGGAGGAGCTAGTGTAGTGTTGTGTGTTGTGTGGGTAGTTAACCCTTGGTGATGTTACTGTGGCATATTAACCCCTGGGGTACCACATAGGAGTATACAGACATTACAGCCGGGGATCACAGAATATAAGAGTATACAGACATTACTTCACAGGATCACAGAAAAAAGAGTACCGTATATACTCGCGTATAAGCCGAGTTTTTCAGCCCAAAAATTGGGCTGAAAAGTACCCCCCTCGGCTTATACGCGAGTCAGTGCTGTATACCGATGTATACATCGGTACATACCGATGTATACATCGGTATACAGCAGCCCCCGCATCCCCAGTAATGCAGGGCCCCCCCAGCGTCTCTCCGGTCACCTGTAAAGGAAGCTATACTTATCACAGTGCTCTGTCCGCGCCCGCTCGCACCGCTGTCAGCAGCCGACCGGATCCTCCATCTTGCGTCTTCTTTCTTCCTGTTTCTGTGCTCGTCGCGGGCAATTGACTCACCGTAGCCGGGGGTACACGTAGCGGGCGTTGTTTCTCCTCCAGTCACGGAACCGCGCCTGCGGTGGTGTAGGCCGGTGGTCCAGATCAATAGGGGAATGGCGGAACAGTGGGGTGATTTGTCTTCGTGACGCCACCTGCGGGTGTTCTGGTAACGGTACCAGCGCTGTTCGGGTCTCCGGGGGATGGTACACAGCGAGATGGAACGCTCCCCACAGGATGAGCGGGAGTCCCCGGAGCCGGGAGCTGCGCAAGATGTTGTGAGGCAGCTGCGGGACGCTGCGCGCTGAATCCTGGAGTAATGCACAACCACACAAAGTCTCTTTTAGGTACCTTTACTGGATGATAGTCAGGTACACTCGGACCGGGATAGTGAAGTTGGCACTTATGGAGTTTCACAGCAAGCAGTGTTAGGCTTCCTTTCTCTACTTCTGGTGCTAAGGTCGGGTGGATGTGGAATCCAGCCGGACCGGGCAGTTTGTTCAATGGAACTTGCTTCACCTGGTTGTCAGCACTGAGGGCACTGTAAAAGGGTCTGAGCAGGATCAGTACTCTTCCCTGGGCTCTCGTGGGTAGGTGCATCAGGTGGAACAGGTGGCTAAACCTCCTGTTGGATGTAGCTGGTTCTCTGTGAGGGCTTTGTAGCTTCCACAGCTTCGGTTCCAGTAACCGGATGGTTTGGAAAGAGTTGGATTAACTCTGTATTCCTGAGAGGTGATCTCCTTCTTCCTATTATCCCAATTGCAGGGATCTCCACTGGCTAACAGGCTAGCAGGGCCTAGTGTGTTCCTCATAGGGTGGAGGTTTCACACAGGCAGGCAGCTCTTGTAGCGTCTACCACACTCTGAAGTTTCTCCCTCCAAGACTCTTTTTATAGGGGGAACTGGTTAGAAGTCACCAGTGTTAGCTCCCCTAGAGGCTCGGGGTTGAAACCAGGTGTTCTAAGTGTTGTTTGTGTTGTGGTTTTGCTGTGCTGTTACTTACTCCATTTGTACCTAAGGATTTCTGTGGTGCCCAACAGGTGCCAGGGTGCCACATTCCCCCTTAGTTAACCTCAGTTCTCCCGGCTGAGCAAAAGGTTCTTTTTACAACTTACCACTAAGCATTTATAACATTCAA
The DNA here is from genome assembly GCA_033576535.1 of Allobates femoralis. Taxonomy (NCBI): domain Eukaryota; kingdom Metazoa; phylum Chordata; class Amphibia; order Anura; family Aromobatidae; genus Allobates; species Allobates femoralis. The sequence continues at coordinate 556,090,722 of JARQOC010000005.1, forward strand.
TTTACAAAGTCTTAAAGAAAACAACAAAAATCACTGAAAAGGAAGTGAAAAATGTGGAAAAGGTGAAAAGCAGTCCGTACGGCACTAGTCCATCTGCCGCAGGCTGGAAAAAGGTAAAGTTAGTGGTCACACAAGTCCTGTGACAATTGTTCAAAGTTTATGGAAAGGGAAAAAGGTAAAGTCCAGGGATACATGGTAAACTTTATACATTCCCTACGGGTGTCTCTGCTTGGGAGGCCGGTACTAACCTTCTATACCTTACCAGGCGCTTTCTGTTCCCAACTTAGTATACTTGGGACATAGCCCAGTTCCTCCACCCTTCTGTACACTACTTTTTACAGGTTTTGAAAAACAGTATTATATACAAACACTTACAGGTTACATTTTCCACTACATTTTAAACCCATTCTCCAAGTTTTTGTGGGGGTTGACCTAATGTACTACGTGTGGATCTGCGTAGTGTGGGTGTTTCCAAAGCTGTTTGTGTAGTGTACGAAGTGGTTGGTAATTCTCTATGTCTGCTTTGTGTAAGACCATAGTAAGTGCGGAGTCTATCAACTGGACTGACCTCTGTAGGTAGTTGATTAGGAATGGCTTCTCTTACTGTGGGACTAGCAGGCTGACCGATTACAGGAATCTCAGGTTCCATGATAACAGGCTGCAATTCTTGCACTTGGACTTCTTCTTGTTGGACTTGTGGAATTGGATTTGGCTTTGGCTGATCTTCTGTAGGCTGGTAGAAGTGCATAACTGGTATGAGGAATGCATCACCTATTTGTGGCCAATCAGCTGGTAAGTATCCAATTTCTGTAAGGACGAGATTTTCTTTTGTTTCTTCATCTTGAGTTACAGTAGGGTAACTGGTTGCTTGTGGGATTAACTGTGGCGGACATTTCTTCAAATGATCTCTTGAGACAGTTGCAATAGTATTCCCATTGTCTTTGCTAATAACACAAGTTTTTGAGTTATCAAAGTGTGACGGCATAACGGTGTAGGGTATGGATTCCCAACTGTTATCCAATTTGTTGGTTTTTCTTTTTCTTTTCAGCACTACATCACCTATAGCTAAGGGTTCAGCTGAGGCGTGCTTGTTGAAGTCTTTTTCTTGTTTGGTCCTACTGATTTCAAGGTTCCTTTCAACACTCTCTTGTACCTTCCTGTACTTTTCTTGGCGTTGACTGACCCAGTCTTCGTCAGAAGAATCTTCTGTGGGTTCAATGGTTCCCATCTGCAAATCAATAGGCAGTTTACCTGGTCTTGCTCTCATCAAGTAAGCAGGTGTGTAATTTGTCGAACTGACGGGTATGTGGTTGTAGATGTCCACGAGATCTGGAAGTTTCTCTGGCCATTGATTTCTCTCTTCAACTGGTAAGGTCTTGAGCATGTCAATGACTATATGGTTCATCTTCTCACATAAACCGTTCGTCTGAGGATGATAAGGTGTTGTGCGGATTTTCTTACACCCATACAGCCCTAAGAATTCTTGGAACAGAGCTGATTCGAAGGCTGGCCCTTGGTCAGTTAAGACCTGGTCTGGATACCCATGGGGGCGACAGAAGTAACTCTGGAACGCTTTTGCTGCTACCTCAGCAGTTAAATCCTTAACTGGAACGACTACCAGGAATCTTGAGTAGTGATCAACGATGGTGAGAGCGTAGGTGTACCCGGTTCGACTTGGGGTAAGCTTCACATGGTCGAGAGCAACTATTTCAAGAGGTTTGGTGGTAACAATTGGTTGCAACGGAGCTTTCTGAGTTAGATGGTCTTTTCTTCGAAGGTGACATGGTCCACAGTTTTTACACCATTTGTCAATGGAACCTCTCATACCGACCAGTAGAACCGATCCTTCAGGAGTCTCTCCAGCTTCTTCCATCCAAAGTGTCCTGCATCATCATGGTATGCTTCAAGGATCATTTGGACTTCAGTCTTGGGAACTACGATCTGCCAGATGAGTTCATGGGTTCGTGGGTTGAGGTATCTTCTGCATAGTTTACCTTGGTAGACGAACAACCTTCCTTTCTCCTTCCACAGGCGTTTAGCAGTTGGTGAGGCATCAGAGTCCATATTGGCGTGCTCTTGAGTGATGAGATCCCTTACCAGGCTGACATCTGGGTCGTTGGCTTGAGCCTCCTTCCAGTCATGGTGAGGTAACGGGTTCACGGTCCTCTCTACACGTGTCTGGTTTCTCTGATGACATGTTGCTGTACCGGAACGGTGGAAAGCAGGTAGTTCAATCTCTTCCAGGTCATCTATGTCTTCTCCCTCTTCAGGAAGATGAGGCATTCGGGACAGGGCATCAGCATTGCCGTTCTTGTGACCTGCCCGATACTTTACAGTGAAGTCGTAGTTAGCGAGTCTTGCTACCCAACGCTGTTCTAGGGCTCCCAGCTTTGCAGTCTCTAAGTGTGTTAGAGGGTTGTTATCTGTGAAAGCTGTGAACGGGGCGGATGCCAGGTAATGCTTGAAACGCTCTGTGATCGCCCAGACCAGGGCCAGGAACTCCAGCTTGAAGGAGCTGTAGTTTTCCGGGTTCCTTTCGGTGGGACGGAGCTTTCTGCTTGCGTAGGCTATCACCTTCTCCTTGCCCTGCTGACGTTGAGATAGGACTGCTCCTAAACCTTCATTACTTGCGTCAGTGTACAACAGAAACGGTAGATTGTAGTCAGGGTAAGCCAGGATCTCTTCTCCGGTTAAAGCTTCTTTTAACGTTTGAAAGGATTTGTCCTGTTCTGGGCCCAGTGGAACGGGGGTCCCCTGATCTTGCCGTTTTTGGATTGACCTACTAGGAGATCTTGCATAGGTGCGGCTATCTTGGTATAGCCTTTGATGAATCGTCGGTAGTACCCGACCAGTCCTAGGAATTGACGTACCTCCTTGTGGTTGATGGGTGCTGGCCAGTCCTTGATGACGGTTACTTTATCCGGATCCGGTGCTACGCCTTCGGCACTGACCACATGTCCTAGGTATTGGACCTTGGGTTTCAGCAGGTGGCACTTGGACGGTTTCAGTTTCATCCCGTACTTGGACAGTGACTCGAACACTTCACTCAGGTGTTGGAGGTGATCTTCATAGGTCTGAGAGTAGACAATGACATCATCAAGGTATAACAAGACAGTCTCAAAGTTCTTGTGGCCCAAACAACACTCCATAAGTCTCTGAAATGTTCCTGGGGCATTGCACAAACCGAATGGCATACTGTTGAACTCGCATAAGCCCATGGGAGTAGTGAAGGCTGTCTTCTCACGATCCTCCTCTGCAACGGCAACCTGCCAGTACCCACTAGTAAGATCTAATGTGGAGAAGTAATTGGCAGATTTGAGTGCAGCTAGTGACTCTTCTATGCGGGGTAACGGGTATGCATCCTTGTGTGTGACTTTGTTGATTTGCCTATAATCTACACACATCCTCATACTACCATCTTTCTTTTTAACCAGGACTAGTGGTGCGGCCCAGGGACTACAGCTATCCCTTATGACTCCTGCATTCTTCATGTCCTGAAGCATCTCTTTTGCTTTCTGGTAGTGAGTGGGCGGTATAGGCCTGTACCTTTCTTTGATGGGTGCATGGTTGTTTGTGGGGATATGATGTTGTACCCCTTTAATCCTCCCAAAGTCAAGTGGGTGTTTGCTGAACACTTGCTCATACTCCCGAACTCCCCGGTATACTCCATTTTTCTGGTGAGAGGGTGTATTGTCAGTCCCTACACTGAGTTCTTGACACCATTTCTCTAACTGATCTTTGGAGTGAGGGGGTTCATCAGTGACTATTTGGTTTGAGGATTTTACATCAATCACAGCATCATCTTTTACTTGGTACAATTTAGCTACAGTTGCATATCTAGGTAGTCTGACTTCGTCATCACCATAATTTAATATGCGTACGGGGACTCTCCCCTTTCTTACATCAACTAACCCTCTGGCTGTCAAGAGCGTAGGACTACTGTCAGACATTACAGGTTCTACTACAGCTTGGTAGTCCTGCCCTCTGAGGCCTATGGCTGCTCGACACCAGATCATCATTTCACTTCTGGGTGGTACCACAATTGGAATGGGATCTGTGACCCTTACTCTGCCAATCTCACCATTTGACAAGGTTACCTGTTGTTGATACACCAGAGCTCTGATCTGCTTTTGGATAGCCCTCTTTTCTCTGGGTTTACCGGCTTCAGCACTCTGTTGGAGCAAAAACAACACTTCATCGAGGCATTTGATCATGACATTGGTACCCAATATGACATATGGATCCTTGTGGTTAGGCTTATCCTGAACCACTAAGATACCCTGGTTTTTCAATTGCACCCTCCCCACCTTTACTGTAGCTTCCCACTGTCCCTCTATGGTAACCGGAATACCATTAGTGGCTTCAAGGTTCATCTCGGGATTTGGGGGTTCTAGCTTAACATCTGGCCAGAACTGCTTGTAAAGGGTACTGGGGATGGATGTCACCTGGGATCCAGTGTCTATCAAGGCGGAGATAGCGATGCCATCGATGACGATTGGTAAGTATGGACAGTCTCCCACATACTTGTGTTCCCAGCTGGACGTAGGGCCTGCACAGTCTACTCCTGGGGTTGGCCCTTCTCGCCCAGGGGTTGCTCGTTTAAAGGACGGGATTGCAGATTGCGTCCTCCTAAGTCGTTCTGCTGACTGTTGCGGCGTCTGTCAGGACTGCGGCGGTCTGCAGGTTTTCCTCGCGACGGCTGTGTCTTTCTCCTCATCCAGGGGACGTCATCTGGACTGTCGGCGAGTAGAATCTTGTCCGATGGCCTTGCATCTGTCTTGGGTCTTCTCCCAGCTTGTAGCTTGGCCACGTCCTTCATCAGCTGCTCGACATTAGCACACAGTTGATCAAACCGGTCAGGTGTCACAGTCTGTGCACTGGACTGAATCGCAGGGATTGGAGATGCTGCTGCCGGCACGGAAGGGGTGTCAATATACTGCTGCTGCTGTGAAGCGGGATCAGGTACTTCAGCGAGTCGCTGTCCCCAAACTGTTAAGTCTCTCAAAGTGTCAAACTCTGCGCCTGGATTCTGTATGGACCACCAGCTTGCTTGCTTTCTATCCTCAGATAGTCTAAGGCCCACAATAAATTGTCCAATTAACGCTTTGTTTTCATCACGGACACTATCAGGATCAACTTGTTTTAACAGTCTGTATGCTTCTTGTAAGCGCAGTGAATAATCAAGGACACTTTCTTGTGCCCCTTGGTTACAACGATAGAATGACAGTCTTAGTTCAGCTTCGGTATGGCGCTCAAAGACCCGGGCTAATTTGGCGAATATCTGCTCCACAGATTCCTGAGTTTCTACAGGCCAGCTGCGGCTCTGCAGTTCGGCTGCACCGGTTAACTGTCCCATAATAACTGAAGCTCTTTGCTTACCGGTCATCGGGTACATGTCCAGCGTCTGGCATATCTTCCTCTGGAAGTTCTCCAAGGTGCTGGGTACACCGCTGTACTTGGGTAACCAGGTTGCATTAGGAACGTAGGGTAGCGACATCGGCATAATCGGAGCGGGTTGCGGTGGCATACCGCCGACTTGTTGCTGTCCATCAAGAGGTATATTTTGAGGTGCCGCTTGGTTTAGCGGGGGTACCGCGTTGTCGGGAGCCGGGTTACTCATGGTCGCTCCCCCTTAGTTAAGCGTAGCCTTTCCCTCGGTTGCAAACGGAAGTGTCGGCCTCGCGGTGAGGAGTGAGGCACCACGGGAGTTTCCGGTTCCTGCTGCGTACGGAGGAAGTCGTCAGAGCGTGGGGGTGGAGTCAATCTTCGCGCCCTCTGCACAGTCACGCCCCTTCTTTTCCCGCCTTTTCGCGCAGCAATGGCGGACCCAATGTACAGTTCGATATTTACAGTCAATAAATAGCACACAATACCCGAGATAACGGGCCTGCTCGTATCCTGTTCGTGACGCCAAATTCTGACTCACCGTAGCCGGGGGTACACGTAGCGGGCGTTGTTTCTCCTCCAGTCACGGAACCGCGCCTGCGGTGGTGTAGGCCCGGTGGTCCAGATCAATAGGGGAATGGCGGAACAGTGGGGTGATTTGTCTTCGTGACGCCACCTGCGGGTGTTCTGGTAACGGTACCAGCGCTGTTCGGGTCTCCGGGGGATGGTACACAGCGAGATGGAACGCTCCCCACAGGATGAGCGGGAGTCCCCGGAGCCGGGAGCTGCGCAAGATGTTGTGAGGCAGCTGCGGGACGCTGCGCGCTGAATCCTGGAGTAATGCACAACCACACAAAGTCTCTTTTAGGTACCTTTACTGGATGATAGTCAGGTACACTCGGACCGGGATAGTGAAGTTGGCACTTATGGAGTTTCACAGCAAGCAGTGTTAGGCTTCCTTTCTCTACTTCTGGTGCTAAGGTCGGGTGGATGTGGAATCCAGCCGGACCGGGCAGTTTGTTCAATGGAACTTGCTTCACCTGGTTGTCAGCACTGAGGGCACTGTAAAAGGGTCTGAGCAGGATCAGTACTCTTCCCTGGGCTCTCGTGGGTAGGTGCATCAGGTGGAACAGGTGGCTAAACCTCCTGTTGGATGTAGCTGGTTCTCTGTGAGGGCTTTGTAGCTTCCACAGCTTCGGTTCCAGTAACCGGATGGTTTGGAAAGAGTTGGATTAACTCTGTATTCCTGAGAGGTGATCTCCTTCTTCCTATTATCCCAATTGCAGGGATCTCCACTGGCTAACAGGCTAGCAGGGCCTAGTGTGTTCCTCATAGGGTGGAGGTTTCACACAGGCAGGCAGCTCTTGTAGCGTCTACCACACTCTGAAGTTTCTCCCTCCAAGACTCTTTTTATAGGGGGAACTGGTTAGAAGTCACCAGTGTTAGCTCCCCCTAGAGGCTCGGGGTTGAAACCAGGTGTTCTAAGTGTTGTTTGTGTTGTGGTTTTGCTGTGCTGTTACTTACTCCATTTGTACCTAAGGATTTCTGTGGTGCCCAACAGGTGCCAGGGTGCCACACAATGACGTCATTCCCTGCGACGAGCACAGGAAACAGGAAGAAAGAAGACGCAAGATGGAGGATCCGGTCGGCTGCTGACAGCGGGTGCGAGCGGGGCGCGGACAGAGCACTGTGATAAGTATAGCTTCCTTTACAGGTGACCGGAGAGACGCTGGGGGGGCCCTGCATTACTGGGGATGCCTGTATACTACCGCTGGGGCTGCTATATACCTCTGGGGCCATGTATACTACCACTGGGGCTGCTATATACCTCTGGGGCCCTGTATACTACCACTGGGGCTGCTATATACCTCTGGGGCCCTGTATACTACCACTGGGGCTGCTATATACCTCTGGGGCCCTGTATACTACCACTGGGGCTGTATATACTACCACTGGGGCTGTATATACTACCACTGGGGCTGTATATACTGCTGGGGCCCTGTATACTACCACTGGGGCTGTATATACTACCACTGGGGCTGTATATACTACCTCTGGGGCCCTGTATATACCTCTGGGGCCCTGTATACTACCACTGGGGCTGTATAAACCACTGGGGCTGTATATACTGCTGGGGCCCTGTATACTACCACTGGGGCTGTATATACTACCACTGGGGCTGTATATACTACCACTGGGGCTGTATATACCTCTGGGGCCCTGTATACTACCACTGGGGCTGTATATATTGCTGGGGCCCTGTATACTACCACTGGGGCTGTATATACTACCACTGGGGCTGTATATACTACCACTGAGGCTGTATATACCTCTGGGGCCCTGTATACTACCACTGGGGCTGTATATACTGCTGGGGCCCTGTATACTACCACTGGGGCTGTATGTACTACCACTGGGGCTGTATATACTACCACTGGGGCTGTATATACTACCACTGGGGCTGTATATACTACCACTGGGGCTGTATATACCTCTGGGGCCCTGTATACTACCACTGGGGCTGTATAAACCACTGGGGCTGTATATACTGCTGGGGCCCTGTATATACTACCACTGGGGCTGTATATACCTCTGGGGCCCTGTATACTACCACTGGGGCTGTATAAACCACTGGGGCTGTATATACTGCTGGGGCCCTGTATACTACCACTGGGGCTGTATATACTACCACTGGGGCTGTATATACTACCACTGGGGCTGTATATACTACTAGGACTGCGTCTATACTACCACTGGGGCTGTATAAACCACTGGGGCTGTATATACTGCTGGGACCCTGTATATACTACCACTGGGGCTGTATATACCTCTGGGGCCCTGTATACTACCACTGGGGCTGTATAAACCACTGGGGCTGTATATACTGCTGGGGCCCTGTATACTACCACTGGGGCTGTATATACTACCACTGGGGCTGTATATACTACTAGGGCTGCGTCTATACTACCACTGGAGCTGTATATACCACTGGGGCTGTATATACTACTGGGGCTGCGTGTATACTACCACTGGGGCTGCTGTATCTACCTCTGGGACTGGTGTATACCACACTGCTGGGGGCTGTATACTTGTGCTAGGGTCCACCCTCGGCTTATACACGAGTCAATAGATTTTCCCAGGTTTTGGGGGCAAAAGTAGGGGGGTCGGCTTATACACGGGTCGGCTTATACACGAGTATATACGGTATATAAGAGAATAGAAGAAGTATATCCTACCTGTTCCTGTATGGTCGGACACATCCATTTATAAGAGTATCTCGGGACAGGAACATTTTCTGTAACATCCAATTGTGGATCTTATTATTATTATAAGATCTATTAATTAGAATATTAATTTGTTCATGGCATAACCCCTCTAAATAAACAAAAAAGCAAACAAACAAACCCTAAAGACAATACTAATAGGAAATTTAGATCATGAGCCCCAATGGGGACAGTGATGATGATGATGATGATGATGATGATGATGATGATGTCTGTGAAATTAATCAAGAAAAATAAATAAATAAAGATTCCCCAAGATATGAGGATACGTTTCAGGAATAATTCTATGATCTCAGTTTCGCACACACGCTCTGTCATGAGGGTGTTTGGGACATTGGTATCTCGCTGTCTGCACTCGTCTGGAGGCTGCAAAGTCATAATTCAATTCTCTAAATGGGAATTTGTGAATGTTGATTTAATTGTAAAATTACGGTAGATTAAACTCATGGTCGATTACTGCATGTATCCTGGTAATAGGGTGATGCTGTGTCTTCAGTGAGCACAGAGGCGCGAGGTCTGGGGCTGCACTTTGGCCTTTGTCAAGGGCGTAGGAGGGCGATATTGGGGCTCGTTCCCCCGGTCCTGTCTACTTACAGGGGCGGCAATACGTCTCAGCCATGCCAAGTAAACTTCACCCCCAAGTGAAGGACTCCTTAGTATAAACCTATACACCTAAAACATCAACATTGATAGAACAACTGTGTGATATTGTAATCTGATAATATAAATAATAATAAATATATAAATGAATAATAATAATAATATTCGGGAGCACAGTGTAAATGTAGGGGCTCGTCTGTAAACAAGCTAGTTTTCTGGTTTCATTGATTAGTAAATGAGTGCAGCTCTGGAGTAAAATACAGACTGTAATTCTGTGTGATTCCACTAGCAGAATAGTGAGTGCAGCTCTGGAGTATAATACAGGAGGTAACTCAGGATCAGTAATGTAATGTATGTACACAGTGACTGCACCAGCAGAATAGTGAGTGCAGCTCTGGAGTATAATACAGGAGGTGACTCAGGATCAGTAATGTAATGTATGTACACAGTGACTGCACCAGCAGAATAGTGAGTGCAGCTCTGGAGTATAATACAGGAGGTGACTCAGGATCAGTAATGTAATGTATGTACACAGTGACTGCACCAGCAGAATAGTGAGTGCAGCTCTGGAGTATAATACAGGAGGTAACTCAGGATCAGTAATGTAATGTATGTACACAGTGACTGCACCAGCAGAATAGTGAGTGCAGCTCTGGAGTATAATACAGGAGGTGACTCAGGATCAGTAATGTAATGTATGTACACAGTGACTGCACCAGCAGAATAGTGAGTGCAGCTCTGGAGTATAATACAGGAGGTAACTCAGGATCAGTAATGTAATGTATGTACACAGTGACTGCACCAGCAGAATAGTGAGTGCAGCTCTGGAGTATAATACAGGAGGTAACTCAGGATCAGTAATGTAATGTATGTACACAGTGACTGCACCAGCAGAATAGTGAGTGCAGCTCTGGAGTATAATACAGGAGGTAACTCAGGATCAGTAATGTAATGTATGTACACAGTGACTGCACCAGCTGAATAGTGAGTGCAGCCCTGGAGTGTAATACAGGAGGTAACTCAGGATCAGTAATGTAATGTATGTACACAGTGACTGCACCAGCAGAATAGTGAGTGCAGCTCTGGAGTATAATACAGGAGGTAACTCAGGATCAGTAATGTGATGTATGTACACAGTGACTGCACCAGCAGAATAGTGAGTGCAGCTCTGGAGTATAATACAGGAGGTAACTCAGGATCAGTAATGTAATGTATGTACACAGTGACTGCACCAGCAGAATAGTGAGTGCAGCTCTGGAGTATAATACAGGAGGTAACTCAGGATCAGTAATGTAATGTATGTACACAGTGACTGCACCAGCAGAATAGTGAGTGCAGCCCTGGAGTGTAATACAGGAGGTAACTCAGGATCAGTAATGTAATGTATGTACACAGTGACTGCACCAGCAGAATAGTGAGTGCAGCTCTGGAGTATAATACAGGAGGTAAGGCTGCCTTCACATTAGCGTTCCCCTCTGCAGCGTTCTGCGGAGGGGTCCGCAATGTGTGCGCAGCAGCCGCCAGCTCCTATCTTTATAATGGGAGCGCACGGTGCTGCGCTTGACGGCGCAGGACCGTGCGCACCCATTCACTCCCACATGTGATCTGTGCGCAGGCGGACGCCTGTGCACAAATCACACACTCTCGCCCGCACCAGGGATGCAACATGTCGCGTCCCTGGTGCGGACGAGACCGTGTGATCTGTGCGCAGGCATCTGCCTGCGCACAGATCACATATAGGAGTGAATGGGTGCGCACGGTCCTGCGCTGTCAAGCACAGCACCGTGCGCTCCCATTATAAAGATAGGAGCTGGCGGCCGCTGCGTACACATTGCGGACCCCTCCGCAGAACGCTGCAGAGGGGAACGCTAATGTGAAGCCAGCCTAACTCAGGATCAGTACAGGATTGGTCCAAATCTGCCATTCACTGTGTCGTAGGATCGTAGTTAGTGATAGCTCAGTCGCCCAATAGAGAACAGGGTTGTACTGGGTTGTCAGTATTGGGAATGGGATAGCCCAGCCCCCAATCAGGGGCTGGGGTGTGCTGGGCTGGCTTTATGCAAATTTAGGATCGTCCTCCAGCTAAATGGCGGGGTTCCTCCAGGTGTTACCCTTTGTGGGTGATTGTCTGGCTGTTTAGCTGGCTGGCAATGGTCAGATGATTGTCAGTTGTAGCTTTGCTCAGTGAAGTACGTGCCCTATGCTTTAGTGTTCTGCTGTTCTGACCTTATTCTGCAGGACTTTGCACATTACCTTTGACTATTAGTTTGCTTAGCCCCTTTGTTGTGATCTACATTGCTTTGGAATGTCGACTTCGGACTGTGACCTGTTTACTCTTTTGTCTTACCCCTCTGCCTTTGATGTACACTCTTAGTATTTGACTCCAGACTTCTTGACTCCTGTGCCTCACAAGGATAAGCAGTGCAATATATGTATAGTTACTCAACATATATCCACGTGTATCTGTTGTGTGGTAGCGCTTACTGAGTGTGTTGGGGAGCACTCACTTGCATAATTAATGGATATAGCAACAGTGTTTAAATAAACATGTCCAGACGGTTTATTAAAGGCTTTATTAAAGACATAACACCGACTATATTATAGTTCATCTCAATGCCTCAGCAGGAATGGTACACACACAGTCCAGAACCTTACAGAAAAAACTGCGGCACTTAATCCTGTCAGTGTGCACAGGTGCAAAGCAAAACACGGTAATTATAACTAAGGAAAGGGGCACTCTGCTGTTACAATTAGAATGTAGAAATGTTTAAGCCAAGCAAAAAAAGTTAAAATGGAGACACTTAGCTTTATAAATATGGCCACATCGATAAACCTCCCAGTCACCGCGTCAAGGCGTGTCTCCTTCACCGGGTCCCTAACCTTCATTCTCAGCCTCTATCTGGGTTAAAAGCCTCCTCTTTTTTGGGCAAGCTAGAAAACTGATACCGGAGAACAATAACATTACCTGCCAATAAGGGTGGGGAAAGGTGCTCTGCAAAGGGTTCACACCCTATGTCGTGTTCACACCCTGCGTAGTGCACCTTTCCCAGCCCTTATTGGCCCATAATGCTGTTGTTCTCTGGTATCAGTTTTCTAGCGTGCCTAAAAAAGAGGAGGCTTTTAACCCAGATAGAGGCTGAGAATGAAGGTAAAGGGCCCGGTGAAGGAGACACGCCTTGACGCGGTGACTGGGAGGTTTATCGATGTGGCCATATTTATAAAGCTAAGTGTCTCCATTTTCATTTGTTTTGCTTGGCTGAAATATTTTTATATTCTAATTGTCACAGCGGAGTGGCGCTTTCCTGAGTGTTATCAGAACCTTCTCATTGGCAGCTACGCCCGCCTGGCTTCGGATCAATGTCCATTTCAAAACATAGTCTTTTATCTTTTGCGCTGTCTAACCGCTTCTATCAGCCCTGCTCCTTCAGAGCTGTAGCCTTAATGCTCTGCACACGTGATCTCTAGTCCTCGTTCCTTCCAGGATGACTGTTTCCCAAGCACAGAGACCCAAGTCTCCTTACTGTGTGTCTTTCAAAAACCTGAGGCCAGCTCCACTCTCAGGCATGTGGATTGAACAGGAAGTCCAGGACCTTCCTTACATCACAGACTATGTGATCCATCAGAAGTCTCATTATATCCATGAGATACACCTATCGGAGGTATGTGGATGTTCAATCCCTCCCATCACTTCTGAACATTTTATGAAACCAGCCCCTAAAATAAAAATAAGATTCCTGGCCCTTTAAGTCCCAGCTAACTATTTGGTTCCATATTGCATCAGATCCCTATCTGTGCCAACATACCAGCTATATACATTGCCAGTATATCTCACACTGTATATAAAGTGTAAAATGAGGTTCAAGGTCCATTTCATTTTTTGCTGTGTTATTTTGCATTTTGTTACATTACATAATTTGTGGTTTTGGCCTGTAACCTGACTGTATGACACAATGAGTGACATCTCCCTATTGGTGTGCAGCACCACGATAACGCCTAGTCAGCAGGCTCGCTGTCTGGGTGTTATGTTTGACGCTGATCTTTCCTTCACCTCATATATACAATCTCTCACCCGCTCTTGCCGCTTGCACATGAAGAACATCTTTAGAATCCGCCTCTTTCTCACCTTGGAAACCACAAAAACCCTCAATGTGGCCCTGATTCACTCCCGCCTTGACTATTGCAATTCTCTTTTAATTGGCCTCCCCCACACTAGACTGTCCCCTCTCCAGTCCATCCTTAATGCAGCAGCCCGGATTACCTATCTAGCTAATCGTTACTCAGACACTTCTGCTCTATGCCAGTCACTGCAGTGTCTGGCTATACACTATAGGATCCAATTCAAACTGCTTGTTCTCACCCACAAAGCTCGTCACGGTGCAGCACCCCCCTACATCTCCACTCTCATCTCTGTCTATCACCCCACTCATCCTCTTCGCTCTGAAAGTGACTTTAGACTCACATCTGCATTAATCCAAACCTCCCACTCCCGGCTCCAAGACTTCTCCCGAGCTGCACTGATTCTCTGGAATGCTCTACCCCAAGAAACTAAGTCTATCCCCAACTTACATGGTTTCAGGCAATGCCTAAAAACACATCTTTATAGGGTGGCCTATCATGAACCCAAGTCAAAGTCATCTAGACATAGCTTATTGGCTCCACCAGTCTCAAGTGGATCACAAACAATGGTTGGTGGCCACTTCTGCTGCTCCTACCTGTGCTGCGGAATATGTTGGCGCTATATGAATGAAGATTATTATTATTGCTATTATGAGTGTCCTGTTGTGGCCTTACATAAAATGGGGTATTGAATTCCTATGGCCGTTGATATTTCTCGTACAGTAACCACAAGTCTAGGACTTTTGCTATCGGTCGGATTACTCCTACTGAGCACATCAAACCATCTAATATCCCCAGAGCTATAAAGCTTAACATTGATATCAAAAACATGAAACCCACCTTGTGACTAGAGGGGATCGAATACTTATGGGATTGAGTTAAATGTCTGTTCCCAGTTGATTGCAGCAATTATTACATAGGCTATTAGCCAAACGCTACTATTTTATCTATATATAGCTCTGCCATTAGCAGTGGAGGTGGCTCCGCAACCTACTATCGTGCCACAGGAAACGTGCTAATTCCTATCACATGGAAAGAGCAAAACCAGGCTAAATATAGGGTCCATCGGGAGTTAAAGGGCATTAATTGTCATGAGAACCGGATCGGAGGGGTCATTAATATCACCCAACCGGTGGTAAACCTTCAACTGATCCTTGGTTGGAGGTCACATTTCGTCCTATTTTTGGCTTTTTACCTTTTATTTTCGGATGGTCTGGGATTTTTTTCGGTGAACAATTATAACTTTATCGTTCACAAGGACCAAACACAGATGAAGTCCTTTGCAAAAAAGCAATTTTGGTGGAAGAACAACAAACGAAAATTAAATTAGGGGAATAGAATGGATAGAGGGCATCTCCAAAAATGACAAAAACAGCATTGAGAAGAGCGGAAATCGAAAAAGATGACGCAAAGTGTAGCGGAATAGTATCTAAGCGATTCAATGGCGCGATAGACTGCGCTATCCCATCATAAGGCACAATTACTCCTGTTTGGAAGTGGCAGTGGCCCCTTTACCGTATGGGCCCCTATGTGGTACAAATGGTATGTATGCCCCTGATAACTGCAGCCAATGATGGAGGATGCAAAGAAAGACATGTAGCTTTTTGGTCACTTTTTTATCCTGTAGACAAGCAAAGCTTTACATCTCTGAAGGGTGATGATCTGCAATTTGTAAGACATTTCAAATGCAAGACTGGAGTGATTCTATCGGTGCTCTGTACAATGCAGTTAGTGGTCAGATCCTTGTTGTGCAAGATTCTCGCATATGTATGTTTAAACTTGTTCTTGTTTAGGGATATGTTAAATATTTCAGAGGCTCAGATGCTCCATACTGAACAATTAAAGGCCTCTGCTGCAACAAGTGTGGCGCCCCACTGGTCAGTGCGCCACAGTAGGGGTACCGCACCCAAGTAGTGAGTGTGGTATCCCAGTCATCGAGGGGGTGTAATGTTACACTGAGGCTCTCATCCCTGCATCCCTACACCTGCATCCCTATACCTAGAACAAGGGGACCAGTTGGCCAACCCATTACCAGGGTAACCGGTCCCGGTGGGAGGAGTTTTTAGGGTAGTGGAAAAAGAGGGAAGAAGAGAGAAGAGAGAGCGAGTCCTAGAGGGGAATCGCAGTGAAGGGGCGTCTGCAAAGGAACGGCAGCCCAGACAGAAGGGGGAGTCCGAGGGTGTTGGTTGACACCCAGCGCTAGATCGTATTATTATCCGGTCTGGGGGGATCCTAATTCCGAACCGGGGAACAGGCTCCGAGCGCGATACAGGTGAGTCCAACACTGAGCCCCAACATAGGTGGGTTGCAGGTCTGTCAAACAGCCCCTGACCTTGTCCACGAAGCACAGCCCCACCAGGAGCTCCAAACTGGGTTGAGCCCCTTAGTGAGAAGGGTATCCTCATTACACCCAAGAGGCCTGGTAGGAAGAGGGTTCGTGCAGGGCAGCGCATGGAAAGAAAGGAGAGCGCAAGGAAAGACACAGAGGGACTGAAAGTAAAGTGGAAGGGACATCAAGAGAGCCTTAGGGAGACATTGTATCCTTCGGTGACTACCCGGCCAGCTCCCCGAATCTGTGTGACTGTATACCTGAGAACTGCCGTGTCCAGTTACCAGTAAACACCCGTACAGAGCCAGCAAGTGTCCAGTGTTTCATTTCTATTAAGGTGCAAACAGAAAGTGTTATCAGACTCTGCCCTGGAGACCCAGCGCCACCTGCGGGGAGCGACAACATCTGGCTGCCTACCTATCGTCCCCAGAGGTCTGCCGGAAGTACTGGAGCCATCACCAGGTACCGCAGGTGGCGTCACGAGACTCTACTCTTTTTCTTTTATTGTTATTTATTTTACCAAATTTCACCAACCTTTTAGTGACCACCAGGGCCACGGCCCCAAGCAGGCCACCAGTGGCACCTCCTTACAGCAACCGCCCAGGTACCGAGTCCCCACGGCCTTGAGGTGGGTCATAAGCTCCATACTGAAGATATAAAGGCCTCTGCTGCTGTAAGCTCCATACTGGAGATATAAAGGCCTCTGCTGCTGTAAGCTCCATATTAGATACATAAAGGCCTCTGCTGCTGATGCTAGTACAGAGGAGTGGGCGGAGGAAGGAAGTGAATGTTTTTTCTTCTCGTTAACACAAGTTCCAGTCACTGACGCCAGCAGAGGGGTGGGTGGGACTGTGGGCGGTAGAAGGAGGTGAATATTAATTTCTAATTAACACACAGCCCAATCACTGATGCTGGTGTAGAGGGTTGGAGTGGTTATGGGCAGGATAAAGGTTGAATTTTCATTTTTCATGGATGGGCGACCCAATCACTGACGCCAATACAAAATATAAGACAACCCCGAAAAATAAGCCCTAGCACATCTTTGGGAGCCAAAAATAGTATAAGACCCTGTCTTATTTTTAGGGAAACATGGTAGATTCATAACCTCTGCTGCTGTAAACTTCACATGAAACACATAAAGCCCTCTATTGCTGTAAGCTTCATACAAGACACATAAAGCCCTCTATTACTGTAGGCTTCACATGAGACACGTAAAGCCCTCTACTGCTGTAAGCTCCTGACTGCGGATCCTGTTACCACAGAGATGCTGCACCCCTGATAGGGTGTAGTATCCCACTCATTGGTAAGAGGGATACAGACCGGTACCGGGACACCCAGATCACACTAGGAACAATTGTAGTGGGGTTAGGTGGTGAAGGAAGTAGTTAAGAGTGAGCACTTGGGGAGGAGTGAGGTCAGAAAGAACACACGTAGAGGACATGGGACACGTGACAGAGGGTATAAAAGGAAAGCGAAACATCTAGAACATAGGAGACGACAGTGAGAAGAAAGACAGCTAACAGAGAGAGTGACAGCTGAGGAGAGGCGGTAGACCAGCTGAGGAGAGGCTATTGAACACCAAGGCCGAGTTGGAGGGCAGCTAGAGAATATACGCCTGAGAAGTGTCCAGAGGATTGGAGCAAGTGGGAGCTCGTTCTCAGGACGAACCCTAGAGCAGAACATCACCAGAGCTCCTGGAGGAAGAGGGGGTCTCAGAGGCAAGGGAAGTGAGCAATACACCCGTGGGACTTGCATCTATAGTCAAGCACAGGCAAGTGGAGGGACTAGGCCGCAAGGGACACCAGGAACCCAAAAGACTGGTGGAGAAGACCAGGCTCAGTTAGCAACCTGGAGGCTGTGACACTTCCAAGGTGACACAGTCAATAACAGCGCACATCTACTGAAAAGGTGGCAACCATAGGGCTAAGGGGAGACACTGGAGGGGAACCCCTAGGAAAACCCCACAGTCACTGGCTCAGAGCTCTGTGTGGTGAGGCGCAAGGCAGGACAGGCGAGGCAAGCGCTGTGTGAGACGACCTGGAAAAGACAGAGAAGGGTTGCTGGTTACGTGCTATCCTACTACCAGTGAGTAGCTCCGGGAACCCAGTGCTCAGCGGGCTGCTACACAAAGACTTTGACTAAAAGACCTGAAGACTGCAACCCGCTGCGTCTGTGAACTTTCTTACGCATCCAAAAGCACCAGAAACACAACTACCAACTCACTCAGGTACTTTTGTCTGCCTTAGGGGTCAGCCCTACCTGTAGAGGGCTTAAGAACATTGCTGCCTCCCAACCATCGGCCCCTAGGAAGACTGTCGAGCAGCAGCGGCCCGCTATAGCCGCAACCTGAGGGTGGCGTCACGTATAAATTAACAATTATCCCTAGGTTCAGTCATCCCTGCCCAGAATGAACCCTCCATGCCAGATCCTTATCCCTAAGAGAGGGAGCCACCCACAAATAACGTTTAATGACACCGCCAGGGTCACGGAGCCGGGTCTCGGTCCTTGTGATCCCTGTGATGACGCCTCAAGAAAGCCTGATTCTGAGTATCCTAAGACCCTGGAAGGGCGTGTCATATACATTTTGTAATTTCCATACTGGACACAGGGAACCTTAGCAACATTAAATTATACCTGCAGTATAATCTGTTTTTTTGTGTACTTGTCTTTCTGTTGAGAGCCTTTGGCAAGAACCAGAAACCTTTGGGTGTTGGAGCTGCCTTAGGTCCCATAAATCGTCGACGTCCCGGGGCAGAGATGCTCCTTTTGCTCTCCTTATATTGTAGCCCTCTTGACATTGTTATAAGACTTTCACCATTGGAAGAACTGAAGGTTAATTTTGCCAACTGGTTCCTAAAAGAACTTTCTTCTTCTACTATAAGGATGATTAGGGGGAACATTTAGCAAGTTTTCCCCCAAACAAAAACGTATCCCTCCCCTAGTATACACAATACAGGATTACAGAAGTCACAATTCCAGGACTTCTATTCACTTGAGATTTGGGGATTTAAGTTGGAAATAGCCATTACAAGGATAGGCGTAGGACTCGGGAGTGTTTTCATAGTGGAACTAAACTTCATGTCTGACAGCAAAACATTAGGAATAGGATTTAGTTGGGAGAAATTCATTTTGGGAGCCCAATTACCGGCCTGCGGAGAGCTCCTAACTGCATGATGCAAACGCTTCCAGATGTGATTCTTTAAAGGGTCATTTGGAAGCACCCTGAAAAGTGGGTCCTTGTCTTGCAGACTGGCCGGAGGCGATGCATTAGATATGGAAATGCACATCGAGAATAAACTCTATATGAATGCGAACAGAGGACAAAATGTTATTTAGGCAACGTGTACTGGATTGAGGATTCCCAGTTGGGATAGGGAGTAGTACAGTATATACCGTACTCAGTACGTCTAGTTATTACGAGTCTGTTCTACCATTACTATAGCGCCCCATTGTTAGGAATCCATGTGTAAATTGTATCCTTGATTTGGATGCTGTCCCTTGGTGGAAGGATTAGTTTGCAAAGAGGACCAGAATGTAATTCACTTTATGCAAGCACAATATGATTAATGCACTATTTGGCGACTAAATGGATTACTTGATTTATGAAGCTGAAATATATCTATTAACCCTTGTCCATTTTTTGTTATTTAGGATCTATATAACACGTGTCCAAATGGAACCTCCATACACCTCCAACCCAACCAACGTGCGCCTCTAGGTGTCCAGAGTCCTGGCCTATTGCTGCTCTGTCGACGCACAATCAGGTCTTGAACGGTAAACAAAATGGCACCAAGTCAACTTTTCCGCTGTCATCCTCTGACTCTATACTGCCAGGGACACTATGCTTTGCCCCCAGCCATGGATAGGCTCTTCTCTGGTCTAACCAGTCCACCATATGCCCTTGGTGCCTCTCCACCAGAGTATCTCACTTACTTGGTTTCCACCTTGATAGAAATGGTCCTAAATAAAGATAAAGGGTCTGAATATGTGACCCCCTACATTCTTTTTTATTGGATTCTTTAGTTACTTTTATAATTCCTCTAACAATATAACTTACGATATAACAATATGTTATGCAACATGCCGGATGTTTGTGCACTCGTCAGGCTGGGTGGTGTAATGGTGGGTTTACACGCTGCGATATCGGCGTCCAACTCCGACCAAAAGTCACGTGGTTCGGGAGTTGGACCCGATATCGTTCGCGCGTTGTACGGTTTGAACGTACAACGCGATGCTGGAACGATGCCAAAACGATATCGGGGTTGAATGAGCGTGCTATTCAACCGCCCGATATCGGATGGCCGTTGTAGCCGCATCGTACCGTGTGACAGCCCAACTACGATGTGTACGCCCACGTCACCCATTCACTCCCATGTTAAGTGGTCGTTCCTGGGTTGGGGGGCGTTCACATCGTCGGGACGTTGTATCCCGATATTGGGCTGTGTAAAGCGGCGATGCGATAGCGGGAAAAGCGCGCTCAAAAAGCGCGCTCCCGCGTCGTTGGTCCCGATATCGGCCCACTATCGGGACGTGTAAACCCACCATAACAGTCTATGCCTATTACAACTCAGACTAATTACAACAGTCAGATAAACATGAGCAGTTGTGCTCTTTTTATCACCAGATTGGGCATACGATCTTCTCCACCTCCTACGCTGCACAATCTATCAGCCTTAGGCCACTGTCAGGAAACTCCTAGCTCACCTACAACTCCGTGGGTCAGTCACAAGACCACATTTAGCATACCAGTCTACATGTCTTCTATCCAAAGATCCAGTCATGGTCTGCAGTCTCCACAACTCTTCAAAGGCCTCTACATCATGTCTTCCAATGTCCAGTCTACCATCTCCACAACATCATCTTCCTCGATAAGGACCAACATGCTCCTCTAGATGACCAGTAGTCCTGGCCTACTGCTGCTCCGATGATGGACAATCAGGTCTTGATTGCTAAACAAAATGGCACCAAATCACTTTTTCTGATGTCCCCCCTGACGTTATACTACCAGGGTCACCATAATTTGCCTCTCAACAATGGCTAGGCTCTTCTCTGGTCTAACCAGTCCACCATACACCCCTTGTGTCTTTCCACCAGAGAATCTCACTTTCTTGGTTCCACCTTGGTAGAAATGGTCCTTCATTAGATAAAGAGTCCGAATGCTTGACCCCCCTACATTCTTTATTGTTGGGTTTCAGCATCTAGAAAGCTTCATAACTAAGTTTTATAACTCCTGTAACAATATAACGTACAGTATATCAATATCATATACTACACGCCTGACGTTTGTGCTCTCATTAGTCCTTGTAGGGTATCAGTCTTTGGCTACTAGAGCTCTGTTTTATTACAAGTCTGAAAAATATGAGCATTTGTGCTCTTATTATTACTGGTTTGGGAGTAAGATCTTGTCCACCTCCTACATGCCACAATCTATTAACCTTAGGCCACTGCTGGTACATTTCTTGGTTATCTCCCACTCCTTGGATCAGTCACAAGACTCCATTTAGAACAGCAGCCAACATGTCTTCTACCCAAAGATCCTCTCATACACTGTATTCTCCACAGCTCTTCGTAGGCCTCTCCATCATGTCTTCCAAATTCTGGTCCACCATCTTCATTAATAATAATAATAATAGTAATAATAATTATTACTATCATTATTTATTTATATAGCGCCATTAGTTCCCATGACGCTTTACATGATAGGAGAGGGTAGACGAGGACAAGTTCAATATATTCATGAAGTCTATACAAACAGGATCAGGAGGGAGTGGGACTCTGTCCTCGAGGGCTCACAGTCTATGGGGGACTGGAGGGGATACAGTAGGAGGGGGTAGTGCCGAGTCATGAAACAGTGTGGTGGACTGGGTCTCATTGCAGATTGTAGGCCTGCCGGAAGGGGTGTCTTTTGAAGGATCCCAGGGTAGGCGAGTGCCTGATGTGTTGGGGAAGAGAGTTCTGATGATGCATAATCATGTTTAGATCGGTAAACCAAACGGCACCAAACTGCCCTTTCCGCTGTCCCCTTTGGCGTTATACTACCAGGCAGGGGCGGACTGGCCCAGGTGGCAGGGGCTGGGGCTGGGCTGGTGGTATAGCCCTCATCTAGGGCCGCCCCCCACAGAAATGTGCCGGCCGGCGGCACTTTTTTGCTGGCGCTGTGAAAGTACAGCAGACGTGGCGCCGTGATACAGCAGCAGCCAAGGAGGGCGAGTGACTAATGGCACCCCCCCCCCCGGTCCACCAAAGAAGTCTGACAGCACCTGAACCCCGGTTCTCACCAAAGGGCTGGCAGAGCAAAACTGCCACCCGGAGTTAGGGTTGCCAGCCAGCCCCTGCTGCCAGGGCCACTATGATTTGCCTTCCGGCCATGGCTAGATTCTTCTTTGGTCTAACCAGTCCACCATACGCCCTTTGTCCCTTTCCACCAGAGCATCTCACCTTCTTGGTCCCACCTTGATAGAAATGGACCTTTGTATAGATAAAGGGTCTGAATGTATGACCCCCCTACATTCTTTGTTGTTGGGCGCCAACGTCTACCAACCTTCATAATTAAGTTGTATAACTCCTGTAACAATGTAACCTACTGTATAACAATATCATATACGACATGCTTGATGCTTGTGTTCTCGTTGGGCCTCGTAGGGTAGCGGTGTAAGTCTATTACAGCTCTGTTTTATTACAGCAGTTGGACACAGTAGTTGTGTCCTTTTCCTTGGCTTTTTCTCCCTTGCTGTTTGAGGTTCGCTCCTCGGATTTGCCGCAGACGGAACTTTCTGTTTGTATGTTAAGTGCTACTTCAATCCTCTGTTGTGTCTAGGGAAGTGATTTCCGGGCTTGCATCTGTGTGAGAGGCGATCCGCAGCAATGTGTGCCTGCTCTGCAGCTGTTCCTCCGCAATGATTGCCACATGACACAGCAACACAACCCTGATGAAAAGAGACAATTTTAGGATAAAACTTCAAACAGGGAAACAAACACAGAGAGCACTGGAAAGTATCAGGGGTTAGGATGCAGCGCGTATGGAACAAACTGAGCCGTTATGCTACTCTGCGGCGTTCCACCCGGCTGCATCTGTTCCGTACAAGCACAAATAATCAATCGGGAGCCTTTAAGACTTGGTTATAGTCTTTCATCCATGGAGGAAACGCTGTTTATTAACAGCCATCCAAGACATGGCGCAAAGGCCATCAACATCACGACCCATTGTCCGAACAAATGTTCCAAATCACTTATATTCCGTAGAGACCCAAATATGCAATATGTAATAATCACATTTTTACAATACCCCATAAATGAACCAACTGTACCCCACTTTTGGTGTAGGCCATGGTACTCACCAGTGGGGTAACGTGAAGTTTTCAAAGTCCCAATGGAAAATCTCCAACAGGGCCCCTGACTATGATAGGTCCTTAATAGAAATGGTCTAATATGGAACCGAAGGGACTTTTAGGCTGCAAAAGGGTCAATGACCGCAGCCCCCTGTGTCACGTGTTGACTGCTCTGCAGTCCATGGGAAAAGCACTCTTTAGTATAAATGAGAGTAAAATTCCCCTGGCACATTTAGAGTTAATGTGTAGATGCTGCCTTGTTGCTGTCTATGTGTCTGTCTACGTGTAGACAGCTCTGCAGGTGGGGAGTTGGGTTTTTTTCAGGTGACCACGCCCCTGGCCTTTAAATAGTTCCTTCTTCCACCAGCAGGTGTTGCTGATAGGGTTTAGTCTCTGCAAGACCTGGAGCTGAGAAGACGTGTGTGCTTTTTGATGAAGTGTTGGTGTTTTCCTTCTGTTGGCTGTGCTTCCCGGTCCATGGGTGGAGGTGAGGGGCTCCTAGCCTAGGGCTGATCAGGAACAATGGGCATGGGTGGTGACCCAGACGTCCTCATCATCAGCGGTAATTCCGGGAACTTGATGAGATAGGGAACCCCAGTCTAAGGGTCAGACTAGCTCCCCTAATTGCCTTTTGCCTATTTTACCATCCTGCAGCCTGATCCCCTTTACCATTAAACCATCCTGTGTGACACCCTGCACTTACTATAACTGAGTCTTCAGCCCCATGATTTGGATGCCTCTAGCAGGTCCAGTGCTTAAAGGGGTTGTCACTGATAAGGAAGTAGGCCTACCTTCTTCCAAAAACAGAATCACCCTTGCCTTCGTTTGTGAGCACTATTGTAGTCTAGGCCCATTAAATTTAATTAAGCAAAACTGCAGTACCATACACAACCAGTGGACAGGGGTGGAGCTGTATTTGACAGAAAAGAGGCATTTTTTTTAATCCTAGATACTGCCCTTTAGTTTTCTTGATATAGTCCCACTATTGGGTGCAGAGGACACATGTGCTTCTAAAGAGCCTTCTACAGAAGAATAGGACCGTCATTAGAAATGTGAGCTTTTGGAAGGCCTAGTGTCATGCTGGGGCAGACAGACTCCCAGCGTGCGGTGCAACACAAGGGTGACAATGGGGATGGTATGGAAGGGAAGCCCTGGCAATAGGGAGAGGGGTCACCTCCTGACATTCACCCGAGTCCTAAGCTCCCTAACCTCCCTATACAGGTCCCCCCCATCCCCCCCGCCGTGACCGTCATGTGCCTGGGCCCTCACTTGACCTTGACTCACCCTGGTTGGTGAGAAGACACTAGTCACCGCAGTAATACAACACAAAGGAATGGAGACAGACAAAGGGAGAATAGACACAAAAAGGATAAAGTCCACAACTGCAGCAATAAAACATCACAGTTACAAGCTTCATGACTGCAACTTCTTTTAATGACTGGCTCCTTTCAAAGTGGTCAGCAAAGAACGTGATTCTAACACCGCTTTCAACTGGTAAGACATGTGACTCTTTATAGCGGAGGGGAGTGGTCGCCAAACGACACCTAAGATAAGGTCTTGCAAAGGACAACCAGATAAGAAAGAGTCCTTAACCCATGCAGCATTGAAGGAAAGTATATATATTGAAATACAAACTTTAGACCTGAAATCCAGGTCCCAGACTCATCAATAGTCTCCCTAGGGCAGGATAGACTCTTGACACCTCGATAAATTATTTTTTATTGATGAGCTGTCTGGGGATAAGATTTTGAAGTCTTATCCTAAGGACAGGTCACCAATATCAGATCAGAGGGGTCCAAAGCCCAGATACCTAGCGATCAACTAATATTTGTAGCTCAGCTTCATTGGATCTGAGCTACAGCAATTGGGAACAGCCATTACACGCATGGTGTACGGAGCTATGATCTTGCAACTTCAGGTATTGGCTTAACTAGTTTCAGGGACAAATGGTGGTATAGATGTGGATCTAGTGAGGTTATTAAGGACAGTTTTACATAAAGACAGACTATAACTGCATTGGGGTCAATGGCTGCCTTGGTTGGTCCCAATCCTTCTGGTACTAGGTGGTTAGAACCAGCTCAGGACTGCAAAATGTTACGGGCCCAAGGGTCAAGAAAAGGCTGTGGACGGGAAATTCTCATAAATGTCTCTGCCCTGGGTGATAAAACCTTGATCTACAATAAGAAGCCATATTGATATTTACTACTGGGCAACGTCTCTTCTAGGCACTATTCACAAAGACTATGGAAAGGGTATTGGTCATTGGGGTCAACCTACATTTGGCATCTATGTCTTTACTATGGGACCACGTCTCTTCTAGGCACTATTCAGAAAGACTATGGAAAGGGTATTGGTCAATGGGGTCAACCTACATTTGACATCTACGTCTTTACTTTGGGACCAAGTCTCTTCTAGGCACTAATCACAAAGACTATGGAAAGGGTAATGGTCATTGCGGTCAACCTACATTTGGCATATTCGTGTTTAGTATGGGACCACATCTCTTCTAGGCGCTATACACAAAGACCATGGAAAGAGTATTGGCCGTTGGGGTCAACCTACATTTGGCATATTCGTTTTTAGTATGGGACCACGTCTCTTCTAGGCGCTATACACAAAGACTATGGAAAGAGTATTGGTCAATGGGGTTAACCTACATTTGACATGTACATCTTTACTTTGGGACCATGTCTCTTCTAGGCACTAATCACAAAGACTATGGAAAGGGTATTGGTTAATGGGGTCAACCTACATTTGGCATCTTTGTGCTTACTATGGGACCACGTCTCTTCTAGGCACCATACACAAAGACTATGGAAAGGGTATTGATCAATGGGGTTAACCTACTTTTGACATCTACATCTTTACTTTGGGACCATGTTTCTTCTAGGCACCATACACAAAGACTATGGAAAGGGTATTGATCAATGGGGTTAACCTACTTTTGACATCTACATCTTTACTTTGGGACCACGTTTCTTCTAGGCACTATACACAAAGACTCTGGAAAGGTTATTGGTCAATGGGGTTAACCTACATTTGACATCTATGTCTTTACTTTGGGACCACATCTCTTCTAGGCACTAATCACAAAGACTCTGGAAAGGGTATTGGTCGTTGGGGTCAACGTACATTTGGCATCTTCATCTTTACTATGGGACCACGTCTCTTCTAGGCACTATTCACAAAGACTTTGTAAATGGTATTGTCCATTGGGGTCAACCTACATTTGGCATCTCTGTCTTCTCTAAGATTGTTGCATATGATAATATAGCAGGGGCAATTTTTGGGACCAGACAGGAGCAGAACATGAAGCCCTGTTTCCAAAATGAAATACCCTCTAAACTTGTGATTTTATTGATGTTCTCTTCAAGCCTGCTACCTTTTCACCCCTTACAACTTTGACCTTGGGACCAGATATTGTTTGTTCTCTAGCCATGACAAAAACATCGCTGGTATTTCAGGTGCAACAAAAATGTCCTGTAAATTCCCCGTGGACTCCCTTGAACTGATTAAAACACAAGTTTATAGTGTTTACTAATCAATTGGAACAGTTTGTGACTAAACAGCAGTCAGTGTACAGTACGAGGGGTCAGCAGCGAATCCTCCGGCTATTCTGGAATCATCTCTTCATACCGCTAAGAAGATGTCAGCCATTGGGTCAGTTCCATGATTTACAATGCCAAATCTCCGAGAGGTTATTGAAATGTGATGATTTTGGAGTTTTTTTTGGCAACAGATCCAAATAGATGAGAAAAATAAGTTCACAAAGATTAACAAAAACATCAAAGGTTTTTCCCTCTTCCCCCAATGCTCAGGAGTAATGATGTGGTGTTTTTGGGGGGAAATTCTAAGGACCATAAAGACCGATCATTCCCCTTTTAATAGAGGGGAGCAACTGCTTACATAATGCACTTTAATGAGTCTGCCATATAGTTAAGTGAGATACACACTTAGTGTCTGAACAGGAGCCTATTAGTGGCGTCAGGTGCAGCGGGCCAGTTAACACTGCATGACTATCTACACTGTCTCTGAACAATGGCCTATTAGTGACGCTGAGTATGGCGGGCAAGTTAAACACTACATCAGTGTTTACCCCTTATTACAGAGACTCACCATTTTACCAACCAAATTCAGAGAGCTGCATACACCCTGCAAAAATGATAAAATGTGCATGAAAAATGTGAGATATTAGTTAGTAAATTGGCCAAAATACGGAATCCTGCAACCCAAAGCGTCAAGGGTCCTCACTTATTGCAGGTCCCTGTCTACACTCGCAATAGCAGGGTGTATGGAGCTCTCTGAGTTTGGTTGGTAAAATAGTAAGTTTGTCATGTGGGGTACACACTGATGTAGTGTTTAACTTGCCTGCCATTCTCAGTGTCACTAATAGGCCATTGTTCAGACACAATGCATATAGTCATACAGTGTTAACTGGCCCGCTGCACCTGGCGCCACTAATAGGCTCCTGTTCAGACACTATGTGTGTATCTCACCTATCTATATGACAGATTCCCAATGCAGCTTCATTAGAGTGCATTATGTAAATTGCTTCCCCGTATTAAAAGGTTGTGAGCAGTTGATCCAACTGCATGATTCCCCAGCACTGCCCCGAACTCCCACATGGGGACGTTCCTGCACCCTGCTTGTGCATTGTAGGATTAGATTGGCCATTGGTGATTTCAGTATGAACTGCTTACATGTGGAACCACCTTCGCCAGGGGCGGATGAGGACTAGCCATGGCCCCGGGTGGTCACCCAGATTGACCTCAATATAATCCATGTATAATCTTCACCCCCTCTGTACTGTCCTCACACATATTGACAGGCTGTGTAATGAGACATACATATAAACCTTCCTGTCTTCTATTGAAGAATGAGGCTGTTCAACTATAACCTTCCTCTTTATTGGTAATAGATATGGCAAGATTAAGGTAAAACTGTGGGTTGATACAAGAGTGTTTAGGAATACATGGCAGAATAGTACACAACACATATAGACTCTATATACAGAATGAGACAATACATATTCTATCCTACCATTTATACTTGGACGAGCTTAATGTAGAACAAGATGCAGATGAGGGATCCAACATATTCTCTCATTAGTGATGTGTCGGCCGT
This sequence comes from Allobates femoralis, assembly GCA_033576535.1. Lineage (NCBI taxonomy): Eukaryota > Metazoa > Chordata > Amphibia > Anura > Aromobatidae > Allobates > Allobates femoralis. The sequence continues at coordinate 556,118,888 of JARQOC010000005.1, forward strand.
GACAGAGCCAACCCAACAAGCTGACCCCCCGCTGTGAGCGACTGGAGACCGCAACGTTTCGGCCCGTCAAAGCTTCCTTCAAGCAGTACAGTCTGAGATATAAAGTGTACAGGTATATAAAGATAGAGATCAACCATTGACCATTATAAAATTTAACATGATTGGTCAATAATAATCATAAGGTGCACCTGTGAAAGAGGGAAGCAGGGCACAAACACGTTATCAAGCATGGGGCTCACCTATACCGTCTCAGTGTACTCCATTATGTTCAATACAGCTCATCTGAGCCTGTCTGACCATGGGGACTCATTCCTGCTGTTGCTGAAATCCCGGGCATGCTCAGTAGCACGGCGGGAGTCTCATCGGCCATCTTGGTTACCGTGGCAACGATGTAAACATAACAAAAGCCAAGATCAAAAGCATGTCAGCTGTATATTCCAAATATAGCATATAAGGCCATAATTATAGGCACATAATGTCCCTTAGGGTCATGCTCTATGGCAGGAGTCTCAAACTCCAGGCCTTGAGGACCGCACACAGCGCAGGCCCCCAGGACCCTCCCAGAGTTCGACAGTTGGTAGTTGGATAACCAACTGTCAAACGCTATGGATATCCTGAAAACCTGCACCGTGTGCGGTCCTCGAGGCCTGGAGCCCAAGACCCCTGCTCTGTGGGATAATAGGGACATCAGTACAGGTACAACGGCTTTGACAAGCCGAAACATCGTGGCCCTGGGAATAAATCCACCCTTCTCACCCCCAAAGGACGTGGTGCTGTTCATTTTCTCCCAATATATATATATATATATATTTTCTCCCGGCATTAAAAGCACCAGCGTATATATATATATATACGCTGGTGCTTTTAATGCCGGGAGGCAGAATTGTCCTGTCAGCCCGATGTGAGGAGCGGGGGGCGGTTGGTGCTCTCAGCCCGAGGTGAGGAGCGGGGGGCGGTTGGTGCTCTCAGCCCGATGTGAGGAGCGGGGGGCGGTTGGTGCTCTCAGCCCGATGTGAGGAGCGGGGGGCGGTTGGTGCTCTCAGCCCGAGGTGAGGAGCGGGGGGCGGTTGGTGCTCTCAGCCCGAGGTGAGGAGCGGGGGGCGGTTGGTGCTCTCAGCCCGAGGTGAGGAGCGGGGGGCGGTTGGTGCTCTCAGCCCAAGGTGAAGAGCGGGGGGGGCGGTTGGTGCTCTCAGCCTGAGGTGAGGAGCGGGGGGGGGCGGTTGGTGCTCTCAGCCTGAGGTGAGGAGCGGGGGGGCGGTTGGTGCTCTCAGCCGAGGTGAGGAGCGGGGGCGGTTGGTGCTGTGAGCCCGGGGTGAGGAGCGGGGGGCGGTTGGTGCTCTCAGCCCAAGGTGAAGAGCGGGGGGGGCGGTTGGTGCTCTCAGCCTGAGGTGAGGAGCGGGGGGGGGCGGTTGGTGCTCTCAGCCTGAGGTGAGGAGCGGTGGCGGTTGGTGCTCTCAGCCCATGGTGAGGAGCAGGGGGGGCGGTTGGTGCTCTCAGCCTGAGGTGAGGAGCGGGGGGGGCGGTTGATGCTGTCAGAGGTGAGGAGCGAGGGGGGTTTGGATTCGCTGTAGGGGGTATTCAGCTCTCTCACCTGAATGTCAGCCGTGTCGCCTGCTATCCTGCAGCTGCGGCCGCAAAGTAAAGCTGGCCGGCCCATATCGGTGGGGGGGCGGCCCTAGATGAGGGCAATACCACCAGCCTGGGGGGCACTTGCTCCCCTGCCACCTGGGCCAGTCCGCCCCTGATATACGTGAAATATATATATATATATATATATATATATATATATATATATATATATATATATATACTTATGCCCTATATGTCATGGCACACTGTCACACCATTCAAATATCTATTTAATTGGAGTATGAATGTTAGTATTTGATCATATTTTTGGGCACAACATTTACCTTATCTTGGTACCTTTTGAGTGTATTTATTTTACACATTACATCCATGTGCTATATGTGCAGTCATGGATTTTCGCCAGTATTGTACCATCTTTGTTTTTAATTCACCTATTTCTGCTATTTTTTTGTGTTTATTTGTTCTATTTTGAATATGAATAAAATGTGTTTATTTTCCTATATGTTTGTGCGCTTCCAAACCTAGGCACCGCATATATTCCATCTTACGCACCATTATGTATTTGTTTTGACTGATTTATAGTATTTTATAAAACTGAGTCTGCAGCTCTTGTTGTTTACAGCTGATGAGATGGAATGTTTGTGTCTGTTGTCATGGTGATGACATCACAGGTTGATGGCATCAGCCAACCACAGCCCAGAACTGACCTGAAAAAAGTTTTTGATGTAGAATCTTAAGTTCAGCCGATGACTAAAGCAGCCCCTCCCACATTCTTAGAACGTCCCGCCCACTTGGCTATGTCATCACTTTGTGATGACACAAGTGGTCAGTGGGAATAAAACCCCGATCCTGGCAGCTTCACAGTCATTTGTCACACTACATGCATGAAGATGGGGCAGAACCCAAAGGTACCCTTACACACAGAGATACATTGCTGGCAACCCACTGGATGATGCAGCGAAGTCATGGACAACATTGCTCCATTTTATTGCCGTGGAATGGAACAGTGTCTCCATGACTTCACTGCAACTAGTGAGTTGCAAGCAATACACAGTATTTCTGTGTGTAACAGTACCAGGAAGAACAAAGAAAGAAGAAAGAAGAGACTTGGACCTCACACAGTGGTGCCCTTGCATTATGCACCATGGGGTCCATTGGACTTTAAACTGTGTGGGGCCCTGCGCCAAGATAGATGAAGAAGAAAGAAGAGACTTGGACTTCACACAGTGGTGCCCTTGCATTATGCACCATGGGGTCCATTGGACTTTAAACTGTGTGGGGCCCTGCGCCAAGATAGATGAAGAACATCTCGTTTTCACCAGGATCGCAGTGAGTTTCTCTGATACTCTCATGAGTATTATGAGACGCCCGTGATGCTCTCATGAGTATCATGGGCACCTAATAATTGTATTGGTATTTATATGCATTTCTTTTTTGAGCAGGTTTATATAAGTAAGGGTCATTCTATGGTTACTTACCTTACTTTTACAAGCTAAAAACTGAGTAAAATACAAAATGTAGTGCTATTGCTTGGAAACTTACATTACCCTTTTTGGCTTGTGAATGTAACGTAAGTTACCATGGAATGACATGCACTTCGTTTTTGAGATTTATGTAATGTATAATTAACATGCTTTTCCTTTTTGAGAAGGTTTTATGAAATGACGGTTTATATAATTAACATGCATTTTCTTTTTGAGAAGGTTTATGTATATACGTATGTATTTTCTTTTTAGTAGTTACTAGCTGATTTTGGTATGAGGTCTCCCTCTGCATTCTGAAACAATGATGAAGGACGCACCTAATGACCACGAAAAGGTTAATAGGAGGAACGCCCGACGACCCATAACATTTTGAGCCAGGGCTGACTACTCTTTTGTACAAGGGCCGCCCAATGATGTTGCAAAGATTTCGCTATAGGTGTTATAGAATTGTAGAGGATTGTAGAGGAAGACCTCATACCTGGGACGTCGATCCAGGGAACTAGTCTGATTGCCGTAAGTGGAGTCGGGAAGGAATTTCCCCCCTAAAATGGACCAATCTAGGGCCCATGGGGTTTTGCCTTCCTCTGGATCAACACTCTAGCTTTTAGGTTGAACTTGATGGACTTGTTTGTGTCTTTCAACCTTAAAACTATGCAACTGTCCCTGTATTGAGGTGTAGGGTTGTCGGCCAGGTCTTCTCTTTAATCAGCAGGGATGGAGTTTTGCTCCATGTTTGTCCCTGAAAACATTTTTGAGCCGACAGCCTTAGACAAATCGCAAAGGGGAAAATGAGATTTCTTTAGTTAAATGGGGATAAATGAAAGCAGTCACAGATAATCTCTTGTCTTTTTTTTTCTATAAACTTTGGGGGAAACTTACCTCCTTTTTCTGCTGTGACTTTGCTTTTAATTTTAGGTTAGGGACTCGCAAGACTATGAGGACCCTTGACGCGGGTTGCGAGCTTTGTGTATTTTGGCCAAAATATCAACCATTGCCACATAAATTTGATATATATATTTTTTTTTTGCATGTTATATGTGCACTAGTTTCTGTGACCTGGGCAGGTAAATAAATACTTTTTGCCCATTTTTTCTATATTGACTTGAGAATTTTTGGGAAATTTCTGTGGCTTTTGCTTTTAATTTTGATACAGTGACTCAAAAACTATGAGGACCCTTGATGCATATTTTGGCCAAAATATCGACCAATACCTCATATTTATCATTTACAGTTTTGCATGCTATGCTGGATTAGCCAATCCCATCTATATTGCCTTGTAATCTAGGGCACCGTCCCGGTGGGGGGTACTGATAGTGCTGGGCAGCATCCTGATCTAATAGTATGGGTGTCATTAATAGGCTATAAGCGATCGCCCTTCCATGAATTTGTCGGTTGTGATTGTCTCATCAGTATTTTGCACTGTGTTTGCCTCCATCTTTATACAGGAGGCTACTGCATTAGTTTGTGAGCTGGGCAGATAAATACTCTTGCCTTTTTTTGCTATATTGAATTTAGATAGAGATAAATCAATCATTTCAGCATCTAGCTCATTCCTCCGGCCAACAGCTACTCTGTAGATACAACCCTAGGCCTGCGGGTAAGTCTCTATCCCTGTACAGGGGTATAATGGTGAAGGCAGAGATCTCTGGCCCTGTGGTAAGCCTCTATCCCTGTACAGGGGTATAATGGGAAAGGCAGAGATCCCTGGCTCTGTGGTAAGTCTCTATCCCTATACAGGGGTATAATGGTGAAGGAAGATCTCTGGCCTGTGGTAAGCCTCTATCCCTGTACATGGGTATAATGGCGAAGGCAGAGATCCCCTGGCCCTGTGGTAAGCCTCTATCCCTATACAGGGGTATAATGGTGAAGGAAAAGATCTCTGGCCCTGTGGTAAGCCTCTATCCCTGTACAGGGGTATAATGGTGAAGGCAGAGATCTCTGGCCCTGTGGTAAGCCTCTATCCCTATACAGGGGTATAATGGTGAAGGAAAAGATTTCTGGCCCTGTGGTAAGCCTCTATCCCTGTACAGGGGTATAATGGTGAAGTCAGAGATCTCTGGCTCTGTGGTAAGTCTCTATCCCTGTACATGGGTATAATGGTGAAGGCAGAGATCCTGGCTCTGTGGTAAGTCTCTATCCCTGTACAGGGGTATAATGGTGAAGGCAGAGATCCCTGGCTCTGTGGTAAGTCTCTATCCCTGTACAGGGGTATAATGGTAAGGCAGAGATCCCTGGCTTGTGGTAAGTCTCTATCCCTGTACAGGGGTATAATGGTGAAGGCAGAGATCTCTGGCTCTGTGGTAAGTCTCTATCCCTATACAGGGGTATAATGGTGAAGGCAGAGATCCTGGCTCTGTGGTAAGTCTCTATCCCTATACAGGGGTATAATGGTGAAGGCAGAGATCTCTGGCTCTGTGGTAAGTCTCTATCCCTATACAGGGGTATAATGGTGAAGGCAGAGATCTCTGGCTCTGTGGTAAGTCTCTATCCCTATACAGGGGTGTAATGGTGAAGGCAGAGATCCTGGCTCTGTGGTAAGTCTCTATCCCTATACAGGGGTATAATGGTGAAGGCAGAGATCTCTGGCTCTGTGGTAAGTCTCTATCCCTATACAGGGGTATAATTGTACAGAACTCTGCTCACTTCAATTTAATTGTCCATTTGCAAGTGGGTGGGATTTTGATCACAGGTGGGCGGGGCTTGGTCAGTATCAATTCATTAATGTCATTCACCTGGTGTGAACACATATTTAATAGGGAGCCGTTTAGGATCTACAATGATCTGGCTATTTCGGGTGAGTGGAGCAATGGGAGCCGAATCACCAAAAAGAGGCCTTAACTATCTCTCATCTGAGGCAAAGGTGAAAATGGTTTCTGTCACTGAGGTAACCACAATGCATTCTGGGAGACTTCTCATAATACCTTGCAGCTGAACTAAACAGATACATGAAATCTCCAGCGGGTGGCGCTGTTACTTAAACCACTGAAATGCTGCAGTGCATTTATTACAGATAATACATCAATGACAGGTGCGCTTGGTTATGTATGCCATTCTATCTGTCTTTATTATGATTGATCTTGGACGCTGTACACACACAGCGGCCACACCCTGCCCATAGGCTCTGCATAATTGTTGCACATGTGTTTGTGTGGCGCCTGCTCACGCAGGTGACCACAGACTTCTCTACTGCACAGCTGGGTTTCCACAGCAGGTACCTACTACGAACAACACCTTCCACCCCGGCACAGTAGGGGGAGCCCCACTTGCTGCCCTTAGGGGAGGAGTTAGTGAGATGTACAGACACCGGAAGAGCTGCAAGGAAGTCCTGGTGGTCGGTGCTGCGTTCAGGCCCGAGCCAGTGACCGGGAGTGGCCCTTCAGCGTCCCACAAGCCTAAGTGGGACTGAAGGCAGGGAACCCAGAGAAGAAAAGGGAACAAGTAGTTTGTTCCAAGGGAAACGCCGGAGATTGGGGATCCGCATCTGTGGAGAACTATAGGCCCACAGAAAACCCTGTCACACCGTGGAAGCTTCAGCTACCCGGTCTCCCAGGATGGTCAAGAGACGGAGCCAGGAACCACAGGCCAGCTTCAGTGTCCAGAGAGGGTCATCCCGGAGACCGCACAGTAGGAGAAAGAGACAGGCAAGAGAGAGAGAGAGAGAGAGTGGAGGCAAGTCAGGCTACAGCAGGCTGTGTTTCAGAGACTACACAAGAAGAGGAGGCCTTATACCACTTGCTGTGGGAACCCACTGTGCTACCCTGTCACCCGTCGGTGCCCTGGATGTATTTACCTGAAAAACATCAGTGAAACGTAAAAGAGAGACTTCTTCTGTGTGCGTGCATACTTCTCCTCCACTCGCCGTGTCCCTCTATAGACTATTCCAACTCTACCTGTACCATCTCAGCTCCACTACACCCTGCTCACCCTCACTTCGCTGCCCGGGGGTCCCAGGATCCCACAGGATCCACCATTCACAATAGATGATATCACAGATCACCTCTCCCGTACAATGATGATACACTCTATATACAGTAGATAACACAGGATCCACCATTCACATAGTGATGTCACAGCTCACCTCCTCCTCCTGTACAATGACTGATAACACCTCTATATACAGTAGATAACACAGGATCACCATTCACGATAGGTGATATCACAGCTCACTCCTCTGTACAATGACTGAAACACCTCTATATACAGTGATAACACAGGATCACCATTCACAATAGATGATATCACAGCTCACCTCCTCCTCCTGTACAATGACTGATAACACCTCTATATACAGTAGATAACACAGGATCCACCATTCACAACAGGTGATATCACAGCTCACTCTCCTCTGTACAATGACTGATAACACCTCTATATACAGTAGATACACAGGATCCACCATTCACATGATGATATCACAGCTCCTCCTCCCCCTGTACAATGACTGATAACACCTCTATATACAGTAGATAACACAGGATCCACCATTCACAATAGATGATATCACAGTCACCTCCTCCTCCTGTACAATGACTGATAACATCTTATATACAGTAGATAACACAGGATCACCATTCACAATAGTGATGTCACAGCTCACCTCCTCCTGCTCCTGTACAATGATCTTTACTAGATCAGAGCATGCCTAGAAACTACTTCTTTGAAAGGTCATAGCCAGTCTGCTTTCACAAAACAGCCCTGGTTCCCCTTAGTAAGCTTAGAATGTGCCCCATTCTTGCTACGAGTTTAGGCTACGATTTTGTACCAACTTTACTGTATTTAGTGTAGTTCCCTCCCTATTCCTATTCTACCATCTTCCAATTATTCACCTATGTAATTGTATCTCTCTACTAACCATACCTCAGCTCCTCTTCTCCTGGGCTCCTTAGAGGTGGCCTCATCTCTTGTCTTTGACGGCTTTCTAGGTAGCTGGGGCCATAATGAAATGGGATCTCGTCTTAATATGCTCATAAAGGGTCTTCAACTTATCCACCCAACTCCATTAATCCATTAATTGGCTTCCATGAATATAAGCCCTTGTATGAATGTGATAAGATCATGAGGACACTTGGGGACAGATTCGGAAACAAAGAGTTTACCTCGAACTTGACATGAACTCAATGTTTTTCCATTGGTAACCAGACCTCTCCTCTTTATAAAATATATCTTATTGTCTAAACGCATGTTTTGGTTCCCATGGAAAAAATAGGTTTCGGCGTGATCCACAATTTTACATGCATGACCAATGTCGCCGTACCAGGGCGTATCTAGGGGGTGCAGCCAGATCCTTGCCCCGGGCGCACTCGAGGGGCGCCGGCGGCACCCGCTCCCCTCAACCAAGGCTAAAAGCTTACTGCACCTAAGGCTGCAGGGGCGGCGGGGCTGAAAGCTGACAGCACCCCCCCCATTGCTCCTCACCTACTCTGGGGGGGCGCCAAAATAGATCTTTGCCCCGGGCGCCTTGAGACCTAGTTACACCACTGGCCGTACCCTCAGCCTAAAGCAGCTTCATATCAATGCAGATCTGGTTTTACCATAGTCTCGGTCTATTGCCTGAATAATTTAGAAACTCTTCGTCTTCAGCTTCCATTACGAGAGTCCCACCTACACAAATCCATTGTTTTCTTTCCGAGAAGATGCCCTTCAAGATGATTAGAACAACATGTTATATATATATGTATATATATACACACAGATATTGTTAGTGCACTGGAGACTCTTCAGAGTAACACAATCAAAACAGAGAACTTCAGTGTTTCCATGTTTTATATCTATGAAATCAAAACAGATCTCACTCATCATATCGTGCGAGGTAAAGGTAATGTAATAATCACCAAGGAGCAATCAGCAATATTTATTCACTTGCTTCCCTGGGAGAATATAGATCATGTACACACAAGAAAATTACATTTGCATACATGAATTCTGGAGATAAACTTTACAATCTTTCCAAAGCTTCAAGAGGTAAGAGTTCTAAAACTGGCAAAGAAATAGGGGACAGGAGAAGACCAAATCGTTCTAAACCCCCTTGAGATGTAACACCCAGTTGAAGCGTCTAGTGTCGGTAAGACGTTCAACCTAAGTCGGACAAAATCCAACTGAGATACACATAATGTTCTCGAACCCTTGAGATGTTATATCTTGCAGAAACTTGTAGGGGTAAGACTTTTAATCTAGGCAAAAAAAAAGTAATCTTAGCATTGTCCAATCCTTTAGATGTAAAATCCTGATGATGCTTCTGGTATTAAAACCTCTAAACAAGGCGATAAAAGAAGAGCAGAGTAGACCAAGTTTTCTCAACCCTTGAGATGTCAACTTGTAGGGTAAAAAGTTTTAGCGTAGGTCAAGAAAAAGGTGGACATTATAGACCTAGAGATCTCAACTTCTTCAGCTGTCAAATTCTAAAGTTGCTCCTAGTATTAAAACTTCAAACCTAGGAGAGAAAAAAGGAACAGGTAACCATGCTGTTCTCAACTTCTTGAGATTTCATATCATGTGGGAGGGTTGTCACTTAAAACTTTTAATGTTGGTCAATAATAAGTTGGTCATTATGGACCTAGAATTCTCAACTCTTCAGATTCAAATCACTGATGATTCTTCTAGTATTGGAACTTCTAACCTAAGCGAGAAAAAGGGAACGAGCAGACTAGTGTTCTGAACCTCTTGAGATTTCATATCATGTGGAAGCTTGTCAAGTTAAAACTTTTAATGTTGGTCAATAAAAAGGTGACATTATGGACCTAGAATTCTTAACTCCTTCAGATGTCAAATACTGATGATTCTTCTAGTATTGGAACTTCTAACCTAAGCGAGAATAAAGGAACAGAGCAGACCTAGTGTGCTCAACCTCTTGAGATTTCATATCATGTGGAAGCTTGTCAAGTTAAAACTTTTAATGTTGGTCAATAAAAAGTTGTCATTATGGACCTAGAATTCTTAACTCCTTCAGATGTCAAATACTGATGATTCTTCTAGTATTGGATCGTCTAACATAGGCGAGAGAAAAAGGGAACAGAGTAGACCTAGTGTTCTCAACCCTTGAAATGCAATGTCCTGTAGAAGCTTGTAGGTGTAAAACTTATAAAGTAGGTCAAGAAAAAAAGGGGCACTATGAGTGATGATTGAGTAGTAAGATCTTTGGGTTCAGATAGCTCTAATCAAATACTTTGAACTGTGTCAGTATTCGGATACGAGTGAGTTCCCCATTGACTTGTAATGGATTCGTTACTCGTTCAAAGTAATCGGTTAGAGCTATCCAAACCTGAGTTACTACTGGCTCATGATTAGACACTATAGACCTAGAGTTCTCGACCCCTTAAGATGTAGTACCCTGGAAAAACGTTTAGTTGGTAAGAGTCTAACCTAGGCCAAGAAGAAGGGGATAAAGTAGACCTAGTGTTCTCAATACCTTGAGATGCAATATCCTGTAGGAAGCTTGTAGGGGTGAAATGTTTAACGTAGGTCAAGAAAAAAGAGGACACCTTAGACCTAGAGTTATTAACCTTTTGAGATGTAGTATCCTGGAAATGCTTGTGGTTGGTAAGACATCTTACCTAGGCCAAGAATAAGGGGACAGAAAAGACTTAGTTTTCTCAACTGCTTTTTTATATATTTTTATGATGATACTTTTAGTGGTAAAACGTCTAATTGAGGAAAAGGGACCTAATGTTCTCAACCCCTTGAGAGGCATTATTCTACAGAAGCTTCTAGGGTTGGTAAGACTTCTAACCGATGCCTAAAAGAAAGGGATTTTGTAGACTTGAAAATCTCCATCTTCTGCAATGCAATAATTATGTGCCTAGGAGAAGGGGATGGTGTTGACCAGTAAAATTCTGCCTCCTAAAATTTTATATTCTGTTAAAAGACTTACAACTTATCCCAAGGGGAAGGGTTAGTAAAGACCTAGAAATCTTGGCCTCTAAACATGTAATATCCTGGCTAAACATGGCATCAGTAAAACTTGTAGCCTATCCCATGGTGAAGAGGATGGTGTAGACAAAGAAATCTCAGTGTTGCGACATCTAATATCCTATGGAAGCTTGTAGTCATTAAGACTTATAAGGCATGCCAAGAACCAGGAGGGTGACAGACACTTGGAAATTTTAACATCTTGAGATGTAATATCCTGATAAAACTTGAAGTTCATATGAATGCTAACATGAGCCAAGAAGAAGGAGAATTTGTAGACTTGGATATCTCACCTTCAGATATTGATGCTTATGGTTGATAAAACGTCTTTTCAATGGTGGCACGAGATGGAGTAGACCAGGAAATCTCAACTTCTTGAGATACAATATCAAGCAAAAGTTGTAATTGATAAGACTTGCAACTAGACATGATTGAAAGCAAATCAAATACAGTAATACCTCGATAATTCGAAAACTATCTTCAAAAACCGAAACCAACAAAAACCCAGGTAAAGATTTCCATAGGAATCAATGTAAATTCAATTAATTTGTTCAGTCACTCAAAAAGACATAGGAAAAACACATTTTAAAGAGATTAATTATAGTTTTTAATACTACAATGACAAATTACAGTACAGTACTGTACAATTTAACACAATTTAACATTTAATTTTCTAAATGTGGCGCCCCTGTGGATCGGTGGCCACAGAAAGGAACTGCAGCTGGGACTGGTAAGTCGGCCACCCCACACCAACACCAAACACATACCCAATCCCTAGACCTAGTACTCCATGTCAGGGAAGGGATAGAGGGGGAGCTAGGTGGTGGGAGGAAAGTTAGTGAGAGGAGAACCCAGTGAGGGGGGTAGAGACTAACATACAAAAGCAGAGCACACAAGACAACAACAGGAAGTGACAAGTAGGAGACAGGACAAGTGAGAGCAGACCTGAAACCATTGAGTAACACCAGGCTGGAGCCACCTGGACCCGGCAGCCAATGCCACCACGGCCAGTCCGGGTCCAAGACAGTAGACCACAGCAGGACAGAAGGGGTCCACGGTGGGTCCAGATGAGTCAGGACAACGGGAGGACCGGGCCGACACCAGGGTGCCGGCCCAGTAGAAGTGGCTGTGAGCTGTATGCCCTAACTACAGATTAACCGGCGGGGTGAAAGGATTTTATGCCCGGAACCCAAACCTCCGGCACACGAAGATAAGGCCGTCACATACGACTAGGATTCCCGGTCTGGAACGTACACTAAAAGTCCGCGACAGCTTGCTCGGAGTAGATACGCGGGAAGAAGAAAGAGGCCTGAAAGGACTTAGAACAGGGGTGGTGAAGACAAGCTAGCCATAGCTGCCGTAAAACACCGCAATCGCTGAGCAACCGATGTGCTTCTGTGAACTGTGACTGTATAACCCGTAACAGTAAAGCCGGCCAAACAGAGTTCTGGTGTGAGACTGACATTTGTACTTTGAGTGGGCCGTGAGAACCTACCTGCACCTGGGGAGTCGCCGACTGACTTGATGTGCAGGCAGAGATAGCCTGCCTGAGGAGAAGACACTGAACTCTGCTGAGAGTTGGAGAAGCCTGTCTGCTCCTAATACATACATGCCCTGGGGAACTAAGCCCTGCCCGCGGAGAGCTCACTATCCCAGCTGCTGCTGTCATCATCATCCCCAGAGGCTTGGACGGCAGCGGTAGCCCACATTGGCCACAACCCACATCACGCCACGTAGTGGCGTCACGAACCATTTACAAAAACTCTATTCCCCTTTTCTTTATTTTTCTTTTACTCCCTTTTTATTGCCGCACCTGGGACCACGGGACTGGGTCACATTACCGTGACGACTCCAGCAGCCCTAGAGGACGACAGGGCCTGGTCTCGAGTACTCTCGTCCCTGGGGTGTGACAAAAACACTCTTAGGAAGAAGATGGTGAGGAGGGGAGTGAAAGCCTTTTGGTAATAGGGCCAGCTTCAGAGGCAGCTTCAGAAGCAGTGGACCCATGCCGCATAAGAAAGCTGTCCAAAGAGGTCTGCTTCTGCCGCCTCTTTAGGATTTGCCTAAAATGGGGCAATACATTGTCATTAAACAAATTGTGATTTTTCTCCACAAACCTCTGGACCTTACTCCACATGGAGAGGATATCCTTGATCTCTGAAGAAGGCACATTCTCCCTGTCTCCGCCTCTTCCTCTGAAGCAACTTCTTCATCTGTCGTCCGTTACACTTCAAGGTGAAAGTCTTGCAGTTCTTCAGTGGTGAGTTCTTCACTGTGGTCCTTTACCAACTCTTACACATCATTACCACTCACTTCCAAACCCATCGTCTTCCCTAAATCAACAATTGACTGCACCACATGTGTAGGGTCATCATCGGAAGGCTCAACCCTTTCAGTATCTCTCTCATAAACACATTTTGGCCATAATTTCTTCTAGGCAGACCTTGATGTCACTCCCTGCCAAAGGGAGTATATACAGGGGATCGTGACGCCACCTATAGCTCCCGGTAATACGATACCGGCGCTACAAGCCGGCCGCTGAGGTGATGGTGAGTGCAGCAGAGAGTAGTCCAGGTCCCTACAGGGGGAGCTATTACCTCAGGGCAACGGTGATGGATGTGGATGAGGGAAGTTGTAGGTGTTGCAGTTCTTACCCCTCTGATGAGCTGCTGGTGATGCTGAGCCCTCCGGGCACCGGCGGAAAGGACAACGGAGACCAGTTCAAGTTTTACTCCACTTTACTGGGTACCGTCAGATGTTAAAACAGAGCACGGTACAGTTTGGTTTACCAGGAGGATGTTGCCAGCTCAGGGTCCCCCTAAAGGTACCATCACACACAGCAATTTTGCTAGGCAATTCCACTGGCAATTTGCTGGTTGCAGTGAAATCATGGACACGTTGTTACATTTGTACACAGCAACAAAATAGAACAATGTGTCCATGATTTCACTGCAACCAGCAAATTGCCAGTGAAATTGCCTAGCAAAATTGCTGTGTGTGAACTTACTTTTATGGAGTCTCTAGGTGTTGTCTCTCTTCATCTTTCAGGGTTAAATTCACTCTTCCCAGCCTCTACCACCCTCGCAGAGCTCTCCTGCCAGTCCCACGGTCTGTAGCTAGTAGGTAAGGTCTGTGCCCCACCTGTCCGGACGGGAAGCCCAAGTAAGCAAAGCCTCCCTCCGGCACCGCAATTTTGGCCCTTCTCCTCTAGTGTCCTGAACAGGTTCTTGGTCCTGAGGGGTGAGGTACCTTGTGGCGCTGTCAGCAACCCGGTCTCTATGGGCCTGCAGCTCGTCAGTCTGCGGTCAGAGTTGAACTTCTGGCCACCTCGGCTTCCCGCGTTGACGGTGTTTCCCTCAATGTGACCAGCTGGCTTCAACCAGTTCTGGCCCGTTGCCTTCTGTCCTGGGCCCCCACTTAAAGATGGGGCTCCCTCCTGTCGGCTGTGCTGTCAGGCCTGTCCCTCCTAACTGCCTTCCCAGCACTGTCTGTCTGATCTAAACTGTCACTCTCTCGTTACATTTACCCTAGGCTCCACCCCCATTTGGGACCTACTAAATTACCAATCCCCCCTACTCTATGTGGCCTAGTCCTAAGTGTGGCCTAGTACTGTTTATACATGACTGTACAGTACTTATGTGGCACCCCAGGGTTCATGTGCCACAATAACAACACAAAGGGTTAACTCCCCACACAACACCAGCACCTCCAGGCCAGAAGGGGGAGACTAAGCTGCTCCCCTATATTTTCTGGTGTGGAGAGGAAGTGGGCAGTGCAGTTCCTAGGAGGACTGTGAAGATGACCTGGGTGTAAAAGAGCTGTGTTAGGCTCACCCCACGGTCCACTGTCCAGTTCCAGGCCAAGCCAGGGTCTGAGGAAAGGAGACAGGAACAGAGAGGAACACACCTGGAAGACCGAGTTACCCTGAAACTCACCCCATAGGAGCGCACAGAACAGATACCGGATTCGAGGCTGTGCATGACACATACAGCACAGTAAACACCAGGGAAGTGAAGATTCCACATTCTTCACCTGTACCAGGGATACAGCAATGTCACAGTTCAGGATAGATATAAAGGACTCGAATTGCCTATCAGACTGGTACCTGGGAGGAGGAACAGGGCCAGCAGCAGAGCTTATGCAGCAGCAGGGGCCACACACAGTGCAGAAAGGGAGCTAAGATGATCCAGCTGGGTGGGAGAGACCCTGAACCCCAAACAGACTCCGTGGACAATACTTTACTGAATTACATCTTAAGTAAAAGACCAAAAGAAAGTGCAAACTGTGAGTCTGGCTGTTTATTGCGCCATTTGCCCAATATTCCACCTGCAGGACTGGAGAGTGCTCTCCTCACAGACTGACTGGAAAAGCTGCAGCAGCAGGAGAGTAAGTGAACTGCACCTATTACAACACCTCATCCAGCACCAAGACAACCACTGCTGCAACTGCAAAGCAAGTGCCTGTGTCAACTACAACTCCCATCATAACCCCCATAGACTACTACCACTCCTGCCCTGGGGACCTATAGCCCTACCCGGAGAGGGCTTACCACCTCAGCTGCCCCTAAGTCACCGTCCCCAGCTGCAACCAGGCAGCGGTGGCCCCTCAATACTCTGGGTGGTATCACAACTCTATTCCCTTAAATAACCCTTTAGGCTGCCTTCACACTGCGATTTTCTGTTTTCCGATGCTGTCCGATAAAAATCGGACAGCATCGGACCGATTTTGGCCCCATGCAGCCCTTTGGGCATCGGACCGAATCGGATGTGCACTAAATGGCATCCGATTTGGTCTGATCCGATTCTGGCCGATTTTTTTATCAGTGCAAAAATCGGAGCCTGCTCCGATTTTTGCACTGAAAATAAAATCGGACAAAATTGGATTGGACCAAATCGGATGGCATTTAGTGCACATCCGATCCGACCTGATGTTTTTAACATGGGGCCCTATGGAGCAAGCTCCGATTTTTGCACTGATAAAAAAATCGGACAGAATCAGATCAGACCAAATCGGATGCCATTTAGTGCACATCCGATTTGGTCCGATGCCCATAGGGCTGCATGGGGGCCAAAATCGGTCCGATGCTGTCCGATTTATATCGGACAGCATCGGATTTGACAAAATCGTAGTGTGATAGTAGCCTTAGGCTGCTTTCACACTACGATTTCTTCATTTCCGATGCTGTCCGATAAAAATTGGACAGCATCGGACCGATTTTCGGACCCCATGCATCCCTATGGGCATCGGACAGAATCGGATGTGCACTAAATGCCATCCGATTTGGTCCGATCCGATTCTGCCCGATTTTTCCCGATTTTTTTCCGGTGAAAAAAATCGTTGCCTGCAACGATTTTGCACCGAAAATAAAATCGGACAGAATCGGATCAGACCAAATCGGATGGCATTTAGTGCACATCCGATCTGACCCGATCCCTATATCATGGGGCCCTATGGAGAAAGGTCCGAGGAAACATCTGATGTCTCCTCGGGCCCGATTTTACTGTACTGAGCATGCTCAGTACAGTAAAAATGCTCAACTGGGAGCGCAGGGGTTAAAAAAAAAAAAAAGTTTATTCTCACCTCCCCCCGAGCCCCCGCCGTCTCCCGCTATCTTCCTGGAGGCTCCCGGTGGCTCATGCAGGTTCCCGGTGTCAGCAGAGGTCTTCCTCTGCTGTATAGGACCTGCGGTGATGTCACAGTCATGTGACCGCGGGTTACCATGGTGGAACCCGCGGTCACATGACTGTGACATCACCGCAGGTCCTGACAAATTTGAACAATTTCAGATTCAATGCTCCACTCTCCCCCCAAAAAAAACCTACTAACATTTTACACATTGCAGAAGATAGCATCAGTCACAGAAGGCTGAGATGACCTCAGGCACGATCACACAAGTTTACACATAATGCCTTGCAGCTATCACATCACAAGGTATAAGGGGTAAGCGTTTCTCACTGTGGAGAGAGAAACAGCAGATCTGACATGCCAGTATTGAGAAGACTTAAAAGCCAAAATGCACATGGTCTCGGCAAATTGAGGTCCTAATCTGGTATGAATCCTAAATCATATGACAAGCCTCATTAAAGGGTTGTTTTTGATTTTTAGAATTGCTACTTCGATTCGGTGGTGCTAGAGATGAAGTTCCCTTCCTCTCTGAAGAGACAATTTGCATATCACAAGCAGGCTCGGTCTAGAATACCGGGGCATCGGGTAAACTCCCGGTGGGCCTCAGATGGAAGGCTCCTCCCTCTCCTATCCTAACACAGCTCTTCACTGCTCTGCTGATCTGCATTAATAGCGGCACACTCCCTCCTTCTTCTCTTGTGCTGGCACTAGGTGTTGGGAGTCTGACCGACACCTGTACAGGAGACGTACCATTGACCGTAACCCCTCTCCAGTACAGGTGTCACTTATGAATCCAACACCCAGCACCAGCACAGACGGAAGAAGCAGTGAGTATGCCGCTATTAATGCAGATTGGCAGAGCAGTGAATAGCAATGCTGGATGACCCCTCTCCTGCTGAGGAGCCCAATCTAACCAGCTTCACTGTCCCCTGTCCGCACTCCCTGAGCAGTAAGACTGTGGGTAGGGGACAATGGCAAGGTATAGCGTAGCCAATCAATAGTGACTCTCTGTATTAAAGAAAGCAGCAGCAGGACAGCACAATACTTTTTAAGGCATAACTGCACTGATTTTGACATACTTTTTGCAATCCTTTTTGTGATGGGGCTAATTGTTTGTTTGATTTTTTAATACAAAAGGAAATTTACCAAAATCAATCCACCTCACAAAGTATATGTCATAACCGTTTTTGTCGTACATATATTTTATATGCTCATGTACATACATTGCATTCTTATTATGTCGTTTTTGGAGATTTAACTGTACCTGTCTGTTTTTGCACACCTGTTTTACTAGTCCAATTTGATATCTATACGCACCATACAAATGCAGCCTTTCGCCACATTTTGCTTTCTGCACATACTTGTCCCTACCTGACATTTCTAGTTGTGTGCTTTGTTGAATATTTGAGTTTGGAGCATTTTTAAAAATCAATATATATTCTGGTTCAAAATATATAGGGACACGCCCCGGGGCCATGGGGTACTCGAGGACCGGTCCTGCTGCTCGGCTGAGGGGAGTCACGGGGGTCGCGGCCAGGTCTTGTGGCCCTAAGGGCCGAGTTTAAAAGTTCATGGACTAGTGGTTTAGGAATGGTTGTCGTGACGCCACCCATGGTATGCGGCTATTAGTGGCCGCGGCTGCGGTGTGGGACCTCGGGGGATGATGGGATGGCAGCGGTGATGGTTTCACTCCCCACGGGTGGAGCAGATCCCCAGGGCAACCGGGAAAGTCTATGACGATGGTAGGCTGTTAGGGGTGCAGGACTGAGGTCGCGGAATGGCCGACCTACACAAGGGTTGAAGTCTCCATTACCTTTACTGGTAGAAGTAGCAGGTTCGTCCAAGGTACCGTCCACAAGAGTTGTTAGGGGTCTGGATGGCCTGGAAGCAAGTTGGGATTCTCCTCACCTGGTGAGTTCTGAGGCCTCCCTGTTGTGCTACTCTTGGCTGTTCCCGGCTGCCTGTAGCTAAGCTGTGACCCTCTCCTCCTACCTTCAGTCTCTTCCCCGTATGACAGGCAGTTTGAGCCCTCTCTGGGTGATATTTCACTGGCTACTGTCCCTGAGCTCTCTGGTGCTGCTGTGCCTCCTAGGCTTCGAGAGACTTGGAATCTCCCATCCTCCAATGTTGGCTGCTGGGCCTAGAGTCCCTCACAACCTCGGACTCCGGTGTCCGCTTCTGGCACTATGCACTGGGCTGAGCTGGGGCTACTCGCTCCACTCCCCAGACCTGCTCCTCCACTCCCTCAGACCCTCTCCTATGGGTCCCTCACGCTGGCTAGTCTTCGTCCCGGAACGAGCTTTACACTGCTCCAGTCTATGGGACCTCTTCACAGTCCTCCTAGAAACTGAACTACCTAACCCCGCCCCCAGGCCAGAATTTATAGGTGACCTCCCCTGGACTCGAGTTTCAGAGCTCCCCCTTCTGGTCTGGAGTTGGGAACATGTTGTGTGTGGTGGGCTTACCTGGTGTGGATACCTTCCTTTGCTTCCAAGCACGGCATGACCCCCCGAGGGAGGCTATGCCATTGTGGCAACTGGACTCTGGGGTGCCACAATAGTAAAAGAAAAAGTGGCAATGGCAATGGATGGAGTAGTAAAAAAAAGTCATACCACTACAAAGAATGTAGCACGCCACTTGTCTCGGTCACAGGTGGATGATATTACCTCTGACAGCAACACTCTAAGGCTAAATTCACACTGCAATTGTGATACTTTTTTGCACTGCGTTTTTGCATAAAAAGGTTACATTTTTGGCATGCCAGCAAAGTGTATGAGATTGATGAAATGTTGTGCCAACGTCTGCATTTTTTCCTGATCAGGTTTAGTTGCAAGAACCTGACAAAAAATGAAGCAGCATGTCCTATAATTGGTCCGATTTTTGGAGCAAAAGTGCTCCGATCCTCACCCTCCCAAGAGAGCAAACAGTGCGCCCCGGTGATTTCTTCCTTCCAGGCACCGGCAGGAGCTGTGTGAGGGGACGTACAGGACCTGCACCCCATGTGACTGAGTCACAAGGAGCACAGGTCCCGGAAGTACTGTACCCATGCCCGGAAGGAAGAAATCACTGGTCACCGAGAGATTGTCGGGGAGAGTAATAAAGTGTGTGTGTCTGTCTGTGTGTGTCTGTCTGTGCTCCCCAAAAACGGAGCAAAAAAGCAGCACAAACGGATGATGCATTTGTGATGCTTTTTGGCAAAAAGACGATCAGAAACTGCACCAAAGACGGATCAATAAAAAAACAGATCACAAACGTTTTGTCTGAACTTAGGCTTAGTGCTATGCACGTAACAGAGAAGACTTTAGCCACAATGCTCCCCTGGGAAATTTGCAAATTGTCTTTTCAGGGAGGAAGTAGACTACTATAGTGCCACCTATTGGAAGTAGCAATCCTAAAAGTCAAAATTGACTCTTTATGCAGCTTTGGTATATGATTTATCCCAGATCAGAGCCCCAATCTGCAGACGCTGCGTTTTGGGGTCATTGCCCTTCATCAGTGCAGTGTATGGGATCTGATCTGGCTGTACGAGAGGCTAAGGCGAGGGCTAAGGGATAGCTATTCTCCTTGTGAGCTTTTTTTGACATACATTTTGTAGCGTTACTATACGATATACATAGACTATAATATAATATAAGATTTGCACCATGGTCGGCGCCATCAACTTTGCCCTAGAAGAAGTTAGAACATAGCGGCTGGGCGGTGACTTCCAGATCCAAAAATTGGTATCTTTTTAGAGTATTTTAGCTCATGAATTAAACTGATGAATTTTACACCTGGGGATACACCATCTGTAAGTAGATGGGGTATTATCACTACTTTTATATGGGATGTAAAACAAACAGATTATAAGCTTTGCCATCTAGTTCTCGGCTCACGTTTAATTCATCATGCAATGACTGTGCAGGTGTAAGTGGTCACTTGTTCCCGCTCAGCAGGTGACTTTCTGTCTAACGTAACTACTGTCGTCATTCGGCTGAAGGGCAATCGGCTTGGTATTTAAAGGTAACGCGGGGTCACAGTGAATGGTTATGGAAAATCACATTATAGGTCCACGGGTCAAAGGACGTATGACCTGCGGGGAAGGAGTGGACAGTGGGAAGTAACTGGCATATCTGGCCCGGCGACATACTTGTACCAGACCCATTGTCATGTTCAGTAAACATACTTTTGCTTGTTTTTGCCAAATAAGTTGTCCTCACCTTTGGATGTGTGATTATATGAGATATTCTTCACCGGAACATTGACCTCAAGATTTTAGGTTCCCTAGGCCTAACCTATTCCTTTAAGAGAACCAGTCATTTGCCATCAATACATCTTTTATTCACCCAATGTAAATGCCGCTGTTCCCCTGAATACGTCGCTGGTGTTTATTTGCTCCTGCGCCTCTTCGTTCCTGAGATATGGCCCCCTCTTCCTTGTATATAAATCTAACTAGATGTCGGCCCGATTCTAACGCATCGGGTATTCTAGAATATATAAGTAGTTTATTTACAAAGATCTAAAAATAATACAATGAATACATAGCATTTTCCCCAATCAGCGACGGGGCTTCGTTCAATGTATCTTCACGTGTGAGTGTGACACCTCGCCAGCGGTCAGTAAGGTACCGTCACACTTGGCGATGCTCCAGCGATCCTGACAAATTATGCAACTGGTAGGGATCGCTGGAGCGTCAGTACGTGGTCGCTGGTGAGATTGTCACACTGAGCGAGATCGCTAGTGCTGGTTGGGGTACTTCTGCCCGAGCAGCCGGGAGATGACCGGCTTTAGCTGGTCATCTCCTGGCTGCGTTGCCGCTGACCTCCTTGACAGGATCAGCGATCTCATAGCGGGGCCTGGTCGCTGCTGCGTGTCACACTGAATGAGATCGCTAGCGCCGGTTAGGGTGCTTCCGCTGCAAGCAGCCGGGAGATGACCGGCTAATGCCGGTCATCTCCCGACTGCATCGCCGCTGACCTCTGTGCATCAGGAGATGACTCGCGGCTACCGTCGGGAGATCAGCGGCGCTAGCCGCTGATCTCCCGACGATAGCGGTGACGTGCATGGTTCAAATCCCACGCCAATTCGTGACTGGACAGCGCCTGTCAGTGATTGGTCGTGCCCGGCTGGCCGCAACCAATCAGCGACGTGGGATTTCCATTACAGACAGGCAAAATTAGACGATTATATAGTAGAATAGTTAACGGTGCACTACATTTAGTAGGCACTATGTGATGGTAGAGTTTAGGCAAATGTAATTGTGGAACCCACTGGGATGGGGTACTCGGTACCGGACCAGGGTATCAAGGGGTATCACGGCGGTCTTGGTCCGGACAAGTAAAGGTTGGGAGTTATGTAGAGGGGATAGAGTCGTGACTTCACCCGTGGTATGTGGTCAGGGTGGCCACCGCTGCTGCAGAACCTCCGGGGATGATGGATGGCAGTCTGTGATGTGACGGCTCTCCACGGGCAGAGCCTGGTCCCCGGGGCAGTAGTGATAATAACAGTTTGTGAGAGAGAACGGGGCTCGAGCCCAAGGATCACACAGACTCACAGTTTTGTAGTTTTCCAAGTCCTTTACTGTAGATGGTAATTCAGTTGAGTACTGTCCACGGAGTCTGTTCAGGGTCCGGGTTGCTCCCACCCTGACCGGGTCCTCGGCTCCCTGTTTCTGTGCTGTGTGTGTGGCCCTGCTGCCGCTTTAGCGAAGCTGCTGGCCCCGTCTCCACTCACGGGTACTAACTTGCTAGGCAACTTGAGTCTTGTCTTATACCTCCTGACCCCGCTGTGTTGCTTCACTGTGGTACAGTGAAGATGTGTATCCTTCACTAATCCGATGTTCACTGTGCTATCTGTGTCAGGCACAATTTCGGATCCGGTATCTGGTCTATGCGCTCCTCCGAGGCGAGTTTCAGGGTAACTCTGTATCCCAGGTGTGTTCCTCTGCTTCTCTTATCCTCAGACGCTGGCTTGGCCTGGAAACGGACAGTGGACCGTGGGTTGAGCCTAACACAGCTCTTTTACACCCAGGTCGTTCTTCCTCAGTGCTGCTCCGCACTGAACTAACTGACTAACTTCCCACTTCCTCTCCACTCCAGAATATATAGGGAAGCAGCTTTAGCTCCCCCTTCTGGCCTGGAGGCGCTAGTGTAGTGTTGTGGGTTGTGTGGGGAGTTAACCCTTGGTGGTGTTGTTACTGTGGCACATGAACCCTGGGGTGCCACATAATGTTATTACTTTGGCAGTATTACTATCTTTTTACCTTCAATCAATAAAGTGTAAAGTAAGGGTACCCATCAATTTCAGTTTGACCAAGGACTACCATAAACCTTGATGCATTTCCACGAGATATAAATACCCAATGGAACCTGCGACAAGGCAAGAACCCGGCTTCACCATCCCACCTTGGGAGGTGGTCACCAGTAATTAACTCTCTTAGGAGAAAGAATAGAAAGTCCTTCTCCTGCAGTGGCCATTGACGGGCTGAGATGTGCAGCTCAAATGGTTGAAGCAAAGTAAGGAACAGACGTCAGACTCCTTGTAGAGAAGGATTTCTATGTAGACGACTGTTTGAAATCAACACCCACAGACAAAGCCACATTTCGTCTTTTAAAAAGAGTTCAAGAAATGTTTGCTGAGGCAACACAAGATTGCCTCTAACAGCAAGAAATTGATGGTAGCCATACCTTTTGAAGACCACTGTCAGGATTCCGACTCATCTGATTACCTTTTGTGTTCTCTTGCCCTTATCCAAAATGGTGTTTGCTACCTCATTACTGTCCATGTGTTCCTGCTTTCCAGCCTATATAAGCTCTGGTCCATCTTCCAGTCCTTTCTTGATTATTTTGCTTGGATCTCTGGCTCTCAAGTTTGTGCTCCTTCATCAGTTATTCCGGTTCAGCGCTTCCAGCTCCTCTGCAGTCTGAAGTCCAACTAATCTTCACCTGCTTCCAGTTGGCCTTGCTGCATCAAGTTGCTGTGTCAGGAGTTTGCTTGTGCTTCAGGTTCTGCCAGCGTGCCCTGATTCAAGTAAGCCTGTTTGTTCTAAAATGTTCCGCTGCAGCCATTTAGTTAAGTTTATGTAAGTTCAGTTGCAGATCTCTGGACTGTTTGGGACTTACATTTTGTTGCCCTGCACTGCACTTCAGGACTGTATTCTCAAAGACAATACCATTTCCAGACCGCCATGAATGTGAACTGTTACTTATAGACTATTCCATTATTGGCCACCACCAGTGTGAACTGTTACTTGCAGACTTTTCGTTAACAGCCGCTAACAGTGTGAATTTTAATTTAGAGACTTTCCCATTTGGCTTCAATGTGTTAGAACTTCCATTGTACTTCCTAATTACTCTGCTCCTAAAGCTGCATGTGTGGCACCCCAGGGTTCATGTGCCACAGTAACATCACAAAGGGTTAACTCCCCACACAACCCACAACACTACACTAGCGCTTCCAGGCCAGAAGGGGGAGCTAAAGCTGCTTCCCCATATATTCTGGTGTGGAGAGGAAGTGAGCAGTTAGTTCAGTGCGGAGCAGCACTGAGGAAGATGTACCTGGGTGTAAAAGAGCTGCGTTAGGCTCAACCCATGGTCCACTGACCAGTTCCAGGCCGGCCAAGGTCTGAGGAAAGGAGAAGGAGCAGAGAGGAACACACCTGGGAGACCGAGTTCCCTGAAACTCACCCCAGAGATGCGCATAGAACGGATACCGGATCTGAAGGCTGCACCTGACACAAACAGCACAGTAAACACGGGAATAGTGAAGGTCCTACATCTTCACTGTTCCACAGCGAAGCAACACGGCGGGGTCAGGAACACGGAATAAGACTCAAGTTGCCTAGCAAGTTGGTACCCGTGAGGGGAGACAGGGCCGGCAGCTTAGCTAAAGCGGCAGCAGGGCCACACACACAGCGCAGGAACAGGGAACTAAAGGACCCGGCCAGGGTGGGAGCAACCCGGCCCCTGTACAGACTCCGTGGACAGTACTCGGCTGAATTACCATCTGCTTCGGTAAAGAATTGGAAAACTACAAAACCATGAGTCTGTGTAATCCTTGCAAACCCTGTTCTCCCTCACAAACTGTCATTATCACTACTGCCCCGGGGACCAGGCTCTGCCCGTGGAAAGTCGTCACATCACAGGCTGCCATCCATCATCCCCGGAGGTTCTGCAACAGCGGTGGTCACCCTGACCACATACCACGGGTGGCGTCATGACTTTCTCCCCTGTAAATACCCCCCATTACTTGTGAGCTCGGGACACGGTCCGGACCAAGACCGCCGTGATAACCCCCATGATTCCTCGATCCGGTACTGAGTACTCCGTCCAAGTGGGCTCCACACATGTGTGCTTAAATGCAGGCTTTCACTTTAATACCTTGCCTCAGTCATCAAAGAAAACTATAAAGAAGGAAAGAAAGCGCAATAGCGTCTTATCCTTGGAACAACTTTTGTGAGACAAGCAATTATAGCTTCTTACCTGGGATGGTTGTGTGACCCACAACCAGTGTTAAGGTATAGTATAGCTGCAGCTGCTGCAAGATCCACACTCTACATGCAGGCAGCGGTAAGCAAGAGACGAACCCAAAAAGGACAGTGTTTCCAAGATCCGCGCTGCTCATGTGATGAAAGAACCGCAGTTGTGAGATAGTGATGGCTTTATTACAACATGTTTCAGAGCTATATCTCTGCTCCTTCCTCCTTGATTATGTTGGCTCCTTGAGGAAGGAGCAGGTGTACAGCTCTGGAATGTGTTGGAATAAAGCAATCCCTATCTGACAACTGTGGTTCTTTCATCGTATGAGCAGTCTGGATCTAGGAAACACTATCCTTTTTGGGTTTGCCTCAATCGTGTCTTTTCTCCCACGCCATTAGATTCTTGAGTTATCCACAATAGTTATTACAACCACTCAAATGACTTGAAGAATTTAGATCTTGGCATAGACTCCCCACCAATGCAATGGAGCCTCAGCCTACTCTGGGACCTACTCTATAAGAAAGGATACCTTTACCTTCCAAGTCAATGGCAAACATAAACCTTTCGCTCGCAGAGGAATACCTTCAACCATAAACACCAGACCGTTAACTCCAATTTTCAGCAATCCTAACGACCTGAATGCTCTCAGCACAGCCATGTTGCTTATGCAAACAACTGAGACCATTTGCTCTTCACTGAGAGAATTCAATAGTATAGATTGTTACAGAAGACAATGCAGACAAGTGCAGAGGGATTCCAATACTTTCTGGACGTGGAAAAAACAGTATATTCCTACTCTACAATGAAGACACTGGCAAACCAACAAGCCTTACCTCCAACCTGATGAAAGACTGCCAATTGGAGAGAAATGAATAGCCATTAGGCCTCATCACCAAAACGCTCCCGAGCAAAGATGGCATCGTATGGAATATAGAACTAAAACTAGGAAAGCAAGGCAAGACCGAAATGTTCCTCAGACCAGTAGAGGAGCTTGTTCTGCTGTTCTCATCCAATAAACATAATAGTGACGTTGGTTGACGTCAAACAGACAGTGTTCTGTCCCAGTGAATAATTCAGCTGCTCTTAGAGGTAGTCTTTGATGTATTCAAGTACCGTAATTGACATCAACAATTTGTTTCTTGTGCTTATAATATAACACTAGTAAGTGATTAAAAAAAAGCCAAGAACCCTGTGGTTAGCCCGCAATATAAAAAGTGCATATGCACATATTGATTTCTAACTGTACTTTAAACTGAGACATTTAGCAAACAATTGATCAATTCTTTGAGCTACACCGCCACGTCACGGCATTCTCAGATGGGGCAGTTGTACTCTACATATTTTATATACACTGTGCCATTACGGCCTCCTAAATGCATTAAAAGCAGAACCATATCAAATGCACACATACCTGAAGCATTTCTGAACTACTCCCATGCTGCCAGAAGGGCAAGAGCAGCTAAAGGCAGACCAGGTTCGGACATGACATCCGGACATTATCAGATCTAACCCCCACACTGCCAGACCAGCAACCATGGATGAGGGTAGAACAGGCCCAAATGACTCGCCCCAGGGTATGGGGTACTCGGGTATCAGGCGGCAAAGGGGTTAATTGTGTCACGGGGAATGGCAGCTGAGCCTGATCCCGTATCCTGGGGACTATTCTATTTACAAGGATTATGTATAAGTTTGTCGTGACTCCACCTGCAGTACCTGGTGAGATGTCACCAGTGCCGCTACAGTCCTCCGGAGGCTTCAATGAACGCGCCATTTTCTGGGGCGGCTGCAGGCTGCCATTCGCAGCGGGGGGTGCCCAGAAGGCTTGGGCCTCCATGTGCTGCAGATTCCAGCCCCCTGCTGCCTAGCTGGACCTGGCTGGACATAGAAATCGTGCGGAGCCCCACCCATTTGTTTTTTTTTATTATGTCATGAAATTCATGAAATAATAACAAATAAGGGCTTCCCGTTATTTCTGTGTCCAGGCAGGTCCAAATAGTCAGCTGGGGCTTACATACAAAAAGATGGCGAAGCCCACGTCAAAATTTTTCTGAAAAATCCATTAAACAATCCTACAAAAAGGGACTGCATCTATATTAACTCATTGACCATGGTAAAGATGCAGTCCCTTTCATTCATATTGTTTTTTTGATTTTTCAGAAAAAAAATTGACGTGGGCTTCGCCGTATTTTTGTATCCAGCTGGATACAGCAGGCAGCGACGGGCTGCCACCAACCCCCAGGTGGCTATTTGTACCTGGCCAGACACAATAATATAGGGAAGCCCCGTTTTTTTTATTATTTCATGAATTTCATGAAATAATAAAAAAAAATGTGTGGGGCTCCGCGCTATTTCTGTGTCCAGCTAGGTACAGCTAGGCAGCTGGGGGCTGAAATCCGCAGCGCAGGGAGGCCCAAGCTTTCTGGGCACCCCCCGCTGCGAATGGCAGCCCGCACCCACCCCAGAAAATGGCACGTTCATTGAAGCGCCATATTCTGGCGCTGAACCCATCTCTTCCAGGGCCCTGGTGCGGTGGCTCACTGGGTAATAAAGGGGTTAGGGCCAGCTTTGTATTATAAGCTGGCCCTAAGCCCGAAATTCATGGCGGTCACGCCAATAGTAGACATTACCGCCATGAATTTCTAGTAAATTATGTAAAAAAAAACACAACACAGAGAAAAATTTTTTTTATTAGAAATAAAACAAAAAAGATATTTAGTGACTCCAACTTTATTAAAAAAAATCCTCTTCCGTCCGACGTAGTCCATAAACGCAATCTCAGCACTGCTACTTCGCTCTGCATAGACACACATGTCTATGCAGAGCAAATGCAGTCTGAGAAATGACTACAACAGTCAGGGTACACCTCAGATCATAGCTCAGGCTATGACCTGAGGTGAACCCTGCTGTCAAAGCCGAACTCTGCCGCCGGCCGCCGGAGATTGCAGATCGCCGGCAGAGCAGTGAATAAACCGGAAGTTAATGAGCGTAGCACTGCTCTAGTCCCCTTCTTTTCAGTTTAGCTGTTCTTTCCTTCTCATCCTCACTCGACTCCACTCCACACTTGTCTCTCTCTCACCAACTAACTCTTTTCTACCTCTCACCCATACTTCTACCCTATTCTCCTTCCCTGGACTGGGTCCTCCCTACAGCAGGTCCACCCATGTCCCTAACTAGGGTTTATGTGTTTGGGTGTTTGATGAGGATCCCATACCCACTATCCCCGTCTCTTGACCACAGAAATACCACATCTGTGGCTTGGGTGCAGTATCCCTCATGGCGTTCAGACCAGTGGGGCGCCACAGTTCCACTCCTGGTTTTGTCTTACAAATAGTGAGGTAAAAAAACTCACCAAATACTCAACATGTGCACTAGGTCTTGAAGGAAACGTTCAATATATCAAGACATGACACTCAAGTGCCAGGTCTTGATATATTGACCATTGAGTTTTTAGTACCTGGGCACCTAACACAAGTGGTCGAGCCAGATCTATCGCTACTGTATTGAAGGAAACGTTGACTCAAATCTTATCTTGCAAAGTATAATTTAATTTTATTTATACCCTCCCTTCCAAAGTTGCGTTTAAAATTACTTTATATTGAGCCAGAAGAACAGGTGGCACGATGGTAACATCCAAACTGAAACTGCAGTTATTGAATGGTCCAAAGAAGATACCATTATTACCAACATATTGGCCAGGTGAAGGATGTTTCAGTTCTGCCCATGTGACTGCTGCCTCAGAACCTCTTTCTTTGGGCGGGATTTATTCCAACCATGCCCTTTTTTGGATAGGGACATAGCCAAATTTGCTGCCATTGTTTCTGAAAATTTAGATAATTTCTGGCAAATTGTGGTCTTTTGGCAACTATGAAAGACACCATTAAATAAATGGCACATGGTCATTGAGGCCCTGTGAAGCCACGTGCACACATTGAGTATTTGGTGAGTTTTTTACTTCAGGATTTGTAGCCAAAACCAGGAGGGGAAGTGTGGCGCCCCGCAACGAGTGCGTCACAGGAGGGTATTGCAGCCATAAATGCAGCAGCAATATTCTCCGACCCAGCAGTCATATGGTTAACTTAGAGATCCAAACCCTGCATGCATCACTTAACATAGAGGGCCAATCCAAGGTCCTAGTGGGCGGAGTGCAAGGGTAGTGGTTAGGAGAAGTACAGACACTTAGGGTTAGTTGTAGTTGTAGTTGGTCTGAGAGACTTGAACTTGGAGTAACGTAGGAGCGGGGGCTTTGCACCGCTGTGCAGCCCCTGGGCCGTCACCGGTCGGGTGTTAGCACCTGAGGCCTGAACAACCGGGATCGGGCATCACCAACCACGGGTTCCAAAAGACCCCCGTGCCCAACTCACAGCCGGTTCACTGGTACCGAAGCTGGCAGCAGTTCACCTCTGCTACGCGAACCAGAAGCGTGGAGGAGTAGCTTCACAGGAGCACTCCACCATCTGCCAAATTCCAGTCGTCTAACCAGCGGTGTACCCACCGAGGGACCCAAGGCTCCCCAGAACATCCACAACGTACATCTTTGGATAGGGATTGAAGCAGCCTCCCCGTACCCGACCTGGTATTCCTGGGCAACAATGGCAAATACTTAGTTAGAATGGAGGAACACTACGGATCTCTGAGGGACACCTATCACTGCTGAGTCCACTCGGTCCACTACCCGTTAACTGTATGCCATGTACTGCCTGCTGGTTACAGTAAAGACCCGTTGCAGAGACTCCCTGTGTCCGTGCTTCCTTATGAACTGTCCGTCCGCACAACATCTTAAGCAGCTCCAGCCTCCGGGGATCACCGCTCAGCCTGTGGGGAGCGTTCCATCTTGCTGCAATCCATCCCCCGGAGGTTTCACAGCGTCGGTAGGACTTACCGAACTACTCATAGGTGGCGTCACGAATAAATTAACCCCTTTAATCTGTTCCTACAAGACGTCTTCAACTTTTGATCTGCACTCAACCGGGCTTCACTACCGGCAGGCGCGGCCCACCCGTGACAAGGAGGAAGGAGCTACAGCCTGTCTAAACCGGAGTCCCCGGCCACGGTGAGTCAGAACAATCAGAGGAAAAGTGTAATAGAAACACGTCACCACTTCTGCATTTATCATCCACTCCTGGTTTTGGCTACAAATACTGAGGTAAAAACTCACCATATACTCACCGTGTGCACGTGGCCTGAGACACAACTGACCTGAGAGTTAGGCCACGTGCACATGTTGAGTATTTGGTAACTTTTTTACCTCAGGATTTGCAGCCAAAACCAGGAGTGGAACAAAGCGAGGAAAAGTATAATAGAAACACGTCACCACTTCTGTATTTATCACCCACTGCTGGATTTGACTACAAATCCTGAGGTAAAAAAACTCACTAAATACTCAAACTGCTGAGACCCCAACCACCGGTTCTCCCCGCCGCGCAATGAATGAGACCGCACCATAGGATATCTTTGAATTCTTTATTGAGGGCATCAACGTAACACCTCTCAAGTCTTAAAACAGGGGGTTGGATTATTTTGGTCGCAGCTCCCGAATCCAGGCACAAAACCGCCTTGACACCTGAGGGATGAGGCCCGATGCCTCTGCCGTCCTTGGCAGGTTGACTCCCACCAATTCCCTCTTCCACCAGCTGCGACTTATGAGGCCTAATGCCCTTCTTAAGGGAGGGAGGGTGGGCGGTTATGCTCACCCCGAGGCAAAGTGGTAAGAGGAAGGATGGGCTATGTGTCTTGTTATATATAGCCCGGAGGCGGGCTGTAAGAGGACCTCAGGAATGTGTCTTTGCAGGCAAGGGGGGAGGAGGGGGCTGCTGACCATTGCACTGCGAGGAGGAGCGTGTAGCTAAATGTTATGGGAAAGAGGGGGCTCAGCAGTCAGAGGCATGGGCACAAGCCAAGGTGGCTTGCAGACTGCTGATGACTCGCCCAGGGCAGGGTACTCAGGCTCGGGCTCAGTTACGGTCTGGGATGTCACAGGTGGCTGCCCGAGGCTGTAGCCCTGGGGGTCAGTGAAAAGGGAGGTATTTACAGGGATTATTTACAGTTTTGTCTTCGTGACACCACCTGCTGTGTCTGGTGAGGGGTCATCAGCGCAGCTACAGTCCTCTGGAGGTCGGTGGGATTGTGATGGAATAGTCCCCGCAGGCAGGACTGGGACCTCTAGGGCAGAGTGGTGAGGTTGGGCAGGATGCAGCAGAGTTGGGTCGGTTGGGAGGATGGAGAGAGTCTATGGAGGGGCACGGAGGGAGTAAAAAGAAGGCAAACACGCAGCAGAAGTCTCTTTACCTTTTACTGATGATATTCAGGCAAATGGTCCCAAGCACTGACGGGTAGCTGGCTGCACAGTGGGCTCCCACAGCAAGTGGGTGTAAGGCCTCCTTCCCTTTTGTTTTCCTTGAAGCACAGTCTAGTAAATCATGACTTGCCTCCACTCTCTTCTCTGGTCTGTTTCTCCTTCCCTCCTGTGCGGTCTTTGGGACAACCTTCTCTTGGTATCTGCAGCTGCCACTGTACCTGGCTCCCTTGCTTTGACTCTCTCAGGAGACCGCGTAGCTGTAGCTTCCTCGGTGCCCAGGGGTTTCCTGTGGGACTTGTAGTTCTCCACTGGTGCAGATCTACAATATCCGGCTTCTGGTTCCTCTCTAGAACGAACTCCCAACTGGAGCTGCCTGTTCCTGCTTCTAGTCTCCCAGCCTTCAGTCCCACTTAGGTTGGTGGGACGCTGAAGGGCTCCTCTGGGTCTCTGGCCTGTGCCTACTCGTGGCACCAGCACCAGAACCTTCCTGCAGCTCTTCTAGTGTCTGCACACTCTGACTAACTCCGCCCCCAGCAGCAGTATTTATAGGGGATCCTGCCTAAGTGCAGCAGGTTGAGCTCCCCCTACTGTGTCGGGGTGGAAGGTGTTGTTTGTAGTGAAACCTACTGTGGAAACCCAGCTGTGCAGCAGAGAGATATGTGGTTACCTGCGTTGGCAGGGTGCCACAATGAGACCCCAACCACCGGTACTCTCCGCCGCGCAATGAATGAGACCACACCATAGGATATCTTTGAATTCTTTATTGAGGGCATCAACGTAACACCTCTCAATTCTTAAAACAGGGGGTTGGATTATTTTGGCCGCAGCTCCCGAATCCAAGCACAAAACCGCCTTGACACCTAAAGGGATGAGGCCCGATGCCTCGGCCGTCCTTGGCAGGTTGACTCTCACCAATTCCCTCTTCCACCAGCCACAGAGTGGTGAGGGCTTGCGCCCAAGCTGCGACCCCCACATAACGACCTGATGGCCTGTTTCAGCCCATCTTGAATCTCCGATAGGAATATATCCAGCCCGATGTCATTGAGCAGTAGCCAGTTGCCAGTTGATGTCCGACTCCAGAATCTCATGGTGCACCACTAATTCTCCTCCGGCTAACACAAATTTGGCGATACGCGTATTAACGTATCTCCGCGACCTCTCTACTGCTGCTACGTCCCTTGCCCCTGACCAGTTCGCCCTGGGTAGCATACTGGACCAGACTACCACCAGGCTGTTGAAAAAGCAACCCAATCTACCGAGATCCGTTTGCATGGTGGCAAGCAATTCCTGGATTCTAACTCTCACTAAGTCGTTCCCCCCTGCATGTACCACCAAGACTACCGGACCTGTTGATACCCGTGATATGGCCACTGCTTCTGGCAGGACCTGTGCTCATGGAAGACCCTGAACACCTCTCCATCGTATGGTCAGTTCCCGGAATCCCAGATCGCTTCCTCCTTGTCTCGCTTCGGCTCGCGTGGCTGCCCAGTAAACCTGGGAGCTGCCTAGTATCCACACGTTAGGTCTGAGGGAATCTGAGAGAAAAGTGTGTTAGCCATGTACATTATGAAACCGTGCATACCCACTGTGTTTCCTGTATCGCTAGCCCTTAAATACGGGTGGAGCAGGAGACCGTGCCCCTCCGAGAAATGTTGTGTACCCCTTACCCAGCACTACGTGTATACAGTGCCTACAAGTAGTCTTCAACCCCCTGCAGATTTAGCTGGTTTGATAAGATGCCAATAAGTTAGAGCCTTCAAACTGCAAACGAGAGTAGGATTTATTAACAGAAGCATAAATCTTACAAACCAAAAAGTTATGTTGCTCAGTTGAATTTTTATAAATTTTAAACATAAAAGTGTGGGTCAATTATTATTCAACCCCTATGTTTAATATTTTGTGGAATAACCCTTGTTTGCAATTACAGCTAATAATCGTCTTTTATAAGACCTGATCAGGCCGGCACATGTCTCTGGAGTTATCTTGGCCCACTCCTCCATGCAGATCTTCTCCAAGTTATCTAGGTTCTTTGGGTGTCTCATGTGGACTTTAATCTTGAGCTCCTTCCACAAGTTTTCAATTGGGTTAAGGTCAGGAGACTGACTAGGCCACTCCAACACCTTGATTTTTTCCCTCTTGAACCAGGCCTTGGTTTTCTTGGCTGTGTGCTTTGGGTCGTTGTCTTGTTGGAAGATGAAATTACGACCCATCTTAAGATCCTTGATGGAGGAGTGGAGGTTCTTGGCCAAAATCTCCAGGTAGGCCGTGCTATCCATCTTCCCATGGATGCGGAGCAGATGGCCAGGCCCCTTGGCTGAGAAACAGCCCCACAGCATGATGCTGCCACCACCATGCTTGACTGTAGGGATGGTATTCTTGGGGTCGTATGCAGTGCCATCCAGTCTCCAAACGTCACGTGTGTGGTTGGCACCAAAGATCTCGATCTTGGTCTCATCAGACCATAGAACCTTGAACCAGTCTGTCTCAGAGTCCTCCAAGTGATCATAAGCAAACTGTAGACGAGCCTTGACATGACGCTTTGAAAGTAAAGGAACCTTACGGGCTCGTCTGGAACGGAGACCATTGCGGTGGAGTACGTTACTTATGGTATTGACTGAAACCAATGTCCCCACTGCCATGAGATCTTCCCGGAGCTCCTTCCTTGTTGTCCTTGGGTTAGCCTTGACTCTTCGGACAAGCCTGGCCTCGGCACAGGCTAACAGTAGTTCCATAAGCCTTCCACTTCCGGATGATGCTCCCAACAGTGGAGACAGGTAGGCCCAACTGCTTGGAAAGGGTTTTGTACCCCTAGCCAGCCTTGTGACCCTCCACGATCTTGTCTCTGATGGCCTTGGAATGCTCCTTTGTCTTTCCCATGTTGACCATGTATGAGTGCTGTTCACAAGTTTGGGGAGGGTCTTAAATAGTCAGAAAAGGCTGGCAAAAGAGATAATTAATCCACACATGTGAAGCTCATTGTTATTTGTGCCTGAACTACTTCTTAATACTTTAGGGGGACCAAACAGAATTCTGGTGGTTTGAGGGGTTGAATAATAAATGACCCTCTGAATTAACTTTTAACGCTTTAAAAACAAAATAAAAAATCTTTGTGGCTGCACTGCATTTCCCACTTCCAGGCTGATCTACAGTCCAAATGTCACAATGCCAAGTTAATTCCGCATGTGTCAACCAGCTAAATCTGCAGGGGGTTGAAGACTACTTGTAGGCACTGTATGTATTTGAAACTTTTTTTTTTTTTTTTTTAATTTTCACTGGGCCTGCGAATTCAGGCTGTTGCGCACGCCAATATTTGACTAACACCAAAAGCTGGCTGTGGGATACCACTTAACGCCTGGTTCAAATGAGTATCTGTCAGTGAAAGAGGGGGAAGGGGGGGAGTGCGGGAGGGGTGGGGGTGGGAGGAGTTAGAGGAGGTGGGTACTTCAAAGGGGGTGGAGGGGGGGGCGGAGGGGGGGATTGATTAGATTAGGTCCGGCCTTATGTAGCGAAAGAACGAGACTGACTTCTATCGTCCCACTCGCTGTATCTCCTGATTTGTGAAGCTGGCCTTAGCCGCTTCAGTCGCTGCGCCTATGCGAAAGGAGTGCGTACCAAATTCACTTGGCTGGAGCCCCATACTCGCAAGTGAAGCTTTTAGTACAGCTGTGAACTGCGTGACTGTGAGGGGGGATCCATCTGCGTGCTCGAAGAATAATGCATTGGGTGTGTGGGACTCTAAATACTGCCACAAGACCTTAATGGGACACAGAGGACCCTGACCCAGCTGGTCAGTTTTGGATCGCCTAATGCGGACCCTGATGCTGACGTTGCACACAATTACATCGTCACGTAGCAGTCATCCGTAACGCCTGGTGGATCTGCAAACAAACTCGCTTGCTCGCAGCGCACCAAAGAAAGCAAGCGTGAATGCAGCAGAAAAAAGACGCACCTCGTGTTCCTCAGCTGCGATACAGCCCAGCTTTTCTAAAATGCCCGCTAATATGGCAAAGGATATGGGCCTTCTGCTTTCTGTGCACCTGTGCTCCCTTTTCCAACCTTTTAGGGCCTGCGTGAACAGGAAGGCTTTGGTTACGTCTGGCCAGCCTCGGAGGCGAAAGTTAAAGGTCAGCCTGGCTAGGTGCTGCTGCGCAACCGTGATGGAAACGCCGCTTGCATGCAGTTTCACTAAATATTGTGTGACTGAGTAAAAAGACAGCAGAAACCTGTGACGGCAATGCTTGCACTATGTCATACCACTCCTTCCAAGCCTTACCATATGAACGCCAGGTGGCTGGGGCTATGGATGCCTGGACCAACGGCATCAGCTGTCCTCCGGGTTGTCCACAGGAACTTCGGACACTCCTGTCCTGTGCTGTCCGCCTCTGGGTGCATTGTTGGAAATCTCTGAAAATCAAAACACGACAGAGTATCAACAATGCAGTTGTCGGCCCCGGGAACGTGACGGGCCCTGAACCATATGTTATGTTCCAAGCACCCGAGGACTAAGTACCGAAGCAACTTAATCACAGGCTGGGAGGATCATGCCAGGTGGTTGATTGCGTGAACTACGCTGTAATTGTCTGTCCAGAAACAAATTCGCTTATTGGCCAGCTTTTCAGCCCATAGTGCTGTAGCGACTATTATGGGGAATAGCTCCTGAAGGGTAAGGTTTTTTTGTCCAGCCCTTCCGGTGCCATGCGTCGGGCCAGCTGCCCGCGCACCAATGGGGTTCCATAAATACTCCGAAACCAATGGACCCGGCCGCGATCGAGAATAACGAAATGTCTGAGCTGGATACCTCTGGTTCCTGGAAACATGTGCGGCCATTGTAACTATCTAGGAAGGACTTCCACACACTCAGATCCTCATTGAGGGTTGTGGTGATTCGAATCCTGTGGTGTGGGGCAGTTATGCCCCTTGTGGCCAAGCACAGTCTGCGGGAGAATACCCGACCCATGGGCATAACTCTGCAAGCAAAGGCGAGTAAGCCAAGCAGGGACTGCATTTGTGCCAGGGTTACCTTTTGGGCCAACTGGAATCCTGCGATGAGGGATGTGATTTTCTTGACTTTATTGGCTGGCAGGCGGAATACCATATTGATAGAATCTATTTCGATGCCTAAGAAGGCTAGTACGGTAGAAGGGCCAATCGTCTTCTCGACCGATAGCGGGACCTTGAACCTGTCTGCTATAGTACGAAATGACTGTAGAGTGGAGGCGCATGCGCCAGGGTTGGAGGGACCCACAAACAGGAAATCGTCCAGGTAATGTGTGATCGACTTCACGTTGGACACGTCTTTGACCACCCATTCCAGAAAAGAGCTTAAGAGCTCGAAGAGTGAACAGGATATTGAAAAACCCATGGGAAGGCACATTGATCGTTAGGAAGAATTGGACGTTGATGGCACATCCTAAGAGGTGGTGTCAATCAGGGTGTACTGGCAGCAGGCGAAAAGCTGCCTCTACGTTGGATTTAGCCATGAGTGCTCCCTTCCTAGCCTCTCAAATTGCCAAACAAACGCATAGTACTTTGTGCAGGTGCTTATCAACAACACTGTCTACCTCCCAACCCTCCTATCTACGCTTTGCTGACATAGGATAAGAAGGAAGAGGAGGAGGAATTCCTGATTTAACATGGCAGATCATATCATTATGGATATAAATAAATAAATAAATATTAGTATTAATAGAGGTATAGATCGTCAGCAAAGACAGGAGCTGGGAAATAGCGTTGGATTAAAGAGTTAACTTCAACCAGATGATCCATTGTCCTGGTCTTCCGTTGGTAGCAGTGCGGAACAAACGACACTTCGTCCTTGGATGTTGAAACTTGCAGCGGCCTTCGTTGAAGAGCCAGCAGCATCCAGGCTTGCGCGCCTGTCTCGCTTGGGCTCCGTGTATTGCGGAGGGGGCACCCTGAAAGGACTGGGAAGTCTTCTGGGACATCATCAATCTGAGCCAAGATTCGGTGGCTTTAATGCCCCAACCTAGATGGGGGGCTGCCTGGCTAGCTGGCGTCTGAAGTCCTCGTCGTACTTCTACCATGCTGAGCCGCTGTAGGTTTTGTATGAATTGAAGATTGTATCGCAGTAGGTAAACAGCTCTGTGCAGCGTTCTGGGTGCTTTGGCCCCATGACGCACCCCATCACGCAGAAGGCCTGCAGCCAATTGTACATGCTTTTGGCTACCTTCGGCTTTCTTTCAGGGAAGCGTTCTGTTTACCTTTTCTCCCTGTCCACCGTGCTCTGTTCTGGCGAAATTAACAACCATATGTCTATATAGTCGTTATCCCATATTTTTTGGATGGTCTCGGGCGATAAGTGCCCCCCGAGGGGTGAAACGCCGCAGTACACCATGTCCCTGCCTAGATCAGGGCGCCGTGGATCTACTGATCATACCCTGGCAGGGCTGACATAAATGCTAGACCCCTCCCCGGGTGAGGGCTGTTGGGACCCTCCCACCCATGCACTGGTAAAGCCGTACTCACCGGATGGTGTGGCGGACCGAACCGACTGTGTAATCGCTTGGCTCCCCTGTTCTGGCTGATGTGTATCCTCTCTCTGGTGGCGCAATGATTGTTTATACTGCACTTGCATTTAATACTTTTACTGCAGTGTACTGTTGTTTTTGGTCGCATTTAGCTTTTTGTTTCCAAATATGTTGGCGGTGTGAACATGTTCCTACAGACTTGTTCACTGTGTGCAGGACTCATTTGATTCTAATTAAGTTGCCTCTTGCTTTGCAAGAGATGGAGTTCCCCGCCCCTCTCTGGGCCCTGCACACATATAGCCTCGTCGCCTTCAGTCCATCTCAGACACTGGTCTTGCTGGCTCCTGCTCACTGGTAAGTATACACACTAGTCAGGTTTTTAATACAACAGTTAGGACCGCGTCAGAGATGGGTACACTTTAAAGTTAGTGACGTGGCTTGATATAACTTTTTTTGCGCAAAAAAACGGATGGACTAAGTACCCTGTATTTGTTATACTATTTTTTATACTGCACTTGCATTTAATACTTTTACTGCAGTGTACTGTTGTTTTTGGTCGCATTTAGCTTTTTGTTTCCAAATATGTTGGCGGTGTGAACATGTTCCTACAGACTTGTTCACTGTGTGCAGGACTCATTTGTTTCTGATTGTTCTCTAGGTAGTCCACTCCGTGAGTGGCTTCTGGATGATGATGTTGTTGAACTACGTCCTCTGTGTGCCCTCCGGCGCGTAGGCGTAGAGGTGGACTCGCGTGTATTCCCCCTCCGTGCTCTTGTTTCTTGCAGCTCGAGCTGGCGGTGTTCTTGTGGGCTCCTGTCCAGAGC
The DNA here is from genome assembly GCA_033576535.1 of Allobates femoralis. Classification (NCBI taxonomy): domain Eukaryota; kingdom Metazoa; phylum Chordata; class Amphibia; order Anura; family Aromobatidae; genus Allobates; species Allobates femoralis. Next base: position 556,157,555 of record JARQOC010000005.1, read on the forward strand.
CTCGTGTGCAGGTCGCTCCTGTGAGATCCTGACTGGAGCCTCATGCGAGGTCAGCCCCCTGTGGGCTGCCGGCTGCATACTCCAGCCTGCCCTAGCAGATTTTGTGAAGCAGGTGGGGTGGGGGGCAGCAGTGTGTCCTTAATGCTTCAGAGCCCCAGATGCCTGGCAGAATGGTTCTGCTGTTCCTCCCCCAGGAACCCCTGGTGGTCATGTGCGGCCTCCTCGGATGAGGAGTATGAACTCTCACTTGCGCCCATAGTGTATGTGCTGAGGGCTGGAGGGAGCACTGGTGCACTGGGGGGACAGAAGGATGAGCGGAGGCATCCTTCCTGGCCAGGCATTCGCGGGGAATTATCGAATGCCGGGCCGGAAGTGACGCCTCGGCACGTGATACCCGGCTTCCGGCCTGTGACGACCGCGTCACCGGAAGTGACGCGACAAGCCGCTCATGCGGCTGCTGCACCACCGGAATTGACGCGGCGGGCCGGTCATGTGGCTGCCGCGTCACCAGAAGTGACGCAGAGGGACGGACATGAAAACTGGATTCGAACCTACTCATTCCAGGGAAACGATTATGCTCATCCCGAGGGCAAAGTGGTAAGAGGAAGGATGGGCTATGAGTCTTGTTATATATAGCCCGAAGGCGGGCTGTAAGAGGAGCTCAGGAATGTGTCTCTGCAGGCAAAGGGGCAGGAGGGGGCTGCTGACCATTGCACTGCGAGGAAGAGCGTGTAGCTAAATGTTATGGGAAAGAGGGGGCTCAGCAGTCAGAGGCATCGGCACAAGCCGAGGTGCCTTGCAATGTGTGCACGTGGCCTGAGACACAACTGACCTGAAAGCTAGGTCACGTGTACATGTTGAGTATTTGGTGAGTTTTTTACCTCAGTATTTTCAGTCAAAACCAGGAGGGGAACAATCGGAGGAAAAGTGTAATAGAAACACGTCACCTCTTCTGTATGTATCACCATTTGGCTGCAAATACTGAGGTAAAAAACCCACCAAATACTCAATGTGTGGACATAGTTTATCTTTCAGGTCAATTGTGTGTTAGGCCGTGTGCACACATTGAGTATTTGGTGAGTTTTTACCTCAGCATTTGTAGTCAAATCCAGGAGTGGGTGATAAATACAGAAGAAGTGACGTGTTCCTCTGATTGTTCGACTTTTGGTTTTGACTACAAATCCTGAGGTAATAAACTCACGAAATACTCAAGGTGTGAACATGATCCAACTCTCAAGTCAATTGTGTGTCAGGCCATGTGCACACATTGAGTATTTGGTGAGTTTTTACCTCAGGATTTGTAGTCAAAACCAGGAGTGGGTGATAAATACAGAAGAGGTGATCTGTTTCTATTATACTTCTTTAATTGTTGACTCTTGGTTCTGTCTACAAATACTGAGGTAAAAAAACTCACCATATCCTCTATGCAGTGGCGTAACATGACCTTTGTGGGCCCCGGTACAGCACTTACACAGGGGCCCCATGGGTGAGGAGCGGGGGGGGGGGGGGGGGTTCTAGTGGGAGTTTTCAAATTCCGACTGCCCCTCATGCAAAGTTGATGACCGGTAGGGGGGGTGATGCTGGTAGTCAGTTGTTATATTACTCGCCGCAATATGATTTCCGCGGTCAGCTGCCCTGACGATAAGAGGAGGGGCGGGCACAGCTGCAGGAGGTGAGGCTTCACTCACTTCCCGTCCTCCCTCCTCTCCTCGGACACATGCGATCGCGGTCGAGGCAAGCGGCTGGAAGCACGGGCCTACCTGCAGGGAGGCACGGGTCCCCCTACAGGGACGTGCCCGGTCTCAGCCGCGACTGCTGCGACCGCGATCGTTACGCCACTGCCTCTATGTGTGCACGTGGACTAACAACTCTGGCATTAGGTCTCTGGAGCTGGATTTCGCTCCGTCCCACAGTCATATACGATTAGTTGTTCTCCCCTATCTCGCACTGCGTTCTTGCTTTATCTTTGACTACAACTAGAGAAGCACTTACCTCCGGAGAGGCGGCAGATCCGTAAAGCGAATTATTTACAGATATTCTGCATTTTATGTAAATTCTGAGATCATAAAAGGTTGATTAAAAGTGGAAGTTTCCTTTTAAAAAATAAAAAAAATTGCCACGACGTTGTAGCTTTAAACTGGATAATTGCAGCAAAGCAGCTGGGAAGGCTTTAAAAGCCACTTTCAGCTACTTTCACATTTCGTGGAAATGTTTCTGTTGACTTTATTAAGGTTGTGGAGTGCAGCGAGGATTTTTTTTTTTATTATTTATACGTTAAGAGTTTGTCGCTTCCAAAGTTGGTTTTTACCAAGCACTCAATGCCGTACTTCACATCCAGGGAAAGTGCAATGGAAATGATTGCATAATTTGGTACGGTCTGAAGTACTTTAGAAAAAGCAGGTTTAATTGAGCATATACAGACTTGTTATCTTGTCAATCCGGGAGGAGGCAGTCCCAGTAGGTAAAAAGTATGCTCAGCCGCTCCTGGCCTTGCTGCCGTCGCTTCTTTCATGCTGTCAATTAACATTAGGCTTCGCTGCTCATGCCGGATGGATTGCTAACGATTCCTCTGGGGTGAAACGGATCGTACTGCTGCTTTGATAGGGACTAGAGACATCGGTGCAACTCATCCAACACTTTCTCGTCAGATCTTGTCGACCTGGTGGGTTCTGGGTTATCAGATCTAGGGAGACGATTCATTGAAAAATGTGGAGTTGCTTCTGAATCCCCTCTGTAATTAGTGACCATTTAAGTGGGAGATGTAAAGAGTAGTACTCACCAGTTTAGCAGACGATCTTCTTTATTTTTCTTTATTGCAGACATAAAACAGGAGGGAGGATGGGGTACAGACAATGGCCGTTTCAAGCCCTCTGGCACTTCTCAACATGTTCCATATTCAAGCACCAGAGGGTGTGAAACGGCTGTTGTTCATACCCCATCTTCCCTCCTGTTTTATGTCTCCCGTTATGTGCAATAAAGAAAATTAAAGATCATCTGCTAAATCTGTGAATGCTACTGTCTTCCTCTTCTAATGTAAAGATTATTTGGACTGACCAGTTGAGTATGCACCTGGTAGCGTGAATATGACTTTGGAGGAGCTAAGGTACCGTCACACGCTAGGATATAGGTGAACGAGATCATTAGCTATGTCACGTGACCGCGATCCTTCCGACATCGTTAGTGCGTTGTCATACGCAAGGATATCGTTAACGATCTTAAATGTGGCAACGCTCCAGCTACTTGGAGAAGAACGATAGAACGATGTTATAAAGCGGCAGGAATAGGAGAAGTATGAACGACATCGTTCAAGAAGGCGTCACACTGAACGATGTTGCTGCTTCCTAGGACGTTAATTGGACGACGAACGATAGATTTGAGGTCCGGATCTCAAAGCTTTGCTGAACGATCCAACAATTTATCCTTCCAACATCGTTCGTTTACACGCAACGACGCACAAACGATATCGTTTGAACGATCACAAATCTGTGACTTTCAACGATAACGTTAACAAGATCCTAGTGTGTGAAGCGACCTTTAAAGCGGTGTCTGTAGATCCCTAATCAAGTGAGAATAGTCAGTATTGCCCGATCGTGATCTTCTGTTGTTAAGTGAGAGAGGTGACGAGCAGCAACGTCTTAAAAGTCGTGAAAAAAGTTTTACTGTATGCCCACGACCCACCCAATTATGTAGAACATGACCAAACGTAAGCATTTTAATCACAGATATTAAATATGATATACCCAAATATGTTCAGAACCCAGACCAAACCTCCACACATTCACAACTATTCCATCACCCTCAATATAAATGTCGGGGTCGTTGCGACAATACACTCCTTCACCAGTCACTCCAAATTAGACTATGAACATATGGTACCAGATAAGAGTAAATCAGACGGAGAATCTGGTTCAAACTTATAATATGTTCGTTGCTTTATTAAGCAATGGCAATGGTCACAGCAACAACAACTTTATTTCCGGGTACACAGCATTTTATACTCTAGGGAATAGGCGTGAATTGGCCAGGACAAGGTGGGATTAGATGGGGGTTAGGTGGGGTTAGGCTAATACATCTATCTCTGTTAGTAATAATTAGTCCTTTGTCTTCTCTGCTGAGTCCATCCTTCTTGACACGATGCCATCTCTGGGCTCCTGGTATGTGGGACATCTCAGGTTTCCCCTGATACTCCATGACCCAGGCATCCAAGGACAACTTATCTTCTCAGTTCTCATCCATCTCAACACAACAGTATCTTCTTTTCAGCAGACAGATATATCTATTGGGTACTAGGTTAAGGGAAAAACTTTTTGTTTCTCATCTAGAACATTAGTAAAAATATATAATATATAAAGAAAATATAAGTCAGTGGAAAAGTGTCCCCAACATAAAGACCTTAGATGAGACCCCTTAAATATATAGAGATCCCAGACCAGGCTCCCATAATCACAGCAGATCCATCAACCTCAATATAAAGATCAGACCCCCTATATATATAAACATCCTAGCCTTAGATCAAACAAGACATATTCTCTTATTTAATTCAATGTTTGCATATTTTAACTTTTCAGAGGGCTGCTGTATATATCTTGTAATTATATTGTATTCTCAGCTTGCACCTGTTCACACCTGCTGGAGGTGCTGGTCAGTCTTTTATATTTGTATTACATTCCTCTCTAGCTGAGCCCTCTGCCCTTATGCAAGGGTGTTTCCATTTTAGCTGGATCCTTCCTACCTACCCTGGGAGGTTTTCAACCCTTAGAGAGGCGTATTAGATAGGGTCTCAACCACTGGCTCTCAGGCTCACATGGATTGGACAATAGATAAGCTAAATACAGTTGAAACCAGATGTTTCTATACTCTATATAAAAAGACACATCTGCAAGTTTTTTCTCACTATCTGACATGAAATTAGAATAATCCTTTACCTTTTTAGGTCAATGAGTATTACCATAATTATTAATATTTTCCAAATGCCAGAATAATGAGATAGAGAATGTCTTAAGGCATTTTTATTACTTTTCTGCAAAGTCACGAGTTTACATACACTAAGATTACTATGGCTTTAAACAATTTGGGACAGCCCATATGATGATGTCATGTGTTTGAAAGTGTTTGATAGGTTTATTAACAACATCTGAGTTAATTAGAGACACGCCTTTGGATGTATTTTAATGCACACCTGATACACACTCCTTTTTTGTGTAGCATCATGGGAAAGTCTAAAGAAATCAGCCAATATATCAGGAAGAGAATTGTGGATTTGCACAAGTCTGGTTCATCCTTAGGTGCAATTTCCAGATCCCGAAAAGTGCTTTGTTCATCTGTACAAACAATTATACCCAAGTACAAACAAGATGGGAATGTCCAGCCATCATACCGCTCAGGAAGGAGATGGGTTCTGTGTCCCAGAGATGAACATGGTTTGGTCCGACATGTGCAACCCAAGAGCAAAAGCAAAAGACCTTGTGAAGTTGATGAGTTGATGGTGGAAACTGGTAAGATTTTGTCATTATCCACAGTGAAACGAGCACTGTATCAACATGGGCTGAAAGACCGCTCTGCCAGGAAGAATCCATTACTCAAAAAGAAACATGAAAAAAAGCCAAATTAATGTTTGCAAATGCACACAGGAACACAGACCTACATTATTAGACACATGTCGTGTAGTCGAATAAAATTAAAATGTAAATGTTTGGCCATAATGACCATCTTTATGTTTGGAGGAAAAAGGGAGAAGATTGGAAGCCTGAGAACACCATCCCAACTGTGAAACACGGTGGTGGCAGCATCATGTTGCAGGGTTGTTTTGCTGCGGGAGGGACTGGTGAACTTCACAAAATAGATGGCATCATGAGGAAAGAAGATTATGTGGCAACACTGAAGCAATATCTCAAGATATCCACCAAGATGTTAAAGCTTGGGCAGAGATGGGTGTTCCAAATGGACAATGACCCAAAGCATACTGGCAAAATGGTTACAAAGTGGCTTAAGGATAACAAAGTCAATGTTTTGGAGCGACCATCACAAAGCCCCGATCTCAATCCTAATGAAAATTTATGGGCAAAGCTGAAAAGGCTGCGAGCAACGACCTACAAACATGCCTCAGTTACACCAGTTCTATCAGGAGGAATGGGCCCAAATTCCCCCCAACTATTGTGAGAAGCTTGTTGAAGGAAATCCAGAAGGTTTCACCTAAGTCATACAGTGTAAGGGCAATGGTACCAAATACTAATGATCTGTATGTAAACTTGTGACTTTGCAGAAAGTAATAAAATGCCTTAAAACACTCTCTCTCTCATTATTCTGGCATTTAGCAAATAATAATAATTATGGTAATCCTAACTGACCTAAAATGGGAAAGGATTATTCTGATTTCATGTCAGATAGTGAAAAAAACATGCAGATGTGTCTATTTATATAGTGGATGGAAACGTCTGATTTCAATTGTATCACATTTTTTGCATTACTGTATACTTTCAATGGCAGTAATGTGGTACCAAAATTCCCTTGTTCAATGTTTGCATATTATATCTTTTCTGAGGGCTGCTGTATGTATTTTTGTATCATTCATAGACTGGGCATTGTCTACCATGAGATTATGGCTCAATATCCTTCTGATGAGTGTTGACTGACGTCAAAGTGTAGAGTGGCTCAGGGCGGTAGTTGTGGGTAAGGTGATGATGCACGGTCACACTAAATGAAAGACATAGTCCTAGCTGGGTCTATGGACTTGTGGGGTGTGGGCTGTATGCCTGTGTAGGCCACATGTTGCCACTGGCTTCGGCTTGCCAGGACCCAAAGATGATTAGTACCGACAAGGAGACCAGCAGTTTACTTCAAACGATATCACTTTACTCAACAGTTCCCCATCAACAAATTTAAGCACGAGTTAGCCGACACATTACTTCCATCACCTTTCACTGGTCCAGGGCATGTTCAGACACACTTTCATTTCCATCTGAGTTATTTCCATTCTTACCGGTCTTGTAAATCCAGCACAACCCAACCCAGCACAACAGTCACTTTCCCTTTCGACAAGCTCCACATCTAATCACCTTGTAGAGGAGCCTTGCATTCTCAAATGCTTGGGGAGACTCTGACCAGCAAAGTCCACTAAGTTCACACACCAGTCCCATCTAGGCCATCTAGGCCCGTTACCTTTGAGAAGCTACTTGTAGCCTTGCTGCTAGAGTCCCATCCTAAGATAAGATAAGATAAGATAAACTTTATTGATCCCGAAGGAAATTACAGTATTACAGCAGCAGAACAAAGATCAAGAACATTACACACTTTACAAAATAAGTCTATATGGACAGCAGATGTGGGTAGACTGGTACATGTACCTCACCTATTCCCCCCGTACACATAGAACTTCACATAGTCTTGGGACGCTTTACACTTATACATTTGTTAAACATCCCCACAGCTGTCACCCTCTGGGCCCTTCTGTCTGGGGCGACTCCACTAGAAGGTCAGTCTCTAGACTCAGAATTGTCCTCGCGCTATGAAGCAAAACCTTTTTCAAGGGAAAGAGTCCAAGTCCCACGCTTTGTGCAGTTAAAATCTACAATTCTATATTCCTAGGTGGGACCCTGCATGGTCTGTCTGCTTTTTAACCTAGTATATGGAGCCAAAATAAAGAATTGAAGATTTTAACTGCACGAAGCATGGGACTTGGACTCTTTCCCTTGAAAAAGGTTTTGCTTCACATAATTACTCCTGCAGCAGCCAGCTACCGTGTCCGTTGTCCCAGGATCCATTTCTATTCAGGTGAGCTAAAGATTCCTTTGCTTTGCTTGTGAGTGTGTTGTCCTCACTCTGTGTCTTAGTTACCAATTCAGGATCAGCTATCTCACCTCCAATCTATTTTATTTCTTCTTTTACCACAGATCATCCACTGCATACGTGACGTGAGGTACTCAGACTTTTTGCCAGCTCTGCTGTCATTTTTGTTTTGAATCTAGTTGTTTCCATTGGCCATTTTGTTTCATGTCCATGCCCTCAATAAGTATGGAGTCATCCGCTTCTATGTTACTGCCCAGTCCTTGCCTCTTGCCTATTTAAGCAGCCTCAGCTGTTCAATCATTGCTTCTGAATCCTGTCTGCACCTTGTGAAGACTTGTGCACCTTCTATTGCAGCCGTCCTCTACTATGGTAGGATCACTGGAGCCCATGTATACAAAAGAACCCTCCTGCTGTGCTATAGACAATTGCAAGGAAAGTAAAGCCCCCATCACACGTGTCAATATCGCTAGCGACATCACTGAAAAGTGAAGTGTTCAGCGATGTAGCTAGCGATATCGCAAGTGCGTCATGCTGTGTGACAGCACGATAAAACTGCGATATATCGCTGGTTGCAGGTTGACAGCTTTATGAACATCTTCATAAACCTGTCAATCTGCAACCAGCGATTAGGCTGGATCGCACCATCTGATACCGCAATAGCGATGTTGGTGGTGATCCAGCCTATACTGTAGCATTGCTGCGGATCGCTCGCTGGGTTGATCCCAGCCCAGTGAGCGATGGCTCTGCCCACATCGCCGCAGCATCACCGGCAACATCTTGCTGTGTGACAGCTAGCCTGCGATGTTGGAAACAACTGCGCACCGGCGGCATCTCTGCAGACATCACAGGCGATATTGACGTGTGTGACGGGGCCTTAAGATAGACTTTGAAACTAGTCCTAGAGATTTATGCTGGACTTAAGGGTATATTCCTGCTTGCCGTGTTTTCAGCCTCTGTATCTGCAATTGTGTTTCACCCTGTTTTTGTTTTGTGCACTTACTTGTGTCGCGCCCCTCCGGGTAGGCTGCCATCAGAGGTACTGCACTCCTCCATTTGAGGGAGAGTTGTGCCTCTGCTCTCCAGGTGCTGGGATGGTGCAGTTGAGCTATACACACACACACGACACTTAGGACCCCGGGACGGTAGGAGGACCCATCATAGCCGGGAGAGAAAAAGAGACGTGCAGAAGTAAGGAGGAGGAAGAGGCTGAGTGTAGTAGAAGTGAGGAGAAGTGGAGTGAGGAGCCCCCGGGACCGGGGTACGGAATGAGACATAGATCCCCATACGTCCATATCTGGCGAGAGGACAGAGGGGCTGGTGAATGACACAGGGAACCGGCCCTGAATACGGCGTGGATGCTGTAGTTCCTAAGGGGAGCTGTGGCCAAACACCCGACACAACTTGGAGAAGGCAGCCAAACTAGGGAGCAGTATCAGGGAGTGGTACAACTGAGCACCCGTGGTTGTCGGTACCTTAGCTCTGGGTGCAGAGGCGCTGAGAGGAGTGGAGAGACTACCTTATAAGAGACCACCAAAGAAAGAGACACCCAGTATGAGAGAAGGAGGAACGCCTAAAGAGGCTCAACTGCACTGTCTCTGTTCTGGAGACAATGATGAATCGGTGGTTGGCAAGGGGAAACACCCAGCGGCCATGCTGAAGCAACTAAATAAAAGTTATGGAACTTCAGCTGTGGTGTGTGACACTTTCTTTAGCGGCGACCACCGGCTGCAGAGGCCGCATGAAACACCGGGGTGCTGATGGCCTAATGAAAATCTGCCAAGGTACGAACTGAACCCTAGTTTAGATAGAATACTCTAGGCTCACCATACTGTAATAGGCAAATTGTCACTTCAGTGAGGAAGTGAGAAACTCTAATGCCACCCAATAAGGGTATCAAACCTTAAAGTCAGAATTGACTGTTTAACAAGCCTTTTAATGTGACTTTGGATTTGTGCCAGGTCAGAACCCCAAACTGCAGACACTGCGTTTTGGGGTAACTGCCCCTCATCAATGCAGTGTGTGGGAATTCTGATCTGGCTGTATGAGAGGCTGAAACGAGGTCTGGAGAACCTGATAAGCTGATAAGGAGACTTATAGCCACAATGCTCCTCTGAGATACATGCAAATTGTCACTTCAGTGAGGAAGGGAAAAACTCTAATGCCACCCAATAAGGGTAACAATCCTTAAAGTCATAATTGACTCTTTAACAAGCCACTTAATATGACTTAGGTTAGCGTCTGCAGTTTGGGGTTCTGATCTGGCACAAATCCTGAGTCATATTAAGGCTTGTTAAAGAGTCAATTATGACTTTATGGATTGTTACCCTTATTGGGTGGCATTTGCATATTTCCCAGAGGAGCGGCTATAAGTCTCCTTTATCAGCTTATCTGTCTCCTTTTGTTGGCAGGCAGATTCCTCTCCATGAGGTGAATAGCTAGTCCCCCAGAACCCATACTGAAAAGGGGCCCTCACACTCGTCAATATCGCGTGCAATATCGCTGCTGCATTTTTTTCATTTTTAGCGCTAGTGTTTACCATAGACTCCTATGTTAAAAAAACGCATGCGTTTTTGCAAATGCCCCCAAAAACGCTGCTTACCGTGTATTTTGGTGCTTTTGCAAAAACGCCTAGCGTCAAACGCATTGCACTAATGCAATGCATTATTTGCATTGGAGCCTATTGAAGTGTTAGCGCTATCGTTTAAACATGAAAAAAACGCTAGCTTTTAGCGCTTCCATGCCGTTAATGTGACCTTAGCCTTACTGTCCTTGGTCTTGTTGTGTCATGTGCTGTCCGGAAAGATTTGCTTGGTGTGCTGTCGTCTTCGATCCATGTTGTTCACCATGACCTGCAGCTTTGAGAATCCACCTCAACTAAAGGCCACTTCACACGCTAGGATATTGTTAACAATATCGTTGAAACGTCACGGATTTGTGATCGTTCTAACGATCTCGTTTGTGCGTCGTTGCATGTAAACGAACGATGTTGGAAGGATAAATCGTTGGATCGCAAAAATTTGAGATCCGGACCTCAAATCTATCGTTCATCATCCAATTAACGTTCTGGGAAGCGGCAACATCGTTCAGTGTGACGCCTTCTTGAACGATGTCGTTCATACTTCTCCTATTCCTGCCGCTTTATAACATCGTTGAATCGTTCTTCTCCAAGTAGCTGGAGCGTTGCCAAATTTAAGATCGTTAACGATATCCTTGTGTGTGACAACGCACTAACGATGTCGAAAGGATCGCAGTCACGTGACATAGCTAACGATCTCGTTCACCTATATCCTAGCGTGTCACGGTACCTTAATAGGCACACAAGGGAAGAATATATTAGGAATGAATGGGCAGAGTCAATAGACAGATGGCGGCCCCACTGCTGCCCAACTAGTCATTCTGCCCTTAGGTTGCCAAAAGACCCCAAACTTACCTCCGCCTCACTGTACTATAACAGGCAATCCTTAAGGCCCCGTTACACGGGGCGACATCGACGCCAATTAAATAGGCGATGTAGGGGCGTGGCCTATCGGCGGCGACATCGCCCCTACGTCGCCTCATGTAAAGGGGCGATGTTGGCGCCGCCGGGAGGTTGCCTGGTTTCAGAGCAGTGCTCTGAAACCAGGTGACCGATCTGGGGCGATGTGCACACATCGCCCCATGTAACCGGCCGCTGGCGACCTGTCACATTGTCCTGCATCGCCGCTGAGGTTTTCAGACACCCCAGCGGCGATGCCGCCTGACAGCTCGCCGGCGCGGCGCTGGAGATGTCGCCCCATGTAAATGGGGGACGACGACGCTGGTGGGGCGCCAAAAACATGCGCACACCTGCCAGTCGCCGCCAACATCTCCAGCCCCGTCGCCAGGTATGATCGGGCCTTTAAAGACCCTTTTCTAACCCATACTACCCCTTTAAATAAGTTTATGCAACTTTATAATCAGAAATTGAAAAAAATATATATATATATGATTACATAAATTACCGATCATTACAACCAAAACGATTTTGGATGTGTTGAATTAAATTACCATCCTAATGTCATTAACGGCCCCTTATCTCCTCACTCCAATTTCTACAAGCAAAATCTCTCCCGCCTGTGACTATTAATACATTTTATTAGAATTTTTTATATATATATATTTTTTTTTTTTCTCCCCCTGACGGCGATGGAGAACGCTCTGTTCATCCAATTACAAAGATAGGAACGGCGCGCTTCTCCCTTTACGGAATGATATAAGCCTGGCGTCTAATTAAGACGCATTACTATTCTTCAGCGGATCATAATGTAATCATTAAACTAGAAATTATACCAAAATATTCCCTGATTATGTGACTCGAATGGCTTTTCTTAATTTCGTTAATGCAGCCATTAAACGCTGTAGGTAAAGAAGCACCAGGGTAGTAATTTTACTTATGTATAAACACTAGGAATTTTTCACGACTGTTACAAATTACGCCTCAAGTGCCGCGCTCGTTCTGCAAACATTGAGCATCGAGTCCTACGTGCATAATATAAAGCCTCGAGGGATGCTTTTCTTAAGATTTTTTTTGCATTAAACCTTAAGCAAACACCTGTTTTAATTGTCTTTTCTATCCCCCCCCCCCAATCCATTGTGTCGGAAGAAGAATTCATCGCACATGAGTTAACCTTGCTTTTCACGGAGGGCACCTGCCTTACTTCCTCGCGCCTATTGTAAATCAAAACACGTTGAGACGTTAAGGCATTAAGATAAAGGAGCGATGACAAGGAGCCGTGCCGATGGGATTAAATGCTTTCTTCGCCACTTGAAATTACAGAATGGGAGGGGGGTGCGGGGGGGGGGCGATAGAGGCGAATAAAATTACAGGGAGCGAGGAATTCCTGAAAATTCTTCGGATGGGTGTTCTCAAGGAATAGGAGTTGCTACGGCCTCGTTTGAAGATAAAAGGATGGACGCCAACCCTTCGTAGCCCGAGGCTCCTCTAATTGACCAAGGCTTGTGATTCCACCCATCCAAAAAAATGCTTGGCCCCCCAACCGAGCTCAGGCCTGCAATGCATGTAAAACAGGTAGCTGAGCGTTGTATAGGCTTGCACATCTATTAGGGTAAATGGCACGTTGGTTCTCGGCGGTATATTCAACCAGTCATTGTCCTAGCAGCCTAGTGGTGCGTGTGTGACAAGTGCTGGTTATGTATTGAGGTTGGACGACGCCATCATCTTCCCCGTCTTTATGCGTTATTACCTTCCAGGGCATTTAGAAAAATTTGCTGTCAGTGAAGATGATACAAATTGAGTTGGGACGTGCGGCATAGGCACAAGTGCTAGAGTCATTCATTGGGGGTTCGGGCTGAATGGTAACAGGTGTGGCTCCTTCTGTAGGGGCCCCCATCAATATGGCACCAAGATTTTATGGCATCAATTATTATTATTATTATTAGTTATTATTATAGCGCCATTTAGTCCATGGCGCTTTACATGTGAAAAGGGGCATACATAGACAAGTACAATAATCATGAACAATATAAGGCACAGACAGGTACAGGAGGAGAGAGGACCCTGCACATGAGGGCTCACAGTCTACAAGGGATGGGTGAGGATACAGTAGGTGAGGAGAGAAGACCCTGCCCATGAGGACTTACAGTCTACCAGGGATGGGTGAGGATACAGTGGGTGAGGAGAGAGGACCCTGCCCACGAGGGCTCACAGTCTACAAGGGATGGGTGAGGATACAGTAGGTGAGGAGTGAGGACCCTGCCCACGAGGGCTCACAGTCTACAAGGGATGGGTGAGGATACAGTAGGTGAGGAGTGAGGACCCTGCCCATGAGGGCGTACAGTCTACAAGGGATGGGTGAGGATACAGTAGGTGAGGAGAGAGGACTCTGCCCAAGAGGGCTCACAGTCTACAAGAGATGGGTGAGGATACAGTAGGTGAGGAGAGAGGATTTTATCCCATGGCGCACAGTTAAAAGGGGTGAGATAGCAAGTAAATAACTCATGCCAAATAGGCTCAACGGGTACAGGAGGAGGAAGTACCCTGCCATGAGGGCTCACAGTCTACAAGGGATTGGTGAGGATACCTAGGCTAGAAGAAGACCCTGCCCATGAGGCTCACAGTCTACAAGGGATGGGTGAGGATACAGTAGGTGAGGAGAGAGAACCTTGCCCACGAGGCTCACAGTTACAAGGGATGGGTGAGGATTCAGTAGGTGAGGAGTGAGGACCCTGCCCAGAGGGTTTCACAGTCTACAAGAAGATAGTGGTGAGGATAGGACCCTGCCCATGAGGGCTCACAGTCTACAAGGGATGGGTGAGGATACAGTAGGTGAGGAGTGAGGACCTGCCCACGAGGGCTCACAGTCTACAAGGGATGGGTGAGTAAGTAGTAAGGAACCTCTGCCCAAGAGGCTCACGGTCTACAAGAGATGGGTGAGGATACACTAGTCATGAGGAAGGACCTGCCCAAAGAGGGCTCACAGTCTACAAGGATGGGTGAGGATACAGTAGGTGAGGAGAGAGGACACTGCCCATGAGGGCGTCACAGTCTACAAAGATGGTAGGATGAGGAATGAGGACCCCGAGGCTCACAGTCTACAAGGGATGGGGTAGAGGAAACCCCTGCCCATGAGGCTTCACAGTCTATAAAGATGGGTGAGGATACATGGAGAAGAATGGACCCTGCCACGAGGCTCACAGTCTACAAGGGATGGGTGAGGATACAGTAGGTGAGGAGAGAGAATCCTGCCCATGAGAGCTCACAGTTTACAAGGGATGGGTGAGGATTCAGTAGGTGAGGAGAGAGGACCCTGCCCATGAGGGCTTCACAGTCTACAAGATGGTGAGGATAGGACCCTGCCCATGAGGCTCACAGTCTACAAGGGATGGGTGAGGATACAGTAGGTGAGGAGAGAGGACCCTGCCCATGAGGGCTCACAGTCTACAAGGGATGGGTGAGGATAGCCTAGTTGAGGAGAGAGGACTCTGCCCACTAAAGCTCACAGTCTACAATGGGATGTAGGTGGAAGGGCTGCCAACAGAAGGAGATGGGGTACAGTAGGAGGAGGAACCCTGCCCATAAAGATCACAGTTTACAAGGGATGGGTGAGGACACAGTAACTGAGGAGAGAGGACCCTACCTGTGAGGGTTCTAACAACTTATGGCATTTTGCAGGCATGGAGCAGCGTACGTTTTTTTCTTACAATCTAAACACGAAAAGTATACAGAGAAACCAGGTAAATGAAGGTTAAAAGGACACGCTGATAAAAAGGGGCGTATGAATAGGTTTGACAATCCCAACATGTTCTCTATTGATGCTATCTTGTGCTATCACCACCATACACTGCAAACGTTTATTATCGTGCACAACAATGTTAATACTTATGCCACCATACAATGCTGAAATACAACCATAAAACAGTGCTCATATATTGTAACAATTCTATAATGAAAATCAACATAAAGTACTTAAATAATACCATCATACGGTGCTGAAATACAGCCATAAAACAGTGCTCATATATTGAACAACCAATCCAACATAAAGTGCTCAAATTATACTACCATACAGTATTCAAACTAATACAACCATACTGTGTTCAAATATACAACCATACAGTATTGAAATGACACATACAGTGTTCAAATAACACCTAAACAGCCTAACATTAAATGCTTAAATACTTAAATAATGCTTAAATAATACCGCCATACAGTATTTAAATACCTCCATCACATAGTGTTAAATAATACCACCATACAGTCCTCAAATAACACCATATATAGTGTTAAAATAAAAAAAATCATAGTGTCCTCAAATAATACCCCCACACAGTGATAAAATAACACCATCTTTAAGTACTCTAATAATACCACCATACAGTGCTCAAATAACATGGACTGACTAAATATATAATACACAGATTATCCCAATCACACTGATCAAATAATACCACTTGTTCTTAAATAATACTAGCATTTAGTGCTCAAGTAAAACTATCATAAAGTGTTCAAATAATACCAACATACAGCGATCAAATAATAATAGCAAAAAGTGTCCAAACAATAGCACCATACAGTGCTCAAATACCTCTACCATACAGTGCTCAAATACCTCTACCATACAGTGCTCAAATACCTCTACCATACAGTGCTCAAATACCTCTACCATACAGTGCTCAAATACCCCTACTTAATCCAATACAGTGCTCAAATACCTCTACCATACAGTGCTCAAATACCTCTACCATACAGTGCTCAACTCATAGCAACATAAAGTGACCAATTCTACCATGGAGTGCTCTAATAAATCTACCATAGATTTGCCAAATAACACTATTATATACGCTTAAATAATACTACCATACAGTTATAAAAATAATACTACCATGATTTGCTTAAATAATACTAACATACAGTGTTCAAATAAATTCAGCATACAGTGACCAAATAATAACCAGTAAAGTGCTCAAATTAATCTCAACCTCACTAAATAATACCATCATACAATAGTCAAATAATTCATATGTACATTGATCAAATAGTACCACCAAACAGTATGTAATAATGCTTAAGTAATACTGCCACACCGTACTTACAGTGCTCAAATAAAAACACCCACATTGCTCTAGATAATTCCGCCATATGGTGTTCAAATAAACCCAACATACAGTGACCAAATAATACCGCCATACAATAATGAAATGAAACTATCATTGAATGCTGACATAATAACACCGTACCATGCTCAGATACTACCACCATACAGTGCTCAAATAAAACTACCATACAGTGCTCAGATAATACCACCATACAGTGCTCAAATAAAACTACCATACAGTGCTCAGATAATACCACCATACAGTGCTCAAATAAAACTACCATACAGTGCTCAGATAATACCAACATACCATGGCCA
The DNA here is from genome assembly GCA_033576535.1 of Allobates femoralis. Taxonomy (NCBI): domain Eukaryota; kingdom Metazoa; phylum Chordata; class Amphibia; order Anura; family Aromobatidae; genus Allobates; species Allobates femoralis. The sequence goes on from JARQOC010000005.1 coordinate 556,174,234, forward strand.
AATAATGCCGCCAAACTGGGCAAATAAAACCAACAAAAGGTGACCAAATGATGCCGCCATACATAAAGCAATGTAATAACAGTGCTATTATATTTCTATATAAAACTGCTATAATGATAGATTATAATAAAGCCTTGTGTGAATGTATGAGAAAACTTCTATAATACAGACATTACCATGGATGCACACTGTAGTCCCATATGTTTTCGTGTATATGTCCATATGGTGCACCATAAGAGTACCGCCTCTGTAGCACATTATTCCAAGGAGAGCTTTAGAAAAAGACAATTATGGTGCATTTTTAAATTTTTACCTTAAATGTTAGGACAGCCTGGGGATTCTTAATCTTCCCACCCACCTTCTGCACGACATTAGGTCGTAGGATTATAAGGCGTTGGACTGTCAGTTGGGTTCCTTCCTGAAGACACCAATTGCACATAATTGCACAGTAATGTTATATGTCTTTGCCAGACTATAGGGCAAGCACTAGTTAAGTGATTGTTAGGACTAGCCCACAATGGGAGGGGTTAGTCTCTAAGGAAAGTGACAGTTTCCTGTCAGACCTCAGATAGGGCCAAACCTGTGACAAGTACAGACCTAAGGCTGCATGTGTGACGCCCCACTAAGAGTGCATCACAAAAGGGTACTGCACCCCTGACTGAAGGTGCCCTACACTTTGTTTTGGTAATGAGTATAATAAGCCTGAAGCTCCAGCACCACATGCAAACACCTAGTGTTAGAGGACCAATTAGACACCCGTTACTAGGGTAACCAGTCCTGGTGGGAGGAGAGGTTGGTGATAAAGCAGTGGGGAAAGCAGCAAGGAGTTAGATCAGAACAGAAGAGAAGAGAAGAGTTCAAGTTCAGTCAGAAGGGAGCTGCAAAAGTCAGTGCAGCAGATGATGCAGAGCTGGAGAAGCTACAGGACAGCAGAGAGAAGCTAACAGGGAGGGCACCTCAACCTGGTGACCCAGAAGAGAAAGGGGCCAAGAATAGAACAGGTAACCGAATATCCTAGCCTACTCCAAACCCGGAGTACTGGCTCCGAAGTGGTCCAGCCGGCTACAACTCTGAACCACAAACCCGGAGTGGTCGATGTCTTTATAGGAGCACGACCCAACCGCCCTACACCAAGCACAGTCCCCACCAGATGCGCTAAAATGAGGTGGGTTCTCCTTGGAGAGATAAGGGGATCCCATATATCTCGACGGCCTGGTATAACAAGCGGGATCCGTGCAGGGTAGCAGAGCAAGGGACAGAGAGCGTGATAGAGAAGGAACACCAGTGGAGCTTCAGAAGGACACTGCTCATTGCCAGAACCACCCGGTCCACTACTCTGCAAAGAGAACTGCATTACCCTGTAACCCTGCAGAATACCGGAATAAAGTACCCGTTCAGAGTGAGCAACGTGTCGGTGATTTCTTCCTTGAACTGTGATTTACCGGCCTTGCTCCACAGTGACTGTGCTGCCGTACGCCACCATACATTCCTACTTCCAATACCCTGGGGACCCTGCTCCTCCGTAGGGAGCTACTCCATCTTTCTGCCGCCCATCCCCGGAGGTTCCAGCAGCGCCGGTGCCATCACCGGGACCTACAGGTGGCGTCACGAAAAAACTTTATTTTTTTTTTATTTTCCCTTTCTGCATTGACCATCAGGACCCCAGCCTCAGACACCGCCACCCGTGACCACCAGACTGCGTCTGAGATCTGAGTCCCATGACCTGGGTGAGACAAATGCAGCGGGTGACCTTTGGCAACTTAAAGAGACCATATGTGATAGCGTTATGTTAAGGTGTTGACCGAGACACAGAAAGCAAACAACGCTGGGACTAGAGACTAACCTCAAGGCAGAAGGGTCCAGAGGAGAGAGCTTTAGTGACAAGGCCCCAAGCCTAAAAGGTAACAGGTCAGGATGAACTGGTCCATAAAGGGAGTTGATGTTCCCGGGCAGAGTCCCCCTAAGGGTCTGGGAGCACAAGTCTTTACACTGGTGGGGAGCCGCCTACCCCCTCCTCTATGAGGAGAAGAGATGCAGATATGGAAAAGTCTGGGAGCACAAGGCTTTACTCTTGCCGTAGTGGTCAGAATCACGGTACCCCTTCCTTTACAACGAGAATAGGTGTGGAGCCATAGAGAGGCAGTGAATGTTGCGAATTGGACTGGTGAACCTGGCTGGGCTGTGCTAGGACTCACATGACTAGTAAGAGCCACAAGAACCCAACGGGAACCAGAACTGTGTCTGAATATGCTCTGAGAACTGGAAACGTGCCGGAAGTTAGGTGCCCGCTATCTCATGTCCAACGTTGTTACTGAAGGATGGTTAAGTAAACAGTTAAAGTGAACCGGTGGTCTTCGTGTCAGTCTGAATTGTCATCTGGATATGGCCAGCTGATGCGAGCGGTAACATGCGACCTGAGTGGGCGCACGGCCCACACTACACAAGTCCACACACATAGTCATGACCATAACTCAGGGCATCTGGAGTCAAACCCTTTCCCACGATTACAGCCCTGCACCACTCTACACTTGACATAGTCGGTAGGATTAAACCTTGCCGATGGACAATCTGAGTTTTGTGAGAAGAGGCCCTTGTTATGTTAGAGACTGCAACTGTCTTACAGTCAAGAATGTGATGAGCCTTGGACACAAAATGACCATTGATAGTGCAGTCCTGAAATAGAAAGCCGCCTATCATGGGTGTTGGAGAAAAAGAAGCACCCGAAGATCGTTCCAGCCCACGACAAGATATACCTATAGAACGGAAAGCCACGTCTAGAGGTGCCAGTGCATGTCGAAGAGCATCCGCCCCCATTTGATGAAACAGAAGAGAAGGTTCACCCATTCATGAATGACAGCAAGGAACAGGCAGAGACCTGGAGCAAATGGGATACAAAGCCAAAGGGCACCCCACCCTGTTTATGGAGGAGCTGTGAATCTGGCCGCCGAGGGGTACACGGGACAGTGCCATTTTGTAAGCAGAAGTCGAAAAGAAGGAGAGGGAGAAGAGCTGTAAATAGCAGCCAAGTCTGGGCTTTTTTCTTAAGGAGCTAATAGGAGCGAAGAGGATATGGAGCTGGTCAGGTCGGTGGACAAGGCTGGAACTCTTTCGAGTCTACAATGTGTGGGTAGAAGGAGTGAGGAGCCTCTGTCCTCCAATTTTGCTGTTATAAGAAAGCTACTGGGCTATGGATTGGCGATTAGTTCGCAACCTGGGAGGCCTGAGCTTAGCCAAATGTGAGAGGAGGTGGACCCATGCTCCAGCAATGAAGGTGTCAGATATTTCATTTGTGGCTTGCTATCAGAGCTGGCTTCAGGTGGACCTGGTCTAAGTTATGACTCGGGGATTTGGCTACATCCAGGAGTTTGGGACTAGACACCGGATGTTTGTGGAGTGGAGAATGGTGGACACAAAACACTTCATCCAGAAGGGATCAAGAAAGGTACGCAGGCCACATTCCTGAAGATGGATGGTCCCCAGGGATCTTTTGAGGTCGGTGTAATGCGAAGGAAGCCGATGTCTGCTAAATCCTTCTACGGGCACAAAAGACAGCCATAGAAGGCCTTGGGAGCCAAAATGGACTGGAGCTGTGGCTTGGACACCACTAGAAGACTATGGAGAGTGCCTGAATTGGTATCAAATCTGGTCTTGGCCATGATCATGAAAGGGGTGTCTTTAATTATACATACATCTGAGAACACAGGGGCATTGTGCACCTAATCCATATGGGAAGAAGCAGCGGAATCCATTCTATGAGCGAAAGTAGCATGTTGGGGTGTTCGGAGTCAACCCCTCGCCCAAAAGTACCACCCTGCACCACTCTACAGTATCAGTCAACTCATCTCACCCTCAGGCTCAAAGCAACAGCCTTATCTTTCTCTGTATATGTCCTTCCCTGTGTAATAAGAAGATAAAGGTGCATCTCAATGAATTAGGCCCCTTTCACACTAGTGGTTTTTTCAAACTGTGGCAGATCCGGCAGATTTACCAAATCTGCCCCCTAATGGTCGCACTTGCGGCACACTCACGGCAAGCTCCATGCGTTGTCTATGGGGCTTGCAGCAAGTGCGGTGTAGCTGCGGTTCAGGCACTTGCAGCAGTTGCAGCCACGGCTGCAACTGCTGGAACCGCGGTTATACTGCATTTGCCGCACCTGCCGCAAGCCCCATAGACAATGCATGGGGCTTGCCGTGAGTGTGCCGCAAGTGTACCGCAAGTGCGGCCGTTAGTGAAAGGGGCCGTAGTGTATCATCAAAAAGTTAATTTGCTTCAGTGATTCAATTCAAAAAGTGAACCTCATATATTATATAGAATCATTACACACAATGATCTATTTCATGTGTTTATTTATGTTAATGTTGATGATTATGGCTTACAGCCAATGAAAAGCCAAAGGTCATTATCTCAAAAAATTGAAGTAGGGAGGATAAAAGATTAAACACCACGCTGCTGTATTCCATGAGACACCAAAGGGTGAATATAATATTGATTTATTAGTCAACTCCCAGAAATGCCCTGAAACATGGCAATATAACATTGATTTGCCCTGAGGAAGGGGCCAGGGAGCCCTGAAATGCATTGACTAATAAATCAATATTATATTCACCCTTTGATGTCTGGTGGAATAAGGCAGCGTGATGTTTAACTCTTCATCCTCCCTACTCTATATGCACCAGACAGCAGCCGTGATCTGCTTTTATAGTGGTTGTGACTCTCACAACCACACAAGGTGAAGCCTCTGATACCTATTTAGGTCATATTTTATCTCTCGGACCCTTCATCCTCCCTACTTTAATTTTCTGAGATAATGACCTTTGGGGTTTAATTAATCATCAACATTAACAGAAATAAACACTTGTAATAGATCGCTCTGTGTGTAATGATTCTTTATAATCTATGTGTTCCACTTTATGTATTGAATTACTGAAATGAATGAACTTTTTGATGATATTCTAATACACTGAGTCTAATACATGTAGGTCTCCTCCACAAGGGCATGGAACTCGGCAGTGGTCACCTCCTCAAACAATGTCTGTTGCTAGGCAACCAACCAAACAATAGAATTTTCTGAAACTTTGCAGAAGACAATTCAAACACTTTTATTTACCGGTGAATTTTACACGTATAATCTTTAATACTATATAATCTTTCTACCAGAATCTGTCATTCTTGGCTCTGCTATATACTCCTCATATACTCATTGTATTTTTTTTTTTTTTTCAGGGACCATTTATTTTATTTTTTTTTTTTTGGATCTTCCTTTTGTAAAATTCAAGTTTCAAGATAAACGATCTGAAAAAAAAAAGTAAAAAAAAATCCCCCGGTGTCGTATAATAAACCGGGGAAGATTATTTTGACAGCTGAAAACAATACTTGTTAGAAACAAAACTTGCTATTAAATTGGGGAATTTTTGTGAAAGGCTGCAAGATGGAAATTTTAATACGAAATAACACGTTATCCTATTCATCTCATATCTCATTTATGATGTGCTGAAAAATCTGGCAGGTGACAGTCAACATTATGCAAATGTCACAGAGCAGAGAAGCCGGGGGGTGGGATCGAGACCGTCCGCGATATGTGGCCTCGAATGTCGCTCTCCTCCTGCCGCCAGCCTGACTTTAACTGCATGGATCTACGCCATAATTAAAATTATATTTACCATAAATCTTAATGCAAAAAGAATACAAAAAGTGCCCTTTTTAATTTCCCCAAAATTGTTTTGATTACCGTATATACTCGCGTATAAGCCGAGTTTTTCAGCCCAAAAATTGGGCTGAAAAGTCCCCCCTCGGCTTATACGCGAGTCAGTGCTCCCCTCACAGTATGGCGGCGCCCTCCCCCCTCACAGGATGGCCCCCCTCACGCAGCGCTGCGCACATACATTACCTGGCTATCAGCTGTCACCCTCCGGTGGCGGATCGCGGCTCCTGGGCTCCGGGCTTCCATCTTCATCTCTGTCTTCCTGCTTGTCACGTGACCGGCCGGAGCCGTGATGACGTCATTGCGATGAGCCCCGGCCACAAAGCAGGAAGACAGAGATGAAGATGGAAGCCGGAGCCAGGAGCCGCGATCCGCCACCGGAGGGTGACAGCTGATAGCCAGGTAATGTATGTGCGCAGCGCTGCATGAGGGGGGCCATCCTGTGAGGGGTGGGTGCCGCCATACTGTGAGGGGGGCCTGTATAATGGGCTGGCACTGCTGGGGCTGTATACAATGCTGGGGACCTGCTATATACCACACTGCTGGGGCTGTATACAATGCTGGGGACCTCCTATATACCACACTGCTGGGGCTGTATACGATGCTGGGGACCTGCTGTATACCATCACTGCTGGGGCTGTATACCACACTGCTGGGGGCTGTATACCTGTGCTGGAGTCCACCCTCGGCTTATACGCGAGTCAATACGTTTTCCCAGGTTTTGGGGACAAAAGTAGGGGGGTCGGCTTATACACGGGTCGGCTTATACACGAGTATATACGGTATATCAGATTGTAATTTATATTGGAGCAAGAACACATTTAAATTAATATCTGGTTTAGCAGCACACGTTGGAAATGAGGTGTCACAAATGGCAAAAAAACACAATTTCCATACTAAAAGGCCAGGTCATCAGGTCATTTTCAGTATGATACTAATAGTACCTTTGAATAGTGTCTATGAAGACCTTTAAAACATGTAAAGATCATTACTGTACCCTTTGTAGTTCTCTTGCTATAAGCATCTACACACCCAGCAGGCAGCTGCTTCACTAGTGCGGCTCATTACTTACACAACCGAATAGTCCACAGTATGTAAATGTTATTTAAAGGGACTCTGTCAGGTAATTTTTCTGCATGATACTAATATCACCCTTGAATAGTGCCTGGGCAGACCTTTTAAAAACATGCAAAATCATTATTGTACCCTTTGTAGTTCTCTTGCTATAAGCATCTGCACACCCAGCAGGCAGTGGCTGCACTAATCCGGCTCATTACTTTCACAGCCGAATAGTCCACAGTATATAAATGTTGTTTAAAGGGTCTCTGTCAGTTAATTTTTCTGTATGATACTAATATTACCCTTGAATAGTGCCTGCGCAGACCTTTTAAAAACATGTAAAATTATTACTGTGCCCTTTGTAGTTTTCTTGCTATAAGCATTTGCACATCTTGTATGCAGCTGCTTCATTAGTCCGGCTCATTACTTTCACAGCCGAATAGTCCACAGTATATAAATGTTATTTAAAGGGACTCTGTCAGGTCATTTTTCAGTATGATACTAATATTACCCCTGAATAGTGCCTGCGCAGACCTTTAAAAAACATGTAAAATTATTACTGTGCCCTTTGTAATTTTCTTGCTACAAGCATCTGCACATCCTGTATACAGCTGCTTCACTAGTCCGGCTCATTACTTTCACAGCCGAATAGTCTACAGTATATAAATGTTATTTAAAGGGACACTGTCAGGTCATTTTTCAGTATGATACTAATATTAACCTTGAACAGTGCCTGCGCAGACCTTTTAAAAACATGTAAAATCATTACTGTGCCCTTTGTAGTTATCTTGCTATAAGCATCTGCACATCCTGCAGTTAGGTGGTGCACTAGTCCAGTTCATTACTTTTACAGCCGAATAGTCCGCAGTATGTAAATGTTATTTAAAAGGACTCTGTCAGGTCATTTTTCAGTATGATACTAATATTACCCTTGAATAGTTCCTGGACAGACCTTTTAAAAACATGAAAAATCATTATTGTACCCTTTGTAGTTTTATTGCTATAAGCATCTGCACATTCTGTATGCAGCTGCTTCACTAGTCCGGCTCACTACTTTCATAGCCGAATAGTCCGCAGTATGTAAATGTTATTTAAAGGGACTCTGTCAGGTAATTTTTCAGTATGATACTAATATTACCCTTGAATAGTGCCTGGACAGACATTTTGAAAACATGTAAAATCATTATTGTGCCATTTGTAGTTTCCTTTCTATAAGCATTTTCACAGACTGCAGGGAGCTGGTACATTAGACCTCTCCATTGCTGTATAGGTGTTATTTAAATAGCCACACCCACCCAAGCTGGTGTTTAGTCCCTCCCCTCTGTGCTCTGTGCTGGGAGAGGGGAGGTGTTTTGTTCTGCACTGTGTGCTGTCTTTAAGAGATTTTTATGATAAGAAAATTGATTTTCCTGCAGACAAGTAATGTGTGTATCTGCTGATCAAATGATTAAATGTTCATATAATCAAATAGAAATATCTCAGACTGCACACACTACACACATGCCTCATACACACAATGACATGAAAAGCTCAGAGCTTCAGCTAAGATCACACACCTCCTCCCCCTTCCCTTTCACTCTGCAATGAGTCACACAGCATACAGATTGGAGGAGGGCAGGACAGTGTAGTGATACATGAATTTTCATTCCTTGGGGAGTGGGCAGCAGAGAGCTCACTGTGAGTGACAGATGGGATGAATCTTTAATTTCGTGCTTTACACAAGATAGGAGGGAAGTATAAATGATAGAAATACATGAATAGAGAGAGCTTAGAGGGAGGAATTAGAAAATGATAGCAGTTGCGTATGGATTTTTGACCTGAGAAATTCCATTTAAATGTTCACACCGACGATAGCTGTTATTCTGTCCCTCCCCTCTGTGCTCTGTGTCTCATGCTAGTATAGCTTTCATTCTCATTTCTGCTGGTCCGGCTTCTGAGGGGGAAGGGAGAGATGGCAGGCACATTTCTGCTGTAGTTATCAGATAAGGCTATCCCCTTCTGCTCTGAGTAAAGCTATGCTGTCTGTGAGAGATTCTGTGTGTTTTATTTGAACATTTGTTTTGCTGTGTGGCGCCCCGCAACGAGTGCGTCACAAGGGAGTATTGCAGCCGCAATATTCTCTGACAAAGCAGTGCAATAGTTAACTCTGAGATCCAACCCAACATACAACACCTAGAACAGGGGACCAATCCTAGGTCCTGGTGGGTGGAGTGTTAGGGTAGTGTAGTAGAACACACAATAATCTAGACAGTCTGAACAGAATCTAGAACCTGACAAGAGCAGACTAGAACTTGGAGAGGAGCGGGGGCTCCGCACTCCGTGCGGGCCCCTGGGCCGTCACCGGTCGGGTGTCAGCACCTGAGGCCTTAACCACCGGGATTGGGCATATCTACACGGGTTCCCAAAAGACTCCCGTGCCCACAACTTACAGCCGGTTCACTGGTACCGAAGCTGGCAGCAGTTCACCTCTGTCACGCGAACCAGCCCCGTGGAGGATCAGCTTTATAGGAGCACCCCACCACCAGCCAGTTTCCAGTCGTCTAACCAGCGGTGTACCCACTGAGGGATACAAGGCTCCCCAAAGCATCCAGAACGTACATCATGGATAGGGCATTGAAGCAGCCTCCCCGTACCCGATCTGGTATTCCTGGGCGACGCTGGCACACAAGAAGAGAAACTAAGTAGGTAGAATGGAGGAACACTGCGGATCTCTGAGGAACACTATCACTGCTGAGTCCACCCGGTCTACTACTCAACCACTGTAAGCCATGTACTGCCTGCTGGTTACAGTAAAGACCCGTTGCAGAGACTATCTGTGTCCGTGTCTCCTTATGAACTATCCGTCCGCACACTAAGGTAACCGCAGCTGCCGCACAACATCTTGAGCAGCTCCAGCCCCCGGGGATCACCGCTCAGCCTGTGGGGAGCGTAACATCTTGCTGCTGTCCATCCCCCGGGGGTTCCGCAGCGTCGGTAGCCCTTACCGAATCTACTCATAGGTGGCGTCACGAAGAAAACAAATTAAAACCCCTTTAATCTGTTCCCGCAAGACGTCTTAACTTTTGATCTGCACTACACCGGGCCCCACTACCGGCACGCGCGGTCCACCCGTGACAAGGAAGGAGAAGCATCGCCTGTATAAACCGGAGTCCGCCGGCCACGGTGAGTCAGAATTTGGCGTCACGAACAGGATACGAGCAGGCCCGTTACCCAACGGGTATATTGTGCTTAAATTGGACTTTATTGTCTACAATTGGACTTTGTTCGTCCCTAAAAGAACTTTCCCGCCTTTACACCAATGGGTCAAGATGGCGCCCAAGATGGCGCTCCCGCCACAAGAAGCCGCCACGTGAAGCCCAGGAGTGAGTCAACCCCCCCCCTCACAGTGGGAGGGCCAAAGACAAAAGGCGCCAAACTCTTTGTCCGCCCTGATTGCTCAAATCAACCATGGGGGCGGACCCCAAAGACTTTTCCCACGATTGGACTACAAAAGCCCAGAGGAAATGGGAGTGTGATAGACACACCGACGGAGAGAGAAGACATCTTCACCAGCTCAACCAGAACGTCTTACCGGTTGAACGGGTGTGGTTTCCCTCCAAGAAGAATGGCCAGCATGAGACTCCAAGACCTGATGCGGGAGGTCGAGGCGGAGGCCAGAGCAGCCATCAGCCAACCGGGTCCGGATCCTGCCCTTACCATAGACGGCAGTCCCGACTTCTGGCTAGAGGCTCTACAAGACCTCCGGGTGCGGTTACTAGAGACTGTGGAATGGACAATCCGTAGCTGGAGCGCGACCCTAGGCAGACGACTACACCATGCGATGCAGCAGAGCCGACCGGGTACAGCTTCTCCAAGCCCAGACGACGTCACCAGCTTCTCGACCGCCTCACCCTCGCCTACCACCTGTCCTGCTCCGTCACCAGAGCCAATAGACTGCGTCATTCCGGTGGAGGCCGCAACTCGACCCGTTCCAGCGACCAATATCGCAACCGATCCCGTTCTTGAGCCGGAGCTCATAACACGCTCCATGGAAGAACTCGATCTCTACCAGGTTCCCACTGAGGAACCCGCGACATGTTTCACCACTACAGAGACAGTCGCCTGTTTTATCCCCGTACCGGAGGCTTCCCTTGCCATTGCCGAGGCCTACTGGGTAACCGGGATTGAAACACCTTTACCTACGGAAACAGATGGAGAGGCAGGCAGCCTGGAAGCCCTGCAGGACGTCCCTACGGAAGGATCCGCAGCACCACCGCCCCGTTGTACAACAGAACTACCTTCAACGTCTTTCGCCATCGAGCAGCCTGATGTGGTCATCGAGGAAGAGGTCGGAGAGGATGACGACGAGACCCACAGCACCGCTGAGGATTTCGACACCGGGTTCGCTTGGGAGACAACAAGGAACTTCCTACCGGGCATACAGCTCGGGTACACTGGTCGGGTGCACTGCCGACACCTTCCCTTGTGCCGTTCCACCGGGTTCCGATACAGACAGCCCACCAAGTTCAAGCTTCCCGCCAAACCACCAGCTCCGTTACTCATCTCTACACCCCGAGCCGTAACGACGGAGATGTACGCCAGAGACGACGAGAGGAGTGGCAAGCCAGGGAACGCGCCAACATGGAGGCCCGTGCCGAGGCTCGCCGCCAGCCGCCGCTGCCTGATGAACTCCGCCGTGAAGGTAGAATTTCCACCTTTAACTTAAATACTGGGTGGGGGTTCGCTTGGGAGGTGGGTTTGAATGAGGAGGTGTTTGTGGGGCGCCGGGACGTTGAGTCCAACTTGCCAAGAGGACATCCCGATCGCGACCTATACCGGGGCGATATTATCACCTACGAGCGCTACGCTTGTGCAGATGGGTGGTTCGCTATCCGGGTGCGCCATCACCCTCAGAGCCAGTGACTTTAAAACTTGAACTTCCTCAATGACTCTGTTCCCGTTAATCACTGACTGTGTGATCTTGCGGCTACAGCCTGGACTCTAGTTAAAGGACAGCCGACCGCACGCCGGGTCCGCACAAAGTGATTACCTGTTTCTTTGCTTATGTCACCAAAGCATACCTTTACCTGTTTTCTATTTTAATAAAAGTGTGTCATATATGTATAAAAATGCAAAAACCTCTGTAATGTGAGTAGTTGGACGCTTGGGGACAAGCTGATTTAACCAAGGGGGAGTGTGGCGCCCCGCAACGAGTGCGTCACAAGGGAGTATTGCAGCCGCAATATTCTCTGACAAAGCAGTGCAATAGTTAACTCTGAGATCCAACCCAACATACAACACCTAGAACAGGGGACCAATCCTAGGTCCTGGTGGGTGGAGTGTTAGGGTAGTGTAGTAGAACACACAATAATCTAGACAGTCTGAACAGAATCTAGAACCTGACAAGAGCAGACTAGAACTTGGAGAGGAGCGGGGGCTCCGCACTCCGTGCGGGCCCCTGGGCCGTCACCGGTCGGGTGTCAGCACCTGAGGCCTTAACCACCGGGATTGGGCATATCTACACGGGTTCCCAAAAGACTCCCGTGCCCACAACTTACAGCCGGTTCACTGGTACCGAAGCTGGCAGCAGTTCACCTCTGTCACGCGAACCAGCCCCGTGGAGGAGCAGCTTTATAGGAGCACCCCACCACCAGCCAGTTTCCAGTCGTCTAACCAGCGGTGTACCCACTGAGGGATACAAGGCTCCCCAAAGCATCCAGAACGTACATCATGGATAGGGCATTGAAGCAGCCTCCCCGTACCCGATCTGGTATTCCTGGGCGACGCTGGCACACAAGAAGAGAAACTAAGTAGGTAGAATGGAGGAACACTGCGGATCTCTGAGGAACACTATCACTGCTGAGTCCACCCGGTCTACTACTCAACCACTGTAAGCCATGTACTGCCTGCTGGTTACAGTAAAGACCCGTTGCAGAGACTATCTGTGTCCGTGTCTCCTTATGAACTATCCGTCCGCACACTAAGGTAACCGCAGCTGCTGCACAACATCTTGAGCAGCTCCAGCCCCGGGGATCACCGCTCAGCCTGTGGGGAGCGTAACATCTTGCTGCTGTCCATTCCCCGGGGGTTCCGCAGCGTCGGTAGCCCTTACCGAATCTACTCATAGGTGGCGTCACGAAGAAAACAAATTAAAACCCCTTTAATCTGTTCCCGTAAGACGTCCTCAATTTTGATCTGCACTACACCGGGCCCCACTACCGGCAGGCGCGGTCCACCCGTGACAAGGAAGGAGAAGAATCGCCTGTATCAACCGGAGTCAGCCGGCCGCGGTGAGTCAGCTGCAGACAGGAGTATACAGTTTCCCCCTCCACCCCATGTGAGTCATTTCCACTGAACATTCCTTTTCGAAGAAGGCAGTGCAGAGCAGGCAGTGATGTCACTACATGAATATTCATTCCCTGGGGAGTGGGCAGCAGAGAATTAAGTGGTCACTCACTGTGATTGACAGATGAAATGAATCTCTTTATTTGCAGTTTACAGAGGATGGGGGCGAGTATAAATAAAAGAAATACATGAATACAAAGAGCTTCACCAGAGGAATTAGAAAATGATATCAGTTACATATGGATTTTTGACCTGACAGATTCCCTTTAATTGCAACTAAGTGGAAAGTAAAATCCAACCTCTATGCTTAGAAACATAAATCATCATGTGAAAATTTGCACCAATACTCGCTCCCTTAACATTGTTGTTAGATCCTAGGCTTTGGGAGTCCTTTTTTGTTTTGTCCAACTCTTTTTTTTATTGTGAAGCCATTTTTCTTTCTTTGTCCAATTAAAGAAGACCTGTCATTTGCATATGTAGTTTCTGGTGTGAACAATGTTGTTCTCCCTGAATCCTTGCTTCCTTTGCTCCTGAGCTTTATGTTGCAAAGATATGACTCCCTTTTCCTTGTATATAAATCTAGTCTTTTTTGGCCAAGTGAGTGTGTCTATCAACTATTCTATCAAAGACCATGCCCAGTTGGCTAAAATAGATTTATATGGAAGAAAGACGAGGCCATATCTCAGGATCAGAGAGGAGCTAGAACAAAAGAAAAACATCGCTGGACTCAGGGGAACAGCAACATATACACTAGGGGAAAAAGGTGACAAGTCCTCTTTAATAATAATTTTTATTTATATAGCGCCGTCATATTCCGTAGCCCTTTACAATTCACCGAGGACATGTACAGACAATATTAGACATTACAAAGTAACACAATTCAACAAATACCAGGAGGAGTGAGGTTCTTGCTCTTTATACTGGAAGCTGGAGAGTGCAAACAATCCATTAGTATTCAATTAATTAATAGCACTGGAGGACACAATGACAATATTCAAAATTGATAAATGAATAAGGTCTACATGATATCACAGATGGTATCCAATGTGGAGCATCTCCATCACTGCACCATGACGTGATCAGAATCTTTTAATATTATCTAACAGCCTTCTGCTCAATCTCGAGCCATGGCAACGTAATGGATGAATGCTCTTTATGAACATCAATCTTATACAGCCTAGATAGGTCCACCAGGGTCTTCTCCAAGCCTAGATAAGTTCACCAAAGTCTTCTCCAACCTTAGATAGGTGCACTAGCTTCTTCTCCAAGCCTAGATAGGTCTACCATGGTCTTCTCCAAACTTAGATAGCTCCACCAGGGCCTTCTCCAACAAGCCTAGATAGGTTCACTAGGGTCTTCCCCAAGCCTATATAGATCCACCAAGGTCTACTCCAAGCCTAGATAGATCCACCATGGTCTTCTCCAAGCCTAGATAGGTTCACCAGGGCCTTCTCCAAGCCTAGATAGGTTCACCAGGGCCTTCTCCAAGCCTAGATAGGTTCACCAGGGTCTTCCCCAAGCCTATATAGATCCACCAAGGTCTACTCCAAGCCTAGATAGATCCACCATGGTCTTTTCCAAGCCTAGATAGGCTAGATAGGAGACCAAGCTCCTCTTCAGCTTTTGGCACCACCATTGTCCTATCTGAACTACCATCCTCTCATTACAATGGACTGCGTGTCATACTAAACTTTTAATGCAATGGCTATGTAGAGGGTTAGTGAAGCCAGATCCATGGTGATCAGTTGATTTCCAAGATGGCTGCATTTTATAAAGTGATTGTCTGTATGGTACACTTGAAGTCAATAGGAGAATAGCTATGTTCAAATCAACAATGAAGTCACTGGACGAGGTCTTCACATCAAGGAACATTTCACTGGTGATGAAGACACGGCTCGTATATAATCTGGTCTATTCTATAGTAACATTTCACTGGTGATGAAGACACAGCTCGTATATAATCTGGTCTATTCTATAGTAACATATGGATGTGAAATCTGGATGATAAAGAAACAAGACAGAAGAAAAATCAACGCCTTTGAAATATAGATGGGGGAAGGATGTTAACAATGCCGTAGGTGTCAAGAAGAACATACAAATCAAGTCTGGAACAAGCCAGATATGTCTCTTGAAGCAAGGATCACCAAGCTACGACTTGTCCAATTTTGGACACATCATACGAAGAGAGAATTACTGGAGAACGACATTATGGTACGAAGATAGAAAGGCGAAGAGAAAGACCAGCAACCTGGTGGCTTGATACTATCAAGATAACAGCGAAGACCCTGGTGGACCTATCCTGGCTTGGAGAAGACCCTGGTGGGCCTATCTAAGCATGGATAAGACCCTAGTGGACACATCTAGGCTTGGAGGAGACCCTGGTGGACCCATCAAGGCTTGAAGAGAACTCTGGTGAACCTATCTCAGCTTGGAGGAGACCCTGCTGGAACTATCTACACTAGAAGAAGAGCCTGGTGGACCTATATAGGCTTGGAGAAGACACTGGTGGAACTATCTAGGCTGCACAAGATCGATCTTCCTACAGAACCTTCATCCATCAAGTCGCTCCATCAAGACACTAACAAGACTCCTGTTACTGAGATCAGATCTCCTAGACATTGATGGTTGTTGAATGTCCTGCAGGAGAAATGTCTGGATCTGGTCATTAACATGTAAAGAAGACTCCTAATGTATCAAGCTCTAAGGCTTGAGAGTGGTCAGACAAGCCTGACCAGATAAGACGTAAAACAACAGGATGTTTGCCTGTGAGACAGTCAGACATCATAGGAGACATATACAACCCATTAAAGATATAAGCATCTACAGTTAAGTATCTAGAGCTACATTAGGTTGTGTTATCAGACTAGAGATAAGGAGCGATTAAAGGAGGAAATGGAGCTATTGAAGCACTATCAAGTCAATGGACGGGCAATTATAAGCACAATAAAACATTAGTCAGTGGGTCTTACAAACTAGGGGAAGTTGTAGACCCCCCTACCAGGGGGTAATTACTATCCTTGTAATGGTACAGATTGGAAAATGGTCCCATTAGAGAATATGTCCCTGGCTCCCATGAATAGTCAGATCCTGTATAGATGGGGCTGATGGGAACGATTGGTAGTCTCCTTCATGGGAACTAACCATGGACTGTATTGAGCTAAACATTGGTTCCAAGATTTTTATTTTTCGTAAAAAGTTTATGATTACAAAGCAAATACTTATGGTCCCGTCACACGGCACGACCTGGCCAGCGATGTCGGAAGCGATGCTCGGGTGCCCGCTCGGTTCCGACATCGCTGGCCAGCTGTCACACAGCATCGCTGTGGCCGGCGACACCGCAGCGATGCGGGCGGTGACATCGCTCACTGGGCTGGGCTTAGCCCAGCGAGCGATCCGCAGCAACGCTGCGGTATAGGCTGGATCGCCGCCGACATCGCTCTGATTGACAGGTTTACGGTTCTTCCCGTAAACCTGTCAACCTGCGACCGGCGATAAAACGCGGTCGCGCCGCGCGTTTACACAGCGCGACGTCGCTAGCGACATCGCTGATACATCACTTTTTCGGCGATGTCGCTAGTGACGTCGCCAGGTGTGAAGCCACCTTCAGTGCTTTCACCTACACAATATGCCGATATATCGATATATTGATCATTGACATTTACACATAAGACAATATTCACGAAGACAGGTTACAAAACTGATGCACTACAGGATACAGCTGTGATGCTAGTCACCACACAGACAAGTCTTTAGGCAGGGTAGTAAAACTTTCCTGGTCAGACACCAAGAGAGCACTAAGGGGACTAAGGGGAGAGAAAAAGGCATAGTCAGGTCAAGTTCCGGGGTCAATATACCTGGAAGATAGCAGATCAAAGCAAAGGGACAAAGCAAATGGATGGTCAGAGTTTGTCCAAGGTCTGGCAGCAATAAATCAAAACATAGAGCACAGGTAAATGAGGCCAACATGCACCAATGAGCAAATGCTATAACTGGCAGTGATCAGGGATAGAATGCTCAGTTAAGTAGATTGGCAATCACAGAGAGCAGGGAATACCTGAAGAAGCTCAGCACCTCTCAGTCGCAGATTGGACAAATGAACTGTCAATCGACATACCGACAACTCAGCATGCCCCAGCATTAGATTGGATGACTGAGCTGTTACCAAACTGACAGCTCAACACAGCCCTGGTTCCATGGGACAGCAAAACTGTTACACTGAGAGGAGGAATAGTGATAGCCGCAGCCCACAATGATAAAGGCAGGCGGTGGCAACACAAGTGCAAAATAATCTTGAAACATTCACACTTGTAAAATATGAATGGCTGCATAGTATTAGAGATGTAGACCAATAAGGCTTGCATAGGGTGGCAATAAACAGAAAAAAAGAGAGCGGAGGGGCCCTCCTAGTGAAAGCCTGACAGGTGCAGGGACAGGCTGGGTTAAAATGCGCTCACCACTGAGGGTTATGCACCAGGCATAACACCGTGGAGAAGCGCTGTATAGAGGGCAGGCAGGTGTCGGGGATCTGACCAGTGTGGAGATTGCGGTCACGTGGTGCGGTCACATGGGGTGACGTCACCACAGGTCCTCCAGCTCTCCAGTTGTCAGGAAATTAGAAGTCTTCTCTATGTGCAGCTGATGAAGGCGGAGCTACCGCCGAAACGCGTTGTGAAGACCCCCTGTTAAT
Organism: Allobates femoralis; assembly: GCA_033576535.1. Taxonomy (NCBI): domain Eukaryota; kingdom Metazoa; phylum Chordata; class Amphibia; order Anura; family Aromobatidae; genus Allobates; species Allobates femoralis. The sequence continues at coordinate 556,192,005 of JARQOC010000005.1, forward strand.
GCTAAATAAAGGAAAGTATTACTATCCCTCCATTGTCTCCTCATTGAGCGCCCCAAAACCGAGAATTTCTTTCTCACATTGCATAGGGTGGCAGTCACACAGTTACTTATAGTTTACAGTCTGGCTTGCAGTACATTAGTGATTCCCATGCTATTAGATCAAGTGGGCTGCCCAATACTATAAATTAATACTAGTTTTAGGGTAGGGACATGCAAGACAATGAGGACACTTGATGTGGGTTGCAAATTTGAGTGTTTTTGTCAATATATTGACTAAAAACTTATGCACATTTTTTTTCATTTCTATGCCGGATGCAGACATGCTCATTATCCCAGTGGGGTCACTTGTAGAGTGCTGGTCCTGGGTTGGTGTGAGCGGTTAATACTGTAATACTGCTTCCTATGCACAAGAATATAACTACTATAATACTGCTCCTATGTACAAGAATATAACTACTATAATACTGCTCCTATGTACAAGAATATAACTACTATAATACTGCCCCTATGTACAAGAATATAACTACTATAATACTGCTCATATATACAAGAATATAACTACTATAATACTGCCCCCTATGTACAAGAATATAACTACTATAATACTGCTCTTATGTACAAGAATATAACTACTATAATACTGCTCCTATATACAAGAATATAACTACTATAATACTGCCCCCTATGTACAAGAATATAACTACTATACTACTGCTCCTATGTACAAGAATATAACTACTATAGTACTGCTCCTATGTACAAGAATATAACTACTATAATACTGCTCCTATGTACAAGAATATAACTACTATAATACTACCCCTATGTACAAGAATATAACTACTATAATACTGCTCCTATATACAAGAATATAACTACTATAATACTGCCTCTATGTACAAGAATATAACTACTATAATACTGCTCCTATGTACAAGAATATAACTACTATAATACTGCTCTTATGTACAAGAATATAACTACTATAGTACTGCTCCTATGTACAAGAATATAACTACTATAATACTGCCCCTATGTACAAGAATATAACTACTATAATACTGTTCCTATGTAGAAGAATATAACTACTATAATACTGCTCCTATGTACAAGAATATAACTACTATAATACTGCCCCTATGTACAAGAATATAACTACTATAATACTGCTCCTATGTACAAGAATATAACTACTATAATACTGCCCCTTTGTACAAGAATATAACTTCTATAATACTGCCCCTATATACAAGAATATAACTACTATAATACTGCCCCTATGTACAAGAATATAACTACTATAATACTGCTCCTATGTACAAGAATATAACTTCTATAATACAGCCCCTTTGAACAAGAATATAACTACTATAATACTGCTCTTATGTACAAGAATATAACTACTATAATACTGCCCCTATGAACAAGAATATAACTACTATAATACTGCTCCTATGTACAAGAATATAACTTCTATAATACAGCCCCTTTGAACAAGAATATAGCTACTATAATACTGCTCTTATGTACAAGAATATAACTACTATAATACTGCCCCTATGAACAAGAATATAACTACTATAATACTGCCCCTATGTACAAGAATATAACTACTATAATACTGCCCCCATGAACAAGAATATAACTACTATAATACTGCTCCTATGTACAAGAATATAACTTCTATAATACTGCCCCTTTGAACAAGAATATAACTACTATAATACTGCCCCTTTGTACAAGAATATAACTACTATAATACTGCCCCTTTGTACAAGAATATAACTACTATATATACTGCCTTTATGTACAATAATATAACTACTATAATACTGCCCCTATGTACAAGAATATAACTACTATAATACTGCTCCCTATATACAAGAATATAACTACTATAATACTGCCTCTATGTACAATAATATAACTACTATAATACTGCCCCTATGAACAAGAATATAACTACTATAATACTCCTATGTACAAGAATATAACTGCTATAATACTGCTTCTATGTACAAGAATATAACTACTATAACACTGATCTTATGTACAAGAATATAACCACTATAATACTGCTCCTATATACAAGAATATAACAACTATAATACTGCTCCTATGTACAAGAATATAACTACTATAATACTGCTCCTATATACAAGAATATAACTACTATAATACTGCTCCTATATACAAGAATATAACTACTATAATACTGCTCCTATATACAAGAATATAACTACTATAATACTATTCCGATATACAAGAATATAACTACTATAATACTGCCCCTATGTACAAGAATATAACTACTATAATACTGCCTCCTATGTACAAGAATATAACTACTATAATACTGCCCTATGTACAAGAATATAACTACTATAATACTGCCCCTATGTACAAGAATATAACTACTATAATACTGCTCCTATGTACAAGAATATAACTACTATAATACTGCCCCTATGTACAAGAATATAACTACTATAATACTGCCCCTATGTACAAGAATATAACTACTATAATACTGCTCCTATATACAAGACTATAACTACTATAATACTGCTCCTATGTACAAGAATATAACTACTATTATACTGCCCCTATGTACAAGAATATAACTACTATAATACTGCCCCCTATGTACAAGAATATAACTACTATAATACTGCCCCTATGTACAAGAATATAACTACTATAATACTGCCCCTATGTACAAGAATATAACTACTATAATACTGCTCCTATATACAAGAATATAACTACTATAATACTGCTCCTATGTACAAGAATATAACTACTATAATACTGCTCCTATGTGCAAGAATATAACTACTATAATACTGCTCCTATATACAAGAATATAACTACTATAATACTGCTCCTATGTACAAGAATATAACTACTATAATACTGCCCCTTATATACAAGAATATAACTACTATAATACTGCTCCTATGTACAAGAATATAACTACTATAATACTGCTCCTATATACAAGAATATAACTACTATAATACTGTCCCTATATACAAGAATATAACTACTATAATACTGCCCCTATGTACAAGAATATTACTACTATAATACTGCCCCTATATACAAGAATATAACTACTATAATACTGCCCCTATGTACAAGAATATAACTACTATAATACTGCCCCTATATACAAGAATATAACTACTATAATACTGCTCCTATGTACAAGAATATAACTACTATAATACTGCCCCTATGTACAAGAATATAACTACTATAATACTGCCCCTATATACAAGAATATAACTACTATAATACTGCCCCTATGTACAAGAATATAACTACTATAATACTGCCCCTATCTACAAGAATATAACTACTATAATACTGCCTTTAGTTTAGTAAATAATTCTACAATAATATGTGAAAAGTGTCCTCTAATTCATATCATAACTCATACAGGGTTATATGGAGGCCGTAACTTGTCGTACAGACGCTCTATGGTTCTCATTTGTACATAGGGGGTAATTGATCCCACGTGTAATCACTGACAATGTGTAAATAACAAATGATTAATTTCCAAAATAGAAAATAAACTATGATGTGCAAAGTGTTGACAGATTGCAGTCCCGCCTGCTCCGCCACCCTAGTCACTGGCCTCTGTGGCCTTTCCATAAAGCTCTGCCTGGCGATCAGCGTGCTCAATGTCAGCAATCTGACACAGTGACACCAAAATCATTTTCTTCTGTGTCCCCTAATCCGGAAATACCTCTTACCAAAAGGCTTCCCTTACACAAAGGCTCGGATGCCTTCCAGGCTCTGTCACATTGCTTGGTGCAAGGAGCCTGAGACATATAGCAGAAGTGTGCGGGCAGAGGCCTCATACGTCCGCTCTGCGGAGCAGGTTACATACAGCTCTGCCAGCTTGACTTTGAGAACAAATGACGATTTACAGGTGTCTCCAGACATGAAAGGGTAAAAGCAATGAAACAGAACCGTCTGGTGTATTTTCCTTACATAAATGATTGTCTAGGTAGTCATATCCATACCACCTGAACAACCCAATAAAGATGGAAGTCATTTGCACAGATGTAGCAGAGTTGGATTTGTTGTCTTTGTGGATTCCATAACATTATAAGATAGGAAAATCCTTATAAAGAATAAACTTCAGGTCAGACCTGGCTTTTTTTTTCCAAAAGTGTTCAATCAGAAAATGGCATGACATTCATCCTAAATACAAGGTTGTTTTGTTATGATGTCTAAAACTACAAACTCAACCTCTGTGTCATGGGCAAAACCACAATGGAGAGTGGTCTCCTCTATTTCATTTAGCTGTGTAGATTTCCCTTGGTCTTGTTCTGTTAGGGTTAAACAGTTCTTTTTGTCTCCTACGGCTTTCCATCCTGGGTGATCTGAGCTGTTTCTGATTTTTCCACTCCCCTCTGCTATAAGTACTTACCTCTCAGCTTGGTGAGTTGCCAGTGATAGCTTGCTATACCTTGGTATTGGAGTGGAGGAGTGAGCTGTGGACAAAGAAGTTGTTAAAGGAGCCGTATCCGGAGATTGCCGCCTGAAAGTTTGTTTGGTGTATTCCCATCCTTTATTCCCTTATATTACTTGCCTCACTAGCCCTTTCCCTTTACCCCTCCTCTAGTCTGGTGTGCAATGTGATATTGCTGTTTCTTATACCCTTGTCTGTCTTTTGCTCTTTATGTCTTTATCCAGGAGCGGGACTAGTGTTTTTGCTGACCTGCACACTAGACAGGGTTGTGCTAAGGGAAAGTCAGGGATTGGAACGTGATTGCCATAAGGGGATGAAAGAACTCCGTCTAGGAAAACCAGGGAGCTCAAGTTAAGAGTCAGGGGTTGTCCCTCCCTATTTTTCCCTAGTGTGAAAAGAAAATGACAGCAAGAAGCACCCATGAATCGAACCTGGTGGTCTAGTGGGTGACAATTTAGGTAAGCCGAATGCCCACTCGCCTCTAGGTGTTGTGCACCCCTGCACAACTCCGGTAACAGCATAGATTTGAGGAGATAGTAGCGTGGAGTAGTTCCCAGGCTGCGGCCGCTCTCCGGCTTTTCCTGGTTGGAGTCACGACGTTCGGTCATGTGATCGGCAGTAGGCATGGTGAAGATTGCATCACCACAGGTCCTTTTGCTTGATACAGTGATTACTGTTCGGAGCTGCTCCTACCGCGCTCCCACGGAGGAAAAGGTGCATATGTAGAAAATAATAATAACGGTCCACAGAGCACTGGAACAAAGGGGCAAAACTGAAGTATATGTTTGTGAGCACAAACCCTTAATCACAGTCTCAGAACGTCACAATGCTTTGCGATAGCCAAGTGCTATCTTCCTCAGGTTATCACTTGGCTATCGCAAAGTGTTTTGGCGTTTTGAGGCCCCAAAACTGCATCTGTCCCCCCTGCCCCCTGGGCCAGCCAGCCCCTGATGAACCGTATAGTCACTTTGTGTCTAGTGGTTCCACTAACCCTATGGGGTGCGGATTGTGTTTATGTTCCCTATGTCTGTGTATGGGATATCGGACAAATCAAGGTTGGAATAAGGAAGGGGTATGCAGGCCGGGGCAGCGTGAACACCCCAAAACAAGTAGACCTATTTGTGCTTAAAGAAAATTATTGTCACACAAATTTCAACATCCCATAGATTTAAATGGGATACCATAGAATTGCAATCCCAGATAGCTTGTGTGACGAGAGGTGCACTCATAGGTGAGTAACACTGAGTGTTCCCATAGGGTCACACATCGTCACGGATCCTGAGCCCCATGTATCTGACAGAAGAACACCCCTAGCCTAATTAAAGGGGTATGGGCTATGGGGGAAACAAGCTATCAGAACGTGAAGATTTATATTCAATCTATGAAGCAAGACTAAAGTCAACACTAAATGAAATGCTTAAAAACGTCTTGGAATATATTTTTCAATTATTATAATTATAACATTTAATTAGTTTTTTATAATATTAATTTTCATTTTACAGTATATTTTTTTTATATATCTAATTTGAAGTACACTTTTTTTTTAAAGAAATTGTATGATTAATTTTAAAAAATTGTGAAAAAAAAAATGTATTATTATTATCATTGTTTTTATCATCTTTAGCTATGAATATCATTTTAATTGTGATATAAAAAATAATTGGGAAATTATTATAAATCTGCCATTGTTATGATTATAAACAATACTGTATTTTATATTATTATTAGACTTTTTAAAATGTTAAATTCTATTATTACATATATTTCATTTTAAACATAATACTTAATTTTCTAAAACTAATTGTATAATTAATAAAAAAAGTAATGAAAAAAAGATAAATTTTAGCATTACTTTATTAATAATAATAATAATAATAATAATAATAATAATAATAAATAATATCAATAATAATAATAATATAGATTTTTATTAACTTTAGGTATGAATATCTTTTTAATTGCTATGTAAAAAATAATTTAGAAAATATTATAAATCTGCCATTGTTATGTTTATAAACAATACTATATTTTATATTATTATTATTAGACTTTTTTCAATTTTAAATTTTATTATTACATATATTTCATTTTAAACATAATTTTCTAAAACTAATTGTATAATTAATAAAATAAGTAATGAAAAAAATATTAATTTTAGCATGACCTTATTATTATTATTATTATTATTATTATTATTAATAATGATAATAACAATAATAATAATAATAATAATAATAAATATAAATAATAATAATACTATAGATTTGTATCAACTTTAGGTATGAATAACTTTTTAATCGTGATGTAAAAAATAATTGAGAAAATATTATACGTCTGCCATTGTTATGTTAATAAACAATACTATATTATATATTATTTTATATATTACTATTATATCTCATTTTATTATTTTAAACATAATACTTATTTTCTAAAACTAATTGTATAATTAATAAAAAAAAGTAGTGGAATAAAAGATTGAATTTAGCATTACTTTTTTATTATTATTATTATTATTATTATTATTATTATTAATAATAATAATAATAATAATAGTAATATAGATTTTTATCAACTTTAACTATGAATATCATTTTAATTGTGATGTAAAACATAGTTGAGAAATTATTATAAATCTGCCATTGTTATGATTGTAAACAATACTATATTTTATATTATTTTTAGACTTTTTTATATTTTAAATTCTATTTTTATATATATTTCATTTTAAACATAATACTTAATTTTCTAAAACTAATTGTAGAATTAATTAAAAAAAAAGTAGTGAAACAAAAGGTTTAGTTTAGCATTACTTTATTATTGTTATAATTATTGTTATTAATAAAAATCTACATTATTATCATTAACAATAATAATAATAATAATAATAATAATATAGATTTTTATCAACTTTAGCTATGAATATCTTTTTAGTTGTGATGAAATAAATAATTGAATCAATCATTATCATCCGGCCATTGTTATGATAACAAACCATAGTGTTTTATTAACCTGCTGTCTATGAAAATAGTTTTTTTTCTACCTTTTTTAAAAACAAAAATTAAAGAAAAAACTAACCCACCCCCAAATTATGAGGCTTTATTAATATTACATTTAAAAAATAAAATAAAATGAGAACCCCCACTGCTATTGCTCCCAATTTTAAGGTTTTATTCATAATTCATAAAAAAAATTAAAAATAAAAGTAAAAAAATAGCTTTATTACTATTCCTTTTAAGAAAAAAAATTGAAAAAAAATTAAAATCAGATCTCCCACCACCCACATGTCATGAGTCACTACACACAGAGGGATCTATTTCATGTATTTACTTCTGTTAATGTTGATGATTATGGCTTACAGCCAATGAAACCCCAAAGGTCATTATCTCAGAAAATTTCAGTAGGGAGGATGAAGGGTTATACACCGCGCTGCCGTATTCCATGAGACAAAGGATGAATATAATATTGATTTATTAGTCAATGTTTCAGGCCTTCCTGAAACAAGCAATATGATATTGAATTGTCCTGAGAAAGAGGCCAGGGAGCCTGAAATGTGTTGACTAATAAATCAATATTATATTCATTTACCATCAATGCCATAGACAAAAACCAATAGTGCCCTAGGGGGCGCCATTCATCTAGTGGTGCAGAAACATTGTATTGTGCGGCCCATGGATCAGGCAGCAGAGCTTTTGGGTAGCTTTCAGACATTCTGCACCATATGTATCAGTGTGAATGGTGCCCTATGGAGGCCCTTAGTGTGCATGGCAAATCGCCTCCCATACCTTGGTTGAGGTGATTTATCAGCCTGCACCTGGGCTTGCTACACAAGTGGGGTCTGACTGCATCCTACAAGTGCAGTATTGGTTTTTGTCTATGGCATTGATGGTAAGTTTTTTGATGCTGCTTTTTCTAGTAGTTTTTGTACAATATTATATTCACCCTTTGATGTCTGGTGGAATACGGCAGCGCGGTGTTTAATCCTTCACCCTCCCTACTCTATAAGCACCATGCTGGGGACTGCAGCAGCCGTGATCTGCTTTTATAGTGGTTGTGACTCTCACAACCACACAAGGTGAAGCCTCTGATGCCTATTTAGGTCATATGTTATCTCTCAGACCCTTCATCCTCCCTACTGTAATTTTCTGAGATAATGACCTTTGGGTTTTCGTTAATCATCAACATTAACAGAAATAAACACTTGAAATAGATCCCTCTGTGTGTAATGACTCTAAATAATATATGTGTTTCACTTTATCTATTGAATTACTGAAACAAATTAACTTTTTGATGATATCCTAATATATATATATATATATATCCTAGTGCATCTCAATGAATTAGAATATCAACAAAAAGTTAATAATCTCAGAAAATTAAAGTAGGGAGGATGAAGGGTCTGAAGGATAAAATATGACCCAAATAGGTATCAGAAGTATGTCATTAACATATATATATATATATATATATATATATATATATATATGCATATATGTATATATACTATAAATATACCTATCTAGGACCCTGCATCCTCCCTACTTTAATTTTCTGAGATTATTAACTGTTTGTTGATATTCTAATTCATTGAGATGCACTAGGATATATATATATATATATATATATATATATATATATATAATATATATATGTAATATTTTAGGATATAGTCAAAAAGTTACATTTATTTTAGTAATTTAATACATAATGTGAAACACATATATTAAATAGAGTCATTACACACAGATTGATCAATTTCAAGTGCTTATTTCTGTTAATATTGATGATAATGGCTTACAGCCATTGAAAACCAATGAAATCTCCCACATCGATGATTTTGAGGCTTTAGTGATATACCATTAAAAAAAATTAAAATGCGCTCTCCCACCTCCCACATCCCCAAATTATTTTATGCAACTTTATTAATATTCCATTTAGAATCTGAAAGTTGCCGAAACTCTCTACGGACAACTCAATACTCCAATATGAAAAGAAAACAACAATAACATCAAAAAGACACCTGAACTATCCCCCTTCTCTTGGGTGGAATCATGAATAAAATAAATAATAAAAAACATGGCAGTCCACAGGGACGGAGCTCTGCCGATAACTCAGGTGCGCCGGATCATCCTGATATAAACAAACAGCTCTCGAAAAGTTCTACATTGTCTCCCGTCAACCCAAGTCAATCTTTTTTTCCAATAATTATCATAATGATCCTCCACAAGGCTCTTATTTGTTTGTCTTTCGTAGACTCCGCATCTGGGTTTGGGTTGCGTTGCCCGGTGGTAGATGTGAGCCGCAGACTTGACTCGGAGATTTATTTCCTCGGGGTTCGTAACTTATTTTAACAGCTGCAGAGAAAAACACAAAGCGACTTGTGATCTTAGCGAAACGTCTGGAGAGCGGCATCTTGATTCTCTCTTTTCGGGCCCCGCACGTAGACAACCTGTTTTGCTAACTGGGAATAATTTTTGTAAATTAAAGGTCACTCCGGTAGATCAACCCACTACGGGCTCCCCCGTACAGGTCAACGTAATAGCTAATGGTTCAAGTCTTTTTTTTTTTTACAAAAACAGTAGGGTCTGCCATTTGTCAATGGACTTTTTTTTTTTTTGGAGATGTGTCACCGGGGCGCGGGCGGTGGAGGGGTTGGCATCATATATCAAAGTTAACCGATGAAGTTGAAGCAAGGAAATGATTTGATTATTTTTAGCCCATGTCGAAGGCAGATCTATTATCTAGATAAAAGTTGTAATATGTGCCGTGAGATTAAACATAATTATCTCTAATTCTTTAATAAAGTCTAAAAATGAAAATCATCTTTTCTTCTTTCTTAAAGAAAGTTCAATTAGACTTAATGTTAAACAATGTATAGGTTTAATGAAATCTATTATGAGAAAGAACAATGTCTACCGGAATTAGAACTTTAAGGAATTGATTTAAATAAATATAAATTCTAAAGCTCGTTACCCCATTGAGTCTTGTCACCCAGTAGAGGTTCATCTATCATTTTGAGAGCTATAGGAGTCACACGTAGATATTAACTACTGCCAGATACGACCGGGACACATTTGAGATTGACGGCAATGAGCTGGAAGATGTAAAGGTCTTTAACCTACTCGGATCAATGTTCATTGAAGATGCAATGATGACACCGGAAGTCAATAGGAGAAAAGCTGTGGGAAAATCAGCAATGAAGTCACCGGACGAGGTCTTCACATCAAGGAACATTTCACTGGTGATGAAGACACGGCTCGTACATAGTCTGGTCTAATTTTATAGTAACATATAGATGTCACACCTGGACAATAAAAGAACAAGACAGAATAAGAATCAATGCCTTCAAATTGTGATGCTGAAGATGGATATCATCAATACCATGGATGGCAAGAAGAACAAACACATCAAGCCAGACATGTCACTGGAAGCAAAGATCACCAAGCTACCACTTGTCTACACATCATACGAAGAGAGCAATCACTGGAGAAGGACATCATGGTAGGAAGAATACAAGGAACAAGGCGAAGAGGAAAACCAACAACCTGATGGCTTTATACAATCAATATAACGGCAGAGGAGACCCTGGTTGATCTATCTAGACTTGGAGAAGACCAGGAGGACCTACAAGCTTGGAAAATACCCCGATGGACCTATCTAGGCTTGAAGAATACCCTTGTGGACCTATCTAGGCTTGGAGAAGTCACTGGTGGACCTAACAATGCATGGATAAGACCCTGCTGGATCTGTCTAGGCTTGGAGAAGACCCTGGTGGACTTAACTAGGCTTGGAGAATACCCTGGTGGACCTATCAAGACTTGAAGAAGACCCTGGTGGATCTATGTAAGCTCAGAGAAGACCCTGGTGGATCTATCTAGGCTTGGAGAAGACACTAGTGGACCTATGTAGGCTGCGAGAAGACACAGGTGGACTTTTATAGGCTCAGAGAAGACCCTGGTGGACCTATATGGGCTTGGAGAAGACCCTAGTGGACTTTTCTAAACTTGGAGAAGTCACTGGTACTTACCAAGGCTGCAGAAGATCGATCTTCTTACAGAGCGTTTATCCATCAAGTCATCATGGCTGGAGTGATCACTGACAAAGGACATCATGGTTGGATGAATAGAAGGAACAAGGTGAAGAGGATGACCAGCAACCCAATAGCTTGATACAATCAAAATAATGGCAGAGGAGACCCTAGTGGACCTATCTAGGCTTGAAGAACACCCTGGTGGATCTATATATGCTTGGATAAGACCCTGATGGACCTATCTAGGCTTGGAGAAGACACTGATGGACCTATCTAGGCTTGGAGAAGACCCTGATGAACCTATCTAGGCTTGAAGAAGACTCTGGTAGACCCATGGTGACTTTGAGAAGACCCTGGTGGACCTATCTAGGCTTGGAGAAGACACTGGTGGACCTATCTAGACTGCAGAAGATCGATCTTTCTACAGAGTGTTCATTCATCAACTCATCATGGCTTGAGATTGAGTCAGAGTTGCATTTACTTGGTGGCTCGTAGAGATGTGCCCCAAGTAGAGGACCCCAGTTTCTGATATCCATAAACCGCTATAGCGCTTATGGCCAGTCATCATCTTTAGAATAACATCCCTTTAATATAAAAAAAGAAACAATAACTCACAAAGAGAATCCCAACGTTACTTCATGATTTATAGGAATTCCCTTATGACTCTGAAGCTCCAGGTTCTCGTAAATCTCTAGACGTTTGGGCTTTACTCCGAGGGTATGCCAGTCACAAAGCTTTATCATTGGTCTAGGGTGGCTTACTGATACAAAAGCAACAGAGTAAAAACACGTCAAGAAATCAGTCGTCAACAGAATAGGTGGAGATTTCGTCAAATCTCTAAAATTCATGAAGACCTACAATAGGGTAAGTTACTTTTCAGAAAAAGCAGGTACGTTTGTACATGAGAAATACCATAAAAGCCATTAAATAACTAGTGATCTGAATTTTTGACTAGTTCTCCTAATGCAGGGGCGGGGAACCATTTGTCTGCCGAGGGCCATTTGGAAATTCCTCCAATCCTTCGGGGGCCGTACAAACATCTCTTTGCATCTCTTTGGCTTGGCTGTGATGTTAGGTGATATTGGTCTTCTCAACTGCTTTTCCAGGTTTGCTAGAGCCCTAGACATCACAGGAGAGGCTGGGGCATATACCTCACTGGGGAGGCTGGGAGCATATACCTACACTGGAGGAGGCTGGGAGCATATACCTCACTGGGGAGGCTGGGAGCATATACCTCACTGGGGAGGCTGGGAGCATATACCTCACTGGGGAGGCTGAGGAGCATATACCTCACTGGGGAGGTGAGAGCATATACTCACTGGGGGGGCGGGCATATACCTCACTGGGGAGGCTGAGAGCATATACCTCACTGGAGAGGCTGGGGGCATATACCTCACTGGGGAGGCTGGGAGCATATACCTCACTGGGGAGGCTGGGAGCATATACCTCACTGGGGAGGCTGAGAGCATATACCTCACTGGGGAGGCTGGGGGCATACACCTCACTGGGGAGGCTGGGAGCATATACCTCACTGGGGAGGCTGAGAGCATATACCTCACTGGGGAGGCTGGGGGCATATACCTCACTGGGGAGGCTGGGAGCATATACCTCACTGGGGAGGCTGAGAGCATATACCTCACTGGGGAGGCTGGGGCATATACCTCACTGGGGAGGCTGGGGGCATATACCTCACTGGGGAGGCTGGGAGCATATACCTCACTGGGGAGGCTGGGGGCATATGCCTCACTGGGGAGGCTGGGGGCATATACCTCACTGGGGAGGCTGGGAGCATATACCTCACTGGGGAGGCTGGGAGCATATACCTCACTGGGGAGGCTGGGAGCATATACCTCACTGGGGAGGCTGAGGATGGGACATACAGGTCACTGAAGAGCTGCATTTTTAGGGCAGACAGTCGGCAAAATGTGTCTGCCAGCCTGAGCATTGTGGTCCCCAGGAATCTGCCCGGGGGCCACAAAAAAGTAATCGAGGGCCGCATTCGTCCCGGGGGCCTGAGGTCCCCACCCTGTCCTAATGGGTGGACACTAATTGCTGTGATGTCTCCCATACAAGGCACACGCTGACAAGAGAAGATCCTACTTTTCTATCTCTGTAACACATAGGCGTGGAGGGATTTCTGCTTTCCTGTCTCTGTGTAGCACATGTTCATAAGCAGCAACAGAATGAAGGATATTAGACAACAGTACTAATCAGTGTAGAGGTGAATTCAGCACTGGAGTGAGATAAAACACCTAATAGAAAGCTTAAGCATGGGGAACATTTATACAGCAGTACTGAGCAGTGTAGATGTTACTCCATCACTACTGTAGTGTGAGATAAAACACTTACACTACTAGAAAGGTGCATGGGCAACATTACACTGCAGTACTGATCAGTGTAGATGTGAATCCAACACTAGTATGAGATTAACATTTACTAGTGAGCATCAGCATGTAAAACATTATACAGCAATACTGAGCAGTGTAGATGTAAATCCAGCACTGTTGTGAGATAAAACACTTGCTAGAAAGGTACAGCATGGGAACATTATACAGCAGCACTGAGCAGTGTAGATATAAATCTAGCATTTATGGGAGATAAAGCACTTACTAGGAACCTGCAGTATGAAGAACATTACACAGCAGTACTGAGCAGTGTACATGCGAATACAACACTGGTGTAAGACTAACATTTACTAGTGAGCATCAGCATGGGAAACACTTACTACAAAGGTGCAGCATGGGGAACATTATACAGCAGTTCTGAGCAGCGTAGATGTGAATCCAACACTGGCATGAGTTAAACATTTTTTAATGTGCAACAGCATGGGGAACATTATCCAGTGTAGATGAAAATCCAGCAGTGGTGTGAGATAGAACACTTACTAGAAAGCTTGAGCACATGGAACATTTTACAGCAATACTGAGTAATGTATAGATGTGAATCCAACACTGAGGTGAGATACATTTTTACTAGTGTGCAGCAGCCTATGGAACATTATACAGCAAGCACTGATCAGTGTAGATGTAAATCCAGCAATGGTGTGAGATAAATCATTTATTAGAAACCTCCAGTATGGAGTACATTACACAGCAATACTGACCAGTGTAGATGTGAATACAACACTGGTGTGAGATTAACATTTACTAGTGAGCATCAGCATGGGAAATATTATACAGCAATACTGAGCAGTGTAGATGTGAATCCAGCAATGGTGTGAGATAAATCATTTATTAGAAACATCCAGTATGGAGTACATTACACAGCAGTACTGAGCAGTGTAGATGTAAATACAACACTGGTGTGAGATTAACATTTACTAGTGAGCATCAGCATGGGAAATATTATACAGCAATACTGAGCAGTGTAGATGTGAATCCAGCGATGGTGTGAGATAAATCATTTATTAGAAACCTCCAGTATGGAGTACATTACACAGTAATACTGAGCAGTGTAGATGTGAATCCAGCACTGGGATGAAAAATATTTATTAGAAAATAGCAGCTGATTGGACACCATACACATTAGAGTCGATGTTTTCAGCATTTAGCTTCCAAGATTGCCCCACCTTAGTTGTGTCTGTAGGGCTGTAGAGCTGACGCTTTTGTCTACTCAACCCCATAAGGTAGCGGCGTCAGGTGATGTAATGGCGTACAGACCGATGTCTTTCTATAATGCAATCAAACCACACTTCTCACTTATGGGATCAATCTTTTATCATTTATAATATCATGTAACATCATCATTGATAGATGAAGATGATCAGGATAATCAATTGTCTGCACCCCTGGGCGCCACTTGGGGGCTGATTCTCTTAGGATCTGAAGTCATACATTTTGCTGTTTTACCAGATTTAAAGGCTCAGGATCTCTCAGAGACGGGATCTCCAGAGTGTGGGACGGGTAATTATAGGATTTGTTAACACGCGGTAATATTACATGAGTCAGCAGCACAATGTATGGGCTCAGGGGACTCAGGGAGCTTAGAGGACTTAAACTAGGACATGCTGGGACGTGTGGTGCAGGAGGAAGTGGGAAACAGCAGTCACCAGCAATCTTCTCACAGGTATATCTCCACATTTACCTCATTAAATGATGGTTAATTCTGGACTAAAGTAGATTTTGGGAATACTTTAAACACCCAGTGTTCCAGAGAAGCTTCTGGATTAATAGTAAGTAAGGGTTGTCAGTTTAAAGTCCGTTTGTCAGACAGAGCAAAATCTGTGCTGTAATGTAGGAACATAACTGAGTAGCTGCAATGCCGGTAATGAGGAGACTTATAGCTGCAATGCTGGTAATGAGGAGACTTATAGCTGCAATGCCGGTAATGAGGACACTTATAGCTGCAATGCCAGTAATGAGGAGACTTATAGCTGCAATACCGGTAATGAGGAGACTTATAGCTGCAATGCCGGTAATGAGGAGACTTATAGCTGCAATGCCGGTAATGAGGACACTTATAGCTGCAATGCCGGTAATGAGGAGACTTATAGCTGCAATGCCAGTAATGAGGACACTTATAGCTGCAATGCCGGCAATGAGGAGACTTATAGCTGCAATGCCGGTAATGAGGAGACTTATAGCTGCAATACCGGTAATGAGGAGACTTATAGCTGCAATGCCGGTAATGAGGAGACTTATAGCTGCAATGCCGGTAATGAGGACACTTATAGCTGCAATACCGGTAATGAGGAGACTTATAGCTGCAATGCCGGTAATGAGGAGACTTATAGCTGCAATGCCGGTAATGAGGACACTTATAGCTGCAATGCCGGTAATGAGGAGACTTATAGCTGCAATGCCAGTAATGAGGACACTTATAGCTGCAATGCCGGTAATGAGGAGACTTATAGCTGCAATGCCGGTAATGAGGAGACTTATAGCTGCAATGCTCCTCTGAGAAGTTAAATATGCAAATTGTCTCTTCAGAGAGGAAGAAGATGAACTCTACACTGTGTGCCGAATTATTAGACAAGTTGTATTGTAGAGGATTATTTTTATTATTGATCAACAACTATGTTCTCAATCAACTCAAATATCAAAGCTTAATATTTTTGGAAGTTGGAGTGGGGTTTGTACATTTGGCTCTTAGGAGGATATCTGTGTGTGCAGGTAACTATTATTGTGCAGAATTATTAGGCAACTTAATAAAAAACCAAATCTATTCCCATCTCACTTGTTTATTTTCACCAGGTAAACCAATATAACTGCACAAAATATAGAAATAAACATTTCTGACATGCAAAAACAAAACCCCCAAAAATGAGTGCCCAATATCGCCCCCTTTCTTTATGATGACACTCAGCAGCCTCCATCCATAGATTCTGTCAGTTGCTTGATCTGTTTACGATCCACATTGCGTGCAGCAGCCACCACAGCCTCCAGACACTGTCCCCAGAGGTGTACTATTTTCCCTCCCAGACACTGTTCCCAGAGGTGTGCTGTTTTCCCTCCCAGACACTGTCCCCAGAGGTGTACTGTTTTCCCTCCCTGTAGATCTCACATTTTAGGAGGGACCACAGGTTCTCTATGGGGTTCAGATCAGGTGAACAAGGGGGCCATGTCATTATTTTTTCTTCTTTTAGACCTTTACTGGTCAGCCACGCTGTGGAGTAGTTGGATGCATGTGATGGAGCATTGTCCTGCATGAAAATCATGTTTTTCTTGAACGATACCGACTTCTTCCTGCACCACTGCTTGAAGAAGTTGTCTTCCAGAAACTGGCAGTAGGTCCAGGAGTTGAGCTTCACTCCATCCTCAACCCGAAAAGGTCCCACAAGTTGATCTTTGATAATACCAGCCCATACCAGTACCCCACCTCCACCTTGCTGGGGTCTGAGTTGGAGTGGAGCTCTCTGCCCTTTACTGATCCAGCCTCTGGCTCATCCATCTGGCCATCAAGAGTCGCTCTCATTTCATCAGACTGATTAGTCTTAAGATATTTCTTGGCCCAGTCTTGGCATTTTATCTTATGTTTCTTGTTCAGAGGTGGTGGTTTTTCAGCCTTCCTCACCTTGGCCATGTTCCTGAGTATGGCACACCTTGTGCTTTCTGATACTCCAGTAACGTTGCAGCTCTAAAATATTGCAAAACTGGTGGCAACTGGCATCTTGGCAGCTTCACACTTGATTTTCCTCAGTTCATGGGCAGTTATTTTGTGTCTTTTTTGCCCAGCACGCATTCTTGCGGCCCTGTTGGCTATTTGCCATGAAACGCTTGATTGTTCGGTGATCACACTTGGCAATTTCCAGACTGCTGCATCCCTCTGCAAGACAGCTCACAATTATGGACTTTTCAGAGCCGTCAGATCTCTCTTCTGACCCATTTTACCTAAGGAAAAGCATTTGCCTAATAATTAAGCACACCTTATATAGGGCGTTGATGTCATTACACCACACCCCTCCTCATTACAGAGATGCACATCACCTGATTTACATAATTGGTAGTTGGCTCTCAGCCTATACAGCTTGGAGTAGGACAACATGGATAAAAAGGATCATGTGACCAAAATACTCATTTGCCTAATAATTCTGCACACAGTGTAGTGTCACTTATTGGAAGTAGCAATCCGAAAAGTCAATACCGACCCTTTAATGAGCCTTGCCAAATGACTTAGGATAAAAGCCAAACCAGAATCTCAATTTGCAGACAGTGTTTTGGGCCATTGCTCCTTGTTAGTGCAAAGTATGAGATCTGGCTTGGATAGGTGTAATGCATCTTATATTGTGTCATGACTAGAGTCTGGCACAAAATTTGGACCTGGACCCCCACCCCTCTTACATGTTGGTTGGACATATGGACCTTTAAGCTCTCTAAACCCTATAAAGACAAATGTATTGCTCCCCCTCATCCTTCATTATGTAGCAATGTTCCCCATCTTGAATTAATGTCCCCTATCCTGGAATATATGTCCCCCATCCTGAGCAGAATGCCTGGTATATATGTCCCATCCTGGGACTCTTCATTATATATATGTTCCTCATACTGGTATATATTTCCCATCCTGCTACTTGTCTCCCCCATCCTTATCTCCGTCCTGGTATACTTGTCCCCCATCCTGGGGCCCTTCCTGGTATATATGCCCCCATCCTGGTATATATGTCCCCATTCTGGTGCATATATCATCCCTCCTGATCTATATGTCCCCCACCCTAGGCAGCATCCTGGTATATATTCCCTCCATCCTGGGATCCCTACTGGTATATAGGTCTCCCATCTGGGTATATAATGTTCATCATCCTGGTATATATGTCCCCCATTCTTAACCACCTGGTATATATGTTGCTTATTCTGAAACCCTTCCTGATATATCTCCCCCATAGTGGTATATATTTCCCCCATCCCCCATTCAGTGTGAATCTACAATTTTCATAGTCATGAAAATACAGAAAACTCTTTGAATGAGAAGGTGTGTCCAAACTTTTGGTCTGTACTGTATATGTCGCCCATTCTTAAACCCATCCTTGTATATATGTCCCCTATCATGGGCCTCTTCTTGATTTACAGTGAAGGAAATAAGTATTTGATCCCTTGCTGATTTTGTAAGTTTGCCCACTGACAAAGACATGAACAGTCTATAATTTTAAGCGTCGGTTAATTTTAACAGTGAGAGATAGAAGATCAAAAATAATATCCAGACAATCACATTGTGAAAATTATATAAATGTATTTGCATTTTGCAGAGAGAAATAAGTATTTGATCCCCTACCAACCATTAGGAGTTCTGGCCCCTACAGACCAGTTATTGGCTCCTAATCACCTCGTTACCTGCATTACAGACAGCTGTCTCACATTGTCACCTGTATAAAGACTCCTGTCCACACACTCCATTAATCAGTCACCTCTAACCTCTACAACATGGGGAGACCACAGAGCTTTGTAAGGATGTCAGGGAAAAGATCCTGGACCTGCACAAGGCTGGAATGGGCTACAAAACCATAAGGAAGACAAAGCTGGGGGAGAAGGAGACAACTGTTGGTGCAATAGTAAGAGAATGGAAGAAATACAAAATGAGGTCAATCCACATCGATCTGGGGCTCCATGTAACATCTCACCTCGTGGAGTATCCAGGATCATGGGGAAGGTGAGAGATCAGCCGAAAACTACACAGGGGAACTTGTTCATGATCTCAAGGCAGCTGGGACCACTGTCACCAAGAAAACCATTGGTAACACATTACACCGGAACGGATTAAAATCCTGCAGTGCCCGCAAAGTCCAACTGCTCAAGAAGGCACATGTGCCCCCGTCTGAAGATTACCAATGAATACCTTGGTGATTCTGATAATGATTGGGAGAAGGTGCTGTGGTCAGAGACAAAAACTGAGCTATTTGGCATTAACTCAACACCGTGTTTGGAGGAAGTGAAATGTTGCCTTTGACTCAAAGAACACCATCCTCACAGTCAAGCATGGCAGTGGAAACATGTTTTGGGGGTGTTTCTCAGCTAAGGGCACAGGACTACTTCAATGCATCAATGGGGCAATGGATGGAGCCATGTACCGTAAAATCCTCAGTGACAACCTCCTTCCCTCCTCTAACCAGTCTGTAGGAGCCAGAACTCCTAATGGTTGGGAGGGGATCAAATACTTATTTCTCTCTGCAAAATGCAAATACATTTATATAATTTAGACAATGTGATTTTCTTGATTTTAGTTTTGATATTCTATCTCTCACTGTTAAAATGAACCGACCCTTAAAATTATAGACTGTTCATGTCTTTGTCAGTGGGCAAACTTACAAAATCAGCAAGGGATCAAATACTTATTTCCCCCACTGAATATGCCCCCCATCATGGTATATATGTCCCTCATCCAGGTATATATGTCCCCTGAATATATGTCCCCCATCCTGGGCCTGTTCTGGTATATATATCCTCCATTCTGGTATATAAGTTCCCCATTCTGGTATATATGCCCCCCATCCTGGTATATACTGTATGTCCCCCATCATGGTATATATCTAAAAATGTCAGACAAAAATGCGCATATGGTCTTATCTCTAGGCAGAGTGGGGCAATAGCCAGATGAAATTTGCTCACCTGGACCAGTATTAGCACTCGTGCAGCTGCCGCTGGATCCACACCTCCACGTACAATGTGGCAAACAACTGGCAACAGGACGAAGTGCCGGTGATCCGCGCTGCTGGATGAAAAAAACAGGACCCAAGAAGTGTCTAGTGCTATGGTGTAACTTTATTCCGATGTGTTTCGGAGCAGCCTCTGCTCTTTCCTCAGGGATAATCCTGGAAGGAGCAGAGGCTGCTTCGAAACGCGTCGGAATGAAGTTACACCATAGCACTAGACTTCTTGGGTCCTGGTTTTTTCATCCAGCAGCGCGGATCACCGGCACTTCGTCCTGTTTCCAATCATGGTATACATGTCCCCCATCCTGGGCCCTTTCCAGGTATATGTGTCCCATCCTGATATATATGTCTCCATCCTGGGCCCATCCTGGTATATGTTGTATTCCCTATCCTGGTATATATGGCCCCTTCCTATTGTATATGTCCCTTATTCTGACTCTGTTCTCTCACACATAAAATAGCAATATAACTACCACTAATTCTGCTACAGAGTTTGTCATCCCCAACGACCTGTCTGCCTTGTATAACGCAGTGGATGGGTCATTTTCTAACTAAACGCGTTTTACATTATCTAGGATCTGACAACCACTACATCCGATGCCATCATTAATAAGGAGGTTGTCAGGCTGGTTTGTGTTGTTAAACCTTGATGATTTTTGGACTTTGCAGGTGATCCCCCGATTCCAAGTGGAGATACCCTTTAATTTTGCCTATACGCGGAGTGTCACCATAGCTCCTGCACCTGATTCCATACTGAGATGTTATAGATAATTGCCAACCACTATATGGTATGACCGAGGGCCCCCAAGGCTTCATTATGAGTCTGACTATGCGGAGGGGCAGCGTGTAACCCCCGACCCCACTGAGATCAGCTCATCCATGTGACGCGGGCGTGGGGCGAGGGCTCGGCTGCCGCATCCTTAGACACGGAGCCCTTTGGTTCCAGTCTATATTTATAGCGCGTGTAATTAAATGCTAGTTATCGTGTAGTCGTGCCAGAGCGGCATCATCACTTTAATTGCCGCCTTCACCGCCGTGTCTTTTATGTATCCCGGTCCTGCGACTGCTCCCCTACCGTCTTGCAATTGTCTCTATCTCATATACAGCTCCGGTGCACAGCCCATGTCTGTAATTACCTCCAGTACAGAAATTTCAACCAGTAATCAGCCCGAGTCCTCCGCAAGTCAAGAGTTCAGCATTATAAATAAAAAATGCAAAAAAAAAAAAAACCTCTTTGCTGTTTTATTTTCAATTATCTTTATTTTTTTTAATTTTCCTTACGCCTGGAAATTGGAAAAAAAATGTAGAAACATCCTACAAATAGGTTAGAAAGCAGAAGTTGAATAATAAAAGTTAATTTTCTTTACATTTTTGAAAAATGTTCAAAAAAAGATCAAAAACACAAAAATATTCCAGTTATAGCAACTGTTTTTTCATAGCTCACGGATTTACTGAAGCCTTCCGGTCCCTATAATTTAAGGAGGGCCTTCACCTTGTCCTGCAAACTCAACTTTACTTCAGTAAAATTGCAGAAGTTCTAAAGGATTCACCCTTCTCGGATCAATGATCTCTCAAGATGGAGCAACAACACCGGAAGTCAATAGAGAAGAGCTATGAAGAAATCAACAATGAAGTCACTGGACAAGGTCTTCACATCCAGGAACATTTCACTGGTGATGAAGACACGGCTCGTACATACTCTGGTCTATTCTGTAGTAATATATGGAAGTGACACCTGGACAATAAAGGAACAAGACAGAAGAAGAGTCAATGCCTTGAATAGTGGTGATGGAGAAGGATGTTATCAATACCATGGATGGTAAGAAGAACAAACACATCAATTCTGGAACAAATCAAGCCGGACATGTCACTGGAAACAAGGATCACCAAGATATGACTGTCTACACATCATATGAAGAGAGAAATCACTAGAGAAGGACATCAAGAAACAGAAAGGCTTGATACTGTCAAGATAATGGTGGAGACCTTGGTGGACCCATCTAGGCATGAAGAAGACCCTGGTGGACCTATTTAGGTTGGAGAAGACCCTGTTGGTCCTATGTAGGCTTGGAGAAGACCCTGGTGGTCCTATCTAGGCTTGGAAAAGACCCTGGTGGGCCTATCTAGGCTTGGAAAAGACCCTGGTGGGCCTATCTAGGCTTGGAAAAGACCCTTGGTGGTCCTATCTATGCTTGGAAAAGACCCTGGTGGTCCTATCTAGACTTGGAAAAGACCCTGATGGGCCTATCTAGGCTTGGAAAAGACTCTGGTGGACCTATCCAGGCTTTGGCGAAGACCCTGGGAGCTTATCTAGGCTTGGAGAAGACCCTGGTGGACTCATCTAGGCTTGATACTGTCAAGATAATGGTGGAGACCCTGGTAGACCCATCTAGGCATGAAGAAGACCCTGGTGGACCTATTTAGGTTGGAGAAGACCCTGGTGGTCCCATCTAGGCTTGGAGAAGACCCTGGTGGTCCTATCTAGGCTTGGAAAGGACCCTGGTTGGCCTATCTAGGCTTGGAAAAGACCCTGGTGGGCCTATCTAGGCTTGGAAAAGACCCTGGTGGACATATCCAGGCTTTGGCGAAGACCCTGGTGGACATATCCAGGCTTTGGCGAAGACCCTGGTGGACTCATCTAGGCTCGCGCAACATCTATCTTCCTACAGAGCATTTATCCATCAAGTCGCCATGGTTCAAGATCGACCTGAAGGCCGATAACTATTAATAAATAAAAATTGCAAATAGTGTGAAAAAAATAAGCAACATTGCAATTTTACCTCTTATTAAAAGTCCCCTCCATGGTTGGAGTGATATTGGTTCCTGGTTGCCTATGTTATCGGCCACCGCTGCAGCCTAATAGTGGTGGACAGGAACATATCCTTGCAAGTCGTTTACTATAATGTTTGCAAGTGCAGCTTCTTCAGGAGTGCACGGAAATCTTGGTGAACAAAACCTGATGAAGGCGGTAGGCCGTCGAAACACGTTGTGATGATGTTTTACGAAAATAATGTTTGTTAAAATACGCCTAACTTTCCCTTTCCTGATGTTTCCTGGCGCACTTCAAGACCGTAATAATCTTCTACCCCTTAGGCTAATCTATCCCTTTCTGAGGGTAAGGTGGTAGGCGCAGCCACGGGTTTCAGTGTGGAGTTTTGATATCATTTACTAGAACTAGGCATAGCTGCAGTACCAGTCCCCACCTGTGAACACGAGTGGTGCTGTTTCCGGAAAAAAGCAACTATGATTTTCTTTCTAATCACATACAATCAATGTTTAGAAGTCCTATGAAATTGGCGTTATATGGATATAATTAAGGCCAGGGTATAACAGAGAAGTTACAACTTGAAGGTAGAGCAGAAGAAAGTGAATCCAGCATCCACAAGGGGACCACAAAGAAGAAAGATAAGTGTAAAATACCCCCCAAAAATATTAATAATCCAAATGAAAAGCCATAGTTAAAAAACACTCATATGTAGACAGGCATGAAGAGACCTGACGTGTTTCGGACCTGCAAAATCTGTGTAAGGATCAGATTTGGATCAAGACTCTGTCCTGAGACCCCCACTCTTTTCCATCTATACCCTCGGCCTAGGACAACTCATAACTTCCAGTATCACCTGTACGCTGATGACACTCAGATCTACCTCTCTGGCCCAGACCTCACCTCTCTGCTGTCCAGAATCCCCGAGTGTCTATAAGCCATATCTTCCTTCTTCTCCTCTTGATTACTCAGTGTAGGCAAAACCAAACTCATCATCTTTCCTCCATGTCACTCATCTTCCTTACCCAGTCTATTTATCACAATAAATGGCATCACACTTTGCCCTGTACCTAAAATCTGTTACCTCGGAGTAACCCTTGACTCTGCCTTTTTGCCTTATCCTTCAAACCACACATCCAGGCCCTTGCCACCTCCTGCCGCCTCCAACTCAAAAATATTTCCAGGATCCGTCCCTTCCTCAATCCTCAGTCTAGTAAAGTACTAGTGCATGCCCTCATCATCTCTCATCTCGACTACTGCAACCTCCTCCTCTGTGGCCTTCCTGCTAACACTCTTGCACCTCTCCACTTTGTCCTCAACTCTGCTGCCCGACTAATCCACCTTTCTCCTCACTATTCCTCTACTTCTCTCCTCTGCAAATCCCTCCACTGGCTCCCAATTCACCAGCGTATCCAATTCAAACTACTAACATTGACTTATAATGCCGTTCACTATCTGTCTCCCCCATATATCTCTGAACTAGTCTCCCGATATCATCCAACTCACAATCTTCAATCCTCCCAAGACCTCCTTCTTTCCTCCACACTTGTAGGTTTCTCATCTAACCGCCTGCAAGACTTCGCCCGAGCATCCCCCATCCTCTGGAACTCTGCACCCCAAAACGTCTGACTGTCCCCCACACTCAGAACCTTCAAGCGGAATCTGAAAACCCATCTCTTCAGAACAGCCTACAGCCTGCAACGACCACGGTGCCACCTCACCACCACCGGACCCAGTGCTCCACCACCTCTGGACCCAGTGCTCCACCACCTCTGGACCCAGTGCTCCACCACCACTGGACCTGGTGCTCCACCACCATTGGACCCGGTGCTCCACCACCACTGGACCTGGTGCTCCACCACCATTGGACCCGGTGCTCCACCACCACTGGACCTGGCGCTCCACCACCATTGGACCTGGTGCTCCACCACCACTGGACCCGACGCTCCACCACCACTGGACCCGGTGCTCCACCACCTGACCTGGCGCTCCACCACCATCGGAGCTGAACCAACCCATTGTCTCCTCCCCATCAACCTATAGAATGTAAGCCCGCAAGGGCAGGGTCCTCTCTCCCCTCTGTATCAGTCTGTCACTGTTAGTTTGTTTATTGTATTTTTAACTTGTTTGTATGTAACCCTTTCTCATGTACAGCACCATGGAATCAATGGTGCTCTATAAATAATCATAATAATAATAATAATAATAATAACAACAATATAATAATAATAATAATATAATATGGGCTAATACATTTTGGGGGGATTTTATATTTACATTTCTTTTTGGTGAATGCTGGGTTCATTTTCTTCTGCCTTCAACTTACATGGAAAATCTATAATTGAAGGATTATTTGACACCTGTTCTGTGTTGTGGAGACATTCTTGACTTTTCTTGTCTTTTTTATATACCGTAAATACTGATAAAAAAAGATCAAAAATACTGAAAAAAAACCTTAGCCGTAGGGAATGAATTCTAGTGATCTTATGTCCTAGTTGTCACAGCACAGACTAGGGTGGATCCGCATACAGTGCGTGGCAATGTCGCACAGACCAACAGTGTCCGATGCACTACACAAAACTACTGACACCGGAGGGGACAAATACAATGGAGGTCCCTGCTAGTAGGCAACGGGGAAAATGAGACCTCCTGCACTCAGCTGCAGCTGTGCCCTGATCTCCCTACTGTCCCTATACGGGTTCTTTCACCCCATCGCTTAGTAGGATACCTAGTCCCTTGCTGGCCCTAATGCTAACCCTTAATAGGGAAATGGCCGGAGGGAGCACTAGTCTCCACCACTGCAGTCATAACAAAAAGAGGGAAAGATAAGACAGGCAGGGAAGTGACAAGACAACTACTAGGCTGCAGACGGTTTGGCAATGGTCAGCTTCTCCGGAGCAGATCCTTCAACTAAGGTAGCTAGCCCAGGAATAGAGTTCAATCACCAGCATGGAATGCTGGCTCATGTGACCATATAAAGGAGACGGGAGTGATCACAAAGTAGCCACACTTGGGAAGAGAACTAAGGCGCTTGCTAGGAACAGAAACTGAAATTAACTCCTACACTGCCAAAGGAAAGAAACACATTTAATATGAAGTCTCAATGCAGGAATGAGACACAAGTCCCAAATCTGTCCCAGACTTGCGACACTACTATAGCTATGTCTGAGGGGGAGGCTCCTGCTGCAGTTAGTTGTATTCCAACCACACACAGGGCAATAAGAGAGGACAAGACTGAAGATATCTGTGTTAGGGATGGGCGAATCTACTCGCTAGGACTCGTTACTCGGCGAGTAGTAAGGGACTCGCAGGACTCGGTACTCTGCGAGTTTCCCAGCGTTTACTCGCACGAGTCCAATGCAAATCAATGACAAACGCTGACAAAACTAGGATTGTGATTGTTTGCATTAGACTCGGCTACTGTGCCAGTGATAGCAGGGAAACTCGCAAATAACTGCTGTTACATTGCGAGCCGAGTCCAGCTGTCTTCTCTGTGCAGCTCCAGGGTCCTAGAGCCCACCTGCTCACATACATGATTTAGCAGAGCTGAGATTGTTCTCAGTCTGCTCATTCCCTGTGCATAGACATCTATATCTATGCACAGGGGATGTAGCAGAGAGGACATCACGTTTTGGACTACGTCGGACGGAAGAGGATTTTTTTAATTAAAGATGGAGTCCCTAATGGCTTTTTTTTTATTTCAAATAAAAATTTTTCTCTGTTTTTTTAACCCTTTATTGGAGATTCTTAGTGGCTGGGTCAAACGTGGCCTGACATTAAGAATCTCGGGCTTAATACCAGCTTGTATAACAAAGCTGGTATTAACCCCTTTATTACCCAGCGTGCCACCGCCACCAGGGCCGCTGGAAGAGCGGGGTTCAGCGCCAGAGGATGGCGCTTCAATGAACGCGCCATCTTCTGGGGCGGCTGCGGGCTGCAATTTGCAGCGGGGGTGCCCAGAAAGCTTGTGCATCCCTGCGCTGTGGATTCCAGCCCCCAGCTGCTTAGCTGTACCTGGCTAGACATAGAAATTGCGCGGAGCCCCACGCATTTTTTTTTTATTATTTCATGAATTTCAGAGTCAGAGTCTCAGAGTCAGAGTCTCAGAGTCTCAGAGTCAGAGTCAGAATCTCAGAATTTCATGAAATAACTTAAAAAAAATGCGTGGGGCTCCGCGCAATTTCTATTTCTAGCCAGGTACAGCTAAGCAGCTGGGGGCTGGAATCCGCAGCGCAGGGATGCCCAAGCTTTCTGGGCACCCCCTGCTGCAAATTGCAGCCCGCAGCCGCCCCAGAAGATGGCGCGTTCATTGAAGCGCCATCCTCTGGCGCTGAACCCCGCTCTTCCAGCGGCCCTGGTGGCGGTGGCACGCTGGGTAATAAAGAGGTTCGGGCCAGCTTTGTATTATCAGCTGGCCCTAAGCCCGAAATTTATGGCGGTCACGCCAATATTAGACATGACCGCCATGAATTTCTATTAAATTGTTTTAAAAAAAACACAACACAGAGAAAATTTTTTATTAGAAATAAAAAAAAAGCCATTAGGGACTCCATCTTTAATTAAAAAAATCCTCTTCCGTCCGACGCAGTCCAAAACGCGATGTCCTCTCTGCTCATCCCTGTGCATAGATATAGATGTCTATGCACAGGGAATGAGCAGACTGAGAACAATCTCAGCTCTGCTACATCAGGCAGCAGGCGGGCTCTAGGACCCTGGAGCTGTGGCAGCCAGCACACAGAGCAGACAGGACTCTTCTCTTATCTGTGCGAGTTTCCCAGCGATTACAGTTGCAAAGTAAACGAGTCCAATGCAAATAAATGACAAAACTAGGATTGCTTCAGGCTGAAGCTTCCGAGACACATCTGCGATTTGTAAATCTCACACTACTCGCTATTACTCGCTTCCCCATTCATTAACATTGGACTCGCTAGACTCGCAATGAGTAGCGAGTCCTGGGCTCGGACTCGCTAGAGTCAAGCGATTCCGAGTAATTTAGGATTCGCCCATCACTAATCTGTGTACATTTGTTAGATTTAACTATAATATAAGATGAGCTAGAATCAAAGAAATGCAGAACTGTTTTCTGCGGATGCTGGGAGTTTTCTTTATTGTTTCAGTATTTTCTCTATTTAATGTTTCTTTAACTGTAAAGTAGAAAAACACATTTTATTTTCATTTTCGTGACTTTGTTGCCAATCATTTTTTTCCGGCATGACAGATCCACACCTCTCCCTCCTCACCGCTAGACCTGTCCTTGTCACTTCTGGGATGACTATAGTAATCTTTTCCCTACTTACAATCATACAAATACGTCAATACGAGTCTTCAACGTTCGCTCGCTCCATATGCTAATGGATCCGCATATCCGGGAATTACTGAATCCTTAATGAACTTAGACTATTTGTTGTGGATTTTGTTTTTGTTTTTTTCTTGGTCTTATTTTTGAATTTATTTTTATTGCAAAAAGTTTTCCACTCAACACTTACATGAACAATTGTACAGTTTAATCAATAGATCTTAGAAAAATATTAAGTTCCACAATTGGACGTGTTAAAAAAGAATGTTCCTGTTCGGAGATATTCTGATATATGTGTCCCTGTGTAATGGATGTGTCCGACCATACAGGAACAGGTGGGGTATAACACAGCTCCAGGGAAGGGGAGAATTAAATAAAGTATACAGACATTACAGCCAGGATCACAGAATATAAGAGTATACAGACATTACAGCCGGGGATCACAGAATATAAGAGTATACACACATTACAGCCGGGGATCACAGAATATAAGAGTATACAGACATTACAGCCGGGGATCACAGAATATAAGAGTATACAGACATTACAGCTGGGGATCACAGAATATAAGAGTATACAGACATTACAGCCGGGGATCACAGAATATAAGAGTATACAGACATTACAGCCGGGGATCACAGAATATAAGAGTATACAGACATTATAGCCGGGGATCACAGAATATAAGAGTATACAGACATTACAGCTGGGGATCACAGAATATAAGAGTATACAGACATTACAGCCGGGGATCACAGAATATAAGAGTATACAGACATTACAGCCAGGGATCACAGAATATAAGAGTATACAGACATTACAGCCGGGGATCACAGAATATAAGAGTATACAGACATTACAGCCGGGGATCACAGCATATAAGAGTGTACAGACATTACAGCCAGGGATCACAGAATATAAGAGTATACAGACATTACAGCCGGGGATCACAGAATATAAGAGTATACAGACATTACAGCTGGGGATCACAGAATATAAGAGTATACAGACATTACAGCTGGGGATCACAGAATATAAGAGTATACAGACATTACAGCCGGGAATCACAGAATATAAGAGTGTACAGACATTACAGCTGGGGATCACAGAATATGAGAGTATACAGACATTACAGCCGGGGATCACAGAATATAAGAGTATACAGACATTACAGCCGGGGATCACAGAATATGAGAGTACACAGACATTACAGCCGGGGATCACAGAATATTAGAGTATACAGACATTACAGCAGGGGATCACAGAATATAAGAGTATACAGACATTACAGCCGGGGATCACAGAATATAAGAGTGTACAGACATTACAGCTGGGGATCACAGAATATAAGAGTATACAGACATTACAGCCAGGGATCACAGAATATAAGAGTGTACAGACATTACAGCTGGGGATCACAGAATATAAGAGTATACAGACATTACAGCCGGGAATCACAGAATATAAGAGTATACAGACATTACAGCCGGGGATCACAGAATATAAGAGTATGCAGACATTACAGCCCAGCCGGGGATCACAGAATATAAGAGTATACAGACATTACAGCTGGGGATCACAGAATATAAGAGTATACAGACATTACAGCCGGGGATCACAGAATATAAGAGTATACAGACATTACAGCCGGGGATCACAGAATATAAGAGTATACACACATTACAGCTGGGGATCACAGAATATAAGAGTATACAGACATTACAGCCGGGGATCACAGAATATAAGAGTATACAGACATTACAGCTGGGGATCACAGAATATAAGAGTATGCAGACATTACAGCCGGGGATCACAGAATATAAGAGTATACAGACATTACAGCCGGGGATCACAGAATATAAGAGTATACAGACATTACAGCCGGGGATCACAGAATATAAGAGTATACAGACATTACAGCTGGGGATCACAGAATATAAGAGTATACAGACATTACAGCCGAGGATCACAGAATATAAGAGTATACAGACATTACAGCCAGGGATCACAGAATATAAAACTATACAGACATTACAGCCGGGGATTACAGAATATAAGAGTATACAGACATTACAGCCAGGGATCACAAAATATAAGAGTATACAGACATTACAGCCGGGGATCACAGAATATAAGAGTGTACAGACATTACAGCAGGGGATCACAGAATATAAGAGTATACAGACATTACAGCCGGGGATCACAGAATATAAGAGTATACAGACATTACAGCAGGGGATCACAGAATATAAGAGTGTACAGACATTACAGCCAGGGATCACAGAATATAAGAGTATACAGACATTACAGCCGGGGATCACAGAATATAAGAGTATACAGACATTACAGCTGGGGATCACAGAATATAAGAGTATACAGACATTACAGCTGGGGATCACAGAATATAAGAGTATACAGACATTACAGCCGGGATCACAGAATATAAGAGTGTACAGACATTACAGCTGGGGATCACAGAATATAAGAGTATACAGACATTACAGCCGGGGATCACAGAATATAAGACTATGCAGACATTACAGCCCAGTCGGGGATCACAGAATATAAGAGTATACAGACATTACAGCCGGGGATCACAGAATATAAGAGTATACAGACATTACAGCCGGGGATCACAGAATATAAGAGTGTACAGACATTACAGCCGAGGATCACAGAATATAAGAGTATACAGACATTACAGCCAGGGATCACAGAATATAAAACTATACAGACATTACAGCCGGGGATTACAGAATATAAGAGTATACAGACATTACAGCCAGGGATCACAAAATATAAGAGTATACAGACATTACAGCCGGGGATCACAGAATATAAGAGTGTACAGACATTACAGCAGGGGATCACAGAATATAAGAGTATACAGACATTACAGCCGGGGATCACAGAATATAAGAGTATGCAGACATTACAGCCCAGCCGGGGATCACAGAATATAAGAGTATACAGACATTACAGCCGGGGATCACAGAATATAAGAGTATACAGACATTACAGCTGGGGATCACAGAATATAAGACTATGCAGACATTACAGCCCAGCCGGGGATCACAGAATATAAGAGTATACAGACATTACAGCCGGGGATCACAGAATATAAGACTATGCAGACATTACAGCCCAGCCGGGATCACAGAATATAAGAGTATACAGACATTACAGCCGGGGATCACAGAATATAAGAGTATACAGTACAGACATTACAACCAGGATCACAGGATATAAGCGTAAACAGACATTAATTTATGCAGGTAACGAGGTGATTAGGAGCGTCTAAATGGTCTGTAGGAGCCAGAACTCCTAATAGTTGGTAGGGGATCAAATACTTTTTTCTCATGTGCAAAATGCAAATACATTTATATAATTTTGACAATGTGATTTCTGGATTTCATATTTGATATTATTATTATTATTCTATCTCTCACTCTTAAAATTAACCTACCCTTAAAATTACAGACTCAACAAGGGATCAAATACTTATTTCCCCCACTGTATGTGTCCCTGCTATGTACTGTGATCCCGTGCTGCTCTCCTGAATACTTCTGGTGTTTTTTTTTTTTTTTAAATCTGCCATATGATTCCAGTGTTTTTATTGCTAATTGTTATAGTCTTTACAGGGGGTGGGGCTTAGAGGATCCTCTGGGGTGTGGCTCACAATATTCTTAGGGGTGTGTCTTAAGCCTACCTTACTTTATTACCATAGGAGCCAACTATTGCAACCAATAAACAATAAAAGACACACTCAGAGGAGCCGAGGGGATGAATTGAGGGCAAAAGCTTGCCCATTTTTACCTGTTGGCAGGTCTTCTTTAATATGAACATTCTGAACATTTCGGTTTTAGTTCCACCTCATTAGTTTCGATGTTCCACCCCTCATATACATTTTTTTTCCCAACTGGTAAAAAGGATTCTGATATCAATGACTAAGACGATAGCTGTGGGCCAAAGGATGATAGACAGAGCGTGAAACTTAGATAATGGGTTACCCCCAGGACCTGCAACCATGACTGATATACTCAAAATCCAACACGTAGGAATAAAAGTGATAATATACAGTATAGGACGTAGAACAAAGACAGTTTGTGGCTTCACCAATGGCCCAGTAGATTAAAGCCTTCTTAGAAAGTATCAATATCCTTACGCATTTTGGTCTACAGTACTATAAAAGCTTAGCAGCATAAAGGGTTGCATAGGCAGAGCAGTTGAGCTCACTGATTGATTGCTGACAAAACTGTGTATATAGAACACCCCTTTAAGCTGATAAGCTCACTGATTTGCTGCTGCACTGTCGATGTGACATCTCCACCACAGCCAAAGACGGAACAGTAGTAGAGACTTAGGATGGAAACACACTGTCCTGTAAGGTCCCAGGTGTACTTCCTGGACCTTGTAATCTGGCCAATCAGGTGGCCACTAGCGATGACGTGGTTGTGACGTGTCACTATCTGATTGGCCAGATCGCTACCGGCCATCTGATTGGCTTGAAATCACAGGTCCTTGTCCTGTGATCGCAGGTCTTCTGGGACGGTCCCGGTGCAGGCATCGGATAGGAGAGTATGTAATTTTATTATTTTTAACAACTTTTACTCACTTTTAGGGTATTTTCGCAATGTATCTATAGATACACTGCAAAAGTATTCGGACTCGCTATACTCGCAACGAGTAATACAGCGAGTCCGAATATTAAGGTACTCGCTCATCCCTAAGCACGACTTCTGCCTTTTTGGACGGGATACTGTCAGTGGTATGTTTTACTATGTAGCTCCACTGCTCTAGTCCAGGGAGGGGAAGGCCATCTTGGGTGAATGATCCGGGACTCGTGCGAGTAACTTGCATGTCACTCGGACAGTGTGTTTCCAGCCTTAGTATTGGACACGGAGAGGGTGAGTACAGCACAACATTGGCTGATAGAAACTCAAGCCCTAATTAAGTTGGGTCCGACTATAAATCATATAGAAAATAGTATTCTCCTCACCGTGTCCTTATCATAGATTAAGCCGTCCAGCCATATATGGAACTCCAGTCATCCGCCTTGACTTTTAAGACTTTGAGCATTAAGAAATTCACTGGAGAATCCCGAATGTATATCTAAAATCTTCAACCTTACCCCCGACCTATCTGATTTTTAATGGAGAGATAAAGATTGAAGATTTTATATATACATTTGGGATTCGCCAGTGAATTTCTTATGGTTCATATAGCCAAATATTCCTCCAACCAGATGTTACTTTTTGAAAAGTAAAAAGAAAGTCAAGTTATTGTTGAAATTCAATTAGAAAGTAAAATTGGTTTTACATTTGTATTTGTATTTCATAAATCAATGGTACACATCAAAAGTAGCAACTCTGTAATATCTGATCAGACAAATCTTCTTTTTCCTCCTGGACTGAGCTTTCAACCAGGGGTGGACCTACTGTGGTGCAGCTGGTTCAGCTGCACCAGGGCCCCCACCGGCTAGGGGGCCCCACAAGCCTGCAGGGGGGGCCCCAGCCGACCCCGTAATCTGATGTCAGAGAAGAGGAGGGTCATGCAAGGGAAGCAGAAAGCTTCCTGCTTCCCTTGCCTGATCCCGCCCCTCCTCTCCTCTGTGCTCCGGCTCCCAGGAATGCACATAGCGCGGCTCAGCAGGTAGGAGAGCAGCTCCACTAATACACAAACGGCCGCAAGCACCATAAACACCCCCAGCTCCTCACCGACGGCCGCCAGCACCCCAAACCCCCCCTCACCGACGGATGCCAGCACCCCCCCCCCGCTCCATGGCTGCACCAGGGCCCCCTGGGTTGAAGGTCGGCCCCTGCTTTCAGCCTTAATTCATCGGTAAAGTCTTTTATCATTGAATATACAGTGCCTTGTGAAAGTATTCAGCCCCCTATATGCAGTGCCTTGTGAAAGTATTCGGCCCCCTATATACAGTGCCTTATGAAAGTATTCAGCCCCCTATATACAGTGCCTTGTGAAAGTATTCGGCCCCTATATATAGTGCCTTGTGAAAGTATTCGGCCCCTATATATAGTGCCTTGTGAAAGTATTCGGCCCTCTATATACAGAGCCTTGTGAAAGTATTCAGCCCCCTATATACAGTGCCTTGTGAAAGTATTTGGCCCCTTGAACTTTTCAACCTTTTGCCACATTTCAGGCTTCAAACATAAAGATATAAATTCTAATATTTTTGTGAAGAATCAACAACAAGTGGGATATAATCGTGAGGTGGAACCAAATTTATTGGATATTTTGATCTTTTTTAACAAATGAAAAACTAAAAAGTGGGGCGTGCAATATTATTCGGCCCCTTGAGTTAATACTTTGCAGCGCCCCCTTGTGCTGTGATTACAGCTGCAGTCTCTTGGGGTTTGTCTCATTCTTCCTTGCAGAACAGCTGGAGCTCAGTGAGGTTGGATTGAGGCGTTTGTGATCAGCAGTTTTCAGCTCTTTCCACAGATTCTCCATTGGATTCAGGTCTGGATGTGACTTGGCCATTCTAACACCTGGATACGGTGATTTTTGAACCATTCCATTGTAGATTTTGCTTTATGTTTGGGATCCTTGTGTTTTTGGAAGATAAATCTCTGTCCCAGTCTCAGGTGTTTTTCAGACTCCAGCAGGTTTTCTTCCAGAATGGTCCTGTATTTGGCTCCGTCCATCTTCCCATCAATTTTAACCATCTTCCCTGTCCCTGCTGAAGAAAAGCCCAAACCATGATGCTGCCACCACCATGTGTGACAGTGGGGATGGTGTTTTGAGGATGATGAGCTTTGTTGCTTTTACACCAAATATATCGTTTTGCATTGTGGCCAAAGAGTTTGATTTTGGTTTCCTCTGAGCAGAGCCCC
This sequence comes from Allobates femoralis, assembly GCA_033576535.1. NCBI lineage: Eukaryota > Metazoa > Chordata > Amphibia > Anura > Aromobatidae > Allobates > Allobates femoralis. The sequence goes on from JARQOC010000005.1 coordinate 556,227,516, forward strand.
TTATTCCACATGTTTGGTGTCTCCCGGTGGCTTGTGGCAAACTTCAAACCAGACTTTTTATGCATATCTTTGAGAAATGGCTTCTTCTTGCCGCTCTTCCATAAAGGCCAGATTTGTGCAGTGTACGACTGATTGTTGTCCTATGGACAGACTCTCCCCCCTCAGCTGTAGATCTCTGCAGTTCATCCAGAGGGATCATGGGCCTTTTGGCCTCATCTCTGATCAGTCTTCTCCTTGTTGGAGATGAAATTTTAGAGGGACGGCCGGGTCTTGGTAGATTTGCAGTGGTCTGATCCTCCTTCATTTCTATATGATCACTTGCACAGTGGCTCCTTGAGATGTTTAATGCTTGGGAATGTTTTTGTATCCAAATCCAGCTTTAAACTTCCCCATAACAGTATCTCAGACCTGCCTGGTGTGTTCCTTGGTCTTCATGATGCTCTCTGCACTTGAAACAGAACCCTGAGCCTATCACAGAGCAGGTGCATTTATACGGAGACTTGATTACACACAGGTGGATCCTATTGATCATTACCAGTCATTTACGACAACACTGGATCATTCAGAGATCCGCACTGAACTTCTGGAGTGAGATTACTGCACTGAAAGTAAAGGGCCGAATAATATTGCACACCCCACGCCTCAGTGTTTTATCCAATAAATTTGGTTCCACCTCACGATTGTGTCCCACTTGTTGTTGATTCTTCACAAAAAATTAGAATTTATATCTTTATGTTTGAAGCCTGAAATGTGGCAAAAGGTTGAAAAGTTCAAGGGGCTGAATACTTTCACAAAGCACTGTATATAGGGGGCCGAATACTTTCACAAGGCACTGTATATAGGGGGCTGAATACTTTCACAAGGCACTGTATATAGGGGGCTGAATACTTTCACAAGGCACTGTATATAGGGGGCCGAATACTTTCACAAGGCACTGTATATAGCGGGCTGAATACTTTCACAAAGCACTGTATATAGGGGGCTAAATACTTTCACAAGGCACTGTATATAGGGGGCTGAATACTTTCACAAGGCACTGTATATAGGGGGCTGAATACTTTCACAAGGCACTGTATATAGGGGGCCGAATACTTTCACAAGGCACTGTATATAGGGGGCTGAATACTTTCACAAGACACTGTATATAGCGGGCTGAATACTTTCACAAAGCACTGTATATAGGGGGCCGAATACTTTCACAAGGCACTGTATATAGGGGGCTGAATACTTTCACAAGGCACTGTATATAGGGGGCCGAATACTTTCACAAGGCACTGTATATATATATAGCGGGCTGAATACTTTCACAAGGCACTGTATATAGCGGGCTGAATACTTTCACAAAGCACTGTATATAGGGGCCGAATACTTTCACAAGGCACTGTATATAGGGGGCCGAATACTTTCACAAGGCACTGTATATAGGGGGCCGAATACTTTCACAAGGCACTGTATATAGGGGGCTGAATACTTTCACAAGGCACTGTAGATTTTCACATTACAAGAGATAGGAGATGATAACAGTCGGTTGTCATAAAAATCTTTGGAAGGAGAGGGAGGAGCTAGAGGCGGAGATAGAGATTCTGCTGCAAGTTCTTTTGAAATGACAGCCACTGGATATGTGAATCATGTAGCAATTTCAGATATCCAGTGGCATTGAGGTTTCCATTGATGAAGAATGGCCCCACTATCTTTGTACCCCATACACCACACCATACCATCAATGTCTGTGTTCCAGCAGTCTTGGAGGGATCTATCCACTGTGGGTTAGTGTCAGACCAATAGCGCTGGGTTTTGTTTGGTAACTTCACCGTTCACAATAAAGTTTGCCTCATTCCTCATCTGAAGGCAATTGTCTATGCTGTGAAGATACGAGATGTGCAGCATCTGACACACCGGATCCTGGAAGCCTGTGCAGCATTTCTTCTGCGGTGTTGCTATCAGTGTGTCAGTGGGAGAAGAGGGTTACATTGACAATCCAACACAATGGGCCGCACTGTGAACACATTTTATAAGTGGTCAGAAACTTGTAAATAACTCATGAAAGAATAAAGTGACATTAAAACCAAGCACACCATTGTTTTTCTTATGAAATTCTCAATACGTTTGATGTGTCACATGACCCTCTTCCCATTGAAAAAAATAAAGTTGGATCCAAAATGGCCGACTTCAAAATGGCCGCCATGGTCACCACCCATCTGGAAAAGGTTTCCTCCTCCCATATACTAATGTTGGAAGTTGATATCACCAACCATTCCCATTTTGTTTGGGTGCATCCATATAAACGGTTCACCCAAGGTTCATAGCATAGATATTTGGAATACATCAGGGTTTCGTAATGTTTTTTAGTAGATTTTAGACTCTTATCCTTAACATGACGACCCCGTTAGGATCCAATAAACGGTCCAATTTACAAGTGATCCTTTATACTATAGATGGAGGATCCCCAGTGAGCACGGTCTGATATCAGGTATTCCGTTCTTCCATCTTTTTGTTACCTTTATTTTCCACGTTGAGTGGAATTTTAAACTCTTCTCCATAGCAACAGTAACCAGGTGAAGCTGTCAACATTCCATCCCCCTACACTCAGGAACGTCGTGAATGGTGATATGGAGGCCGCATCACACATCTCCCCACTCACTTCGTGTTTGTCAATTCTCTCCTTTTATCTCACAAGTTGAATGATAATCGCTGCAGTCAACAATTAGAGACTCTTCGCTCACAGCAATCACTTTGACATTCATGCCTGAACTCTTTAAAGTGGACTTGTCATCTCAATATAACTACGCCAGTGTTTTTTAAGACATCAAATAAGGGTTTGTCTAGATGCCAGAGCGCAACCATGGAGAAAAAAACATTAAAAATAAGTTCAACAATATTAAAATATCTTAATTCGACTGAAATTACTGTATTTTTTCTTCTGCAGATAGTTTAACCCTTTACTCACAGAGATGATTTTTTTTCTTGTATTTCTGCTTCTTAATATATGGGTTCTGTTTATTTTTAATTTTTTTTTTATTTTTTTTATTAGATTTGAGTTGTTTTTTTTTAAATAAGTGAACCATTTTGTGCACTGGCATAAGTGGAAAAGGGCCCTGTGCAAGAACAGCAGATGGGCCCTTTTTAGCTCAATAGCTCATTATAATACACAATTTGTATCTTCTTTGGAGGTGGGCCCCTTGGGCCCCTGGCTGCACCAATGATATGTCCGCCCCTGACTTTGTGTATGCAGCTCCTATGCAGAACTGGGACGTCTTACTTTCTTCCCTCTTGCTCATCTATGGACAAAAAGAAAGTGTATGGAACACATACATAGTTTAGAAACTGCTTTATAACCTCTTCTAGACTGATAGATCTCAATTATTTGGTTTCTCATTTGTTCCTGAATTTCTATAGATCGTGGTATGATGTCTAGCTATTGAGGATCTTTTGGTCTACTTCACTTTGTCAGGCAGGTCCTATTTAAGGGATTTCTTGATTGAGAACAGGTGTGGCAGTAATCAGACCTGGGTGTAATTAGGGAAATTGAACTCAGCATCCCAAAGTTTGGATAAACCACCAGTAGTGCCCTTTCACATTTTCGCCAAAATGCGGCAGATGCAGGAGATTTACGGCATCTGCCGCCTAACGGCCACACTTGCAGGTCACTTGCAGCAAGCCACATGCATTGTCTGTGGGGCTTGCGGTAAGTGTGTGTGCGGCAGGTGTGGCAAGTGCGCTTCCGGCAGGTGCGGCAGCAAAGAAAAACGCAGCTGACCACGTTTTTTTTCACGGCCGCACCTGCCGCATCTGCTGCAACCACACCTGCCACACCTTACCGCAAGCCCCATACACAATGTACGAGGCTTGCCGCAAGTGACCCGCAAGTGCGGCCATTAGGCGGGACCCTCGGCAGATGCTTTTTTTTTTTTTGGATCCGCCAGATCCGGACAAAAAAGCTAGTGTGAAAGGGGCCTTATTCATGTTTTTGGAGGGGAATCAGTTTTTCACACAGAGCCCTGTAGGTTTGGATTTATTGGTCCCTTAATAAATAATTACTTTAATTTATAAAATGCATTTCATGATTACTTGTGCTATCTTTGTCTAATATTTATGTTTGTTTGGTGATCTGAGACATTTAAGTGTGCAAATGAATAAAGAAGGGCCAATCACTTTTTCACACAGGGCTCTTTAGGTTTGGATTTCTATTTCCCTTAATAATAAGGATATTGATTTATAAATTGCATTTTGCGATTGTGCATTTTGCACTTTGCCTAATATTTACATTAGTTTGGTGATCTCAAACATTTAATCATGACAAACATGGAAAAGAATAAAGAGTGGGGCAATCACTTTTTCACATAGGGCCCTTTAGGTTTGGATTTCTTTTTCCCTTAATAATAAAGACCTTTATTTATAAACTGCATTTTGTGATTACTTGTGCTATCTTTGTCTAATATTTACATTTGTTTGGTGATCTGAGACATTTAAGTGCGACAAACATGCAAAAGTATAAAGAGGGGGTCAATCACTTTTTCACACAGGGCCCTGTAGGTTTGGATTTCTTTTTCCTTTAATAATAAAGACCTGTATTTTTTATTACTGGTGTTATTTTTGTCTCTTATATATATTTGTTTGGTGATCTGAAACATTTAAATGAAAACATGTAAAAGAATAAGAAATCAGGAAGGGGGCACACACTTTTTCGCACCACTGTAAGTAACATGAATGCAAGGTCTGACTACACATAGGCTTTGTTTGTAGTCTGTTACCGTGGAAACACAAAGGTCTGAGCTGTGGTCGTCAAATGGTAGAATCATTTAAAGGGATTGTTCGGTGCTGGAAGTACAAATCGAATAAATTCACTAATATTAGCTCATTAAGATGACTGCCCTGATGCCCCAATTTCAGCTCTTATCCACTCCACTTCTCCTTGATAGAAGACACAGAAACAGAATAAGGAGTTGGCTTAACTGATGAAGTGAGACAGTCATCCAGCCTCCTCCAAGCAAATCAATAGTCAAGTGTAGACACGTAAAGGGCGAGAGAAGGGGTGGAATGACCTTTATCTGTGTTGGATTAATGGCCAAAGTGGAGCGGACTTGTATTCAAATTAGGACGCCTGGTCCGCTATCATAATGAAAGCCGATTAGTAATTTGCATTTAAGAGATTCACACATTTCCAAATCATTTAGAAAGAACCCCTTTAACTATGTCTAAAGTTTTTTCTTTTTAAAATTTGGATATGGTGATGAGCGGACACTACCATGCACGGGTGCTCGTAACAAGCAGTTATATACTTGGTTGGGCGCGACTCGTGCACCGAGTATAATGGAAGTCAATGGGAATCTTCCAGGAAAATGCTTCCCCATTGTTCCTCAATGCCACTGGATATCTGAAATTGCTACATGATTCAGATCTCCAGTGGCATTGAGGTTTCCATTGATGAAGAATGGCCCCACTATCTTTGTACCCCATACACCACACCATACCATCAATGTCTGTGTCCCAGCAGTCTTGGAGGGATCTATCCACTGTGGGTTAGTGTCAGACCAATAGCGCTGGGCTTTGTTTGGTAACTTCACCATTGACAAAAAAGTTTTCCTCATCCCTCATCTGAAGGCAATTGTCTATGCTGTGAGGATACGAGATGTGCAGCATCTGACACAGCGGATCCTGGAAGTCTGTGCAGCATTTCTTCTGCGGTGTTGCTATCAGTGTGTCAGTGGGAGAATAGGGTTACATTGACAATCCAACACAATGGGCAGCACTTTGAACACATTTTATAAGTGGTCATAAACTTGTAAATAACTCATGAAAGAATAAAGTGACATTAAACCCAAGCCACCATTGTTTTTCTTATGAAATTCTCAATATGTTTGATGTGTCACATGACCCTCTTCACATTGAAAAAAAATAAAGTTGGATCAAAAATGGCCGACTTCAAAATGGCCGCCATGGTCCCCACCTATCTGGAAAAGTTTTCCTCCTCCCATATACTAATGTGCCACAAACAAGAAGTTGATATCACCAACCATTCCCATTTTATTTAGGTGCATCCATATAAATGGCCCACCCTGTATAGCCCAAAATACATGCAGTACCCAATCAGGAGCTCAATGGCTTTGAAGGATGAATGAGGTCCACACTGGCAATGGCAGAGCCCAATACTATGATTGCACTTTTCATTACTGCCTTAGGGATTATCATTCTATGGCTCATAATTATACTGATGGATTCTGATCCAGCCAACAAAGGATTAAAAAGTGGGTATAAAGATTCCCTCCAGGTCAAAAAGGGGTTAACACAGTCAAATTTAGTGAGGGCCAAATCCCTTTATACAGGGATCTAGACTTCACTATAGGGGCTCCTAGGTTGCGCCTGCAGGAAAGCAAAGGCATAACGATTGCAGTTGCAGAGGTCGGGCCAGGTGTGGAGGAGGCCCACCAACCCCAGCACCTACTTAAGCTGGATGTGCATCCAAGGATGCACATACATCTGAAATGCATTGCTGGGCAGAGATCCATAGGATCCAAGCACTGCAATATTAGCCCCCGGCCAGAGGATGGCAGCTGACATCGACGTGCCCGTGACTGGGGGTGCATGGCAGTGACATCATGCTTCACTATAGCAGGCATGATGATGACACCTGCTGGCCACTGCACCAGCTAAAGAGGATGTCATACAATGTGAGCGCCAGGGAAGGTGAGGATCCAGGGAAGGTAGGGTTTTTATGCATTAGAGGCAGAACTAGAACTATGGTATAGATACCAGGGAGGGGACTAGGATAAGGACAGATATATGGGGAGGGGCGACATATATACCAGGATGGGGAACATATATACCAGGATGAGGACATATATACCAGAATGGGAGACATATATAGCAGGAAGAGGCCAAGGATGGGGACATATATACCAGGATGTGAGACATATATACCAGAATGGAAGACATAGATACCAGCATGGGGAACATATATACCAGAATGCGAGACATATATACAGGCATGAGGAACAGGATGGTGACTTGTATCCCACGATGGGAGACATATATAGCAGGAATGGGTCAAGGATGGGGGACATATATACCAGGATTGGGAACATATATTCCAAGACGGGGGACATATAGACCAGGATGGAGAACATATATACCAGGATGCCAGATATATATACCACGATGTAGAACATATATACCAGGAGAAGGGACATATATTCCAGGATATAGAACATATATACTATAATGGGGAACAAGTATACCAGGATGGTGGACATATGTACCAGAATGGAGATCATATACGCCAGGATTTGGAACATATATACCAGGATGGGGAACATGTATTCCAAAATGGGGGACATATAGACCAGGATGCCAAACATATATACCAGGATGTAGAACATATATACCAGGAGAGGGGACATATATTCCAGGATATGGAACATATATACTATGATGGGGAACAAGTATACCAGGATGGTGGACATATATACCAGAATGGAGATCACATACGCCAGGATTTGCAACATATATACCAGGATTGGGGACATATATACTAGGATGAGGAACATATATACCAGGATGAGAGATATCAATAGCAGTAAGGGGCCAAGATTAGGGGATATACCGTACTGTATATATATTCCAGGATGGGGACATATTTACCAGCAAGGGGCCCAGAATGAGGGACATTACTACATAACATTTATGTCATCATAGCATTTGGAACGTTACAAGAGCCCATATATCTGACCAACATCCACATTTTACACCTGGGTCCTTCAGACCCTAGTTACAATACTTATGCTCTTTCTTAATAAATCATCATTTGCACAGGGGCTCCCTCCATCATTGCACCATGTCTTGCTACACATAGAATTTCCATTACCCTGTAGACTCACGTGTAGTCAGACGGGTCAGTAAAATCTCCATCCCTGTGATAAGACTTTGACTTTAGGGTCAGAGTTTTGTCTCTGTAACATTATCTGTATCCAAGATACCTTCATATATGAGGGTTGTCAAGATATTCACTAAGAACAGAGGAGAACAGAGTATGAGACCTCTGCCACCTACGTTACGTAGCCTGGAGCAGGGGAGTCGTTACTTTACACTCCCCTGTGCTGCACCATTGTTGTAAATTACTGTACAGCACAATCGGAAATTACAGAGAACAATCTGAAGCTAAATGATTTATTCCTTAATTGCCTCAGTTATTAAAGATGATAATATATGTTGCTATGAAGCAGAGGAAGAATAAAGAAGCCACCAACTCCGGGAGATGCTCAACGGATTTATGATCAGGGAGTCATATAGGTCACCAACTGGTCTTATTTGTGCTATGGAGAGCACAACCCTAGTGACGCGGTACCCTGTCCATCAGAGCTTCTTGGTTGCTCAGTAACCATTCATTTGGTCAGTCTACTTCAAGACCATCAATTTGGTGTCAAAGGACCTTAGTTCTGCCAGGCGAGAATTCACTACTTCATTGCCCAACGAGCGACAATTTGAACTATAAGACCACTCAACATGAAGACATAGACCTACTAAAGGAGTGCCTTATATTTCCACCATTTCCATATCTGCTGCAAATTGGATAGTGACACAACCAACTTCATGAGATGATCAATGGGTTTAGGTTCGCAAATCATATAGGCCACTAACAAAATGCCAATTGTTCTTCAAAGTCTCATAAGTTTGGCAAGAGAAGCCAAGCCTTGTGATATGGTGCATTTATCTATCAGGACTTAGATACGTCGTGGCTGTTCAGCCTTCTTCAAAGGCACAAATTTCTGTCAAATTACGGTACACAGGGGCGGAACTACCGTGGTGCAGCTGGGCCCCGACCAGCTAGGGGGCCCCTGAGGCTCCAGCGGCAGGTCCGTTCCCCTGTCATCAGACAGAAGGGTGGTAGGTGGTGACAGTAGTTTGGTAGTACTGCAGCATTCAATGTGAGGCCCCGGGGGGGGGGGGTGCTGTCGGGTGCACACCCGCGGCACTATTCTGGCATTGAGTCCCGGGGGGGGGGGGGGGGGAGGATTTGGTGCTCTCGGGTGTCAGCTGCGCCTCACCCACGGCTCTTTTCTGGCATTGAGTCCGGGGGGGAAGTGCTGATAGTATGCAGAGCATACAGCGCCACCCGCAGTGTTCTGGCTATCAGTAAGAAGGGGGGGTATATATTACTTGGGGGCTATGCTGGGCTGCGTATATTACCTGGAGGCTGTGCTAGTCTGTATATATTACCTGGAGGCTGTGCTGGGCTGTAGTGTATATGTTACCTGGCGGCTGTGCTGGGCTGTATATGTTACCTGGCGGCTGTGCTGGGCTGTATATGTTACCTGGTGGCTGTGCTGGGCTGTATATATTACCTGGAGGCTGTGCTGGGCTGTATATATTACCTGGAGGCTGTGCTGGACTGTATGTTTAGATTACTTTGTTGCCACTATGAGGGGCGGGGGGGGGCCCCTGACAAATTTCTTGCACCGGGGCCCACTACAGTCTGGGTCCGCCCCTGACGGTACATAACTTCTACCAGGGAAATATTCACCCCTTCACGGTCTAACCAACAACAGCTTGGACTAAAGGTCTACTCAACATTGACCCTTAGACTGATATAAATTCTTATAATCTGACCCATATGCAGCAACATGGATACTAGTACAGACAGTTGACCCTTACCACCAAATTCTAGAGATGCTCAATGTCTATGAGATCTGGTAATCATATCATAATTCAAGATCAACTGGTCTTCATTGTCCAAGAGCTAAGGAAGAAGAACTCAACCCGCATAACATGCTGAGCTTTCCATGAAGGCTTAGATATCATTTAGTCAGCTGATCAGTCTACTTCATGGTCACAATATTGGTGTCAAAGGGCCTAACCTGTGAGAGTATTCACCACCTAATGGCCCAACCAACAACAGTGTGAACTGTATAAGATCACTCAACACAGACTTCTTGAATTTGGACCATTTCATCAAATTTATATTTATGATGGAACCAGCAATATTACCAAACCAGTCCAAATAGGTTCCCCAGTAGGGCACTATGTGGGTACTGCTGGCAGGGAACAAGGCAATTGAAGGCGCTCACCCTACTGCACAAAATTTCACCTAAACAATGAATGGGTACAATGTAATATGTGGAATTAAGGTCACCATGCAGTGATCCAGGTTTGCCGATATATATTTGTCCTCATCCACAGACCCACTCATCTCGTAAAACCAAGATATGTCATAGTTGCCAGTATAGTAGACCCTTGATTTTTGTGACTTTTCCTGCAGTAATAACCATCCTGGGCACAACCAATCATTGTCCGCAGTGGTCAAATGCCAATTGTGCTACCATGACTCTTCAGGACAGTGATTGACTGCTGCAACCACATGTTCATGTCTGGACATCATCAATGCAGGATGTCACAGAAATTGGTAGGTCAACCGCAGCATCGGCAGAGGATACCTGCTTTTTGGCCATCGCTAAAATGTTTTGGACAACTCCTCTTAAGAAAGTCAGCAGTCCTCACTGTATCAGACCAAGATTCAGATATTTCTGAAGGTGGCCTTGTGCCTTTGGTTTTGTTGTTCATGCCTTTGTTCTTGTATTTGTACAGCATAGGTGCAGGTAAGAGGAGGGCACCCTGGGCATGTGTTGAGCACCAGGGAGAGGAGTCAAGACACCATTTGCCTTGGCTGGGTTATCTAGATACAGGACTAGGTAAAAAAATGGAACCTTTGCCCAGGGTGAAAGCTACAGCTCAGTGCAGAGTAGCATTAGAACCCAGTTTTGCCATGTATAGAGGTCCAATGCCAGATTGAAGCCCCTCTGGAACGTTAGAGGAACTGGACCATTTTGCTTCCTTTTGCAGTTCCTTAGCCCTTTATCTGGGTGGCAGAACCTGAACAGTAACATGGACTTCCCTGAAATGTCCATGTTTGGGGTCCCTACATGGACACTAGGTGTATGGTACAGACCCCAAACTTGACAATTCAGGTTCACCCATCACTAGAAATGATCCAATGGGTTCATCATCTTTGCAGTATATGTATAACATGTTGATTATTTTAGGAGATCGGGAGCACCTTTTGAAGGTCTTGCAGATATTCAGATCTTGGACACTATCACTATACCTTTGTATCATTATTATTATTTATTATTAAACTAGCTGGGTGCCCGATGCACATGCATCGGGATTCTAGCAGAGCGAGTCTCTGACTCGCAATGGCCGCTTCGCGGCCAATGCTTCGCGCTGCTAAGGCGACTCGCCATGCCCGCTGCGCGGGCATAGCGAGTCGCCTTAGAACTGCTCGCAATGGCCGCTGCGCGGCCAATGCTTCGGACGTATCCACATGACGACATTGACTCGCAGCGTGAGCGGACTCAAAAGGGGCAAAAAACCCATTCGTGATTATATAATAGATATTAAAGGAAACTATTGTTTTGTCAGCTTCCTTTAAGTGAGATAATATGTCCTGAATGTGGGAAAGTAGCAAAGGTCTTTGTAAGAAGAAAAACAAATGTACAAACTTCATTAAGACTTATTATGAGGGATGGTGACATAAAAGGGCTGGCGTTAGGGTGGGAACGGGAGAGTGTGCCTGAGGCTGAGACATAGGAAGGATGTGCTTATAAATGGGAAGAGTAGGACAGTAACAAGTCGGAAGATGGAAGGGAGTGGCAAATTAGGGGGGCACAAACAATCAGTGCGGCATATATGTCACTAGGGATTAGTGCAATGTACTCAGTGCCCAACCTTATCCACTCACCAGTAAAGCCATTACATGCACCATACACTCCGCACGTTTCCTGTTTTCACTGCCATTTGCACATTATATTTCAATGCTGATCTACAATTGTTTTTGCAATTTAGTGTAATAATACCTATTCTATTGTACACCTGAACACAAACATAAGTGTGTAATTGTTCTGTCCCAAAATTGTCTTCTTCTCAGGCTGTGTATCCATCGGCCCCTCCTTGCCATCTTGTACCCAAGTGGCGCCCCATGATCTCCTTGACTCACGATGGAGTTCCATCAATATTTCTGTAATGAAGGACCTGGGGACGATGACTACAAATGCAGCCTCAGATGTCAGTGTGAACACAGCTTTTTCTGCTTTGAAACCCAAAGTATCTGTCGTTGTCCTAGACCCCTGAAAAATAGTGTTTCACAGAAGTCCAAGTTCTTGTGTGCAATACCTTTGGAATCAAAAGATCAATATGTTATTGTTCTTGAGATCGAGGTATTGGTGCGTCATTGTTCTGAACCCCGTAAGTACCAGTGTTTTAGTATCAATGCTCTAGAACTACAAGTATTATTGCACCAGAACCTCAAGTATCATTGTTCTAGAATCCTAAGTATAAGTGTTCTAGACTCCCAAGTATCATTGTACTAGAACCTTAAGTATCAGTATTAGAGAACTACAATTATCAGTGTATCCAGACTTTAGGATTACAAGTATAATTATTATTATAGTGGAAGTCCAGATGTGCATTTTCTCGTTCTCAAAGTGTCAATCAACCTTTTGTTTCTGTTACCTATATAGTCACTGTGCCATTACTCTCGAACCCATCTCCTGCCTTCTCCAACTCAAAAATATTTCCCATATCGTACATTCCTTAAACAAGAATCTGGAAAAACGCTAGGGCGTGCCCTCAGCATCTCCGTCTTTACTATTGCAACCTACTGCTCTGTGGCCTCCCTTCTAACATTTTTGCACCCCTCCAATCTATCTTAAACTCTACTACTCGACTAATCCACTTGTCCCCTCCCCACTATTCCCGGACCTCCCCACTCTGCCAATCCTTTCACTGGCTCCTCATTGCCCAGAGACTCCAGTTCAAAACCCTATTCATGACATACAAAGCCATCTGCAACCTGCCTCTTCCGTGCAACTGTGACCTTGTCTGCCGAAACTTACCTGCATGTAACCTCTGATCCTCAAAAGATCTCCTTCTTCCCACAATCACATACAAGATTTCTCCAGTACATCCCCCATACTCTGGAACTCTCTACCCCAACATGGACTTTTACTGACCATGGAAACATTCAAAAGGAACCTGAAGACCCACCTTTTCTGACAAGCCTACAACCTGCAGTAACCCTCATCCTACTATATTGCTGCCCAATTAGCTCTACCCTCACCTACTTTATCCTCACCCATCCCTTGTAGACTGGGAGCCCTTGCGGGCAAGGTCATCTATTCTCACCTACTGTGTCATCATCCACCATTCAGTATTTCATTTACACGGATCAGTCGTCCTTTTCCCTTGGCAGAGAAAAAGCCCCAAAGCATGATGTTGCCACCCCCATGCTTCACAGTAGGTATGGTGTTCTTTGGATGCAACTCAGCATTCTTTCTCCTCCAAACACGACGAGTTGTGTTTCTACCAAACAGTTCTACTTTGGTTTCATCTGACCATATGACATTCTCCCAATACTCTTCTGGATCAACCAAATGCTCACTAGCAAACTTCAGATGGGCCCGGACATGTAATGGCTAAAGCAGTGGGACACGTCTGGCACTGCAGGATCTGAGTCCCTGGCGGCGTAGTTTGTTACCGATGGTAGCCTGTGTTACATTGCTCCCAGCTCTCTGTAAGCCATTCACTAGGTCCCCCATGTGGTTCTGGGATTTTTGCTCACGGTTCTTGAGATTATTTTGACCCCATGGGGTGAGATCTTGCATGGAGCCCCAGATCGAGGGAGATTATCAGTGGTCTTGTATGTCTTCCATTATCTAATCATTGCTCCCACTGTTGATTTCTTCACACCAAGCTGCCTGACTATTGCAGATTCAGTCTTCCCAGCCTGGTGCAGGGCTATAATATTGTTTTTGGTGTCCTTCCACAGCTCTTTGGTCTTCACCATAGTGGAGTTTGGAGTGTGACTGTTGGAGGTTGTGGACAGGTGTCTTTTATACTGATAACAAGTTCACACAGGTGCCAGTACTACAGGTAATGAGAGGAGGACAGAGGAGCCTCTTAAAGAAGTTACAGGTCTGTGAGAGCCATAAATCTTGCTTGTTTGTAGGTGACCAAATACTTATTTTCCACCAAAATTTGAAAAAAAAAATGTCTTTCCAGATCAGACAATGTGATCTTCAGGATTTGTTTTTCTCATTTTGTCTGTCACAGTTGAGGTCACCTATGATGTCAATTTCAGGCGACCTCATCATTTTAAGTGGGAGAACTTGCACAACTGGTGGTGACTAAACACTTTTTTCCCAACTGTAACATCTACAAGGAGACAATATAAATAAAGGGGCACATGTAGCCTAAATATGGCGATATAACAGGGTATCTGAACATGGGATTCCTACTAAATACAAAGAAAACAAAGATATTGACTACTGCCAGGTACAACCTGAATACATCTGAGATGGACGGCGACGTAAAGGACTTCAACCTACCTGGACCAAAGATCACTCAAAATGTAGCAATAACACCTGAAGTCAATAAGAGAATAGCTATGGGCAGTCACTGGACGAGGTCTTCACATCAAGGAACATCTCACTGGTGATGAAGACACGGCTCGTACATAGTCTGGTCTATTCTGTACTAACATATGGAAGGGAAACATGGACAATAAAGGAACAAGACAGAAGAAGAAACAATGCCTTCGTGGAGCTGGAGAAGGATGTTATCAATACCATGAATGGCAAGAAGAACAAACACATCAATACTGGAACAAATCAAGTCAGACATGTCACTGGAAGAGAAGATCACCAAGATACGACTTATCTACACATCATACGAAGTGAGATATCACTGGAGAAGGACATCAAGAAACAGAAAGGCTTGATACTGTCAAGATAATGGTGGAGACCCTGGTAGACCCATCTAGGCATGAAGAAAACCCTGGTGAACCTGTTTAGGTTGGAGAAGACCCTGGTGGGCCCATGTAGGCTTGGAGAAGACCCTGGTGGTCCTACGACTTGTCTACACATCATATGAAGAGAGTGATCACTGGAGAAGGACATCACGGTCGGAAAAATAGAAGGAACAAGGCGAAGTGGAAAACCAGCTATCTGATAGCTTATCTTGGCTAGGAGGTGACCCTGGTGTAAATATCTAGGCTTGAGAAGACCCTGGTGGACCTATCTAGGCTTGGAGAAGAAACTGGTGGACTTATCTAGGCTGCAGAAGATTAATCTTCTGGAGTCATCATGGCTGAAGCAATCACTGGATAAGGACATCATGGTTGGAAGAATAGAAGGAACAATGTGAAGAGGAAGATCAGAAACCTGATGGCTTGATATGTGGCGCCCCGCAACGAGTGCGTCACAAGGGAGTATTGCATCCGCAATATTCTCTTGACAAAGCAGTGCAATAGTTAACTCTGAGATCCAACCCAACATACAACACCTAGAACAGAGGACCAATCCTAGGTCCTGGTGGGTGGAGTGTTAGGGTAGTGTAAGAGAACACACAATAATCTAGACAGTCTGAACAGAGTCTGGAATCTAGAGCAGAACCTAGAACACAGAACTTGGAGAGGAGCGGGGGCTCCGCACCCCGTGCGGGCCCCTGGGCCGTCACCGGTCGGGTGTCAGCACCTGAGGCCTTAACTACCGGGATTGGGCATTTCTACACGGGTTCCTAAAAGACTCCCGTGCCCACAACTTACAGCCGGTTCACTGGTACCGAAGCTGGCAGCAGTTCACCTCTGCCACGCGAACCAGCCCCGTGGAGGATCAGCTTTACAGGAGCACCCCACCACCAGCCAGTTTCCAGTCGTCTAACCAGCGGTGTACCCACTGAGGGACCCAAGGCTCCCCAAAGCATCCAGAACGTACATCATGGATAGGGCATTGAAGCAGCCTCCCCGTACCCGATCTGGTATTCCTGGGCGACGCTGGCAAGAGAAGCTAAGGAGGTAGAAAGGAGGTACACTGCGGATCTCTGAGGAGCACTATCACTGCTGAGTCCACCCGGTCTTCTACTCAACCACTGTAAGCCATGTACTGCCTGCTGGTTACAGTAAAGAACCGTTGCAGAGACTATCTGTGTCCGTGTCTCCTTATGAACTGTCCGTCGTTAACTAAAGGTAACCGCAGCTGCCGCACAACATCTTGAGCAGCTCCAGCCCCCGGGGATCACCGCTCAGCCTGTGGGGAGCGTAACATCTTGCTGCTGTCCATCACCCCGGGAGGTTCCGCAGCGTCGGTAGCCCTTACCGAATCTACTCATAGGTGGCGTCACGAAGAAAACAAATTAAATCCCCCTTTAATCTGTTCCCGTAAGACGTCTTCATTTTTGATCTGCACTACACCGGGCCCCACTACCGGCAGGCGCGGTCCACCCGTGACAAGGAGGGAGAAGAATCGCCTGTATCAACCGGAGTCCGCCGGCCACGGTGAGTCAGAAAATGGCGTCACGAACAGGATACGAGCAGGCCCGTTATCCAACGGGTATATTGTGCTTAAACTGGACTTTATTGTCTACAATTGGACTTTGTTCGTCCTAAAAAGAACTTTCCCGCCTTTACACCGTTGGGTCAAGATGGCGCCCAAGATGGCGTTCCCGCCACAAGAAGCCGCCACGTGAAGCCCAGGAGTGAGTCAACCCCCCCCTCACTGTGGGAGGGCTAAAGACAAAAGGCGCCAAACTCTTTGTCCGCCCTGATTGCTCGAGTCAACCATGGGGGCGGACCCCAAAGACTTTTCCCACGATTGGACTACAAAAGCCCAAAAGGAAATGGGAGTGTCATAGACACACCGACAGAAAGAGAAGACTTCTTCACCAGCTCAACCAGAACGTCTTACCGGTTGAACGGGTGTGGTTTCCCTCCGAGAAGAATGGCCAGCATGAGACTCCAAGACCTGATGCGGGAGGTCGAGGCGGAGGCCAGAGCAGCCGTCAGCCAACCGGGTCCGGATCCTGCCCTTACCATAGATGGCAGCCCCGACTTCTGGCTAGAGGCTCTACAAGACCTCCGGGTGCGGTTACTAGAGACAGTGGAATGGACGATTCGCAGCTGGAGCGCGACCCTAGGCAGACGACTACACCATGCGATGCAGCAGAGCCGACCGGGTACAGCTTCTCCAAGCCCAGACGACGTCACCAGCTTCTCGACCGCCTCACCCTCGCCTACCACCTGTCCTGCTCCGTCACCTGAGCCAATAGACTGTGTCATTCCGGTGGAGGCCGCAACTCGACCCGTTCCAGCGACCAACATCGTAACCGATTCCGTTCTTGAGCCGGAGCTCATAACACGCTCCATGGAAGAACTCGATCTTTACCAGGTTCCCACTGAGGAACCCGCGACATGTTTCACCACTACAGAGACAGTCGCCTGTTTTATCCCCGTACCGGAGGCTTCCCTTGCCATTGCCGAGGCCTACCTGGTAACCGGGATTGAAACACCTTTACCTGCGGAAACAGATGAAGAGGCAGGCAGCCTGGAAGCCCTGCAGGACGTCCCTACGGAAGGATCCGCAGCACCACCGCTCTGTTGTACAACGGAACAAGCTTTAACGTCTTTCATCATCGAGCAGCCTGATGTGGTCATCGAGGAAGAGGTCGGAGAGGATGACGACGAGACCCACAGCACCGCTGAGGATTTCGACACCGGGTTCGCTTGGGGAGACAACAAGGAACTTCCTTCCGGGCACACAGCTCGGGTACACTGGTCGGGTGCACTGCCGACACCTTCCCCTGTGCCGTTCCACCGGGTTCCGATACAGACAGCCCGCCAAGTTCAAGCTTCCCGCCAAACCACCAGCTCCGTTACTCATCTCTACACCCCGAGCCGTAACGACGGAGATGTACGCCAGAGACGACGAGAGGAGTGGCAAGCCCGAGAACGCGCCAACATGGAGGCCCGTGCCGAGGCTCGCCGCCAGCCGCCGCTGCCTGATGAACTCCGCCGTGAAGGTAGAATTTCCACCTTTAACTTACATACCGGGTGGGGGTTCGCTTGGGAGGTGGGTTTGAATGAGGAGGTGTTTGTGGGGCGCCGGGACGTTGAGTCAAACTTGCCAAGAGGACATCCCGATCGCGACCTATACCGGGGCGATATTATCACCTACGAGCGCTATGCTTGTGCAGATGGGTGGTTTGCTATCCGGGTGCGCCATCACCCTCAGAGCCAGTGACTTTAAAACTTGAACTTCATCAATGACTCTGTTCCCGTTAATCACTGACCGTGTGATCTTGCGGCTACAGCCTGGACTCTAGTTAAAGTACAGCCGACCGCCCGCCGAGTCCGCGCAATGTGTTAACCTGTTTCTTTGCTTATATCACCAAAGCATACCTTTACCTGTTTTTCTATTTTAATAAAAGTGTGTCATATATGTATAAAAAATGTAAAAACCTCTGTAATGTGAGTAGTTTGACGCTTGGGGACAAGCTGATTTAACCAAGGGGGAGTGTGGCGCCCCGCAACGAGTGCGTCACAAGGGAGTATTGCATCCGCAATATTCTCTTGACAAAGCAGTGCAATAGTTAACTCTGAGATCCAACCCAACATACAACACCTAGAACAGAGGACCAATCCTAGGTCCTGGTGGGTGGAGTGTTAGGGTAGTGTAAGAGAACACACAATAATCTAGACAGTCTGAACAGAGTCTGGAATCTAGAGCAGAACCTAGAACACAGAACTTGGAGAGGAGCGGGGGCTCCGCACCCCGTGCGGGCCCCTGGGCCGTCACCGGTCGGGTGTCAGCACCTGAGGCCTTAACTACCGGGATTGGGCATATCTACACGGGTTCCTAAAAGACTCCCGTGCCCACAACTTACAGCCGGTTCACTGGTACCGAAGCTGGCAGCAGTTCACCTCTGCCACGCGAACCAGCCCCGTGGAGGATCAGCTTTACAGGAGCACCCCACCACCAGCCAGTTTCCAGTCGTCTAACCAGCGGTGTACCCACTGAGGGACCCAAGGCTCCCCAAAGCATCCAGAACGTACATCATGGATAGGGCATTGAAGCAGCCTCCCCGTACCCGATCTGGTATTCCTGGGCGACGCTGGCAAGAGAAGCTAAGGAGGTAGAAAGGAGGTACACTGCGGATCTCTGAGGAGCACTATCACTGCTGAGTCCACCCGGTCTTCTACTCAACCACTGTAAGCCATGTACTGCCTGCTGGTTACAGTAAAGAACCGTTGCAGAGACTATCTGTGTCCGTGTCTCCTTATTAACTGTCCGTCGTTAACTAAAGGTAACCGCAGCTGCCGCACAACATCTTGAGCAGCTCCAGCCCCCGGGGATCACCGCTCAGCCTGTGGGGAGCGTAACATCTTGCTGCTGTCCATCACCCCGGGAGGTTCCGCAGCGTCGGTAGCCCTTACCGAATCTACTCATAGGTGGCGTCACGAAGAAAACAAATTAAATCCCCCTTTAATCTGTTCCCGTAAGACGTCTTCATTTTTGATCTGCACTACACCGGGCCCCACTACCGGCAGGCGCGGTCCACCCGTGACAAGGAGGGAGAAGAATCGCCTGTATCAACCGGAGTCCGCCGGCCACGGTGAGTCAGATACAATCAAGATAATTACAGAGGAGACCCTGGTGGTCCTATCCAGGTTTGAAAAAGATAATGGTGGACCTATCTAGGCTTGGAAAAGACCCTGATGGACCTATCTAGGCTTGGAAAAGACCCTAGTGGACCTATATAGGCTTGGAGAGGACACTGGTGCACCTATCTAGGCTTTGATAAGACCCTGGTGGACCTAACCACGCTACACAAGATCGATTTTCCATCAAGTCGCTATTGCTCAAGATCAAGCTGATGGCAGTTACTAATAATTGCAAATAATATTTTCCTTTATCATCTTTCTCAGTTGAAGTCAATCACGAATATTTGGATGTCACCAACACCAAGAACCATAACCCAAGCGTTAAAAACAACTTCTAACTTTTTTAAAGGACCCGTCTTTCCGATCCACATTAATTTGTTTTCTTCACTTTGACTATTAGGGTGATCTGATTAGTTAAGGAGACCAATGAGACTCTCCCGACCTGCGTTGTCCAACCGTCCCCAAACCTCGTATTACAAAACATAAGATAAGAGTGTCCAGAGGACGATGATGTCTGAGGATTGTTAACAAATTGTACAATCCTGAAAAGTGAACTCTGAAAACCACCAGCGAGTTTAATTCTTCACTTGTGAAGAGATAGACTGAGTTGCCGGAGGGGACGTGAGCGAGAGACACTGAGGCGGAGGCTCAAGCCAGATTTATTTCTTCAAAGACAGTGTGTCTAGCACTAAGCCGTTTGTTTGGTTCCTACACGGCGCTCATGTTGGATTACAACTTTCTTAGAAGATTTCAGTAACTATGTGTTTGCAAAAATATATATATTCAAAAATACATAACAAAATAACAAGTACACACCGTATATGTTGTACACGGCACAGAAGTAAACCTAAAGGAGACAGATGGTTTTAGGATCCAGAGATACATTTCTGATTGTCATTTTTGTTACCTGTTCTCCAATATTTAATTCCTTAATGTCAGATATTGTGGTGATAGAGCTTTTACGATGGAGCTTACTGTCGTGCAGAACTAAGGGGGATGTCCGGCTACTGTGCGTGACAGTGGTGCACGGCCCAACAATGTCCACAAAATAACAGATGGGGAGACACCGGGGGGACAAATACAGTGGAGGGTCCTGCTCATAGGGAATGGGGGATAGGTGAGTCCTGATCTCCCTCCTGTCCCTACATGGGTTCATTCAACCCGTTTCCAAGAAGGATATGGCACGCCCACTCCAAGGTCGGGGAAGACTCGGTACCGGGCAGTTACTAGTTGTTCTCACGTTCACTTCTCGGTTCTTTTCACGGGGACAGACGGGGGCCGAGACCTGGTACCGTGATCCTGGCGGCATCATTCAATAAAATGGGGGATGTTAGGGAAAGTTGTATTCGTGATGCCACCTGCGGCATGTGGCCAGGACGGCCGCCGCTGCTGCAGAACCTCCGGGGATGATGACCGTAAGCTTAGATAGTCTACCAGCCCGCGCGGAATCTCCAGGGCAGTGGAGTGGTTTCTCCTGGCTTGTACCTTGGCAGTTGGTCACTCGGTCAGCAGTACCTCCGGTGTCATAGGCGGCCTCTGCGGCCGATATTCGCCGTAAATAAAAGCCTCACACACCACAGCTGCAGTTCCATTTCTTTTACTCAGGTGTTAAACATGACCGCCGGGTGCGCTCTCTGACAGTCTCCGATACTTTGCTCTTTCTCCTAAGCCGGGTTTGTACAGTAAAACCACGGTTGGTGCCCTTTACTCTACTTACAGTCTCTGGTGGCTCTCGTCTCTCGGCGTTATAAGGGTTAACATTCATCTGAGGCGAGCGGGTCGTTGCTCTGCCCCCAGGCAGCACAGAGCTCAGGTACCGGTAGCCACGGGTGCTTCTGTGTGTCCCGGACACCATTAGGATCCCTCCCGGGCACTGCTCCCTAGTTTGGCCACCTTCCCCAAGATGCGTCAGGTGTTCGGCCATAGCTCCCGTTAGAAGTCTGAGGCCTCCAGTTTTGGCTCGGGCTTGCAGCTTCCGCACCGTCTGCAGGGCCGGTCCCTGTGTCCTCCACCAACCCCTCTGTCTTGTCAGATTCAGGCGTCAGGGGGTCGATGCCTCGTCTGCACCCTTAGGGCTCTTCTCTCCATCAGTCAGGCTTTCCCTCCCATGGGCGAGCGGGGTGGCATTGCTCCAACCCACGGAAGTCGGCATCACACTGCCTCTGCACTCACAACTACCACTCCTCCGTCAATTGATGTTACTTCTCCATCTCCTACTACTGAACTAACATCTGTCTCCCCCTTTTGTTGCCTGGTTCCTCCCTCAGGGTCCACAATTGTCCCAGGGCCCTGTCACTACATGTGTGTGTGTTTTGGGCTTGACTGCACCATCCCAACACCTGGAGAACAGGGGTACTACACCTCCTAACCGCAGAAGTGCAGTACCTCTGGTGGCGGTTTACCTGGAGGGGCGCCACATTCCCCTAGTCCCTTGCTAGCCCTGATGTTAGGCCTCAATAGGGAATGACCGGTGTTAGCACTAGTCCCAACCACTGCAATAATAACAAGAGGGAATGGGAGACAGACTGGGAAACAACACCAACTTCACACCTGTTGCCACGCTTCTTGGCAGCTGACAGCTTAGCAGTAGTCAGCGCTCCAGAGAACCACATATTTAAATGAAGTCTTAACCACAAGTAGGCGTTTTGCATAATTCCGGACACATTCCAACTAAACATGTCAGGCCTCACTCAAAAAGACTAGTCTAGTCGGCATGTGTACAAATCCCATACTTGCGGCCGTGCGCCTACATCGGAGAATCCTCACAGCTTGTACAGCGAACACTATGAGGATTCACCATATACCAGCCTAGTTATACCAGCCTGAAGAAGACACCGGAGTTGTCTCAAAAGTTGCTATTTGTTACCGTCTCTTCAGTTCACCATTGAAAGGTATCAACCACTGAGGACTCTCAAATTGTAATAATCACATAGAGTGACTGCAGACTTTGCCCTGGAGCCTGTACAACCCCTTTAATATGTCTATCTATCCTGTGATTTACAGAATTACACTTCTCTCCCTTCTTGGTGTTCCAGTTTCAATGATGAGGTGTTGATTATATTTTATTACAAGGAATAGACACCACTACACTGGTATCACCGGTAATAGAAACCATTAAAATGGACACTTCTGCACTGGTTCACATTACGTTATCAGTACTCAACACTACAATGGATCACACAGAATGGGCACCAGAGCTTACTTACTAGGAATGGATGATAAAATACCAGTAAATAAGACTACAACGGTTTACCAGGGACAGGCGATACTAGACCGGGGCACTAGAAATGGACTTCAGGAAACCTGGAACATCAATGCAAATGGACACTATAGCAGATCACCTGGAATGGACATAATTATAGATCACCTGAAATGGAAAAAATGATAGTAGATGACCTGGAATAGACACTACTATAGTAGATCACCTGGAATGGATACAGCTATAGCAGATCACCCAGAATGGATACAGCTATAGCAGATTACCTGGAATGGATACAGCTATAGCAGATCACCCAGAATGGATACAGCTATAGCAGATCACCCAGAATGGATGCAGCTATAGCAGATTACCTGGAATGGATACAGCTATAGCAGATTACCTGGAATGGATTCAGCTATAGCAGATCACCCAGAATGGATACAGCTATTGCAGATTACCAGAAATGGATACAGCTATAGCAGATCACCCAGAATGGATACAGCTATAGCAGATCACCTGGAATGGATACAGCTATAGCAGATAATCTGGAATGGACAATTTTAGATCACCTGAAAGTTAAAGAATTATAGTAGATCACCTGGAATAGACACTACTATAGCAGATCATCTGGAATGGATACATCGATAGTAAGCCACTTGGAATGGACACAATTATAGTAGATCGCCTGGAATGGATACAGCTATAGCAGATCACCTGGAATGGAAAACTATAGATCACCTGAAAGGGAAAAAATTATAGTAGATCATCTGGAATCGATACACCAATATTAGACCGCTTGGATTGGACAGAATTATAGTAGATTGCCTGGAATGGATACAGCTATAGCAGATCACCTGGAATGGACGACTATAGTTCACCTGAAAGGGCCATAATTATTGTAGATCACCCTGAATAGACACTACTGCAGTGGATCATCTGGAATAGATACACCTATAGTAGACCACTTGGAATAGACACAACCTTAGTAGATCACTTGGAATAGATACAACTATAGTAGATCACATGGAAGGAACACAACTGCAACTATATCACCTGGAATGGATAGAAACTATAATAGATAACCTGGAATGTACACAACCATAGTAGATCGCCTGGAATGGACACAACCATTGTACATCACCAGGAATGGATACAACCGTAGTAGATCACCTGGAATGGACATGACTATAGTAGATCACCTGGAATGAATACAACTATAATAGATCACCTGGAATGGACACAACTAGATTGGATCATCAGGAATGGACACCGAATCACTTTGCAATCAGGACTGTAATGTAAAATCACTTGGACCAATAAGCAAGAAAGCAACTAGCAAAGTTAGATGGGTCAAAAAGACTAGTTGATTGTGGGGTGTTATTGGCAATGCTCCATGGGAAAAATATGCAAATGCTCTCTCTTGTGAAAGGTAAGAAAACCGTCTCCTTAGTGGTAGTTACCTCCACTGGTGGCACCAGAGAGAAAGTTTTTTAGCAAGAAAATTGTTAAAGGGAGTCTGTCAGGTCACAAATCCATATGTAACTGCTATCATTTTCTAATCCCTTTCTCTAAGCTCTCTCTATTCATGTATTTCTATTATTTATATTTCCCTCCAATCCTGTGTAGACATCAAAACAAAAGATCAGTTCCAGCTGTCAATCACAGTGAATGATCCACTTAGTCCTCTGCTGTCCACTCCCCATAGGATGAATATTCATGTCACATATTCACATCACTGCACAGAACATTAGTAGAGGGGGCTGTATCCTCATCTTTGCTCTCTGTGTTTGCAGCCAAGCAAGAGGTCAAATACAATACAGAAACTCTCACAGCACAGCAGGGATACCTGCATGGAGAAACAAATGGAATAGCTAACTTATCTGGATCAGGTTAGGCAGCAAGGCAAATGTGTGCCTGCAATATGTCCCTCCGATGCTCCTAATTAAAACTGAAAGCTGACAAGCAAAGGAGGGAGGAGAGAGCTACTGAGAGGGAGGAGGGAGGAGAGAGCTACTGAGAGGGAGGAGGGAGGAGAGAGCTGCTGTGAGGGAGGAGGGAGGAGAGAGCTGCTGAGAGGAAGGAGGGAGGAGAGAGCTGCTGAGAGGAAGGAGGGAGGAGAGAGCTACAGAGAGGGAGGAGGGAGGAGAGAGCTGCTGTGAGGGAGGAGGGAGGAGAGAGCTGCTGAGAGGAAGGAGGGAGGAGAGAGCTGCTGAGAGGGAGGAGGGAGGAGAGAGCTGCTGAGAGTGAGAGGGAGGAGAGAGCTGCTGAGAGGGAGGAGGGAGGAGAGAGCTGCTGAGAGGGAGGAGGGAGGAGAGAGCTGCTGAGAGGAAGGAGGGAGGAGAGAGCTGCTGAGAGGAAGGAGGGAGGAGAGAGCTACTGAGAGGGAGGAGGGAGAAGAGAACTGCTGTGAGGGAGGAGGGAGGAGAGAGCTGCTGAGAGGAAGGAGGGAGGAGAGAGCTACTGAGAGGGAGGAGGGAGGAGAGAGCTGCTGTGAGGGAGGAGGGAGAGAGAGAGAGCTGCTGAGAGGGAGGAGGGAGGAGAGAGCTGCTGAGAGGAAGGAGGGAGGAGAGAGCTGCTGAGAGGGAGAGGGAGGAGAGAGCTGCTGAGAGGGAGGAGGGAGGAGAGAGCTGCTGAGAGGGAGGAGGGAGGAGAGAGCTGCTGTGAGGGAGGAGGGAGGAGAGAGCTGCTGAGAGGAAGGAGGGAGGAGAGAGCTGCTGAGAGGGAGGAGGGAGGAGAGAGCTGCTGAGAGTGAGAGGGAGGAGAGAGCTGCTGAGAGGGAGGAGGGAGGAGAGAGCTGCTGAGAGGGAGGAGGGAGGAGAGAGCTACTGAGAGGGAGGAGGGAGAAGAGAGCTGCTGAGAGTGAGAGGGAGGAGAGAGCTGCTGAGAGGGAGGAGGGAGGAGAGAGCTGCTGTGAGGGAGGAGGGAGGAGAGAGCTGCTGAGAGGAAGGAGGGAGGAGAGAGCTGCTGAGAGGAAGGAGGGAGGAGAGAGCTACAGAGAGGGAGGAGGGAGGAGAGAGCTGCTGTGAGGGAGGAGGGAGGAGAGAGCTGCTGAGAGGAAGGAGGGAGGAGAGAGCTGCTGAGAGGGAGGAGGGAGGAGAGAGCTGCTGAGAGTGAGGAGGGAGGAGAGAGCTGCTGAGAGGGAGGAGGGAGGAGAGAGCTGCTGAGAGGAAGGAGGGAGGAGAGAGCTACTGAGAGGGAGGAGGGAGGAGAGAGCTGCTGTGAGGGAGGAGGGAGGAGAGAGCTGCTGAGAGGGAGGAGGGAGGAGAGAGCTTCTGAGAGGAAGGAGGGAGGAGAGAGCTACTGAGAGGGAGGAGGGAGGAGAGAGCTGCTGTGAGGGAGGAGGGAGGAGAGAGCTGCTGAGAGGGAAGAGGGAGGAGAGAGCTGCTGAGAGGAAGGAGGGAGGAGAGAGCTGCTGAGAGGAAGGAGGGAGGAGAGAGCTGCTGAGAGGGAAGAGGGAGGAGAGAGCTGCTGAGAGGGAGGAGGGAGGAGAGAGCTGCTGAGAGGGAGGACCCAACAAGAAGGGGGGCACTGCTGGACCTAATATTAACCAACAGGCCAGACCGCATATCAAATATACGGGTTGGAGGTCACTTGGGTAATAGTGATCATAACTTAATAAGCTTTCAAGTATCCTTTACTAAGACGTGTAGTAGAGGGGCCACAAGGACACTAAACTTCAGGAAGGCAAATTTCCAACGGTTGAGAGATGATCTTAGTGCAATAAACTGGGACGATGTCCTGAGACATAAAAGTACACAACACAAATGGGAGATGTTTATTAGCATCCTGAATAGGACCTGTGCACAATATATACCCTATGGGAATAAGCATGCTAGAAATAGGAGGAAACCACTATGGCTAAATAAAGCGGTAAGAAGTGCAATATGTGACAAAAAGAAAGCATTTAGGGAATTAAAGCAAGTAGGTAGTGATGAAGCATTAAATAAATACAGAAAATTAAATAACATTTGTAAAAAGCAAATCAAGGCAGCAAAGATTGAGACAGAGAGACTCATTGCCAGAGAAAGTAAAAAGAATCCCAAAATATTTTTTAACTACATAAATAGTAAGAAACTAAAAAATGATGGTGTTGGCCCCTTTAAAAATAGTCTGGGTGAAATGGTGGATGAGGATGAGGAAAAAGCAAATATGCTAAATGACTTTTTTTCAACAGTATTTACACAAGAAAATCCCATGACAGACAATATGATCAGTGATAACAAAAATTCTCAATTAAACGTCACCTGCTTAACCCAAGAGGAAGTACGGTATCGTCTAAAAATCACTAAAATTGACAAATCCCCGGGCCCAGATGGGATACACCCCAGAGTGCTGCAGGAATTAAGTACTGTCATAGATAGACCATTATTTTTAATATTTAAAGATTCCATAATATCAGGGTCTGTACCACAGGACTGGCGTATAGCAAATGTGGTGCCAATATTCAAAAAGGGGACAAAAACTGAACTTGGAAATTATAGGCCAGTAAGCTTAACCTCTACTGTGGGTAAAATCCTAGAGGGTTTTCTAAGAGATGCTATACTGGAGTATCTGAACAAAAATAACCTCATGACCCATTATCAACATGGTTTTACGAGGGACCGTTCCTGTCAAACTAATCTAATAAGCTTCTATGAAGAAGTAAGTTCTGGACTGGACCAAGGAAATGCAGTGGATGTGGTGTATATGGACTTTTCAAAAGCTTTTGATACGGTGCCACACAAAAGGTTGATACATAAAATGAGGGCAATGGGGATAGGGGAAAATATGTGTAAGTGGGTTAAGAACTGGCTTAGTGATAGGAAACAAAGGGTGGTTATTAATGGAACACACTCAGAATGGGTCACAGTTAACAGTGGGGTACCACAGGGGTCAGTGTTGGGCCCGCTCCTATTTAATATATTTATTAATGACCTTGTAGGGGGCATACAGAGTAGAATCTCAATATTTGCAGATGACACTAAACTCTGCAGGGTAATCAATACAGAGGAGGACAATTTTATATTACAGGAGGATTTATGTAAACTAGAAGCTTGGGCTGCTAAATGGCAAATGCGCTTTAATGGGGATAAATGTAAAGTCATGCACTTGGGCAGAGGAAACAAAGGGTATAATTATGTGCTTAATTATAAAACACTGGGCAAAACTACCACTGAAAAAGACCTGGGTGTATGGGTAGATGACAAACTCACATTTAGTGGCCAGTGTCAGGCAGCTGCTGTAAAGGCAAATAAAATAATGGGATGTATTAAAAGAGGCATAGATGCTCATGAGGAGAACATAATTTTACCTCTATACAAGTCACTAGTGCGACCACACTTAGAATACTGTGTACAATTCTGGTCTCCGGTGTATAAGAAAGACATAGCTGAACTAGAGCGGGTCCAGAGAAGAGCGACAAAAGTTATTAGAGGACTAAGGGGTCTGCAATACCAAGACAGGTTATTAAACTTGGGGTTATTTAGCTTGGAAAAACGAAGGCTTAGGGGTGATCTTATAATAATGTACAAATATATGAGGGGCAGTACAGAGACCTTTCTAATGATCTCTTTACTCTTAGGCCTGAGACTGGGACAAGGGGGCATCCTCTACGTCTGGAGGGAAGAAGGTTTAATCATAATCACAGACGTGGATTCTTTACTGTAAGAGCAGTGAGACTATGGAACTCTCTGCCACATGATGTTGTAATGAGTGAGTCACTACTAACATTTAAGAAGGGCCTGGATGCCTTTCTTGAAAACTATAATATTACCGGTTATATATACTAGATTCTTTGATAGGGCGTTGATCCAGGGAATTAGTCTGATTGCCGTATCTGGAGTCAGGAAGGAATTTTTTCCCCCAATGTGGAGCTTAGTGTTGCCACATGGGGTTTTTTTGCCTTCCTCTGGATCAACATGTTAGGCTATGGGTTGAACTAGATGGACTTAAAGTCTTCCTTCAACCTTAAAAACTATGTTACTATGTTACTATGTTACTATGAGGAGGGAGGAGAGAGCTGCTGTGAGGGAGGAGGGAGGGAGTGTGAGAGGAAGGAGGAGGAGGAGCTGCTGAGAGGGAGAGGGAGAGGTAGGTGAAGGAGGAGAGCTGCTGAGAGGGAGGAGGGAGGAGAGAGCTGCTGAGAGATGGAGGAGAGTGGGGGAGGAGGAAGAGCTGCTGTGAGGGAGGAGGGAGGAGAGAGCTGCTGAGAGGAGGAGGGAGGAGAGAGCTACTGAGAGGAGGAGGGAGGAGAGAGCTGCTGGAGGGAGGAGGGAGGAGAGAGCTGTGGAGGGAGGAGGGAGGAGAGAGCTGCTGAGAGGAGGAGGGAGGAGAGAGCTCTGAGAGGGAGGAGGGAGGAGAGAGCTGCTGTGAGGGAGGAGGGAGGAGAGAGCTGCTGAGAGGGAGGAGGGAGGAGAGAGCTGCTGAGAGGAGGAGGGAGGAGAGAGCTAGCTGAGAGGGAGGAGGGAGGAGAGAGCTGCTGAGAGGGAGGAGGGAGGAGAGAGCTGCTGAGAGGGAGGAGGGAGGAGAGAGCTGCTGAGAGGAGGAGGGAGGAGAGAGCTGCTGAGAGGAAGGAGGGAGGAGAGAGCTACTGAGAGGGAGGAGGGAGGAGAGAGCTGCTGAGAGGGAGGAGGGAGGAGAGAGCTGCTGAGAGGAAGGAGGGAGGAGAGAGCTGCTGAGAGGAGGAGGGAGGGGGAGAAGCTGCTGAGAGGAGGAGGGAGGAGAGAGCTGCTGAGAGGAAGGAGGGAGGAGAGAGCTGCTGAGAGGGAGGAGGGAGGAGAGAGCTGCTGAGAGGAAGGAGGGAGGAGAGAGCTGCTGAGAGGAAGGAGGGAGGAGAGAGCTACTGAGAGGGAGGAGGGAGGAGAGAGCTGCTGAGAGGGAGGAGGGAGGAGAGAGTGTGAGAGGAGGAGGGAGGAAAGAGCTGCTGAGAGGGAGGAGGGAGGAGAGAGCTGCTGGAGGAGGGAGGAGGAGGAGGAGGGAGGAGAGAGCTGCTGAGAGGAAGGAGGGAGGGAGAGAGCTACTGAGAGGGAGGAGGGAGGAGAGAGCTGCTGTGAGGGAGGAGGGAGGAGAGAGCTGCTGAGAAGGAAGGAGGGAGGAGGAGAGTGACTCTGAGAGTGAGAGAGGAGGGAGAGAGCATGCTGAGAGGAAGGAGGGAGGAGAGAGCTGCTGAGAGGAAGGAGGGAGGAGAGAGCTACTGGGAGGGAGGAGGGAGGAGAGAGCTGCTGTGAGGGAGGAGGGAGGAGAGAGCTGCTGAGAGGGAAGAGGGAGGAGAGAGCTGCTGAGAGGAAGGAGGGAGGAAAGAGCTGCTGAGAGGGAAGAGGGAGGAGAGAGCTGCTGAGAGGGAGGAGGGAGGAGAGAGCTGCTGAGAGGAAGGAGGGAGGAAAGAGCTGCTGAGAGGGAGGAGGGAGGAGAGAGCTGCTGAGAGGGAGGAGGGAGGAGAGAGCTGCTGAGAGTGAGAGGGAGGAGAGAGCTGCTGAGAGGGAGGAGGGAGGAGAGAGCTGCTGAGAGGGAGGAGGGAGGAGAGAGCTCCTGAGAGGGAGGAGAGAGCTGTTGAGAGGAAGGAGGGACGAGAGAGCTGCTGAGAGGAAGGAGGGAGGAGAGAGCTGCTGAGAGGAAGGAGGGACGAGAGAGCTGCTGAAAGGTAGGAGGGAGGAGAGGGCTGCTGAGAGGAAGGAGGGATGATAGAGCTGCTGAGAGGAAGGAGGGAGGAGAGAGCTGCTGAGAGGGAGTGAACAATTAAATGAGACAGTTTAACACAGCTGGACTATTCATCTGTGAATATAATGAAGAGGACTAATGGAGCAGCTCCCTGCAGGGTGTGA
Source organism: Allobates femoralis (assembly GCA_033576535.1). Classification (NCBI taxonomy): domain Eukaryota; kingdom Metazoa; phylum Chordata; class Amphibia; order Anura; family Aromobatidae; genus Allobates; species Allobates femoralis. Next base: position 556,257,997 of record JARQOC010000005.1, read on the forward strand.
AAATGCTGATAACATGGAAACTACAAATGGTACAATAATGATTTTTACATGTTTTTAAAAGGTCTGCCCAGGCACTATTCAGGGGTAATAAAAAGAGGTTACCACAACCAGAAACAACTATTCCTGTACCAGCTTAAGTCACTAAATGGCTAAATATCAACATCTGTAATTAGTAGAGATTGATTCAATGCAAATTAAATTTGTTTCAATTTTTTTTTTTGCTGGAATTCGAACAATTTGTGATTCACTTCATGTGAATTGTCTAAAATAGTCATCACCATTTTACACATTGCAGAAGAGGGCATCAGTGAAAGAAGAATCACATGACCTCAGGTGGGCTTCCCACAGCTATCACATCACATGGTATGGCACAGCTAATCAGGAGGGACTGTCAGAGCCAGTATAAAAGCCGAGGCAGGGAATGCAGCAGCTGCTTTATGGTGAATCTGGAGAGTGAGAGGACATTACTGCTCATAGTTCAGCCATAGATACAGGAAGAGAAAGCCATAAAACACTGAAGAGCCTGTATATATAGGGTCCGATTCACCTTTACATTTGGACAGGCTTTCTTTACGTGAATATCTCTCAATTTTTGACTGATTTGTGTAAAATTCATCAAAGAATTAGCATTTCTTTTTTCAAGTTGTCTTTCATGGTTTAGTTTTCAGTTTTTTACATCAGTGCGGCCTTTCCTGATGTTTAAGACATAGTAATGAAATGCGAAAAATTTGGCACAACTCAACTACAGCCCCCCCCCACCCCACATCACAATGGAGTGACTTTACATGCAGCAGTTATTGTAGTGCTTTTTGTGCCTTATTTTAGGAAATATGATAGTCACAAAACCCTTCTACCCGACATACCGGCTGATCCTGATTGTGGGGGTATGTGTGTTGTGCTACCAAACATACAGGCTGATCCTGATTGTGGGGGTATGTGTGCTGTGCTACCCAACATTCAGGCTGATCCTGATTGTGGGGGTATGTGTGCTGTGCTACCCAACATTCAGGCTGATCCTGATTGTGGGGGTATGTGTGCTGTGCTACCCAACATACAGGCTGATCCTGATTGTGGGGGTATGTGTGCTGTGCTACCCAACATACAGGCTGATCCTGATTGTGGGGGTATGTGTGCTGTGCTACCCAACATACAGGCTGATCCTGATTGTGGGGGTATGTGTGCTGTGCTACACAACATACAGGCTGATCCTGATTGTGGGGGTATGTGTGCTGTGCTACCAAACATACAGGCTGATCCTGATTGTGGGGGTATGTGTGCTGTGCTACCCAACATACAGGCTGATCCTGATTGTGGGGGTATGTGTGCTGTGCTACCCAATATACAGGCTGATCCTGATTGTGGGGGTATGTGTGCTGTGCTACCCATCATACAGGCTGATCCTGATAGTGGGGGTATGTGTGCTGTGCTACACAACATACAGGCTGATGCTGATTGTGGGGGTATGTGTGCTGTGCTACCCAACATACAGGCTGATCCTGATTGTGGGGATATGTGTGCTGTGCTACACAACATACAGGCTGATGCTGATTGTGGGGATATGTGTGCTGTGCTACCCAACATACAGGCTGATGCTGATTGTGGCGGTATGTGTGCTGTGCTACACAACATACAGGCTGATCTGGATTGTGGGGGTATGTGTGCTGAGCTACACAACATACAGGCTGATCCTGATTGTGGGGGTATGTGTGCTGTGCTACACAACATACAGGCTGATCCTGATTGTGGGGGTATGTGTGCTGTGCTACACAACATACAGGCTGATCCTGATTGTGGGGGTATGTGTGCTGTGCTACACAACATACAGGCTGATCCTGATTGTGGAGGTATGTGTGCTGTGCTACCCAACATACAGGCTGATCCTGATTTTGGGGGTATGTGTGTCGGACCCCAGGGCCGTGGGGTACTCTCCCCTTGTGTACCTCAACTACTTCTCTGGCCGTCAGTACAGTGGGCCTACTGTCTGAGTACACGGATTCTACCAGGGCTTGATAGTCTCGCCTCCTAAGGCCTACACCAGACGAATATTTCAGTTTTGGGAGGTATTACAATGGGTATTGGGTCACTTACCCTTGCACTGCCAATTTCTCCTCCTACTCTACCTGCTGTCTTAGCACTAATGCCTTTATTCCTTTCTGCAGGACTTGCTGTTGCCCACTATTGGCAGTCTCAGCAATCTGCTGTAACAAGACAATAATCTCTGCAAGACAATTCTCTATAACATTAGTGCCCAAAATAATCATTGGATTATGTTCATGTCGGTCAACATCAACAATGATCAATCCTTGACCCTTTAACTCTACCAGCCCCACTTTAATGATTACTTCTTTAAACCCAGTCTGTGGTACCAGTTTACCATTACCAGCCAGTATGTTAAAGTTGTGGCACCCCAGGGGTTAAACCTGGTCACTTTGCCTGGGAATGTGCTTTAAACGAGGATTCCCTGAGCAGGCGGGCCTCTTCTCAGGAGCAAATTCTCAAGGCCCCTCAGCCTGGTATGACAGATTCGTGGGAGGAAAGCCGGTGATCCCTATTGTGTTGGATGGCATTCCCTTTAGTGCCTTGCTGGATACCGGATCCCAAATAACATCAATTCCACATGTTCTATATAAAAGGTACTGGGCTGATTCAGACATTACTAGTGCTCCAACTGACATTACAATGGACATATGGGCTAGTAATGGACAACTAATACCACAGGTTGGGTTCAGAGAAATGACCATTCAGATTGGGAAGGTAGAATTGCAGAACCAGTGTATTATAATTATAGATGTTGACCGGCGAGAACGTGAACCCGTGATGCTGATAGGAATGAATGTAATTGAGAAATGTTTTTCCGAGGTAATTACTGTCTTACAGCAAATCACCGAGACTGCCAGAACCGGACAACAGAGGCTTCTGCACAAAGAGATCAAAGCCCTGGTGTTGAAGCAGCAGGTAGAAATCTCCGGAGGTGAGATCGGCAGTGTACGAGTAAGTGACCCAATACACATCGTAATTCCTCCCAAAACTGAAATGTTGGTCTGGTGCAGAGCCGCAATAGGCATTAAAGGGCAAGATTATCAGGCCCTGGTAGAACCCGTGTACTCAGACAGTAGACCGACCATACTCACTGCAAGAGGAGTGGTTGACGTACACAGGGGAAGAGTGCCATTACGCCTATTAAACTGTGGAGAAGATGAGGTCACATTACCTAAGTATGCTACCATGGCTAAGTTGTACATGGTTGATAACAACAACATCACTGCCGCCGAGCCCTTGAACCCGTCATGTCCGGTGGATGACAATGGCTCAGGAGAGAAGCTGGAGGATTGGTGCCAAAAGTTACATGTAGGTACCAGTTCTACACGTCCCCGTCACAAGCATGGAGTATACCGGGTAGTGAAGGAATATGAGCAGATATTCAGTAAACAGCAATAGTAAGAACTTTTGCGCAATAAAAGCAAACAAGTTTATGAGTGATTAACCCAGAATCCTGGAATCCTGCTCTCCTGCCCTCAATGGTCGGGGTTATAACGAGTATCAGACACGGACCCTGATTCCAGTATTTGCAGTACAGACCCCTCACCTCCCCCTGGTGTAATGGATGCATTAAAAGGGAGAAACACATAAAAGCCCTAGGCGAGCGGAGCATTAGTGCCAGGGTTAGACCCTGCGCTTATTCCTCATGGTTTAAGCCTAGGGATCCGTAATATAAGGTGGGGTGGAAATTTTACAAGTCAGTGTAATCACAGGCTGAATCCATGTTTATTGTATAATGCTACACAGCTAATCCCGCCACCGTCACATTAACCTGTCAACATTTCACCGTCATGTCTTTACCGCGTCGTATATATCTCAGTCCTATTGGAACGGCTGCGAGATCAGCGGGGCCTCAGTACATAATGCAGGTAGCAAAATACAGGGAAAAACTGACCCCATCACTATGACCCTGGGGCAATACTGGGCAGATTTCTGTGCAGGGAAGCATTAATTAGGTTTTAAAGGTTTTTTTCCCACAAACAAAGTTAATTTTAGTCAATAGATCTTGGAATAATATTAATTTCCCCAATTGGATGTGATTAATAAAATGTTCCTGTGCTGAGATAATCTTATATATGTGTCCCTGCTGTGTACTGTGTAATGGATGTGTCTGACCATAGAGGGACATGGTCTGATCATACCACATCTCCTGTGCTGAGATAATCTTATATATGTGTCCCTGCTATGTACTGTGTAATGGATGTGTCTGTCCGTACAGAGACATGGTCTGATCTTACCACATTCCCTGGGCCGGGGAGATGTAATTATGTAGTCAGCAATAAATAATGCAACACAGAGGTTATAGAAATCAAACATACATTTTTTTAATATAAAATCCCAAGTGCACCCTTGCAGTGCACAGAGACTCTGGGACCTATAGTGAGGGGGCTGTATTTTTCAGAGGCTCTCTGCTGTGGAGGTTGGGCCATAGCACAAAAGGCTTAAACAGGTTCTTCAGTCATAAGATATTAATGACATATCTGTAGGAAACCTATCAATATCGGATTGGTGGGGATCGGACACTCGGCACCCCCACTGTGCAATGCAGCTCCAAATAATGATTCCATTCAGCCACTAGCAGAGCAAATAGCTGATTGGTGTCCAGTGTTGGACCTCTCATGGTGGGTTTACATGTTGCGATATCGGCGTCCAACTCCAACCAAAAGTCACGTGGTTCGTGAGTTGGACCTGATATCGTTCCTGCGTTGAACGGTGTGAACGTACAATGCAATGCAGGAACGATGGCAAACCGATATCGGGGGTCGAATGAGCGTGCTATTCAACCGCCCGATATCGGATGCCGGTTGGAGCCGGATCGTCCCGTGTAAACATCCAACTCCGATGCGCAGTACAACGTCCCCCATTCACTACCATGTTAAATGGTCGGTCCTGGGTCGGGGGGCGTACACATCGTAGGGACGTTGTACCACGATATCGGGACGTGTACACCGCCGATCCAACTCTTGGAAAACTGGCCACAAAATGCGCGCCTCCGCGCCGTTGGATACGATATTGGAACGATATCGCAACGTGTAAACCCACCATCACACATCCAAAATTAATTACCTGTCCTAAGGATAGGTAATGAAGATTATTGCACCTGAAAAATCACTTTCCAGGGGTAGAGGATTCTTGCCAACTTTCCCGGGATATAGAGCATACTTGCAAAGAGGGAGAGTATATTTGCCAGGAGGTGGAGCCTACTTGCCAACTTTACTGGAAGATAGAACATACTTGCCAGGAGATGGAGCATATTTGCCGGGAGGAAGAACATACTTTCCAACTTTGCTGGGAGGTAGAGCATACTGTCAGGAAGTAACGTATAATTTACAGGAGGTAGAGCATACTTGCCAGGAGGTATAGCATACTTGATGGGAGGTAGCGCATACTTGACAAGAGATAGAGCATACTTGATGGGAGGTAGAGAATATTTGTTGGGAAGTACAATATATTTTCCAGGAGGTAGAGTATACTTGATGGGAGGTAGAGCATACTTGCCAGGAGGTAGAGTATACTTAATAGCAGGTAGGGCATACTAGAAAACTTTGCCAGGATGGCAGAGCAAACTTGCCAGGAGGTAGGGCATACTTGCCTGGAGGTAGAGGATATTTGCTGGGATGTAGAGCATACTTCATGGGAGGTAGAGCATACTTGCCAGGAGGTAGAGTATACTTAATGGGAGGTAGAGCATACTAGCTAACTTTGTCAGGATGGTAGAGCAAACTTACCGGGAGGTAGAGCATACTTGCCTGTAGGTAGAGGATATTTGCTGGGAGGTAGAGCATACTTCATGGGAGGTAGAGCATACTTGCTGGAAGTTAGGGCATACTAGCTAACTTTGCCAGGAGGTAGAGCATACTTGCCGGGAGGTTGAGAATTCTTGCGAAGTTTGCCAGGAGGGTAGAGCAAACCATCTGTTAGGTAGTGCATACTTGCCAACTTTGCCTGGAGAGTAGAGCATACTTGCTAGGAGATAGACCATACTTGTTGAGAGGTAGAGCATACTTGCTAACTTTTCCATTGGTTATTCAAGAATTATATGTGTTTTTGTGCACCACCAGATCCCTTTATAGAAGATAATCCACACTATATCCCAGTTAGGCATGAACTTCAGAATTCAAAGATCTTTTTAATGATAAAGCACATGGTGTCATGTAAAATAAACCTTCTGAACGTTCTGGGTCAGTTTTGTGGAGTTTCAGAAGAAGAGATCTGCCATTTCTCCTGAGAGTCTTCCTTTATACAGAACATTTTTGAGAGAGAAGCTACCATGTCTTAGAGACCAAAATATGCGTTTGTTCCATATAAAGAGGCCATTATATGGCACAGACTCGGGGCCTATTTAGTATTGGTATCCAAAAGTTCTTAGTAGTAGAATGGAGAAATCTTTTGTATAAAGACCCTATAAAAATGCCGTCACTGGTCTACTGGAAGGCTCTTCTGGGAACCAGTCCAACCCTGCAGATCTGATGAGCCCAGGGCTGTGGGGCACTCAGAACCAGGCTTTAATTTTTCTTCTGGGGAATCACAGGAGTCGAGACCTGTCTCCGTGACCCTGAGTTCAGTGTTAAAGTGTTCTTAGGGAGTGTAGGGATAGGGTGGTTTAAGGGATAAAGTGTTTGTGACGCCACCTGTGGTTTGCGGCTACGGATAGCCGCCACTGCAGCAGAAACTTTGGGTACGATGGACAGGCAGCTGGGATGGATTGGCTCCTGTCGAGCGCAGGCTTTGGGGTACTCGAGTATCAAGCTCTGCTGCGTCACAGGGAGTAGTGGCCGCGCCTGATCCCGTGTCCTGGGTATATCTTCAAAAAGGGGAATTATTTACAGGGGATTATCTATATACAGTTTGTCGTGACGCCACCTGTAGTTTCTGGTGATGGACCGCCAGCGCGCCACAGTTCTTCGGAGGTAGATGGAGTTTGGCAAAGTCCTCTACAGGTAGGGCTGGACGTCCAGGGCAGCGTTCCTGGGAAGGGAACAAGTTCATGAAAAAAGAACAGAGGCAGAGGCAAAGCCACTTTGTCCTGGGTACTTTACTGTTGGTTGTAGCAGCAGCAGTTACAGTTAACAGTTCAGCACTTAGATGTTGCAAGGACAGGTAGCTTAACGGGTGGCTGCAAGTGGATCCCAGTTGTTATGGTGGAACCCTTGGTGTACCTTCGTTAACTAACCCGTGTCCGTTTTTCCCCGCTTTGGATGGATCTATACCCAGTAGCTCCGTGTAGGTAGTACCAGGAGTCCCCTCCTTGATTGGTGAGGAAGCAGGCAGACCTCTCCTATGGCAGGGTGCTGTGGCTGATGAACAATCCACAGCAGCTGGTTGCCGACTGCAAGCTGGACTTGGCCGGATCCTAGGGCCCGGCATTCCCCTGGTTGGACTGGAGTATCCCCTGGAGTATGGGCGCTCCACGCAGAGGATCTCCCTTTCTTTCTAGAGCCCGTACTTCTCTTGTTAGCCACCCTCTTTCAGGACCTCCTCAAGGTCCCTTCTTCTTCCCTCTGGTTCAGCTTGTAACCGACCCGGTGTGACCTTTCACCTTGTTACACTTAGCTATCTTCCTAATATCTCTCCTTTTCCTCCATCTTTCCCTGGTCCCTTAGCCGAGCGACCAAAAAGCAAAGACCTCCTTGAACCTCCTTGATTATATCCCCTCCCAGGTGACCTCACACCCTCAACTAATGTGGGAGTGCTGGGAATGGGTCCCACCCACCATCCTAGGGTCCACCTGTTGCTGGAGCATCTGCACCTCTTTTACGAGTGCAGTACCCCTCTGTGACGCCTACATTGGCAGGGCGCCACATACCCCCTTGATTGAATATACTCGTCCGCGAGTATCTGTACCTGTTACCGGGAAGTGAAAAAGGATTTTGCTTTTATATTCAACATTAACGGTTAAACTATATACAGACAAGCATATTTTGGTTTCTTCCTATCGCTAAGAGGCACTTTTCTTTGAACGTTACATATATAAACATTGCAGTAGTTAGTATCATAGACCCCACGGTCCTCGGGTCACCTGCTGGCAAAGTTCTAACTCTCCGGTTGCATTATAACTCTGCATTAAAGACATTATCTAACTTGGCCCAACGGGGAATGGTACTAACTATGCGGGCCCAGCGGTAATGTATTGTCCAGCACAGTCCAGTGTGAATTGTTACTGCTGGGCCGCTGCTCACACATTATCAATAAGACAGGGAAAGTTCAAAATAAAAGTCTCTGAGTCTTTAGATGAAAAGCAGACGGGGACTCACTCTTCATTCTTATTTGTAAAAAGGAAAGGCAAAAATAAAGGGGCATGGTTGCTGGAAAAGGGGCTATATACAATGCAATGTCTCTGCAACGGGAGTCTATTGCTGGGTGCAATGTCTCTACAACAGGAGTCTATTGCTGGCGGGAAATTCTTATGGTGAACCAGCCTAATGGGCCGGGGTACCGCTCATAAGTGACCTGCTCACCTCGGTAAAGATCTCTGTCCGGGTGTCCTCACCGCAGGTAGGATTCTACATCGCGTCTGGCGAAACAGACATCGTCCTGAAGTCCGGGTTCTCTGAGGAATCCCCATCCTTCATCCTGGTACACGGAGATGACAGTTCCTTGGCGGTGTAGTTCTACTGGAAGCAGGGGCTGCGATCTTGCCTTGTCCCGTAGTCGCCTTGTTGCCTCCTCTTGGCGTCGTTGTCTAGCCATCTGGTCCCTTTCACTTAAAGATGATTGAGACTGCTGGGGTGACTTATATTGCCGGAGTGGTGAGTTGCCGGTTGGGACTCTGGATAACACTCTGGTCTCCGCTGCGCTCACTATGGCGGGGGCTCTTTGCTGCTGCCACTGCAACGCGGTCCACCACGCAGCTTCTGGTGTGCTCCCCCCCGATGCTCTCTCGACGTCCTCCGGTTCCTCGTCGTCTGTCTCGTCATACTCTGTTTCAACGATGACGTTCGGCTCTGTAGGGGACATCCGCGCTGCCTCCAGCTGGAGGTAGCTGCTGGTACGGTATGGTGGTGTTGTCGGGGGTTCGGTCTGAACTCCCGTGTCCCAGGTCTGGACGGGTGGTGGTACGGGTGGTAAGGAGGCACAGTACTCCACAACTGCTCGCTCTGCTACTGCTGCCTCTTGCGCTTCGCGGTCTGCTCTCATAGCCGACAGTTCATAAGTCCGCTCCGCACTCCACAGTCAGCACACCCACGCATGGGGCTTCTTCCATGTCCTGGCGGAGCCGTCCAAACGTGTCCCTCCAGTAGTCAGCATCCCCTCTAGTCTTAAGAGGGACGCCGCTGCCGGGTCTCCTTGCACGGCTCGGGTTTGCTCCTCAAGCTCACGCAGTATATCTCTCCAACGGGGTGCCGCCATGCTGCCGGGTATAAGGGAGCCTTGCTATTTCTGTCCTTCTCTTCCGGTTTGTCTCTTTATGGGCGGCCACTCCCGGGGAACTTCCTGTGGGATGCCACCCTGATTGATGGCAATCGGGGCGACCACACTTTTTGGCGCCTCCGTCTTGGCCCTCCTTCTATGGGCTGAGGCACACCCCCGGGCCTGCACATGGCGTTTAGTACATGGCTACGGCACCATCTTGGGTCCTCCTGCAGTAATGGCGGGAACTCATTTTTGGCGCCTTGGGTATTAGTAGGTGACTGGTACCTTGTCCCTGGACCCTTGTCCAGCTGCTTTCTCTGAGAATACGCCAGGTGTGTGAGCCACAGCTCCTATGAAGCTCATAGCCTCCGGTTCAGCAGTTCGGTATTAGACTCCCATACCGTGTTCAAGTCCGGTTCCTGTTTCTTGACCACAACCCCTTCGTCTGGTATCACCAGTCTTGCATTCGGGCTCACGGGCCACTTCAGCTCTGCCGGTGCCCCTAGGGTCCCTTCCTCTCAGTTTACCAGTACGAGTGCAGCACAACTCAAGTCCCCTTATCTGCAGTATAGCTGTTCTCTCCTCACTCAGCCTGACTTATCTTGTCTCTCAGCTCCACATGCTAGCTGTTCTGTGCTCCACTCCAAACTGTAACTGAACTGTCCTCTCTTTTCTTTCAACTGTCCTTCTGCTTCCCCCCCACACTTCTCTACCCCTGTGGTCCCACTGGAACCTTCTCCACCACCTCAGTACCCATCGTGGTGTCCAGACCGGTGGAGCACCACAGATCCATATGTGCTCATTCAACCTACCAGAACTGTGTGATTTTAACATTGTAGAAGACCGTAATAGACAACAAGGATGAGTTTGTGGCCTGAAAGTAATGTAAAAGTAAAACGATGAATTCCCTCCACGCTTGACATGTCGTCTCTAATCATTGGGTTAATGGCTTGTCATCCTGTTCGGCGGAGGAGCCGGCCTTTCTGCTCAGACTTCTGTGATTTAGCCTGGGTGGATAAAGGTATACAGGATTAGTGTCTGTTTGCACAGGAAGGATCAGCAGGAAGGGAGCTGACATACTGACATGATTCACGTCTGTCATTTCACAGGATCAGGTGAAGGAAAGTTTTCTGTGCCTTCTCCAATGGTGGGGAATATACCTTACATAGTGCCTTCTCCAATGGTGGGGATATACCTTACATAGTGCCTTCTCCAATGGTGGGGGATATACCTTACATAGTGCCTTCTCCAACGGTGGTGGATATACCTTACATAGTGCCTTCTCCAATGGTGAGGGATATATCTTACATAGTGCCTTCTCCAACGGTGGTGGATATACCTTACATAGTGCCTTCTCCAACGGTGGGGGAAATACCTTACATAGTGCCTTCTCCAATGGTGGGGGAAATACCTTACATAGTGCCTTCTCCAATGGTGGGGGATATACCTTACATAGTGCCTTCTCCAATGGTGGGGGAAATACCTTACATAGTGCCTTCTTCAATGGTGGGGGAAATACCTTACATAGTGCCTTCTCCAATGGTGAGGGAAATACCTTACACAGTGCCTTCTCCAGTGGTGCATTCTCCAGTGGTGGAGGATATACCTTACATCAGGGGTCTCAAACACGTGGCCCGCATGCAGCCCCTGGGGCTTCCCTGTGTGGCCCCCGGAACCGTGGACAAATAACCATGCAGGCGGCGGTCCAGTGCATGGGGCCGCCGTGGTCTCCGCTATAATATTACTTCTGGCCGTTTCACTCTGTCTCTGCCGCTCTGTAAGTTCAATACAAGCCCTCAGCCAATGAGAGGCCCTCAAGTGACGTCATACGTCATACGGAGACCACGGCAGCCCCATGTACTGGACCGCCGCCAGCATGGTTAGTGCCTTCTCCAATGGTGAGGGATATACCTTACATAGTGCCTTCTCCAATTGTGGGGATATAATTTACATATTGCCCTCTAATTGAATACCATACAAAGAACAGCATGGTGACCCAAGAATTCCAATGGAGGGTGATATACCCTGACATGGTGTCTTCTCCAATGGAGGGTGATATACCCTGACATGGTGCATTCTCCAATGGAGGGTGATATACCCTGACATGGTGCCTTCTCCAATGGAGGGTGATATACCCTGACATGGTGCCTTCTCCAATGGAGGGTGATATACCCTGACATGGTGCATTCTCCAATGGAGGGTGATATACCCTGACATGGTGTCTTCTCCAATGGAGGGTGATATACCCTGACATGGTGTCTTCTCCAGTGGTGGGTGATATACCCTGACATGGTGTTTTCTCCTATGGAGGGTGATATACCCTGACATGGTGCATTCTCCAATGGTGGGTGACATAACCTGACATGGTGTCTTCTCCGATGGAGGGTGATATACCCTCACATGGTGTCTTCTCCAATGGAGGGTGATATACCCTGACATGGTGTCTTCTCCAGTGGAAGGTGATATACCCTGACATGGTGTCTTCTCCAATGGAGGGTGATATACCCTGACATGGTGTCTTCTCCTATGGAGGGTGATATACCCTGACATGGTGTCTTCTCCAGTGGTGGGTGATATACCCTGACATGGTGTTTTCTCCTATGGAGGGTGATATACCCTGACATGGTGCATTCTCCAATGGTGGGTGACATAACCTGACATGGTGTCTTCTCCGATGGAGGGTGATATACCCTGACATGGTGTCTTCTCCAATGAAGGGTGATATACCCTGACATGGTGTCTTCTCCTATGGAGGGTGATATACCCTGACATGGTGTCTTCTCCAGTGGAAGGTGATATACCCTGACATGGTGTCTTCTCCAATGGTGGGTGATATACCCTGACATGGTGTCTTCTCCAATGGAGGGTGATATACCCTGACATGGTGCCTTCTCCAATGGAGGGTGATATACCCTGACATGGCGTCTTCTCCAGTGGTGGGTGATATACCCTGACATGGTGTCTTCTTCATGTATTTTTCAATGGAGTTGTGTTCATGACACAAAACAGTATTAATAAAGCAGCGAGCGCACAATGACCCTGAATGTACATTTTTTCGGACTGAAGCCTCATGTGTGGTAACATCTGGGATGATCAGTGCTGAATGAGATGCTCTAACCTCCAGGGCTGCCCAAGACATCAATGATGAAAGGATCTTTCAGTCTTCAATAGAAAAATTCCCCCCTCCTCCCTCTCGTAGCTTTGGCCGGTGAAGGGTCGATGCTGCTTTTGCTTTGCAGGTGTTTCTACGGATCTCACACATGTGGTTGTATTTTAGATCTGCATGTAGCAAAAAATGTTCTCTAATTACAAAAATGTATTTAAGATATTAGTATTTGTGCAAATATGTGTCAGAGAGTGTAGTCTCGCAGGTGACTGGAAAAACTGCAAACTTATGGTGGGTTGTTTTAGGTATACAACAGTGGAGATACCTGTGTCTTAGATGGATAATGTACAAGATCCACCATCAAAGACATGTCCAGGTCTCATGCATGCACCCTGAATATGCAGGAACTGAGAAAACTGGCATATCAAATGGTGGTAAATGAAGCTCATGGGCCCAAAAATTGCTAGGGTATCCTACTATCAGGGCTGTGGAGACGGAGTTGTGGAGTCAGAGTCCATTTTGGGTGGAGTCGGAGTTGAATGTTTGGCTTACTGACTTGACAGTCCTGGTTGCGGAGTTGGAGTCGGTGCCCATTTTGGTGGTGTTGGAGTCAGATTTAGGGAAATTGATGAGTTGGAGTCATATATTTGGCTTACCGACTCCACAGCCCTTCATAGTATACCTCTGTGCGCTATATTGGTATGATTGTTTCCATGATGCACTACAGTCAAACTCATTTTCCAATGTCATTGTATTCAATTTATCCATCATCATTCCCAATTTTTAGCATCAATCTTTAGGTTTTTTGAGGCTAAAGCCCATACTTATAGAGGATGTTTGGCTTTCATGAAAATCGCATGACCATCTTTAGCACCATAGTAAGAAGACCCTGGACCTCTGTTTTTCACATTGGGAATCCAAGTAATGTTGCCTTGAAAAAATGGAGCAACTCAGAGTTGGCTGTAGACCACAGAGGGCCACTGGGCATAATCATCTTTGGATCCTTTGGTCTCCAAGGGCCAGTTAAACGCATGAAGAGCTCATTGTGGACCAGTACTTTGCTGGCATTCCTGTAAACCCAGAAAACCCCAAGTCAATTTTGTTGGTGGCCTATATCCCATAAATGAGCCATGAAAATGACATGCAAGGTAGTAGGACGTGATGGCTTCATTTTAGAGATGAGTGTAATGATCCATAATTAATGGAATTTGTTATGAATTTCCAGAAAATATTGGACTGTTGAGAGATCAGTATTTTCGAGGTTCGAGTCACATCAAAGACCCGCGTGGAGCACCGAGGAGCTGAATGGAGGTGGCATAAAAAAATCTGATAATGTTCCCAGGACAGGTGAATATAATGTATTTTTCCCCCTTCCCTCCCCTCTGTTTATTTTGCTTTGGGACCCGGAGACACCTCAATTCATAATAAGGAAAATTATCAATATGCCAAATCGCTCATCTCAGTCACATCACGTTACCTCTGACAGTGACACCATCAGTTTGAGTCAGTTTTCATCATCTTCTCCACCACCACAAGTTATTCTTTTACATTGCGGGTTTTATATTCCATCAATGACATCTCTATGTTTTTTGACCCTTAATTCACCGCACTTTGGAGGCTAATGGCCGCTTTACACGTCCCAGCATCGTTTCGATATTGTATACAACGGCGCGGGAGCGCGCACTTTTTTGGTGGAAATCCAAGATCGCATAGGAGATGTCACACAGGGAGATATCAGCAGGCAACATAACTGCGATGTGTACGCCCCCTTGTATGCGGGAACCAGGGAACGACCATTTAACATGGAAGTGAATAGGGGAAGTTGCTCTCCAAGTCGGTGTTGGGCTGTCACACAGCACGATCCGGCCAGATCGTCAAGCCAATATCGGGCAGATGGAGAGCCTGCACAATTTTCCCCCCGATATCTTTTTGGCATCGTTCTTGCATTGAATTTCACATTCACACCATACAACACACGAACGATATCGGCGCCAACGCACGAACCACGTGACTTTTTATCGAAATTGGACGACGATATCGGGACGTGTAAAGCGGCCATTAGAAATATGTTTTGTAACAACTTCTTCCAGTTGATGTATTGGATGAGACGAATAGTAAATGTTAGAACTTGGATGAGATGGGCAGACAAGATGGAGGACATGACTCAAAAAACCTAGGCGTATCGGTAGAAGAAGTGGCACTGGCAGCTGAGGTGGAAGTGGACCTCTAAGGGTACCTTCACACGCCGCCGCAATATCGCCTGGCAATCCTAAAGGTGGTATATCGCGCCGGAGCAATCGCTGTGAAATTGCCTCACATTTGCAGCGTGTGATTGGGGAATTTTACGGCGATAAATCGTCTCTCGGCCGTCGCCTTATTCCTGAGCACTTCTCTGAAATCAGCCGCAATCATGAAGGCGATATTGCCGAGTTGTGGCGTGTGATAGGGCGATAGTGATGGAATCAGAGTCGCCTATGATTTCCCGTAGGCTTGCCTCAGCGTGCTGGAGTCCGCGCCTTGTCTGAAATGATTGGTGGGGGCTACTGTGTTCCCATTGGCTGTCACTTGACACCGCCCCATATTTGAAGAGCTGTCCGTTCACCACCACACAATGGCAATGGCGTCACGTGTTAGCCATCCTTCCAGAGCAGGCTGCCCAATCGTAACGTTGTTGCGTTGTCCAATGAGCGCATATGGGGCGCGGTGTAAACCACTGTGGCACGCCTATCTCCTCGCCGCGTTGAACATGTACGCCCACATTGCCTTTGGAATTGCTGCATGTGAATCGGCGATGGAATGAGGCAGGATTGTTTCCGCTGTAGGTGTGGCGAATTCCGGAGCGACACATCGCCTTAGCTTCAGGGCGAAATTGCAGCGTGTGAGGCCGCCATCGGTGATCTGAGGTGACCATGAAAAACGTGCACGCACACTTTAGATCGCCTCTTATCGCCAGGTGGTATTGCGGCGTGTGAAGGTACCCTAAGTCCGGGCAATTCTAGTGCTGGGAATTAGTAGTCAGACCAAAGAGCTCAGGACAGAAAAGAAGGTAATATCATCAGAGGACAGAGTGGTGGTGTCATAATAAAGAGTGGAACCAACATACGGCCTCATGATCTTCAAGGGAAGTAAAGATGCAATAATGGACAGTATATGTGTTTCACAACCCACTAGGTCACTGACGCAATACACCATAGCAACCCTAACAGGTGACGTCTCCTCGTACACTGGAAGGTCTCGTTCCAACAGCTGACAATTATCCACCTCCTCATTAACAGAAGTGGCCCCATAACCAACAGCAACAGGGCAGAACATTGCGTCCTCTCCAGTATTTGTGTTATCATAAGCTTATACGCTGCCAAGGTGCTTTATAGCTTATGATCACGAACGAGAAATGTGGATGAGTTGCTCCTCTGCATCAAATCTCATACTCCATGGCTCCCTATCAACAATAAGTGGGCATTGTAGTAAGCAACAAAGCCTGGAACATTGGAGCTGCAGTATGTTTAACTCCCAGCATGGTACATATCCTAATTTCGCAATTTTTTTTAAAGAAATATAGCTGCTTGAAAAATGTGGTGCCCATGGCTAGAATATCTTGGCATATCATGACATACTAATGTTGCAACACATAACCTCCAGGCTTTAAATAGAATAGAACAGCCTGACTGCACATCCCAAGATTTGTGATGTTGCACTCATGATGTCATTGACCAGTCCATTGTGTTCTGAGGTCACCGGTGCTGATGCCTACACAGCCAGTTGTCTCCTATTTGACAATCCATGTTCTATCCATACTGAACTGCTACTTCTGGAGCTGCTGGCCCAGACAGCAAAACACCTCCTGCCTGGCCATCATGTTAGCTACGGTGCTGTTGCTGCCACTGTCAGAAGATTGCCAAACATCTTCTGCCTTTCCATTGTGTTCTTTGCCTAGATTGTATTGCTGCCTGGGCTGCCAGTGCTGCTGGCCTTAAACACCTGGACGTCTCCTAGCCTATCATATTCTGTACTGTGCTGATGCTAAAACTAGAAATACAAAGCTCCACATCTTTTCCAAACTACAAATCTGCTACTCCGCAAAAAATGATAATTTTTGGACCACTGCTTGTCAAAAATCCATGGTATTTTTTGTATACACCACATTTCTGTAAACACTAGCATGCTAAGCATCTATCTCAAGAGAGGGACCATTTTGGAACGTTATTTAATTTTAAAAACTAGAAGTCGCAGATACATGATTAAACAGGCTGTTGGTTACCACCAATTACCATCTGTTCACATAACAAACATGTTGCTTCTTCCAAAAAAGGGATACTTTTTGACAAATTTGTTATAAAGCCATGATTTTTCGTTTTCCAAACTACAGTACATACCTGCTACTTCACAAAAAAAGGGATAATTTTTGGACCACTTTTTGTCAAAAAGTCATGGCATCTTCTGTATACGCCGCATTAATAAGACAGATAGGTGATGTTAAACAGGCTATTGGTTAAAACCAATTACCATCTGTTAAAATAGAAACCAGTTACTGCTCCCAAAAAAGGGATACTTTATGAATAATTTGTTATAAAGTCATGGTTCTTCACTTTCCAAACTATACAACTGCTACTTCTCAAAATGGGATAGTTTTTGGACCACTGCTTGTGAAAATGTCATGTCATCTTCCGTATACACTGCATTAATATCACAGATATGTGGTGTTAGGCTGGAAACACACTATCCGACTCACATGCAAGTCTCTTGGATGAGACTCGGATCAGTCACCCTGAACGGCCTCCCCCCTCTCTGGACGGGAGTGTCAGATGCTTGTGTTTTTATGTAGCATCACACTCCCATCCTGACAGGGGGAGGCCGTTCAGGGTGACTGATCTAAGTCTCGTCCGAGTGACACCCATGTGAGTCGGATAGTGTATTTCCAGCCTTAAACAGGCTGCTAGTTACCACTAATTACCATCTGTTCACATAGCAAACATGTTGCTGCTCCCAAAAAAGGATACATTTTGAATTATTGTTATAAAGTCATGGTTCTTCACTTTCCAAACTACAAAACCGCTACTTTCACAAAAAGGGATAATTTTTGACCACTGCTTGTCAAAATGGCATGACATCTTCCATATACACCACATTAATATCACAATAGTGTGATGTTAAACAGGCTGTTGGTTACCACCAATTACCATCTGTTCACATGGCAAACATGTTGCTTCTCCCAAAAAAGGGATACTTTTTGACAAATTTGTTATAAAGCCATGATTTTTCATTTTCCAAACTACAGTACATACCTGCTACTTCACAAAAAAAGGGATAATTTTTGGACCACTTTTTGTCAAAAAAGTCATGGCATCTTCTGTATCCCACCGCATGAATAAGACAGATAGGTGATGTTAAACAGGCTGTTGGTTAAAACCAATTACCATCTGTTCAAATAGAAACCTGTTACTGCTCCCAAAAAAGGGATACTATTTGACTAATTTGTTATAAAGCCATGAGTCTTCATTTTGCAAACTACAGTACATACCTGCTACTTCACAAAAAAAAAGGGATAATTTTTGGACCACTGCTTGTTAAAAATTCATGGCATCTTCTGTCTACACCGCATTAATAACATAGATATGTGATGTTAAAAAGGCTGTTGGTTACCACTAATTACCATCTGTTCAAATAGCAAACATGTTGCTACTCCCAAAAAAAGTGATAATTTTTGGACCACTGCTTGTCAAAATGTCATGGCATCTTCCATATACACCACATAAATATCACAGATATGTGATGTTAAACAGGCTGTTGTTTACCACCAATTACCATCTGTTCACATAGCAAACATGTTGCTGCTCCCAAAAAAAGGGATAGTTTTTGACTAATTTGTTATAAAGCCATGATTTTCATTTTCCAAACTACAGTACATGCCTGCTACTTCACAAAAAAAAGGGATAATTTTTGGACCACTGCTTGTCAAAATGTCATGGCATCTTCCATATACACTGCATTAATAACACAGATATGTGATGTTAAAAAGGCTGTTGGTTACCACTGATTACCATCTGTTCACATAGCAAACATGTTGCTGCTCCCAAAAAAAAGGGATAGTTTTTGACTAATTTGTTATAAAGCCATGATTTTCATTTTCCAAACTACAGTACATGCCTGCTACTTCACAAAAAAAAGGGATAATTTTTGGACCACTGCTTGTCAAAAAGTCATGGCATCTTCCATATACACCGCATTAATAACACAGATATGTGATGTTAAAAAGGCTGTTGGTTACCACCAATTACCATCTGTTCAAATAGCAAACCTGTTACTACTCCCAAAAAAGGGATAGTTTTTGACTAATTTGTTATAAACCCATAATTCTTCGCTTTCTAAACTACAAACCTATTTCTTCGTAAAATGGGATAATTTTTGGATCCCTGCTTGTCAAAAAGCCATTGGATCTTCCATATACACCACAATCCTGTAAACATCGGCATGCTAAGCATCTATCTCAAAAGAGGGACCATTTTGGAATATTATTCAAGTTTAAAAGGTGTGTTATTAAACAGGCTGTTGGTTACCATCAATTACCCTCTGTTTAGATGGTGAAAGCGCTTGAACATTACCAAGGCTGTGTTTACCTTAAGGAGCATGAAAAGTGCTGGATACAGTGGTAGGAGACCTCAGAGTGTTACACCCATATTTTCAGGATAATTAGCGGCTTTGCAGAATTGAGATTCACAGCAAATCAATTCACCGTGAATCCTATATTTTTTGAGAAATTTTTGGAAATGATGGATTTTACTGTTCTATCATGATTCTGTACCATGTGATATCTCTGATATACATTTTCCCATGTTAAGTGATGTAAACAATGTTTGTCCTCAGACATATCGGGAGTAAGAAAAGCTCAGACGCCTCTGTCAGATATGTCAGTGTTTGCTCCACACTTAGCCATCCCCAGGGCAGAAATGTTAAACATGTGAACCTGCCTAGGTGTCAGAGCGAAGCTTTCATCTTTTCTCTAATCAATGACTGCAGAACAAGATGAACTTTACAAGCGCCAAACAATGGCTGGAGTGCGGCCGGTCCACATTCCTCATGGCTAATACATTTTTTCTTTATTCCACTGACAAAAAAAAGATGACCCTCGGGGCCGGTATATGACCTACATCGGACCTGCACATTGTCTGTGCTGATAGATGACATCACAAGCATCTCAGCCACATTGTGATCCTATCTATCCATCATTCCATTGATTGATCATCCAATCATATCCATCCATCATAAATCTATTATTTCACATCTATCTTTAGAATATCATTCTTTCATCCATCTCTATCAAAACCATTGATTCATCCATCTGTCCAGCCATCCATCTACAGTGCCTTGCGAAAGTATTCACCCCCTTGGCTTCTTACAACCTGTGTTTACATATATTGTGTAATCGTATTTCTGTGTGATGCAACAGCACTAAATAGTCTACGTTGGGGAAGTGAAGTGAGAAAATATATGCAAAAATATTGCCATGTGCATATGCATTCATTCCTTTTGCAATGAAATGCCTAAAAAATTATGGTGCAAGCGGTTCCCTTCTTAAGTCAAATGCTTAGTGAAAGGACATCCACCTGTAAGCAATCTAGGTGTCCATGGTAAGTACTTGGTAAGTATACACACCTTCTCTGAAAGGCCACAGTGGCTGCAACACCATTAAGGAAGAGGCACCACTAACCAAAAAAAAACACCATGATGACCAAGGAGATCTTCAAACAACAACATGAAGATAAAGGAGATCTTCAGACAAGTCAGAGAAAACATTGTTAAAAAATACAAATCAGGGTTGGGTTCTAAAATAAAGATGGATGGTGGGAAATACAGGGAGATCTCCAAACCACACTATGAAGACCAAGGAGATCTCCAAACCACACCATTAAGACCGAGGAGATCTCCAAACAATACCATATAGACCAAAGATATCTCCAAACAACAAAATAAAGACTAATGAAATCTCCATACAACACCATAAAGACCAATAAGATCTTCAAACAACATCATGAAGACCAGGGAGATCTCCAAACAACAACATGAAGAACAATGCAATCTTTAAACAACATCATGAAGACCAGGGAGATCTACAAACAATAAAATGAAGACCAAAGAGATCTCCAAACAACACCATGAAGACCAAGGAGATCTCCAAATAAGACCATAAAAACCAATGAGATCTCCAAATACTACTATAAAGACTAAGGAGCTCTCCAAACAACACCATGAATACCAGAAAGATCTCCAAACAATAACATGAAGACCAAGGAGATCTCCAAACAATGCCATAAAGCCCAAGGAGATCTCCAAACACCATGAAGACCAAGAAGATCTACAAACAACACCATGAAGACCAAGGAGATCTCCAAACAACACCATAACGACTAAGGAGATCTCCAAACAACACCATGAAGACCAAGGAGATCTCCAAACAACACCATAACGACTAAGGAGATCTCCAAACAATATCATGAAGACCAAGTAGATCTTCAGACAAGTCAGAGACACAGTTGTTGAGAAGTACAAATCAAGGTTGGGTTCTAAAAAAATATACCAATTTCTGATGATCCCCCAGAGCATTATCAAATCCATTATCATCAAAAGAAAGAACATGGTACCACAACAAACCGACTCATAGAAGGCTAGTCACCAAAATGATCAGCCCAGGCAAGGAGGGCGTTAATCAGAGAGGCAACACAGAGACCAAAGGTAACCGTGAAGGAGCTGTAGAGTTCCCAAGCAGAGATTGGAGTATCTGTCCATATGACCACTCCATAGAACTGGCCTTTACAGAAGGGTGGACAAAAAAAGCCTTTGCTTACAGCAAAAAATTAGAAGGCTCGTGTTTATTTTGCCAAGAGACATGTGGGAGACTTCCCAAATGTATGGAGGAAGGTGCTGCATTGAAATGAGATCAAAATTTAACTTTTTCTCCACCAAAGTAAACGCTATGTCTGGTGCCAAATCAACAAAGCTCACACCAAACAAACGTTTCAGCATCATCACCTTGCCCAATGCAGATTCACGATTCATCACTGAATATGACTTTCATCCCGTCATCCACAGTCCACGATTGCTTTTCCTTAGCCCATTGTCACCTTGTTTTTTTCTGTTTAGATGTTAATGATGGCTTATGTTTAGCTTTTCTGTATGTAAATCCCATTTCCTTTAGGTGGTTTCTTACAGTTCGGTCACAGACATTGACTCCAGTTTCCTCCCATTCGTTCATTTGTTTTGTTGTGCATTTCCTGTTTTGGAGACATATTGCTTTAAGTTTCCGGTCTTGATGCTTTGATGTTTTCCTTGGTCTACCAGTATGTTTCCCTTTAACAACCTTCCCATGTTGTTTGTATTTGGCCCAGATTTTAGACACAGCTGACTGTGAACAACCAACATCTTTTGCAACATTGTGTGATGATTTACCCTTTTTTAAGAGTTTGATAATCCTCTCCTTTGTTTCAATTGACATCTCTCGTGTTGGAGCCTTGATTCATATCAGTCCACTTGGTGCAACAGCTCTCCAAGGTGTGAGCCCCTCTTTTTAGATGCAGACTAACGAGCAGATCTTATTTGATGCAGGTGTTAGTTTTGGGAATGAAAATTTACAGGGTGATTCCATAATTATTTCCTCAGAATTGAGTGATTCCATAATTTTTTCCCTCTGCTTGGCCTGAAAAAAGGTACCATTACTGACTACCACATTTTTTTATCTTGATTTCTTTTAGTGTTTCTTAAAGCCATAAAGTTGCCATTTGAAATGTCTTTAGTTTTATGCCATGTCTGTGATTGACTTTTTTTCTACAAAATTAGACAACTGAATGAACATCCCCCGAGCCCGGGGATTCCAGAATTTTTTGCCAGGGGTTGTATAGGTCATTTCAAAACTGAATAGGTCCCTATTCCCTATCCCTAGGATTATCTAGATCTTCACTTACTAGTTGGGTAAAGATATCTATGCTGTTATGCTCTGTAATTGGTGGTGCCAGGCAAAGCGACCATACCAGTGGTCATATATCGTTGTTTCATCTTGTCTACTGTTATGAGGGATTTTGGATAGATGGTGTTAGATGATGACTAACTGTAACTGGGGACTAATTAGGATTCGCTATCAGGGTAACGCAGTGCACTAAGGGGACCCACTATTTGGGTGAACAAATATATAAACATATATGCCAATGACCAGGGGCTGGCTGGCGAATTTCAACCTGGGGGGCAAGCACATAGCAGTGGCCCATGAGCTGTGAGCTTTAGGGGCAGAGCAGCCTCCCAGACCAACATGACAGATGGCTGGGTGACCCCAAAACTGCTGCTTGACTCTTGGCCTGGGGGGCATCTGCCACCCTGCCCCTTGGGCCAGCCAGCCCCTGCCAATGTCTGACCAAGGAATGGAATCACCCTTAGCTGGACACTCAGGTCCAGGAAGGGTCACATTGCTACGCTTTGACATATTCACATACGAGTCTATCAGACCACCTTCCTTCTCCTGAAACAGTGGATATATTGTGTGTATTTTAGGGTGTTGATGTCCCATTGTGGATTACCACCAGTGGTGCCGATGACAACCGCAAAGCCGACACCCTAAACCGCCACCGTACATCGTCACCACATCCCCGCCACTGCTTCTTGCTGCCTGAGTAACTGTGTAGATATATTTTTTGCACAGTTAAAGTCAAATAAACAATATTTTAAAGCTTGTCGTAATGAAAGCAATGAAAGGGAAAGAACAAAGAAAAGAATACACTTCTGCATTGGCGCCAAAAAGCACACATGCAGCTTTTTGGTAAATGTGTTGCAAAATCCACCAGTTCACAAGAAGAAAGAAAAAAATGACTTAAAGGGAACTTGTCCGCTCGTTTTAGGTCCCTATCTTATCACTATCTGTCCCTGCACCTTGCTAGCTCATCCCTAACCATCCCTGTCTGACCTAAAACTGCACTACAAAAAGCTTGTATAAAATGATTTAATAACTTATATCCAGTCTACATCTGTAGACTGAAATGGGCAGTCTCCATTCTCCCTTCTCACAGGCTCTTAGCACGCCCCGCTGGGCATCATCATTCCGTCTCCTGTTTTGAAATTCCCGCCTCCTCCATGCAGTACGATGACGAGACGCAACGTCATATCCGGTCCGGTGCATTGTGGGGGCTTATCATGTGTACGGTCCGGCTTCGGCTTCAGTGCACATATTGAAGCCACCCGTACGCCTAAGAAGTCCCCACAATGCACCAGACTGGAACTGACGTCCGACTCTGCGTCATACTGTATGGAGGAAGCGAGAATTTCAAGACAGGAGACGGAATGATGACGCCCAGCGGGGCGTGATAAGAGCCAACGAGGAGGGGACAATGGAGACCTGGAGACGGCCCATTGCGGTCTACGGCGTAGACTGGATGTAAGTTATTAAGTCATTTTTCAGAAGCTTTATAGTGTAGTTTTAGCTCAGAGAGGGATGGTTAGGGATGAGCTCGCAAGGTGCAGGGACAGGTAGTGATAGCAAACTGACAGGTTCACTTTAATGAATAACACAAATAATGAATCGGGAGTGGAGGCTCGTGTTTAGTGTTAATATGATCTCCATGAATTAGAACGATGGTTTCCTGCACAAATCTATGGACTCCAGACTGATACATTGTAGGCATGTATGCTGCAGCTGCGTTCAGCTCACAGAGCATTGTCCACATTGGATATCATTTTAACCATAAAACCAGCTGCGTTCAAGATTAACCCCTTCACGACGCAGACAATTTTCATTTTTTCCTCCCATCACATTTTCATTTTTCTGTCCACATAGCCATACATATGAGAGCTTGGATTTTGCGGGACCAGTTGTACTTTTGAATGACCCCATTCGTTTCATCACATAGTGTACGGTAAAATTGGGAAAACGTCTCAAATGGGGAAAAATTCTGTAAAAAACACAATTCTGACAAGTTTTTGGGGAAATTTTTTTACAGTGTAGATAGAGAGGTAAAATTGACCTCACAATAAGATTCTCCTCATCAGTCCGATCATGGTGATACCAAACATGTCCAGTTTTTATTGCTATTATTTGAGGGGTGAAATTAAAATTTGCAAAGAAAAAAAAAATTGGGGGCTTGTTCAAGACCCATAACGTTTTCATTTTTTGGGTGATGCGGACGTGTGAAGGCTTCTACAGCAGCATCTCAATGTATTAGAAGATCATCAAAAAGTTAACTTATTTCAGTAATTCAATACATATAGAGTCATTACACCCAGAGTGATCTATTTCAAGTGATCAAGTACTCCCTACATTAATTTTCCGAGACCTTTGGGTTTTCATTAATCATCAACATTAACAGAAATAAATACTTGAAATAGATCCCTCTGTGTGTAATGACTTTATATAATATATGGGTTTCACTTTATGTATTGAATTACTGAAATAAATTAACTTTTTGACGATATTCTAATTCATTGAGACGCTCCTGTACATTGCGGGGCGAGACGGTGTTTTATATCGTAGATATGACGTTTTGATCGCTTATTACAGCATTTTTTGTGGCATAATAGTGGCTCAAAAAAACTATTTTCTCGTTCTTTAATCTTTTTATTTACTAATTTGGTTAATTATTTTAATATTTTGATAGATTGGACTTTTCGGAATGCAGCAATGCCTTGTATATTTTTTACATTTTCTGTTTTATCTTTATTTCTAATGGGGCAAAGGGGGGGTGATTTGAATTTTTGTTTATTTTATATATTTTTTTAAATATTTACTTTTCACTGTTCTTATTAGTCTCCTTAGAGGACTTAAAGCTTTGATCACCTGATCGCTTGTGCTAGATATGGCGACGCCGTAGCATTGCTGTATATAGTGAAAATCACAGTCTCCATGAAGCCACTGGCAGGTTTTAAAGGAGCGCTGCTACAACAAGTGCAGAGGTCTTCAGCAGACCAATTGCTGTCAAAGTAACCCATCTGCAACCTACGATCACATCAGAGGCACACCAATGGGGGCTTAAAATGGCACATTCCCATGCTGTAGCATGTTATATCCTGCTGTCAGAGTTTGACAGCAGGATTTAACTGGATAACAATTGAGAGCAGTGCTCCCCTCCACCCAAGATTGTTAGAGGCAGGTCCTGGCAGTAGTACACAGCTATCACTTGCCGAGTATGGCCCAATTCCTAAACCTGCTTCCCGCTTATACAGCGGGTGTCGTGAAGGCGGTAATGCATTCAGAGACGTGTTCTCATTTGCTAGGAGCAAGCCTAGATTTTGAAAATGGTGAAAAATCAAAAGTATATTGGGATGTTACGTTGCTGCAGTGACTAATCTTGGTGACCATGTTCCCTCCCGTCACTACAGTTCACCCTGGCACTGTCCCCTTCTTCCTGTATATAGACAGATGGTTGATATCTGAGCAATGGAAGCAGGTAAACCAGGGGGAATGTAACCAAATACAAACACAGCTGGGCCGCCCCCACCAAGGGGGCTGCACCGTGCCGCACAATGCTCAGGAAGATGACACAGGACTGGGATTGTTTGGGCGTTATTCTGTTTTTTTTATTTCGTGTCTTTTTTTAACATTTTCTGGCATTTTTTAAGTCCTATAGGGTTTAGGGAAAAAAAAAAAAAGCTAATTTGTAATTGATAATAGATCCCAAATTTGTCTTGGGCAAATGCACCCTAGCGCCACATAAGGCGTCAGTCATCGGAGGAAATTGCAGACAATGGAGGTTTCACACAGGTTTTTTTTTCACTTTTTGGTGCATGTTACTTTTCCCCCCAAATGTAGAATGTTCTAAAGATGGTGTTTTTATTTTTTTCTCGAGTTTTTTCTCATTAGTTTCTCTACAGAAAAAAACAATGAAAAGATGCACATGTGTGGACAACGCCAGTGTCCTAACAGCTTTAGCTTGTTCTGAGGCTACTCGGATATTCAGGTAACACTATCATAGATATTTGTGCGACTGGTGGCCCGAGAGAATTTTGGAGCTACAATGTGGTGGTAAAAAGCAACAACAGCAAAATCACAGACAAGTTGTAAGAAACATGTAGAATAGAGGCAAAGTTGCCTTTGGTTTGGATTAAGTCAACAACAGGGTCACCGGCAAAGCCCCCCCAGAACCATCACACCTCCCTCCAAGCTTCACAGTGGGCTCTGCACATACACAAACCGTCCGCTCACATTTTCTGCATCTCACAAAAACATGGTGTATGGCACCAAAACGCTCAAATTTTGACTCTTCAGACCACAGTAACATCCAATCTGCTTTCCTCAGAGGTGGCTTCTTTGCAGCAATTCAATCATAATTAATGCTTCTCACAGTCTCCTCTGGACTGGTTGTGCGTGTTCATCATTTATAAAGGTTATACGAGGAGTCGATCTGTGTTTTCTGATGCTGGTAACTGATGTACTTATCCTCTGCAGCAGAAGTCATTCTTTGCTCTTCCTTTCCTGGGGCAGTCCTCACAAGTTTCAGTTGCCTCATAGTAATTGATGGTTTTTAAGACCATACTTGAGAATACCTTCAAGGTTCTAGCAATTTTCCAGACTGACTGACCTTAAGGTCTTAAAAAGTAAGGATGGTGCTGTATACCATTAAGCAAGTGAACCATAACAAACACATTCACAGTTCCTCTGGACTTGTTGAGATGTGTGTGTTCATCATTTATAAGGAAGATTATCGGAGGTGTTATTGTGTTTTGTGAGGATGGTAGCAGATGAACTTATCCCCTGCAGCAGAAGTCATTCTTGGCCCTTCCTTTCCTTGGGCAGTCTCATGAGGTCCTCATAGGAATTGGTCTTCATGACTGCACTTGAGAATACCTTCAAGGTTCCAGCAATCTTCTCTATTGACTGACATTCTTAAAGAAACTTATGGAGCTGTATGCCATTAAGTAAGTCAACCATAAAGAATGCTTTTCATAGTCTCCTCTGGAGTTGTTGAGATGTGTGTATTCATCATTTATGAGGGCTGTTGTTGGAAGCGTCAATCTGTGTTTTCTGAGGCTGATAACTGATGAACTTATCCTATGCAGCAGAAGTGATTCTTGGCTCTTGCTTTCCTGGGGCAGTCCTGATGATTGCCAGTTGCCTAATAGCAATTGATGGTATTCTCAACGGCGCTTGAGGATACCTTTAAGGTTATAGCAATTTTCAGGATTGACTGACCTTCAGCTCTTAAAGAACCTGAAGCAGTGTAACATCATTGCTTCAACAAAACACCAGATAGACGCAAACTCTTTCTGAAGGCCGCTGATTTCACAAATAAATTGCTTTTGACCAGGTGTACTTGTTTGCTGGAAGCTACTCCAGGTACTGAGGTGTAAAGGCTGGGGTTCCACTTGCAAGAGACTCGCAAGTGACTTGCGTCGCATGACCCAGCTCGGCAGCAGGCTCTACAGACCGGAGCGTGACAGCTGCTTGTATTTCTATGCAGCTAGTCCGTTCCTATAAGCAGAATCGGCGGCTCAGCCAGGTAATGCGATGTGAGACTTTAGCTAGTCTCTCGCAAGAGGAACCCCGGCTGAAAAAGGGAGCTACTGTGAGAAATCCCAGGTATACCAAATTCCAGGTTGCTTCACACGTGTCTCTTTACTCTTTGTTTCCAAGTGTGTTACTTCCTTTATGATTTTGCTGCCTTTAGTCTGAATCTACTAATAAGATACCTGTGTGACCCTAAAGCACTGCTCCAACGCTGACCAATCCTATTCTGAATTTATATGCTAATGAGGCTGAAAAAGCACTGGGGGTGGAATGGAAATGTATGAAAAGCGCTACCCAGGGGCAATACCGTACTTTGTTTAAAGGTTCTGTTCTTTACCATGTTACAATAGAGCTATCAATCAGGCAGGGGTGTACTTTCCATACATCACTCAGCACCCAATGCACTTCCAGCCTCATTAGCATATATGCTCTACATGAGATTCTTGGCTCTGTGTAGCAATGCTTAGGAGTTGGTGTGTGGAGAGGGACAGGTTGCAAAGTTAATGACCGATTCCTTCACTTTCTCTAATGCACTGTAATATAGATACATCCGACCCCTTTCATCCACCTGCCGGAGTGTCAGTATACATTGCAATCTTTGCCTTCTCTTTAAGAACATAACATGGAGGGGGCAACGTGAGAACAATTTTGGACCCCTTTTGGCAGTGATCTCTGTAGATGCTTGGTGCCACACAACCCTAAAAGAAATCATATGAGCACTTGAGAAAACACAGCGTCATTTTGTGCAAATCTTCATTTCCGACCTTGGCAGGAAATTGTATTGTTTTGTGCACAGCCCGGCTCCTCCGCGTTGTTTAACAGAACCGCGATCATAATAACATTTGTAAATGCGCACAATTAGGCACAGCGGTGCCAGGGCAGCCGCTTAATGAGTGGAAGCAACGGTCCGGCTCACAATCCGGGGTTTTATCCACCTGTCTACATTGTATTCCGCGCACATCCAATCTTCCTCCCATCCTCCGATAAATTAGATATTTTATTTTTCCATCTTTAACCCCGCTGAGCTAAACGGCGGTGGGACCAATTCAGGTTTCATTAGTGAGCCGGCATCGGCGCCATCTCTTCAGGAATCACTAACAGCAATCACACAGAGCGCAACCGCCAGGGCTGAATACAGAGCGGCCGCGTAGGCCAGAGCCGTCCGCAGAAAGAATGCAGACCCCATCCAGAGTTCCCATATATCTGCTCAATAATGGAGGTTATGGGCGAGGGTAATTGCAGTGCGGATCGGGGGTATGTGTCCAAAAAAAACCATCGCCCATAATTTCATTGCAAAGCATCTTCACCCCCGTCCCGCTCTCCCTGTGGTCTGTAGACGCTCTCTTAGCTCTGGACTTGTCAGGCGACACACGTAGGCCTCTTCGCCAAGATAGTGAAGTCACGGCAGGATTGTGCTTTTTTTTTCTTTTTCTGCGAATTTCTATCAAAGCCGAGAACTTACGTCTCCCATACTGCTGCCTTAACCCTCACACGACCAGGGTTTTTTTTTTTTTAGACACTGAGGAAATACATCCCCCATACTGCTGCCATAACCTTATACTGCCCAGGGTTTTCAGATACTGAGCATATACGTCCCCCATACTGCTGCCTTAACTCTCACACTGCCAGGGTGTTTAGGATACTGACAACATAACTCCCCGGCAGAGTGAGGGATGTTCGGATACTGAGCACATACGTCCCCCATACTGCTGCCTTAACTAGCACACTGCCAGGGTTTTTTGGAATACTGAGCACATACATCCCCCATACTGCTGCCTTAGCCCTTACACTGCCAGGGGTTTGGGGATTCTGAGCACAAATGTCCCCCTTATCGCTGCTGCCTTAACCCTCACACTCGCAGGGGATTAGGAACACTGAGCACATACATCTCCCATACTGCCGCCTTAACCCTCACACTGTCCAAGGTTTTCAGATAATAATGAGAACATATTGCTGCTTTAACTCTCACCCTGCCAGGGGTTTTGGGATACTGAGAACATACTTACCTCATACCACTGCCTTAACCCTCACTCTGCTAGGGGGGTTTCAGATACTGAGGAGATAGATCCCTCATACTATTGTCTTAAGGCTTGAAACACACTGTCCAAGTGACACGCACGAGTCTCAGATCATTCACCCGGGATGGCCTCCCCCTCTCTGGATGGGAGCAGTGGAGCTGAGACTTGTGCAAGTAACTCACATGCCACTCAGACAGTGTGTTTCCAGCCTAAAGGCCTCGTTACACGGCACGACCGTCAACGACATCACTGATACGTCACGGGTTTGTAGGCGTTTCAGCGACGTTGTTGCAACCTCGTTGCGTGTGACTGGCAATTTGCAACAATAAATCGTTGGATCAGAGTTGATAGGTTTACCAACATGTTGGAAAACCTGACGATCTCAACTCCAGCAACCTGCTGCATCGTTGTGTGTGACACCGCAATAACGATGTAATGGACGACTTTGCCTATTCACGGCAAAGAGCAGGGATCGTTCGCTGGGTTGTGCGAATGATACCTGCTCACATAGTTTGTGAGTTGTCCACGATATCTACACGTGTGACATCTCACCAACGATGTTAAAATTATGTCAAAAACGACCGCGGGCAGAGATAGTTGCCGACATCGTTTCAACGTCATGCCGTGTAACGGGGCCCTAACACACTGCGAGGATTTTTTTGGAATACTGAGCACATGCGTCCCCCATACTGCTGCCTTAACTCTCACACTGCCATGGGTTTTGGAATACTGAGGACATACATCCCTCATACTGCTGCCTTAGTTCTCACATTGCTTCAGGCTTTTGGGACACTGAGCACATACGTCCCCCCACCCGCTACTTCAACTCTCACACTGCCTGGGATTTTGGGACAGACACACACACATAACTAACATGAATCAAACTATAAAATCCATATATTTCCATAGGACAACTCATTTTGCACTCATGCAATTCCGCTTATTTTATATTTAATAAAAACCAAATTGTAAAGACCGGGCACTACTGGGATTTTGTGTTGGGAGTTTCCCCGTGTGTCAGTCGTCTTAGATGAGGCAGCCATGCACCTGGGTGTGCTCACTCAAGTGTATGTTAAATATAACAGTCCAGAAAAGAGAGGGCACTCACCCATTTGGTGCTTCTTAGGAATTTATTCTCTTTTCAGGTTTCCATACTGTACAATTGGGCGATGGGGGAAGGTGGGGGGGGGGGGTGGAGGGGTGCGTGGAGGGATGCCTCCATGTACCCCCTCCCTCCATTGTACTGTATGGAATCCAGAACGGAAACCTGAAAAGGGAATAAATTCCTAAGAATCACCAAATGGGTGAGTGCCCTATTTTCTGGACGGTTTTATTTTATATTTAATAAAAAAAATAGAGAGAAAAAAAAAAAAATGGCTTGTTGCTTGAAATCCCAACAAAATGTTCAGGATGTGCCGAGATCTTATGCGACACCTGTCTACAGGATGCCACAAAAATCATCTTAAGTACAGAGATGAACGATCTCCCCAAAATCCAGTGAACATATGAGCCATGGAGGTAAAGTTTGGCCTAATTTGACGATCCCTTACATCAAATCGGAGCTGATCGCAGAAGGTAAGTGCTCAATACCTCTACAGCGCCACTGCAGGTGAAACTAAGTATTACAGTCCTCATTGGTCTGTCTGTGTGGTGTATAGGGGGCTTGATCCTCCAGAGTCAAATACACTCCGTGTGGTTTATAGGGAAACCAAGATTATACTAAAGGCCCAGTTACACACAGATAATTGTGCAGACATTGTTTGAAGATCTCTGGTTGCAGTGAAATCATGGACACATTGTTACATTTGTACACGGCCACAAAATAGAACAATGTGTCCATGATTTCACTGCAACCAGAGATCTTCAAACAATGTCTGCACAATTATCTGTGTAATCAATCAATTCCAGCAGGTAGGAGGCAGTGTGCAGGGCTCCTGGGAATCTTTGTGATCACCCCTATAAGATCTTATCCCACTTTATGGTTGTGGAGGGTCTTACCTTGGGACTCCCACTGATCCTGACAATGAAGGATTGAGCAGTGTTTCCCTATACAGTGGAGATCCCAGTCACACATTACACAGGGGAACCAAGTCATCCATCATTTCAATTCATTGCGAGTGGGTCCATTTGGAAAACCCATGGTAAAAGACAAGCGGTTTCAGAGCTAAATCTAAGCTTAGGCCCCTTCATTCTTGAATGGTAAAGGTGGACCCGCACTGATGATAAAGTGATGACATATCCTTAACAATAACCCATCACTTTAGAAGATGGGAACACCCCTTTAAAGGGAACCAAACATCAGGATTTTCATCTCAGATGTAAAGCCAGTGCCATACAAGGAGACTTGACCCACAGAGGCTCGCCGTGCTGCACCCCTCAATCTCACGCATTTCTGCAAGTGTGCAAACGTTTTTATTTTCGGCAGCCCAGCATTGAATATTCCAACTAAAGGTGACGAAAATCCTAGTGGTTCCCTCTAAAAATGCAATCTGTCAGGAGTTGTTTTGCTGTTATCTGAGCGCAGCATGATGGAGGGCTGATACCCTGATTCTAACAATGTTTCACTTACTGGGCTGTGTGTTGATGTTTCTCTAAAATCATGTTTTCATCATCAGGAGAACACCACAACAAGACTAGGTGTTTCATGCCTACTGGTCCAACCCTGTACCCACCACTGAATAGCAGCTTTTTGCCTAGGCACAGTAAGCTGCCAACCAGTGGTGCGGGTGGGGTTTTTACACAACCAGAGCAGATAAGAGTGTTACACACCACCGCGGGGGGTGGACAGGGTGATTATATATTGTGTGTGTACTGTATATTCCCACCCACACCAGTATCAAGGCTATTTCTGAGTTCTGCTGCACCGAGTAAAATAAGAGACATTGCTGGAATCAGGATCTCTCAACCTACATCATGCTGCTGTCAGATTACATGGTAAAAACCTGCTGACAGATTCTTTTTAAGGCAATATCGTTATGTTTTCAACAGTGCAAAGAGTTATTCCACATCAAATCAAAAACACACTTTATGCTAAATTTTCCGTACCAATAATGAGAGCATTATGGGAGCTTCATATGCAACAAACAACTCCATCAGACGTACAGGACCTATAATCTGCCGCCATGTGTACTGGGAGCTACAATTACAGCTCATCTGATTGGTCTTGACAGGGGAAGGGCACGGTGCAAAACAGTTGCCAAAGGCAGCAATGTTTAGAAAGCAGTTCGGGTTGGGAATGGAATTGATCATCACAACCTGAAACACTCTGTGCTGCTAGGGACTGTGGTTTCGGTTGTAACCTCGGCTATTCCTTTTACCTTCCCTCATTAGCACCCTATCTGTTCTTACCATCACTATTGGACAAATCACTGTTTCTGAAATCCTCTGTGCTGCTGTGGACCAAACTCTTTCCACTATTTCCACCACAATATCTCTCCTGACTC